>WWNC01000123.1:0-1340007 GCA_011125475.1 Melanerpes aurifrons | reverse complement strand
TATAGACGACGGAGATTGGAATCAATACGGCTGACCGATATGATTGAGTATTGTTCCTTTATTGTTCCAGTGTTGCAGGCTGGTGGTGAAGGCCTGAGGTGCGAGTGTAGTACAGTAAAGTGTAGAAGAAGAAGAGACAAGAAAGGCAGAAGTGTGTAGCAAGGAACTGCTACAACTTATATAAACTCGGAGTGCCCTGTTGGCATAGCTCCATTGGTTCCCTCTGAGTGACCACGCATTGCACTACTACAGATTATTGGTCCAACTACTAATGACACAACGAGGTCTGTTGATGCAGGTGCATGTCCTGTTGTCCCAAGATAACTGTCCATGTTTATAGCTACCAGTGTCTTGTTTTAGTTACGTGCTGCAGGCACAGCACTGTTTTGCTACACTGCTAGCTGGCTCTGCATTTATGCTGAGCATGGCCTACCACCATGTCAGGCTCTAGGCCTGCACTGCCAGATTGCTCACACTGCTCGTCGCTGGCATTGTCACACAGGGTCTGTGCCACTTTGACCTTTGTTCCCCCTCATGAAATGAAGGGGAACTTGTCCACGTGCTGGGAGAGGTTTCAATATCTGAGCCCTAATTCTGGCCATAATGTGCCTTCACCCCATAAGAGTATGGAGTGAGTGGGAGATCATCCTGGTTTCAGCCTTGATGGAGTTAATTTTTTCACTACAGCTCCTCTGGTGCTGTGGTTTGGATTTGTGACTAAGCCAGTGCTGAGAGCAGATTCTGTCCTCACTGCATGGATCAGTTGGGCAGACATCAATGGCAACTCTGTGTACGATGTACACCACTTGCCCATTCCTCTCTTCCTCCTCCTTGCAGTAAGGACAATCACCATGGCTCAAGCAAAAGCTCCTGGAGACCAGGTGCTGCTTGATCCACTGGAAGTGCTGAAACACCACAGAACAAGGCAGGCTAAGCTCTCTTGTTTTCCATGGAAATGAAAGCTGACTGGGGCTGGAGCAGCTCTCCTCAGGTGGCTCAACTGCAATCCATGGCAGAAGAGAAAATACAGACTGGATGCAGGGAGTCAATGGATCTACTCACCAGGAACCAAATGAAATGAAATTTTACCAACCCAGAGCACAAAGATTGTAACACAACAGCCCAACCAAATTCAGGTTGCTGGTATAACTTCACCATGACCAAACCCATAATTGGGTTTGTATCTGGGGTTCCATGGACAGTCCTAAAACAATCCCCATGCACCCCACAGGACTCTGTGCACAGAGACCAGGTACATGGATCCTGATATAGGCTGAGCAGGGACTGGTTTGAGAGCAGCCATGAAGAAAAGGCCTTAGGGAGCTGGTGGATGAGAAGCTCATCAGGAGCCAGCAGTGAGCACTTGCAGCCCAGAGAGACAACCAGAGCCTGGGCTGCAGCCTCTAGATCCAGGTTGATCAATGACGTAGTTAGCAATAGAATCAATCTATAGGAACCCAAAAAGGGAGTGATAATGAAATGTTGAGATGGCCTTCATGTCTGTGTGAGGCCCTGGAGGTGATGAGATGTGCAAGCAAAGCATGTGAGAAAGGATGGGAGTGAAAAAGAACCAAGTGCTGCATCCTTGAAGCAGCTGGGAAAGGCAAGTGGGGAGAAGAGCCCTCTTCAAATCAAGATGCAACAGGGAGCTGAGGGGGATAGGCTGTGGGAAAGGGGAACTGTAACATTCACCTCTGCCTGAAGAAGGAGCCACAGGCTCTGCAGGTCTAGGCCCCTTGGCTCCCCTTGCAGCCCTGGTCCTGCTCTCAAGTGCTCCGTTAGTTTGTATCTCTGTCAGCTCTGTCCCTGTGTCTGTGTGCTTGGTGCTTCTCTCCAGGCACAGCCATAGAAAGAGATTTGACTTCAGGATCCCTTGCAGTCAGTCAGGATCAGCCTTGTCCTTATCCACTCTGTCATTCAGAGGCTCTTGGGTTAGAACACATTCTGCTGAATCACCTTGTAAGCCCCAGGTGGGCAGTGACAGCAGTGGTGAGACTGGGGAGGGTGAGAAGCAAAGTTGTCCACTCAGTGGCAGACATGAAGGACAGATGTTCCTGCAAGTGCAGATGTCCTGCTGAGACAGCCTGGGTCAGTGTCATTTGGTGAATTATCATCTCTGCTCTAAACTTGCAGAGACACAAACACCTCCTTAGGGCACTTGGGACTCATTGCAGGAACCTCAGGTACTGAGAGAAGGCTGAAGAAACTTCTTCAGAAGTCAGAAGGAAAACACAAAGTGCCTTGAAGCACTGATTGGCCCCACTGAGGGGCATTACCAACAAAGCCTCCCAAGGGCTCCTTAGAGCAGCTCAGTGGAGGCCGTGATTGCAGCAGACAAAGGCAAAGTGCAGGAGAGCAAACTCTGGGTTTGGTTTATGGAGCAGAAAGGCCAAATCCTGGCCACAGTGCCTGGGCAGGCAGACCCTGTCCCTCATGTATGGGTCAGGGCTCCTCAGGAACTGTGGGGTATGGGGTTTGTGATGCTGAGAGAAGGACAAGGGGATGACAGTCCCCAGCCTTCCTGGGGGTGTTTAAGGAAGCACTGAGGACCCCCAGGTGCCTTAGGAAATCTCCTCACAGCCCTTGGTGGTGGATGATTGCCACAGCCAAGAAGGCAAAGCCTTGGGTTCTCCTGATGACTTCCAGCCCTTCCAGTGCCCATTGCCATCCCCACCACAGGTTGTCCTACACTATCCTCCACCCTGGGTCTGGTTTCTGCAGCAGAAAGGACAAGCCCTGATCACAGAGCCTGGGCAGTCAGATGCAGAGAGGCTCAAGCTGAAGTTTCCTCTCCCTGGCCTTGGTGGGAGAGGCAAATGCCACAGACAGGAGGAGAAAGACCTCAGTCCTGTTGAGCTTTCAGCCTTGCAGGTGGTGCTACACTGCCCCATGCCTGCAGCTCTTTCCCTTCATGCTCTTGACACCCATCTTGCTTTCCTAGCAGCTCTCACCATGACATTTCTGTACCCTCCCTGCTCTGTCTCTACTCTCCATGGCCATTTCTTGAAACACAGAGCCAGGGCTGCTTGGATCACAAGGATTCCCTTTGAGTGACTTTTCTTTGTCCTCACTTCCAGTCAGAACCTTACAAGTTGCACATTGTGGAGGTTTTCTTCTCTTCCCTTCCCACCTACTCCAAAAGCTTCAGCAGCAGCAGCCTTCAAGCAGGTGCACACTGCAACTCTTGTGCCTTGAGCTTGTGCTTCACCAAGTTCCAGAAGCCCTGAGCCCTCTGTGTCTCAAGCCCAGTCCTGGCAGATACCCTCTAGAGACTCTTCACTTCTCCATTCCTCCAGAAGAGGAAATTCTAAAGCCAGACACCAATACTGCAGATGTGGTCACAGCAGTGCTGAGTGCAGGGAGGACAAGTCTGTGTCTGGGTGGCCACACTCCTCCTACCACAGCCCAGATGCACTTGGCCTTATTCACTCTGCTCAGGCTCTGCTCCAGCCCAGGCCATTGGCAATGGTCTCTGCCAGAGGCCTTTCTGCCTGGGCACAGAGCAGGGCCTCCAGGTCCAAAGCAACACCCAAGGCACATCCCTGTGCTGCCTCTCAGCTTGGCAGGCACAAGGGATAGCACAGTCCCCAGCCCTGTGCCTGCTGCTGGCCAATGACACAAAGGGATTGGAGTTTGCAGTGACCTCACACTCACCTCATGGCCATGTGCTTCCTCCTGCCCTAGGAGCTCCTCAGCCATCCCTGATGTCCCAATGCTGGCCCAAGGCCTCAGCCTGCTTTTGGCCTGGCAGCTGAGCAGCCACAAGAAACCTCTCCAGGGCCTTCCAAGGCAGGTCTCTGCTGCTGCCTCTCAGCTTCTCCAGCAGCCACAGCCAAGATCTGTCCTTCCTGCTGTCCCCTCAGGCCCTCAGGTGGCAGGGAGGTGACAACCCAGCTCCAAGGCTCTTCCTGCAGTGGCCACCAGGTGGTCAGGGACAGGGAGTCACACAAGTCCCTTGCCCACCACATGCCTTCTGCTGCCTGCTGGGGACTCTGGCAGCTGGGAGGTCAAAAGCACAGAGCCCAGGCAGGAGTCAGAGGCTGTCCTGTCAGCTGCTTGCAGCAAGAAGTGACTTCCCAGTCCCTTTCCTGCCCTCTTCCTGCTTGTGACCGTTTGAGGCTGTGCCTTTAAGAAAAGGGATAGTGCTGGGACACTCTGGCTGAATGTTTTGGAATAATAACAAAAACAATCAGATATTCTAAATTAATTTCATTGTAGATTGGTAGAATGCAACTTTAAGTTTTGAGTTCAGGTGGAACTTTCCTCAGTTCTTTCCTTCTCCCTTTCCAGCTTGCTCTGCTTCTGGGCTCCCTGCCAGAATGACCCTGAACAGATAAGCAACTAATTTACATGAGGCCTAGTAGAACTCTGCTTTATTAATAATTACCTTTTCTCTTTTCTAACTGTCTTTGGGAAAAGGGAGGTAGGGGGAGAGAAGGGGGTACAGGGGGAACCCTCCTCTGGAGATGGGAATTCTGTTCCTGTATTCTTGTTTTTGTTACTTTGCTGTATATTTCTGTATATATGTTGTAAATACTGTATATTTTGTGTACATATCTTGCATTTTCCACATTGCTTGTAAATTGTAGCATTTCCCTTTGCTTCTCCGTCTGAGTTAGCTGTGGTTTTTCTTCCTCTTTGTGGGGAGAGAGCTTAGCCTTCTCTCCAAAACCACCACACTGCTGCTGCCCTCTCAGCTGCTGAGCCAGCAGTGACCTCCCAGCCTCTGCCCAGCCTTGTGCCTGCTGCTGTGCAGGAGATCCTGAGGCAGAGCTGAGGTGCCCATAGCATTTCCACCCACCTCCTCCTGGTGTCCATGGACTGCTCAGCCACAGTTCACCTCCTGCTCCACTTCCAAAGCCACGAGGCTGCTCTGTGACCTACCAGCCCTGCCCTGTGCCAGGGGGCAAGCAGAGTCATTCAAGGGTAGGAGACGATAAAAGAAGGGTCAGAGCACAGGAAGGAGGTTTGGGGCTGAAGTGTCCAGGGGAGGGCTGAGGGCTCAGAGATGCCTTTGATGGCTGGGGCTCAGGCCAGGGCTGAGGAGAGGCTTTGGTGTCCTGATGAGCCCAGTCTGAACTGGGAGGGCTTAAATTACAGACTCACAGAATATGAGAGGTTGGAAGGGACCTCCAGAAATCCTCCAGTCCAACCCCACTGCAGCTCCAGGCAGGTTTGAAAATCCAGTCTGCTCCAGGGCTCCAGCACCCTCTCAGCACAGAATAGTCTCCCCATGCTGAGGTAGAACCTCCTGTGTTCCAAATTGCACCTTCATTCCATTCCCCCTAGTCCTATCACTACCTGACATCCTGAGAAGTCCCATTCCCCAGCCTTCCTGTAGGCCCCCTTCAGATACTGGAAGGCCAATTCACCTCTGGACACCTTCCAGACACCTCCACTGTCCCTCTTGATCATCCTTGGGGGACACCTTCCAGCACTGGACATCCCTCTTGTCATAGGGGCTCCAGAACTGGACACAGTACTCCAGGGGGTCTCACCAGGGCTGAGTAGAGGGGAGGATCACCTCCCTCGACCTGCTAGCCACACTTCTCCTGATGCAGCCCAGGATCTGATTGGCCTTGTGGGCTGCAAGTGCACACTGAGAGCTCCTGTTGAGCTTTTTGTCCACCAGCACCCCCAAGTCTCTCTCCTCAGGGCTACTTTCCAGCCAGTCACTGCCCAGCCTGGATTTGTGCCTGGGATTGCCTCCACCCAGATGCAGGACCCTGCACTTGCTCTTCTTGAACTTCATGAGGTTGGCTTGTGCCCACCTCTCCAGCCTGTCCAGGTCCCTCTGGATGGCCTCCCTTCCCTCCAGCGTGTCTGCTGCACCACACAGCTTGGTGTCATCAGCAAACTTGCTGAGGGTGCACTCAATGCCACTGTCCATGTCACCCACAAAGATGTTGAACAAGACAGGTCCCAGGACTGATCCCTGAGGGACTCTGCTTGTCCCTGGCCTCCACTGGGACATGGAGCCATTGACAGCCACTCTTTGGGTGTGGCCATCAAGCCAGTTCCTTATCCATCTAGTGGTCCACCCATCACACCCATGTGTCATCAGTTTGGAGACCAGGATGTGGTGCAGGACAGTGTCGAAGGCTTTGCTCAGGTCCAGGTAAATGACATCAGTTGCTCTCCCCTCATCTATTAATGTTGTCACCTGCTCATAGAAGGCAACCAGGTTGGTCAGGCAGGATTTGCCCTTGGCAAAGCCATGCTGACTGTTCCAAATTACCTCTTCACTATTCTTCTGAGCCAGTAGTGACTCCAGGAGGATCTGCTCCATGATCTTTCCAGGCACAGAGGTGAGACTGACTGGTCTGTAGTTCCCTGGTTCCTCCTTCTTACCCTTTTTGAAGATGGGGGCAATGTTTCCCCTTTTCCAGTCTGTGGGGACTTCACCAGATTGCCATGACTTTTGAAATATAATAGAGAGGGGTTTAGTAACCTCCTCTGCCAGTTCTCTCAGTACCCGTGGGTGTATCCCGTCGGGTCCCATGGACTTGAACACTTTCAGGTTCTTCAGATGATCACCAACCTGATCCTCACTTCCCAGGGGCAGTTCTTCCTCCCCGTCCCTGGCATTGACTTCCATAACATCAGGAGTGTGGCTAGAGGCCCTTGCAGTGAAGACTGAGGTAAAGAAGTTATTAAGTTCCTCAGCCTTTTCCTCATCACTTGTGACCATGTCACCAGTTTCCTTTCTGAGGGGGCCCACACCTTCCCTAGTCGTCTTCTTCCCATTAATATACCTGTAGAAGTTCTTAGTGTTCCCTTTAATCTCCCTGGCTAGATTCAATTCAAACTCTGCTTTGGCTTTCCTAACCAGGACTCTGGCTGCTCAGGCAGCTTCCTTATATTCCCCCTGCTCTACCTGTCCTTCTCTCCACTTCCTGTAGAGTTTCCTTTTAAGTAATAGTGTGTCCAGTAGCTCCTTGCCCATCCAGGCAGGCCTCCTAGCATTCTTACCTGCTTTTCTCTTTGTTGGTACACAGAGCTCCTGGACACAGAGGAGGTGGTCCTTGAATACTGACCAACTGTCCTGGGTCCCTCTTCCCTCCAGGGCTTTGTCCCACGACACTTTGGCTATCAGATCCCTGAAGCCATCAAAATCTGCACGCCTAAAGTCTAGGGTCGTGAGCTTGGAATACTTCCTCCTGATTGCCCTGAGGATGTTAAATTCAACTGCTTCATGGTCACTGCAGCCAAGGCCGTCTCTGAGCCTCACATTGCTTACCAGCCCTTCCCTGTTGGTGAGAACAAGGTCCAGTATAGCACCATTTCTTGTTGGTTCCTCTACCATTTGGAGGAGGAAGTTGTCTTCTATGCAGTCCAGGAACATCCTGGATTGCTGGTGCCTTGCTGTGTTGTCCCTCCAACAGATGTCCGGGTGGTTGAAATCACCCATGAGGACCAGGGCTTGTGACCTGGAAGCCGCTTCTATTTGCCTATGGAGGGCCTCATCTGCTTGGATCTGCTGGTCAGGTGGCCTGTAGGAGACCCCCACAGTAATATCTCCTTCCCCTGTCCTGCCTTTAATTTTAACCCACACGCTCTCAACCAGCTCATCATCCCTCCCCAGGTGGAGCTCCACTGATTCCAACTGGCTATTGGCATAGAGGGCAATATCATATCATATCATATCATATCATATCATATCATATCATATCATCATGTCATGTCATGTCATGTCATATCATATCATATCATATCATTTGGCAGGAGGGTTGGACTCAATGATCTCTGGAGGTCCCTTCCAACCCCTAACATTCTGTGATCCTGTAATCATCCTTGATGGGGCTAGAAGCCATCTCCCAACAAGCCTGTCAACACCCACTTCCTTAGACAGTGATCCCAACCTCTTGGGTTCCCTGTCTTCCAACTCCAAACTATTGCCTCCAGTATCCCAGGGTCAGAGCAGCCAGGTGACAATGGACTTGTTTGGCTCATGGCTGTAGTCCTTCCGTGTATCGCCTAGCCTGACCAATGATGAAGGTGAACGATCACCTCTGGCTCTTGTTCCCATGATGGTCCTGATTCATCATCATCTTTTGCACAACAAGCTGATTTCCTTGTGTGCTTCTTTTTCTGTACAGGGGCTACCAATATTGGCACAGGCTGGCTCTCTGATGCTACTGCCATGTCTCTTGGTCTGTTTGTAGGCCCAGAGACCTCCTCTTCCCTTTCTCCTTCCTCTGCATGCTGAATGGCACTGAAAAGAGTTCAATGCGTGTGGGCCAGGTCCCAACACACTGCAGTGATTTGTGTCTCCTGAGAATTTTCAGATTGGCAGCAGCTGCCTAAACATGAGCCAGCAGTGTGCCCAGGTGGCCAAGAAGGCCAATGGCATCCTGGCCTGTATCAAGAATAACGTGGCCCACAGGAGAAGGGAAGTCATTGTACCCCTGTAACTCTACACTGGTTAGGCCACACCTTGAGTACTGTGTCCAGTTTTTGGCCCCTCAGTTTAAGAAGGACATCGAGACACTTGAACATGTCCAGAGAAGGGCAACGAGGCTGGGGAGAGACCTTGAGCACAAGGCCTATGAGGAGAGGCTGAGGGAGCTGGGATTGTTTAGCCTGGAGGAGGTTCAGGGGTGACCTCATTGCTGTCTACAACTACCTGAAAGGGGATTGTAGCCAGGAGGGAGTTGGTCTCTTTTCTCTAGCAGCCAGCACCAGAACAAGAGGACACAGTCTCAAGCTGCACCAGGGGAGGTTTAGGCTGGAGGTGAGGAGAAAGTTCTTCACTGAGTCATTCGTCATTGGAATGTGCTGCCCAGGGAGATGGGGAGTCGCTGTCCCTGGAGGTGTTCAAGAGGGGATTGGACGTGGCACTTGGTGCCATGGTCTAGTCATGAGGTCTGTGGTGACAGGTTGGATTTGATGATCTTTGAGGTCTCTTCCAACCTTGGTGATACTATGACACTGTGATCCTTTTATCAAACATTTCATCAGCGCACCAGGGTTTTGCAATGGCTCAGGACTGAAGTTCTGTCGTAGTTTGGGCTGGGTGCCCTCTGCTACAGGGGTGTTTCCTGTGTCCAGAAGTCCAGCCCAGTGGGTGGACACAGGAAATTAGGTTATTTCCTACCATGATCCCTTGCACCACTATAAGTCTCACGGCAGGGTCTGGCACTTCCTCTTTCCTTCCTCCTCGCCGCCTGGTAACTGGGGAGAAGATCTCCCGGCCATGGGCCTGGTTAGGCCCAAGGCCACGGGGGGATGGGCAGTCTCAGATCTGGCCAGCTGAGACTAGCCTAGCAGTGGGGGGGGAAGGAGGAGCCCTGGGGGTTTGGGTGTACCCTCAGGTGGGGGATGGGATTTCTCTGGGTCTGTTTTGGGTTCTCTCTCTTGTCACTGTGTTTCTAGTTTCTCTGCACGCACTCACTGTTCTATTTAAACTTTTCATCACTTTTGCAATCCGTTTGTCTGAGTCGTCATTTCTGCGCGTGGTGGGGAGGGGGTCTGCCCCAACCCATTACAAGTTCCAAAACACTGGAGGTGACCAGAAGCTCAAACATTGGCCCAGACTTTCCCACATATCCTGCTATTCACAGTTATTCTCCAAACAGCATTCTTGGAAAAAATTTGTGATATTGTGACCAAGACCAAGCACAGATTTAAGAGGCACTGCATCAGAAGCAGTCTGGTGTTGGTGTCCCAATAATAACTGAAACCCTCTAAAGGTGAATAAATGTCCTTTTCTGTTCCATTCATCAGTTGGGAAAGACTACCTAAAATGATAACACAGTATACAGAAACCAGACTAACCAAATAACCAGTGCAGTAATCCACTTACACCAAACCAAAACAGCAAGCAGAAGACTCAGTATCAGGATAACTTTAAGCCATTTCATCAGGGTGACAAATACATCATCATGAAAGCAACCATGAAGCATCATGAAAGAAACCACAATCATCAAAGGGCATGCAAAACCAAAAAGCTTGTATGACAGCTTATATAATGCCATCAGAAGAGGTATTGGAGCCAGAAAAGTAAATGTCTTAGCATGAAGGGAAGCATATTCTTTGTGTACTTCATCCTGGCACTCTCTTGCTGAAGTCCAGCTGTCTTAATAAAGACATCAGCTTTGTGCCCCACATTGGTTGCCGAAGGAAAGTAATGGCTTAGCACAAGGGCTAAATTCCGCTGCTCCCTCCCCACTCCCCCTCCCATCTACTCTCTCCTCTCCCCTTACCAGGAGATAAGAAAGGGAGAGGGAAAAAAAAGGCAAAGGAAAGATTTTCAGTTGATTTACACAGAATATTTTTCTCCCCTGATGCAAAGGTATCAGATTATACCAGTTTGAATAGAGAACAGAAGGAAAAGGGAAAGGAATACTCATCTGAATCCTGTAACAGGCCAAAAGGCAGCAGCCCACTCAAGGACCAGAAAAAAACAGCGTGTGACCAGTCCCCCCTTTCCAGGGACATAAGTGCACAGCCACAAATGCAGTAGTCATGAATTCTGATAGTGGGAAATATACAGATTATGTGGTTCAAATCACTGCACCCTGCCAGCAGGAATCAGATAGCAAGCAAGCAGTGAGTTGGAGAGGAACGTGAGTTTGCTGCTCCACACGAGGACCTTACCAGCTTACAGCAATACTTGACAAAAAACATGTATCCCTGGGAAGGGCAGTGAGCAACCCCCCCTGGCAAGGTAAGGTCATGGCAGTGGCTCTCCAATAACTGTCTCAAGCCCATTACAGAAATTCCAGTGGGACCTTGGAGAGATTGTGTAAGGTTTGTGATAGACACAGGAGCACAAATGTCCATAAGCAGCAGTAAGCCTGCTAGGGACCCAGTCAGCACAGAGAGGAGAATATGGGAATGAATGATGTTGTGAATGAGTGCCCCACTGCAAAACTCTCATCTTTCCTCCTCTGTGGGAAGCAAGGCTCACTGTGGTGGGTTGAAAATTCCCTCCAACATCAACTAGACCAGTTCAGTTAAAAGCAAATGAAGCTGTATTTACAAGCAAAACTACAATCTAAAATATGCAATGCAATGAACATGCACAAAATATACATTATTTACATATATTTACAATTTATAAACACAAGAACCCCTCTGGACAAAACCAGGGGGGTTGCCAACAGCTTCTCCCTCTTCCCCGCCCCGCCATACAAGGGACAAGAGAAGAAAGGAGAAAAGCAGAGAGTCACTTGTTAGTATCCAGCCAAAACAAAGCAAAGCCCTGAGCCATGTGTGAGGGACAGGATCTCCCTTCCCAGGGGCTGAGAGCCAGGGCTTGGCCCTTTGGCTTGACAAAACCCATCCAGGTTTGCTCAGTATCAGAGCAACCTTGACATTGTCTGGAGCTCCCTGTTGTTGTTCTTGCTTCTGGTTTTCTGCTCTAACGAGGAGAGGCTTTGTCAGTCACGGTCCTCAGTGGGACCCATTAACACTCCAGCAAACTTGGCACTTTGCATCTGACCTCCCAAGAGTTTTCTGCAGCTTCTTCTCAGTCACTGAGGTTTAGGGACTCCACACCAAAGCCACCAGAGGAGTCATTAAAATGCCTTGGGCTGGTCTTCTGCTGTTGATCTGGTCCAGGCTCCTGGGCTGGAGGGAGCTATTGGCAAATGGGCAGCACTGAAGAGAGACAGCTCTGCCCAGGAGCAGCTCCTCTGCACAGCATAGCAGGGCTGGGGCCACTGCCAGAGGATCTCAGGGAGACAAGAAAGGCAGAGAGAGCTTCAGAGAAGCCAGGACTGGGAGAGTGTTGAGAGCTCAAAGAGGAGGAACCTTCATAGTCCTGGACGTGGTGAGTCACTGGTGCAGGACAAGGGATTTGCAGTTCCTACAGCTTGTAAAGCTGCTACATCCCACAGCTTCTGGGATCTCTCTTCTACAGAGGAGCAGGAGCAGGAGGTGCTCTGGAATAGAGCTCCCTATCTGTACCATCAGAGTCAAAGTACAAGACAGCTGCCTTCTGCTGGGATGACTTCAAGGCTGTGAAGCTGGGAGTGTACAAAGTTCCACCAAAGAGAAGTAATTCTGAGAGAATTTTCTGGGAAATAGCCATGGAATTGTCTCAAGTAATTGTGTCCTAACCTGTGTGATGTCTTCTCCTCGTTCAACAGTCCTCGATACCCAGAGACAATGTCCAACAGCAGCTCCATCACCCACTTCCTTCTCCTGGCATTCACAGGCTCAAGGCAGCTGCAGCTCCTGCACTTCTGGCTCTTCCTGGCCGTCTACCTGGCTGCCCTCCTGGGTAACAGCCTCATCATCACCACCATAGCCTGGGACCACCACCTCCACACCCCCATGTACTTCTTCCTCCTCAACCTTTCCTTCCTAGATCTCAGTTCCATCTCTACCACTCTTCCCAAATCCATGGCAAATTTCCTCTGGGACACCAGGCTCATCTCCTATGCAGGATGTGCTTCTCAAC
Source organism: Melanerpes aurifrons (assembly GCA_011125475.1). NCBI lineage: Eukaryota > Metazoa > Chordata > Aves > Piciformes > Picidae > Melanerpes > Melanerpes aurifrons. The sequence continues at coordinate 1,327,598 of WWNC01000123.1, read as the reverse complement.
TCTTTTTCTTTTCCTTTTTCCTTTCAGCAGAGTTTTCTCTCCTCACCACCATGGCCTACGATCGCTATGTTGCCATCTGCAGACCCCTGCACTATGAGACCCTCCTGGGCAGCAGAGTTTGTCTCCACCTGGCAGCAGCTGCCTGGGGCTGTGGCTTTCTCAATGCTCTGCTGCACACAGCCAACACATTTTCCCTGCCCCTCTGCCAGGGCAATGCTGTGGACCAGTTCTTCTGTGAAATTCCCCCAATCCTCAAGCTCTCCTGCTCCACATCCTACCTCAGGGAACTTTGGCTTAGTGCTTTTAGTGCTTTTCCATTTGTGGGATGTTTTGTGTTCATTGTGGTGTCCTATGTGCAGATCTTCAGGGTAGTGCTGAGGATCCCCTCTCAGCAGGGACGCCACAAAGCCTTTGCCACCTGCCTCCCTCACCTGGCTGTAGTCTCCCTGTTTATCACCACTGGCATCTTTGCCTACCTGAAGCCCCCCTCCATCTCCTCCCCAGCCCTGGACCTGGTGGTGTCAGTTCTGTACTCAGTGGTGCCTCCAGCAGTGAACCCTCTCATCTACAGCCTCAGGAACCAGGAGCTCAAGGCTGCTGTGAGCCAACTGATCCCTGGATGCCTTCAGAAGCAATAAACTCTTTGTCTTCTCCTGCAGAGCAGTTCTGATGTCACTCAGTGCAGGCCCAGCCTGGCTGCTCGAGTTTTTGGTGGTGATGGTGGATTTTAACTATTTATTACATCATCATCCCCTTCCTAATTCATTCTGCTTTTCTAAGAGTTTTTGTAACAGGACTGCTGCTCTTTCTTTGTTTAAACAAAATAAAGGGCCTTTCAGTAACCTTTTTTTTCCAGAGGTCATCCCCAAGATAATTCTGTAGATTTAGGAAAAGGTTTAGTGTGCAGAGTTGGAAGAGTCCCAGCACAGCAGCAGTTCCAGGGAGCACCAGCACTTGTTTTCCCAGGGCTGTTCTCTTTCCACTTCCTCACCCTCCTTCAGAAACCTTGTGTTGGTTTAAGGCCTGAGTGCTCTGGCAGCTTGCTAATGGTTCTACTATGTTTTCAGTCCTGTGACCACAGGCAGGGAAATGCCATAGGAACTTCTCTGACACTTCTGTCCTCCAAAAGAGCAGTTCCACAAAGACAGGTGATCTGCTCAGGGCAGAGTCTGAAGGCCTAGGTCATCTTCCAGATTTTCCCTCAAGAGCATGACCAAGATATTGTCCCACAGATGACAACACCAGGGAACAGCTGAAGTGTGGAAGTGTGCAGGTATGGGGCACATAGCAGTGTCCTCACACAGCCAGGCCACCCAAAAAGAGAGATTAATGACCAGCAGAGAGGGGTCTGATCTGTGCCTGTGTTCACTGAAAACCCTGGGGAAGCTGTCCCAGTGCAGTCATCCTGGACTAGTCCCTCACAACCACCATTTCCAGCAGTGACCTCTCACCACAACTTGGAGAGGTTCTTTGTCCCTCCATAGGAGGACATGGAATCAGCAGGTCAGCAGTGCCTGTTTGCATTGCACAGATGAGATGTAAGCATGTACGTGAGGTGAGAGGAACTTGAGTAAGCACAAACACCATCACACATTCCCTTAGGCTTCCATGCCACTGGAGAGCTGAGCAGCCTCCCAGCCTTTGGCAGTAGTAGCAAGAAGCCAGGGAGACTCTCTGACTGCTGCAGTGCAAGTCCTGTATTGAGTGATGGTGAAAGACATCCTCTCTGAGCATCCCAGTGTGCATTAGAGTCCTTGAGGCCAGTTCAGGTGAGGACATCTGACACAGCCCTGATGTTTCTGTTCTCCAGAACAAACCCCTCTGCCCCAGTGAGATTCATCTCAGGTATCCTGCACAGGCTCATTGCAAATGTTGCTGTCTGCTCATGTTTCCCTTTCTGTGCTGTGCCCTGAAATGTGCACAGAGCCATCAGAGAGGTTCTGGCTCCTTGGAAAAGGCATCTTCAAGAAAGCCAAGAAGCAGCACAGGGCAAAGAGCCAATCTAGTGACAGCAGGACTGAAGGAATGGGTGAGGTGGTTGGTGGGAAGCCAGCTGCTGGATCAAGCCCAGAATCCCAGAATCCATCTGTCTGTGGCAGGTGCAAACTGCTCCCACTCCAGGGCAGAGCCCTGACAGACCTTGAGCCAGGCTTGCTGGTGCCCCTCAGTCTGGGACTCATCCTTCCAGTTCATTCAGAAACTGACCCCAGCTCTGACTGGCAGGGACATAAAAGGAGTTCTGCTATGGAGAGAGGCTTGCTGGGCTGCTGGCTGCCTGTTTGCCTGCTGCCTTTGCTTGCTTCTCTCCCTCTCCACACAAAAGCAGCTTGGCAGCCTGGAAAGTCTCCCTTGGGAAACACAGCCTAGGTGTCCATGAGAGATCTTTACTTTGTTCCACTGACAGTTTGCACATTTTGGGTCATCTCTCCAAACAGTTTTTCCCAGCCCATGTTCAAACTTGTAATTTTTTTGTGTTGACAATAAATTCACAGTTTTTGCCTTCCTAACAACCTGGTTGGAAGTGATCTCAAAGATCACCCAGCCCAACCCTTGGCCCAGCACTGAAGGATCAACACTAAACCATGTCCCTAAGCTGAAGGTTCAAACACCGCTTGAACACCCTCAGGGATGGTGACTCCACCACTGTCCTGGGCAGACCATTCCAATATTTGAGAGTCCTTTCAGTGAAGAAATCTTTCCTATGCCTGGACCTCCCCTGGTACAGCTTGGAACCATTTCCCTTGGTCCTCTTACTTGTCATCAAGGAGAAGAGGCTGCCCCCTCCTTGCTCCAACCTCCCTTCAGGGAGCTGTAGAGAGCAATGAGGTCACCCCTCAGCCTCCTCTTATCCAGACTGAACAATCCCATCTCCCTCAGATGATCCTCATAGGCTGTGTGCTTGAGGCCCTTCACCAGCCTCATGGTCCTTCTCTGGATTCATTCCAGGACCTCAATGTCCCTCCTGTAGTGAGGAGCCCAGAACTGAACATAGTACTCAAGGTGTGGCCTCACCAGTGCTGAGTACAGGGGGATGATCACCTCCCTGTCCCTGATGGCCACAGTGTGTCTAATACAAGCCAGGATGCCAAATGTCACCAGGGCAGAGTCCTCCTGGCAGCCACTTCCCAGTGGCATCCCTCAGGGCAAGCCCTTGGGCCAGCACTGTGCAATGTCTGCATCAACTCCCTGCCCTATCTGACCCAGAGCCTTTGCAGCTTGTTTGGGGATGAGGCCCAACTTGGAAGAGCCTTTGAGGGGCCTCATCTGCTTAACACTGCCTTTGGCTGGATTGTTGTCCAACATGATGTGCGCTGTTCTCCACCACAAATGCACCAGGACAGAGCCAGCAGCTCCTGTGAGGAAGTTTTCTGCACACAAACCCTAAATAGGAAATCTACCAAATGGATTTGATGAAACTTTGATCTGCTCAGGCTCTGGCCACAAGGAGGGTGGTGGTTGGCTATGGCATCATGTGGTCAGTTGTGTCTCAGAAACTCAATTCAGTAGGAAGCCAAAGGCTCTGAAGGTGCTGTGAGGTCACTTCTTCCTGGGGAGGGGAGTGGCCAACAGCAGGAACATGTCTGGGAAAGAGGCTGTGAGGTCAGTTGTGTCTGCAGGAGCTGACAGGGCAGCCCTGGGCTCCTGGCTGGCAGATTTGTTTTTCAGCTCCCACCTGGCAGCATCTCTGCTAGGCCAGCAGAAGGCACCTGGCTGCCACAGGGATGGTGAGATGCCCTCTGCCAAAGGACCTGGGCTCACTGCAGGAAGGGACTCAGGTTTTGGTTGCTGTGTCTCTGCTGCCTGAGTCCATGATAGGACAGCAGCAGGCACAGGGCTTGGTGGTGTCTATCACAGTGTCACAGTACATTAGAGGTTGGAAGAGACCTCAAAAGATCATCAGGTCCAACCCCCTGCCAAAGCAGGACTATCTGAGAAGGTCTATCTGAGAAGCTGCAAGGCCAGCAGCCTGGGAAGCTCATGGTGAGGCCACAGGAAGGCTGATGGGTTGGGTGCCTGCTTGAAGGGTTCTTTCCCAGGTGGTGGAAATTTCCATTGGGGGTCCAAAGCAGCAGGAGACTCGAAAACTGCCAGAAGGTGCATGAAGACTGACCATGAGGAGTAAGAAACCTCACTGAAAGGGTAGTGCTGTGGTACCAGAAGTTCTCCAGGAGTCTGGGATCAGTCCTCTTTGTGTTCCAAGGAGCAGAGTGTGAGTGTGGATAGAAGTCAGTGAAGATATGGAAATGCCAGGGTGGGGAAGTGAAATGAGTGTCTACAGACTTCAAGGAAGCAGAAGCATTTGTGGGTCAGCATGGGACAACCTGTGATGGAGATGGCAAAGGACACTCTCAAGGCTGGTAGTCATCAGGAGAAACATAGGCTCTGCTCCCTTGGCTATGCAATCATCTGCCACCAAGACCTGGGAGGAGACACTGTCCTGAGGCACTGTCCTCACTGCCTCCTTTATTAGAATAAACCTTTATTAGAATAAACCAAACCAGGTTGGAAGAGACCTTCAAGATCATCATGTCCAACCCATCAACCAATCCAACCCACCCAAACAGCTAACCCATGGCACCAAGCACCCCAGCAAGTCTCCTCCTGAACACCTTCAATGACGGCGACTCCACCACCTCCCCAGGCAGCCCATTCCAATGGGCAATCACTCTCTCTGTGTAGAACTTCTTCCTAACATCCAACCTGAACCTCCCCTGGCGCAGCCTGAGACTGTGTCCTCTTGTTCTGGTACTGGCTGCCTGGGAGAAGAGACCATCATCCGCCTGTCTACAACCTCCTTTCAGGTAGTTGTAGAGAGTGATAAGGTCACCCCTGAGTCTCCTCTTCTCCAGGTTGAGCAATCCCAGCTCCCTCAGCCTCTCCTCACAGGGCTGTGTTCCAAACCCCTCACCAACTTTGTTGCTCTTCTCTGGACTCGTACCAGCAAGTCAACCTCCTTCCTAAACTTAGGGGCCCAGAACTGGACACAGGACTCGAGGTGCAGCCTAACCAGTGCAGTGTACAGGGGCAGAATGACCTCCCTGCTCCTGCTGGCCACACTGTTCCTGATGCAGGCCAGGATGCCATTGGTCCTCTTGGCTGCCTGGGCACACTGCAGGCTCATGTTCAGCCTACCATCGACCAGTACCCCCAGGTCCCTCTCTGCCTGGCACAGCCCTAGGAAGGTTGGGGGCTGCCATTCCCCACTCAGAATCACAAACCCCAGACCCAGGTGCACCAGAAGAGCCTTGACCCACACATGAGGGACAGGAGCTCCCTACCCAGGAACTCTGGTCAGGGCTTGGCCTTTGTGCTCCAGAAACCAAACCAAAGATTTTCTCACTTGAGCTGTGCCTTTGTCTTGCGGCACTCATGGCCTGCAGTGAGCTGCTCTAACGAGTCCCTGGAGAGGCTTTGTCACTAACAACCCTCAGTGAGGCCAATCAGTGCTTCAAGGTACTTTAGCTTTTGCTTCTGAGTTCTTGAGCAGTTTCTTCAGTCTTTTCTCAGTATCTGAGGTTCATGTAATGAGCCCCAAGTGCCCAGAGAAGCTATTTGTGTCTCTAATTTTCATCAAGATTTCCAAGTGCACCTAATAAAGCTCATTTGGTTATGTCAAAGGTAAGTATTTGATCACTTTTCAATCTAGAGCAGAGGTGGCCCCAGCAGTCTGTCCCTGCAACTCAGACACTCAATGCACAACTTTTCTCCTCACCCTCCCAACCTCTCCATTGCCTGTTGCAAGAAGGGGCCGCTATACGATCAATGTGATCAGCGAAATCCAACTTTATTGAGCATCAGACACAGCTTATATACAGTTTACTATAATTATGCCTACTTGGTAACATACTATTGGTTACAGATTACATGTCAACCCCACCTCTTGCGGTTTTAACATCCTGCTTTCCTGCCGGATGGGCCAACAGATGTCTCCTGTTTCAAGTCCCCTACTTGTTTACGACCCTCACGATTACACGACTACAGTGCCCTTGCGACACTTCTTGATGATTCAGCTAAATCCATTGTGTTCTGTGGCATTCCTTATCTTAGCAGGGCGCCAGGCAGTCCTGCAGGTATCCCTTATTTTATCAGAAGGCCAGATGGTCCTGTAGACCTTTTTCCTTTTCCCATTCTCCTACAATTCCCCTGTTTTCTTTAACAACTACAAAAGATTGAGTAAAACAATCAAACTGTTTCATTACACATCTAAATATTATTCGTGCGGTTATAATAATAATAATAATAGCAATAAACAAAAAGCGCAATGCTTCCTTGGCCAACCCTTTCGCATTTTGATGAAAGGTCGTATGTGCTTCTCGGGCCTTTACTGAGGCTGAGACTGGTACAGATAAGGATACCAACTTATCTGCTCGAGCGTTTCCTTCTCCCAGGTCAACATCAAACTTATGACTTCTAATATGCAAAATACAATATGATGCTGACCCACATCTTATGGCTTGTTGTAACCTCAACATCAACTCATATAATCTCTTATTTGTTACATCTTTAATCAGGGCATCCTCTATCCGTTGTACAACCCCTGTAACATACATGGAATCTGACACTATATTAAGAGGTTGGCTCATCCAATGCTGTAATTTCCACAACACTGCCAACAATTCCAAAGTTTGAAGTGAGTCCTGTAGTTCTGCCTCTAATATCACATGTCTCCACTGGCTAATACTCTTGTCTTGCCAAGTCACTGCAGTTTTTCGGGAACGCTTCCCTGCGTCTGTAAATACTGTCAGAGCACCCACAATTGGTTACTCCTTCTATTTTGGTATACCAATCCACGATTGCTGCATGGGGAGATATATTATTGCTGGAGGCAGACCTGTAAGCTGATACAACCGTAAGCGGCAACACTTAATTAAATCAGCAAGTGCAAAAATTGTTTAAAAAATGGTATGTTGTGGGTGTAAGGATGGAAAGACCCATTCCAATACTCAGGTCTGTACACTCTCCTGACTCCTTTTCCCCCATTTTCTTTAAAGCTTGAGTCAAGGCCCCCGTAAGGTGTTTTGTTTCTGCTAAGGAAAGGTACTGGGTCCTATTAATGCTCACCATTGGCCTAATGCCGTTTCTTTTTATTTCAAGTTTCTCCTAGCTAAAACTTCCATAATTCTTACATCCTCTCTAAGTTTTGTTAAATCACATTTAAAATCACATATAAAATGAAAATTTGAGAACCTAGTATGCTTTAACTATTCTTTCTTATAACATAATACCTGAATTCCCCTCTTTTGTTTTTTATAACCTAACATTAAAATGTATTTTGTGCTACAATTGATTTTTACTTTTCCTGTAACTATTTAAAATTACAACAAACTGGTGAGTCAACATCTCAATCCATATAAACATTTTCTCTAAGCATACAATCATTGAACATTTATGATATACAGCCCTAAGTGTTAAACAATTCTTTAAACTAACCATTATTATCAATCTGCAAATGTGTTACTCTCTATTCCAGTTCTTGAACATGCTTATGCATTGAGACTAAGTGATAAAAAAGGAATTTAGATCTTAATAGTTTTGATCTTTGCATTTCACTCCTCTTAATAACAAAAAATACTTGATTATGCCTGAACACATTACAAAAAAATTCAAACATAAATACAATCCTTAACACTGTTTTACAATCTGCTTTAGGGGTATGTTGCATTTTTATTTTCTCTAGGATGGTCAAAAATCATAAATTGTTTAATAATAGCAAGATTTCTTTAATCTGTAAAGGTAGATCTGGCCAGGCTCTAGCTTCACAGACAGAAAAACTTGCAGGCAAACAGCAAGAGCAAAAGAACTTCATTGCTTTGCCCAATAGCATTTTTGCTCATCCTAGTAATACTAATCTCTTATTGGTACCATTATAGATATATAATCCTTAAAAGCTATTACAAATACAAAATAAGACCAAAGTTCTCATTCCATAATATACCTATAACAAACCTTTAACTTATGCTAATACCAAAAATCCTTAAAACCTTGAAGAACTATGTTAAAATTAATCCATCAAATCAGTGTCTAAAAAGAAATAAAATTGTTACATTAACTAAAAAAAACACTTTCCAGAATTAAAACCTGTTTATACATTCCTTAACTATATTACATGGAGCTCCTTTGAAATGCCTATAGGCACACAATTAAAAAAGGTTCGAACCAAAAGAAAATCATACAATGTAAACTCATTACAAAGTACTTACACCTTACTGCAATTACTATGTACCAAGTACCTGCAAATACCAAATGCTTACTTATTCATTATGCTTATTAGAAAAACTTAACAAAACTCTAAATAACAAATCTCTGAAAGACATTACAATCAGAAATGACAAAATGAGTACTGTTGCTTTAAATCAGAGCAGAGTAGTGCAGCTAAAGCCGCTGCGGTGAAAAGGGGTGGGGGCTGCTGCCGCGACCGCTGCTCCGCCACCGTCGTGGCCGCTGCTGGGCCGCTGCTACTGTCGGTGCTGTCGGTGCTGTCGGTGTCGGTGGTGCGTCAGCCGGTACCGCCTTGATCGGAGCCGTCGGTATCCGCGGGGGCCGGCAGGGCTCGCGGGAGGAGTGCGGTGGTAGGAACACTGTAATCGCGAGCCTCCAAGCGCTCCATTTTTTCTAAGAGGCAAAGTCGGCGCTGTTTGAATTCCTCGCTGCCGGTGTTGTCTTCCGAATCTGAGCCGTCGCTGGCGATGTCTGAGGAAGGTGTTGATAAAAGGGGTCGAACACACTGAGCTGCCTTTTTTTCTGGCTTTTTCCCCGCTGTGTGCAAACAGCAGTGGTGACGGCTGGTAAACGGTGTGGTCGCCGCAAGATATATCGGGGGCGGCCCCGGTCGATCGGTCGATAGTTCTCAAACACATCTTTCAGCTGCAACTCAGATACACCTGGTGCTGCATCTCGTCCTGACAAAGTTGCTCTAACTGCAGCAACCATTCGCTGTTCCAGTTCATAGGTTTTATCACAGTTTATGCATGCCATGGGGGTGGTGGGAGGGCTGTGGCAGCTCCCTGTGGGGGTTGGCTGTAAGAGTTGTGTCTGTTGAGGCTGGAGAGTAGGCTGTGGGGAGAGGTTGGAGCAGCCTTGTGGTAGCTGCTGGGGGCTGCAGGAGAGCTGGGGAGGGACTTTTGTGAGGGGCTGGGAGTGATGGGCTGAGGGGGAGTGGATTGAAGGTTGAGGAGGGCAGATTTGGAGTGGAGCTTGGGAGGCAATAGTTTGGAGTGGGGGTGGTGAGAGCCTGGAGCAGGTTGGGCAGGGAGGTGCTGGCTGCCCCCTCCCTGGAGGTGCTGAGGGTGAGGTTGGATGAGGGCTTGAGCAGCCTGGTGTGGTGGAAGGTGTCTGTGGGCATGGCAGGGGGTTGGAGCTGTCTGCTCTTTGGGGTCCCTTCCAGGCCAAAGCATTCTCTGACTGCTTCAATTTGGACACTTAGCAGAAGTGCAATGAAGGGAACTTGAAATAAGCAAAGTTGTGAAACTGGCTCTGAGCCTGGGGGCTGGGGGTGAGCTTGTTTGCTGGTTCTTAGCTTGGGAGCTGCATCTGAGCTTGGGATCTGGGTCTGCACTTTTGATCTGGGCCTGAGCTTTGGGGCTGGGCCTGATCTTGAGGGCTGGTTTCTTGAGACCTTGGGGCTGCTTGGCTCTGAGCTTGGGGTCTGGTTCTGACTTTGTTCTGGCTCTGGAGCTTGGGGCTGGTTCTGAGCTTGGGAGCTTGGTTCTGACCTTCTGGTACTGGAGCTTGGGGGCTGGTTCTGAGCCTTGGATTGAGGGTTCTGACCTGGGTTCTGGCTTGGGAGCTTGGGAAATGGTTCTGGGTGAGCTTAGGGGTCTTGAGTTTGGGAGCTGGGTCTGAGGAGCTGGGAAGTGGTTGGGATGTTGGTTGCTTGGCTGGTTATGAGCTTGGGAGCTGGTCTGCAGCTTTTGATCTAGGTTCTGAAGCTTGGGAGCTGGTTCTTGAGCTTAGGAAGTGGTTCTGACCTTAGGTGCTGGTTCTGGAGCTTAGGGGCTGGCTCTTGAAATTTGGGGCTGGTTCTGAGCTTGGAAGTGGTTCTGATTTTATTTTCTGGGAAGTGGCTCTTAGCTTGGGGGCTGGCTCTGAGCTTGGGAAGTGGTTCTGACCTTAGCTGCTGGTTCTTGAGCTTGGGAAGTGGTTCTGATTTTATTTTCTGGCTCTTGAGCTTGGGGTCTGGGTGTGAGCTTGGAAAGGGGTTTTGAGCTTAGTTGCTGGCTCTGGGCTTGGGGTGTGGTTCTGAGCTGATTTGGGACCTGTCTGTGAAGTCAGGGACTGGTTCTGAGCTTGGGAAGTGGTTCTGACCTTACTTCCTGGCTCTGAGCTTGGGAGCTCAGTCTGCACTTCAGATCTAGGTTCTGGACCTTAGTGGCTGGCTCTTGAGCTTGGGGCCTGGATGTGAACTTAGGAGCTGGCTCTGAGCTTGGGGGCTGGTTCTGCATTTCTGATCTGGATTCTTGTGCTTGGGAGCTGACTCTGACCTTAGTTGCTGGTTCTTGAGCTTGGGGGCTGGGTGTGAGCTTGGCCCCTGCCTTGAATTTAAAATGAGAGAGTTCAGGCAGTTGGAAGTTGAAGCTGAGCTGCTTTGCACTGCAGTGCTTCAGAGTTTGTGATGCTCCAAAGGCAGATCTCAAAGAGCTGCTGCAAGAGTTGAGCTGAAGTGGCACAGTGCCCTGCAGAGGCAAAAGCTTTTCCCTGCCAGTCAGCCATTGGAATCATCTCCCCAGGGCAGTGGTGGATTGCCCTGCAGGGCAGAGTTGGAAGGCTGAGCTTGGCAGGGGGCTGGGCCAGCTCCTTTGCAGTCCAGTGTCAGCTGGCAAGGTTGGAGCAGCTGAGCCTTGGGGTCCCTTGCAGCCTGGCATTGTGTGGCAGCAGAGCTGTGCTGCTGGTTTTGAGGGCACTTGGAAAGCTTCTGGAGCATTTGTGCAGAGTGTGCAAGACATCCCTGAGCCTAGCAACTCCCTCAGCTCTCTTCAGAATGAACTCTGCAGAGCTGGAAGAGCTTTCCAGGAATTTGGCAGAGGTTTGGAGGAGTTTGGAAGGGATTTTGGTTCTCCTCCTCCTTGTCCTCTTCCTTGTCCTCCTCTGCCTCATCTTTTCCTGCTCTCCCTGGAGGCTGCACTTAGACTCCTAGAATCCTAGAGTGGTTTGGGTTGGGAGGGAGCTGCAAAGGTGCTGCAGTCCAAGCCCCTCTGCAGTCAGCAGGGACATCCTGCACTAGCTCAGGTTGCCCAGAGCCCTGTCCAGCCTCACCTTGAACCTCTGCAGGGCTGGGACCTCAAGCCCCTCCCTGGGCAACCTGTTGCAGTGTTCCAGCAGGCTCCTGGTGCAGAACTTGTTCCTCACCTCCAATCTCAATCTGCTCTGCTCTAGTTTGAAGCCATTGCCTCTGGTGCTGTCCCTGCAGGCTTTGCAAAGAGTCCCTCTGCAGCCTTCTTGTAGTCCCCTTCAGGTACCAGAAGGTCACTCTTAGGTCTCCCCAGAGCCTTCTCTTCTCCTCTCCAGGCTGATCACCCCCAGCTCCCTCAGCCTGTCCTGGTAGCAGAGCTGCTCCAAGCCCCTGATCATTTTTGTGTCCCTCCTCTGGGCCCTCTCCATCAGGTCCCTGTCCTTCCTGTGTTGAGGGCTCCAGAGCTGGCTGCAGTGCTGCAGGTGAAGTCTCAGCAGAGCAGAGCCAAGTGCCAGGATGGCCTCTGTCCATCTGTGGCCCTGCTGCTTTTGGTGCAGCCCAGGCTGCCCTTGGCCTTGTGGGCTGCAGGCTCCCCTGTCTGTTCCTGTCCAGCTTCTTGTCCAGCAGCACCCCCCAGTCCTTTTCTGCAGGGCTGCTTCCTATCCCCTCCTCCCCCAGCCTGTCCTGATTGTGAGGATTGTGCCAGGCCAGGGGCAGGACCCTGCCCTTGCTCTTGTTGAAGCTCAGGAGGTTGCCCTGGGCCCCCTCTGCAGCTTGTCCCCTTGAGCTCCTCCAACTTGTTCTGCAGGGTATTGCCTTAGGTTTCAGGAGGCAGAGAGGCTCTCTTTGAGCCTTGTGAAAGGAGTTGATGCCAAGCTGTGGCCAGAGGGTTGGATAGAATTGGGCAGTTTCCATGGCTGTGCTGTTCAGAGCTGCATCCTACAGTGCAAAGCATCCAATCCACAACAATCCATAGTGCGCCTGGGCCACGGGAGCCAAGCAACCTCCCTAGGCCAAAGCTTCCTCCAGAGCTCCACCAAAGCAGGCCAGAACCCCAGGCCCCAAATGCCTTCCCCCTCCCCCATGCCTCTCTGCCCCTCCTCCCCCATACCCAAGAGCTGCAGTTACAGATTCTGGTAGGCAGCTCCCAGGTGAGCCAGGCTGCTGCAGGCCGCAGTTGGCAGCATTGCCAAGGCCTCAAAGCTCCTCTGCAGAGAGAGATCCCAGAAGATGTTGCTGGGAGCAGAGAGGAAGGGCAAAGGAGGTTGGAGATCCTGTGCTGTTCCTTTGTAGAGAGTGGGTGCAGGCCTTGTGGGAATGAACTAAGCTAGATGACACTTTGTGGTGTCCCTCTGGACTCTGCTGTCCCTTCTGGAGGTCTCTACTCTCTGGTGTAAGACATCCCAGTGCCTTCCACCCACCACAGGGATTCTCCTCCATGCTCTCATCCAGGGGCTTCTGTTGGGCCCTACTGGCTGTGTAGATCAGCCCTGGGGACTTGGTGGGGTCCTGGGGACTCTGAGAGGGCAGCAAGTGAGTGGAGCTGGAGCACTGGATGGAGAGATGGAGGGTGAAGGCTGCAGGGGGTGGGAGGGCTTAGTTCAGCAGCTGTGTGGCTCTGCCTGGCTCCTACCTCCAATGGTGCTGGCAGCAGCTGACCCCAGAAGCTCAAAGCCCCAAACCCTGCCTGGCTCAGGACAGTCCCCTGACCCCTCCTGACATCCAGCACAGCCCAAGCAGGCACTCAGGGCTCCTAGCCACACAGCCCAGCCATCCCCCATGGCAGGAGTCACCTGAGGTCTCACTCCCTCTCTGTCCCCCTTCCTCTCATCAGTTGCTGCCTGAGGTGTCTGCAGGGTCCCTCCCCAGCCCTCATCTGTAACCCCCCCTTGGCTTGGTGCTGTTCTTTCAGCCCTCCAGCTGATCCCAGCCTTTAGTCTCAGGCCCCTTCCATTCTTGTGCTGCTGCTTCCAGCCCAGTTCCTTAGATGCTTCCTCAGCCACAGCATTTCCCACTCCACCCTTCCAGCTGCAGTGGCAGTGGAGGTGGGGGACACAGGGCCATGGGACAGCCAAGGCAGCAGGGACATGGATGGCTGGGAATGAGGGAAGGGCCTGGGAGTGGTCAGGCAGGAATTAGGCCTTGTCCCCCAAAAAGGGGAGAGGATGCAGGGCCCAGGTGGCAAATGTGTGTGCAGGGAATGGCAGAATCTGGCAGCATTTGAGGAGGTGAAAGGAGTGAATTGTGCTGCAGCTCTGCCTGTGTCAGCTGGGAGATGAACAGCAGCCCATGGGCACTGTGCCCTCCCACCAAACCTCATTTTCTCTTGGGGATGTGGAGTGGCAGCTCCAGGGAACTGCAAAGAGCAAGCTGAGAGAAATGGTCAGGGAGAGAAGGAAGCCAAACCCTTTCCACTGAGTCTCTTTGGGCTGCAGGTGTGTGAAGGGTGCTGGAGGTGTGAGGTTTGGGCAGGAGCCAGAGACTCCTCCAGCATCCCAGTGAGGGCTGAAGAGGTTTAGCAAGAAGCTGCCCAAGTCCCTTCCTCCTTTGATGCACCTCCAGAGATCATGAAGCTCCCTTTGTGTGTGTCCTGAGGGCTGCTTTGATCTTCTGTTGGGGAGTGGGCAGCAGAGAGGTGTGTGCAGGGCAGAGCTGAGCACAGTGTGTGGGGTGGCGACAGGGCCAGGGAGGAGAGCTGGGACCAGAGCAAGATCTGCTGTCAAAGGCAGCTGCAGGCAGCAGAGGCCTGGGCAGGCAGTGGGAGGAAGCTTTAGGCAAGGCCTGGGAGAGGCTGTGTGGAGGCAGCTGTGTTGTGGTGCTGGCCTGCAGCTGTGTGCTGGGGACTGTGTGCTGGGCAAGGAGCTGAGTCTGCACTTGCTGAGGCCTCCCATCTTGATCAGCCCTGGCTGTGTGCTGTGGCTGTGCTGCTGGGCTTGGGAGCTGCCCCCAGCAAGGCTGAGCTGTGCTGCCTGGTCCTGGGCAGTGCTGAGCCATCCCTTGCAGGTCAGTGCTCTTCCTCTGAGCCCTTTGCTTCTCTGTGGCAGGGGCTGAGTCCTCTCTCCATCATCCCTGCCCCTGTGTGCTGTGGAAGAGCAGAGTTTGCAGATCTGTCCCTTGGAGCAGCCCAACAGGTAAGAAACCCAGAGTGGGTTAACAGCAGGATCCTATGCCCCCAGGGCAGCTCCTAGCCTCCTCCACCTCCTCCTGTGCAGCATATTTCACCTCTCCAGGAGCTCTGAGGCACATCAGGTGTTGTGGGAGTTGAGAAATGCTCCAGGCTGCTGGGGTGAGTTGTGAGCAGGAGATGATGTTTGGGGTTGGGATCTGGAGGGTGGTGGGAGAAGGTTGGAGGTGGTTTGGTGTTTCTTGTTCAGTGCTGCTGCCTCCATTGTCTGAGCCAGGGGAGATCAAAGGACAGGGCCTGGGCCAGGAACCACCCTGCCAATGCCACCAGGCTCGAGGAGAGTGGGACAAGACCACTTGTAAGCCCCAGGGTGCCTCAGGGCACTGATCACAGGAACCTGGGGTCTCAGCACAGGTATTAGAGGTCTGTGCCCACACTGTGGCAGAAACTGAAGGTTTGAGGTCCCCTCTGCATTCTCTCCTCCAGCTGGGTGTTGGGAGTCAGGGACTGTCATGACCCAGGCAGGATCTGAGGGTTTGAGGTCCTGGGCTCAGGTGCTTCCATCTTCCCTATTGCAGAGCTGTGACCCCTTCCTGCCACAGTATGGCCTCACAGAAGGACCCAGACAAGAGCTGGGAGGAGAAGCAGCACCCAGAGATCAAGTTGGAGAAGCCAATGTGCAGTCCCAAGGTAGAGGAGGATGGGGAGGAAAAAGAGGAGAAGATGGAGGATGATGCTGAGAATGACAACTATGAAGAGGAGGATAATGATGATGATGAAGGTGACCAGGATGAGGGGGAGGAATGTATGGAGGAGGATGAAGCCAGAGCAGGTCCCTCAGTGTCACCCAAAGAGCTGAATCAGTGCCTTGAGTGTGGGCAGAGCTTCCCAGGTAGCTCAGAGCTAGTGAAGCACCACTGCCCCCAGCCTGGCTCCCGGCCCTTCGTCTGTGGTGACTGTGGCAAGAGGTTCCGCTGGAACTCTGAGCTCATCCAGCACCGCCGCACCCACACTGGAGAGAAACCTTTCACCTGTGCTGACTGCGGACAGAGGTTCACCCATCGCTCTACTCTCACTCACCACCGCCGCACCCACACTGGAGAGAAACCTTTCACCTGTGCTGACTGCGGACAGAGCTTCACCCAGCGCGGCAATCTCACCCGTCACCGCCGCACCCACACTGGAGAGAGGCCCTTCTCTTGTGACAGCTGTGGCAAGCGCTTCAGGCATATCTCTACTCTTAGGCAACACCACCTCACCCACACCAGTGAGAAGGCCTTCACCTGCAGGGACTGCGGCAAGAGCTTCAAACAGAGCTCCACTCTCACCATCCATCGCCGCATCCACACTGGAGAGCATCTGTTCCCCTGTGCTGAGTGTGGCAAGAGCTTCACCACGAGTACCACATTAATCCAGCACCGACTCATCCATAATGGTGAGAAACCTTACAGCTGTACCGACTGCGGCAAGAGCTTCACCCAGAACGTACACCTCATAGAGCACCGTCGTGTGCACACTGGCGAGAAGTCTTTCAGCTGTGCTGAGTGCGGCCAGGCCTTCAGGCATAGGAGCACTCTCATCTGCCACCACCGCACCCACACCGGTGAGAAACCTTACACCTGTGCTGACTGTGGCAAGAGCTTCAGCCACAGGAGCACTCTCATTGATCACCGCCGCACCCACACTGGCGAGAAGTCTTTCACCTGTGCTGAATGTGGGAAGAGCTTCAGCCAGGGCAAAAATCTTAGTCGCCACCGCCGCACCCACACCAGTGAGAAGGCTTCACTTGTGCTGACTGCGGTAAGAGCTTCACCCAGAAGGGCTCCCTCAACAAGCACCGCTGCATCCACACCAGAGAGCAGCCTGCATTTCAGGGGAGGCATAAATCCACCTAGAATCTGTTGGGTAATCGTGACCCCTCTGAGAAGGCCTTTCCAGAACCAAAATCATCCCATTTTCCTTTGCACTTCTCAGGGACTGAGGACACCAGCAGCAACAAACACCTCCTGCCCTTCTGAACACCAATTATTGCTAATGAGAACAATTACAGTGCTGAGTTGGCACAGCTGGAGCTCCCAGTGGAGCTGGGCAGGGCTTTGCCAGGGTCTGTCTGGTTCTTCCCCAATGCTTTGTGTCTCCCTGGGGTAAGAAATCCTCTGTCCATTGACAAATTGTCTCAATAAAACCCAAAATTTACCCAAATCCTGTCTCTTTGCTTTTATTTCAGATATTCCTGCTGCAAATGCTGGGGTTGTGTTTCCACCTCTGGGGCAATCGAGTCCAGTGACTCCTTCCATGCCTCCAAGTGAAAGCAAACTGTGGCTTGCATCCCAGTACTCAGCTTCCAACACATCCAGGTGTGGGGATCCTCCTGACACACCAGAAACACAGATGGGTTCCACCCTTCATGGTTTGATGGTGTCAGAGCACTCTGGGCACCTGTATCTACTAAAGCTTTATCCTCTCATGGGTTCAACTTGCCAGGCCATTGGTTCTGTAGAGTCCAACAAACCAATTTGTTTCTCCCCTCCATCTGGTTGGAGGCCGAGGCCCTCTAAGTGCCGGGTGCTGCTCTTTGGCCAAAACAACCCCATGCAGTGCTACAGGCTGGGGTCAGAGTGGCTGGAGAGCAGCCAGACAGAAACCAACCTTGGTGGTACTGGTTGATAGTAGGCTGAACATAAGCCAGCAGTGCACCTAGGTGGCCAAGAAGGCCAAAGGCATCCTGGCCTTTATCAGGAACAGTGTGGCCAGCAGGAGCAGGGAGGTCATTCTGCCCCTGTACACTGCACTGGTTAGGCCACACCTTGAGTCCTGTGTCCAGTTCTGGGCCCCTCAGTTTAGGAAGAATGTTGACTTGCTGGAAGGTGTCCAGAGAAGGGCAACAAAGCTGGGGAGGGGTTTGGAGTACAGGTCCTATGAGGAGAGGCTGGGGGTTCTGAGGTTGCTTAGCCTGGAGAAGAGGAGGCTCAGGGGAGACCTTATTGCTGTCTACAACTACCTGAAGGGAGGTGGTAGATAGGTGGGGGCTGGTCTCTTCTCCCAGGCAACCAGCACCAGAACAAGAGGACACAGTCTCAAGCTGCACCAGGAGAGCTTTAGACTGGAGGTTAGGAAGAAGTTTTTCATAGAGAGAGTGATTGCCCATTGGAATGGGCTGCCTGGGGAAGTGGTGGAGTTGCCATCATTGGGAGTGTTTAGGAGGAGACTTGATGGGGTGCTTGGTGCCATGGTTTAGTTGATTAGATGGTGTTGGATGATGGGTTGGATGTGATGATCTTGAAGGTCTCTTCCAACATGGTCTATTCTATTCTATTCTATTCTATTCTATTCTATTCTATTCTATTCTATTCTAGTGGACAGAACAAAAGGGTTGGTGCCTGAGAAACAAGAATCGCAGAGAATAAAAGGGTTGGTGCCAGAGGGAAAAGAAGCAAAGAGAAATAAAGGGCTGGTACACAAAAAATAAGGGAATCTCAGAGAAAAAAAGTGTTGGTGCCTGAGAAAAAAGAAGTGCAGGGAATAAAGGACTTAGTGACCAAGCTAAAAGAAGGGCAGAGGAAAAAAGAGTTGGTGCCTGAGAATAAAGAAGCGCAGGAAGCACTAGAAAAAACAATTTGGTGCCCAAAGATAAAGAAGCCCAGAGAAAAAAAGGGCTGGTGCCCGAGAGAAAAGGGGAGCAGAGAAGAAAAGGGTCTATGGCAGAGAAGAAAGAAGTGCATAGAATAACAGGGTTGGTGCCCGAGAAAAAGTAAGCACAGGGAATAATTGGGTTGGTGCCTGAGAAAAAGAAGAGCAGAAGAAAAATGTCTTGGTGCCCAAGAGATAGAAAGTGAAGAGAAAAAAAGGTTGATGCCTGAGAAAAAAGAAATGAAGAAAATAAATGTTCAGTGCCCGAGAAGAAAGAAGCACAGAGAATAAAAGTGTTGGTGACTGAGAAAAGAGAAGTGCAGGGAATAAAAGTGTGAGTGCCTGAGGGAAAAGGACAGAGAATAAAATTGTTGGTGCCCAAGAAATAAGAAGTGCAGAGAAAAAAAGGGATGGTGCACAAGAAAAAAGAAGTACAGAGAAAAATGTGTTGGTGCTGAAAGAAAACAAGAGCAGAGAATAAAATTGTTTGTGCCCAAGAAATAAGAAACACAGAGCAAAAAAAGGGTCAGTGCACAAAAATAAGACTCTCAGAGATAAAAAGGGTTGGTGCCCAAGAAAAAGCAGCACAGGGAAAAAGGGTTAGTGCCTGATAAAAAAGAAGCATAGAGGAAAAAAGGGTTGGTGTCCAAGAAAAAGAAGTGCAGAGAATTATAGGGTCAGTGCCCAAGAAAAGAGAAGTGCAGGGAAAAAAAGGCTTGGTGTCCAAGAAAAAAGAAGTGCAGAGAAAAAAAGCATTGCTGCATGAGAAAAAAGAAGTACAGAGGAAAAAAATGATTGGTGCCTGAGGAAAAAGGAGCAGAGAATAAAATAGTTTGTGCCTGACAAATAAGAAGCACAGAGAAAAAAGAGTTGGTGGCCAAGAAAAAAAGAAGCACAGGGAAAAATAGGGTTGGTGCCTGAGAGAAAAGAAGTGCAGAGAAAAATGTGATGGTACCTGAAAGAAACCAAGAGAGAGAACAAAATTGTTGGTGCCCAAGAAATAAGAAGCGCAGGGAATAAAAGTGTTGGTGCCCAAGGAAAAAGAAGTGTGGAGAAAAATGTGTTTGTGCCCAAGAGATAAAAAGTGAAGAGAAACAAAGGGTTGGTGCCTGAGTGAGAAGTGGTGCAGAGGAAAACAGGGTTGGTGCCTGAGGAAACAGAAGTACAGAGGAAGAAACGGTTGGTGCCTGAGGGAAAAGAAGGGCAGAGGACAAAAGGTTTGGTGCCCAAGAAAAAAGAAGCACAGAGAAAAAAGTGTTGCTGCCTGAGAAGAAAGAAGTGCAGGGAATAAAAGGGTTGGTGCCTGAGAGAAAAGAAGCCCAGAGAAGAAAAATGGTTGGTGCACAAAGGAAAAAGAAGCTCAGAGAAAAAAAGTGTTGGTGCCCGAGAGAAAAGAGGAGCAGAGTAGAAAAGGGTCTGTGCCCAAGAAAAAAGAAGTGCAGAGAAGAAAAGGGTTGGCCCCGAGAGAAAAGAAGTGCTGAGGAAATAAGTGTTGGTGCTGGAGGAAAAAAAAAGGGAAGGGAAAAAGGGTTGGTGCCCTAGAGAAAAGAAGCATAGAGATAAAAATGATTGGTGGCCAAGAAAAAAGAAGCACAGAGGAGAAAAGGCTGGTGCCCAAGGGAAAAGAAGTGCAGAGGGAAAAAGGTTGGTGCCGGAGCAAAAAGAAGATCAGAGGAACAAAGGGTTGGTGCCTGAGAACAAAGCAGCACAGAAGATAAAGGTTGGTACCCAGAAGAAAAGAAGCACAGAGTAAAACCAGGGTGGTTCCCAAAAAAAACCAAGATCAGAGAAACAAAGGGTTGGTGCCCAAGGAAAAAGAAGGCCAGAGGAAAGAAGGGCTGGTGCCCAAGAAAAAGAAGCATAGAGAAAAAAGTGTTGGTGCCTGAGAAAAAAGAAGTGCAGGGAATAAAAGGGGAGGTGCCCAGAAAAAAGAAGTGCAGAGGGAAAAAGGGTTGGTGGCTGAGCAAAAAGAAACAGAAAGAATAGAAACAATGGGTGCCTGAGAAACAAGAAGTGCAGGGAATAAAGGGGTTGGTGCCAGAGAGAAAGGAGGCACAGAGAAAAAAGGGTTGCTGCCTGAGAAAAAAGATAGTAGAGGAAAAAATGTTTGGTGTGCAAGAAAAAAGAAGCAGAGAACAAAACGGTTGGTGCCCAAGAGAATAGAAGCACAGGGAATAAAAGGGTTGGTGAGAGAAAAAGCACAGAGAATAAAAGGGTTGGTGCTGAGAGAAAAGAAGTGCAGAGGGAAAAATGGTTGGTGCCCAAGAAAAAAGAAGTGCACAGAAAAATGTGTTGGTGCTCGAAAGATAGCAAGAGCAGAGAGCAAAATGGTTGGTGCTCGAGGAAAAAGAGGCACAGAGGAAAAAATGGTTGGTGCCTGAGAATAAAGAAGTACAGAGAAAATGTGCTGGTGCTTGAAAGAAAACAAGAGCAGAGAATAAAAGGGTTGGTGCCTGAGGAAAAAGACTTGCAGGAAAAAAAGATGGTTGATGCCTGAGAGAAAAAAGCACATAGGAAAAATGGGTTGGTGCCTGAGAAAAAAGAAGTGCAGGGGGAAAAAGGGTTGGTTGTGGGAAGAGGATTGTTTTCGGATAGCTTGAGAAGACTATAGGGAAGATTTGCCTTTGCTCGAATTAGAGAGAGCTATGTTTTGTCTTTGACTCTGAGAGAAGCTGGGCAGCATTTGGTGGGATGTGTTAAAACATTGTTTTGTTGTTTTGGCCTATTGTCTGCCTGTGGTGGGCTATGCCCATCCTGGAAAAAAACAGGGGGGGAGGGCTCGTGAGAGTTTTTTTGCCCTCCCTGGGGGGTGTGTTTCCTCCCCTGGGAAACTGACTTGGTCTGTTCCACTTCCCCCCTCCTTGTCCAGCAGGGGTATAAGAGGGAGGAGAATTGCAGACATTGCTCTCTTTAGAATAGAATAGAATAGAATAGAATAGAATAGAATAGACCAGAATAGACCAGGTTGGAGGAGAACTTCAAGATCATCGAGTCCAACCTATCATCCAACACCACCTAATCAACTAAACCATGCAACCAAGCACCCTATCAAGTCTCCTCCTGAACACCTCCAGTGATGGTGACCCACCACCTCCTCAGGCAGCCCATTCCAATGGGCAATCACTCTCTCTGTGTAGAACTTCCTCCTAACCTCCAGCCTAAACCTCCCCTGGTGCAGCCTAAGACTGTGTCCTCTTGTTCTGGTGCTGGTTGCCTGGGAGAAGAGACCAACCTCTGCCTGTCTACAACCTGCCTTAAGGTAGTTGTAGACAGCAATAAGATCACCCCTGAGTCTCCTCTTCTCCAGGCTAAGCAACCCCAGCTCCCTCAGTCTTCTCATACAGGCTGTGCTCCAAACCCCTCACCAACTTTGTTGCCCTTCACTGGACACACTCCAGCAAGTCAAAATCCTTCCTAAACTGAAGGGCCCAGAACTGGACACAGGACTCAAGGTGTGGCCTAACCAGTGCAGTGTACAGGGGCAGAATGACCTCCCTGCTCCTGCTGGCCACACTGTTCCTGATGCAGGCCGGGATGCCATTGGCCTTCTTGGCTGCCTGGGCACACTGCTGGCTCATGTTCAGCCTACCATCAACCAGTACCCCCAAGTCCCTCTCTGCCTGGCTGCTCTCCAGCCACTCAGACCCCAGCCTGTAGCACTGCATGGGGTTGCTGTGGCCAATGTGCAGATATATATTGGCTGTTAGGTATTGACTGATACCCCTGTGTCATCCTGGTTTCAAACATCCTTGCTGGATAGTAGTCTAAGGCTGTGACTGGAATCTCAGGAATAATGTGATTTACTGTATCCTGATTGTCCCCTGGTACTCCACTCTGGTGAGGCCACAGCTCAAGTGTTGTGTCCAGTTTTGGGCACCACAATACAAGAGAGATGTGGAGATGCTGGAACCAGTGCAGAGGAGGGCAGGGAAGCTGAGGAAGGGCCTGGAGAATAAATTCTGATGAAGAGTGACTGATGGAGTCTGAGGGAAGACCACGTGGCTCTCTACAGGTGCCTGAAAGGACATTGTGGAGAGATGTTGATGTTGGTCTCTTCTCACAGGTAATTAGCAGTAGAACAAGAGGGAACAGCCTCAAGCTGCAGCAGGGGAGGCTTGGACTGGACAGTATGAAATAATTTTTGTCCCAGGAAGAGTGGTCAGGGACTGGAATGTGCTGCCCAGGGAGGTGGTGGAGTCCCCAACCCTGGATGTATTTAAAGGTGGTTTGGATGTGGTGCTTGGAGACAGGATTCATGGGTGACCCTTGTAGAGTAGGGTTCTGGGTTGGACTTGGTGATCCTGAGAGTCTTTTGCAACCTGAATGTTTCTGTGAGTCTGTGACACTTCTACCAATTTCTAAGACTGTTAGTGATTCTGTTTGCTGTTTTTAGCCAGTAGTTTATTGTCCCTGTGCTGGTAGATGGCATCTTACATGTGCCTCACTTGCTGAAACTTCATCTTCTGTTCACTCTGCTAGGGTTGTTCTTGGAGGGGTTTGCACTTCAGAGGCTGTGTAGACTTAATTTGTCTTCTAAAATCTGTTTGGGCATTCATCCCAGCTATTGAAGGGAAAGAGCTGCAGGCATGGGAGAGTGAAGGAGAGGCTGCAGTAGGGATGGCCAAGGGCTCTGGCAAGCTGAGAGGCCAACAGGACCAAGGTCTTTGTCCCCTTGGCTCTGGCAGTTGCCTCTGCCACCAAGGCCTGTGAGGAGAAACTTGGCTTTGAGGCTTTGAGGTTCTTCTATTCCAAGGGCAGTGGTCAGGGCTTGGCCTTTCTGCTTCCTAGACCAAAGGCAAGTTTTTCTGCCCTGTACTTTGTCTTTGTCTCCCTGCAATCCTGGCCTCTAACAAGCTGCTCTAACGAGTCCCTGGGGAGCCTTTGTCAGTAACAAGCCTCAGTGAGGCCAATCAGTGCTTCAAGGGACTTTGGAGTTTTCTTCTGACTTGGACTTCTTGAGAGGCTTCTTGGCAGTAGCTTGGCAGAGTCTCCTGGCAGTACCTAAGGATGATGTAATCAGCCCCAAATACTCCATGGGGCTCATTAAATACTGCTGAACCTCTAATTATTGCCAAGGTTTCTGCAGCTAATTGGAGAGGTTTTATTGCACAAAGCATCTGATAAAAAGTATTTTTAAAGGTACATTTCATTCCTTTTCAGCAGGAGTTGTCTCTTTGCAAGCAAACCACAGCAAAACCTGACAAGGTCCTACCCTGGTCACTGCTCATCCTCACTCCCCACTGCCCCCAGCAGAGCCCTGAGCCACAGGTGAGGGACAGGATCTGCCTTGCCAGGGGCTGGGGGTCAGGGCTTGGCCCTTTGGATCAATGAAACCCCTCCAGGTTTCCTCAGCAGCAGAGCCACCTTGAGCTGCTTGTCCTGACCTGTCAGCACTGCCTCAGTTCTCTGCTCTCACCAGAGCCTGGAGATGCTTCAGTGCCTCCAGTGATGCTTCCCTTGCATCCACTGTCTCCTTCTGCTCTAACCAGACCCTGGGGACCCTTTCCCAGTATGCTTCACTGGGACCCATTAAGAGTAGAAGAAACTTCAGAGTTTGAATCTGACTTTGACTTCTGGAGAGGTTTCATCAGCTTCTCAGTCTCTGAGGTTCATGGACTTGGCACCAAAGCCACCAGAGGGGTCCTTTAAATGCCTTGGGCTGGTCTGTTGCTGCTGAGCTGGGCCAGGCTCCTGGGCTGGAAGGAAGCTGCTGGCAAGCAGGCAGTGCTGCAGGAGACAGCTCTGGCCAGGAGCAGCTCCTCTGCACAGCACAGCAGGGCTGAGGACACTGCCAGAGGATCTCAGGGAGATGAGGAAGGCAGAGAGAGCTTCAAGGTGGCCAGGACTGGGAGGATGCTGAGAGCTCACTGGAGGAGAAGTCACTGCAGTCACAGACATGGTGAGGCTGTGGGTGCAGGACACTGCAGCTGTAGCTCCTGGAGGCATCTCCATCTCAGCAGCTGATGCTCAGCTGAAGGCTCCTGGAGTGTGCACACAGAAGGAGGACCAAAGCCCTTCAGTTCCATCCTGTGAGCAGCAGTGAGCAGAGCTGGGTAAGGAGAAGGCTTCACCCCCAGCCCCTCTGCCTTTCTCTCCTCCCTTCACTGTCTCTGCAGCACTGCAGGCCTGCTCCCTGTTTCTCCACCTCTCCATGGGTGTGGTGGTTTTAGGCTATGCCTTTAAAATTTAGTTACAGATTTTGAGCAGAAAAGTAGAAACAAAATAAATAGATCACTCTTGGGTGTGAAAAGGAAAAGAAAAGATTATTCTAAACAAATTGATTGGATAAATATCTGGAACCAGAGGAGCTGTACCATAACAATTCTC
This sequence comes from Melanerpes aurifrons, assembly GCA_011125475.1. Taxonomy (NCBI): domain Eukaryota; kingdom Metazoa; phylum Chordata; class Aves; order Piciformes; family Picidae; genus Melanerpes; species Melanerpes aurifrons. Next base: position 1,303,347 of record WWNC01000123.1, on the reverse strand, counting down.
TCTCTTCTCTTCTGATCTCAGCTGTTTTGCTTCACTCAGGAGAGATCACCTGCTTTGGCTGGCCTTGGCTAAGTCTAACCCACTGCCTTTTTTCTCTCTTCACTCCACTTTTCTCTCTTGGAACAGGGGGATAGGGAATAGGGGCAATGGAACAGCTGCCCTGGTCTCTGACCAGAGGGGTGTCGTGTCATTTGCTAATTGTAAATACCTGACTAATATTGTCACTCTTGTATGTTTTTTACCTGTTCATTGCATTCCATTGTGGAGTGTAGCTCTTGCTTGTCAATACAGCTTCATTTGCTTCTAACTGAGCTGCTCTAGAAAAGCTAATGATGGGGAGGAAAATCAACCCACCACAATGGGACTCTTGTTCCCTAGGATTGGGCTGTGGGTCACTTTCTGTTCTGCCACCAGAGGAATCTTCATGGCAATTCTGTGTCCTTGCTGCATATGAAGCTGTGATGAACTCTGCCATGGGTTGGTAGTGATGGGACTGAGCTGATCCATTCCTCATGCAGCTCAGGGACAGGGGTTACAATGAGGCTGAGAGAAGTGTGCCCTAACTTGTCACTGCCTTTCCCTCCTTGGACAGGTCTTCATGGCCAGAGGCAGCACATGGCCAACAGCAGCTCCATCACCCACTTCCTCCTTCTGCCATTTCCAGGCACAAGGCAGCTGCAGCTCCTGCGCTTCTGCTTCTTCCTGGCCATCTACCTGGCTGCCCTGCTGGGCAATGGCCTCATCATCACCACCATAGCCTGGCACCACCACCTCCACACCCCCATGTACTTCTTCCTCCTCAACCTTGCCCTCCTTGACCTGGGTGCCATTTCCACCACTGTTCCCAAATCCATGGTCAATTCTCTGAGGGACACCAGGGACATCTCCTATGCAGGATGTGCTGCTCAGGTCTTTTTTGTATTATTCTTGATGGACACAGAGTACTTTCTCCTCACCACTATGTCCTACGATCGCTATGTTGCCATCTGCAGACCCCTGCACTATGAGACCCTCCTGGGCAGCAGAGTTTGTCTCCACCTGGCAGCAGCTGCCTGGGCCTGTGGCTTTCTCTATGCTCTGCTGCACACAGCCAATACATTTTCCCTGCCCCTCTGCCAGGGCAATGCTGTGGAGCAGTTCTTCTGTGAAATCCCCCAGATCCTCAAGCTCTCCTGCTCCACATCCTACCTCAGGGAACTTTGGCTTGTTGCAGCCAGTGCCTGTTTATTATTTGTCTGTTTTGTGTTGATTGTGGTGTCCTATGTGCAGATCTTCAGGGCAGTGCTGAGGATCCCCTCTCAGCAGGGACGCCACAAAGCCTTTGCCACCTGCCTCCCTCACCTGGCTGTGGTCTCCCTGTTTCTCAGCACTGGCACCTTTTTGCCTACCTGAAGCCCTCCTCCATCTCCTCCCCATCCCTGGACCTGGTGGTGTCAGTTCTGTACTCAGTGGTGCCTCCAGCAGTGAACCCTCTCATCTACAGCCTGAGGAACCAGGAGCTCAAGGCTGCCCTGAGCAAACTGATCCCTGGATGCTTTCAGAAGCAATAAACTCTTTGTCCCTCCCAATACAGACTGTATCACAGTGTCACAGTATAACTTAGGTTGCAAAGGACCTCGAGGATCATCGAGCCCAACCTATCAACACAGACCCCATGACTAGACCATGGCACCAAGTGCCACGTCCAATCTCCTCTTGAACGCCTCCAGGGTCGATGACTCAACCACCTCCCTGGGCAGCACATTCCAATGACAAATGACTCGCTCGGTGAAGAACTTCCTCCTCACCTCGAGTCTAAACCTCCCCTGGCGCAGCTTGAGACTGTGTCCCCTTGTTCTGGTGCTGGTTGCCTGGGAGAAGAGACCAACCTCTTCCTGGCTACAACCACCTTTCAGGTAGTTGTAGAGGGCAATGAGGTCACCCCTGAGCCTCCTCTTCTCCAGGCTAAACAATCCCAGCTCCCTCAGCCTCTCCTCATGGGGCTTGTGTTCAAGGCCTCTCCCCAGCCTTGTTGCCCTTCTCTGGACATGTTCAAGTCTCTCAATGTCCTTCTTAAACTGAGGGGCCCAGAACTGGACACAGTACTCAAGGTGCGGCCTAACCAAAGCAGAGTACAGGGGCACTATGACCTCCCTGCTCCTGCTGGCCACACTATTCCTAATGCAGGCCAGGATGCCATTGGCCCTCCTGGCCACCTGGGCACACTGCTGGCTCATGTTTAGGCAGCTGTCTATCAGCACCCCCAGGTCCCTCTCTGTTTGGGAGCTCTCCAGCCACTCCGACCCCAGCCTGTAGCTCTGCATGGGATTGCCGTAGCCAAAGTGCAGCATTCGGCACTTGGACTTGTTGAATGCTGGCCCCATTCAGCACCAATTGTACCTCCTGAACCTCTCCTAGTACAAACTGCTCCTCACCCCAGTACAAACTGATCTTCTGACTCTCTCCCTACCAACTCCATCTGTCCCAATACAAATTTCATACCCTGACCCATCCTAGTAGAGAGTGGCCACATCACAGTGCCATCCCACTATAGACAGTCCCCTTCCCACTATATTCCAGGCCCCATTGCATTCCAGACAGGGTCCCTTCAAGCCCTTCATATACAGACTTGGCCTTTTTCCAGTATAAACTGATTCTCCTGATCCCATCCCAGTACAGTCTGAAATCCACAGGACAAACTGGAAGCCCTGGATAGGTCCCAGTAACAAATGAATCCCTCCAGCTGCAGAGCCAGGAGCATGACCACCCTCACAGTACACAGTGTCTCATCCCAGTAAAAAACGCATGCCCTGATGACGAGAATGGAGACAGGGACGACAGCACTGAATATGAGTGATAGTAATCATCCAACTTTATCGTTCCACACTTCATTATTTATAGTCTTATCTTATGCATAGTTTATTCTAATTTAACACATACTATTGGTTTCTCTCTAAAAGGTTACATCATTGTTTTCACTACTCTGTGGAATTTTTCTACTCAGTCTAATTGCTCTTTTTCCCAGATCTCGCCTCCTCCTTATCTTGCCTGTCTCCTTTCTCAGGGGCAGCTGGACTTCAGCATACCGAGCAATCAGCACTTTCCCACAGCTCCTACTCCACCGCTATATTATCAACAGAGAATTCTTCAAGGCCTGAATTGCACAGGTGTTCCTGGGACCCATGTCCCCTCTTGCTCAAAACAAACCCCAACAAATTCCCCCGTTTTTCTTTTGTGCAAGTAAGGCCTTGGAGGTTATCCTTTGAACACTTTGCATAATACAATTATAAACAAGTTTAACAATAATCAAAATTAGTACAATAATACCTAAAAACCTTAAAGCTTCTTTTATCAATTGTATAACCCACTGTGACACATTCCCAAACATTGATCTTAACCAATCATCTAAGGGACTTTTTACAATTGTGATAGCACGCGTATGATTCTTTAGCCACCTAATCTCAGCATGCATCGACACTCCATGATCCGACAAGATAAAACAACACATTCCTTCAAAATCTTCACATCCATGCCCTTGAGCGAACAACAAAAAATCAATTGCAGCACGATTTTGCAGTAATGCGTGCTTCAATGATTTTTGATCTAACAATAACCCTTCTAACACCTGAGTAGTAACATTTGCGTTTTTTACTGACCAACACGCTAATTTTTCTACTGCACTCAAGGCTTTTCCTGCAGCGGCACCTGGCACAATTATGCTCACAAAGGCTCTCATTGCATACCCCCACAATTCCACTTGGTCATTACAATTTGATGGTAATTGTTCAATTGTGCTATTTTTCCGTTGTTTTATTTGCTTTAAAAGTTTTAACCACTGAGTCTGAGAAGGTGCTATCATGGATAAAGACCCCAAATAACAAGGACCCCCCACTGGGTTAGCTGGAATTCCCTGCCAGGCACCATCTCCACAAATCAAAAATATACCTGGTGGCAATGCTTTTGCTATATGATTATTCCATAAAAGGGGTATATTTTTGTTCTTAATTGTTGAAGTCCCTGCACTGAGATCCTGAGCTCCATATGCACCCCACAATTTTGGCACGATGAGACCTTTTATGGTTGCTTTGTCATTCCATCCACAGTAGTCACCATACACAATATATGTTTTTTTAGGACAAACGTCAGTCCATCCCTGAGAGCTGCTTTGTATTTCGACTGGCATTTTCCCCCAACCTTCTAACACTTGCTTAGAGCCTTGCTGTCCTTTAAACATACCTCCAAACACAATACATGTTCGAGTCCAATTTCTCGATGCATTGCCAACCTGCTGAGAGCCCAATAATCGCAGTTCTTCAGGATCATACGTAACCGCTGAGTCAATCCCTTAATCAATAATGCATTACAATTTGACATTTCACTCTCATTACTACAACTATTACTACTATAATTAGCAAACATATTTACATCAAATCTGGGTATCCCTATCAGACACGTCTGAAAAGGTTCACCCACCGTCTGTAAGCTCAAACAAAATTCATTGTTGCCTGTCATGTTGGCCCATGTTACCCACAAATTTTCCCTGGGGTTAATCTTCATGATGATCGAGCGGCTGGTCATGATCCCCATTAGGAACATCAGCAGCACTACTCGTGGCTGGCTTAGTCCACCTTGCAGGAATCCACAATGGACCTGAGGGAGTAATGACAGACATATAACCTCTCCCCATATACTGTACTTCAGCAGGTCCCATCCACATTCCAGTTTTTGGATCTCTGTACATCACCCACATTTGCAGCGAATGATGTACCTGTGGATTCCAATGACGGACTGCTGCTGGTTGATCCTTGTCCCCAAAAATACACAGATGATTTAATACAAAAAAAGCTTCACTGATACATTCTTTAGGATCTTTTTCTTCCTTGAACTTTTTTAGATATTGTTTTAAAGTCTGATGTCCAGTTGGGACATCAGCAATTCCTGTACTGTGTTTAATACCCCATGTCAGCATGAATTGTCTCATGGTTTGACTCGTATAGGCCGGTCCATTATCTGTCTTTATTGCCTGAGGCACCCCCATGACTGCAAAACTTGCTAACAGATGTTTCCTTACATTGATTGATTTTTCTCCTATCTGTGGCATTGCCCAAATGAACCCACTAAAAGTATCAATTGACACATGCACATATTTCAGTATTCCAAACTCTCCTACATGAGTCACATCCATCTGCCAAAGTTCTAGAGGTCCTGCTCCTCTGGGATTTACCCCTACACCTAGTCCTGGTCCATAATGACTACACACCGGACAGGAAGCAATTATACCTTTAACATCAGACAATGATATTCCAAACTGTCGATATAAACCTTTGGCATTTTGGTGAAACATAGAGTGTGACTCTCTTGCCATTACAAACTGATTCTGAGGTAGTATCAACAATACCAATTTATCTGCTCTTTGGTTTCCTTCCCCCAAACCTTCACTCCACTTATGACTCCAAATGTGCATGACACAATAGGGCTCCCGTCACAGTCTGATGGCTCCTCTTAATTGTCTAAAAAGATCATTCAGCCTTTCATTTTTTATCTCCTTTATGATGGCCTCTTCAATCCTATGCACTACACCCACTACATATAATGAACCTGATACCAAATTTAATGGTTGGTTCAACCAATTCAAAAATGACCATACCACTGCCAGCAATTCTAACATTTGCAATGAATCTCCACCCATTCCCTCCAGCAGCTGTTTTTTTCCAGATTCCCTTTTCCTGCCATGTAGCAACTGCCTTCTTAGATTTTCTTCCGGCATCTGTATATATATATATATGGAGAAGAGGAGGCTCAGGGGTGACCTCATTGCCCTCTACAACTACCTGAAGGGTGGTTGTAGCCAGGAGGGGGTTGGCCTCTTCTCCCAGGCAACCAGCACCAGAACGAGGGGACACAGTCTCAAGCTGCACCAGGGGAGGTTCAGACTCGAGGTGAGGAGGAAGTTCTTCACTGAGCGAGTCATTCGGCATTGGAACGGGTTGCCCAGGGAGGTGGTTGAGTCATCGACCCTGGAGGCGTTCAAGGGGAGATTGGACGTGGCACTTGGTGCCATGGTCTAGTCATGGGATCTGTGTTGATAGGTTGGACTCGATGATCCCCGAGGTCCTTTCCAACCTAAGTGATACTGTGATACTGTGATACTGTGATACTGTAACAGCCTCTTGTATAGGCTTGCTTTGACCCTTTGGTATTGTCACCCAATGCTGATTAGTTGCCCACTGCAATGTCTTAGATTTTATGGGTACAGTTTGAATGAGAGTGATATCATTAAGCAATGCCATTTGTAATGCTACGCTATTATTCATAGCCCAGTCCAAAGCATCCTTTTTCATTGGCACCATAATACAATAGGGATGCTCACCAGAGATTTCCAACAACTGCTTTTGACCCTTACAAATGATGTTTGCTATAGCCTCCATTCGTTTTTGGTTGCATTGCTTGAAAGATCCACTCCAACACCCAAGGCTCCCCCATTTTTTCTTTGCACTGAACAAGTGCACCAAAGACAGTTACATCTAGGCCCAACACCGCAATTGAAATAGGCAACTCAGGATCTCTACGATGGACTTTGCGTTCCATAACTTGCATTGCAATTTCTTGAATTACTGCCTTTTGCTCAGATGTAAGTGCCACAGGCAAAGATGGATTAGTGCCCCTTAACAATGGTCTCAACTTTTCTAAAGCATCCGGTGCGATGCCAACTACAGGACACAACCACTGCATTTCTCCCATAAATGTTTGCATATCATGCAGTGTTTTGATCTCGGTACGCAGATTCAGCTTTTGCGGCGTAATATGACTGTCAGTGATTTTCCACCCTAAATATTTAACAGGAGATATACGTTGTACCTTTTCTGGAGCCACAACCAGACCACGACGTTTTAATGTTACCTCTAAGTGTTGTTCTTGTATTTGTGTAATAGGCTCTGATTGCGCAATTGAAATGTCATCCATATAGTGATAAATAAGTGTCCCTGGCCATGTTACCCTAAGTGATGAGAGTGCATCATCAGCATAAAGTTGACATAAAGTAGGGCTGTTTTTCATTCCTTGAGGCAACACCACCCATTCAAATCGCATAGCAGGTGCCTGCCTATTGACAGAGGGCACAGTAAAAGCAAATCTCTTACAATCATCAGGGTGTAACTTAATAGTGAAGAAACAGTCCTTTAAGTCCACAACCAACAGATGCCAATCCTTTGGAATCATAGCAGGTGAGGGTAAGCCTTGTTGTAAGGCTCCCATATCTTCCATCTGAGCATTGACCTCCCTTAAATCATGTAACAAGCGATATTTGCCTGACTTCTTTGGAATAACAAAAATAGGCGTATTCCATGGACTTGTTGATGACCTTATATGTCCTGCAGTCAACTGCTCATTTACCAGGATGTGAGCTTGTTGCAGTCTTTCTCTTGAAAGCGGCCATTGCTCGACCCATTTAGGCTGATTATCATGCCACTGTAATTTTATGGGGAAAGACTGCCTCCCAATGGCCGCAATTAAAAATGTTTTTCTGAGGTTAAGACCACACCCAATTGCTGCATCACATCCCGGTCCACCAAAGCATTGATGCCATTAGGCAATGGCATAACTGTAACTGTAATCAAGGCCTGTTTTCCTTCAATCTTCACTACAATTTTATGACTACTTTGCATTACTGTTTGAGCTCCTCCAACACCTTCTACTTCTCCTATTGCTGGCTCTAAAGGCCAGTGTCTCGGCCAGTGTGCATTACTCATGATTGTGATGTCAGCACCAGTATCTAGCAGGCAAGTTAATTTCACATGCTGAGACCCGTACCAAAATTCAACACCAGCGACTGGTCGTCTTCCCATTGGTATAGTTAAGAGAGCCAGTCCCCCTGTGGATCCAAAGCCTTTGTCACCTCGTACAGGCTGATTGCATGCCATTTCTGCACATCACAACACAAATAACTCCACTGTAAATAACACCACTCAATTACCCCTGGCAATACCATTACCCCTTTAACACCCATAGATGATCTACCCATTAACAATGCTCCTACAGGTTGACCATTGATGTATATATGCCTCTTTACATTTGTTTCCACTTTAATGGGCCGATTATCTATTAAGGTAACATCTACTGCTGTTGCCACGTCCAAGCCGATGCTCCTCTGGTTGCTGGTTGCAAGGCTGAGGTGTCGTTTTAATTTCTGCGTCCTGCTGGTAATAGACTGGAGCTGCCACTTGTGTCCCGGCGCGGCGGCTCTTCGCACTGCTCTGGCCGTTTCCCGAACTTTGACATGCATTGGTGGAATGAGAATTACTTTTACAATTATCACACCATACAAATTTCACTCTACATTGTGATGGGATATGCCCTTCTTTACCACACTTATAACATCGTATCTTCCTTTGAAAAACATCCCCTTGTTGCCCCCTCGTATTAGCCTTTAAAGGAGCTAAGGCTGCCAATATTTGGGTTTGTGACTCCGCAGCCTCTTCCAATTTCAGTGATCGTTCAGCCAATTTGTGCACAGTATCTATGAGAAAAGCCTGTGGACCAGAAGGTATGTTAGCTGCTCTTTCCAGCATCTCCTCAATTGTGGTCCCCTGTGGTAAATTTACCAATACTGATTTTGTTTTTGTATTAGCTCTTTCAAAAGCTACATTTTTTAACATATAACCCTTTAAATAGTCAGGAATATCCGAATTACTCATTGCCTCACATACACGATCTACAAATTCTGCAAACGACTCTTCTGGCTTTTGTCTTAAAGACATATAGTGCGGCCTGGGTCTTTGTACTCTTTTTAATGCCTTTTGGGCACATTCCATTGATTCCTGAAAGACCGCAGGACCACTCCGAACTTGTCGTTCAACACCAAACCATTGTCCTGTTCCCATTAATTGTTGTGCTGTGACTCCAGCCAGGGGATCCCCCTGCTGCTGTAGTGTATTCTCTGAGAGCTGACAAAACTGACCCCAAAACTCATCAAACATGATCATTTGAGAAGGAGTCAAAATCATTCTCATCAGTGTCTTAGTGTCCTCTGTCCAGTCCGCAAACCTGATAGTGTCCTTCTTCCAGAAAACCTGATAGTGTCCTTGTTATGATCAATATCATACGTTACAGGAAAACACAGTACCTTCAGACAACTCAGCAGCCACATCGCAACATCCATTTTCACAGCCTCCTGAGCAATCGCTTTCCAGTTAATTCGCACAACCGCTCCCGAGCTAGGTTTCTTCTCCATTTTATTTTCTAAGAGCATTTCTTTTCCTGGGAACTTTCTAAAATCAGTTTTTGACACATGTGCTCCACCAACTTTTCTAACTGAGCCGGAGAAATAGATAACGGTGTCTCCCTCTGATTTACTGTCTCAGTTTGTGATTCTACACTGTCGTTCAGTTCAGCCAAGCCCCCACTCCCTCCGCCAGGCAGGCTGCGCCTGGGGCTAGGTCATTAGGCGCCTCGCTGAATTCCATCGGTGGGGGTGGAGGTGGAAATTCAGGTCTTGCAGGGCACGATAGAGGTATTGTGCTCTGTGCCGGAGGCGGCCCCAGGCGATATTTTTCAAACACCTCCTTCGGTCGCAATTCAGATACAACTGGCGCTGCATCCCGTTCTGACAAATTCGCAGAAACTGCAGCAGCCATTCGCTGTTCCAGTTCATAGGTTTTAACACAGTTCATGCATTCTCGCCACGACTTTTGCAGCTTTATAGCAGTTTTATCACCATCTATAACCAAGTCCCACAACTTGTTCCTGTATTCTCTCCAACAAGCTTCATCAAAATAACTATCTCCGCTAGGGAAATGCCCTAAAGCAGATCCATGGGCCAAAAGTCCAGGCATTACTTTAGATGATATCTCCACCTTATGCTTTTCTAAAAGCACTTAAATAAATCATACGCCGAATCTCCATATTTACCGTCAGTGTGCACTGTTTTGCAGCTTTTCCAGAGGTATCTCGTATCTTGGCTGGATCACTTCTGTAAGTGCATCCAAGGTGCGGAGCCTTTCCTGCTTGCCGGCTGCTCTTTTGACCCACCGGCGCAGTGAACCCACCGCGCAGTGTTTCTCTAATTTTCTGCTTACCAGCTGCCTTTGCTCCTAACTCTTCTGCATAGCTTAACAACGGCACCAACTCCTTTTTAAAATTTAACTTACACTGTCGCTTTTCTAAAAAGCACTTAAATACGCTGCCTACCTTTCCATATCCGTATTTAAACTTTAATACCTGTGCACACAGTCCTCGTTTAAGCAGTTCCCGGCTCTACAGCGTCTACGGCTTCAAGGCTGTCTTCCCTTTTCTTGCAGCCTCCGGTACTGCTATCCCGGGCCGGCCGTCTTCTTGCCTCCCGGCTTACTCCGAATCTCCCAAGTCCCGAAGAACTTCTTAGACCCTAAACCTTCGTCTTCATTAGGGTCCCATGTTCGAGCGCCACTTACTGCAAGAAGGGGCCACTATAACGACCAATGTGATCAGTGGAATCCACCTTTATTGAGCATCAGACACATCTTATATACAGTTTGCTATAATTATGCCCACTTGGCAACATACTATTGGTTGCTCTCTGAAAGGTTACATCATTGTTTTCACAATCTTGCTCCCTTCTCAGGGGCAGCTGGAAAGCAATTTTCCTCTTCTTCAAGGCCATCCGGCTAATTTGTGAGGTGCACTTTGCTCTCTTCCCCAGATCTCACTGAATAAACTTCTTTATCTTGCTTGCCTCCCATCTCAGGGCAGAAAGGCCAAACCATGGCCACAGTGCCTGGGTAGGCAGATCCTGTCCCTCATGTATGGGTCAGGGCTCCTCAGGTGCTGTGGGGTGTGGGGTTTGTGATGCTGAGAGAAGGGGATGACAGTCCCCAGCCTTCCTGGGGGTGTTTAAGGAAGCACTGAGGACCTCCTGGTGCCTTAGGAAGTCTCCTCACAGCCCTTGGTGGTGGATGACTGCCACAGTCAAGAAGGCAAAGCCTTGGGTTCTCTTGATGACTTCCAGTCTTGCCAGTGCCCATTGCCATCCCCACCACAGGTTGTCCTACACTGTCCCACACACTGGGTTTGGTTTCTGCAGCAGAAAGGCCAATCCCTGACCACAGAGCCTGGGCAGTCAGATGCAGAGAGGCTTAAGCTAAAGTTTCACCTTCCTGGCCTTGGTGGGAGAGGCAACTGCCATAGAGAGGAGGAGAAAGACCTCAGTCCTGTTGAGCTTTCAGCCTTGCAGGTGATGCTACACTGCCCCATGCCTGCAGCTCTTTCCCTTCATGCTCTTGACACCAATCTTGTGTTCCTAGCAGCTCTCACCATGACATTTCTGTACCCTGCCTGCTCTGTCTCTGCTCGCATGGCCATTTCTTGAGACACAGAGCCAGGGCCTCTTGGACCACAAGGATCCCCTTTGAGTGACTTTTCTTTATCCTCACCTCCACTCTGAACCCTAATATTTGCACTCTATGGAGGTTGTCTTCCCTTCCCACAACCACCAGAAGCTGCATCATCCCCAGATTTCAATCAGGTGCACACTGCATCTGTAGTGCCCTGAACTAGGACTTGAGCAGGTTAGAGAAGTCCCAGTCCCTCAGGCTCTCCACCCCAGTCCTTGCAGATATCTTCTGAAGCTTCTCAGGCTCTTCAAAAGTCCTTCAGAGCAAGAGGTCCCAAACCACACATTAAGAATCCAGACATGGCCACAGCAGTACTGAGTGCAGGGGAGGGCAACCCCTGTGCCTGGCTGGCCACACTCCTCCTACCACAGCCCAGCTGCACTTGGCCTTCTTCATTCTGCTCAGGCTCTGCTCCATCCCAGGCCATTGGGAATGGTCCCTGCCAGAGGCCTTTGTGCTTGGGGTCAGAGCAGAACCTCCAGCTGTAAAGCAATAGCCAAGGCACCTCCCTGCTGCTGCCTCTCAGCTTGGCAGGCACAAGGGCTGGCACAGTCCCCAGCCCAGCCCTGGGACTGCTGCTGGCCAATGACACAAAGGGATTGGAGTTTGCAGTGACCTCATGCTCACCTCATGGCCATGTGCCTCCTCCTGCCCTAGGAGCTTCTCAGCCATCCCTGATGTCCCAATGCTGGCCCAAGGCCTCAGCCTGCTTGTGGCCTGGCAGCTGAGCAGCCACAAGAAATCTCTCCAGGGTCTTCCAAGGCAGGTCCCTGCTGCTGCCTCTCAGCTTCTCCAGCAGCCACAGCCAAGCCCTGTCCCTGCTGCTGTCCCCTCAGTCACTCAGGTGGCAAGGAGGTGACAACCCAACTCCAAGGCTCTTCCTGCAGGGGCCACCAGGTGCTCAGGGATATTGAATCACACAAGTCCCTTGCCCACCACCTGCTTTCTGCTGTCCTGCTGGGAAATCTGGCAGCTGGGAGGCCAAAGCACAGAGGCCAGACAGGAGTCAGGGGCTGCCCTCTCAGCTACTGCAGCAAGAAGTGACCTCCCAGTTCCTTTCCTGCCATCTTCCTGCTGCTGCCTTATCAGCTGCTGAGCCAGCAGTGACCTCCCAGCCCCTGCCCAGCCTTGTGGCTGCTGCTGTGCAGGAGATCCTGAGGTACAGCTGAGCTGCCCATGGCATTGCCAACCATCTCCACATGGTGTCCGTGGGCTGCTCAGCCACAGTTCACCTCCTACTTCTCTTCCAAGTCCATGAGGCTGCTCTGGGAGCTCTCAGCCCCTGTCCTGTGCCAGGGGCCAAGCAGAATCAATCAGGGGTCGGGGAGTGCAGAGCAGGGAGGTCAGAGCTCAGGAAAGAAGTTTGAGGTTGTACTGCAAGAAGGGGCCACTACACGACCAATGTGATCAGCGGAATCCAACTTTATTGAGCATCAGACACATCTTATATACAGTTTGCTATAATTATGCCCACTTGGCAACATACTATTGGTTGCTCTCTGAAAGGTTACATCATTGTTTTCACAACTCTGTGGAATTCTTCTATCCGGTCTAATTGCTCTCTTCCCCAGATCTTGCCTCCTCCTTATCTTGCTTGCCTCCCATCTCAGGGGCAGCTGGACTTCAGCATACCAAGCAATCAGCACTTCCTCACATCTCTTACTCCGCCACTATATTATCAACAGAGAATTCTTCAAGGCCTGAATTGCACAGGTGTTCCTGGGACCCAAGGCCCCTCTTGCTCAGAACAAACCCCAACAAATTCCCCCGATTTTCTTTTGTGCAAGTAAGGCCTTGGAGGTTATTCTTTGAACACTTTGCATAATACAATTATAAACAAGTTTAACAATAATCAAAATGAGTACAATAATGCCTAAGAACCTTAACATTTACTACTATAATTAATAAACATATTTACATTAAGTCTGGGTATCCCTATCAGACACATCTGAAAAAGTTCAATTAATTCATTATTACCTGTTATGTTGCATCTTTATTTTCTCTAGGATGATCAAAAATCATAATTTGTTTAATGGTAGCAAGATTTCTTTAATCTGTAAAGGTAGATCTGGCCAGGCTCTAGCTTCACAGACAGAAAACTTGCAGGCAATCAGCAAGAGCAAAAGAGCTTCATTGCTTTGCCCAATATAAAATTACCCATAACAATGTGTTTTGCTCATCCTAGTAATACTGATCTCTTATTGGTACCATTAAAAAATCTTTTTATTTTTGCTATGGGGTATTCTCTCTTCCCCCCCCCTTTTTTCTTTTTGTCACCATTGATTTGTGTTAAAATTTCTAAATTTTTCAATACTTCTTTAACTGGATCATGACTAGGTTCATCTGTTCTGATCACATTCTGATCATAATTCTCTACTTGTAACTCGTGACATGAGCAATCTTACTTAAAGGTCTTAGTATTTTGTAACCATTGCAGAGTATTATGTATAGCAATATTACAATTATTCCAACAATATTACAAACAAATGTTTAAGCCAATTTAGATTTGGTAACCAGAAAGTTAATTTATCCCATATTTCTTTAAATCCACAAGACGTATCATCTAAAGAAATCTGATGTAATATCTGATTGTGGTTTACAATCGCCTGTAAATCTGTTTCCACTCGTTTATCTAGATTAACATAACTACAACAACTTACATTTATGACTACATATACACCCCCTTCTTTAACATATCAAAAATCCAAAGCTAATCTATTCTGAGTAGATATTTTCGAGAGACTATTGCTTTCAATTTGCTGCACTTTTATTGCATCTATGCTTGCATTCATCATAATTTCAACTGTAGCAGAAAAATTTGCTATTGCTTTTTCAAGTTCAAGTCTTTTCTCTCTGGTCTGATCAAGATTCCACACACGGGAACGTGGTTTTTGATTTCGATTGGACTCCTTATGTGCAAATAGGGTTAGGATCAAAATTAGGCTCCACCAGTATATGTTAACTCTGCCTCCTTAGCCTACTGGGTGCAACCAGCAGCCAGGTGTTTTTTCTTCTCGGCAGCAGTTACATTCTTCAGGAGCCCTACAGATTTTAACTCCTTAACCCACTTCAAAATTCCATTTGGAGTCTCTTCTCTACTTCCTTGGTTAGTTCGTTTACCATTTCCCATTGTGCTTTTGTTATTTCAATTCCTCTTCCCTCAAAATCTTATGTCTCTTACTTTTCCTTTTACTAATCCTTTTAATTATTCCTGATATTTCCCAACTAAAATTTCTCTAGTCTTTATTTCCCACTTATGCCAATCCCTTTCAATAATTTTCCATGGGGATTTAAATCCTTTTCCTCGCCACAAAATAGGTTTTTTGTATTTACCAGCCCAAACTGCCTATTTTCAGATTCAGCATTCAGGACAAAATTTTTTTTTTTTTTTTTTTGATCAATGCTTTTGACCCCAGATTATCATAACAATTCTTGTGATCGATGTTCGACTGCATGGGAAATGCTGTTTCCTCTTAGTTTTGATTCTTCTGCACATTAGTGAAAGAATAGTTGTTAAAATTAATACCTATTTACTACAAACCTTAACTTATGCTAATACCAAAAATCCTTAAAACCTTAAAAAACTATGTTAAAATTAATCCATCAAATCAGTGTCTAAAAAGAAATAAAATTGTTACATTAACTAAAAAACACTTTCCAAAATTAA
The DNA here is from genome assembly GCA_011125475.1 of Melanerpes aurifrons. NCBI lineage: Eukaryota > Metazoa > Chordata > Aves > Piciformes > Picidae > Melanerpes > Melanerpes aurifrons. The sequence continues at coordinate 1,288,335 of WWNC01000123.1, read as the reverse complement.
AACCTGTTTATACATTCCTTAACTATATTACATGGAGCTCCTTTGAAATGCCTAGGCAGACAATTAAAAAAGGTTCGAACCAAAAGAAAATCATACAATGTGAACTCATTACAAAGTACTTACACCTTACTGCAATTACTATGTACCAAGTACTTATAAATACCAAATGCTTACTTATTCATTATGCTTGTTAGAAAAACTTAACAAAACTCTAAATAACAAATCTGTGAAAGACATTACAATCAGAAATGACAAAATGAGTACTGTTGCTTTAAATCAGAGTAGAGCCATGGTCGACAGTAGCCGTACCAGAAACCGTTGGGGGGGTGTGTGTGTGTGTGTGTGTGTTGAGGTTAAGACCACACCCGTCACATCCCGGCCCACCAAAGCATTGATTCCATTAGGTAATGGCATAACTGCAACTGTAATCAAGGCCTGTTTTCCTTCAATCTTCACTACAATTTTGTGACTACTCTGCATTACTGCTTGAGCTCCTCCAACACCTTCTACTTCTATTGCTGGCTCTAAAGGCCAGTGTCTCGCCAGTGTGCATTACTCATGATTGTGATGTCAGCACCAGTATCTAGCAGGCAAATTAATTTCACGTGCTGAGACCAGTGCAAAATTCCACACCAGCGACTGGTCGTCTTCCCATTGGTATAGTTAAGAGAGCCAGTCCCCTGTGGATCCAAAGCATTTGTCACTTCGTACAGGCTGATTGCATGCCATTTCCACATCACAACACGAATAACACCACTGTAATCCGCATCAATTACCCCTGGCAATACCATTACCCCTTTAACACCCATAGATGATCGACCCATTAACAATGCTCCTACAGGCTGACCATTGATGTATATACGCCCCTTTACATTTGTTTCCACTTTAATGGGCCGATTATCTATTAAGGTAGCATCTACTGCTGTTACCACGTCCAAGCCGATGCTCCCTCCGGTTGCCGGTTGCAAGGCTGAGGTGTCGTTTTAATTTCTGCGTCCTGCTGGTAATAGACTGGAGCTGCCACTTGTGTCCCGGCGCGGCGGCTCTTCGCGCTGCTCTGGCCGTTTCCCGAACTTTGACATGCATTGGTGGAATGAGAATTACTTTTACAATTATCACACCATACAAATTTCACTCTACATTGTGATCGGATATGCCCTTCTTTACCACACTTATAACATCGTATCTTCCTTTGAAAAACATCCCCTTGTTGCCCCCTCGTATTAGCCTTTAAAGGAGCTAAGGCTGCCAATATTTGGGTTTGTGACTCCGCAGCCTCTTCCAATTTCAGTGATCGTTCAGCCAATTTGTGCATACTATCTATGAGGAAAGCCTGTGGACCAGAAGGTATGTTAGCTGCTCTTTCCAGCATCTCCTCAATTGTGGCCCCCTGTGGTAAATTTACCAACACTGATTTTGTTTTTGTATTAGCTCCTTCAAAAGCTACATTTTTTAACATAAAACCCTTTAAATAGTCAGGAATATCCGAATTACTCATTGCCTCACATACACGATCTACAAATTCTGCAAACGACTCTTCTGGCTTTTGTCTTAAAGACATATAGTGCGGCCTCTTAGGGTCTGCTTGTACTCTTTTTAATGCCTTTTGGGCACATTCCATTGATTCCTGAAAGACCGCAGGACCACTCCGAACTTGTCGTCCAACACCAAACCATTGTCCTGTTCCCATTAATTGTTGTGCTGTGACTCCAGCCAGGGGATCCCCCTGCCGCCGTTGTGTATTCTCTGAAAGCTGACAAAACTGACCCCAAAACTTATCAAACATGATCATTTGAGAAGGAGTCAAAATCATTCTCATCAGTGTCTTAATGTCCTCTGGAACCAACAAATCACTACCCCAGATATACTGCAACATTTGTCGGGCAGGCTCGCTGTGTAGCCCACTTTCAGCTACTGTTGCTCTCAATTGCTGTAAAATCTTCCAGTCCAAAACCTGATAGTGTCCTTGATTATTATCAACATCGTACGTTACAGGAAAACACAGTACTTCAGACAACTCAGCAGCCACATCGCAGCATCCATTTCTCACAGCCTCCTGTGCAATCGCTTTCCAGTTAATTCGCACAACCGATCCCGATCTAGGTTTCTTCTCCGTTTTACCCCCTTTATTTTCTAAGAGCATTTCTTTTCCCTGGGAACTTTCTAAAATCAGTTTTTGACACATGTGCTCCACCAACTTTTCTAACTGAGCCGGAGAAATAGATAACGGTGTCTCCCTCTGATTTACTGTCTCAGTTTGTGATTCTACACTGTCTTTCAGTTCAGCCGAAGCCCCCACTCCCTCCGCCAGGCAGGCTGCACCTGGGGCTAGGTCATTAGGCGCCTCGCTGAATTCCTTCGGCTGGGGTGGAGGTGGAAATTCAGGTCTTGCAGGGCACGGTAGTGGTATTGTGCGCTGTGCCGGAGGCGGCCCCGGCCGGTATCTTTCAAACACATCATTCGGTCGCAATTCAGATACAACTGGTGCCGCATCCCGTTCTGACAAATTCGCTGTAACTGCAGCAGCCATTCGCTGTTCTAACTTATATTTTTTGATACAGTTTATGCATTCTCGCCACGGCTTTTGCAGTTTTATAGCAGTTTTATCACCATCAATTACCAAGTCCCACAACTTGTTCCCGTACTCTCTCCAACAAGCTTCATCAAAATAACTATCTCCGCTAGGGAAATACCCTAAAGCGGATCCATGAGCCAAAAGCCCAGGAATTACTTTAGACGATATCTCCACCTTACGCTTTTCTAAAAGCATTGAAATAAGGAGAGCGCTACCTCTTTTCCATATTCACCGGCGTCCGCGAACTCCACTGCCGCGTTCCGTTTCCCGGTGTCCGCTACTCCTTTCCTCAGGCCCGCCGATTCCGGCCCGCCCAAACTCACCGCCGGCCCGCCAACTCCAGCCCGCCGATCCTTTCCTCAGGCCCACCGATCCCGGCCCGCCCAAGCTGCCGTCGGCCCGCAAACTCCAGCCCGCCGACGTTTTCCAGTGGCATGCCAATTTCGGCCCGCTGGCTGGCCCGCCCGAGCCTTCCTCCGCGGTCGGCTCGCCCGTAATCCCCGGGTGCGGTCTCCACTGTCGTCCCCGTCGAAACAGCTCAGAGTACCCGCAGAATCGGGTCCCTGTTCAAGGCGCCACTTGACGAGAACGGAGACAGGGACGACAGCACTCAGTATGAGTGATAGTAATCATCCAACTTTATTGTTCCACACTTCGTTATTTATAGTCTTATCTTATGCATAGTCAATTCTATTCTAATTTCACACATACTATTGGTTTCTCTCTATAAGGTTACATCATTGTTTTCACAACTCTGGAATTTCTTCTGCTCGGTCTAATTGCTCTTTTTCCCATATCTCGCCTTCTCCTTATCTTGCTTGCCTCCCTTCTCAGGGGCAGCTGGACTTCAGCATACCAAGCAATCAGCACTTTCTCACATCTCCCACTCCACCACTATATCATCAACAGAGAATTCCTCAAGGCCTGAGTTGCACAGGTGTTCCTGGGACCCAAGCCCCCTCTTGCTCAAAACAATCTCCAACAACAATCTCGAGCAGCTGGACTGTGCCTGAGCAGCTCCCACTTGATTTCCACGGCAGAGAAGTCTCTGCACAGCTCGGCTCTAAGATGTGGCCTCTCTCATCTGCTGCTGCTGTTCTCTGCTGCTGGCTGGCAGCGGTGGAGAGCAGAGCAGAGAGGCAGGCGCAGGCAGCTTCTGGCTAGATGAGAGGCGCACCAGTGGCTCGGTTGGACACCACTGAAGGCCGCATTCTGCTGCCTGGATGCTTTCCCAGCAGGAAGCATTTCAGCTGCTGTGCTGCACGCATCTCCTCCCAGCCTCCCTCACCCCAGCCTGGCCAGGCACGCAGACTGCTGGAGGCTGGAGGGGCTCACCGTGTTTGCTACTCCTGGGCTGTCCTGGTGCCCTGCCCAGCCTCCAGCTCACTGCAGCACGCAGCCACAGCCTGAAATGCAAGATCAGATCCGGCTCGTGGGCAGCCTCAGCAGAGCCTGTGCAGCCTCACCAGAGCAGCTCTACTCATGCTGAGGTGGAACGCCTGGGCTCCAGTCTGTGTCCACTGCTCCTTGTCCTGTCCCCAGGGCACACTGAAGCAGAGCCTGGCTCGGCTTCCTGAAGTCCTGGGGCAGGCTGCCCAGGAGGCTGTGGAGCCTCGCTCTGGAGAGCTTCCAGCCCCCAGCTGTGCTCTGTGTGCCCTGCCTCTGGCTGCCCTGCTCTGGCAGTTGGGCTGGCTGAGTTTCCCTGAGTCCCTTCCAGCTCTCCCTTCCATGGCTCTCTGATGCTCTGAAGCTCCAGACCTCTCGGAGGCAGCGGCTCTCCTGGCTCCCAAGCAACAAGGTGGTGGAAAGTGAGGAAGGCGAGAGGGAGAGAGGATCAGGTCATGCAGCAGCACATTGTGAGGATGATTGGACTGAGCCGAATTGGCTGTGAGATGAGCTGCAGTTGTAGCACTGAGCGACGCTCCTCTCAGGGAAAAGAGCTCAGTTTCACTCCATCTGTCCAAGCCAGGAGTCATTTGCCAAGTGAAATGATTCAATAGTTTAAGGTGAATCAAAGCTCTGGGAGCGCAAGGCAGGAGCCTGGGAGCAAAGGAGATTGCCCTCCTGCAGAGAGCCAAGGTGAGGCTGGCGGCTGCCAGGCTCCGCGGCAGCCTCCTTGCTGCACCTCACACCTCTGCTGTCCTCTGCAGCAAGGCTCACTGGCAGCCTCTGGAGGGCAGCCAGAGGCCAGCCTCAGCAGCTCGGGAGCAGAGCTCGGCTGGGAGGTGAGAGCCTCACGGCACCATGCGCTCCCTGCTGAGCAGCCCTGCACTCAGCCCAGCGCCACCATGGCCACACATCTGGGCGCTCAGAAGCTGGCCAGCCTCTGGCAGGGGTGATGCGCAGTCGCTGCTCGGGCTGCTTGCTGGCTGCGCTCAGGATGTCCACCTGGAGCGAGGTCTGGAGGCGCAAAGCCTTCCATAGTCTCACCAGCTGCAGGCTTTGGCGGAAGGTTCTATCTCCCTCGCCAAGTGCCCTGCATTCCTGGTGCCCAGCTGTCTCCCTGCCACCAGCTTCCCTCCCACCCTCCACTAAAGTGTCCAGGTTGTTTGCGACTTCACGAAGGTGCAGTTCCTGGCTGACTTGCCCACTAGATGGCGACTCGGCGCGGGACGCGGCGGCAGCTCTGGCCATATACAGCGGCATTACGGATGCTTCCATGTGTCAGCGCTTACTCTGCTAGAGCGGCTGGATGCGCTGAACTGAGTGCCAGTGAATGGAAAGCTGCCCGTGGAAGCTACTCTGTGGCTGTGTCAAGGTGGGAGTCCTGCCGGGCGACTTTGCCGCTGAACTTCGAAGTTCTCAGTCGAGACGGATGGCGGTGTTAAGCATCCTCTCTCCACGCCATAGCAGTCGGAGAGGGAATCAATGGACCCTGGGCTTAGCATCGGACGCAGGTTCCCTTCAGGACTCGGCCGATTCCATCCCAGATAGCAGAGATCGGTCCTGGTCGAGGAGTCGGCCTGCGCCGGCCTCGAGAGTCGAAACGCACCATTCAGGCGCGACTTTTCGACTGCTGTCGTGAGGCAGGCCCGAGGGACGTGGCGGCGAGGCTGAAAAGCTCGCAGGGGCTGGCCCAACCATGGCAATTCTCATTGCTGAGCTTAAAGGAAACGGCAAGGACTCTCTGGAAGTGGTCCTGGAGTTTGGTGCAGTGCCTGGGCACAGGCAATGCTCTTTAGTCTTCTGAGGTTCGCAGGGCCCAGAGCGGCACTCGTGGCCTCTCTCCCGCTATATGCGCCTAGTTCCCATACGTGGACCTGGCTGTCGATCAGGCTCCCTTCTCCCCCAGCTGCTGGGCGGGCTCCCACTCGGGGTTGGTCCCAGTCTCGGTGACCAGGCACAGTGGGCTGCTCCCAGTCGGTACGACCGGCTGTCAGCTGACGCTTCGGCGTCATGGGCTCAGCCGAAGGTCCTCCTCTGGAGATGATCCTCGCAACTGCTTCTCCTGATGCAGAGGCTTCCGTATGCGTGCATGTATAACAGAAGCTAACAACAATAAGCTCAATGGCAAAGGCTGTAGCTCGAGAGTTGCTCTCAAGCAAGCACAAGTGAAAGAGGGGGAACTTGTTTATCAACTGGGGTGATACTTATAGATTCCTGAGGCTGAGCTTGACCAATGGGCACTCATAACAAACAGCTTCAGCCTATAGAAAGCCTGAAGCAGAATTATGCCCATACTTGGTGTCAGCACAAGCACTGCATGCGCTGGGTGCGTGCTGGCCTGGCTAATGCCTTGCTTTGTCTTCCTCCTGAGGAGAACTTGTCCACATGCTGGGACAAGATTCAGTATCTGGGCATAGTGCCTTCACCACACAGCCAGCCTCCTGGGCAGCCTATGCCAGAGGCTCAGCTCCCCTCCTGCTGAAGAACTTCTTCCCAGCTCCAGTCTGACCCTGCTCTGCCTCAGCTCCAAACCATTCCCTTGGCCTGGCTCCAGACTCCCGGGAGAAGTCCTGCACCACCTCCTGGGCAGCCTGCTCCTACATTTTTGCAGGCAGAATTGTTTCTCCCTGCAGGCTGAGTCCTGCATGTCTGGGGCCATCAGTGCAGCAGCAGGCGACCCCAAGGCACCTGCAGGATGAGGCAGAAGCCTGCCAAAGGAGCAGCAGACCCTCCTGATGAACCCCCAGACCCTCCTGATGAAACACAGACCCTCCTCCACCCCCAGGCCAGGGAAACCTTGGTGAGAGCTGAAGGCATCACCAGAGCCACAGAGCACTCAGGGAGGCGGCCTCTGAGATCCTCCAGTCCAACCCCAGCCCAGCCACATAGCCACCAAAACCCTGGCCTCAGGTGCCATGGCCACAGGGCTCTGGAACTTCCAGGCATGGGGACTCACCACCCTCCTGGGCAGCCTCTGCCAGGCCCCTGACCACTCCTGCACCAAAGACATTTCTCCTCCCTTCCAACCTGGCCTCCCTGCTGCATCTTGAGCCATCTCCTCTCTCTACACAGTTCTGGCTGTGAGGACCTCTGGGCTCAGCTCTGGCAGCAGCCATCCCCCACGCAGTCAGGCAGGGGCAGCCTCACCGGGCATCCAGCCCCAGGCCTCGTTCAGCAGCTGAAAGCTGACACAGCCAGCTGGGCACAGGCAGTCGGCTGTCCTTGCTCCTTTGCCAGGGCAGTGCCACTGCCCAGCGTGGTGCTGCAGCAGCCCTCCACCGAGGGGGAGGCAAAGGCAGCAGCACCCGGAGCTGTCAGTGCCCTGCAAGCAGCCCCAGCCCTGACCTGCCGCCTGTGCTGTTCTCCGAGTCCTCTCAGCTCAGCCTGCAGGCTGCCTACCTTGCTAAGGGAGCTTCCTCCTCAGCAGCCCAAAATAAGCTGAGCAGAAGCTGCTGCCTGCAGCAACTCCCCCATGCGGCACCCAGCAGAGCCCTGCACTGCTGCATGCTGCTGCGTGCCCGGCCGGGGCAGGAGCTGGCACTGCAGAGCTGCTGCCGGGCACGGGGCGCCCTGCACCTGGCACCCCCAGCAGGCTGAAGCCCCTGGCACCCTCCCGGGGCAGGCAGTTAGCCACTGCCTGCTGCTGCGTGACTGGCCGGGAGCAGAGGGTGGGGGATGGCGCCAGGACTGCTCCTCCCGGCCCGGCCCAGCACTGCCCGCAGGAGCCCAACCCAGAGCCCAGCCTAAGAGCCCTCCCAGGGGCTTCTGGAAGCATTTGGAGTTGGCACTGCAGGAGATTTCTCCCTGCCAGCACAAAAGGCTTTGCTCCTCTGCTCCTTCTGACAGGCACATGAGAGGCATGGGGAGGAGGAGGAGGAGCACAGCCCAAGGCTCCACAGCTGTTTGTTCTTGCCACCAAATTGTTTCCATGGAGCTGCCGAGGCTGGAGAGACCTTGAGCCCCCAAACCCACCCTGGGCTGACAACCTCACCATGGCCATGAGCCAGCGGCCAGCCCCACGGCCAGGAGGCTCTGGAACACCTCAGGGACTCCTCCACCTCCCTGAGCCACAGTCCAGCAGCCCTGAGCCAGTGCCCGACACACAGCACCTCAGCTGCACTTTGACCTGCAGAGCAGCACCAGAAGGACAGAAATCAGCTGTGCTCCTGAAACCACTTGAGAGAGCCCCAGAGTGCCACCCATGCCCGCCTCCCACCCTCACTCCCACACCAGCTGCTAGTCCTGCACCTGAGAGGTGGTGGTGGCGCGGGCTGGGAGGGCAGCAGGAGCACCGCAGAACAGCCTCAGCTCGAGCAGCAGCACCTAGAGATGCACAAAGAGCAGAGGAGCCACTGCCAGCAGTGCCCCAGCCTGGCCCAGGCCTGATGTGCCCAGGACTCCATTCTGAAGCACCGCCAGGGCTTCCCCGCACTCTGGGCCCCAGTAGCAGTGCTGCTGTGGTGGGTTTGAAAGAAGGGCTCAGCTTCTCCCCACAAAAAGGAAGGGAAAAAACCACAGCTAGCCAGCCAGAGAAGCAAAGGGAAAATGTCATATTTACAAGCAATTTTGGGGAATGCAGGATATATATACACAATTTACAGTATTTATATATACACAGAAATATACAGAAAGTAAAAAACCAAACTAATACAGGAACAAATACTTCTGGAGGAGCGCCTCCCCTGTAACATCTTCTCTCCCCTTTTCCCCAAAGAGGGTTAGAAAAAGAGAAAAGAGCAGTTATAAATTAAGCAAAGTATTGGTAGGCCTTAGTTGCTTATCTGTCCAAGGTCAGTCTTGCAGGGAGCCCAGAAGCAGACGAGATGGAAGAGGAAAAAGGAAAGGAGTGACCTGAGGAAAGTCTAGCTGCACCTAAGCTTAGAACCTGCATTTTACCAATCCACCAATGAAATTAGTTTAGAATGATCTGATTGTTTTTCAGAATATTCCAAAACATTCGAGACAGAGTGTCCCAGCACTGTCTCTTTTTCTTAAAGGCACAGCCTCAAAGCAGTCACAGTCCATCCCTTCTAAACAATTCCATTGGCTGTTCATACTGTCCATTCAATCCAAAAACAATATTCACAGTTCAGTAAAGTAAAGTTCATAGTCCATTCGGCTATGCTCCAGATGTAGAGCGATACAGAAGCTCTAAAAATCAGGAAATGAGAAAAATGGAAAAGCAGTTTATCTCTTCGCCGATGAAGAAAGAAAGAGCGAAACAGGGATTCTCGGGAGTCAGCTTAGTTGACTCTAGGAGTTCTGCAGGGTTTAGTGCACCGTAGATCCTCATTGATTCTTCCTTGAGACGTTGATGTAGCTGTACAACAATCTGAGAGTAAACTCTTTCAGCTAAAGTTAAATTTCTTTGTGGAATACACTGAATTTCACCATTCTCTTGCATTACCCAATAAGTGTGACTCAGACCTTCAGCTGAAAACCACCCTCCGACAGGTTTAGCTTTTCACTGAGGGTGAAAACACTCCAAACAGTTTTACTAGCAGATTCTTTTCTCTAACAACAGGAACTCTATCACCTTCTACTTTCTGTAGCAGATCTGGAATGTGCGGGTCCAGCTCGGTTCACTGAACCTCTACTGTTACCAGCCAGGTTGCTTGTGCTAAATGTTTTTCCCAGTTTTTCAAAGATCCACTCATGGCTTAAGAGTGGTGTGGTGGTTTAGGCTGGGTGCTGGCCCGCTGCCACTGCACAGAACACACCTGGAGGTCCCTACGGGTGGGCCCAGCCCAGGGGGTGGTCACAGGGCAGGTATTCAATCCCATAATGCCCTTGCTCCCCTATAAAATGCCCATGCGGGGGTCTCCACTTCCTCTTTGTCCCCAGCTGCAGCCCTAGGTAAATGGTGTGAGCTCACCTCCCTTGGGCCTGCCCAGGCCCAAGGCTGGGTTGGGGAGGGAAAGAGCCCTGAGGGGGTTTAGATGTACCCCCAGGTGAGGGATGGGATGTTCTTGAGTATGTTTCTGGGATCTCTCTTTGTCACGGTGCTTGTGGTTCTCTGTAAAGCTTTCATTGGTGTTTGTTTTTTTAAAATTGTTTTTCCTATTTAAACTCTCCATCACTTTTGCAATCCCTTTGTCTGAAGTCGTGTTTCTGCCTGTGGTGGGGAGGGTTTGCCCCAAACCCATTACAGAGTGGTCTTCAACAAACCCGTTAGTAGCCTCCAATCTTCCTGCAGCTGGTGCATAGCAGGAATGTGGAATATCCACTCACTGCCATGCTCTTTGGCCCAAGGTTGTTTTTTGAAATGAGTTCTGTTGTCTGACTCAATCATCTCTGGAGTCCCATGTCTCACAGATTTGTCTCTCCAGACCAAGAATGGTGTTGCGCTGCAGTTGCATGTGGAACTGGATAAGTTTCCAGCCATCCCAGTGTTTGCCTCTACCATAGTAAGCCACGTGATTGCTACCAGAACGAGAACGTGCAGAGTGATGTAGTCAATCTGCCAAGCTTCACCATACTGTACTTGGACCATCTGTCACCATACCACAAGGAGCTTAAGTCGTTTTGCCTGCTATAATAACGCACAAATGTCAGCAGTCATGGATGACTTGTGTGATAGCATCCATGGAAATATCTATGGATCTGTCACGAGCCCACTGGTATGTTGCATCTCTGCCTTGATGTCTGACGAATCATGAGCCCACCGAGGCTAAGAATATCTCACCTCGGTGTTTCCAGTCGAGGTCAAGATGTAGAGTCCATGTCTGCCCGAGAAACTCTTGCAGCCAGATCTGCCTGATGGTTGTGTTGCTGTTCCTCCGTAGCTTTGCTCTTAGGAATGTGAGCATCGATGTGTCTCACTTTCTACTGGGAAATTCTCTCTGTATCTGATCAGCAATGTCCTGCCACAGGTTGGCTGCCCAAATGGGTTTTCCTTTCCTGCTGCCAAATACTCTTCTTCCAGTTCTTTAGCCAACCCCATAGAGCATTGGCTACCATCCATCGAGTCAGTGTAGAAATAAAGCTTTGGCCATCTCTCATGTTCAGCTACGCCGAAAGCCATCTGGACAGCTTTTACCTCTGCGAACTGACTGGATTCTCCTCCTCCATCCTTCGCCTCTGCAACCTCGGCGTGTCGGACTCCACACTGCAGACTTCCCCACCTTACAGCTTGTTTCCAACAAGACGACAGAGAACCATCTGTGAACAAAGCACACTTCTTTCATCATCAGAAAGGCGTTGCGAGGAGGAGCTTCCTCAGCACGGTTATTTTCTCCTCTGGAGGTTTAGCACAGTTGATACCTTCAGGCCAACTTGAGATCACCTCCATTAGACCAGGCCCTTCAAGATTTCCGGTTCGAGCTCTCCGTGTTATCTAGAGCCATCCACTTGGACCATGTGGAGTCTGTGGCATGATGTGGTGTGGAACCTTGCCTTTGAACATCCAATTCAAAACTTGTAATCTGGGAGCTAAGAGAAGTTGCGATTCAGTTCCACATACTTTCAGAAGATGCTTTTACTCCTTCATAGGCAGCTAGAATTTCTTCTGTTGAGTATACTTACCCTCTGAACTCTGTCAACCTGACTCCAGAAACCAAAGAGGACGTCCACGTGTCTCACCTGGAGCTTTCTGCCACAAGCACCAGGTTGGACCATTGTCACTTGCAGCCGTGTACAGAATGTTCTCAATGTCTGGACTATCCTGGGACAGGATCCCAGACCCATTGCTTGAACTACCTCTGTGCTTTATCTGGTCAAAGGCTGCTTGTGTGTTCAGGTCCCCAGTGGAAATGATTTCTCTTCGAGTCAGCATCATACAGAGGCTTCATAATCAACTGTATCCAGGAAAGTGCAGTCTCCCAAAATCCCACTATCCCCAAGAAATGTAAGGTCTCTTGTGTTTGTGGGATTTGCCATGGCAGACTCCCTGTTTACTCACATCCACTGAATGTCGTCAAGTCCATCCTGCCACCACACTCCCAGAAACTGAACTCTGTCGATAGGTCCTTTCACCTTGTCTCTGCTTGATGGCAAAACCTGCATTCAGAAGAATGTCAATGATTTTGTTCTACTCTTTCTCGCAAGACTTCATCAGCAGCTTTTATCTCAGACGCATACATATCATCGATGAACTGCATGCATTCTGGAGCACCGCCTTTCTCCAGAGCATCGTGATCACTGCATGACAGATGCTTGAGCTGTGGATCCAGCCCACTGGCAGCCTGTTGAAAGTGTACTGATTCCTCTCCAGGTGAAAGTAAACTGAGGCCTGCATTCCTCTGCTATGGGAATAGAGAAAAATGCATTAGCAATGTCTCTATGGTAGCATACCATTTGGCCTCTTTGGATTCTAGCTCATACTGTAGCTCCATCATGTCTGGTACTGCTGCACCCATAGGTGGTGTTACTTCATTCACGGCTCGGTAGTCGACCGTCAGACGTCATTCTCCATTCTGCTTCAGCACAGGCCCCACTGGACTGCTGAAAGGTGAATGAGTTTTGCTGACGTCGTTTCTGACTTCAACTAGGGACGAATCAGATTCTGAATGGGCAACAAAGAGTCACGGTTGGTCTCTGTATTGTCTGTGATGCACAGTCTGAGAAGCAACCAGCAATTTAATGTCCTGTATCTTGTGTTGTCCCACAGCTGCAGATTCATCAGAAAGTTCAGGTCTAGCAGACAGCTTCAATTTTTGTCTATCAATTTCTACAGAAGCTGTACTCCAAAAGCCCATTTGTAACCTCTAGGGTCTTTGAAACGCCCTTCTCTCAGAAAAAATCGATTCCCAAAATACAAGGTGCATCAGGTCCGGTCACAACTGTATGCTTCCTCCATTGTTTACCAAAGTTAAACTTATATTAACTCCACCTTTACTTAACTCTGAGATCCACCAATGACTCCCAGAATAGTTATAGACTCTGATCCTGATAATTTGATGGCATTATGGTCACTGAGCTCCTGTGTCAACCAAGGCCCTGTACGAAATTGTGAAGTGCCAGGCCACTGGATGTACACATCCCAATAGATTCTGTTATCTCTGTTATCCCTCCTCCCCTGGCGGGAGTGCAGGGCACTCCTCAGTTATGAGTGAACATGCCCACATGTGCTTTGAGCACAGTGTGCAGTGTTATAGCTTGCATGTTACAAATGGAGCCACTGTTGGAGCTACTAGAGTTATTCTGGGGGAACTGTGGAAGTAACAGCTACCCTTCTGGTATTGCTACCTCGGGTTCTGCCACTTTGCAGTTCCCTCAGCCTCCTGAAAAGATTAGAAGTTGGTTGGCCATACCCAGCGGTTCATGTTCTCACTCAAACTGATCACGAGAGTTATCCAAATAGTCCTACGTGATTGCCTTGGTGGACTGTTTTGGATTTGATCTGTTTTGGAATGACCTCCTTGGAGGGACTGTGTATTCCTCACAGATGAAACTTGTATCCACCTGGAGGATGAATTAGAATTATCCTTCTGTGCCAATTGGTATATGGAATCTTTCAGATCCTTCATGCAATTCTCAATTTTTTCCAGACAGAGTTTCAATGGCTGAAACCAAAGAAACACGTGTCACGCTATCCTCCAGTTGTCTCATTTGATCACTGAATTGGCCAACCGTAGGAGAAGCTCCACCATAATTTCTTGACACAATTCTGCTTGCCAGAATGTTTGCATAATTGGAAGGAGCAAGTTTGATGATCTTTTTAGCAAGACCAATACCCACAGGAATGTCATCAGGATTCAGAGTTTCATGTTCACCATAGAGTAGCTCCCTAACAGCAAATCCTCTCAGGCGCTTTAATTCCCTCATCTATGGTAGTCCAGGGTTTAGGATTCCATGGAAGATCATCTTGGGAAGGGTATCTCAGGGCAACCGCCATTAAAAGGCGTATCCACAGATTAACCTTACCGAGAACCCTGCCTAGATGTCTGTCTATTCCATTATCCCTCGAGAGAGTTCCTAACTGAGCTGCTGACTTGTCTCCAACTGTTAGAGCTGGAGCACCTGTATCATAACACCTACTAAGCCAAGCTAGAACTGGCTCCTTATCTGCCCTGGTGCAATGTTTACGGACATTTTCAGTAAATTCCTCACGCAGTGAGGAACGTTCTAGAAAATGTCATCATCTTCTTCTCCCTCAACTTGTTATCCTAATAATCCTGTTGCCATTTTCTCAAGGATCTCTTTGAGCCGAGAACCACCTTTGCCAGCTCCTTTTCCTAGCTGCATCTCTATCCTGTTTTGCTCTCACTAAATCACCTAGATCTTTAAAACAAATCTTCTCTTCCTCCTCAGCAGGATCTTTCTAGTAGAGGGCCCTCACCAGGATCAGTCTCCTGCCCTTCTCCATTAGCTCCTGGATCATCTTTGGTCTTTCCACTTCTAGTCTTTAAAACAGCCACCTAACTGGATCTGTGTTTGAATTTACAGCCACCTTTATAGAAGCTGACAGGTCCTGAGATAAATCAGCTGCTGGGGCAGGGACTCTCCGGTCCCACCGAGAGAGTGGGCGGAACTGACGTTGCTCTGTTAATGGTCAACAGAGAAGGAGGAGGAGAAGGAGAAAGAGTAGGCGCCCGTGTTGATATCTGCCATCGCCCCTGGCAGCTTGCCAACATCAGCGGAAAGCCATTGAGCACTGCTTTTCAATGTTGACGCTGTCCCTTTAAGAAAGGGAATATGGTGGACGGAAGTTGGTAAACGGAAGGAAGAGTCTAAACTAATTTTCATTGGTCAAGTGGGAGGAAGCACCATCTGAACTGAGACTGAAATGGGCATTCCCAGCACTTCTCTGTCACTCTTGCTTCCGCCTTTCCACAAGGCAGCGACTCTTTGCTGTGCTGGGCTTTCTGCCAAGGCCTCGGCCTTGAAGATAAGATTAACCAGGCCTGTATTGACTGCTTCTAATTAACACAAACTGCTTTTAACTTCTTTCTTTCTTCTTTCTCCCTCTTTTCCGAACTATTCTGGGGAAAGGGGAAGAGAGGGAGAGCGGAGGTGGGGATCCCCTCGGCCGAGGGAGTTACTCTCATTTCTGTGTTACTCTGTTGTATATCTTTGTATATATTGTAGATATTGTAAATTTGTAAATATTCCCCTGCAAAACCCTACACTGCTTTGTAAATATAGCTCCACTGCTTTGCTAATTCGGCTGGTGAGTTTTTTTTCTTTCCCTTTACTTACAAGGGGGAAGGGAAGAGGCTTCTCGGCCTTACCCTTTCACCCACCACATTTTTTTATTGGCGCCCAACGTGGGGCAGATAATTAGTTTAATTTATTACTTGATTGATTTAGTGTTTTCCAGCTGAATTAGCAAACATGAAGGTGTTGTGGTTTGTGGAGCAATTATTCTTTTCAATTTTTGGGGCTCTGGTTTACAGATATTGTTTGGGTTTGATTTTGGATTACCTGGGCAAATATTTGGTGCGGACAATTTATATGTGGGTTATGTATAGAGTTAAATTATGGTATGGAAAATGTATTAATTTATTATGGCCAGTGAGATACAGGAATGTTACCTCCACCACTCTCCCAATTGAGATAAAGGGTTTTAAGATTCCACCGGAGGAGAGAGTAACGTTAGGTGATGCCTGGGATCCAAAGGTGATTTATGTGATGTGTATAATTCTGCTGCTGGTGATAACTAATGTGTTTTCTCTGTATTCCTTGTGGCGAGAGAAAAAGGTGTCCAGGGCGTGTTTTGTTATTAAAACTAGATCAAAAAGAAAACGCCGTGGCTCGAGATCAGTCCCAGAGTCATCTAGTGATGAGGACTGTGGAGAACCCGTGTCAGTTAAAAAGAAGGCTAAAAAGTCAATTGGTAAAGCAGCTCTAAATGACTTTGCTGATTCTAGCAAGCAGCCAAGGGCATCGGCTGGTATCAACATGGCACCTACTCCTTCTCCCACTCCTTCTCCTTCTTCTTCTTCTCCATCGGCCGTTAACGGAGCAACGTCACTTCCGCCTACTCCCTCGGTGGGACCGGAAGTCACTGCCCCAGCAGCTGATTTATCTCAGGACCTGTCAGCTTCCATTAAGGTGGCTGTAAATTCAAACACAGCTCCAGTTAAGGTGGCTCCTTTAAAGACTAGAGGTGCAAAGGCCAAAGATGGAGAAGAAGAGGATCTGGAGACTGATCCTGGTGAGGGGCCCTCTACTCTAAGAGATCCTGCTCAGGAGGAAGAGGTGGTTTGTTTTAAAGATCTAGCTAACCTAGTGAGATCAAAGCAGGATACAGATGAAGCTAGGAAAGCAGCTGGCAAAGGTGGTTCTCAGCTTAAAGAGATCCTTAGGAGAATGACAGCAGGATTATATGGACAAAAAATTCAGGGAGATGAAGAGCAAGATGATATTTTGAAATGTTCTTCGCCCCGCGAGGAATTGCGAAATGTCCGTAAAGATTTCACCAGGGTAGACAAGGAACCAGTTCTAGCTTGGCTCAGTAGGTGTTATGATACAGGTGCTCCAGCTCTAACAGTTGGAGACAAGTCAGCAGCTCAGTTAGGAACTCTCTCAAGGGATAATGGAATAGATAGACATCTAGGCAGAGCTCTCGGTAAGGTTAGTCTGTGGATACGCCTTTTAATGGCGGTTGCCCTGAGATACCCTTCCCGAGATGATCTTCCATGGAATCCTAAACCCTGGACTACCATAGATGAGGGAATTAAGCGCTTGAGAGAATTTGCTGTTAGAGAGCTACTCTATGGTGAACATGAAACTCTGAATCCTGATGACATTCCTGTGGGTATTGGTCTTGCTAAAAAGATCATCAAACTTGCTCCTTCTAATTATGCAAACATTCTGGCAAGCAGAATTGTGTCAAGAAGTTATGGTGGAGCTTCTCCTACGGTTGGCCAATTCAGTGATCAAATGAGACAATTGGAGGATAGCATGACACGTGGTTCTTTGGTTTCGGCCATTAAAACGATGTCTGGTGATATTCAGAATTGCATAAGAGAGTCAAAAGATGAATTTAGAAATTCCATATCCCAATTGGCACAAAGGGATAATTTCAATTCTTCCTCCAGGTGGATACAAGTTTCATCTGTGAGGAATACACGTCCTCCAAGGAGGTCATTCCAAAACGGGTCATTCCAAAACAGGTCATTCCAAAACAGACCACCAAGGCAATCACGTAGAACTATTTGGATAACTCTGCGTGATCAGTTTGGTGAGAACATGAACCGCTGGGATGGCCAGCCAACTTCTAATCTTTTCAGGAGACTGAGGGAATTGCAAAGTGGAAGAACCCAAGGTAGCAATACCAGAAGGGTAGCTGTTACTTCCACAGTTCCCCAGAACGACTCTTATGGCTCCAACAGTGGCTCCAGTTATAACATGCAAAGTTATAACCCTGCAAACTATGTGCAATGCACATGTGCACATGTTCCCCATAACTAGGGGTGCCCTGCCTCCCGCCAGGGGGAGGAGAGGGATAACTTCACAATTTCGGAAGTACAGGGCCTTGGTTGACACAGGAGCTCAGTGCACCATAATACCATCAAATTATCAGGGATCAGAGTCTATAACTATTCTGGGAGTCACTGGTGGATCTCAAGAGTTAAGTAAGGTAGAGGTTAATATAAGTTTAACTGGTAAACAATGGAGGAAGCATACAGTTGTGACCGGACCTGATGCACCTTGTATTTTGGGAATTGATTTTCTAAGAGAAGGGCGTTTCAAAGACCCTAGAGGTTACAAATGGGCTTTTGGAGTAGCTTCAATAGAAATTGATGGACAGAAATTGAAGCTGTCTGCCAGACCTGAACTTTCTGATGAATCTGCAGTTGTGGGACAACATAAGATACAGGACATTAAATTGCCGGTTGCTTCTCAGACTGTGCATCACAGACAATACAGAACCAACCGTGACTCTTTGTTGCCCATTCAGAATCTGATTCGTCAGTTGGAGAGTCAGAAAGTCGTCAGCAAAACTCATTCACCTTTCAACAGTCCAGTGTGGCCTGTGCGGAAGCAGAATGGAGACTGGCGTCTGACAGTAGACTACCGAGCCCTGAATGAAGTGACACCACCTATGAGTGCAGCAGTACCAGACATGATGGAGCTACAGTATGAGCTGGAATCCAAAGAGGCCAAATGGTATGCTACCATAGACATTGCTAATGCATTTTTCTCTATTCCCATAGCAGAGGAATGCAGGCCTCAGTTTGCTTTCACCTGGAGAGGAATCCAGTACACTTTCAACAGGCTGCCAATGGGCTGGATCCACAGCTCAAGCATCTGTCATGCAGTGATCCACGATGCTCTGGAGAAAGGCAGTGCTCCAGAACACATCCAGTTCATCGATGATATCATCGTCTGGGGTAAAACTGCTGAGGAGGTCTTCGAGAAAGGTAACAAAATCATTGACATTCTTCTGAATGCAGGTTTTGCCATCAAACGAGACAAGGTGAAAGGACCTACCACAGAAATTCAGTTTCTGGGAGTCCGGTGGCAGGATGGACGCCGACACATTCCAGTGGATGTGGTAAAAAGAGTCTCTACCATGGCAAGTCCCACAAACAAGCAAGAGACCCTATGTTTCTTGGGGATAGTGGGATTTTGGAGACTGCACATTCCTGGATACAGTCAGATTGTGAAACCTCTGTATGATGTGACTCGAAAGAGAAACCATTTCCACTGGGGACCTGAACAACAAGCAGCCTTTGACCAGATAAAGGAAGAAGTAATTCAAGCAATGGGTCTGGGACCTGTCCGAGATGGTCCAGACATTAAGAACATTTTGTACACGGCTGCAAGTGACAATGGTCCAACCTGGTGCTTGTGGCAAAAAGCTCCAGGTGAAACACGTGGACGGCCTCTTGGTTTCTGGAGTCGAGGTTACAGAGGTTCAGAGGCTAATTATACTCCAACAGAGAAAGAAATTCTAGCTGCCTATGAAGGAGTGAAAGCATCTTCTGAAGTGATTGGAACTGAATCACAACTTCTCTTAGCTCCCAGATTACCAGTTTTGAATTGGATGTTCAAAGGCAAAGGCTCCACACCACATCATGCCACAGACTCCACATGGTCTAAGTGGATGGCTCTGATAACACAGAGAGCTCGAATGGGAAATCTTGAAAGACCTGGTCTAGTGGAGGTGATCTCAAGTTGGCCTGAAGGTATCAACTGTGCTAAACCTCCAGAGGAGAAAGTAACTCATGCTGAGGAAGCTCCTCCTTACAGTGACCTTTCTGATGATGAAAAGAAATATGCTTTGTTCACAGACGGTTCCTGTCGTCTTGTTGGAAACAAGCGAAGGTGGAAGTCTGCAGTGTGGAGTCCAACACGCCGAGTTGCAGAGGCAAAAGATGGAGAAGGAGAATCCAGTCAGTTCGCAGAGGTAAAAGCTGTCCAGCTAGCTCTCGACGTAGCTGAACGTGAGAGATGGCCAAAGCTTTATCTCTACACCGACTCATGGATGGTAGCCAATGCTCTATGGGGTTGGCTAAAGAACTGGAAGAAGAGTGGTTGGCAGAGAAAAGGAAAACCCATTTGGGCAGCCAACCTATGGCAGGACATTGCTGATCGAATCGAGAGAATTCCAGTGAAAGTGAGACACATCGATGCTCACATTCCTAAGAGCAAAGCTACTGAGGAACAGCAACACAACCATCAGGCAGATCTAGCTGCAAGAGTTTCTCAAGTAGACATGGACTCTAATCTTGATCTCGACTGGAAACACCGAGGTGAGATATTCTTAGCTCGGTGGGCTCCACGATTCATCAGGACATCAAGGCAGAGATGCAACATACCAATGGGCTCGTGACAGATCCATAGACATTTCCATGGATGCTATCACACAAGTCATCCATGACTGTGACATTTGTGCTGCTATTAAGCAGGCAAAACGACTTAAGCCCTTGTGGTATGGTGACAGATGGTCCAAGTACAAGTATGGTGAAGCTTGGCAGATTGAATACATCACTCTACCACGTTCTCGTTCTGGTAAGCAATACGTGCTTACTATGGTAGAGGCAAACACTGGATGGTTGGAAACTTATCCAGTTCCACATGCAACTGCCCGCAACACCATTCTCGGTCTGGAGAGACAGATCCTGTGGAGACACGGAACTCCAGAGAGGATTGAGTCAGACAATGGAACTCATTTCAAGAACAACCTTGTAAAGAACTGGGCAAAAGAGCACGGTATTGAGTGGATATTCCACATTCCCTACTATGCACCAGCTTCAGGGAAGATTGAACGCTACAACGGTTTGTTGAAGACCACTCTTAAAGCCATGGGGGGTGGATCTTTGAAAAACTGGGAAAAACATTTAGCACAAGCAACCTGGCTGGTAAATAGTAGAGGTTCAGTGAACCGAGCTGGACCTGCACATTCAGATCTGCTACGGAAAGTAGAAGGTGATAGAGTTCCTGTTGTTAGAGAAAAGAATCTGTTAGGTAAAACTCTTTGGGTATTTTCACCCTCAGGAGAGGCTAAACCTGTCCGAGGGGTGGTTTCAGCTGAAGGTCCGGGTCACACTTATTGGGTAATGCAAGAGAATGGTGAAATTCAGTGTATTCCACAAAGAAATTTAACTTTAGCTGAAAGAGGTTAACTTCGAACTGTTATACAGCTACATCGCGCCCAAAAGAAGAATCAACGAGGAATCTATGGTGCACAAACCCTGAGATCCCTGAAAGCCCTGAGTCAACTAAGAGACCCTGAAATTTCCCTGTTTCCCTTTTCTTTGCTTCTTCGGCGAAGAAATGAACTGTTTTCCATTTTTCTCATTTTCTGATTTTCTTGGACTTTTGAATCATCTACACCTGAGCATAGCCGGAATGGACTATGAACTTTGCTCACGAACTCTAAATATCATCTTGGATTGGATGGACAGTATAAACAGCCAATGAAAATTGTTTAGAAGGGGTGGATTGTGCCCGGTTGACGCTGTCCCTTTAAGAAAGGGAATATGGTGGACGGAAGTTGGTAAACGGAAGGAAGAGTCTAAACTAATTTTCATTGGTCAAGTGGGAGGAAGCACCATCTGAACTGAGACTGAAATGGGCATTCCCAGCACTTCTCTGTCACTCTTGCTTCCGCCTTTCCACAAGGCAGCAACTCTTCGCTGTGCTGGGCTTTCTGCCAAGGCCTCGGCCTTGAAGATAAGATTAACCAGGCCTGTATTGACTGCTTCTAATTAACACAAACTGCTTTTAACTTCTTTCTTTCTTCTTTCTCCCTCTTTTCCGAACTATTCTGGGGAAAGGGGGGAAGAGAGGGGAGAGCGGAGGTGGGGATCTCCCTCGGCCGAGGGGGGTTACTCTCATTTCTGTGTTACTCTGTTGTATATCTTTGTATATATTGTAGATATTGTAAATTTGTAAATATTCCCCTGCAAAACCCTACACTGCTTTGTAAATATAGCTCCACTGCTTTGCTAATTCGGCTGGTGAGTTTTTTTTCTTTCCCTTTACTTACAAGGGGGAAGGGAAGAGGCTTCTCGGCCTTACCCTTTCACCCACCACACCCAGCCCCTTACCTCCTCCGCCAGGCGCTGCGGAGTGCCCTTTGCAGCCCCTGCCATGGTGAAGTGGACAGCCCACCCTCGTCCTACACCTGCATGCCCAGGGCGGGGCGGCGGAGGGAAGAGGGTGAGTGGGTGCGTCCACCTCCACACTCACACAGCGACCTGTGAGGCCAGGATGTTATCGGTACCTTCTTCCAGACACGGTGAGAATATTCCCCGCGAGAGAAGACCCCTACCCGCCTCGGCGCAAGACTCCATAGCTGAGCCCGCTGCTGGCGGTAGGAGCATCCCCTCACCCTCCGTGCTACCTCCCGGCAGCAGCAAGGGCAGAGGCCGCCCTGCTGGGGGAGCCATCGGTGAGGTAAAGCCCAGACTTTATTGTACCGGGAGCTCACTAACTAACCGGCCCGAGCATCCAGAGAACGGCCGTCATAGTGCCCACTCTACTGTTCCCCCCAGAGGCACTGTGCCCCAGCGCCCGCTGCTCTCGCCTCACACCGCGCTGCTTCATGATCAGCTGCAAGATGGTGAAGGGTTCTGGGGCTGTTTGCGTCTAAAAAATTATCATCACTACCCCCTTGATGAGATGCACCGTTTTCTGATTTTCTGATGAATTTATAACCACTGCAACGAGCAATGCTGTTGTCTGTCAGCTGGACATTACGTCCCACAAAATCCCAGCCAGAGCTGCTGCTGCCCTCCAAGGCCCTGAAGCTGACACCGTTATTGAGGCAGTATAGGCCCCTGCCCACAGGAAAATGATCTTGCAGGCATGCTCCCCATTAGAGGGGAAAAACCCCACAAACAAAAACCAAAACTGCATTTTGAAGTACGATTTTTTTGGACAGTGAGACAGCCTAGGAGAAGAAGGTTTAAACAAATCAACACACAAGGACTCAGTCATCTGCTCATCTTGGGAAGATGACTAATGTATGTGCACAGGAATTCCTGGGCTCAACTGATTCAGAGAGCTCTGCTACTGACAGCCACTGGTGAGTACCGGGCACCCACTGAAAGCCACGCCATTATGAAGCACTGACACACAAGGCTCACAGAACTTCATCTCACAGTAATAATTATAGCAAACCTGCAACATTCTGAAAGAACAAAGCATAAAAAAGTTCAATACCTTAAATGCAAAACTGAGGCCTCATTGGAAACTCAATCTTTTAGGCTCCAAGGGGTAGCTAAAGGCTGAGGCCTGATGGGTTCCAAAGTAGAGCTGGACTGCTCAGTCCTGTAGCGCCAACACACAATCTGTTCATAAACACCAAGCCAGATACCAAGGTATACCTGTAACAGTCAATGTTTAGGTTCTTTGTTTTCTCTTCACACAATGGCCTCGTGACACATTGTCTGTTACCTACATTTGCATGTTTCCTCACAATGGGAAAACACCTACAGAAAAGACTTGTTCTTTTCCAGGATATTCCAATTTTGCTGTAAATTACATCAATGTACAGGTTTTACTTAAAACAGTAAAGGTTTCTGAAGAAACAATGAGTAACTGATAGTGTTTGTATTTCACAAACTCAAGCACTGATCAAGCTAGTTTTACTGGTGTTTGACCAATGCACAATTGCCATCTACAGTGCTGAGCAAGAGATTAGCTACCTGTAGTGACTGGACAGCTTAATCAGTCTTTACAAACAGTGAAACCAATTCAATTTAGGAGAGCCTTCTATTCATTCTGAAGATTTTCTCCAAATTACAAAGTGTTACCCAATTGCAGTTTGTTGCCTCTTTATTAAAAAACACTTTCTAGTCTAATATGGGATGAGTGCAGCTGGTATCACTCATCTTTTTAAGGATTTGCTCTTATTTTGTAATTAAGATCATGGCACTTCGAAACTGCAAATGTACACTCAAGCACACCAAAGCTGTACCCAGAAATGGTCAATTTCAGCAAAGCACCCTATCACCAGAGAGTCAAGCTACCCAGCCTCTTCAAATACTAGTAGCAGCCATGAATCAACACTGAAATACTAAATATTTACTACTCCTTTCCACAACCCTGATCTTTTGATAACAAGCAAAACAGATTTACCTACCTTAAAATTTGATGCCCTCTCCCCTTCAATGTCATTTAGTCTTACACTAATCATTTCTTTGAATTCCTGCTGCAAATGCAGGAATACAATACTGCTACTTTGACATTTCATGCATGTTTTAGGTAAGAATTGAGCTTACCATCACATGTGTGTGGCTTTTTAATACTTAGTTTTACATTAAGACAAATTCAAAAGCACTGGTTAATAACATTCACTGTTCATGTAGCTCTGCAAACTGAGGATGGAATTTCTGTCTATAGGTGACTTGTCTGTCTCTTTAATTTTACTAGTGTATTTGTCTGTGCATTTCTTCAGATTACTAAAGATCTGGAATGCTTTTCATATAGCAGAGGAGTCAGTGCAAGAGCATAAGAAAATGCAGTTGTATTATTTGGTACAACCTGAATAACACAGTAACACACCAAGCTTATAGTGCTGAAAACAGTTAACTGCAGTTTTCAGAAAACTGCATCATCTTCTTCTCCCTCAACTTGTTATCCTAATAATCCTGTTGCCATTTTCTCAAGGATCTCTTTGAGCCGAGAACCACCTTTGCCAGCTCTTTTCCTAGCTGCATCTCTATCCTGTTTTGCTCTCACTAAATCACCTAGATCTTTAAAACAAATCTTCTCTTCCTCCTCAGCAGGATTTTTTAGAGTAGAGGGCCCCTCACCAGGATCAGTCTCCTGCTCTTCTCCATCATCTTTGGTCTTTGCACTTCTAGTCTTTAAAACAGCCACCTTAACTGGAGTTGTGTTTGAATTTACAGCCACCTTAATAGAAGCTGACAGGTCCTGAGATAAATCATCTGCTGGGGCAGTGACTTCCAGTCCCACCGAGAGAGTGGGCGGACGGAGAAGAAGGAGGAGGAGAAGGAGGAGACACAATGTTGGCTTCTGCCGCCGCCCTTGGCAGCTTGCCAGAATCAGCAGTGAAACTGTTCAGAGCAGCTTTTCCAATTAACTTTTTAGCCCTCTTTTTAACCGACACAGATTCTCCACACTCCTCATCATTAGATGTCTCTGGGACTGACTCAGAGCCACGGCGTTTTCTCTTTGATCCAGTTTTAACAACAAAACACGGTCTGGATATCTTCCACTCGCCGCAAAGAAAACAGTAAATATGCAATCACCATCACCAGCAGCAGATTTATAGACACCAAATAAATCATCTTTGGATCCCAGCCACCACCTAAAGTTACTCTCTCCTCTGGCGGAATCTTAAAGCCTTTTATCTCAATTGGGAGAGTGGTAGACATAACATTTCTGTATCTCACCAGCCATAAGAAATCAATACATTTTCCATACCATAATCTACCTCTATACATAAACCACAGATAAATTGTCTGCACCAAATATTTACCCAGGTAATCCAAAATCAAACCTAAACAATATCTGTAAACCAGAGCCCCAAAAATTGAAAAGAATAAGCGTTCTAAGAACCACACCACCTTCATGTTTGCTAATTCAGCTAGAAAACACTAAACCAATAAAGAAATAAAGCAATAAATTATCTGCCTCATGTTGGGGAAGCCAAGAAAGACTGTTGTAGGGTTGGGAGAAAGGCCGGGGCCTTCTCCCCCCCCTGTAAGTAAAGGGAAGGAAAAAGGAAAAAAAATTGAAAGGGGAAAAAAAAACCAACCACACAGCCGGATTAGCGAAGGAGTGTGTGCTGTATATTTACAAAGCAGTTTAGGAAATGCAGGTTTATGTACAGAATTTACAGTATTTACAATATATACAGAAATATACAACAAAGTAGCACAGAAATGAGATTTCCCTCCTCTGATGAGGAGGGCTCCCCACCCCTGTACCCCCTTTCTCTCCCCCTGTTACAGTTTGAGCTGGGTGCCCCCCTGCAGTGTTTACTTCCTGTGTCCAGAAATCCAGCCCAGGGGTGGACACAGGAAATTATGTAGTATTTCATACCACAATCCTTTGCACCACTATAAGATGCAGTGCGGAGTCTAGCACTGTCTCTTTTCTTCCTCCTCCGTCAGCCGGTAACTGGGGAGATGTCTCCTGGCTTTGGGCCTGGCTAGGCCCAAGGCCACGGGGGGATGGGCAGTCTCAGATCTGGCCAGCTGAGACTAGCCTAGCAGTGGGAGGGGGAAGAAGGAGCCCTGGGGGTCTCGGGTGTACCCTCAGGTGGGGATGGGATCTCTCTGGGTCTGCTTTGGGATTTTTCTTTATCACTGTGCTTTTGCTTTTCTGTAAAAGTTCGCTGCTTTCTATTTAAACTTTCCATCACTTTTGCAATCCGTTTGTCTCAGTGTTTATTGTTGCCAGGGGTGGGGAAGGGGGCTGCCTCAACCCAGCACACCCCCTTTTCCCCAGAGAGGGTTAGAAAGAGAAAAAGAGAGCAAACGTTAAAAATGTTAAAAAGTAGTTAGGCAGTTATGTGTTAGAAGAGGCCTTATCAGTCTGTCTGGCCGAAAGCCCAGAAAGCTGCGAGCTGCAAGCCACCGAAGGAGGGGGAGAAAGATTGACATTAGTCCCACTGGGAATCAAACTTAAGGCAGTGCTTCTGCCTCTCCAGCAATGAAATTAGTTTAGACTTGTCCTTTATTTATAAACATTCAGCCAAAGTATCCCTTTGTTAAAGGCACCGCCTCAGGAGAAATAGAAATAGAAATAGAATCATAAAGGTTGGAAAAGACCTCAGAGATCATCCAGTCCAACCTATCACCTAACACCTCCTGACTATCTAAACCATGGCTCCAAGTGCCACATCCAATCCTTTTGCTGAACACCTCCAGTCTATTATTTTCAACACCTCCAAATATTTAAATGCCTTTTTAAAGCAGAGGGTTTCTATGCAATGCAGATGCAGAGTAAGCATTTGAAGAGTGGTGGTGCTGAGGCAAACTAGAAACTGGCAGACTGTACCCAGCGTTAACAGATGTGAGGCGGAGAATGAACGACAACACGCAGAGGGGCAGAGATGTTTTAAAGTAGAGAATCATTAAACCAAGGCAAACACTGAAAGCTTTTTAAAAGGTGAAATGAAAGGAGAGTTGCAGACCTCTAAAAATCTTTATCATTTATCCCATAAAAATCTTTATCATTTATTATCATATCACAGTATCACAGTATCACTTAGGTTGGAAAGGACCTCGGGGATCATCGAGTCCAACCTATCAACACAGACCCCATGCCTAGACCATGGCACCAAGTGCCACGTCCAATCTCCCCTTGAACGCCTCCAGGGTCGATGACTCAACCACCTCCCTGGGCAACCCGTTCCAATGCCGAATGACTCGCTCGGTGAAGAACTTCCTCCTCACCTCGAGTCTGAACTTCCCCTGGCGCAGCCTGAGACTGTGTCCCCTCGTTCTGGTGCTGGCTGCCTGGGAGAAGAGGCCAACCCCCTCCTGGCTACAACCACCCTTCAGGTAGCTGTAGAGGGCAATGAGGTCACCCCTGAGCCTCCTCTTCTCCAGGCTAAACAATCCCAGCTCCCTCAGCCTCTCCTCATAGGGCTTGTGTTCAAGGCCTCTCACCAGCCTTGTTGCCCTTCTCTGGACACGCTCAAGTGTTTCGATGTCCTTCTTAAATTGCGGGCCCAGAACTGGACACAGTACTCTAGGTGCGGCCTAACCAAAGCAGAGTACAGGGGCACAATGACTTCCCTGCTCCTGCTGGCCACACTATTCCTAATGCAGGCCAGGATGCCATTGGCCCTCCTGGCCACCTGGGCACACTGCTGGCTCATATTCAGGTGGCTGTCGATCAGCACACCCAGGTCCCTCTCTGTTTGGGAGCTCTCCAGCCACTCCGACCCCAGCCTATAGCTCTGCATGGGATTGCCGTAGCCAAAGTGCAGCACTCGGCACTTGGACTTGTTGAATGACATCCCATTGGACTCTGCCCATCTGTCCAGTCGGTCGAGGTCCCTCTGCAGAGCCTTTCTACCCTCTAACTGACTAACATCTGCCCCTAACTTTGTGTCATCTGCAAACTTGCTGATGACTGACTCTACTCCTTCATCCAGATCATCAATGAATATGTTGAAGAGGACAGGGCCCAGCACTGATCCCTGGGGGACACCACTGGTGACTGGCCTCCAGCTGGATGTGGCACCGTTCACTACCACTCTCTGGGCCCGGCCCTCCAGCCAGTTCCTAACCCAGTACAGAGTGTAATGGTCCAATCCACGGGCTGACAGCTTAGTCAGCAGTTTGCTGTGGGGGACGGTGTCAAAGGCCTTGCTGAAGTCTAGGTAGACCACATCCACAGGCCTCCCCACATCCACCAGACGGGTCACCTGATCATAGAAAGAGATCAGGTTGGAGAGGCAGGATCTGCCTTTCCTGAATCCATGTTGGCTGGACCTGAGCCCTTGGCCATCCTTCAGGTGTGCAGTCATTGCCGCCAGGATAATCTGCTCCATCACTTTCCCTGGCACTGAGGTCAGGCTGACCGGCCTGTAGTTTCCAGGTTCCTCCATCCGACCCTTCTTGTGGATGGGGACCACGTTGGCCAGTTTCCAGTCATCTGGGACCTCACCGGTGAGCCAGGACTGGAGGAAAATGATGGAGAGTGGCCTAGCTAGCACATCTGCCAACTCTCTCAGCACCCTAGGATGGATCCCATCCGGTCCCATGGACTTGTGAATATCCAAGTGGCTCAGCAGGTCCCGAACTAACTCCTCATGGATTTCCGGGGCATTACACTGCTCGCCGACCCCATCGCCCAGCTCCGGAGGCCACTCGTCCTGAACTCCTGCCTTGCTGTTAAAAATTGAGGCAAAGAATGTGTTCAGGACCTCAGCTTTCTCCTCATCCTCAGTCACCGTGTTCCCCTCCAGGTCCACTAGGGAGTGCAGGTTCTTCCTGCCCCTCTTCTTATTGTTAATATATTTATAAAAATGCTTTTTATTGTCTTTGACAGAGGTGGCCAGCTTCAGTTCCAGCTGGGCCTTAGCCTCCTAATTTTATTCCTACATAATCTAACAGCTTCCTTGAACATACCTCGAGAAGCCTTCCCCTCCTTCCAAAGGTGATACAGCCTCCTCTTCCCCTTAAATCCTCCAGGAGCTGCTTGCTCATCCAGGCTGGTCGCCTTCCCGCCGGCTTGCCTTCCGGCACGTAGGAACCGCCAATTCCTGTGCCTTCAAGAGCTCCTGTTTGAAGTAGGTCCAACCCTCCTGAACCCCTTGGTTCATGAGGGCTGGTACCCAGGGGACTTTACAAACAAGTTTCTTAAATAGGCTGAAGTTCGCCCTTCGAAGTCCAAGGTGAAGGTTCTGTTGGTGGTCCTCCCTATCTCCCTGCATATTGAAAACTTCACTATCTCGTGGTCACTGCACCCTAGGCAGCCTCCCACGATCACGTCTCCCACCAGCCCTTCCCTATTGGAGAACAGCAGGTCAAGCAGAGCCTGTCCCCTGGTAGGCTCGCTTAACAGCTGTGTCAGGAAGCAGTCCTCCATTCGCTCCAGGAATCTTCTGGACTGCCTCCTCCCTGCTGAATTAAGTTCCCAGCAGATATCTGGGAGGTTGAAGTCACCAACAAGGACAAGATCTGAGGATCTTGAGACAGCCTCCAGTTGCTTGTAGAACAACTCATCAGCCGCCTCATCCTGGTTGGGTGGTCTGTAACAGATTCCAATCAGGATGTCAGACTTGTTAGGTTGTCCTCTGATTTTGACCCACAGGCTCTCAACTCCCTCATCTTCCACCTCAAGTTGTGTGGCAGAGAGTGACTCTCTAATATACAGAGCCACCCCTCCTCCTCTTCTCCCTCGCCTGTTTCTCCTAAAGAGCCTGTAACCCCCCATTGTAGCACTCCAATCGTGGGTGCTGTCCCACCAAGTTTCTGAGATGGCGACTACATCATAGTCGCCCTGATGGATTAGGACCTCCAACTCCTCTTGCTTGTTGCCCAGGCTGCGTGCATTGGTGTACATGCATCGCAGCTGGGTTCCTGACTTCTCAACTGACCCTACCTTGCGCCCTACTCTTACCTCTGCAGAGGGACGGATTGCCTCACCCACCCCCTTCAGACCTAGTTTAAAGCCCTCCTAATGAGCCCTGCCAACTCCAGTGCCAGGACTGGAAACAGTCCTCAGTGCCTCAACAGTGCCTCAACAGTGCCTCAAACAGTCACAGATCCCCTTGCCCTCCCATTCTGTTCCAGCTTCTTATGCATACACTTAAAAAAAGAGTTCAGGCGACAACTATCTCAAGTCTAGGTCAATCAATACAGATGATGTTTAATTATAGGTAGCTGAGGGTTTCCTATGGCACAGGTTAACCTTGTCAAATATATGGTTTTAAAATATGCCTTTGTGACCATTTGAGGCTGTGCCTTTAAAAAAGGGACACTATGGCTGAATGTTTTATAAACAAAGGACAGGTCTAAACTAATTTCATTGGTAGATTGGTAGAAAGCAACTTTAAGTTTTGAGTCCAGTTGAGACTTTCCTCAGTTCACTTTCCCTCCTCCCTTTTTGCAGCTTGTGGCTTCTAGGCTCTCTGCCAGACTGACCTTGGACTGATAAGCATGAGGCCTGCAAACCTACTAACATTTTGCTCTAACTGCTTTTAATTAACAACTGCTCCTTCCCTCTCTTTCTAACCCTCTCTGGGGAAAAAGGGGAGAGAAGGGGGTACAGGGGGGGAACCCTCCTCCAGCAGGGGGAGGGGAATTTCATTCCTGTATTACTTTGCTGTATATTTCTATGTATATATTGTAAATACTGTAAATTGTGTATACCCTGCATTCTCTAATACTGCTTGTAAATACAGCATCCCTTTTTGCTTCTCCGGCTGTGGTTACCTGTGGTCATTTTTTTCCTTCACTTTGTAGGGGGAGAAGGCTGGGCCTTTATCCCAAACCCACGACAGCCTTCAAAAATAATTTACTGCTTGTTTTTAGATACACTGTGTGCACTGGTTTGTGGCAATGCCAGGGACGAGCAGTGTGAGCAATCTGGCAGTGCAGGTCTAGAGCCTGACATGGTGGTAGGCCATAAATGCAGAATCAGCTAGCAGTGTAGCAAAACAGTGCTGTGCCTGCAGCATGTAACTAAAACAAGACACTGGTAGCTATAAACATGGACAGTTATCTTGGGACAACAGGACATGCACCTGCATCAACAACCTCGTTGTGTCATTAGCAGTTGGACCAATAATCTGTAATAGTGCAATGTGTGGTCACTCATAGGGAACCAATGGAGCTATGCCAACGAGGCTCTCCAAGTTTATATAAGTTGTAGCAGTTGCCTTGTGTCGTGGATATGCCCTCAGAAATGCGCGGCAGATCCATCAACGAAAATATAAGTTTATTTATATATATACAAACTCTGTAACGGGGTATTTACAATCGCCCCTCACAGGTATCAATATTCGGTTAGTGGAACTATCTTTACAGAATGTTATGTATGGGCATTTAAATCAAAATGATTCACAGAACTTAAAATCTAAACTGAGTCAGAGAGTGGCGGGGGAGGGGTTGGTCAGCGACCGGCAACCCTCCACCCGGAGCAATATAAATGCTATCCTAAACGAAGCTCTACAAAGGAGGGCTTGGCTTACTCAGACGCTGAGGAAGTCGTGGAGTCTTTCTTCAATAATGTTTATAATCCAGACAACGCGGCACCTAATGTGCCGTAATAAGGAGGCAGGAAATGGCGCCGGCCGCGTGGCCGCACCCGCGTGGCCGCACCGCGTGGCTCTGCTGTTCTCTCCCAGGATACAAAATTCCTCGCTCGGAGGGGGTGCAGTGGCAGGTCAGCAACGCTGGTTCACACGGTCTACCAGGTTTTCTCCTACGATGGATCACGCAGCGGTTGATCCCACGGAGTGCTGTCCACGGCACTGCACACAGCTGGGTAACAGTGGCAAAAGGACCACGAGGCCTCCCAGAGCACTGGCTGGCACGCACGCACACACAGGCTCCAACACCGAGGTGGGGGCTCATTTGCCAAACGACCCTATTTACCATTTGCCCCAGTGAATACTGGCCCAATAAGCACCTGTTGCCAACCCAAACATTAACCAGTGAACTACTAGCTACAAATATGGCCCTGAGTATATGCTATACTTGGGGAAACAAACATATAGCCTGCCTCTAGTACTGCAGGGGTGAGACCACGCCCAGGTAGGCTGTTTACCTGGACTCAGTGGCGCCAGGATTCCCCTGCTGCCTCCAGAAAGGGGGACAAAGGAGGGTTAGCACATACAGAAATATATCCTACCCAAATGTTTGGGGCACAATCCTGATGATAAGCATCCTTCACTACATTCCACCCCTGCTTATGGGCAAGTATATGTGGGCAAATATTATTCTATAACTAAACTCTACCAAAGATGAATTAAACATTATATAGAAACATCACAAGAACATCATGCATATATATATATACATATCTCAGAAGTGTACAACTGTACTCTAAACAAAGCATGCTACAACACAGTATAGAACTCCTTAAGTCTAAGGTCAGTATCGGTGACCTTAGTGTTTTCTAATCTCCACCCCTGACCGGTGGTGGATTCCTGTTACTCCCGAGACGGGTCTTCCTTTCCAGGATAATCTGTCCACTGGAACCGTTGTCATTCTGTGGAGAAACAAAACTGGCCACGGTATTTAAAGCCGGGCTTGACAGTTAGTAATTTGGAACGACCCACCGAGCACTTATGCGATGAGTTTTTCCATTGATGTCAGTAGCCTCCCAAGCGTATAGACCCCTGGGCTTAGCCAGTGTCATGGGTACAATCCCGATAGAAGGCAGTTTCAGTAACACTGGTTGGCCCACCTGCATCTGTGTTACGGAATGTGGGTGTTCATCCTTTGCCTCCTGGCATGTGGCTGACATCCCTAACTGGGTCAGCAGGGCAAAATGCCTTGACTTTGGGGCTGCCATAATTCCCCATCGGTTGTTTACAATGAAAACTGCAGAAGGCAGGCGTTTATCCCAATTACTCCTTGAAACATTTGCATGTTTCTTAATGAGGCCATTTGCCCTCTCCACTATGCCATTTGCCTGGGGATAATATGGAGTATGAAATGTCCATTTGACTCCTTCCCTCGGGCCCAGTCTTGGACTGAGGTTGAGGTGAAATGTGAACCATTATCACTCTGAATATGTTCAGGCATAGGCAGAATGCTGAACCAATCCTTTAGAGTTTCAATGGTTTGAGCTCCTGAAGCAGCGCTAGTAGCAGTGGCCATGACTAAGCCTGAAACCACTTCTACCCCTACCAGTATGTGTTTTTTCCCATGTGAGGGTCGGAGGGGACCAACATAATCAATCTGCCATGTGCTCCATAGTACTTTGTCTTCCTTGATATGCTGGGCCGGAGCCAGACCGGGATGGTTAGCTTTTAATCTGATCTGGCACTGAGGGCAGGCTGAAACAATGGTTTCGCATATGGTCAAAGAAACTGGCCACCCCCTGGATCTGCATTCGTAGTAAAGGTCTGACTTACCTGAGTGACCTCTTTTAATATGTAGCCACTCAGCCAATCGCTCCCATTCCTTTCCCTCACGATCAACCACACTGATTTTTGCTAAGTGATCTACTTGTTGATTCCAAGTAGCAGCAGGGGTTTGCTTCCTGGAGTGTCCCTTTACCCATCCTACTTTGATGGTCCTGGCTCGACTTATCTCTAGTAGTCTTTGCCAGTCGGTTGCCCTCCAAACTGGGGTATTGCCAACTATCCACTGGTTTGCTTCCCACTGGCAAATCCATTCTGTGGCACCTTTGAAAGTAGCATATGAATCAGTGTATATGGTCTCTGCACCATTTTCCACAGCTAGCATGAGGGTACGCAGTTCTCCCACTTGGGCACTGCCTTCACCCTCTTCAATGACAGTCCTGTCTGTGCCAATCTCCAGTGCTGCGGCCTTGTAATGCCACTGTGATTCTACCCTTTGGGCAGATGCATCTGTGAACCACACTCCCTCAGTATTGGCATCGGCAGTCAATTCAGGTGCTACCTGAATAGGAGATGGTTTGTAGGGCTGGCACAGTGGGATGGTATGTGGGTTGATAGGCTGCTGCAATTTGGATACTTTTGTGGGCCCTTCTCTTAGAGGCATAAGCTGAGCCATCCCTTCCAGATAGGCATACCATTTTCTTACAGTAGCCTTCTGAGCAATTCCTTCTGGTGGTGGGGTTCCATTGAGGATTGCTTTGAGCAGAGAGAATGGACCTTGCACTACGATATCCTGCGTAGTGCGCAGCTTCTCTGCCTCTTTGACAGCTCGGGTCAGAGACAGGAGTCCCTTCTCCCATTCAGAATATCTCCTTTCAGCATCTTTGAATGCTGTTGAAGAGAATAAAAGGGCTCTGTTCGGGCCTTTAGGTCCCTTTGAAAAATCCACAGTAGGAAGCATGTTCAGAGAAGCCCCATTCTGCCCTTAAGGGGTCATGCGGGTGCAAAGGGCCCAATTTCTGGTAAGCCTTTAATTCGTCCTTCAAAACCTTTAGGCTTTCAGTATGCCTTGGGGTCCAGTCCCAGACTCTGCTCTTTTTAAGCAGGTCATAGAGGGGACGAGCAATTACTGAGAAACCTGGAATATGTTTTCTCCAGTAACCCAAGGTACCCAAGAGCCGCTGAAGCTCCCTTTTGTTATTGGGAAGTTGGCCCTTTTCAATAGCCTCAAGAGCATCCTCTGGCACTGATATTGCTCCTGCTACCCACCAGGATCCAAGAAATTTAATTTCTTGGCTCGGGCCTTGACATTTAGCTTGTGGAACCTGTAACCCATTTTTGGTCAAGAGGTCCCAGATCGCTGCAGCTACTGAACCCACCTTACCTTCATCATTTCCCCCAACAAAGATGTCATCTATGTACTGGTAGACACTTACATCTTTTGGGACTTCAATGGTGTCTAACAGTGCTGCTAAGGAGTTGTGTGCAATGGTTCCTGAGTGCTTGTACCCCTGGGGAAGACGATTGAAGGTGTATTGGGAACCTTGCCATGTGAAAGCGAACTGTGGTTTATCCTCCTCACGTAGAGGGATCATAAAGTACATGTCCTTAATGTCCAGTGAAGCCATCCAAGTATGTGACGCAGCTTGGATTGCTGTCACGATGGATGTCAGGCTTGGGACTGCAGCGGTGAGAGGGGGCGTGTTGCTATTGAGCCTCCTGTAGTCAATGGTGAGTCTCCATCGTCCATCAGGTTTACGCACTGGCCACACTGGTGAGTTATAGGGTGAGTGTGTCCTGGTAATGATTTGTCTCTTTTCCAGGTCTGCAATCACCTCAGTGATGCCTTGTCTGGCTGCTGCTGGTAGGGAATACTGTGCAACACATGTGATACTTGATTTGGGTAAGGGTGGAGCAATTTGGAGAGTGCCTACCCGAGCGGTTTCAATCCCTTTTGCTCCTACTCCATAGGAGCCAAAGCACCATAGGGTACCGTTAGGAGATGCCACCGTTTGCCAGCTAAAACATCAAATCCAAGGATGTTCTCGGGGTACGGACTCAGGGCAACTTCTACCAGGGTACTCCGCTTGTCACCAGGAAGCCACAACCTTGTTTTGGCTAAATGGCACGTATGAGGCATTCCTGTAACACCCTGTATCTTAATCCTTTTCCGGGATGGCAGGATCTTCAAGCATTTAGCTTGTTGCACATTCAAAACACTGATTTGCGCCCCAGTGTCAATAAGGAATTTTACAGCAGTTCGAGTAGGTCCAGTGGGAATCAAAATGAAAGGCTCTGGATCCTCAGACCATTGACAAGCATTAACAAAGCGATGAGTGAGGCCTGGAACAGTCACCGCTGTGTCTAGTTTTTGGCTTTTTATCTGGGCTCTGGCGGCGAGGTATGAAGGGGTTAGCATCCTTGCTGGGTGAAACAGTTTTAGGACTGCTGCTTCCAGTTTCATTCTTCCCCTTGCCGCGCGGTCACTTGGTAGTCGTCCTCTTCCCAGCTACCGGATTTATTTTGTATGCTCAGCACTACGCCTTTTAACAGTCTCGTTGGTAATGACGCTATTAAGGATTCAGGTACATTCAAAGACAATGCTAGTCGATACCATTTCTCTCTGGGTGAAAATGATCTATTAGAAGTACGCCGTTTATCTCTCCAGCGGTCGGAATTTCTCCCTCTGGGACTTCCCGAGTGACGGCGATCTGACTCCGGGCTGCTGCTTGAACTCGCAGAAGTCGCAGTAGGGGATGTCTTAGTGTGGCGCACTTCCTGATTTTTCCCCCGCGGCGTCGCCGCGTGGTTACCTTTGAAACCAGTATGGTGTCTGTCGCCGGGAGTCTTGGCCATGAGCGTATGATCAGAGTAGCCCAAGTCTCGGCCCTTGTGGGATAATGCCATCAACAGCTCTTCCCAAGTTAATTGGTGTTCCGGGAATTAGTAGAGGCCATATTCCTTTCGACTACTCGTTCAATTTCCTCCTTTTTGGCATCACATACATTTTTTCAGACCCGGCAGCCCATGGATTAGAATTTTGAGTCGCACTGGGTTAATTGGGGCATCTAGTGGGGAAGGATATGCCCCATGATCGTACATTGCTTGAACGCACGCCAATTTTTTAATCGCGGCAGTGAGTTCGGCCGAACTGGTAACCCTCACTTCTGTTGGTTCGTCTCTATCTATAGGATCTAAACTTCCAGCCCAGTGAGCAACACGGGAAGTTAACGAGTGGTATCCCTCCGGACCCATACCCAAAAATACTTCATGGCCCCATGAACAGCCTTTTGCTTCATTACGGTCCAAAATAATTGTATCCCCACCCAATTCCATAACACGATACAAAAAGTCTGTTACCGACTCGTCCGGTTCTCGTGCAAACGTCTCCTGCAGGTCCCGAAGCTTTGCTCCGCTGTACGGGCGAACAGAGGTAGTTGTTGTCCCTCGGCCACGGCGGCCGTCCGTGTATTGCTCTTTAAGAACGGGACGTAAATGCACGGCTTTCCTCCGTATGGGTTCAACTTCCGAACTGTAATCCGTATCGTCCCGGTCAGATGGGTTTCTCTCCGTTCGGTAGCTATGGGATTTTTTCCGGGCTTCGCTTCTCGGAGCACTATTGTCAGGCGAATTTAATTCACGCGCGGCTGCTGACGTGCTGGGCTGAGCGAGTGAATCGGTACTCGGGCTTTGCAGTGTTCGAGTCTCGGCAGGTCCAAGGGGACCGTGGGTCTAAAGTCTTGCGCTACGGTGGGATTCGCTACCTTTCTGTCCTTTCCGCGAGACTGCGGTGGGGGTAATTCGTAAAAGGACTGTACGGGAGAGCCGGCTCCGGGCGCGACATCGTGGTCGCGGGGCTGCTCGGGGCTAGGCGGTTGGGAGATCCCAGGAAGGCTTGAAACAGAGTCTCTGTCTGATCCCGCTAATACCTTCATAGTAGCGTTGCTTTCTTTAATTTGCAACGTTAACAAGTTATGAAGTTTATCATTTTGTGCCTCAGACTTTCCTAACTCTCTTTCCAGGAAGTTATTTTTTTCCTCAAGTTTTTAATCTTTTCCTCTAATGCTGTAAATTGTCTTGTGCTCGCATTATGCAAGCCCCGATCGCAGTAACTCTCTCCTCGGTTATTGCGGTTGGATCAGCGCATAGCTCGACCACGTATTCGGATAATTTCGTGGTGATTTGATCCGGATTTGTCAGGTTTTCTATAGCCCATTGCATATCGGATCGTTTTATTATGTATCCCATTCTGTAGAGATAGTCACTTATCGGATAACCCTTGCACTGCGCCATTAATGTCGTGGATATGCCCTCAGAAATGCGCGGCAGATCCATCAACGAAAATATAAGTTTATTTATATATATACAAACTCTGTAACGGGTATTTACAATCGCCCCTCACAGGTATCAATATTCGGTTAGTGGAACTATCTTTACAGAATGTTATGTATGGGCATTTAAATCAAAATGATTCACAGAACTTAAAATCTAAACTGAGTCAGAGAGTGGCGGGGGAGGGGTTGGTCAGCGACCGGCAACCCTCCACCCGAGCAATATAAATGCTATCCTAAACGAAGCTCTACAAAGGAGGGCTTGGCTTACTCAGACGCTGAGGAAGTCGTGGAGTCTTTCTTCAATAATGTTTATAATCCAGACAACGCGTACCTAATGTGCCGTAATAAGGAGGCAGGAAATGGCGCCGGCCGCGTGGCCGCACCGCGTGGCCGCACCGCGTGGCTCTGCTGTTCTCTCCCAGGATACAAAATTCCTCGCTCGGAGGGGGTGCAGTGGCAGGTCAGCAACGCTGGTTCACACGGTCTACCAGGTTTTCTCCTACGATGGATCACGCAGCGGTTGATCCCACGGAGTGCTGTCCACGGCACTGCACACAGCTGGGTAACAGTGGCAAAAGGACCACGAGGCCTCCCAGAGCACTGGCTGGCACGCACGCACACACAGGCTCCAACACCGAGGTGGGGGGGCTCATTTGCCAAACGACCCCTATTTACCATTTGCCCCAGTGAATACTGGCCCAATAAGCACCTGTTGCCAACCCAAACATTAACCAGTGAACTACTAGCTACCAAATACGGCCCTGAGTATATGCTATACTTGGGGAAGCAAACATATAGCCTGCCTCTAGTACTGCAGGGGTGAGACCACGCCCAGGTAGGCTGTTTACCTGGACTCAGTGGCGCCAGGATTCCCCCTGCTGCCTCCAGAAAGGGGGGGGGGACAAAGGAGGGTTAGCACATACAGAAATATATCCTAGCCAAATGTTTGGGGCACAATCCTGATGATAAGCATCCTTCACTACACCTTGCTACGCACTTCTTCTTCTGCCTTTCCTGTCTCCTGTTTCTTCTTTACTTTACTGTGCTATACTTGCACTACAGGCCTGCACCATAGGCCTGCAACACTGGAACAATAAAGGAACAATACTCGATCACATTGGTCAGCCGTATTGATTCCCAATCTCCGTCGTCCAATATCTGGCGCCCGAATAAACCTGAACTCATGGACAAGGGATCCTCGGAGAACCATACTGATCGACTCAGCACAGAGAGGTACGTCCGAGCGATACGGAAAGCCGGTCGGACAGCACTGCCCCGGTGCTGGAAAATTAGCAGCGTGCGCTCACAAAGGAAGTGAATCTCACCCTGGCCTGGTGAGCGACCGGGGACAGGCAAGGGGAAGCACGCCACCACAGAAGAGGCTGTGCTAAACGCCTTCCACCTATCCTCTCCGTGAGAGGTATTACTGGCAATTCTGGGATCGTAAAAGGGCTATTAGCCTGTGCCCAGAGTCATCCCCACGGCAATAAGCTTTTACTTCCGAAGCATGGGACGAAATTGCAGCCCAACTGTGGGATGAGGTGCTAAATACTTAAAAAAGCAGCTTTTCGCTATAGCACCGTGTGACGGATCGTCACGGACATTGCAATCGAAAAAAGCAGAGCAGGCTACTCCCGATTCAGCTGTTGCGGCGTTTGGTTCTAACCAAGACGAGAAAGAGAGACTCGGAATGCACTCCCCGCCCTCCGCCCCCCCCGTCTCTCCTTGCACATTGTCTGCCGCTCCGTCAGCATCCTCCTCAATTTCAATTGCCCGCTACTCCTTCTACACGAATCGCGGCTCTCTATTACCGTCCTTTTGCGCGGAAAAATCTGCTCCTGCCACGTCAATAGTGGCAGAAGCTGACTTAGAGAATGACACACAAGAGACTCAGTAAGTTTCTTGTATTATGCTTCTATTCTGGCGCGCCTGACACAGGTAGAATTATTTCAAAAGACCTGTGTATCTTCAGAGAGTTTTGGGCAAACTTTTATACAAAAAGTTATCTGTCTATAATGACAGAGGTCCAGATGCTTCCTATCTATACAAAGCTTATCTATCTAAAAATAGCAGAAGTATACATATCATGCAGGTGTCCTTTATCTTATACAAAAGATCATCTTGTCCAAGACTAACAGAAGTGAATCACTGAAATATACTGCTATTCCTTATCTATCCAAAGGCTGTCTGCCAACCCCTCTCCCCCTCCCTGCATTCCAGCATTTCAGCTAACAAGCAGAAAATTCTTATCAACTCTGTTATTCTGTTAATGAGACTTTTCTGTTCATCAAAGCGAATCCTGTTCATCAATTCCCCCCTTTCTTACAGCCAAGAGTATATTCCTATACTATATTTTCTTAAAATAATGTCCTGTTTCCAGCTCATGCCTGAGTTTATCATTTTTATACTTATGGTAGGATTCTACACTACTCTTTCCAGTACACATAATTATCTTAATCAAAACTAACAGTAGTATTATCCAACAGTTAGGGAGATTAGTTTACAAAGCCAATTCTTGACTAACATTTCAGTACCTATTTCCTTCCCATTCCTCAATAGTATCAACCAACAAACAAATCACAATTATCGATACAGCTTGAGCTTCAGGGGTCCCTGGGATTCAAGTTTCCATTCTTTTGCTGAAGTCTTCTGGACTCTGGTGTGGTGAATCCAAGCAGCTTGTTCCTTGATTTTGATGGCTGTGAAGGATGTCAGTAACACCTGATATGGTCCGGTCCACTTGGGCTCCAGAGGGTTCTCTGAAAGAGATCTGACATAGACATAATCTCCAGGTTCCACATCGTGGACTGATCTGTCTAACCCTCTCACATTGGTTCCAATCACCTGTTTGTTAACAATGCTCAGGTTCTTATAAATTTGCTGAACATACTTGTTCAACATTTCCTCTCTAAATTGCCCTGGTTCAGAAGGGTCCATAGTTCCTACTACATAAGGTCTTCCAAACAGGATTTCAAATGGGTCAACCCTTCCTTTATTCTTTGCTTAGTTCGAATTCGTAAGAGGGCAACTGGTAATGCTTGTGGCCAAGGAAGGTTTGCTTCCTGTCCAATTTTTACTATCTGGTTTTTGATTAAATGGTTCATTTTCTCCACTTGCCCACTCGAATGTGGATTGTAGGGGGTGTGGAGTTGCCAATCAATCCCTAAGATTTTGTTCACCTGTTGTACCACCTTGACCACAAAATGAAGTCCCCTGTCTGAGGAAATAGCAGCAGGTACCCCAAAACGAGGTATTATTTCTTGTAACACTGCCTTAGTAACCTCCCGTGCTTTGTTTGTGCGACAGGGAAATGCTTCTGGCCAACCAGAGAAGGTGTCAGTGAGTACCAACAGGTACCGGTATCCCCCCTTTCTTGGGAGCTCAGTAAAATCAATTTGCCATTGTTGTCCTGGATAATTTCCTTTGCTAATTTGTCCCAGTCTAACTCCTCTTCTTACTTTGGGGTTAGCCTTAAGACACGCCTCACATTGCCGGGTTACCTGTTCAACCGTGGTGTATAACTTCTGTGCTATACACTCCTGAACCAATTTTCTATACAGGGCTTCTGTTCCCCAGTGAGTCTTTGCGTGGTCCATCTGAACAAAAGCCCAGAGAAGGTTAGTGGGAATGATTAATTTCCCATCCGGTGTCCTGGCCCAGCCCTTTCCTGTCCTATTCCCCAAAAGGTCTTTAATTAATTTCTGATCCTCTGTGCTATACACAGGTTCTGGCTCTTTTTGCTCAATTGACAGTTTACCATCTGGGATCAAAACAAACTCTGACACCTTCCTCCCCTCCCTGGCCACCCTTTTAGCTGTTTCATCTGCCAGTCTGTTGCCTCTTTCTTGACCAGTATTCCCTTTTTGGTGTGCTTTGCAGTGCATTATGGCGACTTTGCTTGGCTTCTGCACTGCTTCTAGCAGCCTCAGTATTTCTTCTGCATGTTTAATACCGTTTCCTTGAGATGTTAACAGTCCTCTTTCTTTCCAAATGGCTCCATGGGCATGTACCACCCCAAAGGCATACTTGGAGTCAGTCCATATGTTTGCACTTTTCCCTCGGGAAAGCTCAAGAGCTCTGGTGAGCGCTATTATCTCTGCCTTTTGAGCGGAGGTGTTACTTGGTAGGGCTTCTGTCTCGATTACCTCTTCTCCTGTAGTTACAGCGTACCCAGCTTTTCTTTCTCCCTGGATCACAAAACTGCTTCCATCAGTGTACCAGTTATGGTCTGCCTTTTCCAGGGGTTCTCCCTTCAGGTCAGGTCTGCTGGAATAAGTGGCCTCAATTGTTTCCAAACAATTGTGAATAACTGGTTCTCCATCACCACCCTGGAGGAAAGAGGCTGGATTGACAAAGTTAGCAACTTTAATTTCTACATCATCCTGCTCTACTAGGATGGCTTGGTATTTAAGAAATCGTTGTGGAGACAGCCAGTGTCCTCCCTTGGCTTCTAGAACAGCAGAGATGGTGTGTGATACTAGGACTGTGATCTTCTGCCCCATTGTGAATTTGCGAGACTCTTGAATGTTAATTGCAACTGCTGCCACAGCCCTCAGGCATCCTGGCCATCCTTTGCTTATCTCATCCAGTTGTTTAGAGAGGTATGCCACCGCCCTTCGGTAGGGTCCTAAGGTTTGTGCTAGGACTCCGAGTGCTATTCCTTGGCTTTCATGGGAATACAATAAAAAAGGTTTAGTGACATCAGGTAGGCCTAGTGCTGGTGCCCTCATCAATTCCTTCTTTAAGGTACGGGAAGCTTGTTCAGCTTCTCCATTCCATTGCAAGTCCTTATCAGTCTCTTTCAATAATTCACAGAGGCGTTTCACAAGCAGGCCATAATTATAGATCCACAACTGGCACCACCCTGTCATTCCCAAAAAGTTCGGAGTGCCTTTACTGTGTTTGGAAGTGGAATAGAACAGATGGCCTCCTTTCTTTCAGGGCCCAGCACTCGTTGTCCTGCTGTTAATTCATATCCCAAGTAGGTTACTTGCTGTTGTACTATTTGGGCCTTCTGCGGGGAAACTCGGTACCCATTAAGTCCCAGGAAATTCAGCATACTCACAGTCCAGCTTTCACATTCCGCTCTGGTCTGGGTGGCCAGCAGGATGTCATCTACATACTGTAGCAGAACTCCGTTGCCTTCTGGCCTGTTCCACTTTTCTAATTCTTTTGCGAGCTGATTTCCAAATAGAGTAGGGCTGTTCTTAAATCCTTGGGGTAAGACTGTCCAAGTTAATTGACACTTTCGGTTAGTTTCTGGGTTCTCCCATTCAAAGGCAAACAGTGGCTGGCTCTCAGGGGCCAGGGGTAAACAGAAAAAGGCATCTTTTAGATCCAAGACGGTAAACCTTTCTAATTCTGTTCTCAGTTGAGTCAAGAGGGTATATGGGTTTGCCACCACAGGATGGATATCCTTTGTTATTTTATTTATAGCCCTTAGGTCCTGCACTAACCGATACCCTCCAGCTGGTTTCCTGACAGGTAAAATTGGAGTATTGTAAGCTGATTCACACTCTGTTAGCAGCCCATACTTTAAGAATTTTTCTACAATAGACAAAACTCCTTCCCTATCTTCTTTCCTTAAAGGATATTGTTTTAATCTAACAGGTTGAGCTCCAGGCTTAAGATCTATTATCACAGGTAGGGCATTTTGGCCCTTCCAGGCTGCTCAGTGTCCCAAACCCCAGGATATACTTGATCTTTTATGCTTTCTTTTATTCTGTTTTTCTCTTGTTGAGGGCTCATTAATGCAAGACTTAAAACCTCAATCAACTGTTCCTCCCTTACTCTGAATTCTACCTTCCCCTTATTAAATTTAATTTCAGCTCCCAATGCTTCCAACAAATCCCTCCCCAGCAATGACTTTGGGGCATTTGGCATATATAAAAATTTATGTAAGCCCCAAGTTTTACCATATTTATATTTAAGAGGTTTAAAAAAATATGCCTTCTCAGTTTGACCTGTAGCCCCTACCACAGAAACATAGCTCTCATCCAAAGGCAGCAGTGCTTGATTTAAGACTGAAAAGGTTGCTCCCGTGTCAACTAGGAATTCCAGTTTATTTTCTTGTTCCCCTAGCTTCATTATAACCGGAGGATCTGCTAGGGTATTTATAGTCTCCTCCGGTCCTCCCTAATCATCCTCTTCTAGTTGTGCCTGTATTCTATTTTTCTTTTTCCTCTCTGGACATTCTCTTTTCCAGTGTCCCTTCTTTCTGCAAACCGCACACTGATCCTTTTCCAACCGCACTCTATTAGTCCCTTTAGTCTCCTTACTTTCCTGCAACGCTGCTACCAACATTCTCTTCTCTTTTCTCCTACTTTCTTCTTCCCTGTTAGAAAATACTCTCCATGCTACATCCAAAAGTGCCTCTAAATCCCTTCCCTGCAGGGGTGACAACTTTTGCAGCTTCTTTCTGATATCACTAGCAGATTGGCCAATAAACAGGGTTACCAGTTGTTGTATACCTACTTCTGATCCGGGGTCAAGAGAGGTGTTTTTCCTCATGACTTCCCTCAGCTTATCTAAGAATTCTGAGGGTGATTCACCAGGTCCTTGTCTGACTGAGTATAACACAGACCAGTTAATTGCTTTCAGAATGGCTTTTTCTATTCCCCTGGCTACAAACTCCCGGTATTCCTCCCATCTAATCCTTTGCAGGGCATTGTTCGTATTCCATTCCGGATTTTGGAGTGG
Source organism: Melanerpes aurifrons (assembly GCA_011125475.1). Lineage (NCBI taxonomy): Eukaryota > Metazoa > Chordata > Aves > Piciformes > Picidae > Melanerpes > Melanerpes aurifrons. Next base: position 1,244,477 of record WWNC01000123.1, on the reverse strand, counting down.
AAATACATCTCCAATGTTTGCCCCCCCTCCCCGGGTTTGAATTCTTTCTGTTGCTAGCTCCAATCCATGTTTTTCAATTAATTGTTTCTCTGTTTCAGTCATTTGTTCTAATAATAACTGGATATCGTCCCAGTCTGGATTGTGCAGCCTAACCATGAATCGAAAATGTTTAGCTGTCCCTGTGGGATCATTACGATAATTTTTAGCCTTTTCTCTCCAACTATCCAAATCATGACTTGTAAAAGGCACCTTAATCCAGACTGGGTCCCCCTCAGGCCCTACTGCTTGTCGCAGGGGGGCTTGAATGAGTACCTGGGAAGCCGGGGCATTTGCTTGCTGTCCTCGGGTCCTTCTTGCCACTGGGCTTCCCTGAGCATAGCTCTGGGAACTGACTCCAGTATCACTATCTGAATTACTGCCACTCCCAGAATTTCCTACATTATTTTCCAAGCTCTCTGTCACTACCTCTTGCAATTTTCCTGGAGATTGATAAAATTTAGGCAGGTCTTTTATTTCCTCAAGTTTAAGACACCTCTGCCCTATACTACACGCAGAGCAACACCTTTTCAACTGTGTCTGCCGCTTATTCTTGGCCTTGTTTTCTTTTTCAAGGGCCAAAACCATTGGATCTGAGTGAGCTCTAACACCACAGTCCCTTTGAAACTCTGGATGCTCTCGGAGATAGAAAAACATATCAGCATATATTGTCTCATCCCATTTCTTTTCTCTTCTTAAAAACAACATCAATTGCAGTAAAGTATCATACTCCAGACTCCCATTTACAGGCCATTTCTCTCCACCATCTAATTTATATAATGGCCACCACCGGGTACAAAATTTAATTAGAGTCTTTTGATTTGTTGACCCTCCTGAGGGGCCTCCAATTTCCCCCCAGTGGGCAAGTATACAACCGAGTGGGCTGTGTCTTGGGATCTCACTACTTTGTCTCCCTCCCATTTTACACAGTACAACACAGTACTTTCTTTTTACAGCACACAGAACACAAAACAAATGCAAATACAAATACAACAATTATGACCGGTCCTTAGCACACAGTTATTGGCCACACACACTCAGCCACATATTCAAAACCTCTAGTACTTTATGTTCTTTAGGGACCCTCTTGGCCCCTCGCACACTTAAACGATACTTATAATTCCCTTTGGGACCCCCCTGGTCCCAACCCAAGAGCTCTTTTACCTAGGGGTGCAATAAATGCCTCTTTCCCGCGCAGGGCGTCCCCTCGCGACTTACGGAGCTACCCCTTGTATAGAAGCATACCTTCTCTGTGCTGGCAGTCTTGTCTGTTCCTGCAGCGATCTGATGAGCAGCGGAGCTCTCCTCGAGAATTTCTCGGCGGGCCCTGAGAGGTCCGGCTGCTCAGCAGGTCCTGCAGCCAAACAGAGTCGTCCTGCCGCGGTCGCCAAATTGACTTAGAGAATGACACACAAGAGACTCAGTATGTTTCTTGTATTATGCTTCTATTCTGGCATGCCTGACACAGGTAGAATTATTTCAAAAGACCTGTGTATCTTCAGAGAGTTTTGGGCAAACTTTTATACAAAAAGTTATCTGTCTATAATGACAGAGGTCCAGATGCTTCCTATCTATACAAAGCTTATCTATCTAAAAATAGCAGAAGTATATATATCATGCAGGTGTCCTTTATCTTATACAAAAGATCATCTTGTCCAAGACTAACAGAAGTGAATCACTGAAAAATACTGCTATTCCTTATCTATCCAAAGGCTGTCTGCCAACCCCTCTCCCCCTCCCTGCATTCCAGCATTTCAGCTAACAAGCAGAAAATTCTTATCAACTCTGTTATTCTGTTAATGAGACTTTTCTGTTCATCAAAGCGAATCCTGATCGAACTGATAAGGCGCGCGAAATCAAAACGGAGGTCGCTACGCATTAAGAATTAGACAGAGACACCACCTCCGCCATCTTGGCCAGCACACCGTGTTTATTAGCACACCAGTACAGCCGCCCGCGCCCAGAGGAGAAACCCAGTAAAAAAAACAAAACAAAACAAAACAAAACAAAAACCACCACGCGGCGAAACCTGCGGCTCGGCGTTTTCCATCCCCTTCATCAACATCTTCCTGATACCGCCAGCGATGGCTTGGGCTTGGAAGCCGGACAGCGCGATCTCTGCCCTAGAACTCGTGGAGCGCTTGCAGGCTCGCGATCACGGCATTTTTGCACCCCCGCCCCGCCGCGAGCCCCGGCCGCCCCGATGGTGGCCCCCACCACCCCGGCAGCGCTCACCCCGGCGGCGCCCCACACTCTGGCAGCCCTCCTGGCAACGCCTCCCGCGACCCCCCATGGCCCTCGCGAGTACCAGCGGCTCCGATCAAGCGGCATCGACCGACGCACCGCCGACAACAGCGGCCTCGGCAACAGCCACCCCCGTGGCAGCGGCAGGAACGGCCCCAGCGGCCCCTTCCTCCCGGCAGTTTCATCGGCTACACCCGCCCCCTACATTCCAGTCATTAGCAAAGTATAGCCTCGGACGGAGATTTCAATTGAGTCCCGATGGGGCGATCGGGAAGTGGGAGGGACACGGAACTGTCCCGCTGCGCTGGTGGAAAGGTATTGTGGGAAATGTAGTCACAGATGGAGAAGGTTAACAATGACTATGGTCATCTGAACTGACTAATGTTAAAGGAAGCTAGACAAGCCATAGCTACCTATGGGCTACAGTCAGGATACACAACTGCTGTAATCAATTAGTTGTTTTCAACACATTTGTTAATCCCTTTTGACACACGTATGTCAGCAAATGGTGTTTATTACGAGGTCTGAGAGCGATCATGGAGGAGATGGGTGCCTTACAACCTGGCCTCCCAACTCCCAGTCCCCACAAATCGGGACCTGATTATTATTCATTTGAAGGATCGTTTTCTTTACAATTTGCTTACACCTGGAGGACTTAAAGTCTGCATCTACTGAGTCATCGATTAAGGCAGACTTCACCCACCGATATCAACGGGTAGCCCGAAGGCACTCTCTTCCCACTCAAACAGACTCATTGTGACATAGACTTGTGACATCTATAAGTCTATGGATGGTATTCTGATTGCAACAAAAAAGTTACATCTAAGACAGTGCTGTCTGAGTTTCAGCAGCAAGCAGACTTGAAAGTCACACCGTCTTAGCCCTTGCAACTCCTCAATTAACTGACAATTCACTTGCAAATGCCTGGGAAGCCACGCCCCGGCAGCCAGCAGACTCTACGAGGTGTCACCATTAGCCATCTCATTGGGGCAAGATCTTTGCCAGATCTTATCAGCAATTGCAGCTTCCTGAGAATGTTTTGCAATTAAGTCAGGATGTAGTGATCAAAGGGTGGCCCACCACCCAGGACAATAACTCTGATCCTGTGTTTCTTATTACTGAGCAGGGTCTAACAGGGACACTTGGTTCCTTTGTCAATACCATCCCTTACATACGGCATTCAATACTAATTCAGACCTGACTCACGATATGAAGGTAGAAATGTGGATATTTTGGCATTTGACAATGCTAATGAAGAAGCTAAACAGGTTCTCAGCATTTTATCAACAGGTGCCACTGCCTCATGACTGCAGGACCACAACGAATGAAGGCATTGACAAGCAGCAATGTATCTAGCCACGGCCATAGAAGCAGTCCTGAAATCATCGTGCCTCTGAGAAACCTAGGTACCTTAAAGTATCTGACTGTTGGACAGACTCAAAAGGGTCACAAATCTAATCATTTTACTCGAGATTGTCGCAGAAGCTGCTCCTGCAGTGTGAATATACCCCGCACGACGACACCAAACCAGGGTCCTTGGACCACGCCCCCCAGCCCCCTCTGGCAGCACATAGCAGACCTGACAACAGCCGCATATCTCCTGTTGAATCCACAAAGCGTTGTCGAGTTTAACTGGTATGGTCCTTTGGGTCACAGACCCTGTGCTCTGTTAATTGGCAGACGACAGTCTATCTTTAGACAGGGCATCCTTATAATTCCTGGTTCAATACATTCTGATTATGACTGGGCTATGAAAATTATGCTCTATACCATTGCCTCTCCTGTTAGCACTATTGTTGGGACAGAAATTGCTTAATACCATCTGAGTCCCAAGTGCCTAAAACTTCTAACAGGATCCAAGGGCAAGAAGGCTCAGGTTCCACCAATATGCCTAATACCTTATTAGCCCTAGAAATCCAAAAGAGAAAACTGGAACAGATTTTATCTTTCAGACACCCTTGTGGACAAATTATACAATTTTCAATTATTATGGATACTGGAGACGATGTCATCATTATACCTAGTCATAAATGGAATGGTCACTAGTCATAGCTCATGGCAAATTTTGAAGTCATGTGTTTAAAAGGTATCCAAACAACCTGGGTTAGCAAAGAGCCAGTGCAATTAGCTTTTAACTACAGCAAATCAATCACTGCAAGACCGTACGTGTTAACCCTTCCAGTTGCTCTATTGGGCTGATATGCCTTAAGCCAGCTAGGAGCAAAACTTGTTACTGTTCCTTCTTTATAGTGGCTACTAGTCAGCAACCAACCCTCAAATTAAAATGGAAAACACATAATCCAGTATGGGTGGAACAATGGTCGTTCAGACACGATAGGCTGCAAGTCGTTAAGACCCTAATACAGAAACAATAGCAACTAGGTCACACCTTGCTAGCCACCCACCCTTACCCCCACCCCCAGAAAAGGGAGGATTTTCTAGTACTACTCTTGCCAACCAAAGCTTTGCTCTGACTTAAAGTTACAGTGCTAATTTTTTCATTTCTGATTGCAATGTCCTTAAGAGATTTGTTATTTAGAGTTCTGCTAAGTTTTCCTGGTAAGCATAATGAATGGTAAGCATTTGGTTTTTACAGATACCTAGTACATAGTAATTGTAGTAAGGTGTAAGTACTTAGTAATGAGTTCACATTGTAAGATTTCTTTTGGTTCGAACCTTCTTAGTTGTGTGCCATGGCATTTCAAAGGAGCTCCATGTAATATAGTTAAGACTTGTAGTAAATAGGTATTAATTTTAAAAAGTATTCCTTAGCTAAGGTAATGTCTTTATATTTCCTTCTTAGACATAGACTAGAAAAAAATAAAATTTAAAAAAATTAAAAAAAGTAAACAAAAAAACCATAGAAATATATAACGAAAGCACAAAAACTCTGGATACAAAACACAGAGTACTAAATAACAGAATAGTAACAAAAAAGAAGAGCAACAATAAAAATATTAAAAACAAATATTACACATTGAAAAATCATAAAGATTACTAACACAGAATAGCTATTAACAAAAAAAGACATAAGAATTGTTAGCAAAAAAATGAAAATAAGGATTATCAAGACTACAAGATTAAAACAAACAAAAAATTATACAAAGAAAAAATCGAGAAAATTAAAATGAAAAATTATAATAAAAAAGAATTAATAGAAAAGGTTAAAAAATATAATAAAAAAGTAAAAATTAAAATTAGAATAGAAAATAGATTAGATAAAATAAACATGGAAAATAAATAATTACAATAAATAATATAAGATAAAAAATAAAAGATTAAACACTAGATAAAAAGAAAAAAATAGAAATTACAAAAATAAAATAAATTGAAAGAAAAAAATTGATTGGAATAACAAATTAAAATACAGATTAAAAAATTACAATAACAAAAGAAAAATTATAGTAAAGAAGGTAAAAAAGAAATACATTAAAAATGACAAAAAGTAAGTTAAAAATAATAATAATAAAAACTTAAAGAACAAAGAAAAATTAAAATACAAAATAACAAAAATTAATTGAATAAAATTATATCAAAATTAGATTAAAATTAACAAACAAAAAGTTAACAAAAAATAATTAAAAAGTGCAGACAAAAAATACATATATATAATAAAATGTAATGAAGAAAAAAACACATTAAAACAGTATAGAAATAAATTTAAAAACAAAAATTGAATTTAAAGATTAAACAAAAGAACGAGATTAAAAGTCAAAATATTAAACATATCAAAATAATAAATTCACTATGGAAAATAACTAAAAATTAAATAAAATAACAAAAAGAAACAAAATAAATAAAAGAAATACATTCAACATAAAGCGTGAAATAACTCAAGTTAGAATTAAAAAGAAAAAACTATAAAAATAATTTACAAAATCAAAATTGAAATGAAAATAAATTAAAAAATTAAATAAAAACAATTGTAAACATGTAAAAAATAATAAAAAAACCCATAAATCCATATAATGAAATCAAACAAAAATGAAATAGATTTATTGAAAGTAGATTTCAAAATCTTAAAGAAATGAAGCAAAAAATTAATTACAAATTTAAAAATAGCTCACATTAAAAACAAACAAAAAACACTCAAAATTAGTTAGAAAATCTGTGGAATCATAGACTCGTGGAATGAGTCAAGGTTGGAAAGGATCACAAGGATCATTTAGTTCCAAACACTGCCATGGGCAGCGACACATCACACTGGATCAGGCAGGCTAGAGCCTCGTCCAGCCTGGTCTTAAACCCCTCCAGGCATGGGGCCTCGGCCATCTCCTTGGGCAACCCATTCCAGGGCTTCACCACTTTCACAGTGAAGAATTTCTTCCTCACATCCAGCCTGAATCTTCCCATCCCCAGCCTTGTTCCATTCTCCCTAGTCCTGTAATTTCCTGACATGCTAGGATGTCCCTCCCCAGCATTCTTGTAGGCTCTCTTCAGATACTGGATGGCCACGATCAGGTCACCTCGAGCCTTCTTTTCTGCTAACTACAATCATCACAACAAACAACGGCGGAAGAATCAAGACCATGAGGACACAGCATTTCCCATGCAGTCGAACATCGATCACAACAACTGCTATGATCATCTGGGATCAAACAGCATCACTCAGAAGAATGTACCACAGCATCATGTGAATTAGGACTGAATATTGTGGTTGCTTGATAACTTTGTATTCTCTCTTGTTAACTAAGTGTGCCTCAGAATGTAGACATCCTAGAGGATACAGTTTCATCTTTACATTTTGCTTAGTAGAGATTATTAACAACAAAAAAAAAAAAAAAAAAAAAGGGGAAAAGAGAGAATACCCCATAGCAAAAAATTAGCTCATGGCAACCCTAGAAATGCTGTAACCCTAGAAAATGTTGTAACCCTAGAAAGTGTTGTAACCCTAGAAACATCAACTTTGCAATGTGCTGTAACCCTCTCACCACAAGACAGCACGAACACGGCACAACTGTCATGAAAATGACAATCAGCAAACCTGCTTAGCACTGACCAGAATGATGGTCACGATAATCCAAGATGTCAACAGAAAACATCTAACTTATAACTGATTGTCGTGACTGCTTTACTGTTGTGTGAACATTAAGAGATCAGAATTACTAGGATGAACAAAAACACATTATTCAGTGTAATTTTATATTGGGCAATGCAATGAAGCTCTTTCTGCTCTTGCTGCTTGCCTGCAAGTTTTCTGTCTGTGAAGCTAGAGCCTGGCCAGATCTACCTTTACAGATTAAAGAAATCTTGCTACCATTAAACAATTCATGATTTTTGACCATCCTAGAGAAAATAAAGATGCAACATAATCCTAAAGCAGATCGCAAAAGACAGTGCTAAGGATTGCATTTGTGCCTCAATTTCTGTGTGCAATGCATTCAGGCATAATCAAGTCTTCTCTGTCAATAAGAGGAGTGAAATGTAAAGATCGGAACTGTTAAGATCTAAGTCCTTCTTTACAATGTTTGTTATCTTTGACCATGTATTATGCCAGCTCTGTAGAGCATTGTAACTAGTTCAACTTAAGCTTTGTGCGAGTTACACCAGTCTGTTAGACATGCTGCACTACAGAACTCTTGCTTTTGCTACACAGCTTAGCTTTACCTTGCTTGCTTCTGCGTTTGCAGTAGCATCTTGTATGGGATGAGAACAACTCCCATGACCAGATTGCTCACAAAAACAAAAAGGGGGATTTGTGGCAATGCCAGGGACGAGCAGTGTGAGCAATCTGGCAGTGCAGGTCTAGAGCCTGACATGGTGGTAGGCCATAAATGCAGAATCAGCTAGCAGTGTAGCAAAACAGTGCTGTGCCTGCAGCATGTAACTAAAACAAGACACTGGTAGCTATAAACATGGACAGTTATCTTGGGACAAGAGGACATGCACCTGCATCAACAACCTCGTTGTGTCATTAGTAGTTGGACCAATAATCTGTAATAGTGCAATGTGTGGTCACTCATAGGGAACCAATGGAGCTATGCCAATGAGGCTCTCCGAGTCTATATAAGTTGTAGCAGTTGCCTTGCTACGCACTTCTTCTTCTGCCTTTCCTGTCTCCTGTTTCTTCTACACTTTACAGTGCTATACTTGCACTACAGGCCTGCTCCATAGGCCTGCACCTCAGGCCTGCACCATCGGCCTGCAACACTGGAACAATAAAGGAACAATACTCGATCACATTGGTCAGCCGTATTGATTCCCAATCTCCGTCGTCCAATACTGGCTCTTCTGTGACCTTGATGGGATGGGTGGTGACAGCTGAAATACTGGTTTACTTTGTCAACACTGAGATTCACTCCTAAATTATAAAACAAGTTCAGGGGTTGTTACTGTCTTCCACACTACTGCATCTGATCCCTCCTGACAAAGATGGCATGAGATGGTTGTATTCATCTCATGAATGCCCTGTTAAGAGTTTTTTCAGCTAGCTCAGTCTGGGCTGTTTGCTTCTATTCATCACACTGTAAGAAAAGGACCATTTGCTTCTGCTCATCTCATGTACCATTTCTTGGCAGAGAATAAACTGTATGAAATGCAGTCTAAAAGAATTTTAGTGGTCTTGATTGTAACAACACTGACTTGAAATTTTCTAGCTTTTAAGAAAAACTTATTTTTGTTATTTTAGAGTTGCAGGTATTTTCCCTAAGATTTTTCTTACTTACATGCTTTGTCAATAGTTTCAGTCCTGAGGGAGAACAGCTATACTTAGAAAAGCTTTTAAGAAACCACTAAATATACTAGTACACCAATTCCTATTGTAGTAGGTCAGTGTGTCTCCAGCTGTACTCCGATTTCCAGTAATAGACCAAATTTTCTCAGTCAATACATGATTGCAGTTGGGAAGCCTGTGTCATTACACCAAGTCCAATCTTGCCTCCTTTTTTGCTTACCTGTGAGTCTATACAATTTCTCCAGAATGGGGCTCCAAAGCAAGGGTTAAACATATCACTGAATTCTTCTGTTACTGGATCCAATGCAAAATATTGAAAGAAAAATATAAAAGTCCAGTGCTACAAAACCCCACTTAAGTTTTACCTAGAGCTTTGTAAATTCAACAGTGGTATGGTAATTTTAAATTGTAAATACATGAAACCTCATTTAGTAGAATTAGTAACACTACAAATAAATGCCATCTATTAAAAAAAATCATAATTATTTAAAATATAAAAGCAGGGAAAATAGAATATCACTATTTCTGTATTTTCAAAGGTAAGACAATCTATTTTACATCAAAACAGAAGGTAAATTTACTATTTTCCCTGAAGATTCGTAGGCAGGAGCTATAATTAGATCTCATCTAGTTAAAACTTAACAATTAATCCAAACTGCCTCCAAAAAGTTTAGTGGATTATGATGCATATTAGAGGAAGAAATTGCAACATTTGAGAGTCAGATTTTACTTCTTTTACTGACATTCACTGAACTCTGAGACTAAGCATTTTATTTCAGTGTTTTCTCTGAAAAGTATTTTTTGTTGCAATTAAGAGATTGCAGAAGCAGGTCCCACATGAAGGTGACACCTATGAAGTATTATCTTTCCTTTTAGAATTATCTTATGTCACACTTGGAAATTCACAGTGGATTCCCCATTAATGTGAATTAGCTAGCCGTGGCTGTTCAGTTTAGATTAATTCTAAATGGCTTACAGTGCATCGCCAGTTATTGGTGCAAAAAGCTACCTCCTTATGAAAAGACTGCAGGTGCAAGCTGTGAGCCTCCGCTCAGCATGTGTTCCAGGCGCTGCCGGCTCTGTCGCGGTGTTTGCTTTGGAGAGCTCCATCACCGCCATCCCGCAGAGCCCGACTCCAGCAAGGGCGCAACACACTGCTAACTCACAGCTCTGTGCAGAGCTGGGAGGCTCAGCTAAACGCTCCTTCCCTCCCTGAGGATCCCGTCCCATTTTCTGCTAATATACCCTGGGGATCTCGGGGGCTCTGCTTTCCAACCACCGCTCTTTTGTCCTCGGTGCAAGGCCTCGGCGGAGCTCCCTTTCACATATGTCAACACTCACCCTTAATTAGCCCTTTCAGCATAATGACGCATTCTCCTCTCTAAAGCCTTTAGTGTGCGGCTGTTCCTGCCGTCCACGCAGGGCGGGAAAAACAAAGAGCGGGAGGCACCTACAAGTCAGTGCTGTGAACCCAGTCCCGCTGGACCGGACAGGAGGTGCGTGTGCACCCGTCTGGCCGAGACACTGAGCCCATTCTCCGCTGTTGCGGGCGCTCGTTGAATGCTGCTTTGTCCTTCACCCGTGCGCACACAGACATATAAACTCTATCTTTTGTTTTTCCATCAGAAGAAATCTGCCTTTGCAGTAAAACACGTTGGCCTGGCAGACAGATATTTATCTACCCCCCAAAGGCTGACAGCAACCCCTTGAGCGGCCAGGACTGCGGTGCTGCGCCAGGCCCCACAAGTCCTTCCGGAGAATTTTACCTCCTGCTCTCAAGAGAACAAATGGCCACAGTCCGAGGGGACTCCAACTGGTTAGGGCAGAGCCGTACTGGGCCGTAAGCCTCGCTAGTCCCTACCTTTCCCTGAGACAGCAGAGTAGCGCATCCCTGGGGAAGGCACGAACCCCACAGCACCCCACACACGCACCACCCCCCCGCACCTCCACAACACGGCAGAAGGACCCGCCCCCCGGCATGGGCGGACCTCTGCCCCCCGCCCCTCCTATCCTAGGCCGGGTGGGGGCACATGATGGCCCGGCCGTTCGTGGTCACACTTGCGCGGTAGGTTGCGGGACACTGGCGAGTTGGCGCGGTGGGGAGGTTGGTGCCGGGCTGCGCGTTAGCTGGTGGCTGGGTGAGTTGCTGTGGGGAAGAGGTTGGGCCAGGAGAGTGTGTTCCGCTGAGCCGACACTCCCTTAACTTTGACCTGGGCTTGAACTTTGCTTGTGGCTGTCCCAGGCCGTCCTGGGGTGGGTGGGATGAGCTTTCTGCCTGCTTCCGCCCCTTCTGCTGGCGGCCGTCGGTCCCAGCCCCATCCTGTGTGGAGCGGGGCGTCAGCCGAAGTAGTCCTTCGGCGTGGGTAGGCCAGCGGGGGGGTGTCGTTACCCGGCCTGGCCGCTTTCTCGGGCACTGTGGGGCGTTGCTACTGCGTTATTGTCTTTTCGTCTCTAAAAATACCTCGTTGGCTGCCCACCTCATTAGGGTGTTGGTGTGGGTAGCTGCTCGGGGGGGGTGGGGGGTGTATTTTGAGAAACGTTTTTGGCAGGAGGCGTGGGGCTCCGTCTGTTTTGTGTGCTGCTGCGCGGGCAGAGCCCAGTTGCTGTATCGAGAGTGCAGATAAGTTCAGGTGCAGGCAACCTGGGAGAGAGGAGCTGATGGACAAGTTTCTTTCCAAAATGTACAGCTCTGTAACCAGCTGGAGAGGAAACATTTCTGCTGTGATGTTGTGGTGGGTGAAAGGGTAAGGCCGAGAAGCCTCTTCCCTCCCCCCAGTAAGTAAAGGGAAAGAAAAGTTTGAAGGGAAAGGAAAAAAAAACCCACAAGCTGAATTAGCAAAGCAGTGGAGCTATATTTACAAAGCAATGTAGGGTTGTGCAGGGGAATATTTACAAATTTACAATATCTACAATATATACAAAGATATACAACAGAGCAACACAGAAATGAGAGTAACCCCCCTCGGCCGAGGTGTTCCCCCTTGCCGAGGTGTTCCCCACCTCCGCTCTCCCCTCTCTCCCCCCCCTCTCCCCAGAGTAGTTCGGAAAAGAGGGAGAAAAGAGAGAAAGAAAAATGTTAGAAGCAGTTTGTGTTAATTGGAAAAAAAGTTAGTCTTATCTTCAAGGCCGAAGTCTTGGCAGAAAGCCCAGCACAGGGGAGCTGCTGCCTAGAGAAGATGCGGAAGCAAGAGTGACAGAGAAGTGCTGGGAATGCCCACTTCACTCTCAGGCCAGATAGTGCTTCCTCCCACTCGCCCAATGAAAAATTAGTTTAGAATATTCCTTCCGTTTACCAACTTCCGTCCACCATATTCCCTTTCTTAAAGGGACACCGTCAACCGGGCACAATCCACCCCTTCTAAACAATTTTCATTGGCTGTTTATACTGTCCATCCAATCCAAGATGATATTTACAGTTCGTGAATAGAGTTCATAGTCCATTCCGGCTATGCTCAGATGTAGATGATTCAAAAGTCCAAGAAAATCAGAAAATGAGAAAAGTGGAAAACAGTTCATTTCTTCACCGATGAAGCGAAGAAAAGGGAAATAGGGAAATCTCAGGGTCTCTTAGTTGACTCAGGGCTCTCAGGGTTCTCAGGGTTCGTGCACCGTAGATTCCTCGTTGATTCTTCTTTTTAGGCGCGATGCAGCTGTACAACAGTTCGAAGTTAACCTCTTTCAGCTAAAGTTAAATTTCTTTGTGGAATACACTGAATTTCACCATTCTCTTGCATTACCCAATAAGTGTGACCGGACCTTCAGCTGAAACCACCCCTCGGACAGGTTTAGCCTCTCCTGAGGGTGAAAATACCCAAACAGTTTTACCTAACAGATTCTTTTCTCTAACAACAGGAACTCTATCACCTTCTACTTTCCGTAGCAAATCTGAATGTGCAGGTCCAGCTTGGTTCACTGAACCTCTACTATTTACCAGCTAGGTTGCTTGTGCTAAATGTTTTTCCCAGTTTTTCAAAGATCCACCCCCCATGGCTTTAAGAGTGGTCTTCAACAAACCGTTGTAGCGTTCAATCTTCCCTGAAGCTGGTGCATAGTAGGGAATGTGGAATATCCACTCAATACCGTGCTCTTTGGCCCAGTTCTTTACAAGGTTGTTCTTAAAATGAGTTCCGTTGTCTGACTCAATCCTCTCTGGAGTTCCATGTCTCCACAGGATTTGCCTCTCAGACCGAGAATGGTGTTGCGTGCAGTTGCATGTGGAACTGGATAAGTTTCCAACCATCCAGTGTTTGCCTCTACCATAGTAAGCACGTATTGCTTACCAGAACGAGAACGTGGTAGAGTGATATAGTCAATCTGCCAAGCTTCACCATACTTATACTTGGACCATCGGTCACCATACCACAAGGGCTTAAGTCGTTTTGCCTGCTTAATAGCAGCACAAATGTCACAGTCATGGATGACTTGTGTGATAGCATCCATGGAAATGTCTATGGATCTGTCACGAGCCCATTGGTATGTTGCATCTCTGCCTTGATGTCCTGATGAATCGTGAGCCCACCGAGCTAAGAATATCTCACCTCGGTGTTTCCAGTCGAGATCAAGATTAGAGTCCATGTCTACTTGAGAAACTCTTGCAGCTAGATCTGCCTGATGGTTGTGTTGCTGTTCCTCAGTAGCTTTGCTCTTAGGAATGTGAGCATCGATGTGTCTCACTTTCACTGGAATTCTCTCGATTCGATCGGCAATATCCTGCCATAGGTTGGCTGCCCAAATGGGTTTTCCTTTTCTCTGCCAACCACTCTTTTTCCAGTTCTTTAGCCAACCCCATAGAGCATTGGCTACCATCCATGAGTCGGTGTAGAGATAAAGCTTTGGCCATCTCTCACGTTCAGCTACGTCGAGAGCTAGCTGGACAGCTTTTACCTCTGCGAACTGACTGGATTCTCCTTCTCCATCTTTCGCCTCTGCAACTCGGCGTGTTGGACTCCACACTGCAGACTTCCACCTTCGCTTGTTTCCAACAAGACGACAGGAACCGTCTGTGAACAAAGCATATTTCTTTTCATCATCAGAAAGGTCATTGTAAGGAGGAGCTTCCTCAGCACGAGTTACTTTCTCCTCTGGAGGTTTAGCACAGTTGATACCTTCAGGCCAACTTGAGATCACCTCCACTAGACCAGGTCTTTCAAGATTTCCCATTCGAGCTCTCTGTGTTATCAGAGCCATCCACTTAGACCATGTGGAGTCTGTGGCATGATGTGGTGTGGAACCTTTGCCTTTGAACATCCAATTCAAAACTGGTAATCTGGGAGCTAAGAGAAGTTGTGATTCAGTTCCAATCACTTCAGAAGATGCTTTCACTCCTTCATAGGCAGCTAAAATTTCCTTCTCTGTTGGAGTATAGTTAGCCTCTGAACCTCTGTAACCTCGACTCCAGAAACCAAGAGGTCGTCCACGTGTCTCACCTGGAGCTTTTTGCCACAAGCACCAGGTTGGACCATTGTCACTTGCAGCCGTGTACAAAATGTTCTTAATGTCTGGACCATCTCGGACAGGTCCCAGACCCATTGCTTGAATTACCTCTTGCTTTATCTGGTCAAAGGCTGCTTGTTGTTCAGGTCCCCAGTGGAAATGGTTTCTCTTTCGAGTCACATCATACAGAGGTTTCACAATCTGACTGTATCCAGGAATGTGCAGTCTCCAAAATCCCACTATCCCCAAGAAACGTAAGGTCTCTTGCTTGTTTGTGGGACTTGCCATGGTAGAGACTCTATTTACCACATCCACTGGAATGTGTCGGCGTCCATCCTGCCACCGGACTCCCAGAAACTGAATCTCTGTGGTAGGTCCTTTCACCTTGTCTCGTTTGATGGCAAAACCTGCATTCAGAAGAATGTCAATGATTTTGTTGCCTTTCTGGAAGACTTCCTCAGCAGTTTTACCCCAGACGATGATATCATCGATGAACTGGATGTGTTCTGGAGCACCGCCTTTCTCCAGAGCATCGTGGATCACTGCATGACAGATGCTTGAGCTGTGGATCCAGCCCATTGGCAGCCTGTTGAAAGTGTACTGGATTCCTCTCCAGGTGAAAGCGAACTGAGGCCTGCATTCCTCTGCTATGGGAATAGAGAAAAATGCATTAGCAATGTCTATGGTAGCATACCATTTGGCCTCTTTGGATTCCAGCTCATACTGTAGCTCCATCATGTCTGGTACTGCTGCACTCATAGGTGGTGTCACTTCATTCAGGGCTCGGTAGTCTACCGTCAGACGCCAGTCTCCATTCTGCTTCCGCACAGGCCACACTGGACTGTTGAAAGGTGAATGAGTTTTGCTGATGACTTTCTGACTCTCCAACTGACGAATCAGATTCTGAATGGGCAACAAAGAGTCACGGTTGGTTCTGTATTGTCTGTGATGCACAGTCTGAGAAGCAACCGGCAATTTAATGTCCTGTATCTTATGTTGTCCCACAACTGCAGATTCATCAGAAAGTTCAGGTCTAGCAGACAGCTTCAATTTTTGTCCATCAATTTCTATTGAAGCTACTCCAAAAGCCCATTTGTAACCTTTAGGGTCTTTGAAACGCCCTTCTCTCAGAAAATCAATTCCCAAAATACAAGGTGCATCAGGTCCGGTCACAACTGTATGCTTCCTCCATTGTTTACCAGTTAAACTTATGTTAACCTCCACCTTACTTAACTCTTGAGATCCACCAGTGACTCCCAGAATAGTTATAGACTCTGATCCCTGATAATTTGATGGTATTATGGTGCACTGAGCTCCTGTGTCAACCAAGGCCCTGTACTTCCGAAATTGTGAAGTGCCAGGCCACTGGATGTACACATCCCAATAGATTCTATTATCTCTGTTATCCCTCTCCTCCCCCTGGCGGGAGGCAGGGCACCCCTAGTTATGGGGAACATGCGTACATGTGCATTGCACATAGTTTGCAGGGTTATAACTTTGCATGTTATAATCGGAGCCACTGTTGGAACCATAAGAGTCATTCTGGGGAACTGTGGAAGTAACAGCTACCCTTCTGGTATTGCTACCTCGGGTTCTGCCACTTTGCAATTCCCTCAGTCTCCTGAAAAGATTAGAAGTTGGCTGGCCATCCCAGCGGTTCATGTTCTCACCAAACTGATCACGCAGAGTTATCCAAATAGTTCTACGTGATTGCCTTGGCGGTCTGTTTTGGAATGACCTGTTTTGGAATGACCTGTTTTGGAATGACCTCCTTGGAGGACGTGTATTCCTCACAGATGAAACTTGTATCCACCTGGAGGGAGAATTGAAATTATCCCTTTGTGCCAATTGGTATATGGAATCTTTCAGATCCTTCATGCAATTCTCAATCTTTCCAGACAGAGTTTCAATGGCTGAAACCAAAGAACCACGTGTCATGCTATCCTCCAATTGTCTCATTTGATCGCTGAATTGGCCAACCGTGGGAGAAGCTCCACCATAACTTCTTGACACAATCCTGCTTGCCAGAATGTTTGCATAATTGGAAGGAGCAAGTTTGATGATCTTTTTAGCAAGACCAATACCCACAGGAATGTCATCAGGATTCAGAGTTTCATGTTCACCATAGAGTAGCTCTCTAACAGCAAATTCTCTCAAGCGCTTAATTCCCTCATCTATGGTAGTCCAGGGTTTAGGATTCCATGGAAGATCATCTCGGGAAGGGTATCTCAGGGCAACCGCCATTAAAAGGCGTATCCAGAGACTAACCTTACCGAGAGCTCTGCCTAGATGTCTATCTATTCCATTATCCCTTGAGAGAGTTCCTAACTGAGCTGCTGACTTGTCTCCAACTGTTAGAGCTGGAGCACCTGTATCATAACACCTACTAAGCCAAGCTAGAACTGGCTCCTTATCCGCCCTGGTGAAATCTTTATGGACATTACGCAATTCCTCCCGTGGAGAAGAACATTCCAAAATATCATCTTGCTCTTCATCTCCCTGAATTCTTTGCCCATATAATCCTGCTGTCATTCTCCTAAGGATCTCTTTAAGCTGAGAACCACCTTTGCCAGCTGCTTTCCTAGCTTCATCTGTATCCTGCTTTGATCTCACTAGGTTAACTAGATCTTTAAAACAAACCACCTCTTCCTCCTGAGCAGGATCTCTTAGAGTAGAGGGCCCCTCACCAGGATCAGTCTCCAGCTCCTCTTCTTCTCCATCTTTGGCCTTTGCACCTCTAGTCTTTAAAGGAGCCACCTTAACTGGAGCTGTGTTTGAATTTACAGCCACCTTAATGGAAGCTGGCAGGTCCTGAGATAAATCAGCTGCTGGGGCAGTGACTTCCGGTCCCACCGAGGGAGTAGGTGGAAGTGACATTGCTCCATTAATGGCCGACGGAGAAGAAGAAGAAGAAGAAGGAGTAGGAGCCATGTTGGTACCAGCTGCCGCCTTTGGCAGCTTGCTGGAATCTGCAAAGTCATTTAGAGCTGCTTTACCAATTATCTTTTTAGCCTTCTTTTTAACTGACGGAGATTCTGCACACTCTTCGTCACTAGATGACTCTGGGACTGATCTAGAGCCACGGCGTTTTCTTTTTGGTCTAGTTTTAATAACAAAACAAGCTCTGGACACCTTTTTCTCCCGACGCCAGGAATATAGACAATACACATTAGTTATCACCAGCAGCAGAATTATACACACCAAATAAATCACCTTTGGGTCCCAGGCATCACCTAAAGTTACTCTCTCCTCAGGTGGAATCTTAAAACCCTTTATCTCAATTGGGAGAGTGGTGGAGGTAACATTCCTGTATCTCACTGGCCATAATAAATTAATACATTTTCCATACCATAATTTAACTCTATACATAACCCACATATAAATTGTCCGCACCAAATATTTACCCAGGTAATCCAAAAGCAAACCCAAACAATATCTGTAAACCAGAGCCCCAAAAATTGAAAAGAACAATCGCTCCACAAACCACAAGACCTTCATGTTTGCTAATTCAGCTGGAAAACACTAAATCAATCAAGTAATAAATTAAACTAATTATCTGCCCCACGTTGGGCGCCAATAAAAAAAAAATGTGGTGGGTGAAAGGGTAAGGCCGAGAAGCCTCTTCCCTCCCCCCAGTAAGTAAAGGGAAAGAAAAGTTTGAAGGGAAAGGAAAAAAAAACCCACAAGCTGAATTAGCAAAGCAGTGGAGCTATATTTACAAAGCAATGTAGGGTTGTGCAGGGGAATATTTACAAATTTACAATATCTACAATATATACAAAGATATACAACAGAGCAACACAGAAATGAGAGTAACCCCCCTCGGCCGAGGTGTTCCCCCTTGCCGAGGTGTTCCCCACCTCCGCTCTCCCCTCTCTCCCCCCCCTCTCCCCAGAGTAGTTCGGAAAAGAGGGAGAAAAGAGAGAAAGAAAAATGTTAGAAGCAGTTTGTGTTAATTGGAAAAAAAGTTAGTCTTATCTTCAAGGCCGAAGTCTTGGCAGAAAGCCCAGCACAGGGGAGCTGCTGCCTAGAGAAGATGCGGAAGCAAGAGTGACAGAGAAGTGCTGGGAATGCCCACTTCACTCTCAGGCCAGATAGTGCTTCCTCCCACTCGCCCAATGAAAAATTAGTTTAGAATATTCCTTCCGTTTACCAACTTCCGTCCACCATATTCCCTTTCTTAAAGGGACACCGTCAACCGGGCACAGATGTTTACCTGAGCACATCAGTCTTCTTCGGGCCATTAGGTTTGATGCTCGTTTCACTTCTAATTTGTACTTGCCATTTCTCGGTACCTGCTTGCTTCTTTGTCGTACAGTACAGCGCTGTTTTCAGTCATCATTTGTGTGTCGCGTAGTGACAGACTGAGCTCTGCTGTAAAGAGTTTTCGACCGCAGAAGTTTACCTTCTGCCGAAGTCAGTAAGACAGGCTTTCGTGGATGGAGGGGGTTGGGGACGCTTGCTTATTTATGCCCCTCGTAGCAAGGAAAGTGTCAAAGGCAGTTTCTGGTTTTTCTTGCATTAGCGTAACTGAATGTATGGACTCAACAATACTGAGCACAGAAAATACCTGCTGAAGCTTGTGTCTTTAACTGTGTGGGTGAGAGCACCGTGTTTCAAAGAACTGACTGTGAGAGGCCCCCGCTGGGTTAGTGGCCCATCGCCTGTGGGGACGGTCGCAGGGATGTAGTCTCGGGAGGAGGAGGAGAATGCTTGACACAGAAATTTATCTGAGCTGGGAAAGGCCGAAGGTATCAGATGTAGCTGTGGTGGGCGGCTGGTAGCTCCAGCTCCTTCTTGGGTTTTACATTTCATTTCCAGAGGTGGAAGTTCAGTTCTGTGATACTTCCCCCCTCACACACACACACACAAAAACCGTACCAAAGCTCTCCATGTTTTAAGTGACATTCTGAGATGTCTGTCACGGGTTGGCAGGAGAGGTGATTTCTGCTTGCTGAGCTAATGTGCCAGCAGTGTTGTGATCGCTATCTCCTAATTACTTTTTGGTCATAATAAACATCAATATGCTGTATTGGCTGATTTCTTTACCTTGATATATTAACACAAATGTTTCTTCTAAGTGTAATTGCTGTACTTTAGAAGGAACAGCAACTTTCACAGCTGACCAGTTTTGAATGCCATCCATGCACATTTGAGGCCAGCCTAATGTAGCAAAAGAATTAATTTGAAGAGCTGCTTCATTATGTCTGTATTTAACAGCTCTGATGGCAAGTCACAGAAAATCAACAAAAGCAGATGGCTGGAGGTGGCTCTTGTTGCTTTAGGGACTAGTCTATTGAGCAGTGAAAGGTTAGAAAATAAACACATTAACACAAAAAATTACTTTGTGCTAAGGTGTGTTAAAACTTCTTTTTTAACTTCTCCTACATTCTTAAGCAATCTTAAATTTACTCTCTTTACTGATACTCAAAGTTCCTTTTTTATAAGTGCAGGTATGAAGTTAAGATATGTTTATGAGGTCATGATGTACCAATACAGGCTTGCCTCAAACTATGCTCTAGCAGAACATTTGGTGGGGGAAAAGACTGTACCACATTTTGTGTGACATGTCAAAGGTGTGCTAATTACAATGTTTTGACCTATTGCGTAACAGCATCTGTTAAATTGAAGCCTGCTTAAACTTTAGAACGTACCAACTGAATCTTCTTGGCCATTATGAGTTTTTTCTGAAGTATCGTATGCGTTTGTATAGAAAGTGTCTCAAGGATTTAACTTCCAAGGTGAAACAATACTGATACTAGCCACATGAGGAGCATAAATTAGTACTGAATAACTGAATGGGCTTTCACAATATCGCTAAGGTTGGAAGAGACCTCGAGGAACACCGAGTCCAACATGTCGCCACAGACCTCATGAAGTCGGCGACTTCAATCTCCCAGATATCTACTGGGAACTTAATTCAGCAGGGAGGAGGCAGTCCAGAAGATTCCTGGAGCGAATGGAGGACTGCTTCCTGAAACAGCTGTTAAGCGAGCCTACCAGGGGACAGGCTCTGCTTGACCTGCTGTTCTCCAATAGGGAAGGGCTGGTGGGAGACGTGATCGTGGGAGGCTGCCTAGGGTGCAGTGACCACGAGATAGTGAAGTTTTCAATATGCAGGGAGATAGGGAGGAGCACCAACAGAACCTTCACCTTGGACTTCCGAAGGGCGAACTTCAGCCTATTTAAGAAACTTGTTTGTAAAGTCCCCTGGGTACCAGCCCTCATGAACCAAGGGGTTCAGGAGGGTTGGACCTACTTCAAACAGGAGCTCTTGAAGGCACAGGAACTGGCGGTTCCCACGTGCCGGAAGGCAAGCCGGCGGGGAAGGCGACCGGCCTGGATGAGCAAGCAGCTCCTGGAGGATTTAAGGGGGAAGAAGAGGCTGTATCACATTTGGAAGGAGGGGAAGGCTTCTCGAGGTATGTTCAAGGAAGCTGTTAGATTATGTAGGAATAAAATTAGGGAGGTAAAGGCCCAACTGGAACTGAAGCTGGCCACCACAGTCAAAGATACTAAAAAGCATTTTTATAAATATATTAACAATAAGAAGAAGGGCAGGAAGAACCTGCACTCCCTAGTGGACCTGGAGGGGAACACGGTGACTGAAGATGAGGAAAAGGCGGAGGTCCTGAACACCTTCTTTGCCTCAATTTTTAACAGCAAGGCAGGAGGAGTTCAGGACGAGTGGCCTCCAGAGCTGGGCGATGGGGTCGGGGAGCAGTGTAATGCCCCGGAAATCCATGAGGAATTAGTTCGGGACCTGCTGAGCCACTTGGATATTCACAAGTCCATGGGACCGGATGGGATCCATCATAGGGTGCTGAGAGAGCTGGCAGATGTGCTAGCTAGGCCACTCTCCATCATTTTCCTCCAGTCCTGGCTCACAGGTGAGGTCCCAGATGACTGGAAACTGGCCAACGTGGTCCCCATCCACAAGAAGGGTCGGATGGAGGAACCTGGAAACTAAAGGCCAGTCAGCCTGACCTCAGTGCCAGGGAAAGTGATGGAGCAGATTATCCTGGCGGCAATAACTGCGCACCTGAAGGAAGGCCAAGGGCTCAGGTCCAGCCAACATGGATTTAGGAAGGGCAGGTCCTGCCTCTCCAACCTGATCTCCTTCTATGATCAGGTGACCCGCCTGGTGGATGTGGGGAGGCCTGTGGATGTGGTCTACCTGGACTTCAGCAAGGCCTTTGACACCGTCCCCCACAGCAAACTCCTGGCTAAGCTGTCAGCCCGTGGATTCGACCACTACACTATGTGCCGGGTTAGGAACTGGCTGGAGGGCCGGGCCCAGAGACTGGTAGTGAACGGTGCCACATCCAGCTGGAGGCCAGTCACCAGTGGCATCCCCCAGGGATCAGTGCTGGGCCCTGTCCTCTTCAACATCTTCATCGATGATCTGGATGAGGGGGTCGAGTCAGTCATCAGCAAGTTTGCAGATGACACCAAGTTAGGGGCAGATGTTAGTCAGAGGGTAGAAAGGCTCTGCAGAGGGACCTCGACCGACTGGACAGATGGGCGGAGTCCAATGGGATGTCATTCAACAAGTCCAAGTGCCGAGTGCTGCACTTTGGCTACGGCAATCCCATACAGAGCTACAGGCTGGGGTCGGAGTGGCTGGAGAGCTGCCAAACAGAGAGGGACCTGGGTGTGCTGATTGACAGCCACCTGAATATGAGCCAGCAGTGTGCCCAGGTGGCCAGGAGGGCCAATGGCATCCTGGCCTGCATTAGGAATAGTGTGGCCAGCAGGAGCAGGGAGGTCATTGTGCCCCTGTACTCTGCTTTGGTTAGGTCGCACCTTGAGTACTGTGTCCAGTTCTGGGCCACTCAGTTTAAGAAGGACATTGAGACACTTGAGCGTGTCCAGAGAAGGGCAGCAAGGCTGGTGAGAGGCCTTGAACACAAGCCCTATGAGGAGAGGCTGAGGGAGCTGGGATAGTTTAGCCTGGAGAAGAGGTGGCTCAGGGGTGACCTCATTGGCCTCTACAACTACCTGAAGGGTGGTTGTAGCCAGGAAGGGGTTGGCCTCTTCTGCCAGGCAACCAGCACCAGAACAAGGGGACACAGTCTCAAGCTGCGCCAGGGGAGGTTTAGACTCGAGGTGAGGAGGAAGTTCTTCACCGAGCGAGTCATTCGTCATTGGAACGGGCTGCCCAGGGAGGTGGTGGAGTCATCGACCCTGGAGGCGTTCAAGGGGAGATTGGACGTGGCACTTGGTGCCATGGTCTAGTCATGGGGTCTGTGTTGATAGGTTGGACTCGATGATCCTCGAGGTCCTTTCCAACCTAAGTGATACTGTGATACTAGACCATGGCACCAAGTGCCACGTCCAATCTCCTCTTGAACACCTAGAGGGATGGTGACTCCACCACCTCCCCGGGCAGCCCATTCCAATGACTAATGACTCTCTCTGTGTGGTGGTTGAGAGAAGGCCTAGCTCTCCTCACCCCTCCCGCCAACGAAAGAAACCACAGCCAGCCTAGTCGGAGAAGCAAAGGGCAGACCTGCAGTCGCAAGCAACATGGAACGCAGGTTATATACACACAATATGCGGAGTATTCACAATATATACAGAAATATACAGCAAAGAAAAATAATACAGGAACAAAATTCCCTCCCCTGGACAGAGGAGGGTCCCCTCCTGTATCCCACTCTCTCCCCCTACCTCCCTTTTTTCCCCAAAAAGGGTTAGAGAGAGAAAAGGCAGTTATTAAGGAAGAGAATTCTTATTAGGCCTCCAAGCGCATACAGGGATTAGTTTTGCTTATCTGTTACTCAAGGTCATTCTGGCTAGTTGCTCAGAATCAGACCCGCTGCAAAGGCAGAACAGAGTGGAACTGAGAAAAATTTCAACGGAACTAAAACTTAAAGTTGCATTCTACCAATGAAATTAGTTTAGAATGTCTGAATGTTTCCATTTTAATACCAAAACATTCAGCTAGTGTCCCAACAGATCTCCCTTTCTTAAAGGCACAACCCATAACGGTCACAATCCACCCCTTCTAAACAATTTCATTGACTATTTGTACTGTCCATCCAATCCAAAACAATATTTACAGTTTCTAAGTAAAGTTCAAACTCCATTCCGGCTATACTCAGATGTAGATGATTCAGAAGTCCAAGAAAATCATGAAACAAGATAATGGAAAACAATTTGTCTCTTTGCAGACGAAGTGAAGAAAAGGAAACCAGGGATTCTCAGGGTTTCCTAGTTGACTCAGGGCTCTCAGGGTTCATGCACTGAAGATTCCTCATGGATTCTTCCTTTGCACGTGATGTAGCTGTACAACAGTGTGAAATTAAACTCTTTCAGCTAAAGTCAAATTTCTTTGTGGAATACACTGAATTTCACCATTCTCTTGCATTACCCAATAAGTGTGACCCGGACCTTCAGCTGAAACCACCCCTCAGACAGGTTTAGCCTCACCTGAGGGCGAAAATACCGAAACAGTTTTACCTAACAGATTCTTTTCTCTAACAACAGGAACTCTATCACCTTCTACATTCGGTAACAGATCTGAATAGTTTCATAGTTTCATTCAGGGTTGGAAGGGACCACAAGGATCATCTAGTTCCAACCCCCCTGCCATGGGCAGGGAAACCCCACACTAGATCAGGCTGGACAGAGCCTCATCCAGTCTGGTCTTAAACACTCCCAGGGACGGGGCCTCGACCACCTCCCTGGACAACCCATTCCAGGGTCTCACCACTCTCATGGTGAAGAACCTCCTCCTCACATCTAGCCTGGATCTCCCCACCTCCAGCTTCATTCCATTCCCCCTAGTCCTATCACTACCTGAGATCCTGAGAAGTCCTTCCCCAGCCTTTCTATAGGCCCCCTTCAGATACTGGAAGGCCACAATTAGGTCACCTCGGAGCCTTCTCTTCTGCAGACTGAACAGCCCCAACTCCTTCAGTCTGCTCTCATAGGAGAGGTGCTCCAGCCCTCTGATCATCCTCGTGGCCCTTCTCTGGACACGTTCCAGCACCTCCACATCCCTCTTGTAATAGGGGCTCCAGAACTGGACACAGTACTCCAGGTGGGGTCTCACCAGGGCTGAGTAGAGGGGGAGGATCACCTCCCTCGACCTGCTAGCCACACTTCTCCTGATGCAGCCCAGGATCTGATTGGCCTTGCGGGCTGCAAGTGCACATTGAGAGCTCATGTTGAGCTTTTTGTCCACCAGCACCCCCAAGTCTCTCTCCTCAGGGCTACCCTCCAGCCAGTCACTGCCCAGCCTGTATTTGTGCCTGGGATTGCCTCGACCCAGATGCAGGACCCTGCACTTGCTCTTATTGAACTTCATGAGGTTGGCTTGTGCCCACCTCTCCAGCCTGTCAAGGTCCCTCTGGATGGCCTCCCTTCCCTCCAGCGTGTCTGCTGCACCACACAGCTTGGTGTCATCAGCAAACTTGCTGAGGGTGCACTCAATGCCACTGCCCATGTCACCCACAAAGATGTTGAACAAGACAGGTCCCAGGACTGATCCCTGAGGGACTCCGCTTGTCACTGGCCTCCACTGGGACATGGAGCCATTGACAGCCACTCTTTGGGTGCGGCCATCAAGCCAGTTCCTTATCCATCTAGTGGTCCACCCATCAAACCCATGTGTCACCAGTTTGGAGACCAGGATGTGGTGCGGGACAGCGTCGAAGGCTTTGCTCAGGTCCAGGTAAATGACATCAGTTGCTCGCCCCTCATCGATTAATGTTGTCACCTGCTCATAGAAGGCCACCAGGTTGGTCAGGCAGGATTTGCCCTTGGCAAAGCCATGCTGACTGTTCCCAATCACCTCTTCACTATTCTTTTGAGCGAGTAGTGACTCCAGGAGGATCTGCTCCATGATCTTTCCAGGCACAGAGGTGAGACCGACTGGCCTGTATTTCCCTGGTTCCTCCTTCTTACCCTTTTTGAAGATGGGGGCAATGTTTCCCCTTTTCCAGTCCGTGGGGACTTCACCAGATTGCCATGACTTTTGAAATATAATAGAGAGGGGTTTAGCAACCTCATCTGCCAGTTCTCTCAGTACCCGTGGGTGTATCCCGTCGGGTCCCATGGACTTGAACACTTTCAGGTTCTTCAGATGATCACGAACCTGATCTGCACTTACAATGGGCAGTTCTTCCTCCCCGTCCCTGGCTTTGACTTCCATAACGTCAGGAGTGTGGCTAGAGGCCCTTGCAGTGAAGACTGAGGTAAAGAAGTTATTAAGTACCTCAGCCTTTTCCTCATCACTTGTGACCATGTCACCATTTTCCTTTCTGAGGGGCCCACACCTTCCCTAGTCTTCTTCTTCCCATTAATATACCTGTAAAAGTTCTTAGTGTTCCCTCTAATCTCCCTGGCTAGATTCAATTCAAACTCTGCTTTGGCTTTCCTAACCAGGACTCTCGCTGCTCGGGCAGCTTCCTTATATTCCCCTGTTCTACCTGTCCTTCTCTCCACTTCCTGTAGAGTTTCCTTTTAAGTAATAGTGTGTCCAGTAGCTCCTTGCCCATCCAGGCAGGCCTCCTAGCATTCTTACCTGCTTTTCTCTTTGTTGGTACACAGAGCTCCTGGACACAGAGGAGGTGGTCCTTGAATATTGACCAGCTGTCCTGGGTCCCTCTTCCTCCAGGGCTTTGTCCCACGACACTTTGGCTAGCAGATCCCTGAAGCGATCAAAATCTGCACGCCTAAAGTCTAGGGTCGTGAGCTTGGAATACTTCCTCCTGATTGCCCTGAGGATGTTAAATTCAACTGCTTCATGGTCACTGCAGCCAAGGCCGTCTCTGAGCCTCACATTGCTTACCAGCCCTTCCCTGTTGGTGAGAACAAGGTCCAGCATGGCACCATTTCTTGTTGGTTCCTCTACCATTTGGAGGAGGAAGTTGTCTTCTATGCAGTCCAGGAACATCCTGGATTGCTGGTGCCTTGCTGTGTTGCCCTCCAGCAGATGTCCGGGTGGTTGAAATCACCCATGAGGACCAGGGCTTGTGACCAGGAAGCCGCTTCTATTTGCCTATGGAGGGCCTCATCTGCTTGGATCTGCTGGTCAGGTGGCCTGTAGGAGACCCCCACAGTAATATCTCCTTCCCCTGTCCTGCCTTTAATTTTAACCCATACGCTCTCAACTAGCTCATCATCCCTCCCCAGTTGGAGCTCCACTGATTCCAACTGGCTACTGACATAGAGGGCAACACCTCCTCCTCTCCTTCCCTGCCTATCCTTCCTAAAGAGTTTATATCCATCTATGCCTACATTCCAGTCATGGGATTCATCCCACTAAGTTTCAGTAACAGCCACTATGTCGTGGCATCCCAGCAGCACAGTGGCCCTTAACTCATCCTGTTTGTTGCCCAAGCTGCGCGCATTCGCATAGAAGCACTTCAGCTGGGCTGGCCCTCTCCTCCTCTTGTGCCAAATCCTCGGTTTCCACAGAATGTCCTGGTGGATCATTCGTGGCTTGCCTCAGGGCAGCAAGTTGAGAGCCCTTACCATCTCTCCTTCTCTCTACTGCTGGTGAGCTGCCCTCTGTTTGTCACCAGCCAGCAGGAGACTATTAACCCCTTCCCCTTCAAATCTAGTTTAAAGCCCTATCAATGAGCCCTGCCAATTCCTGCCCCAGGATTCTTATCCCCCTCTGGGACAAGTGTGTCCCATGAGTTGTTTTCAGCTCAAGTGCCTTGAAAACCAATCCATGATTGTGGAACCCAAAGCCCTGTCGATGGCACCAGCCCCTGAGCCATGAATTGATCTGTCGACCCTTCCTCAGTGTGTCCTCATCCATTGCTGACGTTAGAGGGATGGCTGAGAACACGACTTGAGCCCTGATCCCTTTAGCATTTGCCCTAAAGTTGTGAAGTCTTTTTTAATAGATTGTGAGCCTCTCGATGTTACATCGTCACTGCCCACCTGAAAGACCAGCAGTGGGTAGTAGTCTGAAGGACTCACGAGGTTGGGAATTCTGTCTACAACGTCTTTAACTTGGGCACCAGGGAGGCAGCTGACAGCTCTATGAAATTGGTCTGGTCTGCATATTGGGCCCTCTGTTCCCCTCAGTAGGAGTCTCCTATGACAATGACCCTGCGAGGTTTCTTTTCTGGGTAAGTTTTGATGGCTGGCCTGAGGCAACCTGTCATTGGTACAGCTTCTGACCTTCTTGAGTCCTCAGCCTCACCAATGACCTGTTCCTCCTGCAGAGCCTCATACCTGTTCTGTAACTGCACTGGAGGCAGCGTGCTGCTCACAGGAGCAGACTTCCTTTGTTTGCACTTCTTCCGTCGGGCAGAGACCTGTTCCCATTGGCCCTGCTCATGTGGGTTACTACAGGGAGGTTGAGAATCTTGCTTCTGGGGAGGTATCAAACTCCCTGTTCCCCTAAGTGTTACCCCCTGTTCTGGTTTAGAAGAGATTACGTTATGGGAATCGTCAATTTTCTGCTCACCATCTCTTCTAGCTCTTAGCCTTTCCACCTCTTCTTTTAGTTTGACCACCATGCTCATCAGATCACTGACCTGCTCACACCTGAAACAGCTGCTCCCTCCAGCCTCCATTTCGAGTGCCAGACTCCAGCACTCACTGCAGCCACCTACCTGAACATCTGCATGCTTGTGTATGGTCTCTGTTTGGGTGCCCACTGTCCTTCTGCTAGACTTTGCTCTAGTGGTGACCATCTTGCAGTAACCACCCTCTCCACCCGGCTTTTTTTTTTTTTTTTTCCCTGTCGGTGAGAAGCCGAGCTGCGCTGCTCAAGCTGCCTCCTCTGTATTCAGCCACGCGCTGGGTTCTATTTGGTTTGCGTGCGGTCTCCGCGGCAACCCCTCCCCCAGCTACGTCACTGCCCTCCGGCAGGTAGGCAATCTGAGCCCCCTGCCCCTCCTTCTCCCTTCGGGGAAGTCCCGAGCCACCAGCCCCTTACCGCCTGAAAAGCAAGGGAATCAAAGCCAAAAGCCAAACTCCCAGAGCTGCGCTGCTCAAGCTGCCTCCAGCTTGAGCAGTGCAGGTCCAGCTCGGTTCACCGAACCTCTACTATTTACCAGCCAGGTTGCTTGCGCTAAATGTTTTTCCCAGTTTTTCAAAGATCCACCTACCATGGCTTTAAGAGTGGTCTTCAACAAACCGTTGTAGCGTTCAATCTTCCCTGCAGCTGGTGCATAGTAGGGAATATGGAATATCCACTCAATACCGTGCTGTTCTGCCCAGTTCTTTATAAGATTGTTCTTGAAATGAGTTCCGTTATGTGACTCAATCCTCTCTGGAGTTCTGTGTCTCCACAGGATCTGTCTCTCCAGACCGAGAATGGTGTTGCGTGCAGTTGCAGTATGGTGACCATCTGTCACCATACCACAAGGGCTTCATTCACGTTGCCTGCTTAATAGCAGCACAAATGTCACAGTCATGGATGACCTGGGTGATAGCATCCATGGAAATGTCTATGGATCTGTCACGAGCCCATTGGTATGTTGCATCTCTGCCTTGATGTCCTGATGAATCGTGAGCCCACCGAGCTAAGAATATCTCACCTCGGTGTTTCCAGTCGAGATCAAGATCAGAGTCCATGTCTACTTGAGAAACTCTTGCAGCTAGATCTGCCTGATGGTTGTGTTGCTGCTCCTCAGTAGCTTTGCTCTTAGGAAAGTGAGCATCGATGTGTCTCACTTTCACTGGAATTCTCTCGTTTCGATCAGCAATGTCCTGCCACAGGTCAGCTGCCCAAATGGGTTTTCCTTTCCTCTGCCAACCACTCTTCTTCCAGTTCTATAGCCAACCCCATAGAGCATTGTCTACCATCCATGAGTCGGTGTAGAGATAAAGCTTTGACCATCCCTCACGTTCAGCTACGTCGAGATCTAGGTGGACAGCTTTTACCTCTGCAAACTGACTGGATTCTCCTTCTCCATCCTTCACCTCTGCAACTCGGCGTGTTGGACTCCACACTGCAGACTTCCACCTTCACTTGTTTCCAACAAGACGACAGGAACCGTCTGTGAACAAAGCATATTTCTTTTCATCATCAGACAGGTCATTGTAAGGAGGAGCTTCCTCAGCACGAGTTACTTTCTCCTCTGGAGGTTTGGCACAGTTGATGCCTTCAGGCCAACTTGAGATCACCTCCACTAGGCCAGGTCTTTCAAGATTTCCCATTCGAGCTCTCTGTGTTATCAGAGCCATTCACTTAGACCATGTTGAGTCTGTGGCATGATGTGGTGTGGAGCCTTTGCCTTTGAACGTCCAATTCAAAACTGGTAATCTGGGAGCTAAGAAAAGTTGTGATTCAGTTCCAATCACTTCAGAAGATGCCTTTACTCCTTCATAGGCAGCTAGAATTTCCTTCTCTGTTGGAGTATAATTAGCCTCTGAACCTCTGTAACCTCGACTCCAGAAACCAAGAGGTCGTCCACGTGTCTCACCTGGAGCTTTTTACCACAAGCGCCAGGTTGGACCATTGTCACTTGCAGCCGTGTACAAAATGTTCTTAATGTCTGGACCATCTCGGACAGGTCCCAGACCCATTGCTTGAACTGCCTCTTGCTTTATCTGGTCAAAGGCTGCTTGTTGTTCAGGTCCCCAGCGGAAATGGTTTCTCTTTCGAGTCACATCATACAGAGGTTTCACAATCTGACTGTATCCAGGAATGTGCAGTCTCCAAAATCCCACTATCCCCAAGAAACGTAGGGTCTCTTGCTTGTTGGTGGGATTTGCCATGGTAGAGACTCTATTTACCACATCCACTGTATATATCTTTTCGGACTGGCTGGACAGTATGAACAGCCAATGAAATTGTTTAGAAGGGGTGGACTGTGACCGTTTGAGACTGTCCCCTTAAGAAAGGGAATATGGTGGACGGAAGTTGGTAAACGAAGGGTCTAAACTAATTTCATTGGTAGAGTGGAAGGAAGCACCTTCTGAACTGGGAGTGCAGGAGTGTATACTGGGCATTCCGGCGCTTTTATCTTCAGTCTTGCTTCCGCTCATCCTTAGGGCAGCAGCTCTCTGTTCTGGGCTTTCGGCCAAGGCTCGACCTTGAAAATTGATAAATCTACAAGGCCTGTATTAACTGCTTTCCAATTAATACATAACTGCTTCTAAGTTTTGTCTCTTTCTCTCTCTTTCTAGCCCGCTCTGGGGAAAGGGGGCGAGAGGGGAGAGCGGAGGTGGGGAACCCCCTCAGCAGAGGGGGGAACTCTCTTTTCTGTGCTACTTTATTGTATATCTTTGTATATATTGTAAATATTGTAAATGCGTATATAATTCCTTGCGTTTCCCTGCTTTGTAAATATACAGCATCCCATTGCTTTGCTAATTCAGCTGTGAGGTTTTTTTTCTTTTCCCTTCAATTTGTTTCCTTCCCTTTACTTTACAGGGGGGAGGGAGGAGGCTTTTTGGCCTTACCCTTCCAACCCTACGACACACTGGAATGTGTCGACGTTCATCCTGCCACCACACTCCCAGAAACTGAATTTCTGTGGTAGGTCCTTTCACGTTGTCTCGCTTGATGGCAAAACCTGCATTCAGAAGAATGTCAAAATTGAGCTGTGGATCCAGCCCATTGGTAGTCTGTTGAAAGTGAACTGGATTCCTATCCAGGTGAAAGCAAACTGAGGCCTGCATTCCGCTATGGGAATAGAGAAAAATGCATTAGCAATGTCTATGGTAGCATAACATTTGGCCTCTTTGGATTCCAGCTCATACTGGAGTTCCATCATGTCTGGCACTGCTGCACTCATAGGCGGAGTTACTTGATTCAGGGCTCGGGAGTCCACTGTCAGACGCCAGTCTCCATTCTTGCCTGGTATCTGCTGGGATCTTAACATAGCAGAGAAGTGGCAATCTAGGAGGTGTCGTGGATATGCCCTCAGAAATGCGCGGCAGATCCATCAACGAAAATATAAGTTTATATATATACAAACTCTGTAACGGGGTATTTACAATCGCCCCTCACAGGTATCAATATTCGGTTAGTGGAACTATCTTTACAGAATGTTATATATGGGCATTTAAACCAAAATGATTCACAGAACTTAGAATCTAAACTGAGTCAGAGAGTGGCGGGGGAGGGGTTGGTCAGCGACCGGCAACCCTCCACCCGGAGCAATATAAATGCTATCCTAAACAAAGCTCTACAAAGGAGGGCTTGGCTTACTCAGACGCTGAGGAAGTCGTGGAGGCTTTCTTCAATAATGTTTATAATCCAGACAACGTGGCACGGATGTGCCGTAATAAGGAGGCAGGAAATGGCGCCGGCCGCGTGGCCGCACCGCGTGGCTCTGCTGTTCTCTCCCAGGATACAAAATTCCTCGCTCGGAGGGGGGCAGTGGCAGGTCAGCAATGCTGGTTCACACGGTCTACCAGGTTTTCTCCTACGATGGATCACGCAGCGGTTGATCCCACGGAGTGCTGTCCACGGCACTGCACACAGCTGGGTAACAGTGGCAAAAGGACCACGAGGCCTCCCAAGCACTGGCTGGCACGCACGCACACACAGGCTCCAACACCGAGGTGGGGGGGCTCATTTGCCAAACGACCCTATTTACCATTTGCCCCAGTGAATACTGGCCCAATAAGCACCTGTTGCCAACCCAAACATTAACCAATGAACTACTAGCTACCAAATATGGCCTGAGTATATGCTATACTTGGGGAAGCAAACATATAGCCTGCCTCTAGTACTGCAGGGGTGAGACCACGCCCAGGTAGGCTGTTTACCTGGACTCAGTGGCGCCAGGATTCCCCCTGCTGCCTCCAGAAAGGGGGGGGGACAAAGGAGGGTTAACACATACAGAAATATATCCTACCCAAATGTTTGGGGCACAATCCTGATGATAAGCATCCTTCACTACAGGAGGTTCTTAGAATGCATGGAGGACAGCTTCTTATCCCAGGTGCTGCAAGAGCCTACCAGGGGCAAGGTTATACTTGCCCTCCTCTTCACCAATAGGGAAGGGTTGGTGGGTGATGTGGTGGTCGGAGGGTGCTTAGGGGCCAGTGACCACGAGATAATTGAATTCTCATTATTTGGTCAAGCTAAGAGGGGTGGCAAGAAGACCTCCACTCTGGATTTCCGGAGGGCGGACTTCAGGCTACTCAAGGAACTAATTCAGAGGGTTCCTTGGGATAAAGCCCTTAAAAACAAAGGGGTCCAGGAGAGCTGGTCCTACTTCAAGGAAAAACTTTTGAAGGCTCAGGGACAGGCTGTGCCAATGTGCCGGAAGATGAGCCGCCGGGGCAGACGGCCAGCCTGGATGGTTAAAGAACTTTTAATGGAACTAAGGGAAAAAAAAAAAGAGGGTGTATCACCTTTGGAAGAGAGGAGGCAACCCGTGAAAAATTTAAGGATGTTGCTAGGTCTTGCAGGAAGAAAATTAGGGAGGCAAAAGTGCATTTGGAGCTTAGTCTGGCCTCTGCTGTGAAGGACAACAAAAAGTCCTTCTATAAATATATTAATAGCAAGAGGAAGGGCAGAGACAACCTCCACTCCTTGGTGGACACGGAGGGGAACGTTGTAA
Source organism: Melanerpes aurifrons (assembly GCA_011125475.1). Taxonomy (NCBI): domain Eukaryota; kingdom Metazoa; phylum Chordata; class Aves; order Piciformes; family Picidae; genus Melanerpes; species Melanerpes aurifrons. The sequence goes on along the minus strand of WWNC01000123.1, from coordinate 1,211,594 downwards.
CAAAGGATGAGGAAAAGGCAGAGGTACTTAACACCTTCTTTCCCTCAATTTTTACTAGAAGGACAGAATGTCTTCCAGACAGCTGGCCTGCAGAGCTGGCAGAAGGAGCCAGGGAGCAGCATAGTTTTCCACTGTTCCAAAATGGGGTAGTTGGTGACCTGCTCAGCCGCCTGGATCCCCACAAGTCCATGGGACCAGATGGGATCCATCCTAGGGTGCTGAGGGAGCTGTCAGAGGAGCTGGCCAAGCCGCTCTCCATCATTTTCCAGCAGTCCTGGCTCACTGGCGAGGTCCCAGAGGACTGGAAGCTGGCCAACGTAGTGCCCATCCACAAGAAGGGCCGGTTGGATGAGCCAGGGAATTACAGGCCTGTCAGCCTGACCTCAGTGCCAGGCAAGATCATGGAACAGGTCATCCTGAGTGCATTAACACAGCACTTAGAGGATGGCCAAGGGATCAGGCTCAGCCAACATGGATTTAGGAAGGGCAGGTCCTGCCTGACCAACTTGATCTCCTTCTATGATCAGGTGACCCGCCTGGTGGATGTGGGGAGGCCTGTGGATGTAGTTTACCTGGACTTCAGCAAGGCCTTTGATACCGTCCCCCATAGCAAACTGCTGGCCAAGCTGTCAGCCCATGGCTTGGACAGCAGCACTCTGAGCTGGGTTAGGAACTGGCTGGATGGCCGAACCCAGAGAGTGGTGGTGAATGGTGTCACATCCGGCTGACGGCCAGTCAGTAGTGGAGTCCCCCAGGGATCAGTGCTGGGCCCCATCCTCTTTAACATCTTTGTTGATGATCTGGATGAGGGCATTGAGTCCATCATCAGTAAATTTGCTGATGACACCAAGCTGGGGGCAGGAGTTGATCTGCTAGAGGGTAGAGAGGCTTTGCAGAGAAACCTCGACAGGCTGGACAGATGGGCAGAGTCCAACGGCATGAGATTTAACGCATCCAAGTGCCGGGTTCTGCACATTGGCCACAACAACCCCATGCAGTGCTACATGCTGGGGTCAGAGTGGCTGGAGAGCAGCCAGGCAGAGAGGGACCTGGGGGTACTGGTTGATGGTAGGCTGAACATGAGCCTGCAGTGTGCCCAGGCAGCCAAGAGGGCCAATGGCATCCTGGCCTGCATTAAGAACAGTGTGGCCAGCAGGAGCAGGGAGGTCATTCTGCCCCTGTACACTGCACTGGTTAGGCCACACCTCGAGTACTGTGTCCAGTTCTGGGCCCCTCAGTTTAGGAAGGATGTTGACTTGCTGGAACGAGTCCAGAGAAGGGCAACGAAGTTAGTGAGGGGCTTGGAACACAAGCCCTATGAGGAGAGACTGAGGGAGCTGGGGCTGCTTAGCCTGGAGGGGAGGAGACTCAGGGGTGACCTTATTGCACTCTACAACTACCTGAAGGGGGGTTGTAAACAGGCAGAGGTTGGTCTCTTCTCCCAGGCATCCAGCACCAGAACAATAGGACACAGTCTCAGGCTGCGCCAGGGGAGGTTCAGGCTGGAGGTCAGGAGGAAGTTTTACACGGAGAGAGTGATTGCCCATTGGAATGGGCTGCCTGGGGAGGTGGTGGAGTCGCCGTCACTGGAGGTGTTCAGGAGGAGACTTGACAGGGTGCTTGGTTACATGGGTTAGCTGATTGGGTAGTGTTGGGTGATAGGTTGGACGCGATGATCTTGAAGGTCTCTTCCAACCTGGTTTATTCTATTCTATTCTGCTTCTGCACAGGCCACACTGGACTGTTGAAAGGTGAATGAGTTTTGCTGGCGACTTTCTGACTCTCCAACTGATGAATCAGATTCTGAATGGGCAACAAAGAGTCACGGTTGGTTCTGTATTGTCTGTGTTGCACAGTCTGAGAAGCAACCGGCAATTTAATGTCCTGTATCTTGTGTTGTCCCACAACTGCAGATTCATCAGAAAGCTCAGGTCTAATAGATGGCTTCGATTTTTGTCCATCAATTTCTACAGAAGCTACTCCAAAAGCCCATTTGTGACCTCTGCAATCTTTGAAACGCCCTTCTCTCAGAAAATCAATTCCCAAAATACAAGGTGCGTCAGGTCCGGTCACAACTGTATGCTTCCTCCATTGTTTACCAGTTAAACTTATGTTAACCTCCACCTTACTTAACTCTTGAGATCCACCAGTGACTCCCAGAATAGTTATAGACTCTGATCCCTGACAATTTGATGGTATTATGGTGCACTGAGCTCCTGTGTCAACCAAGGCCCTGTACTTCCGAAATTGTGAAGTGCCAGGCCACTGGATGTACATATCCCAATAGATTCTGTTATCTCTGTTATCCCTCTCCTCCCCCTGGCGGGAGGCAGGGCACCCCTAGTTATGGGGAACATGCCCACATGTGCATTGAGCACAGTGTGCAGTGTTATAACTGGAGCCACTGTTGGAGCTACTAGAGTTCTTCTGGGGAACTGTGGAAGTAACAGCTACCCTTCTGGTATTGCTACCTCGAGTTCTGCCACTTTGCAATTCCCTCAGTCTCCTGAAAAGATTAGAAGTTGGTTTGACCATCCCATCTGCTCATGTTACCACCAGACCTTGGTGGTTTGTTTTGATTTGATCTGTTTTGGAATGACCTCCTTGGAGGACGTGTATTCCTCACAGATGAAACTTGTATCCACCTGGAGGAAGAATTGGAATTATCTCTTTGTGCCAATTGGGATATGGTGTTTTGAAATTCATCCTTCAGCTCTCTCATGCAATTCTTTATTTCACCAGACAGACTTTCAATGGCTGAAACCAAAGAAACACGTGTCATGCTATCCTCCAGTTGTCTCATTTGATCACTGAATTGGCCAACCGTAGGAAATGCTCCACCATAATTTCTTGACACAATTCTGCTTGCCAGAATGTTTGCATAATTAGAAGGAGCAAGTTTGATGATCTTTTTAGCAAGACCAGTACCCACAGGAATGTCATCAGGATTCAGAGTTTCATGTTCACCATAGAGTAGTTCTCTAACAGCAAATTCTCTCAGGCGCTTAATTCCCTCATCTATGGTAGTCCAGGGCTTAGGATTCCATGGAAGATCATCTCAGGAAGGGTATCTCAGGAAAACTGCCAATAAATGGCATATCCACAGATTAACCTTACCAATAATCTTGCCTAGATGTCTATCTATTCCATTATCCTTTGAGAAAGTTTCTAGCTGAGCTGCTGACTTGTCTCCAACTGTTAGAGCTGGAGCACCTGTATCATAACATCTACTAAGCCAAGCTAGAATTGGCTCCTTATCTGCTCTGATGTAATCCTTATGGACGTTTCGAAGCTCTTCGCAAGGTGACGAACATACCTGAAGGTTACCTCCTTCCTCCTTTGCCTCCTCTTCCTCAACTTGTTGTCCAAATAATCTTTCTGTCACTCTCTCAAGGATCTCTTTAAGCTGAGAAGCACCACCACTAGCTGCTGTCCTGTCAAGAGCTGCATCTCGATCCTCTGATGATTTGGCTGCACTTTGGCTACGGCAATCCCATGCAGAGCTATAGGCTGGGGTCGGAGTGGCTGGAGAGCTCCCAAACAGAGAGGGACCTGGGTGTGCTGATCGACAGCCACCTGAATATGAGCCAGCAGTGTGCCCAGGTGGCCAGGAGGGCCAATAGCATCCTGGCCTGCATTAGGAATAGTGTGGCCAGCAGGAGCAGGGAGGTCATAGTGCCCCTGTACTCTGCTTTGGTTAGGCCGCACCTTGAGTACTGTGTCCAGTTCTGGGCCCCTCAGTTTAAGAAGGACATCGAAACACTTGAGCGTGTCCAGAGAAGGGCAACAAGGCTGGTGAGAGGCCTTGAACACAAGCCCTATGAGGAGAGGCTGAGGGAGCTGGGATTGTTTAGCCTGGAGAAGAGGAGGCTCAGGGGTGACCTCATTGCCCTCTACAACTACCTGAAGGGTGGTTGTAGCCAGGAGGGGGTTGGCCTCTTCTGCCAGGCAACCAGCACCAGAACGAGGGGACACAGTCTCAAGCTGCGCCAGGGGAGGTTCAGACTCAAGGTGAGGAGGAAGTTCTTCACCGAGCGAGTCATTCGGCATTGGAACCGGTTGCCCAGGGAGGTGGTTGAGTCATCGACCCTGGAGGCGTTCAAGGGGAGATTGGACGTGGCACTTGGTGCCATGGTCTAGTCATGGGGTCTGTGTTGATAGGTTGGACTCGATGATCCTCGAGGTCCTTTCCAACCTAAGTGATACTGTGATACTGTGATACAATAACTCAGCTATATCTTTAAGACAAATCTTATCTTCCTCCCCAGCAGAAGTACCTTGCTGTCCTCCCCCATTAGCTCCTGGATTCGCTTTGGCCTTTCCACTTCTGGTCTTTAAAACTGCTACTTGCTTAATTGGAGCTGTGTTTGAATTTACAGCCACCTTAACAGAAGCTGACAGGTTTTGAGATGGACCAACTGCTGTGCAGGGCACTTCCGGTCCTGCTGTGGAAGGAGAAGGAAATGACTTTGCCTCGTTAATGGCGGCTTAATGGCAGTTAATGGCGGCTGCTGAGGACATGGGAGCCGCCATGTTAGGAACTGCTGCAGCCCCTAGCTGCTTGCCACACTCACCAACAGCACCGTTCAAAGCAGCCTTTCCGATAGACTTTTTAGCTTTAACTGATACAGATTCTCCACTCTCCTCATCACTAGAAGTCTCCGGAGCAGAGCCAGTGCTATGCTTCTTTCTTTTTGATCTACGCTTAATAATGAAAGGCCTACGCTTAATTATGAAAGGCCTTAGCTACCTTTCTCCCCCGGTACAGTGCTACTACCAAGCACACATTAATTATCACCAAGAGCAGAATTACACACATTGAAAAAATCAGCTTTGGATCCCAGTCATCACTAAGATTCCAGTAGGTGAAAGACTAATTTTAACACTCCCTTATCTCAATTGGTAGAGTGCTTGAAATCACACTTCTGTATCTCGTAAGCCAAAAGAATGCCAGGCAGCGATCATGGAGAAGCTGAATTTTATATTTAAACCATAAATATAATTTTTACATTATGTATTTCCCTATTTGATCGAGAATCAAACCCAAACAATATTTGTAGATCAGGACCGAACATATTGAAAAAACTAGACACTCTAAAATCCAAAACACCTTCGTGTTTGCTACTCCAACTCAAGTAGAAAATAAATCAAGCTAATTTGTCACAGGCCCCATGTGGTGGTTGAGAGAAGGCCCAGCTCTCCCCCCCTTCCCCCCCAAAGAAAGAAACCACAGCCAGCCCAGTTGGAGAAGCAAAGGGCAGACCTGCAGTCATAAGGAACATGGAATGCAGGTTATATACACACAATATGCACAGTATTCACAGTATATACAGAAATATACAGCAAAGAAAAATAATACAGGAACAAAACTCCCTCCTCTGGACAGAGGAGGGTCCCCTCCTGTACCCCCCTCTCTTCCCCTACCTCCCTTTTTTTCCCAAAAAGGGGTTAGAGAAAAGGCAGTTATTAAGGAAGAGAATTCTTATTAGGCCTCCAAGCGCATGCAGGGATTAGTTTTGCTTATCTGTTACTCAAGGTCATTCCGGCTAGTTGCTCAGAATCAGACAGGCTGGAAAGGCAGAACAGAGTGGAACTGAGAAAAATTCCAACTGAACTAAAACTCAAAGTTGCATTCTACCAATGAAATTAGTTTAGAATATCTGAATGTTTCCATTTTAATAACAAAACATTCAGCCAGTGTGTTCCAGCAAATGTCCCTTTCTTAAAGGCACAGCCTAGAACGGTCACACTCAGGGAAGAACTTTCTCCTCACCTCCAGCCTAAACTTCCCTGGGTGCAGCTTGAGACTATGTCCCCTTGTTCTGGTGCTGGTTGCCTGGGAGAAGAGACCAACCCCTTCCTGGCTACAACCACCCTTCAGGTAGTTGTAGAGGGCAATGAGGTCACCCCTGAGCCACCCCTTCTCCAGGCTAAACTATCCCAGCTCCCTCAGCCTCTCCTCATAGGGCTTGTGCTCAAGGCCTCTCACCAGCCTTGTTGCCCTTCTCTGGACATGTTCAAGTGTCTCGATGTCCTTCTTAAACTGAGGGGCCCAGAACTGGACACAGTACTCAAGGTGCGGCCAAACCAATGCAGAGTACAGGGGCACAATGACCTCTCTGCTCTTGCTGGCCACACTATTCCTAATGTTGGCCAGGATGCCATTGGCCTTCCTGGCCACCTGGGCACACTGCTGGCTCATATTCAGGCGGCTGTCAATCAGCACCCCCAGGTCCCTCTCTGTTTGGCAGCTCTCTCGCCACTCTGACCCCAGCCTGTAGCTCTGCATGGGGTTGCTGTGGCCACAGTGCAGCACCCGGCACTTGGACTTGTTGAATGACATCCCATTGGACTCCGCCCATCTGTCCAGTCAGTTGAGGTCCCTCTGCAGAGCCCTTCTACCCTCTAACTGACTAAAATCTCCTCCTAACTTGGTGTCATCTGCAAATTTGCTGATGACTGACTCAACCCCCTCATCCAGATCATCAATGAAGATGTTAAAGAGGATGGGGCCCAGCACTGATCCCTGGGGGACACCACTGGTGACTGACCACCAGCTGGATGTGACACTATTCACCACCACTACTCTCTGGGCCCGGTCCTCCAACCAGTTCCTAACCCAGCACAGAGTGTTGCGGTCCAAGCCACAAGCTGACAGCTTAGCCAGGAGTTTGCTGTGGGGGACAGTATCAAAGGCCTTGCTGAAGTCCAGGTAGACCACATCCACAGGCCTCCCCACATCTACCAGGCGGGTCACCTGATCATAGAAGGAGATCAGGTTGGAGAGGGAGGACCTGCCCCTCCTAAATCCATGTTGGCTGGACTCGAGCCCTTGGCCATCTTTCAGGTGCGCAGTTATTGCCGCCAGGATAATCTGCTCCATCACTTTCCCTGGCACTGAGGTCAGGCTGACTGGCCTGTAGTTTCCAGGTTCCTCCATCCGACCCTTCTTGTGGATGGGGACCGCATTGGCCAGTTTCCAGTCATCTGGGACCTCACCCGTGAGCCAGGACTGGAGGAAAATGATGGAGAGCGGCTTGGCCAGGTCATCTGCCAGCTCTCTCAGCACCCTAGGATGGATCCCATCTGGTCCCATGGACTTGTGAGTGTCCGAGTGGCTCGTTGTGTTGTGGTTTGGGTTTTTGTTTTTTTTAATGTTGTAGTGAATGTTGCCTTTCTCTAACCTCTCCCATATTGTTAAATTAGATGTCGAGGCCACTTAAAACTTATTTTAACCTTGCTGTGCATACTACCTTTTCAGGAATATGATGGCTGTCACTGCTTAGTTCGATGCTCTCTAAATGCAATCCACAGTATCATGACTGAGTCTCAAATCTGATGGGGCAGAATATAATCTGTGTAATCTGTAGCCAGTAGTCTTCAGGAATAACTCTTCAAACACAGATGCAATTTAAAATTTCTGTTCTTATGCCTATTTCTAATTTTAGAGTGATTTAGGGTGTAAGGGTGTATTCAGAGGTCTCTGGCTTTTTGTGACTTCATATAACTTCATATGCTCAGAAGTGAGCATAATGAGATCAGTATGGCATCTTCATTTCTTTTGATTCAACAGAGTAATCTTGTAATGTATTTAGTGCTTGCAAATCCAGGATGATCTTTCTAGCTAAATGTTAGCATTTTCTGGGATGCCACACCAATATATTGAGGTGTGTTAGGAAGAGGAACCTGTCAAATCCTGCACATTTCAATAATGCTATTGATATGAAGGTCATTAGAATGCTTGCAGTGGCAGTGCAATTCTCCTGCGTGCCTCAGTGTTGTGAAAAATCAGGAGGGTTAAATCATGCTACTCACAAAAGGAATGTGGCATTTTTTTCTTTTCCCACCATAAGTATGGGCATGTATTTTCAGTTCATGTGATTATTGTGGAATTGGTTTTGTTCACTTATGAAAAGGTAATATTCCTTTTCAGCAGCTGAAACTGATGCATGGTTCATGTGTCATTAGGTTACAAACTGCAGGAAAACAAAGAACCATCTGGAGACTTGGGGGGGGGGATGTTGATGTTTCTGGTTAAATGTACTATCAACACAGGAAAAAATATAGAGTGTTTCAGGTACAAAAGGAGGCAAAGTGTACTGGACATTTTGTCAGGTGTTGTGTGGGGGTTTTGTTTGTTTGGGGTGCTTTTGTTTGGGGGAGGTTGGTTGTCTGTTTTGGTTGGTTTTTTCAACTGTCTCTTTTTTATTATTAGGCAAAGCACCAAAATGAAAGACATGGACAATATCACAACTGTAAATAAAGAATGGTAGGTGCCAGTTCCCTGCTCCTCCTTTTTCCTCTTCCTTTCTAATGCTGTTTCTGTGTCCTGTCATGACTTTTCAAACTTTGTTAAATTTGAAAATAATTTTTTCTGTATCTTCCTGCTCCATGTATACCAAAGTTTTGTAAAAAAAAAATTGCTAGAAGATATTCCACATACCTGGAATGTTTTCTAGATGCAAGAAGTTGCATAAATATTTTTATTCAAAGTAGAAAGCCCTACAAATTGCCAACTCACTGCGCACCTCTACATTTGCTGTGGAGGTGTTTGGTTTTCCAGTTACATTTCTGAGGTAAAGCACAGTAAATACCTAGATTAATGCTTCAAATTTCTTCCAATTCATTAAAAAACTAAAATGGGGACAGCATACTCCTGACACCTCTTCTTTAATGTTGTCAAGTTTTTCTTTTGTTTAAAAATGTTGATCTGTAGGCATTCTTAGTGTCACATGGATGAACTGCAAACAATTCCTTTTTACACAAATGTATCTAATTACCATTCAAGTAAGCATTGCTGCTCTTGAGTTCAATGCAGAGTTTTATGTAAAATTGGATTTTTTCAAGAGCTGGGTTATGTGGGTTTTTTTCTTAGTTGCTTAAAATAGCCTTTTCTGAATTTCCAATAGGAATAACTCCTCCAATGTTTACCAAAAGCTGCATAATCCTCTTACTATGCTAAGTACCTAAACTGAAAGATAATAATTCATTCAGGTTGCATATTTCTGCATTTTGATTGGTGGAAGTCTCACAGAAACAGCTGTCACACATACAAGGTTCTATAAAAAGATGCAGTTGATGCATCTTTGTTTAATACTCTGACAGTCTCCACAGTACTGAAGTCTTCTATTTTGTTTCTTCAGTGTGCTGAAGTGCTGTTGAGTCACTTGTTCTTCAGTTTCTCTAATGTACTTTCAAAGACAGTAATGGTGGTTCTGTGATGGTGTGGGAATAGGGGAGGTTCATGTGGGTGTGGGGGAAGAATTTGGGGGTGATTTTCTTAAAACTTATGTCAAAGGAAGTTACTCAAGCTGTTATCATAGAAATGCTTTAAGGAAGGCCTTCCACTGGTGTGCAGTTAAATGTTTGTCTGAATTAGAAGTGTAAATCATCTAACTTGTAATCCTTGCTCTGATACGAAGCTTCTGCATAGTTTAATTAATCTTTCCTATTGTCAGTCTTTAACTTGTGGTTCTGAAATGCAAATAGTAGTAGTAGTAGTTAGAGGTTTGTAAGAAGTTTCTAAAAAAAGGCAGAGCACAAAGTTGAACTTAATGTTTTATAACAACCAAGTAAGCCAAGTGCCGGGGAGATGCATTTTACACCTCTTGGTACTCAACTTCTAGGGTAACTGCTTGTCTTCTAATGTGTTCTCTGAGGCTTTTTACTCATGTCTTTGTTTTGCAGGATGTGTAAATCAGGAACCAATGATCAGATTTTAAATGGTACAGAACAAAACTGTGACTACTTTGTAGATAACCTTTTTCAAGAAGCTAAGAAGGTTGGTGCTATGTGTGCGCCCCCAACTACAGTCAAGAATCAGGTAGGCAATGAAGAAAAAATACCCATGTTTAGCATGACAGCACTCCAGGAATATTCTGGAAAACAAATGCAGGAAGTCCAGCAATCTTACCCAGTACATCTGTAAATAAATGCACTTGCTACTAGGAAGAGAGGTCTCTTGTTTCTTAGTCAACCAGGCCTGTGTTTCTGCTTCTTAAAATTTTATAGTGACTTCAGTGTCATTGCAGGACCTATACTGGCATTGGCTAATGCCCTTGTGCTTTATTAGTAAGGAGACTGAGCTGTTCACAAAGTGTGCAAGGAATGATAACTACTGTTACATTAGAACTTTGTTTAAAGAGTTGCAACCTTTTTAGGCAGAGGCATAGACCAGTGTTTTTTCATTTGTGCAGTTGTAGCAGTAGAGGGATGTTTAGTAAGGGGTTTATAGCTCAGTGATTCTGTTCTTTTCATACTTTTCTGTTATTCTCCTAAGACAAGTAAGGGGCTGGAGAATAGGCCACAAGGAATAAAGATGTTAAGGAGAAATTTGGAATGGATGTTGCTGGAAATAATATCCATTGCAGTTCTGAAATAGTGTTCCATGGCAGTACTTTTGCCAGTGTTTAAATAGAAGGTTGGTGTGGAATAATTAGTCCATGTTAAGCTTGCATACTGGATCACTGTAGAGGAACCTTCCTGTAGTGAGAACTCCTTCCGTATCATAGTATCATTCAGGGTTGGAAGGGACCACAAGGATCATCTAGTTCCAACCCCCCTGCCATGGGCAGGGACACCCCACACTAGATCAGGCTGGCCAGAACCTCATCCAGCCTGGTCTTAAATACCTTAAATACGGGGCCTCGACCACCTCCCTGGACAACCCATTCCAGGGTTTCACCACTCCCATGGTGAAGAACCTCCTCCTCACATCTAGCCTGAATCTCCCTACCTCCAGCTTCATTCCATTCCCCCTAGTCCTATCACTACCTGACATCCTGAGAAGTCCTTCCCCAGCCTTCCTGTAGGCCCCCTTCAGATACTGGAAGGCCACAATTAGGTCACCTCGGAGCCTTCTCTTCTGCAGACTGAACAGTCCCAACTCCTTCAGTCTGCCCTCATAGGAGAGGTGCTCCAGCCCTCTGATTATCCTTGTGGCCCTTCTCTGGACACGTTCCAGCACCTCCAGATCCCTCTTGTAATAGGGGCTCCAGAACTGGACACAGTACTCCAGGTGGGGTCTCACCAGGGCTGAGTAGAGGGGGAGGATCACCTCCCTCGACCTGCTAGCCACACTTCTCCTGATGCAGCCCAGGATCTGATTGGCTTTGCGGGCTGCAAGTGCACATTGAGAGCTCATGTTGAGCTTTTTGTCCACCAGCACCCCCAAGTCTCTCTCCTCAGGGCTACTTTCCAGCCAGTCACTGCCCAGCCTGTATTTGTGCCTGGGATTGCCTCGACCCAGATGCAGGACCCTGCACTTGCTCTTATTGAACTTCATGAGGTTGGCTTGTGCCCACCTCTCCAGCCTGTCCAGGTCCCTCTGGATGGCCTCCCTTCCCTCCAGCGTGTCTGCTGCACCACACAGCTTGGTGTCATCAGCAAACTTGCTGAGGGTGCACTCAATGCCACTGTCCATGTCACCGACAAAGATGTTGAACAAGACAGGTCCCAGGACTGATTTGTTCGTAGTACAGCCTTGCTATTTCAGTCTTGTATCTCAGTTTTACTTTTATCCTCCTGTTAAAAATTAGCATGCTATCCCCACTGCTGCTAGCATTTGCAGTGTTGCGTTAAAAAGGCAGATTGACTGTACAAGCTAATGTAATTTGGAGCCTTTAATTTGCAGTCTATTTCCTTGTCCCATACAAATGAAGAGGAGAATATAATTTAGTAATTCCTTTTCAAGTATGTGAAACTATGAAGCCATTGTAATTTTTTGCCTCTTCCATACTGTGCTAGACCATCAGAAATACTAATTTTACACTTTCGCATCTGTCACCAGTGTTAATTGTAATGGCACTGTTTAAAGCTTTTTGCATTCTTTGTATGCATGCATCAAAATTTTGCCTCTTTCTTCCGCCATTCTCTTGTGAAGATGCTAATTACAAGGTGGCTCCTGCATAATTAATGGTAGAGAAGCACTTAGTACAGCCCCTGTGCCAGCTGAGCCCCACTGCCTGAAAATGTAGTCCATGAGCTATGGGAGCTCAGACAAAGGCATTGCTGTGTTCTGCTTGGTGCAAATAAAGCATTACTGAGGTGATAGTACTGCAATAAAGATGTAGCTGCTAGTGATGATCTAATATTTAACAGATGAGATTCATGTGTGTCGTAGGGTTGGAAGGGTAAGGCCAAAAAGCCTCCTCCCTCCCCCCTGTAAAGTAAAGGGAAAGAAAATTGAAGGGAAAGGGAAAAAAAAACTCACAGCTGAATTAGCAAAGCAATGGGTGTTGTATATTTACAAAGCAGGGAAACGCAGGGAAATATATACAAATTTACAATATTTACAGTATATACAGAAATATACAACAAAGTAGCACAGAAATGAGAGTTCCCCCCTCTGCTGAGGGGGTTCCCCCACCTCTACTTCCCCCTCTCTCCCCTTTTCCCCAGAGCGGGTTAGAAAAGAGAAAAAAGTTAGAAGCAGTTATGTGTTAATTGGAAAGCAGTTAATACAGGCCTTGCAGTTTATCAGTTTTCAAGGTCAAGCCTTGGCCGAAAGCTCAGAACAGTGAGCTGCTGCTGCTACCGAAGGAGGGGAGACAGAACTGAACTGGAAAAGTGCAGGAAAGCCCAAGATACCCTGCTGCACTCCCAGTTCAGAAGGTGCTTCCGTCTTTTTCGTTTACAAACATCCGTCCACCGTATTCCTGTGGTGAAGGAGTTATTAAATTTATGAATATGAAATATGAAAATATAATTTTTATTAATTATCAAACTATTAATAACCGATAAATCACCAACTTATATACATGTTCTAGTGCACGTTCGTGAAATACATTCCACAACTGGCTTAGTGTTATGATTATAACGTAATTGAACTATCTATAAACCCTTTCTATATTTATATAACGAAGGGTGCAGTTCTGCCGCTTGGCCACTAGATGGAGACTCGGCGGGACGCGGGCGGCTCCTGGCTATACACAGCAATATTACAATCTTGCTATGCGTCAGCGCTTACTCTGCTAGACGCGGATACTTTGAACTGAGTGCTAGTGGGTGGAAAGCGCATGGACGATATTCAATTCCCTTCAGACAACAGGGATCGGTCCTGGTCGGGGTCGGTCTGTGGGGTCGGCCCTCAGAAGTCGGCTCACACGGCAGGGCAGGACGACGGTGGCCGGCAGGTGGGCTCGAACGACGGAAGCAGGCAAAGCTACGGGGGTCGGCCCAACCACGACGGTTCTCGGGGCTGATGCAAACAGCCTCAGGGAGGGAATGCGGCTGCGTTAGGCGGCAGATTCTCTTTACCGAACTTAAAGGAGCCTTCACCACAATTCCCTTTCTTAAGGGGACAGCCTCAAATGGTCACAATGTGTATTTGCAACTAAACAGATTGTGTCTAAACTTGGTTCTTTAAAAGCCAATTGTCTTTGTTTTTTTTCTTGTTCTACTACGGGGAAAAAATAATTAAACCTTTTTCAGCAATGTATGAAAATACTGAACATCCTTCATGTCATGTGCTTTGAAGAGGTAACTGCTGAGTGACTGTTGAGTATCATTCAATAACTTGCATGTTGATGTCTTCTTTTAGTCACCTTTTAGTTAACTTGCAGTTCAGGAACTGTGGAGGGGAAACAAAAGGGAGAGTTATGTCATGCACTTAACTCTTCATAAACACTTGTGAACTTGTGTTATTGAAAAGCATCCTTAAAAAGATGAACAATCTGTATACTCAAAGTAGTTAAGTAGTTGTTTTTCTCACATTTTGTTCTTATAAAGGGAACTGCCTTTTGAGCTACAGAAAGTTTTTGATAAGGAGGAAGTAGATGTGAAAGTGGAAGATAAAAAAGACAAGGTGTATTTGTCATCAAAGAAACCAATATTTTCACCCCTTTTCCAGACATGGTTACAGATTGGGAAGGTAAGTAATCTAACATGTCTGCGATGGGGTAGCTGAAGGGAACTACACCTGTGGTAAAAGATCTTATAGTACAAGTTAGAAGTAACCTCTGGAGCTTTCTAATTCAAACTGCTCAAAGCAGGATCAGCTGTGGGGATGGATGAGGTTGCTCAAGCTTTCCTTCAGGTGGACCTTGAAGTCCTACAAGAGTGGAAGCTACACAGCCTGCTCCAGTGAGGGACTGTCCTCATGGGATAAAGGGTTTTTTTTTTCTTATAGCCTATCTGAATGTATCTCACTTCACTTTAGGTCACCCATGAAGAGCCTAGCTCCTTCCTCCTGACAATTTCTTCCCTCCCTGACACCATCTCTTCCACAGGCTGAATAAGCCCCTCTCCTCACAGGGTAAATACTGCAGCCAGCAGTTGTCTTGTTGGCTCTCCACAGAACTTGCTCCAGTTTATCAGCATCCTTCTCTTTTTTGGGTACCAAATCTGGATGCAGTGTTTAGGTGTGTCAGGAGTGCTGCATGGGGGATAATCAGCTCCCACAGTCTGCTGGCTGTGTTCCTTTTAATACAGCCAGGATGCTATTTGCTTTCTTTGTTTGAGGTCTTGATATTGGCAGAACTGTTTCAGCTGAAAGGCTGTCACTCTTCTGTGATTTAAGAGAAAGAAACCTCTTTTAAAGCTGTGTGTGCAATTAGTTCTGTGAGAAGACATGACAGTCCCATAAATGGAACTGAAGAAGAGGTTATTTTGCATTCTCTTTAAATTCTTCACTATTTAACCATGTATTTATTGCAGTGGGTTCCTTTACCCCATGATTCTCTTGTGGTGGAGAGTGTCAGCCAGTAATGTCAATGCTAAAACTGCACTTGATTTATAAACTAAACAGTACTGGCTTTTGAAAGGCTGCTGTAGCAGGGCAGGCCAGGAGTTCATGTATTTGATCCCTGTGACTTTTGCTTACTCTGCCAAATTCTTTACTTCACATATCTCTTGAAGACTTAAGTGCTTACAAAAGCAGACTTCAGCCTAGGGAACAGACTATATTCAGTGACCAGGAAGCTACAGGAACCTTTCATAGGTAGAACTGTTTAATAACCTGCCAACCTGGGTTAGTAGACTGTGCTGAAACCTTAGGTGGACAGCTTGCTTCAATTAAGTGAAAAGGGCTTGCTGCCAAGGCCCTGTACTTGTGCTGAGAGAAAGTGTGACCTCGTGTGGTGGTTTAGGCTGGGTGCTGGCCCGGATGCCACTGCACAGAACACACCTGGGAGGTCCCAGGGGGTGGTCACAGGCAGGTATTCCATTTCCCATAATGCCCTGCTCCCCTATAAAATGCCCATGCGGGGTCTTCACTTCCTCTTTCATCCCCAGCTGCAGCCTAGGTAAAATGGTGTGAGCTGCCTCCCTTGGGCCTGCCCAGGCCCAAGGCTGGGTTGGGGGGGGGGAAAGAGCCCTGGGGGGGGTTTGGGTGTACCCCCAGGTGGGGATGGGATGTTCTTGGGCATGTTCTGGGATCTCTCTCTTTGTCACGGTGCTTGTGGTTCTCTGTAAAGCTTTCATTGGTGTTTGTTTTTTTTAAATTGTTTTTCTATTTAAACTTTCCATCACTTTTTGCAATCCCTTTGTTTGAGTCGTTGTTTCTGCCCTGTGGTGGGGAGGGGGTTTGCCCCAACCCATTACACCTGGGTAGGAATGGATTACGCAGGGGGAGAAGATAATAATGTGCAGAGTAAGAGACTGATAACAGTAATGAGGTGAGTGGTTCCAGGCTGCCTCAGAGAAGCAAGTATCTGTCTTATCCTTTTCATCTGTTTCTGTAATACAGGCCATTCGCTTCCTACATGCTTGACTAGATACATTCAGTAGGGAAAACTCTTCTGTTGAGCAACAGATGAGATGCTGTAAGACTTGCTTTTGGTAGTGCTGAAATCCTGAGTGAACAAGGGTCAAGAAATAAAACTTGTTTTATCTACAAGTAAACATTTTTATAGCAAAAATATCTGCTGTGGACTGGGTTTCTGCTACTAACCAGTGCTAAATAGTAGGTTGTTCAGTTGTTATGTTTTGTCATGCCTGCAGCAAGTGATGATTTTCCTTCCTGATAGGGGAGTTCTGGAAATATGTGATTCTGTGAATTTCAGTTGACTGGTCTTGTACAGTGAGACATCCTACAACTTGCTCAGCACTTTTTTTTCTGTGGACTGAATAAAATACCTCTTTTTTATGCACTTGTGTTAGTTTATTCAATGCTATGTTATCTGAGCCTTTCCTTTAAAGATGAGTAAGTATTTTTGCTGAGGTTTGGAACACAAACCCTAAGTGTTCTTACTCCCATAAACTAGAGATCACTTCTTGATGTTAATAAATGTCTGTATCATGCATGTGCTACTCTCCCCACAAAGCATTTCTGCTGAAAAATAGTGTTGTCTGTAGACCTGTAACAAGTTTTATGCTATAGAAGTTCCTCTCAACAGTTACACTTACATGCTTAATCAGAGAGAGGCAAATGATTGAACTGTTCATTTCATCTTATTAATTCATCTTATCAAATTAACATTTTAAGTAGTCTGTAGATTTTTCTGCCAGCGTTCCCAGATGGATGGGTTATGTGGTGGATGAACCATTATGACTTGGTCTGTTGACTAGCTCGTTAGAAAATGGAAGAACTAGAAATTATGTGTTTGATATAATTCAGGTGAGCTTGGTCCTCTCCCTCTTCAATGCATGTGAGAAACAAGTGAGACTTAACAGACTTCAAGTATTACTTATGAGCCTGTGTAACTAGTGGGTATATTCTGTTCTTATTTACCACCATAGAACTGCATTTAATAGTTTGGGGCTATTACAAGATTTGTAACTGACCTCTTCTATTAAGCTTATCAATGCATTTTAAAGACTGCCTCAAAAGCATGTTAATTAAAATATTGACTGAGCTCTCTTATAGCAAAGTGGGCTTGCTCTGTAACCTCATTAGGGTAAAACACAGCATGCCAAGATTCTTAACTGTTAGTCAGGGTAAGGCATAATTCTGAATTCTCAGGCTTTTTATTTTCAGAATGTTGGCAGGAATCTCTTATTTCTTCGATCTTTAGTTTACCTTTTCTTTGGATAATCTTATAAAATGAGTAAGCCTTTGATCTCAAGCTAATAAGAAATTTAGATTCTTGGTTTGTGGCTTTAGTCAGAGCTCTCGCCACTAGATGGCTTTATCTGTCAGCTATACAAAAGCAAAGTTGTTAACTCTTGGTGAATATAGATCTTCTGCATATGGATGTTCTAACTTTCTCTTGCAGCTTAGCTTAGCTTGTTGGCTTTGCTTTCACATATTTGCTATTGAGAGAATCATCTCCAGTGCCTATCACAAATTCCAGGATGTGACCATGAGGGAAGTTGGCCTGAGAATTACACCAAAAACCTTCTCCATTTGAGACAGCTGTCTGAACTACAACTGTGGCCAATGGGCTAAAATGTTGTTCAACCCAAGCTAAGCCAGAAGCCTGGCCGGCTGCATGGTTGACTCACTTTCTTGCCTTCACTGCACACGTGCACACACAGTGCACACGTGAGTGCTTCTCATCTGCTTCCAGTTGCAGTGGACTTCTCTTACCAGTCTCTTGAGAATGAGATTCCTTGATTCTCCTTTTTTTTTTTTTTTCTTCCCAGAGTTTCAGTGCAAGAAATAAAAAGTGCCTCTACTGGCCTTAAAACTTAGGGCACTTACCACCCTTTGCCTAGTTCCTAGTTAAGACTTCTTTTTAAGTGTCTCAGACTAAAAAGGACTTGAGTCCAAGATTGTAACTTTATTAGCTTGAATATGTCAAGTCATTAGCAGTCTGTTTTTAATCATAATTTGTCTGTGACCTTCCTGCTTTGAACTGCAGGGTACGAGAACATAAGGATGCAAGGATGTGGTTTGTCCATGAAGTGGGTGTAGTATTGTTAAGACTCTTACTCTATGGCCATTGGTTAACAAATTCTCTTGTGCAAAGAAAAAGCCTTTCTGCAAATCACCATGTGACTTAAGAATTGAGCCAGAGAAACCTTAGGGAGGCTCAGTGTCAGTGTACTAGGCAGGGGAGGTTCATCGCCTGTGTGTCAACATGGGCAATAGAGAATGCATCCAGTGTGTTTCAATTTCCAGTTCTCAAATAGGTTTCTAAATGGGGATAGTGTCAGAAGGTGCAGGTGCAGCCTGTGTATGCAGGAGCTTTGACAAAGTAGGGTTAACAGTTTAAACATTAAATTATGGAACTGCTGTGTAGAGACTTTTCTCAAATTTGTAATGTGAGCAGTTACTCCAGTACTGTACATACACATATATATTTCATGTGTAAAGGGGGCGTTGCCTGTGCTTCCCTGAAGCAGAGTAAGGTGATCATAGAGTTAGTACATCGCAGGCTGCTGCCAAGATGATCTGTGTGGTTGCTCAGAAGAAAGGCTCAAAAGTTGAAGGTTTGTAACTGTTTTTTTTTGTTTAACTTTTACTAATTGATCACTGTTAGTGGCCTGAGGTACGAACTGAAACACTGTTGAAAAGCACAGCAGTAGCTGAAGGGTGAGTTGCTATTGTAATTACTTTAATTTTTATTATTTTATACTTCATTGAAGGGCTTCATAGTTTCATTCAGGGTTGGAAGGGACCACAAGGATCATCTAGTTCCAACCCCCCTGCCATGGGCAGGGACACCCCACACTAGATCAGGCTGGACAGAGCCTCATCCAGCCTGCTCTTAAACACCCCCAGGGATGGGGCCTCGACCACCTCCCTGGACAACCCATTCCAGGGTCTCACCACTCTCATGGTGAAGAACCTCCTCCTCACATCTAGCCTGAATCTCCCCACCTCCAGCTTCATTCCATTCCCCCTAGTTCTATCACTACCTGAGATCCTGAGAAGTCCTTCCCCAGCCTTCCTGTAGGCCCCCTTCAGACACTGGAAGGCCACAATTAGGTCACCTCGGAGCCTTCTCTTCTGCAGACTGAACAGTCCCAACTCCTTCAGTCTGCCCTCATAGGAGAGGTGCTCCAGCCCTCTGATCATCCTTGTGACCCTTCTCTGGACACGTTCCCTCTTGTAATAGGGGCTCCAGAACTGGACACAGTACTCCAGGTGGGGTCTCACCAGGTCCAGGTGAGGTTCACCATCTTCATTAGTCCAGATTTTACACATCTAAGTATATTTAGAAGGTTTTTTTCATGGTAAATAGTTTGATCTGAGTGCTTCTGGAGGAAAAAAGAAGTCCAAGATAAGCAGAACAGCAGCCTTACTGAGGCAGTGATCTTTTTGGAGTAGTTTGCAATTACATACCCTCTTGCCACAGGACCAGCATGTTTGTGCTGTATACAGTATTTGTGTATGACCTAACAAGAAATATGGGGGAAATCTTTTAGATCCTTTTATCCTTAACCATTATGATTGCATGTAGAGCACTCCTTTCAGTGACGGGGTAGAAAACAGTCAAGCATTTGTTAACGAAACCACAGGTAAATAACCTGTAGCACATATATTGCAGTGCCTAGGTAAATTGATTACTTTGACCCCTTTGCAGCTAGAATGTTTGTGCCACAGAAATTGCTGCCTTAGATACAGTTTAATTCCTGATGAAAGATTGAAGTTACAGCATTGGAGCAAAAGGGCAGGTAGTGTTGTAATACTGCAGTAGGGGGAATTGAGGAGACAGTGGAGCAACTAGCAGAGCACTGCTGTGGGAATAGCACTTAGAGCTATGTCTGGAATCTTGAGCAACTAAATTAGTGTGACCCTGGAGCATTGGATGTGGAGCCTGGAAAGGAACTTGTTCATTCCAAAGCAGATAGTTGGTGGCTAATTGCCTGTGGTGCTCTAGGAACCCACTGAACTTGGTGTAATGCATGCAGACACCTGTAAGTGTCCAACTGAAAACTTATTCCTGCTTGAGGTTTGTCAGGCTCTATATTTATAAGACCAAGCACTGTCTCTCTGAGACCTGTGTGCACAGGAATCAGATGCTGGCTCTATCTGTCCTAGGAAGTATGGCTAAGGCATGGAAACTTGGTACCTGTGCTGCATAACTGTTAGGATGGCTTTCCCCCAAGCCAGTTAGCACTTTCTCAATATCTGGGCTTGTTTCAAATGTTAGCTGAGGTCACAAAACATTCCCAGGAGGCAGTAAAGCCTGTGGGCTACCCTGTGCGTGGAGGGGAGGAGGAATGAGTTTAATAATTTGCCAGTAACCAGAGTCTACCAATTGGGCTCAGGATCAGAGTGTGGACATTGAACCTATGTTTACTTTTAGTGATATGTATGAGATGTATTCTGTCATTTTAATTTTCTAATTGAACTGGGCACTCCTGGTTATTCCACAGAAAAACCTGTCTTGTTCACTTGTTGCAATGTTCTTCACACCTGAACAGCAGCTTGACTCTAATGAATTTGCTGCTATACCTGCATTGGTAGGAGACTATATTTAGACCCAGTTAACTCATAAAACTATCCAAATGATTTTTGCAAATTCATTTTCTTTATTGTTATTATGGTTCTGCTACATTTGCCACAACAGTCATATACACCAAGTATATTTTAATTGCTTTGTTGTTTGCTCTTTCTTCTTGGATGAGGTGGGAGGAATCATGTTTTAAAGGTCAAAGGGATGCAAGGATCGGTTTTGCCCTACACCTACCAGTGTCTCGGTTCTCTCAGAGTAAATATTGCAGCATAAATAACCATGGGGCAGAAGAAGTTACAAACATGTGTGCTGCTTTGTTTTAATCCTTAAGCTTAAAGAAGTTGTAGCTACAGTATCAGTATAGTGTAAAAGAATTTGTGGATTTGGCTCTTAAGAATTATTACTGTGGGGGGAAAAATGAAGAGTTGAGCTGCACCAACATACAGTGTTTCAGCATTTTATATAGAATAAGACAGATGGAAAGGACAAGTTGAGCACAGTACCTGTGATAAAGGTACTTGGCATTGTTCATGTGCTGTTCTAGGGAAGAAAAGACTTATTCAGAAGGCATGGGTAAGACTATACCTTGAGTACTGCCTGACCAACCTGACCTGAGTAGTGGCTCACTTGGTAGTGCATAAGACCCTTAATGGGTTGGACTCGATGATCTTTGAGATCTCTTCCAACCTTGGTGATACTGAATACTGAATCTCCTATGATCAGGTGACCCATCTGGTGGTTGTGGGGAAGGCTGTGGATGTAGTCTACCTGGACTTCAGCAAGGCCTTTGATATGGTCCCCCACAGCAAACTCCTAGCCAAGCTGTCAGCTCGTGGCTTGGACAGCAGCATTCTGTGCTGGATTAGGAACTGGCTGGAGGGCCAAGCCCAGAGAGTGGTGGTGAATGGTGCCACATCCAGCTGGCAGCCAGTCACTAGTGGTGTCCCCCAAGGATCAGTGCTGGGCCCCATGCTCTTGAATATCTTTTTTGATGATCTGGATGAGGGTATTGAGTCCATCATCAGTAAGTTTGCAGATGACACCAGGCTGGGGGCAGGTGTTGATCTGTTTAGAGGGTAGGAGAGCTTTGCACAGGGACTTTGACAGGCTGGACGGACGGGCAGAGTCCAGCAGCATGAGATTTAACACATCTAAGTACCGGGTTCTACACATTGGCCACAACAACCCCATGCAGAGCTACAGGCTGGGGTCAGAGTGGCTGGAGAGAGGCCAGGCAGAGAGGGACCTGGGGGTACTTTGGGGTTGATAGTAGGCTGAACATGAGCCAGCAGTGTGCCCAGGTGACCAAGAAGGCCAATGGCATCCTGGCCTGCATCAGGAACAGTGTGGCCAGCAGGAGCAGGGAGGTCATTCTGCCCCTGTACTCAGCACTGGTTAGGCCACACCTTGAGTCCTGTGTCCAGTTCTGGGCCCCTCAGTTTAGGAAGGATGTTGACTTGCTGGAATGTGTCCAGAGAAGGGCAACAAAGCTGGGGAGGGGTTTGGAGCACAAGCCCTATGAGGAGAGGCTGAGGGAACTGGGGTTTCTTAGCCTGGAGAAGAGGAGGCTCAGAGGAGTATTGCTGTCTACAACTACCTGAAGGGAGGTTGTAACCAGGTGGGGGTTGGTCTCTTCTCCCAGGCAACCAGCACCAGAACAAGAAGACACAGTCTCAAGTTGCACCAGGGGAGGTTTAGGCTGGATGTTAGGAAGAAGTTCTTCCCAGAAAGAGTGATTTGCCACTGGAATAGGCTGCCCAGGGAGGTGGTGGAGTTGCCATCACTGCAAGTGTTTAAGAAGAGACTTGATGGGGCGCTTGGCGCCATGATTTAGTTGATTAGATGGTGTTGGGTGATAGGTTGGACTCGATCTCAAAGGTCTTTTCCAACCTGGTTAATTCTACTCTACTCTAATCTTTGTTCTTAACTCTGGGCTGCAGAAACCTCAGGTAAGAGCTCTACCAGCTGGTTAAGAAATAGTAGGCTTGTGTAACTGCCAGCTGAGCCATAGTGAAGCATTTGAGTGCTCAGAAAGGTCCTTTTCCCCTTGGGACTACTCTCTGAGCATGCAAACCTTGGTCCTTGCCTCCCAGGTGGATCCAAGGACTTGAAGATACCACCTCATCTGTATTCCTTTGTTTCTATGCCATCGGCCATTACACAAAAGCGGATGTCTCATTCTCATGATCGCTACTTGTGTTGTGTATGTGGTCTGTGTTGGGGTTGAAGCGCTCTAATGCTGAAGTTTGTTTCTTTATTGTTTTTCTTTTCAGAATAAGTCACATCAGAGGCTTCATAACCAAGTACCAAGGATCAGAGGGAAGTGTTCCCTTCACTCTGACTACTTCGCTGCCGTTTCGAGAGCTGCAAGACGAAACACTCACGCTAGAGGAAGCAAAGTTGAAAAACACTGTTGTTGTTCAGAGATTGCAGAAAACATCTGAACCTTTCAAACTCTTAATGATAAAGGCACCTGACAGTGACTATAAAAATGCTGCAGCACCTAATGGACAGCTGAAGAATGAGCAAAAAAATGCTATCAAAAGTTCAAGATCGAATTAGTGTTTTACTGACCAAAAACTACATACAAGTGGAACTAGACAAAACCAAAAATGTAACCAGCAATATCTGGATGCACTCATCCTCATGTACTGTACTCTTAGAGAGCAAAATATGTGCTGTGCTGTCACCTGCTGTAATAGACACATTTTTTTTAACTAAATTTGGTGGTCAGAACCTGGCTGCATAACATAACAGAGGCCAGTGTCATCCTTATGAAGCCCCAGAACAGAGAGCTTTCGAAAGCACAAAGCAGATAAAGCAGTAAATTAGCTAAGGCATGGGTCACTGTGACAGGAAAAGAAGATAAGGAATAGAGACTGACAAGAACTGTTAGGATAAGCATGATTCAGAGCCAACAAGGCCAAACTAACACTTAGAACAACATCAGCAGAACTAAGCCAGGCACACCGGGAATTGACCAAATTAGGAAAGGAGTTCAAAAGTTTAAGGAGGAAGACTCATCAGGAAACCCCTGCCCATGATGAAGGCCGCCGGAATGACCACCAAGAAGATCGTCAGAAGAGATGCCCCCGCCCACGCTCAGCCTACACCATGCCCCACATGAATATGTATGCAAAGAAATGATTATGTATAAGATCTGATGCAATACTACATCCAAAGCTGTATAAAAGGCATACTTTTGTTACGGGACAGGCAGAAATCCATTTAGTGATTTCTCCAACGCGTTGCCAATAAAATACCTCCTGTCTATCTGACTTAAACTGAGTCTCTTAGGCAGTTATTCTTGCCTTTTGGGGCAAAATTCGGCATCACTTAGGACTTCCTTAGGTAGAAAACTTCCTAGTTCTTTAATGAGTATATTTAGGTGGGGCAGTTCTCTTAATTACTACTGATAGCACGTTTTAAAGGAAAAAACATTTTTATTTTTGCACTTTGGACTAAAGTGAAACTGAACTGATTTGTTTTACTTATATTTCAGTATAAGCTACTGAAGTTTGTATTCTTCTCACAATAACTTTTAGGCTACAGATGCTGCAGGGAAGCTCATGTTTGAGCTCTTCACTAACTTGAAAATCTTCAATAGTGGTATCTTCAGGATTTAACTTTTATCACAAGATCTGCAGTGTAATGTTCTACCTTGTATTCACATGGTGGTAGGTGCATGTGTGAGAAGACAGAAATGAGGTAGTCTGGTGCATACTGCATATGAAGTGCCTCAAAGTAAGCTCTGAAGAAATTTTAATTACTGATGGAATGGTTTGTGCCTCTCTTGTGCTGCTACAGGTGTCTTACAGATAAGGTGATGTCAAACTACCTATTCATTAGGATAGAGATCCACTTTTAGCCTTGTCATACAGAAAAACCTCAGCTTTTGTGTACAGGAATAGTGTCTTACAGGAACACAGTTGATTTTGTTCTATGTATCTGCCTCTGTCCTGAACCAGCCAGCTGATTGAAACACTAATTGCATGTGGCTAAGTTTCAAAGATGTTGAAAATCCTTATTTGAAAACTGAGGTTCTCTGCTCTCCCCTCCTGGTCCTATTTCCATACAAATCTTGCTGTTTATGTATTTCAGGCATAAAATTTACAGCCATGTTTACCCTAATGTAAACACTCAATACATTGTAGCATGTTTGCTAAGTAGCACCTGGGTTTGTGAATGGAACTGGAGTCTGTTAGTAAGACTTAACCCTGGGAGAGCCTTCAATGAATGCCCATTAGTTTGTGCTACGTGCGCAAATGGATGATTGTTGGGGTTGCACTACTTTTGCGTGGTTAAAGGAAAGATGGGTTTGGGATTTCCTGGTTTTATTCTAAATAGAAAATTATTTAATTGGAATGACTTGAATTCTGTCTAGAAGTCATGTTACTTCAAGCTAGGGATGTGCTTCATTCACAGAGATGTGAAACTGTTGTGCTTCAGCATCTCTGCTGGTATGTTTGAGGGCAGCTGCGTGAATATGTATTTGGAAAGCAGTTTTCTGAAAACTGCAGTTAACTGTTTTCAGCACTATAAGCTTGGTGTGTTACTGTGTTATTCAGGTTGTACCAAATAATACAACTGCATTTTCTTATGCTCGTGCACTGACTCCTCTGCTATATGAAAAGCATTCCAGATCTTTAGTAATCTGAAGAAATGCACAGACAAATACACTAGTAAAATTAAAGAGACAGACAAGTCACCTATAGACAGAAATTCCATCCTCAGTTTGCAGAGCTACATGAACAGTGAATGTTATTAACCAGTGCTTTTGAATTTGTCTTAATGTAAAACTAAGTATTAAAAAGCCACACACATGTGATGGTAAGCTCAATTCTTACCTAAAACATGCATGAAATGTCAAAGTAGCAGTATTGTATTCCTGCATTTGCAGCAGGAATTCAAAGAAATAATTAGTGTAAGACTAAATGACATTGAAGGGGAGAGGGCATCAAATTTTAAGGTAGGTAAATCTGTTTTGCTTGTTATCAAGAGATCAGGGTTGTGGAAAGGAGTAGTAAATATTTAGTATTTCAGTGTTGATTCATGGCTGCTACTAGTATTTGAAGAGGCTGGGTAGCTTGACTCTCTGGTGATAGGGGGCTTTGCTGAAATTGACCATTTCTGGGTACAGATTTGGTGTACTTGAGTGTACATTTGCAGTTTCGAAGTGCCATGATCTTAATTACAAAATAAGAGCAAATCCTTAAAAAGATGAGTGATACCAGCTGCACTCATCCCATATTAGACTAGAAAGTGTTTTTTAATAAAGAGGCAACAAACTGCAATTGGGTAACACTTTGTAATTTGGAGAAAATCTTTAGAATGAATAGAAGGCTCTCTGTGGTGGGTTGGAAGGGTAAGGTCAAGAAGCCTCCACCCTTCCCCCTTGTAAGGTAAAAGGGAAAAAAAATTGAAGGGAAAGGGAAAAAAAACTCACAAGCTGAATTAGCAAGGCAGTGGAGCTATATTTACAAAGCAGTGTAGGATTTGCAGGGGAATATTTACAAATTTACAATATCTACAATATATACAAAGATATAGAATAAAGTAACACAGAAATGAGGGTTCCCCCCTCTGCTGAGGGGGTTTTCCCACCTCCACTCTCCCCTCTTTCCCCCTTTCCCCAGAGTGGGATAGAAAGAGAAAGAAAAGAGAGAAAAGAAAATGTTAGAAGCAGTTCGTGTTAATTGGAAGGGAGTTAATACCGGCCTTTATCTGGTCTTCAAGGCCGAGGCCTTGGCAGAAAGCCCAGCACAGAGAAAGAGCTGCTGCACCGTGGAGAGGCGGAAGCAAGACTGAAGATAAAGTTCCCGGAGTGCCCAGTTCACTCCCAGTTCAGAAGGTGCTTCCTCCCACTCTTCCAATGAAATTAGTTTAGATTATTCTTTCCGTTTACCAACTTCCATCCACCATATTCCCTTTCTTAAGGGGGCAACGTCAACCGGTCACAGTCCACCCCTTCTAAACAATTTCGTTGGCCGTTCATACTGTCCATCCAATCCAAAATGATATTTAGAGTTCGTGAGCAAAGTTCATAGTCCATTCCGGCTATACTCAGATGTAGATGATTCAAAAGTCCAAGAAAATCAGAAAATGAGAAAAATGGAAAACAGTTCGTTTCTTCACCGACAAAGCGAAGAAAAGGGAAACAGGGAAATCTCAGGGTCTCTTAGTTGACTCAGGGCTTTCAGGGATCTCAGGGTTCGTGCACTGTAGATTCCTCGTTGATTCCTCTTTTGGGCGCGATGTAGCTGTACAGCAGTTTGAAATTAACCTCTTTCAGCTAAAGTCAAATTTCTTTGTGGAATACACTGAATTTCACCATTCTCTTGCATTACCCAATAAGTGTGACCCGGACCTTCAGCTGAAACCACCCCTCGGACAGGTTTATCCTCTCCTGAGGGTGAAAATACCCAAAGAGTTTTACCTAACAGATTCTTTTCTTTAACAACAGGAACTCTATCACCTTCTACTTTCCGTAGCAGATCTGAATGTGCAGGTCCAGCTCGGTTCACTGAACCTCTACTATTTACCAGCCAGGTTGCTTGTGCTAAATGTTTTTCCCAGTTTTTCAGAGATCCACCACCCATGGCTTTAAGAGTGGTCTTCAACAAACCGTTGTAGCGTTCAATCTTCAGTGGAATATCCACTCAATACCGTGCTCTTTTGCCCAGTTCTTTACAAAGTTGTTCTTGAAATGAGTTCCGTTGTCTAACTCAATCCTCTCTGGAGTTCCGTGTCTCCACAGGATCTGTCTCTCCAGACCGAGAATGGTGTTGCGTGCAGTTGCATGTGGAACTGGATAAGTTTCCAACCATCCAGTGTTTGCCTCTACCATAGTAAGCACGTATTGCTTACCAGAACGAGAACGTGGTAGAGAGATGTAGTCAATCTGCCAAGCTTCACCATACTTGTACTTGGACCATCTGTCACCATACCACAAGGGCTTAAGTCGTTTTGCCTGCTTAATAGCAGCACAAATGTCACAGTCATGGATGACTTGTGTGATAGCATCCATGGAAATGTCTATGGATCTGTCACGAGCCCATTGGTATGTTGCATCTCTGCCTTGATGTCCTGACGAATCGTGAGCCCACCGAGCTAAGAATATCTCACCTCGGTGTTTCCAGTCGAGATCAAGATTAGAGTCCATGTCTACTTGAGAAACTCTTGCAGCTAGATCTGCCTGATGGTTGTGTTGCTGTTCCTCAGTAGCTTTGCTCTTAGGAATGTGAGCATCGATGTGTCTCACTTTCACTGGAATTCTCTCGATTCGATCAGCAATGTCCTGCCACAGGTTGGCTGCCCAAATGGGTTTTCCTTTCCTTTGCCAACCACTCTTCTTCCAGTTCTTTAGCCAACCCCACAGAGCATTGGCTATCATCCATGAGTCGGTGTAGAGATAAAGCTTTGGCCATCTCACACGTTCAGCCACGTCGAGAGCTAGCTGGGCAGCTTTTCCCTCTGCGAACTGACTGGATTCTCCTTCTCCGTCTTTCGCCTCTGCAACTCGGCGTGTTGGACTCCACACTGCAGACTTCCACCTTCGCTTGTTTCCAACAAGACGACAGGAACCGTCTGTGAACAAAGCATATTTCTTTTCATCATCAGACAGGTCATTGTAAGGAGGAGCTTCCTCAGCACGAGTTACTTTGTCCTCTGGAGGTTTAGCACAGTTGATACCTTCAGGCCAACTTGAGATCACCTCCACTAGACCAGGCCTTTCTAGATTTCCCATTCGAGCTCTCTGTGTTATCAGAGCCATCCACTTAGACCATGTTGAGTCTGTGGCATGATGGGGTGTGGAGCCTTTGCCTTTGAACATCCAATTCAAAACTGGTAATCTGGGAGCTAAGAGAAGTTGTGATTCAGTTCCAATCACTTCAGAAGATGCTTTCACTCCTTCATAGGCAGCTAGAATTTCTTTCTCTGTTGGAGTATAATTAGCCTCTGAACCTCTGTAACCTTGACTCCAGAAACCAAGAGGTCGTCCACGTGTCTCACCTGGAGCTTTTTGCCACAGGCACCAGGTTGGACCATAGTCACTTGCAGCCGTGTACAAAATGTTCTTAACGTCTGGACCATCTCGGACAGGTCCCAGACCCATTGCTTGAACTGCCTCTTGCTTTATCTGGTCAAAGGCTGCTTGTTGTTCAGGTCCCCAGTGGAAATGGTTTCTCTTTCGAGTCACATCATACAGAGGTTTCACAATCTGACTGTATCCAGGAATGTGCAGTCTCCAAAATCCCACTATCCCCAAGAAACGTAAGGTCTCTTGCTTGTTTGTGGGACTTGCCATGGTAGAGACTCTATTTGCCACATCCACTGGAATGTGTCGGCGTCCATCCTGCCACCGCACTCCCGGGAACTGAATCTCTGTGGTAGGTCCTTTCACCTTGTCTCGCTTGATGGCAAAACCTGCATTCAGAAGAATGTCAATGATTGTTACCTTTCTTGAAGACTTCCTCAGCAGTTTTACCCCAGACGATGATGTCATCGATGAACTGGATGTGTTCTGGAACACTGCCTTTCTCCAGAGCATCGTGGATCACTGCATGACAGATGCTTGAGCTGTGGATCCAGCCCATTGGCAGTCTGTTGAAAGTGTACTGGATTCCTCTCCAGGTGAAAGCAAACTGAGGCCTGCATTCCTCTGCTATGGGAATAGAGAAAAATGCATTAGCAATGTCCATGGTAGCATACCATTTGGCCTCTTTGGATTCCAGCTCATACTGTAGCTCCATCATGTCTGGTACTGCTGCACTCATAGGTGGTGTCACTTCATTTAGGGCTCGGTAGTCTACCGTCAGACGCCAGTCTCCATTCTGCTTCCGCACAGGCCACACTGGACTGTTGAAAGGTGAATGAGTTTTGCTGACGACTTTCTGACTCTCCAACTGACGAATCAGATTCTGAATGGGCAACAAAGAGTCACGGTTGGTTCTGTATTGTCTGTGATGCACAGTCTGAGAAGCAACCGGCAATTTAATGTCCTGTATCTTATGTTGTCCCACAACTGCAGATTCATCAGAAAGCTCAGGTCTAGCAGAGAGCTTCAATTTTTGTCCATCAATCTCTATAGAAGCTACTCCAAAAGCCCATTTGTAACCTCTAGGGTCTTTGAAATGCCCTTCTCTCAGAAAATCAATTCCCAAAATACAAGGTGCGTCAGGTCCGGTCACAACTGTATGCTTCCTCCATTGTTTACCGGTTAAACTTATATTAACCTCTACCTTACTTAACTCTGGAGATCCACCAGTGACTCCCAGAATAGTTATAGACTCTGATCCCTGATAATTTGATGGCATTACGGTGCACTGAGCTCCTGTGTCAACCAAGGCCCTGTACTTCCGAAATTGTGAAGTGCCAGGCCACTGGATGTACACATCCCAATAGATTCTGTTATCTCTGTTATCCCTCTCCTCCCCCTGGCGGGAGGCAGGGCACCCCTAGTTATGGGGAACATGCGCACATGTGCATTGCACATAGTTTGCAGGGTTATAACTTTGCATGTTATAACTGGAGCCACTGTTGGAACCATAAGAGTCGTTCTGGGGAACTGTGGAGGTAACAGCTACCCTTCTGGTATTGCTACCTCGGGTTCTGCCACTTTGCAATTCCCTCAGTCTCCTGAAAAGATTAGAAGTTGGTTGGCCATCCCAGCGGTTCATGTTCTCACCAAACTGATCACGCAGAGTTATCCAAATAGTTCTACGTGATTGCCTTGGCGGTCTGTTTTGGAACGACCTGTTTTGGAATGACCTCCTTGGAGGACGTGTATTCCTCACAGATGAAACTTGTATCCACCTGGAGGGAGAATTGAAATTATCCCTTTGTGCCAATTGGGATATGGAATTTCTAAATTCATCTTTTAACTCTCTCATGCGATTCTGTATATCTCCAGACATAGTTTTAATGGTCGAAACCAAAGAACCACTTGTCATGCTATCCTCCAATTGTCTCATTTGATCACTGAATTGGCCAACCGTAGGAGAAGCTCCACCATAACTTCTTGACACAGTTCTGCTTGCCAGAATGTTTGCATAATTAGAAGGAGCAAGTTTGATGATCTTTTTAGCAAGACCAATACCCACAGGAATGTCATCAGGATTCAGAGTTTCATGTTCACCATAGAATATCTCCCTAACAGCAAATCCTCTCAAGCGCTTAATTCCCTCATCTATGGTAGTCCAGGGTTTAGGGTTCCAGGGAAGATCATCTCGGGAAGGGTATCTCAGGGCAACCGCCATTAAAAGGCGTATCCACAGATTAACCTTACCGAGAGCTCTGCCTAGATGTCTATCTATTCCATTATCCCTTGAGAGAGTTCCTAACTGAGCTGCTGACTTGTCTCCAACTGTTAGAGCCAGAGCACCTGTATAATAACACCTACTAAGCCAAGCTAGAACTGGTTCCTTATCTGCTCTGGTCAAGAAGCCTCCTCCCTTCCCCCTTGTAAGGTAAAAGGGAAAAAAAATTGAAGGAAAGGAAAAAAAAACTCACAAGCTGAATTAGCAAGGCAGTGGAGCTATATTTACAAAGTAGTGTAGGATTTGCAGGGGAATATTTACAAATTTACAATATCTACAATATATACAAAGATATAGAATAACGTAACACAGAAATGAGGGTTTCCCCCTCTGCTGAGGGGGGTTTCCCACCTCCACTCTCCCCTCTTTCCCCCTTTCCCCAGAGTGGGATAGAAAGAGAAAGAAAAGAGAGAAAAGAAAATGTTAGAAGCAGTTCGTGTTAATTGGAAGGGAGTTAATACCGGCCTTTATCTGGTCTTCAAGGCCGAGGCCTTGGCAGAAAGCCCAGCACAGAGAAAGAGCTGCTGCACCGTGGAGAGGCGGAAGCAAGACTGAAGATAAAGTTCCCGGAGTGCCCAGTTCCCTCCCAGTTCAGAAGGTGCTTCCTCCCACTCTTCCAATGAAATTAGTTTAGATTATTCTTTCCGCTTACCAACTTCCGTCCACCATATTCCCTTTCTTAAGGGGGCAACGTCAACCAGTCACACTCTCCTAAATTGAATTGGTTTCACTCAATTTGTAAAGACTGATTAAGCTGTCCAGTCACTACAGGTAGCTAATCTCTTGCTCAGCACTGTAGATGGCAATTGTGCATTGGTCAAACACCAGTAAAACTAGCTTGATCAGTGCTTGAGTTTGTGAAATACAAACACTATCAGTTACTCATTGTTTCTTCAGAAGCCTTTACTGTTTTAAGTAAAACCTGTACATTGATGTAATTTACAGCAAAATTGGAATATCCTGGAAAAGAACAAAAAGTCTTTTCTGTAGGTGTGTTCCCATTGTGAGGAAACATGCAAATGTAGGTAACAGACAATGTGTCATGAGGCCATTGTGTGAAGAGAAAACAAAGAACCTAAACATTGACTGTTACAGGTATACCTTGGTATCTGGCTTGGTGTTTATGAACAGATTGTGTGTTGGCGCTACAGGACTGAGCAGTCCAGCTCTACTTTGGAACCCATCAGGCCTCAGCCTTTAGCTACCCCTTGGAGCCTAAAAGATTGAGTTTCCAATGAGGCCTCAGTTTTGCATTTAAGGTATTGAACTTTTTTATGCTTTGTTCTTTCAGAATGTTGCAGGTTTGCTATAATTATTACTGTGAGATGAAGTTCTGTGAGCCTTGTGTGTCAGTGCTTCATAATGGCGTGGCTTTCAGTGGGTGCCCGGTACTCACCAGTGGCTGTCAGTAGCAGAGCTCTCTGAATCAGTTGAGCCCAGGAATTCCTGTGCACATACATTAGTCATCTTCCCAAGATGAGCAGATGACTGAGTCCTTGTGTGTTGATTTGTTTAAACCTTCTTCTCTAGGCTGTCTCACTGTCCAAAAAATCGTACTTCAAAATGCAGTTTTGGTTTTTGTTTGTGGGGTTTTTCCCCTCTAATGGGGAGCATGCCTGCAAGATCATTTTCCTGTGGGCAGGGGCCTATACTGCCTCAATAACGGTGTCAGCTTCAGGGCCTTGGAGGGCAGCAGCAGCTCTGGCTGGGATTTTGTGGGACGTAATGTCCAGCTGACAGACAACAGCATTGCTCGTTGCAGTGGTTATAAATTCATCAGAAAATCAGAAAACGGTGCATCTCATCAAGGGGGTAGTGATGATAATTTTTTAGACGCAAACAGCCCCAGAACCCTTCACCATCTTGCAGCTGATCATGAAGCAGCGCGGTGTGAGGCGAGCAGCGGGCGCTGGGGCACAGTGCCTCTGGGGGGAACAGTAGAGTGGGCACTATGACGGCCGTTCTCTGGATGCTCGGGCCGGTTAGTTAGTGAGCTCCCGGTACA
The DNA here is from genome assembly GCA_011125475.1 of Melanerpes aurifrons. Lineage (NCBI taxonomy): Eukaryota > Metazoa > Chordata > Aves > Piciformes > Picidae > Melanerpes > Melanerpes aurifrons. The sequence continues at coordinate 1,178,985 of WWNC01000123.1, read as the reverse complement.
ATAAAGTCTGGGCTTTACCTCACCGATGGCTCCCCCAGCAGGGCGGCCTCTGCCCTTGCTGCTGCCGGGAGGTAGCACGGAGGGTGAGGGGATGCTCCTACCGCCAGCAGCGGGCTCAGCTATGGAGTCTTGCGCCGAGGCGGGTAGGGGTCTTCTCTCGCGGGGAATATTCTCACCGTGTCTGGAAGAAGGTACCGATAACATCCTGGCCTCACAGGTCGCTGTGTGAGTGTGGAGGTGGACGCACCCACTCGCCCTCTTCCCTCCGCCACTCCGCCCTGGGCATGCAGGTGTAGGACGAGGGTGGGCTGTCCACTTCACCATGGCAGGGGCTGCAAAGGGCACTCCGCAGCGCCTGGCGGAGGAGGTAAGGGGCTGGGGAAAGGTGGCCGTTGTGGGACGTGAGGAGCTCCTCGGCCACAATCATGGGGTGAAAGCGCAGTTAGTGTGCTGAGTGTACGGAACATTTCCCCCCCCCCGGCCCTCCTGCTCCGGTGCACTGTGGTTTTATTTTTATTGCTGGTAGGTTACTGGGAAGAGTGTCAAACTAATCCAAAAAAAATGAACTTTATCTGATAACTTTGATCTTTTCACTTGGCTCCCACCCTCTCCTCTCCTCTTCCTGAAGTTTGCAGAAGCAATTTTATGTTGATATTCAACTACACCACAGGGGTCTTGAAACAACATTTTCATTGTAAATACATTATCTGTTGTTACTTATTTGACCACTGCCTACACATTCAGATCTCTAGTGGACTTTTAGAGTACTTGAAGCTTTCTGACAAGCTTACACAGGTGAAAAAGCTTTCACTAGATTTCACAGAAAACAAGTGTGAGAAACGAACTCACTGCTGAAATTTATAACCAGTTTATTATAAAATAAAGGCAACACAGCACTGGGCGCATAGTGAGTTTGCTAGAAGCACACCCCAACAACATGAGTTGAACTTATATAGACAGCAAACATACATATTAATATATTAAAACGTACATAATCATATATTCCCCAGCACGCTCCCACCCCTCTCCATCAGGACTGAGACAAAACCTGCACTTTTGACCTGGCCAGTCTTTAGACATGTTGGCACCGCACCTTTCTCTCCCAATACCCCACACAATACAGACCATCAGCCCAATGATCCAGCCCAATGATCGAACCCCACGGTCCCCAGTAATTCCCCTTGCGAAAGCCAAATATTATTGACGAGAACGGAGGCAGGGACAACAGCACTCAATATGAGTGATAGTAATCATCCAACTTTATTGTTCCACACTTCGTTATTTATAGTCTTATCTTATGCATAGTTAATTCTATTCTAATTTAACACATACTATTGGTTTCTCTCTAAAAGGTTACATCATTGTTTTCACAATTCTGTGGAATTTTTCCTACTCAGTCTAATTGCTCTTTTTCCCAGATCTCGCCTCCTCCTTATCTTGCTTGCCTCCCTTCTCAGGGGCAGCTGGACTTCAGCATACCAAGAAATCAACACTTTCCCACAGCTCCTACTCCACCACTATATTATCAACAGAGAATTCTTCAAGGCCTGAATTGTTTTAAAGATCTAGGTGATTTAGTGAGAGCAAAACAGGATAGAGATGCAGCTAGGAAAAGAGCTGGCAAAGGTGGTTCTCGGCTCAAAGAGATCCTTGAGAAAATGGCAACAGGATTATTAGGATAACAAGTTGAGGGAGAAGAAGATGATGATATTTTAGAACGTTCCTCGCCGCGTGAGGAATTCTGAAATGTCCGTAAACATTGCACCAGGGCAGATAAGGAGCCAGTTCTAGCTTGGCTTAGTAGGTGTTATGATACAGTTGCTCCAGCTCTAACAGTTGGAGACAAGTCAGCAGCTCAGTTAGGAACTCTCTCGAGGGATAATGGAATAGACAGACATCTAGGCAGGGTTCTCGGTAAGGTTAATCTGTGGATACGCCTTTTAATGGCGGTTGCCCTGAGATACCCTTCCCAAGATGATCTTCCATGGAATCCTAAACCCTGGACTACCATAGATGAGGGAATTAAGCGCTTGAGAGGATTTGCTGTTAGGGAGATATTCTATGGTGAACATGAAACTCTGAATCCTGATGACATTCCTGTGGGTATTGGTCTTGCTAAAAAGATCATCAAACTTGCTCCTTCTAATTATGCAAACATTCTGGCAAGCAGAATTGTGTCAAGAAATTATGGTGGAGCTTCTCCTACGGTTGGCCAATTCAGTGATCAAATGAGACAACTGGAGGATATCGTGACACGTGTTTCTTTGGTTTCAGCCATTGAAACTCTGTCTGGAAAAATTGAGAGTTGCATGAAGGATCTGAAAGATTCCATATACCAATTGGCACAGAAGGATAATTCTAATTCATCCTCCAGATGGATACAAGTTTCATCTGTGAGGAATGCACGTCCTCCAAGGAGGTCATTCCAAAACAGATCAAATCAAAACAGTCCACCAAGGCAATCACGTAGAACTATTTGGATAACTCTGCGTGATCAGTTTGGTGAGAACATGAACCGCTGGGATGGCCAACCAACTTCTAATCTTTTCAGGAGGCTGAGGGAACTGCAAAGTGGCAGAACCCGAGGTAGCAATACCAGAAGGGTAGCTGTTACTTCCACAGTTCCCCAGAATAACTCTAGTATTAAATGTGTTAAATCTCATGCCATTGGATTCTGCCCATCTGTCCAGCCTGTCGAGGTCCCTCTGCAGAGCCTCTCTACCCTCCAGCAGATCAACTCTTGCCCCCAGCTTGGTGTCGTCAGCAAATTTACTGATGATGGACTCAATGCCCTCATCCAGATCATCAATAAAGATGTTAAAGAGCACAGGGCCCAGCACTGATCCTTGGGGCACACCACTAGTGACTGACTGCCAGATGGATGTGGCACCATTCACCACCACTCTCTGGGCTTGGCCATCCAGCCAGTTCCTAACCCATCGCAGTGTGCTCCCGTCCAAGCCATGGGCTGACAGCTTGGCCAGCAGTTTGCTATGGGGGACGGTGTCAAAGGCCTTGCTGAGGTCCAGGTAGACTACATCCACAGGCCTCCCCACATCCACCAGGCAGGTCACCTGATCATAGAAGGAGATCAGGTTGGTCAGGCAGGACCTGCCCTTCCTAAATCCATGCTGGCTAGGCCTGATCCCTTGGCCATCCTCTAAGTGTTGTGTTATTGCACTCAGGATGACCTGTTCCATGATCTTGCCTGGCACTGAGGTCAGACTGACAGGCCTGTAATTCCCTGGCTCATCCAACCGGCCCTTCTTATGGATGGGCACCACATTGGCCAGCTTCCAGTCCTCTGGGACCTCGCTAGTGAGCCAGGACTGCTGGAAAATGATGGAAAGTGGCTTGGCCAGCTCATCTGCCAGCTCTCTCAGCACCCTAGGGTGAATCCCATCTGGTCCCATGGACTTGTGGGGATCCAAGCTGCTAAGGAGAGTTCCAACCACCTCCTCATGGAACATAGGGAAACTGTGCAGCTCCCTGGCTCCTTCTGCCAGCTCTACAGGCCAGCTGTCAGGAAGACGTTCTGTCCTTCTAGTAAAAATTGAGGCAAAGAAGGTGTTAAGTATCTCTGCCTTTTCCTCATCCTTTGTTACAATGTTCCCCTCCGTATCCACCAAGGAGTGGAGGTTGTCCTTTCCCTTCCTCTTACTATTAATGTATTTATAGAAGGACTTTTTGTTGTCCTTCACAGTAGAGGCCAGTTTAAGCTCCAAGTGCGCTTTTGCCTCCCTAATTCTCTTCCTACAAGACCTAGCAACATCCTTAAACATTCTGTGGGTTGCCTCCCCTCTCTTCCATTGGTGATACACCCTCTTTTTTTCCCTTAGTTCCATTAAAAGTTCATTTACCATCCAGGCTGGCCGTCTGCCCCGGCGGCTCATCTTCCGGCACATTGGCACAGCCTGTCCCTGAGCCTTCAACAGTTCTTCCTTGAAGTAGGACCAGCTCTCCTGGACCCCTTTGTTTTTAAGGGCTTTATCCCAAGGAACCCTCTGAATTAGTTCCTTGAGTAACCCGAAGTCTGCCCTCCGGAAGTCCAGAGTGGAGGTCTTCTTGCCGCCCCTCTTAGCTTGACCAAAAACCGAGAATTCAATTATCTCGTGGTCACTGGACCCCAAACACCCTCCAACCACCACATCGCCCACCAGTCCTTCCCTGTTGGTGAAGAGGAGGTCAAGCATAGCCTTGCCCCTGGTAGGCTCTCGCAGCACCTGGGATAAGAAGCTGTCCTCCATGCATTCTAAGAACCTTCTAGACTGTCTCCTCACTGCCGTGTTGAGTTCCCAGCAGATGTCAGGCAGGTTGAAGTTGCCCATGAGAACAAGGTCCGGAGATCTTGAGACAGCCCTAAGCTGCCTATAGAATGCTTCATCAACATCTTCCTCCTGGTTGGGTGGTCTATAACAGACTCCAACCAGGGTGTCTGCCCTGCTGGTCTTCCCTCTAATTCTTATCCACAAGCATTCAACCCGATCGTCCCTAATCTCCATCTCAATGGCATCTAGTGCCTTTCTGATGTAAAGGGCCACCCCTCCACCCCTTCTTCCTCGCCTGTCTCTCCTGAAGAGCTTGTAACTGTCAATTGCAGCGCTCCAGTCATGTGAGTCGTCCCACCACGTCTCTGTGATGGCAACTACATCATAATTTTCCTGCTGCATCAAGGCTTCCAGCTCCTCCTGTTTGTTACCCATGCTTCGTGCATTAGTGTACATGCACTTCAACTGGGCTGCTGGTTTCACCTCCGACTCTAGCTTGTCGGCCCCAGACTCTTGTCTGAGAGGACTATTTTCAGCCCCTTCCCCCTTCGAAACTAGTTTAAAGCCCTGTCGATGAGACCCGCCAATTCCCTACCCAGGATCTTTTTATCTTTGGGGGACAGTCCGTTCTCACATACAGTGATCTTTCCCCTTCTCTGGGACAGATGTACTCTATCTGTTGCCAGCTGGCCTGGTGCAGTAGAAAGTTTCCCAATATCAAAAAACCCAAAATTCTTTTGACTGCAGCAGCCTCTAAGCCACTTGTTAACTATAGCTGCTGACCTGTTCCTTATGGTATTCCCTCCTGCAACTAAGGGTATTGATGACAAAATTATTTGTGCACCTGACCCCTCAACCAAGTCTCCCAGGGCCCTGAAGTCATCTTTGATAGCCCTGGGAGTTCTGATTGCAACATCATCATTCCCTAACTGCATAACTAGTAAAGGGTAGTAATAGTCAGAGGGCTGCACCAGTCTAGGCAGCCTACTGGTAACATCATTAACTTGGGCTCCTGGCAGACAACAGAATTCCCTATGAGATGGGTCAGGCCGACATATGAGGCCCTCCATTCCTCTCAGAAGGAAATCACCAATAACAATTACCCTCCTCTTTTTTTTGAGGGAACAGGTCCTCATGCCAGCAGAAGGCTGTTTAACCTTAAGCTGCTTTGCCTTACGCTGTTTAACCTTAGGCTGCTTAACCTCAGGGAGAACCCCAGATGTTGTGTCCTCTGGCATCAGGACCACCTCACCCTTGATCTCCAGTGCTCCATATCTGTTTTCCAAGAGCAGCAGGGAAGGTGAGGGGAAGCAAGGAGGTTTAACTTTGCATCTTTTGAGAGGAACCTGAGTCCATTCCCCTCTGCTTTTTGAATAACCAGCCTCTGCTGGGGGAACCTGCAGAGCCTGCTTACTCTGATTCAACTCTTTCCTCCTCTGGTTCATCTCTTTCCTCCTTTGGTCCATCTCCTTCCTCCTCTGGTTCATCTCTTTCCTACATTCCCTTACATTTCTAAGGCTAGCAACCTTATCCTTCAGTCTGACCACCATATTAAGCAGATAGTCAACCTGCTCACACCTTATACAAGAGTTGCCCCCACAACCCTGCTTCTCATGAGCCAGGCTCCAGAATTCTCTACAGCCAGATACCTGGACAGCTATGTGCTTCTGTTCTACCTCAGTCTGGGTCGACACTGATTTTTTTAGGGAGATTTTGCTGCGAGTTACAACCATGGCTGTCCCTGGCCACCTACTGCCAATTAAAAAAAAAAAAAAAAAAAAGTGGGGCAGCGCGTGAGAGTACAAGAGTATACGGGATGCCCAATGAAGAGAGCCTGCGCGAGCCGCAGCTGAGACTTTTAAATTCAGCCACTCCTGCCACTGGGATCACGAGTCTGACCACGAGAAAGGGCGGCTGCTCCTTCTTCGCGGCAAAACTTGGCAGCGATGGTGATTCCCGCAGCCCGAAAAGGAGAGCAGCGGCTGGTCCCCGGCGGTTGCTAGTCTTGGTGCTGTCCCGAGCGAGCTGCCCGATGAAGTGAACCCCCCAAGCCGCAGCAGAGCCTTTTAAATTCAGCCACTCCCGCCACTGGGATCAGGAGTCTGACCACGTGAAAGGGCGGCTGCTCCTTCCTCGCGGCAGGAGACTGATCCTGGTGAGGGACCCTCTACTAGAAAAGATCCTGCTGAGGAGGAAGAGAAGGTTTGTTTTAAAGATCAAGCTGAATTAGTGAGATCAAAACAGGATAGAGATGCAGCTAGGACAGGATCTAGCAGTGGTGGTTCTCAGCTTAAAGAGATCCTTAGGAGAGTGACAGCAGGATTATTTGGACAACAAGTTGAGGGAGAGGAGGCAAAGGAAGAGGGAGATGATATTTCCGAATGTTCTTGACCTCATGAAGAATTAAGAAATGCCCATAAAGATTACACTAGAGCAGATAAGGAGCCAGTTCTAGCTTGACTTAGTAGATGTTATGATATAGGTGCTCCAGCTCTAACAGTTGGAGACAAGTCAGCAGCTCAGCTAGAAACTTTCTCAAAGGATAATGGAATAGATAGACATCTAGGCAAGGCTCCCAGTAAGGTTAATCGCTGGATACGCCTTTTAATGGCAGTTTTCCTGAGATACCCTTCCCGAGATGATCTTCCATGGAATCCTAAACCCTGGACTACCATAGATGAGGGAATAAAGCGCCTGAGAGAATTTGCTGTTAGAGAGATATTCTATGGTGAACATGAAACTCTGAATCCTGATGACATTCCTGTGGGTATTGGTCTTGCTAAAAAGATCATCAAACTTGCTCCTTCTAATTATGCAAACATTCTGGCAAGCAGAATTTTGTCAAGAAATTATGGTGGAGCTCCTCCTACGGTTGGCCAATTCAGTGATCAAATGAGACAACTGGAGGATAGCATGACACGTGTTTGTTTGGTTTCAGCCATTGAAACTCTGTCTGGAAAAATTGAGAATTGCATGAAAGAGTTGAAGGATGAATTTAAAAATTCCATATCCCACTTGGCACACAGAGATAATTCCAATTTTTCCTCCAGGTGGATACAAGTTTCATCTGTGAGGAATACACGTCCTCCAAGGAGGTCATTCCAAAACAGATCAAATCAAAACAAACCACCAAGACAGTCACGTGGGATTATTTGGATAACTCTGTGTCGTAGGGTTGGACGGGTAAGGCCAAAAAGCCTCTTCCCTCCCCTGTAAAGTAAAGGGAAGAAAACTGGAGGAAAGGAAAAAAACCTCACAGCTGAATTAGCAAAGCAGTGGACCTGTATATTTACAAAGCAATGTAGGATATGCAGGGGAATATATACAAATTTACAATATTTAAAATATATACAAAGGTATACAATAAAATAACACAGAAATGAGAGTTTCCCCCCCCTTGCTGAGGGGGTTCCCCACCTCCCCTCTCCCCCTCTCTCCCCCTATTCCCCAGAGTGGGTAAGAAAAGAGAGAGAAAGAGAAAAAAAGTTAGAAGCAGTTTGTGTTAATTGGAAAGGAGTTAATACAGGCCTTTATCAGTTTCAAGGCTGAAGCCTTGGCAGAAAGCCCAGGAGCTGCAAGCTGCTGCCCGAAGGAGAAGCGGAAGCAAGACTGATAGAAGAGTGCTGGAAAGCCCAGTATACCTTCCTGCACTCCCAGTTCAGAAGGTGCTTCCTCCCACTTTACCAATGAAATTAGTTTAGATTGTTCTTTTCATTTACCAACTTCCGTCCACCATATTCCCTTTCTTAAGGGGACAGCCCCAACCGGTGACACTCTGCGTGATTAGTTTGGTGAGAACATGAACAGGTGGGATGGCCAACCAACTTTGAATCTTTTCAGGAGACTGAGGGAATTGCAAAGTGGCAGAACCCGAGGTAGCAATACCAGAAGGGTAACTGTTACTTCCAGAGTTCCCCAGAACAACTCTAGTAGCTCCAACAGTGGCTCCAGTTCTACCACTGCACACTGTGCTCAATGCACATGTGCGCATGTTCCCCATAACTAGGGGTGCCCTGCCTCCTGCCAGGGGGAGGAGGGGGATAATAGAGATAACGGAATCTATTGGGATGTGTACATCCATGACCTGGCACTTCACAATTTCGGAAGTACAGGGCCTTGGTTGACACAGGAGCTCAGTGCACCGTAATGCCATCAAATTATCAGGGATCAGAGTCTATAACTATTCTGGGAGTCACTGGTGGATCTCCAGAGTTAAGTAAGGTGGAGGTTAATATAAGTTTAACTGGTAGACAATGGAGGAAGCATACAGTTGTGACCGGACCTGACGCACCTTGTATTTTGGGAATTGATTTTCTGAGAGAAGGGCGTTTCAAAGATTGCAGAGGTCACAAATGGGCTTTTGGAGTAGCTTCTGTAGAAATTGATGGACAAAAACTGAAGCTATCTGCTAGGCCTGAGCTTTCTGATGAATCTGCAGTTGTGGGACAACACAAGACACAGGACGTTAAATTGCTGGTTACTTCTCAGACTGTGCATCACAGACAATACAGAACCAACCATGACTCTTTGTTGCCCATTCAGAATCTGATTCGTCAGTTGGAGAGTCAGAAAGTCGTCAGCAAAACTCGTTCACCTTTCAACAGTCCAGTGTGGCCTGTGCGAAAGCAGAATGGAGACTGGCATCTGACAGTAGACTACCGAACCCTGAATGAAGTAACGCCACCTATGAGTGCAGCAGTACCAGATATGATGGAACTCCAGTATGAGCTGGAATCCAAAGAGGCCAAATGGTATGCTACCATGGACATTGCTAATGCATTTTTCTCTATTCCCATAGCAGAGGAGTACAGGCCTCAGTTTGCTTTCACCTGGAGAGGAATCCAGTACACTTTCAACAGGCTGCCAATGGGCTGGATCCACAGCTCAAGTATCTGTCATGCAGTAATCCACGATGCTCTGGAGAAAGGTGGTGCTCCAGAACACATCCAGTTCATTGATGATAGCATCGTCTGGGGTAAAACTGCTGAGGAAGTCTTCGAGAAAGGTAACAAAATCATTGACATTCTTCTTGATGCAGGTTTTGCCATCAAGAGAGACAAGGTGATAGGACCTACCACAGAGATTCAGTTTCCGGGAGTGCGGTGGCAGGATGGACGCCGACACATTCCAGTGGATGTGGTAAATAGAGTCTCCACTATGACAAATCCCACAAACAAGCAAGAAACTCTACATTTCTTGGGGATAGTGGGATTTTGGAGACTGCACATTCCTGGATACAGTCAGATTGTGAAACCTCCATATGATGTGACTCGAAAGAGAAACCATTTCCACTGGGGACCCGAACAACAAGCAGCCTTTGACCAAATAAAGCAATAGGTGATTCAATCAATGGGTCTGGGACCTGTCCGAGGTGGTCCAGACATTAAGAACATTTTGTACACGGCTGCAAGTGACAAGGGTCCAACCTGGTGCTTGTGGCAAAAAGCTCCAGGTGAGACACGTGGACGACCTCTTGGTTTCTGGAGTCGAGGTTACAGAGCTTCAGAGTCTAATTATACTCCAACAGAGAAAGAAATTTTGGCTGCCTATGAAGGAGTGAAAGCATCTTCTGAAGTGATTGGAACTGAATCACAACTTCTCTTAGCTCCCAGATTACCAGTTTTGAATTGGATGTTCAAAGGCAAAGGTTCCACACCCCATCATGCCACAGACTCAACATGGTCTAAGTGGATGGCTCTGATAACACAGAGAGCTCGAATGGGAAATATTGAAAGACCTGGTCTAGTGGAGGTGATCTCAAGTTGGCCTGAAGGTATCAACTGTGCTAAACCTCCAGAGGAGAAAGTAACTCATGCTGAGGAAGCTCCTCCTTACAATGACCTGTCTGATGATGAAAAGAAATATGCTTTGTTCACAGACGGTTCCTGTCGTCTTGTTGGAAACAAGCGAAGGTGGAAGTCTGCAGTGTGGAGTCCAACACGCTGAGTTGCAGAGGCGAAAGACGGAGAAGGAGAATCCAGTCAGTTCGCAGAGGTAAAAGCTGTCCAGCTAGCTCTCGACGTAGCTGAACGTGAGAGATGGCCAAAGCTTTATGTCTACACCAACTCATGGATGGTAGCCAATGCTCTATGGGGTTGGCTAAAGAACTGGAAGAAGAGTGGTTGGCAAAGGAAAGGAAAACCCATTTGGGCAGCTGACCTGTGGCAGGACATTGCTGATCGAAACAAGAGAATTCCAGTGAAGGTGAGACACATCGATGCTCACATTCCTAAGAGCAAAGCTACTGAGGAACAGCAACACAACCATCAGGCAGATCTAGCTGCAAGAGTTTCTCAAGTAGACATGGACTCTAATTTGATCTTGACTGGAAACACCGAGGTGAGATATACTTAGCTCGGTGGGCTCACGATTCGTCAGGACATCAAGGCAGAGATGCAACATACCAATGGGCTCGTGACAGATCCATAGACATTTCCATGGATGCTATCACACAAGTCATCCATGACTGTGACATTTGTGCTGCGATTAAGCAGGCAAAACGACTTAAGCCCTTGTGGTATGGTGACAGATGGTCCAAGTACAAGTATGGTGAAGCTTGGCAGATTGACTACATCACTCTACCACGTTCTCGTTCTGGTAAGAAATACGTGCTTACTATGGTAGCAGCAAACACTGGATGGTTGGAAACATCCAGTTCCACATGCAACTGCACGCAACACCATTCTCGGTCTGGAGAGACAAATCCTGTGGAGACACGGAACTCCAGAGAGGATTGAGTCAGACAACGGAACTCATTTCAAGAACAACCTTGCAATGAACTGGGCAAATGAGCACGGTATTGAGTGGAAATTCCACATTCCCTACTATGCACCAGCTTCAGGGAAGTTTCAGCTGAAGGTCCGGGTCACACTTATTGGGTAATGCAAGAGAATGGTGAAATTCAGTGTATACCACAAAGAAATTTAACTTTAGCTGAGAGAGGTTAATTTCAAACTGTTGTACAGCTACATCGTGTCCAGAGGAAGAATCAACGAGGAATCTACGGTGCACGAACCCTGAGAACCCTGAGAGCCCTGAGTCAACTAAGAGACCCTGAGAATCCCTTTTTCCCTTTTCTTCGCTTCGTCGGCGAAGAAACAAACTGTTTTCCATTTTTTTCTCATTTTCTGATTTTCTTGGACTTTTGAATCATCTACATCTGAGCATAGCCGGAATGGATTATGAACTTTACTTACGAACTGTAAATATCGTTTTGGATTGGATGGACAGTATGAACAGCCAATTAAATTGTTTAGAAGTGGTGGACTGTTACTGTTTGAGGCTATCCCCTTAAGAAAAGGAATATGGTCGTCGGATGTTTGTAAATGAAAAAGACAGATCTAAACTAATTTAATTGGTAGATTGGGAGGAAGCACCTTCTGAACTGGGAGTGCAGCAGAGTATCTTGGGCATTCCTGCACTTTTCTGATCAGTCTTTCTTCCCTCCTTCGTTGGCTTTGCAGCTCACAGCGTTCTGGGCTTTAGGCCAAGGCTTGACCTTGAAACTGATAAACTGCAAGGCCTGTATTAACTGCTTTCCAATTAACACAGTATCACAGTATCACAGTATCACTTAGGTTGGAAAGGACCTCGGGGATCATCGAGTCCAACCTATCAACACAGACCCCATGACTAGACCATGGCACCAAGTGCCACGTCCAATCTCCCCTTGAACGCCTCCAGGGTCGATGACTCAACCACCTCCCTGGGCAACCGGTTCCAATGACGAATTACTCGCTCGGTGAAGAACTTCCTCCTCACCTTGAGTCTGAACCTCCCCTGGTGCAGCTTGAGACTGTGTCCCCTCGTTCTGGTGCTGGTTGCCTGGGAGAAGAGGCCAACCCCCTCCTGGCTACAACCACCCTTCAGGTAGTTGTAGAGGGCAATGAGGTCACCCCTGAGCCTCCTCTTCTCCAGGCTAAACAATCCCAGCTCCCTCAGCCTCTCCTCATAGGGCTTGTGTTCAAGGCCTCTCACCAGCCTTGTTGCCCTTCTCTGGACACACTCAAGTGTCTCGATGTCCTTCTTAAACTGAGGGGCCCAGAACTGGACACAGTACTCAAGGTGCGGCCTAACCAAAGCAGAGTACAGGGGCACTATGACCTCCCTGCTCCTGCTGGCCACACTATTCCTAATGCAGGCCAGGATGCTATTGGCCCTCCTGGCCACCTGGGCACACTGCTGGCTCATATTCAGGTGGCTGTCGATCAGCACACCCAGGTCCCTCTCTGTTTGGGAACTCTCCAGCCACTCTGACCCCAGCCTATAGCTCTGCATGGGATTGCCGTAGCCAAAGTGCAGCCAAATCATCAGAGGATCGAGATGCAGCTCTTGACAGGACAGCAGCTAGTGGTGGTGCTTCTCAGCTTAAGGAGATCCTTGAGAGAGTGACAGAAAGATTATTTGGACAACAAGTTGAGGAAGAGGAGGCAAAGGAGGAAGGAGGTAACCTTCAGGTATGTTCGTCACCTTGCGAAGAGCTTCAAAACGTCCATAAGGATTACATCAGAGCAGATAAGGAGCCAGTTCTAGCTTGGCTTAGTAGATGTTATGATACAGGTGCTCCAGCTCTACCAGTTGGAGACAAGTCAGCAGCTCAGCTAGAAACTTTCTCAAAGGATAATGGAATAGATAGACATCTAGGCAAGATTATTGGTAAGGTTAATCTGTGGATATGCCATTTATTGGCAGTTTTCCTGAGATACCCTTCCTGAGACAATCTTCCATGGAATCCTAAGCCCTGGACTACCATAGATGAGGGAATTAAGCGCCTGAGAGAATTTGCTGTTAGAGAGCTACTCTATGGTGAACATGAAACTCTGAATCCTCATATTCAGGTGGCTGTCGATCAGCACACCCAGGTCCCTCTCTGTTTGGGAGCTCTCCAGCCACTCCGACCCCAGCCTATAGCTCTGCATGGGATTGCCGTAGCCAAAGCGCAGCACTCGGCACTTGGACTTGTTGAATGCCATCCCATTGGACTCTGCCCATCTGTCCAGTCGGTCGAGGTCCCTCTGCAGAGCCTTTCTACCCTCTAACTGACTAACATCTGCCCCTAACTTTGTGTCATCTGCAAACTTGCTGATGACGGACTCTACCTCTTCATCCAGATCACCAACGAATATGTTGAAGAGGACAGGGCCCAGCACTGATCCCTGGGGGACACCACTGGTGACTGGCCTCCAGCTGGATGTGGCACCGTTCACTACCACTCTCTGGGCCCGGACCTCTAGCCAGCTCCTAACCCAGCACAGAGTGTAATGGTCCAATCCATACTGCTTCTAACTTTTTCCTCTTTTCTCTCTTTTCTAGCTCTCTCTGGGGAAAGGGGGACAGAGAAGGGGGAGCAGAGGTGGGGAACCCCCTCAGTAGAGGGGGGAACTCTCATTTCTGTGCTACTTTGTTGTATATTTCTGTATATATTGTAAATATTGTAAATTTTGTATATGCCCCTGCATATCCTATGTTGCTTTGTAAATATACAGCATCCATTGCTTTGCTAATTCAGCTGTGAGGGTTTTTTTTCCCTTTCCCTTCAATTTTCTTCCCTCTACTCACAGTGGGGGGAAAGGCCCGGACTTTCCCCCAACCCTACGACACACACCTCACATTGCCGGGTTACCTGTTCGACCGTGGTGTATAACTTCTGTGCTATACACTCCTGAACCAATTTTCGATGCAGGGCTTCTGTTCCCAGTGAGTCTTTACGTGTTCCATCTGAACAAAAGCCCAGAGGTTAGTGGGAATGATTAATTTCCCATCTGGTGTCCTGGCCCAGCCCTTTCCTGTCCTATTCCCCAAAAGGTCTTTAATTAATATCTGATCCTCTGTGCTATACACAGGTTCTGGCTCTTTTTGCTCAATTGACAGTTTACCATCTGAGATCAAAGCAAACTCTGACACCTTCCTCCCCTCCCTGGCCACCCTTTTAGCTGTTTCATCTGCCAGTCTGTTGCCTCTTTCTTGACCAGTATTCCCTTTTTGGTGTGCATTGCAGTGCATTATGGCTACTTTGCTTGGCTTCTGCACTGCTTCTAGCAGCCTCAGTATTTCTTCTGCATGTTTAATACCTTTTCCTTGAGATGTCAACAGTCCTCTCTCTTTCCAAATGGCTCCATGGGCATGTACCACCCCAAAGGCATACTTGGAGTCAGTCCATATGTTTGCACTTTTCCCTCGGGAAAGCTCAAGGGCTCTGGTGAGTGCTATTATCTCTGCCTTTTGAGCGGAGGTGTTACTTGGTAGGGCTTCTGCCTCGATTACTTCTTCCCCTGTAGTTACAGTGTACCCAGCTTTTCTTTCTCCCTGGATCACAAAACTGCTTCCATCAGTGTGCCAGTTATGGTCTGCCTTTCCTAGGGGTTCTTCCTTCAGGTCAGGTCTGCTGGAATAAGTGGCCTCAATTGTTTCCAAACAATCATGAATAAGTGGTTCTCCATCACCACCCTGGAGGAAAGAGGCTGGATTGACAAAGTTAGCAACTTTAATTTCTACATCATCCTGCTCTACTAGGATGGCTTGGTATTTAAGAAATCGTTGTGGAGACAGCCAGTGTCCTCCCTTGGCTTCTAGAACAGCAGAGCTGGTGTGTGATACTAGGACTGTGATCTTCTGCCCCATTGTGAATTTGCGAGACTCTTGAATGTTAATTGCAACTGCTGCCACAGCCCTCAGGCATCCTGGCCATCCCTTGCTTATCTCATCCAGTTGTTTAGAGAGGTATGCCACCGCCCTTCGGTAGGGTCCTGAGGTTTGTGCTAGGACTCCGAGTGCTATCCCTTGGCTTTCATGGGAATACAATAAAAAAGGTTTAGTGACATCAGGTAGGCCTAGTGCTGGTGCCCTCATCAATTCCTTCTTTAAGGTACGGGAAGCTTGTTCAGCTTCTCCATTCCATTGCAAGTCCTTATCAGTCTCTTTCAATAATTCATAGAGGGGTTTCACAAGCAGGCCATAATTATAAATCCACAACCGACACCACCCTGTCATTCCCAAAAAGGTTCGGAGTGCCTTTACTGTGTTTGGAAGTGGAATAGAACAGATGGCCTCCTTTCTTTCAGGGCCCAGCACTCATTGTCCTGCTGTTAATTCATATCCCAAGTAGGTTACTTGTTGCTGTACTATTTGGGCCTTCTGCGGGGAAACTCGGTACCCATTAAGTCCCAGGAAATTCAGCATACTCACAGTCCAGCTTTCACATTGCGCTCTGGTCTGGGTGGCCAGCAGGATGTCATCTACATACTGTAGCAGAAATCTGTTGCCTTCTGGCCTGTTCCACTTTTCTAATTCTTTTGCGAGCTGATTTCCAAAGATAGTAGGGCTGTTCTTAAATCCTTGGGGCAAGACTGTCCAAGTTAATTGACACTTTCGGTTAGTTTCTGGGTTCTCCCATTCAAAGGCAAACAGTGGCTGGCTCTCAGGGGCCAGGGGTAAACAGAAAAAGGCATCTTTTAGATCCAAGACGGTAAACCATTCTAATTCTGTTCTCAGTTGAGTCAAGAGGGTATATGGGTTTGCCACCACAGGATGGATATCCTTTGTTATTTTATTTATAGCCCTTAGGTCCTGCACTAACCGATACCCTCCAGCTGGTTTCCTGACAGGTAAAATTGGAGTATTGTAAGCTGATTCACACTCTGTTAGCAGCCCATACTTTAAGAATTTTTCTACAATAGACAAAACTCCTTCCCTATCTTCTTTCCTTAAAGGATATTGTTTTAATCTAACAGGTTGAGCTCCAGGCTTAAGATCTATTATCACAGGTAGGGCATTTTTGGCCCTTCCAGGCTGCTCAGTGTCCCAAACCCCAGGATATACTTGATCTTTTATGCTTTCTTTTATTCTGTTTTTCTCTTGTTGAGGGCTCATTAATGCAAGACTTAAAACCTCAATCAACTGTTCCTCCCTTTACTCTGAATTCTACCTTCCCTTATTAAATTTAATTTCAGCTCCCAATGCTTCCAACAAATCCCTCCCCAGCAATGACTTTGGGGCATTTGGCATATATAAAAATTTATGTAAGCCCCAAGTTTTACCATATTTATATTTAAGAGGTTTAAAAAAATATGCCTTCTCAGTTTGACCTGTAGCCCCTACCACAGAAACATAGCTCTCATCCAAAGGCAGCAGTGCTTGATTTAAGACTGAAAAGGTTGCTCCCGTGTCAACTAGGAATTCCAGTTTATTTTCTTGTTCCCCTAGCTTCATTATAACCAGAGGATCTGCTAGGGTATTTATAGTCTCCTCCGGTCCTCCCTAATCATCCTCTTCTAGTTGTGCCTGTATTCTATTTTTCTTTTTCCTCCGGACATTCTCTTTTCCAGTGTTCCTTCTTTTTGCAAATCGCACACTGATCCTTTTCCAACCGCACTCTATTAGTCCCTTTAGTCTCCTTACTTTCCTGCAATGCTGCTACCAACATTCTCTTCTCTTTTCTCCTATTTTCTTCTTCCCTGTTAGAAAATACTCTCCATGCTACATCCAAAAGTGCCTCTAAATCCCTTCCCTGCAGGGGTGACAACTTTTGCAGCTTCTTTCTGATATCACTAGTAGATTGGCCAATAAATAGGGTTACCAGTTGTTGTATACCCATTTCTGATCCGGGGTCAAGAGAGGTGTTTTTCCTCATGACTTCCCTCAGCTTATCCAAGAATTCTGAGGGTGATTCACCAGGTCCTTGTCTGACTGAGTATAACACAGACCAGTTAATTGCTTTCGGAATGGCTTTTTCTATTCCCCTGGCTACAAACTCCCGGTATTCCTCCCATCTAGTCCTTTGCAGGGCATTGTTCGTATTCCATTCCGGATTTTGGAGTGGAAATACATCTCCAATGTTTGCCCCCCCCCCCCGGGTTTGAATTCTTTCTGTTGCTAGCTCCAATCCATGTTTTTCAATTAATTGTTTCTCTGTTTCAGTCATTTGTTCTAATAATAACTGGATATCATCCCAGTCTGGATTTCTCCAGAGGAGAAAGTAACTCGTGCTGAGGAAGCTCCTCCTTACAATGACCTTTCTGATGATGAAAAGAAATATGCTTTGTTCACAGACGGCTCCTGTCATCTTGTTGGAAACAAGCGAAGGTGGAAGTCTATGGATATCAGCTACGGAGATTGGAATCAATAGAGCTGACCAATATGATCGAGTATTGTTCCTTTATTGTTCCAGTGTTGCAGGCCGATGGTGCAGGCCTGAGGTGCAGGCCTATGGAGCAGGCCTGTAGTGAAAGTATAGCACAGTAAAGAACAGGAGACAGGAAAGGCAGAAGTGTGTAGGAAGGGAACTGCTAGAACTTATATAAACTCGGAGTGCCCTGTTGGCATAGCTCCATTGGTTCCCTATGAGTGACCACACATTGCACTATTACAGATTATTGGTCCAGCTACTAATGACACAACGAGGTTGTTGATGCAGGTGCATGTCCTGTTGTCCCAAGATAACTGTCCATGTTTATAGCTACCAGTGCCTTGTTTTAGTTACATGCTGCAGGCACAGCACTGTTTTGCTACACTGCTAGCTGGCTCTGCATTTATGCTGATCATGGCCTGCCACCATGTCAGGCTCTAGGCCTGCACTGCCAGATTGCTCACACTACTCGTCACTGGCATTGCCACAAATCCCCCTTTTGTTTTTGTGAGCAATCTGGTCATGGGAGTTGTTCTCATCCCATACAAGATGCTACTGCAAACACAGAAGCAAGCAAGGTAAAGCTAAACTGTATAGCAAAAGCAAGAGTTCTGTAGTGCAGCATGTCTAACAGACTGGTGTAACCCATACAAGGCACAAAGCTTAAGTTGAACTAGTTACAATGCTCTACAGAGCTGGCATAATACATGGTCAAAGATAACAAACATTGTAAAGAAGAACTTAGATCTTAACAGTTCCGATCTTTACATTTCACTCCTCTTATTGACAGAGAAGACTTGATTATGCCTGAACGCATTGCACACAGAGATTGAGGCACAAATGCAATCCTTAGCACTGTCTCTTACAATCTGCTTTAGGATTATGTTGCATCTTTATTTTCTCTAGGATGGTCAAAAATCATGAATTGTTTAATGGTAGCAAGATTTCTTTAATCTGTAAAGGTAGATCTGGCCAGGCTCTAGCTTCACAGACATAAAACTTGCAGGCAAACAGCAAGAGCGAAAAGAGCTTCATTGCTTGCCCAATATAAAATTACACAGAATAATGTGTTTTTGCTCATCCTAGTAATTCTGATCTCTTAATGTTCACACAACAGTAAAGCAGTCACAACAGTCAGTTATAAGTTAGATGCTTTCTGTTGACATCTTGGATTATCGTGACAGTCATTGATGTCAGTGCTAAGCAGGTTTCCTGACTGTCATTTTCATGACATTTGTGCCGTGTTCATGCTGTCTTGTGGTGTGATGAACAGAAAATTCTCATTAACAGGATAACACAGTTGATAAGAATTTTCCGCTTGTTAGCTGAAATGCTGGAATGCAGGGAGGGGGAGAGGGGTTGGCAGGCAGCCTTTGAATAGTTAAGGAATAACAGGATTTTTCAGTGATTCACTTCCGTTAGTCTTGGACAAGATGATCTTTTGTATAAGATAAAGGACACCTGCATGATATGTATACTTTTCCCCTCCGGACATTCTCTTTTCCAGTGTTCCTTCTTTTTGCAAATCGCACACTGATCCTTTTCCAACCGCACTCTATTAGTCCCTTTAGTCTCCTTACTTTCCTGCAATGCTGCTACCAACATTCTCTTCTCTTTTCTCCTATTTTCTTCTTCCCTGTTAGAAAATACTCTCCATGCTACATCCAAAAGTGCCTCTAAATCCCTTCCCTGCGGGGGTGACAACTTTTGCAGCTTCTTTCTGATATCACTAGCAGATTGGCCAATAAATAGGGTTACCAGTTGTTGTATACCCATTTCTGATCCAGGGTCAAGAGAGGTGTTTTTCCTCATGACTTCCCTCAGCTTATCTAAGAATTCTGAGGGTGATTCACCAGGTCCTTGTCTGACTGAGTATAACACAGACCAGTTAATTGCTTTCAGAATGGCTTTTTCTATTCCCCTGGCTACAAACTCCCGGTATTCCTCCCATCTAGTCCTTTGCAGGGCATTGTTCGTATTCCATTCCGGATTTTGGAGTGGAAATACATCTCCAATGTTTGCCCTCCCTCCCCGGGTTTGAATTCTTTCTGTTGCTAGCTCCAATCCATGTTTTTCAGTTAATTGTTTCTCTGTTTCAGTCATTTGTTCTAATAATAACTGGATACCATCCCAGTCTGGATTGTGCTGCCTGACCATGAATCGAAAATGTGTAGCCATTCCTGTGGGATCGTTACGATAATTTTTAGCCTTTTCTCTCCAACTATCCAAATCATGACTTGTAAAAGGCTTCTTAATCCAGACTTGTTGCAGGGGGGCTTGAATGAGTACCTGGGAAGCCGGGGCATTTGCTTGCTGTCCTCGGGTCCTTCTTGCCACTGGCTTCCCTGAGCATAGCTCTGGGAAGTGACTCCAGTATCACTATCTGAATTACTGCCACTCCCAGAATTTCCTACATTATTTTCCAAGCTCTCTGTCACTACCTCTTGCAATTTTCCTGGAGATTGATAAAATTCAGGCAGGTCTTTTAATTCCTCAAGTTTAAGACACCTCTGCCCTATGCTACACGCAGAGCAACACCTTTTCAACTGTGTCTGCCTCTTATTCTTGGCCTTGTTTTCTTTTTCAAGGGCCAAAACCATTGGATCTGAGGGAGCTCTAATACCACAGTCCCTTTGAAACTCCGGATGCTCTCGGAGATAGAAAAACATATCAGCATATATTGTCTCATCCCATTTCTTTTCTCTTCTTAAAAACAACATCAATTACAGTAAAGTATCATACTCCAGACTCCCATTTACAGGCCATTTCTCTCCACCATCTAATTTATATAATGGCCACCACCGGGTACAAAATTTAATTAGAGTCTTTTGATTTGTTGACCCTCCTGGGGGGCCTCCAATTTCCCCCCAGTGGGCAAGTATACAACCAAGTGGGCTATGTCTTGGGATCTCACTACTTTGTCTCCCTCCCATTTTACACAGTACAACACAGTACTTTCTTTTTACAGCACACAGAACACAAAACAAATGCAAATACAACTACAACAATAATGACCGGTCCTTAGCACACAGTTATTGGCCACACACACTCAGCCACACATTCAAAACCTCTAGTACTTTATGTTCTTTAGGGACCCTCTTGGCCCCTCACACACTTAAATAATACTTAAAATTCCCTTTGGGACCCCCCTAGTCCCACACTACAAACAATGTTCAGAATATATAAACAATGCTTATAGTTACCTTTGGGACCCCCCCTGGTCCCAACTCAAGAGCTCTTTTACCTAGGGGTGCAATAAATGCCTCTCTCCCATGCAGGGCGTCCCCTCACGACTTACGGAGTTACCCCTTGTATAGAAGCATACCTTCTCTTTGCTGGCAGTCTTGTCTGTTCCTGCAGCGATCTGATGAGCAGCGGAGCTCTCCTCGAGAATTTCTCAGCAGGCCCTGAGAGGTCCAGCAAGGTTCTGCTCCATGAGATCAGTTTTATTATGCAGTTGTTCTGTTCCATGAGATTAGTTATGCTTCATATCTTTTTTTTCCTTCATTTTCTTTCATTTCTTCAAGACAGGCTGGGAGAGTTGGGGTTGTTCAGCCTGGAGAAAAGAAGGGTCCAGGGAGACTTTATAGCACCCTCCCAGTATTTGAAGGGGCCTACTGGATAGTTGGAAAGGAGCTTTTCACAAAGGCATGTAGTGATAGGATAGGGGTAATGGCTTCTGATTGGAAGGCAGATGTAGATTAGGCATTAGGAAGAAATTCTTCACCACAAGGGTGGTGAGGCACTGGAATACATTAACCAGAGAAGCTGTGGAGGTTCTAATCCTGGAGGTGTTCCAAAGCCAGGTTGGATGGGGCCTTGAACAACCTGGTCTAGTAGGAGTCCCTGCCCATGTTTTGTATCTGTTGGAACTAGGCGATCTTTAATGTCTCTACCAACCCAAACCATTCTTTCATGATTTGTCTAAAGGTTATGAAAGGATGTATCCATTTCATAACTTGTAGGCTAAAAGAATAGTTTAATTATGACAGGTTTTGAAAACAGTATTTGGAAATCACTTTTGTCCTTCAAAATTAGGAATAGAAAGAAACTGCATAGAGTGTCTCTTACCAAATACATCAGCCAGGAGCATGTTTGCTAAGGGTTAGTATCACAATCATATGATGACAACATACTTCTCCATTTCTGTCCTGTATTACTGGCCCTGTAACTCATATTTGTTGCCCAGATTCTGTTGGACTGAAAATTAAAAATAGTATGTTGATCTTCCAAGGTTTTGTAGGCATCCCAACATTATAATCCCAAATTTTGGCAAACCAACAGATCAATCTGTGGCCCAAAAAAGGGCCCAAACTGTGGCATTTATAGTGAAAGTCATAACTCAGGATTGCAGTACTTTGGCAGGATTGTTTGGGGAAGCTTGCATAACATCTGTTTGCAACATGCCTGGTTCAAACCAGCATTCCTCCTCTTGTGAGTGCTGGTGGCTTTTTTAAAGGAAAGGAAACTTGGGTCATTATGTAAGCAAATTAATTTTACTGGGTGCCTATCCAGATCTGCTTGAAGTACAGAAAACCTACAACTTAAAAGCTACTTTTGATATATATATTTACTGAAGATTTTTACCATAGTTGTGTCCTTTTTTCTCTTTTTTTCTTACTGTTCTGATCTCATTCCTGTAAGTACTCTTTATGATGCCAGAGGGACTAGTCTTGTGGAGGGATTGATGTGTTCAAAATCCCTGCTCACTGCTTTAAACATTTTTAGTGCTTTATTCTCATTATGTTAGCGTAGTAGGGACCATGTAAAGGCATGCTTCATTTTGGATGCTTACTATCTAGATTGTTTTTCACAGAGGGTTTTATTTTCAGGGTTTTTGGTTGTCTTGTTCCTCTTACAAGATGTGGCTACTTGTTTTGACTCAAAACAGCTTACAGCTTTATAGCTTCTTTGCAAGCCATCTTTAGTACTGGCAATGTAAATTAATAAATTTTGAATTACACGGTTTGCTTGTTATTTTTGTTTGTTAATACAGAGAACGTGTTAACAGGATTAATATTGTGTATCACACATAAAGATTTAAATGTGGTTTAACAATGAAATAATTACTGTAGAAATAGGAACAAGGAATTCTTGGTGAAATTAATTCTATTTTTTATGTCTGTTGTTTCAAGTGTCATTTGAAGACAGAATTTTAAAACCTGTTTTAACCCTTTTCAGCACTTTGTATGCAAGAAAAGCTTTGTGAGAAAAAAAATGTACAAACTCTGAGTAGTGAAGAGACAAAAGACAAAGAAGAAAGGAAAGGCAGAAGGACTTCCCTCACACTCCACAAATATTATGTAAAAATTTTGTAGAGCTCATTCCCAGTAAGATTCAATTTAAAGATTTGTAGTTTGGTCTCTTCTCCCAGGCAACTAGCGCCAGAATGAGGGGACACAGTCTCAAGCTGCGCCAGGGGAGGTTTAGACTCAAGGTGAGGAGGAAGTTCTTCACCGAGCGAGTCATTCGTCATTGGAACGGGTTGCCCAGGGAGGTGGTTGAGTCATCATCCCTGGAGGCGTTCAAGAGGAGATTGGACGTGGCACTTGGTGCCATGGTCTATTTATGAGGTCTGTGGCGACAGGTTGGACTCAATGATCCTCGAGGTCCTTTCCAACCTAAGCTATACTGTGATACTATGATCTTACAGACAGATGTCCAAATGTTTCTGAAAATAAAAGCTATAGGGAATAACTGTATTTCAAATTAAACCAATTTATAACAAATGATAAAGCTTACAGCAGTGTTCAACACTTTTCTATCTCCAGTTGTTCAGAAAATATGAAGATACCTGAAACATGTATTAAGAAGCAACAACATGTGCTCTGGCAGGTACACAACTGGGGAACTGGAAAAGTACAAAAAAGCACTGGAGCAAAAGAATCCCTTTCCATTAAACAAGACTTGGGGAAGGTAATCTTAGTGCAATTTGGCAACATTTAAAAATTACCTGGGGTGGAAAGCCTTGTTTGCTTGAGTAGTAGTTAATGGCACAAGAAATATTTGGAGAAGAAAGGTTTTGTTGTTACCTATCCCTTTTTTACAAGGAAATTAGGAACACATTACAACAAAAGAAAATACCCTTCATCCCTTATTCAGAACTTCTGTAGAGAGTTTCATATCAGTGTGGGCCAGAGGGCTCTATTCAGTGAGTTACCATTTACTTCAATCACAGGCAATTTACCAGAGATTACTTTGCAGTACCTCTGAATACCTCTAACATTCCAAAGAATGGAAATCAAGTCATCTTTTCAGGACTCTTGTGTGCTTCTTCCATCATGCTGTCATGTTCATCCTGGTTTCAGTTGAATCATTAAATAAAAAATATATTCACAAGAGATCCTAGAGACCTTGCTTATGTAAACCAGTGTTATTAAAGATGGTTCATTACTGGAAAATTGCCATTATAATTTAAAAAATTATAATAACTTTTATAATTAAATAGTGTTCTGTCCACTTATCAGCATAGCTATCTGAAGATTGTTTTCTGTGGCAATGCCAGCGACGAGCAGTGTGAGCAATCTGGCAGTGCAGGCCTAGAGCCTGACATGGTGGTAGGCCATGCTCAGCATAAATGCAGAGCCAGCTAGCAGTGTCGCAAAACAGTGCTGTGCCTGCAGCATGTAACTAAAACAAGGCACTGGTAGCTATAAACATGGACAGTTATCTTGGGACAACAGGACATGCATCTGCATCAACAAACCTTGTGTGTCATTAGTAGTTGGACCAATAATCTATAATAGTGCGATGTGTGGTCATCATAGGGAACCAATGAAGCCATGCCAACAAGGCACTCCGAGTTTATATAAGTTCTAGCAGTTCCCTTGCTACACACTTCTGCCTTTCCTGTCTCCTCTTCTTCTACACTTTGCTGTGCTATACTTGCACTACAGGCCTGCTCCATAGGCCCGCACCATCGGCCTGCAACACTGGAACAATAAAGGAACAATACTCGATCATATTGGTCAGCCGTATTGATTCCAATCTCTGTTGCCTCCCATATCTGGCGCCCGAATAAACCTGAACTCGTGGACAAGGGATCCTCAGACTACAATACTGATCCACTCAGCATAAAGAGGTACGTCCGAGCAATATGGAAAAGTGGTCGAAATAGCACTGCCCCGGTGCTGAAAAAATTAGCAGCGTGCGCTCAAAAAGGAAGTGAATCTCACCCTGGCCCGGTGAGCGACCGGGGACAGGCAAGGGGCAGCAGGCCACGACACAGAAGAGGCTGTGCTAAACGCCCTCCACCTATCCTGAGAGGTATTACTGGCAATCCTGGGATCTTAAAAGGGCTATTAGCCTGAGCCCAGAGTTATCCCCACGGCAAATAAGCTTTTACTTCCGAAGCACGGGACGAAATTGCAGCCCAGCTGTGGGATGAGGTGCTAAATACTTTAAGCAGCTTTTCGCTATAGCACCGTGTGACGGATTGTCACGTACATTGCAATCAAAAATAAAAAAGCAGCGCTGGCTACTCCCGATTCAGCTGCTGTTCTAACCGAGACGAGAAAGGGAGACTCGGAAGGCACCCCCCGCCCTCCTCCTCCCTCCCTGCACATCGTCTGCCGCTCCGTCAGCATCCTCCTCAATTTCAATTGCCCGCTACTCCTTCTACACGAATCGTGGCTCTATTACCGTCCTTTTGAGCGGAAAAATCTGCTCCTGCCACGTCAATAGTGGCAGAAGCGAATCCCGATCAAACTGATAAGGCGCGCGAAATCAAAATGGAGGTCGCTACGCATTAAGAATTAGACAAAGGAGACGCCACCTCCACCATCTTGGCGAGCACACCGTGTTTATTAAGACACCACCACAGCCGTCCGCACCCAGCAGAGAAACCCATTAATAAAAAAAAAAAGCGGCGAAACCTGTGGCTCGGCCTTTTCGATCCCCTTCATCAACATCTTCCTCTGATACCGCCAGCGACGGCTTGGACTTGGAAGCTGAGAGGACTGACACTGGGAGGCCGAACAGGGGCAACTCTGCCCTGCAACTCCTCTTAGAAAAAAAAAATAAAAAAAAAATGCAGCGCTTGCAGGCTCGCGATCACGGCATTTTTGCACCCCCACCCCACTGCGAGCCCCGGCCGTCCCGATGGTGGCCCCCACCACCCTAGCAGCGCTCACCCCGGCAGCCCTCAGCCCGGCAGCGCCCACCCCAACAGCGCCCCACACCCCAGCAGTTCTCCTGGCAACGCCTCTCACGACCCCCCATGGCCCCCGTGAGTACCAGCAGCTCTGATCAAGGTGGCATCGACCGACGCACCGCCGATAACACCACGGACACCGGCAGCAGCCACCTCCATGGTGGCGGCAAAAACGGCCCCTTCCTCCCAGCGGTTTCAGCTGCACTACACCCCCCCCGCCTCTTACATTCCAGACATTATCAGCAGAGTATAGCACTGGACGGAGATTTCAATTCAGTCCCGACGGGGCGATCGGGAGGTGGGAGGGACATGGAACTGTCCCGCTGCGCTGGTGGAAAGGTATTGTGGGAAATGTAGTCACAGATGGAGATGGTTAACAATGACTAATCTCTGAACTGACTAATGTTAAAGGAAGCTAGACAAGCCATAGCTACCTGTGGTGGGTTGGAAGGGGTAAGGCCAAAGAAGCCTCTTCCCTCCCCCCTGTAAGTAAAGGGAAAGAAAAATTGAAGGGAAAGGAAAAAAAACTCACCAGCTGAATTAGCAAAGCAGTGGAGCTTATATTTACAAAGCAATGTAGGATTTGCAGGGGAATATTTACAAATTTACAATATCTACAATATATAAAAAGATATACAACAGAGTAACACAGAAATGAGAGTAACCCCCCTCGGCAGAGGGGATTCCCCACCTCCACTCTCCCCTCTCTTCCCCCCTTTCCCCAGAATAGGTTAGAAGAGAGAGAGAGAGAGAGAGAGAAAGAAGTTAAAAGCAGTTTTGTGTTAATTGGAAGGGAGTTAATACCGGACTTTTATCAAGTCTTCAAGGCCGAGGCCTTGGCAGAAAGGCCAGCATAGACAGAGCTGCAGCACCGTGGAGAGGCGGAAGCAAGACTGCCCGAGAAGTTCCCGGAGTGCCCAGTTCACTCCCCGTTCAGAAGGTGCTTCCTCCCACTCTTCCAATGAAATTAGTTCAGACTATTCTTTCTGTTTACCAACTTCCGTCCACCATATTCCCTTTCTTAAGGGGGCAACGCCAACCGGTCACACTACCTATGGGCTACAGTCAGGATACACAACTGCTGTAATCAATCAGTTGTTTTCAACACATTTGTTAATCCCTTTTGACACACGTATGTCAGCAAATGGTGTTTATTACGAGGTCTGAGAGCGATCA
Source organism: Melanerpes aurifrons (assembly GCA_011125475.1). NCBI lineage: Eukaryota > Metazoa > Chordata > Aves > Piciformes > Picidae > Melanerpes > Melanerpes aurifrons. The sequence goes on along the minus strand of WWNC01000123.1, from coordinate 1,152,266 downwards.
TGGAGGAGATGGGTGCCTTACAACCTGGCCTCCCAACTCCCAGTACCCACAAATTGGGACCCGATTAATATTCATTTGAAGGATCATTTTCTTTACAATTTGCTTACACCTGGAGGACTTAACAAAGTCTGCATCTACTGAGTCATCGATTAAGGCAGACTCCACCCACCGATATCAATGGGTAGCCTCAAGGCATGCTTGAATCCTCAAGGCACTCTCTTCCCACTTAGACTCATTGTGACATAGACTTGTGACATCTATAAGTCTATGGATGATATTCTGATTGCAACAAAAAAGTTACATCTAAGACAGTGCTGTCTGAGTTTCAGCAGCAAGCAGACTTGAAAGTCACACCACCTTAGACCGTGCAACTCCTCAATTAACTGACAATTAACTTGCAAATGCCTCGGAAGCCACGCCCCAGCAGCCAGCAGACTCTACGAGGTGTCACCATTAACCATCTCGTTGGGGCGAGATCTTTGCCAGATCTTATCAGCAAATGCAGCTTCCTGAGAAGGCTTTGCAATTAAGTCAGGATTTAGTGATCAAAGGGTGGTCCAAAATCCAGGACAATAACTCTGATCCTGTGTTTCTTACTACTCAGCAGGATCTAACAGGGACACTTGGTTCCTTTGTCAATACCATCCCTTACATACGGCATTCAATACTAATTCAGACCTGACTCACGATTTGAAGGTAGAAATGCTGGATATTTTGGCATTTGATAATGCTAATGAAGAAACTAAACAGGTTCTCAGCATTTTATCAACAGGTGCCACTGCCTCATGACTGCAGGACGCAACAACGAATGGAGGCATCGACAAGCAGCAATGTATCTAGCCACGGCCATAGAAGCAGTCCTGAAATCATCGTGCCTCTGAGAAACCTAGATACCTTATATCAAAGTGTCTGACTGTTGGACAGACTTGAAAGTGTCACAGATCTAATCATTTTACTCGAGATCGTCGCAAAAGCTGCTCCCGCAGTGCAAGTACACTCCGCAATGACACCAAACCAGGGTGCTAGGACCGCACCCCCTTCCCTCCCCCTCCCTCCCCTCTGGCAGCGCATAACGGACCTGACAACAGCCGCATATCTCCTTTTGAATCCACAAAGCGTTGTCGAGTTTAACTGGCATGGTCCTTTGGGTCACACACCCTGTGCTCTGTTAATTGGCAGATTGTCTACCTTTAGACAGGGCATTTTTATAATGCCTGGTTCAATACATTCTGATTATGACTGGGCTATGAAAATTATGCTCTATACCATTGCCTCTCCTGTTAGCACTCTTGTTGGGACAGAAATTGCTCAGCTAATACCATCTCAGTCCCGAGTGCCTAAAACTTCTAACAGGATCTGAGGGCAAGAAGGCTCGGGTTCCACCGATATGCCTAATACCTTATTAGCCCTAGAAATCCAAAAGGGAAAACTGGAACAGATGGTATCTGTCAGACACCCTTGTGGACAAATTATACAATTTTCAATGATTATGGATACTGGAGACGATGTCATCATTATATCTAGTCATAAACGGAATGGTCACTAGTCATTGCTCATGGCAAATGTTGAAGTCGTGTTTAAAAGGTATCCATAACAACCTGGGTTAGCAAAGAGCCAGTGCAATTAGCTTTTAACTACAGCAAATCAATCACTGCAAGACCGTACGTGTTAACCCTTCCAGTTGCTCTATTGGGCTGAGAAGCCTTAAGCCAGCTAGGAGCAAAACTTGTTACAGTTCCTTCTTTGTAGTGGCTACTAGTCAGCAACCAACCCTCAAATTAAAATGGAAAACACATAATCCAGTATGGGTGGAACAATGGTCGTTCAGACACGATAGGCTGCAAGTTGCTAACACCCCAATACAGAAACAATAGCAACTAGGTCACACCTTGCTAGCCACCCACCCCTACCCCCACCCCCAGAAAAGGGAGGATTTTCTGGTAGGACTCTTGCCAACCAAAGCTCTGCTCTGATTTAAAGTTACAGTGCTAATTTCTTAATTTCTGATTGCAATGTCCTTAAGAGATTTGTTATTTAGAGTTTTGCTAAGTTTTCCTGGTAAGCATAATGAATGGTAAGCATTTGGTATTTACAGATACCTAGTACATAGTAATTGTAGTAAGGTGTAAGTACTTAGTAATGAGTTCACATTGTAAGATTTCTTTTGGTTCGAACCTTCTTAGTTGTGTGCCATGGCATTTCAAAGGAGCTCCATGTAATATAGTTAAGATTTGTAGTAAATAGGTATTAATTTTAAAAAGTATTCCTTAGCTAAGGTAATGTCTTTATATTTCCTTCTTAGACATAGACTAGAAAAAAAACCAAAACAAATAAATGCAAAAAAAAGGGTAAACAAAAAGGTAACATGTGCAAAGAAAAAGTGTAAGCATAGAAATATATAACAAAAGCACAAAAACTCTGGATACAAAACACAGAGTACTAAATACCAGAATAGTAATAAAAAAGAAGAGCAACAATAAAAATAAAATATTAAAAACAAATATGACACACTGAAAAATCATAAGGATTACTAACAAAAAATAGCTATTAATAGAAAAAAAACTACATAAGAATTGTTAGGAAAAGATAAAAATAAGGATTATCAAGACTACTAGATTAAAACAAACAAAAATTATACAAAGAAAAATCAAGAAAATTAGAATGAAAAATGATAATAAAAAAGAATTAATAGAAAAGAAGGTTAAAACATATAATAAAAAAGTAAAAATAAAAATTAAAATGGAAAATAGATTAAATAAAACAAACATGCAAAATAAATAATAATTACAATAAAGAATATAAGATAAAAAAAATTAAACACTAGATAAAAAGAAAAAATAGAAATTACAAAAATAAAAGAAATTGAAAATAAAAAATTGATTAGAATAACAAATTAAAATACAGAGTAAAAAATTACAATAACAAAATAAAAATTATAATAAAGAAGGTAAAAAAGAAATAAAATTACAAAAAGTAAGTTAAAAATAATAATAAAAATTGAAAGAACAAAGAAAAATTAAAATACAAAATAACAAAAATTAATTGAATAAAATATAAATCAAAATTAGATTAAAATTAACAAAACAAAAAAGTTAACAAAAAATAATTATAAAGTGCAGATAAAAAAAATAATAAAATGCAATGAAGAAAAAACCACATTAAAACAGTACAGAAATAATTTTAAAGCAAAAATTAAAATGAATTAAAGATTAAACAAAAGAACTAGATTAAAAGTCAAAATATTAAACATATCAAAATAATAAATTCACAATATAAAATAATAACTAAAAATGAAATAAAATAACAAGGAGAAACAAAATAAATAATAGATACATTCAACAAAAAGCGTGAAACAACTCAAATTAGAATTAAAAAAAAAAAACTATAAAAATAATTTAGAAAATAAAATTGAAATTAAAAGAAATTAAAAAATTAAGTAAAAGCAATTGCAAACATGTAAAAAATAATAAAAAAACAAAATACATATATACATATAATGAAATCAAACAAAAATGAAATAGATTCCTTGAAAGTAGATTTCAAAATATTAAAGAAATGAAGCAAAAAATTAATTACAAATTTTAAAATAGTTCACATTAAAAACAAACAAAAAACAGTCAAAACTAGCTACAAAATATGTGGAATCATAGACTCATGGAATGAGTCAAGGTTGGAAAGGATCACAAGGATCATTTAGTTCCAAACACTGCCATGGGCAGGGACATCTCACACTGGATCAGGCAGGCTAGAGCCTCGTCCAGCCTGGTCTTAAACACTTCCAGGCATGGGGCCTCAGCCACCTCCTTGGACAACCCATTCCAGGGCTTCACCACTTTCACGGTGAAGAATTTCTCCCTCACATCCAGCCTGAATCTTCCCATCCCCAGCCTTGTTCCATTCTCCCTAGTCCTGTCATTTCCTGACATGCTAGGATGTCCCTCCCCAGCATTCTTGTAGGCTCTCTTCAGATACTGGATGGCCACGATCAGGTCACCTCGAGCCCTCTTTTCTGCTAACTGCAATCATTGCAATAAACGACAGCAGAAGAATCAAGACCATGAGGACACAGCATTTCCCATGCAGTCGAACATCGATCACAATAACTGTTATGATGATCTGGGATCTAACAGCATCACTCAGAAGAATGTACCACAGCATCATGTGAATTAGGACTGAATATTGTGGTTGCTTGATAACTTTGTATTCTCTCTTGTTAACTAAGTGTGCCTCAGAATGTAGACATCCTAGAGGATACAGTTTCATCTTTACATTTTGCTTAGTAGAGATTATTAAACAAACAAACAAACAAACAAAAAAAGGGGGAAAAGAGAGAATACCCCATAGCACAAAAATAGCTCATGGCAACCCTAGAAATGCTGTAACCCTAGAAACATCAACCCTAGTGTGGTGGGTTGGAAGGGTAAGGCCAAGAAGCCTCCTCCCTTCCCCCTTGTAAGGCAAAGGGAAAGAAAATTGAAGGGAAAGGGAAAAAAAAACTCACAAGCTGAATTAGCAAAGCAGTGGAGCTTTATATTTACAAAGCAATGTAGGGTATGCGGGGGAATATTTACAAATTTACAATATTTACAATATATACAAAGATATAGAATAAAGTAACACAGAAATGAGGGTTTCCCCCTCTGCTGAGGGGGATTTCCCACCTCCGCTCTCCCCTCTCTCCCCCTTTCCCCAGAGTGGGATAGAAAGAGGAAGAAAAGAGAGAAAAAAAAAAAATGTTAGAAGCAGTTTGTGTTAATTGGAAGGGAGTTATACCGGCCTTTATCAAGTCTTCAAGGCCGAAGCCTTGGCAGAAATCCCAGCATAGAGAGAGCTGCTGCACGAAGAAGAGGTGGAAGCAAGACTGAAGATAAAGTTCCGGGAGTGCCCAGTTCACTCCCAGTTCACTCCCAGTTCAGAAGGTGCTTCCTCCCACTTCACCAATGAAATTAGTTTAGATTATTCTTTCCGTTTACCAAGTTCCGTCCACCATATTCCCTTTCTTAAGGGGGACAACGTCAACCGGTCACACCTAGAAATGCTGTAACCCTAGAAACATCAACCCTAGAAAGTGTTGTAACCCTAGAAACATCAACTTTGCAATGTGCTGTAACACTCTCACTGACTTAGAGAATGACACACAAGAGACTCAGTAAGTTTCTTGTATTATGCTTCTATTCTGGCGCGCCTGACACAGGTAGAATAATTTCAAAAGACCTGTGTGTCTTCAAAGAGTTTTGGGCAAACTTTTATACAAAAAGTTATCTGTCTATAATGACAGAGGTCCAGATGCTTCCTATCGATACAAAGCTTATCTATCTAAAAATAGCAGAAGTATACATATCATGCAGGTGTCCTTTATCTTATACAAAAGATCATCTTGTCCAAGACTAACGGAAGTGAATCACTGAAAAATCCTGTTATTCCTTAACTATTCATAGTTTCATAGTTTCATAGTTTCATTCAGGGTTGGAAGGGACCACAAGGATCATCTAGTTCCAACCCCCCTGCCATGGGCAGGGAAACCCCACACTAGATCAGGCTGGACAGAGCCTCATCCAGCCTGCTCTTAAACATCCCCAGGGACGGGGCCTCGACCACCTCCCTGGACAACCCATTCCAGGGTCTCACCACTCTCATGGTGAAGAACCTCCTCCTCACATCTAGCCTGAATCTCCCCACCTCCAGCTTCATTCCATTCCCCCTAGTCCTATCACTACCTGACATCCTGAGAAGTCCTTCCCCAGCCTTCCTGTAGGCCCCCTTCAGATACTGGAAGGCCACAATTAGGTCACCTCGGAGCCTTCTCTTCTGCAGACTGAACAACCCCAACTCCTTCAGTCTGCTCTCATAGGAGAGGTGCTCCAGCCCTCTGATCATCCTCGTGGCCCTTCTCTGGACACGTTCCAGCACCTCCACATCCCTCTTGTAATAGGGACTCCAGAACTGGACACAGTACTCCAGATGGGGTCTCACCAGGGCTGAGTAGAGGGGAGGATCACCTCCCTCGACCTGCTAGCCACACTTCTCCTGATGCAGCCCAGGATCTGATTGGCCTTGCGGGCTGCAAGTGCACATTGAGAGCTCATGTTGAGCTTTTGTCCACCAGTACCCCCAAGTCTCTCTCCTCAGGGCTACTTTCCAGCCAGTCACTGCCCAGCCTGTATTTGTGCCTGGGATTGCCTCGACCCAGATGCAGGACCCTGCACTTGCTCTTATTGAACTTCATGAGGTTGGCTTGTGCCCACCTCTCCAGCCTGTCAAGGTCCCTCTGGATGGCCTCCCTTCCCTCCAGCGTGTCTGCTGCACCACACAGCTTGGTGTCATCAGCAAACTTGCTGAGGGTGCACTCAATGCCACTGTCCATGTCACCCACAAAGATGTTGAATAAGACAGGTCCCAGGACTGATCCCTGAGGGACTCCGCTTGTCACTGGCCTCCACTGGGACATGGACCCATTGACAGCCACTCTTTGGGTGCGGCCATCAAGCCAGTTCCTTATCCATCTAGTGGTCCACCCATCAAACCCATGTGTCACCAGTTTGGAGACCAGGATGTGGTGCGGGACAGTGTCGAAGGCTTTGCTCAGGTCCAGGTAAATGACATCAGTTGCTCGCCCCTCATCGATTAATGTTGTCACCTGCTCATAGAAGGCCACCAGGTTGGTCAGGCAGGATTTGCCCTTGGCAAAGCCATGCTGACTGTTCCCAATCACCTCTTCACTATTCTTTTGAGCGAGTAGTGACTCCAGGAGGATCTGCTCCATGATCTTTCCAGGCACAGAGGTGAGACTGACTGGCCTGTAGTTCCCTGGTTCCTCCTTCTTACCCTTTTTGAAGATGGGGGCAATGTTTCCCCTTTTCCAGTCCGTGGGGACTTCACCAGATTGCCATGACTTTTGAAATATAATAGAGAGGGGTTTAGCAACCTCATCTGCCAGTTCTCTCAGTACCCGTGGGTGTATCCCGTCAGGTCCCATGGACTTGAACACTTTCAGGTTCTTCAGATGATCACGAACCTGATCTGCACTCACAATGGGCAGTTCTTCCTCCCCGTCCCTGGCTTTGACTTCCATAACGTCAGGAGTGTGGCTAGAGGCCCTTGAAGTGAAGACTGAGGTAAAGAAGTTATTAAGTACCTCAGCCTTTTCCTCATCACTTGTGACCATGTCACCATTTTCCTTTCTGAGGGGGCCCACACCTTCCCTAGTCTTCTTCTTCCCATTAATATACCTGTAAAAGTTCTTAGTGTTCCCTCTAATCTCCCTGGCTAGATTCAATTCAAACTCTGCTTTGGCTTTCCTAACCAGGAGTCTCGCTGCTCGGGCAGCTTCCTTATATTCCCCTGTTCTACCTGTCCTTCTCTCCACTTCCTGTAGAGTTTCCTTTTAAGTAATAGTGTGTCCAGTAGCTCCTTGCCCATCCAGGCAGGCCTCCTAGCATTCTTACCTGCTTTTCTCTTTGTTGGTACACAGAGCTCCTGGACACAGAGGAGGTGGTCCTTGAATATTGACCAGCTGTCCTGGGTCCCTCTTCCCTCCAGGGCTTTGTCCCACGACACTTTGGCTAGCAGATCCCTGAAGCGATCAAAATCTGCACGCCTAAAGTCTAGGGTCGTGAGCTTGGAATACTTCCTCCTGATTGCCCTGAGGATGTTAAATTCAACTGCTTCATGGTCACTGCAGCCAAGGCCGTCTCTGAGCCTCACATTGCTTACCAGCCCTTCCCTGTTGGTGAGAACAAGGTCCAGCATAGCACCATTTCTTGTTGGTTCCTCTACCATTTGGAGGAGGAAGTTGTCTTCTATGCAGTCCAGGAACATCCTGGATTGCTGGTGCCTTGCTGTGTTGTCCCTCCAGCAGATGTCCGGGTGGTTGAAATCACCCATGAGGACCAGGGCTTGTGACCTGGAAGCCGCTTCTATTTGCCTATGGAGGGCCTCATCTGCTTGGATCTGCTGGTCAGGTGGCCTGTAGGAGACCCCCACAGTAATATCTCCTTCCCTGTCCTGCCTTTAATTTTAACCCACACACTCTCAACTAGCTCATCATCCCTCCCCAGTTGGAGCTCCACTGATTCCAACTGGTTACTGACATAGAGGGCAACACCTCCTCCTCTCCTTCCCTGCCTATCCTTCCTAAAGAGTTTATATCCATCTATGCCTACATTCCAGTCATGGGATTCATCCCACCAAGTTTCAGTAACAGCCACTATGTCATGGCATCCCAGCAGCACAGTGGCCCTTAACTCATCCTGTTTGTTGCCCAAGCTGCGCGCATTCGCATAGAAGCACTTCAGCTGTGCTGGCCCTGTCCTCCTCTTGTGCCAAATCCCCTCGGTTTCCACAGAATGTCCTGGTGGATCATTCGTGGCTTGCCTCAGGGCAGCAAGTTGAGAGCCCTTACCATCTCTCCTTCTCTCTACTGCTGGTGAGCTGCCCTCTGTTTGTCACCAGCCAGCAGGAGACTATTAACCCCTTCCCCTTCAAATCTAGTTTAAAGCCCTATCAATGAGCCCTGCCAATTCCTGCCCCAGGATTCTTATCCCCCTCTGGGACAAGTGTGTCCCATGAGTTGTTTTCAGCTCAGGTGCCTTGAAAACCAATCCATGATTGTGGAACCCAAAGCCCTGTCGATGGCACCAGCCCCTGAGCCATGAATTGATCTGTCGGCCCTTCCTCAGTGTGTCCTCATCCATTGCTGACGTTAGAGGGATGGCTGAGAACACGACTTGAGCCCCTGATGCCTTTAGCATTTGCCCTAAAGTTCTGAAGTCTTTTTAATAGATTGTGAGCCTCTCATTGTTACATCGTCACTGCCCACCTGAAAGACCAGCAGTGGGTAGTAGTCTGAAGGACTCACGAGGTTGGGAATTCTGTCTACAACGTCTTTTACTTGGGCACCAGGGAGGCAGCTGACCGCTCTATGAAATTGGTCTGGTCTGCATATTGGGCCCTCTGTTCCCCTCAGTAGGGAGTCTCCTATGACGATGACCCTGCGAGGTTTCTTTTCTGGGTAAGTTTTGATGGCTGGCCTGAGGCAACCTGTCATTGGTACAGCTTCTGACCTTCTTGAGTCCTCAGCCTCCCCAATGACCTGTTCCTCCTGCAGAGCCTCATACCTGTTCTGTAACTGCACTGGAGGCAGTGTGCTGCTCACAGGAGCAGACTTCCTGTGTTTGCACTTCTTCCGTCGGGCAGAGACCTGTTCCCATTGGCCCTGCTCATGTGGGTTACTACAGGGAGGTTGAGAATCTTGCTTCTGGGGAGGTATCAAACTCCCTGCTCCCCTAAGTGTTACCCCCTGTTCTGGTTTAGAAGAGATTACGTTATGGGAATCGTCAATTTTCTGCTCACCATCTCTTCTTCAAAGGCTGCCTGCCAACCCCTCTCCCCCTCCCTGCATTCCAGCATTTCAGCTAACAAGCGGAAAATTCTTATCAACTGTGTTATCCTGTTAATGAGAATTTTCTGTTCATCACACCACAAGACAGCATGAACACGGCACAAATGTCATGAAAATGACAGTCAGGAAACCTGCTTAGCACTGACATCAATGACTGTCACGATAATCCAAGATGTCAACAGAAAGCATCTAACTTATAACTGACTGTTGTGACTGCTTTACTGTTGTGTGAACATTAAGAGATCAGAATTACTAGGATGAGCAAAAACACATTATTCTGTGTAATTTTATATTGGGCAAGCAATGAAGCTCTTTTCGCTCTTGCTGTTTGCCTGCAAGTTTTATGTCTGTGAAGCTAGAGCCTGGCCAGATCTACCTTTACAGATTAAAGAAATCTTGCTACCATTAAACAATTCATGATTTTGACCATCCTAGAGAAAATAAAGATGCAACATAATCCTAAAGCAGATTGTAAGAGACAGTGCTAAGGATTGCATTTGTGCCTCAATCTCTGTGTGCAATGCGTTCAGGCATAATCAAGTCTTCTCTGTCAATAAGAGGAGTGAAATGTAAAGATCGGAACTGTTAAGATCTAAGTTCTTCTTTACAATGTTTGTTATCTTTGACCATGTATTATGCCAGCTCTGTAGAGCATTGTAACTAGTTCAACTTAAGCTTTGTGCCTTGTATGGGTTACACCAGTCTGTTAGACATGCTGCACTACAGAACTCTTGCTTTTGCTATACAGTTTAGCTTTACCTTGCTTGCTTCTGTGTTTGCAGTAGCATCTTGTATGGGATGAGAACAACTCCCATGACCAGATTGCTCACAAAAACAAAAAGGGGGATTTGTGGCAATGCCAGTGACGAGTAGTGTGAGCAATCTGGCAGTGCAGGCCTAGAGCCTGACATGGTGGCAGGCCATGATCAGCATAAATGCAGAGCCAGCTAGCAGTGTAGCAAAACAGTGCTGTGCCTGCAGCATGTAACTAAAACAAGGCACTGGTAGCTATAAACATGGACAGTTATCTTGGGACAACAGGACATGCACCTGCATCAACAACCTCGTTGTGTCATTAGTAGCTGGACCAATAATCTGTAATAGTGCAATGTGTGGTCACTCATAGGGAACCAATGGAGCTATGCCAACAGGGCACTCCGAGTTTATATAAGTTCTAGCAGTTCCCTTCCTACACACTTCTGCCTTTCCTGTCTCCTGTTCTTTACTGTGCTATACTTTCACTACAGGCCTGCTCCATAGGCCTGCACCTCAGGCCTGCACCATCGGCCTGCAACACTGGAACAATAAAGGAACAATACTCGATCATATTGGTCAGCTCTATTGATTCCAATCTCCGTAGCTGATATCCATAGACTTCCACCTTCGCTTGTTTCCAACAAGATGACAGGAGCCGTCTGTGAACAAAGCATATTTCTTTTCATCATCAGAAAGGTCATTGTAAGGAGGAGCTTCCTCAGCACGAGTTACTTTCTCCTCTGGAGAAATCCAGACTGGGATGATATCCAGTTATTATTAGAACAAATGACTGAAACAGAGAAACAATTAATTGAAAAACATGGATTGGAGCTAGCAACAGAAAGAATTCAAACCCGGGGGCAAACATTGAGATGTATTTCCACTCCAAAATCCGGAATGGAATACGAACAATGCCCTGCAAAGGACTAGATGGGAGGAATACCGGGAGTTTGTAGCCAGGGGAATAGAAAAAGCCATTCCGAAAGCAATTAACTGGTCTGTGTTATACTCAGTCAGACAAGGACCTGGTGAATCACCCTCAGAATTCTTAGATAAGCTGAGGGAAGTCATGAGGAAAAACACCTCCTTGACCCCGGATCAGAAATGGGTATACAACAACTGGTAACCCTATTTATTGGCCAATCTACTAGTGATATCAGAAAGAAGCTGCAAAAGTTGTCACCCCTGCAGGGAAGGGATTTAGAGGCACTTTTGGATGTAGCATGGAGAGTATTTTCTAACAGGGAAGAAGAAAATAGGAGAAAAGAGAAGAGAATGTTGGTAGCAGCATTGCAGGAAAGTAAGGAGACTAAAGGGACTAATAGAGTGCGGTTGGAAAAGGATCAGTGTGCGATTTGCAAAAAGAAGGAACACTGGAAAAGAGAATGTCCGGAGGGGAAAAAGAAAAATAGAATACAGGCACAACTAGAAGAGGATGATTAGGGAGGACCGGAGGAGACTATAAATACCCTAGCAGATCCTCTGGTTATAATGAAGCTAGGGGAACAAGAAAATAAACTGGAATTCCTAGTTGACACGGGAGCAACCTTTTCAGTCTTAAATCAAGCACTGCTGCCTTTGGATGAGAGCTATGTTTCTGTGGTAGGGGCTACAGGTCAAACTGAGAAGGCATATTTTTTTAAACCTCTTAAATATAAATATGGTAAAACTTGGGGCTTACATAAATTTTTATATATGCCAAATGCCCCAAAGTCATTGCTGGGGAGGGATTTGTTGGAAGCATTGGGAGCTGAAATTAAATTTAATAAGGGGAAGGTAGAATTCAGAGTAAGGGAGGAACAGTTGATTGAGGTTTTAAGTCTTGCATTAATGAGCCCTCAACAAGAGAAAAACAGAATAAAAGAAAGCATAAAAGATCAAGTATATCCTGGGGTTTGGGACACTGAGCAGCCTGGAAGGGCCAAAAATGCCCTACCTGTGATAATAGATCTTAAGCCTGGAGCTCAACCTGTTAGATTAAAACAATATCCTTTAAGGAAAGAAGATAGGGAAGGAGTTTTGTCTATTGTAGAAAAATTCTTAAAGTATGGGCTGCTAACAGAGTGTGAATCAGCTTACAATACTCCAATTTTACCTGTCAGGAAACCAGCTGGAGGGTATCGGTTAGTGCAGGACCTAAGGGCTATAAATAAAATAACAAAGGATATCCATCTTGTGGTGGCAAACCCATATACCCTCTTGACTCAATTAAGAACAGAATTAGAATGGTTTACCGTCTTGGATCTAAAAGATGCCTTTTTCTGTTTACCCCTGGCCCCTGAGAGCCAGCCATTGTTTGCCTTTGAATGGGAGAACCCAGAAACTAACCGAAAGTGTCAATTAACTTGGACAGTCTTGCCCCAAGGATTTAAGAACAGCCCTACTATCTTTGGAAATCAGCTCGCAAAAGAATTAGAAAAGTGGAACAGGCCAGAAGGCAACAGATTTCTGCTACAGTATGTAGATGACATCCTGCTGGCCACCCAGACCAGAGCGCAATGTGAAAGCTGGACTGTGAGTATGCTGAATTTCCTGGGACTTAATGGGTACCGAGTTTCCCCGCAGAAGGCCCAAATAGTACAGCAACAAGTAACCTACTTGGGATATGAATTAACAGCAGGACAATGAGTGCTGGGCCCTGAAAGAAAGGAGGCCATCTGTTCTATTCCACTTCCAAACACAGTAAAGGCACTCCGAACCTTTTTGGGAATGACAGGGTGGTGTCGGTTGTGGATTTATAATTATGGCCTGCTTGTGAAACCCCTCTATGAATTATTGAAAGAGACTGATAAGGACTTGCAATGGAATGGAGAAGCTGAACAAGCTTCCCGTACCTTAAAGAAGGAATTGATGAGGGCACCAGCACTAGGCCTACCTGATGTCACTAAACCTTTTTTATTGTATTCCCATGAAAGCCAAGGGATAGCACTCGGAGTCCTAGCACAAACCTCAGGACCCTACCGAAGGGCGGTGGCATACCTCTCTAAACAACTGGATGAGATAAGCAAAGGATGGCCAGGATGCCTGAGGGCTGTGGCAGCAGTTGCAATTAACATTCAAGAGTCTCGCAAATTCACAATGGGGCAGAAGATCACAGTCCTAGTATCACACACCAGCTCTGCTGTTCTAGAAGCCAAGGGAGGACACTGGCTGTCTCCACAACGATTTCTTAAATACCAAGCCATCCTAGTGGAGCAGGATGATGTGGAAATTAAAGTTGCTAACTTTGTCAATCCAGCCTCTTTCCTCCAGGGTGGTGATGGAGAACCACTTATTCATGATTGTTTGGAAACAATTGAGGCCACTTATTCCAGCAGACCTGACCTGAAGGAAGAACCCCTAGGAAAGGCAGACCATAACTGGCACACTGATGGAAGCAGTTTTGTGATCCAGGGAGAAAGAAAAGCTGGGTACACTGTAACTACAGGGGAAGAAGTAATCGAGGCAGAAGCCCTACCAAGTAACACCTCCGCTCAAAAGGCAGAGATAATAGCACTCACCAGAGCCCTTGAGCTTTCCCGAGGGAAAAGTGCAAACATATGGACTGACTCCAAGTATGCCTTTGGGGTGGTACATGCCCATGGAGCCATTTGGAAAGAGAGAGGACTGTTGACATCTCAAGGAAAAGGTATTAAACATGCAGAAGAAATACTGAGGCTGCTAGAAGCAGTGCAGAAGCCAAGCAAAGTAGCCATAATGCACTGCAATGCACACCAAAAAGGGAATACTGGTCAAGAAAGAGGCAACAGACTGGCAGATGAAACAGCTAAAAGGGTGGCCAGGGAGGGGAGGAAGGTGTCAGAGTTTGCTTTGATCTCAGATGGTAAACTGTCAATTGAGCAAAAAGAGCCAGAACCTGTGTATAGCACAGAGGATCAGATATTAATTAAAGACCTTTTGGGGAATAGGACAGGAAAGGGCTGGGCCAGGACACCAGATGGGAAATTAATCATTCCCACTAACCTCTGGGCTTTTGTTCAGATGGAACACGTAAAGACTCACTGGGGAACAGAAGCCCTGCATCGAAAATTGGTTCAGGAGTGTATAGCACAGAAGTTATACACCACGGTCGAACAGGTAACCCGGCAATGTGAGGTGTGTGTCGTAGGGTTGGGGGAAAGTCCGGGCCTTTCCCCCCACTGTGAGTAGAGGGAAGAAAATTGAAGGGAAAGGGAAAAAAAACCCTCACAGCTGAATTAGCAAAGCAATGGATGCTGTATATTTACAAAGCAACATAGGATATGCAGGGGCATATACAAAATTTACAATATTTACAATATATACAGAAATATACAACAAAGTAGCACAGAAATGAGAGTTCCCCCCTCTACTGAGGGGGTTCCCCACCTCTGCTCCCCCTTCTCTCTCCCCCTTTCCCCAGAGAGAGCTAGAAAAGAGAGAAAAGAGGAAAAAGTTAGAAGCAGTATGGATTGGACCATTACACTCTGTGCTGGGTTAGGAGCTGGCTAGAGGTCCGGGCCCAGAGAGTGGTAGTGAACGGTGCCACATCCAGCTGGAGGCCAGTCACCAGTGGTGTCCCCCAGGGATCAGTGCTGGGCCCTGTCCTCTTCAACATATTCGTTGGTGATCTGGATGAAGAGGTAGAGTCCGTCATCAGCAAGTTTGCAGATGACACAAAGTTAGGGGCAGATGTTAGTCAGTTAGAGGGTAGAAAGGCTCTGCAGAGGGACCTCGACCGACTGGACAGATGGGCAGAGTCCAATGGGATGGCATTCAACAAGTCCAAGTGCCGAGTGCTGCGCTTTGGCTACGGCAATCCCATGCAGAGCTATAGGCTGGGGTCGGAGTGGCTGGAGAGCTCCCAAACAGAGAGGGACCTGGGTGTGCTGATCGACAGCCACCTGAATATGAGGATTCAGAGTTTCATGTTCACCATAGAGTAGCTCTCTAACAGCAAATTCTCTCAGGCGCTTAATTCCCTCATCTATGGTAGTCCAGGGCTTAGGATTCCATGGAAGATTGTCTCAGGAAGGGTATCTCAGGAAAACTGCCAATAAATGGCATATCCACAGATTAACCTTACCAATAATCTTGCCTAGATGTCTATCTATTCCATTATCCTTTGAGAAAGTTTCTAGCTGAGCTGCTGACTTGTCTCCAACTGGTAGAGCTGGAGCACCTGTATCATAACATCTACTAAGCCAAGCTAGAACTGGCTCCTTATCTGCTCTGATGTAATCCTTATGGACGTTTTGAAGCTCTTCGCAAGGTGACGAACATACCTGAAGGTTACCTTCTTCCTCCTTTGCCTCCTCTTCCTCAACTTGTTGTCCAAATAATCTTTCTGTCACTCTCTCAAGGATCTCCTTAAGCTGAGAAGCACCACCACTAGCTGCTGTCCTGTCAAGAGCTGCATCTCGATCCTCTGATGATTTGGCTGCACTTTGGCTACGGCAATCCCATGCAGAGCTATAGGCTGGGGTCAGAGTGGCTGGAGAGTTCCCAAACAGAGAGGGACCTGGGTGTGCTGATCGACAGCCACCTGAATATGAGCCAGCAGTGTGCCCAGGTGGCCAGGAGGGCCAATAGCATCCTGGCCTGCATTAGGAATAGTGTGGCCAGCAGGAGCAGGGAGGTCATAGTGCCCCTGTACTCTGCTTTGGTTAGGCCGCACCTTGAGTACTGTGTCCAGTTCTGGGCCCCTCAGTTTAAGAAGGACATCGAGACACTTGAGCGTGTCCAGAGAAGGGCAACAAGGCTGGTGAGAGGCCTTGAACACAAGCCCTATGAGGAGAGGCTGAGGGAGCTGGGATTGTTTAGCCTGGAGAAGAGGAGGCTCAGGGGTGACCTCATTGCCCTCTACAACTACCTGAAGGGTGGTTGTAGCCAGGAGGGGGTTGGCCTCTTCTCCCAGGCAACCAGCACCAGAACGAGGGGACACAGTCTCAAGCTGCACCAGGGGAGGTTCAGACTCAAGGTGAGGAGGAAGTTCTTCACCGAGCGAGTAATTCGTCATTGGAATGGGTTGCCCAGGGAGGTGGTTGAGTCATCGACCCTGGAGGCGTTCAAGGGGAGATTGGACGTGGCACTTGGTGCCATGGTCTAGTCATGGGGTCTGTGTTGATAGGTTGGACTCGATGATCCCCGAGGTCCTTTCCAACCTAAGTGATACTGTGATACTGTGATACTGTGTTAATTGGAAAGCAATTAATACAGGCCTTGCAGTTTATCAGTTTCAAGGTCAAGCCTTGGCCTAAAGCCCAGAACGCTGTGAGCTGCAAAGCCAACGAAGGAGGGAAGAAAGACTGACCAGAAAAGTGCAGGAATGCCCAAGATACTCTGCTGCACTCCCAGTTCAGAAGGTGCTTCCTCCCAATCTACCAATTAAATTAGTTTAGATCTGTCTTTTTCATTTACAAACATCCGACGACCATATTCCTTTTCTTAAGGGGATAGCCTCAAACAGTAACAGTCCACCACTTCTAAACAATTTAATTGGCTGTTCATACTGTCCATCCAATCCAAAACGATATTTACAGTTCGTAAGTAAAATTCATAATCCATTCCGGCTATGCTCAGATGTAGATGATTCAAAAGTCCAAGAAAATCAGAAAATGAGAAAAAAATGGAAAACAGTTTGTTTCTTCGCCGACGAAGCGAAGAAAAGGGAAAAAGGGATTCTCAGGGTCTCTTAGTTGACTCAGGGCTCTCAGGGTTCTCAGGGTTCGTGCACCGTAGATTCCTCGTTGATTCTTCCTCTGGACACGATGTAGCTGTACAACAGTTTGAAATTAACCTCTCTCAGCTAAAGTTAAATTTCTTTGTGGTATACACTGAATTTCACCATTCTCTTGCATTACCCAATAAGTGTGACCCGGACCTTCAGCTGAAACTTCCCTGAAGCTGGTGCATAGTAGGGAATGTGGAATTTCCACTCAATACCGTGCTCATTTGCCTAGTTCATTGCAAGGTTGTTCTTGAAATGAGTTCCGTTGTCTGACTCAATCCTCTCTGGAGTTCCGTGTCTCCACAGCATTTGTCTCTCCAGACCGAGAATGGTGTTGCGTGCAGTTGCATGTGGAACTGGATGTTTCCAACCATCCAGTGTTTGCTGCTACCATAGTAAGCACGTATTTCTTACCAGAACGAGAATGTGGTAGAGTGATGTAGTCAATCTGCCAAGCTTCACCATACTTGTACTTGGACCATCTGTCACCATACCACAAGGGCTTAAGTCGTTTTGCCTGCTTAATCGCAGCACAAATGTCACAGTCATGGATGACTTGTGTGATAGCATCCATGGAAATGTCTATGGATCTGTCACGAGCCCATTGGTATGTTGCATCTCTGCCTTGATGTCCTGACGAATCGTGAGCCCACTGAGCTAAGTATATCTCACCTCGGTGTTTCCAGTCAAGATCAAATTAGAGTCCATGTCTACTTGAGAAACTCTTGCAGCTAGATCTGCCTGATGGTTGTGTTGCTGTTCCTCAGTAGCTTTGCTCTTAGGAATGTGAGCATCGATGTGTCTCACCTTCACTGGAATTCTCTTGTTTCGATCAGCAATGTCCTGCCACAGGTCAGCTGCCCAAATGGGTTTTCCTTTCCTCTGCCAACAACTCTTCTTCCAGTTCTATAGCCAACCCCATAGAGCATTGGCTACCATCCATGAGTTGGTGTAGACATAAAGCTTTGGCCATCTCTCACGTTCAGCTACGTCGAGAGCTAGCTGGACAGCTTTTACCTCTGCGAACTGACTGGATTCTCCTTCTCCGTCTTTCGCCTCTGCAACTCAGCGTGTTGGACTCCACACTGCAGACTTCCACCTTCGCTTGTTTCCAACAAGACGACAGGAACCGTCTGTGAACAAAGCATATTTCTTTTCATCATCAGACAGGTCATTGTAAGGAGGAGCTTCCTCAGCACGAGTTACTTTGTCCTCTGGAGGTTTAGCACAGTTGATACCTTCAGGCCAACTTGAGATCACCTCCACTAGACCAGGCCTTTCTAGATTTCCCATTCGAGCTCTCTGTGTTATCAGAGCCATCCACTTAGACCATGTTGAGTCTGTGGCATGATGGGGTGTGGAACCCTTGCCTTTGAACATCCAATTCAAAACTGGTAATCTGGGAGCTAAGAGAAGTTGTGATTCAGTTCCAATCACTTCAGAAGATGCTTTCACTCCTTCATAGGCAGCCAAAATTTCTTTCTCTGTTGGAGTATAATTAGACTCTGAACCTCTGTAACCTCGACTCCAGAAACCAAGAGGTCATCCACGTGTCTCACCTGGAGCTTTTTGCCACAAGCACCAGGTTGGACCCTTGTCACTTGCAGCCGTGTACAAAATGTTCTTAATGTCTGGACCACCTCGGACAGGTCCCAGACCCATTGATTGAATCACCTATTGCTTTATTTGGTCAAAGGCTGCTTGTTGTTCGGGTCCCCAGTGGAAATGGTTTCTCTTTCGAGTCACATCATACAGAGGTTTCACAATCTGACTGTATCCAGGAATGTGCAGTCTCCAAAATCCCACTATCCCCAAGAAATGTAGAGTTTCTTGCTTGTTTGTGGGATTTGTCATAGTGGAGACTCTATTTACCACATCCACTGGAATGTGTCGGCGTCCATCCTGCCACCGCACTCCCGGAAACTGAATCTCTGTGGTAGGTCCTTTCACCTTGTCTCTCTTGATGGCAAAACCTGCATCAAGAAGAATGTCAATGATTTTGTTACCTTTCTCGAAGACTTCCTCAGCAGTTTTACCCCAGACGATGCTATCATCGATGAACTGGATGTGTTCAGGAGCACCACCTTTCTCCAGAGCATCGTGGATTACTGCATGACAGATGCTTGAGCTGTGGATCCAGCCCATTGGCAGCCTGTTGAAAGTGTACTGGATTCCTCTCCAGGTGAAAGCAAACTGAGGCCTGTACTCCTCTGCTATGGGAATAGAGAAAAATGCATTAGCAATGTCCATGGTAGCATACCATTTGGCCTCTTTGGATTCCAGCTCATACTGGAGTTCCATCATATCTGGTACTGCTGCACTCATAGGTGGCGTTACTTCATTCAGGGTTCGGTAGTCTACTGTCAGATGCCAGTCTCCATTCTGCTTTCGCACAGGCCACACTGGACTGTTGAAAGGTGAACGAGTTTTGCTGACGACTTTCTGACTCTCCAACTGACGAATCAGATTCTGAATGGGCAACAAAGAGTCATGGTTGGTTCTGTATTGTCTGTGATGCACAGTCTGAGAAGTAACCAGCAATTTAACGTCCTGTGTCTTGTGTTGTCCCACAACTGCAGATTCATCAGAAAGCTCAGGCCTAGCAGATAGCTGCTGATGGAAGCAGTTTTGTGATCCAGGGAGAAAGAAAAGCTGGTGTGACCGGTTGACGTTGCCCCCTTAAGAAAGGGAATATGGTGGACGGAAGTTGGTAAACGGAAAGAATAATCTAAACTATTTCATTGGTGAAGTGGGAGGAAGCACCTTCTGAACTGGGAGATATCCTGGGCACTCCGGGAACTTCTCAGTCAGTCTTGCTTCCGCCTCTTCTTTGAGTAGCAGCTCTTTCTCTTCTGGGCTTTCTGCCAAGACTTCGTCCTTGAAACCGATAAGATAGAAGGCCTTTATTGACTCCTTTCCAATTAACACAAAACTGCTTTTAACTTCTTTCTTTCTTCTTTCTCCCTCTTTCTAACCTATTCTGGGGAAAGGGGGGGAGAGAGGGGAGAGCGGAGCTGGGGAATCCCCTCTGCCGAGGGGGGTTACTCTCATTTCTGTGCTACCTCATTGTATATCTTTGTATATATTGTAGATATTGTAAATTTGTAAATATTCTCCTGCAAATCCTACACTGCTTTGTAAATATAGCTCCACTGCTTTGCTAATTCAGCTGGTGAGTTTTTTTTTTCCTTTCCCTTCAATTTTTCTTTCCCTTTACTTACAGGGGGGAGGGAAGAGGCTTCTTGACCTTACCCCTTCCAACCTACCACATTTTTTTTTATTGGCGTACCCAACGTGCGGCAGATAATTAGTTTAATTTATTACTTGATTGATTTAGTGTTTTCCAGCTGAATTAGCAAACATGAAGGTATTGTGGTTTGTGGAGCGATTATTCTTTTCAATTTTTGGGGCTCTGGTTTACAGATATTGTTTGGGTTTGATTTTGGATTACCTGGGTAAATATTTGGTGCGGACAATTTATATGTGGGTTATGTATAGAGTTAAATTATGGTATGGAAAATTTATTAATTTATTATGGCCAGTGAGATACAGAAATGTTACCTCCACCACTCTCCCAATTGAGATAAAGGGTTTTGAGATTCCACCTGAGGAGAGAGTAACTTTAGGTGATGCCTGGGACCCAAAGGTGATTTATGTGATGTGTATAATTCTGCTGCTGGTGATAACTAATGCGTTTTCTCTGTATTCCTTGTGGCGAGAGAAAAAGGTGTCCAGGGCGTGTTTTGTTATTAAAACTAGATCAAAAAGAAAACGCCGTGGCTCTCGATCAGTCCCAGAGTCATCTAGTGACGAGGACTGTGGAGAACCTGTGTCAGTCAAAAAGAAGGCTAAAAAGTTAATTGGTAAAGCAGCTCTAAATGACTTTGCTGATTCCAGCAAGCTGCCAAAGGCGGCAGCAGGTATCAACATGGCGCCTACTCCTTCTCCTACTCCTTCTCCTTCTTCTTCTTCTCCGTCGGCCATTAACGGAGCAATGTCACTTCCGCCCAATCCCTCGGTGGGACCGGAAGTCACTGCCCCAGCAGCTGATTTATCTCAGGACCTGTCAGCTTCCATTAAGGTGGCTGTAAATTCAAACACAGCTCCAGTTAAGGTGGCTCCTTTAAAGACTAGAGGTGGAAAGGCCAAAGATGGAGAAGAAGAGGAGCTGGAGACTGATCCTGGTGAGGGGCCCTCTACTCTAAGAGATCCTGCTCAGGAGGAAGAGAAGGTTTGTTTTAAAGATCTAGCTAACCTAGTGAGATCAAAGCAGGATACAGATGAAGCTAGGAAAGCAGCTGGCAAAGGTGGTTCTCAGCTTAAAGAGATCCTTAGGAGAATGACAGCAGGATTATATGGACAAAAAGTTCAGGGAGACGAGGAGGAAGATGATATTTCAGACTGTTCTTCGCCCCGCGAGGAATTGCGTGATGTCCGTAAAGATTTCACCAGGGCAGATAAGGAGCCAGTTCTAGCTTGGCTTAGTAGGTGTTATGATACAGGTGCTCTGGCTCTAACAGTTGGAGACAAGTCAGCAGCTCAGTTAGGAACTCTCTCAAGGGACAATGGAATAGATAGACATCTAGGCAGGGCTCTCGGTAAGGTTAATCTCTGGATACGCCTTTTAATGGCGGTTGCCCTGAGATACCCTTCCCGAGATGATCTTCCATGGAATCCTAAACCCTGGACTACCATAGATGAGGGAATTAAGCGCTTGAGAGAATTTGCTGTTAGAGAGCTACTCTATGGTGAACATGAAACTCTGAATCCTGATGACATTCCTGTGGGTATTGGTCTTGCTAAAAAGATCATCAAACTTGCTCCTTCTAATTATGCAAACATTCTGGCAAGCAGAATTGTGTCAAGAAGTTATGGAGGAGCTTCTCCTACGGTTGGCCAATTCAGTGATCAAATGAGACAATTGGAGGATGGCATGACACGTGTTTCTTTGGTTTCAGCCATTGAAACTCTGTCTGGAAAGATTGAGAATTGCATGAAGGATCTGAAAGATTCCATATACCAATTGGCACAGAAGGATAATTCTAATTCTTCCTCCAGGCGGGTACAAGTTTCAACTGTGAGGAATACATGTCCTCCAAGGAGGTCATTCCAAAACAGGTCATTCCAAAACAGACGACCAAGGCAATCACGTAGAACTATTTGGATAACTCTGCGTGATCAGTTTGGTGAGAACATGAACCGCTGGGATGGCCAACCAACTTCTAATCTTTTCAGGAGACTGAGGGAATTGCAAAGTGGCAGAACCCGAGGTAGCAATACCAGAAGAGTAGCTGTTACTTCTACAGTTCCCCAGAACGACTCTTATGGCTCCAACAGTGGCTCCAGTTATAACATGCAAAGTTATAACCCTGCAAACTATGTGCAATGCACATGTGCGCATGTTCCCCATAACTAGGGGTGCCCTGCCTCCCGCCAGGGGGAGGATAGGGATAACAGAGATAACAGAATCTATTGGGATGTGTACATCCAGTGGCCTGGCACTTCACAATTTCGGAAGTACAGGGCCTTGGTTGACACAGGAGCTCAGTGCACCATAATGCCATCAAATTATCAGGGATCAGAGTCTATAACTATTCTGGGAGTCACTGGTGGATCTCAAGAGTTAAGTAAGGTAGAGGTTAATATAAGTTTAACTGGTAAACAATGGAGGAAGCATACAGTTGTGACCGGACCGGATGCACCTTGTATTTTGGGAATTGATTTTCTGAGAGAAGGGCGTTTCAAGGACCCTAGAGGTTACAAATGGGCTTTTGGAGTAGCTTCAATAGAAATTGATGGACAAAAATTGAAGCTGTCTGCCAGACCTGAGCTTTCTGATGAATCTGCAGTTGTGGGACAACATAAGATACAGGACATTAAACTGCCGGTTGCTTCTCAGACTGTGCATCACAGACAATACAGAACCAACCGTGACTCTTTGTTGTCCATTCAGAATCTGATTCGTCAGTTGGAGAGTCAGAAAGTCGTCAGCAAAACTCATTCACCTTTCAACAGTCCAGTGTGGCCTGTGCGGAAGCAGAATGGAGACTGGCGTCTGACAGTAGACTACCGAGCCCTGAATGAAGTGACACCACCTATGAGTGCAGCAGTACCAGACATGATGGAGCTACAGTATGAGCTGGAATCTAAAGAGGCCAAATGGTATGCTACCATAGACATTGCTAATGCATTTTTCTCTATTCCCATAGCAGAGGAATGCAGGCCTCAGTTTGCTTTCACCTGGAGAGGAATCCAGTACACTTTCAACAGGCTGCCAATGGGCTGGATCCACAGCTCAAGCATCTGTCATGCAGTGATCCACGATGCTCTGGAGAAAGGCAGTGCTCCAGAACACATCCAGTTCATCGATGATAGCATCGTCTGGGGTAAAACTGCTGAGGAAGTCTTTGAGAAAGGTAACAAAATCATTGACATTCTTCTGAATGCAGGTTTTGCCATCAAGCGAGACAAGGTGAAAGGACCTACCACAGAGATTCAGTTTCTGGGAGTGCGATGGCAGGATGGACGCAGACACATTCCAGTGGATGTGGTAAATACAGTCTCTACCATGGCAAGTCCCACAAACAAGCAAGAGACTCTACGTTTCTTGGGGATAGTGGGATTTTGGAGACTGCACATTCCTGGATACAGTCAGATTGTGAAACCTCTGTATGATGTGACTCAAAAGAGAAACCATTTCCACTGGGGACCTGAACAACAAGCAGCCTTTGACCAGATAAAGCAAGAGGTAGTTCAAGCAATGGGTCTGGGACCTGTCCGAGATGGTCCAGACATTAAGAACATTTTGTACACGGCTGCAAGTGACAAGGGTCCAACCTGGTGCTTGTGGCAAAAAGCTCCAGGTGAGACACGTGGACGACCTCTTGGTCTCTGGAGTCGAGGTTACAGAGGTTCAGAGGCTAATTATACTCCAACAGAGAAAGAAATTTTGGCTGCCTATGAAGGAGTGAAAGCATCTTCTGAAGTGATTGGAACTGAGTCACAACTTCTTCTAGCTCCCAGATTACCAGTTTTGAATTGGATGTTCCAAGGCAAGGGCTCCACACCCCATCATGCCACAGACTCAACATGGTCTAAGTGGATGGCTCTGATAACACAGAGAGCTCGAATGGGATATCTTGAAAGACCTGGTCTAGTGGAGGTGATCTCAAGTTGGCCTGAAGGTATCAACTGTGCTAAACCTCCAGAGGAGAAAGTAACTCGTGTTGAGGAAGCTCCTCCTTACAATGACCTGTCTGATGATGAAAAGAAATATGCTTTGTTCACAGACGGTTCCTGTCGTCTTGTTGGAAACAAGCGAAGGTGGAAGTCTGCAGTGTGGAGTCCAACACGCTGAGTTGCAGAGCCGAAAGATGGAGAAGGAGAATCCAGTCAGTTCGCAGAGGTAAAAGCTGTCCAGCTAGCTCTCGACGTAGCTGAACGTGAGAGATGGCCAAAGCTTTATCTCTACACCGACTCATGGATGGTAGCCAATGCTCTGTGGGGTTGGCTAAAGAACTGGAAGAAGAGTGGTTGGCAGAGAAAAGGAAAACCCATTTGGGCAGCCCACCTATGGCAGGACATTGCTGATCGAATCGAGAGAATTCCAGTGAAAGTGAGACACATCGATGCTCACTTTCCTAAGAGCAAAGCTACTGAGGAACAGCAACACAACCATCAGGCAGATCTAGCTGCAAGAGTTTCTCAAGTAGACATGGACTCTAATCTTGATCTCGACTGGAAACACCGAGGTGAGATATTCTTATCTCGGTGGGCTCACGATTTGTCAGGACATCAAGGCAGAGATGCAACATACCAATGGGCTCGTGACAGATCCATAGACATTTCCATGGATGCTATCACACAAGTCATCCATGACTGTGACATTTGTGCTGCTATTAAGCAGGCAAAGTGAATTAAGCCCTTGTGGTATGGTGACAGATGGTCCAAGTACAAGTATGGTGAAACTTGGCAGATTGACTACATCACTCTACCACGTTCTCGTTCTGGTAAGCAATACGTGCTTACTATGGTAGAGGCAAACACTGGATGGTTGGAAACTTATCCAGTTCCACATGCAACTGCACGCAACACCATTCTCGGTCTGGAGAGACAAATGCTGTGGAGACACGGAACTCCAGAGAGGATTGAGTCAGACAACGGAACTCATTTCAAGAACAACCTTGTAAAGAACTGGGCAAAAGAGCACGGTATTGAGTGGATATTCCACATTCCCTACTATGCACTAGCTTCAGGGAAGATTGAACGCTACAACGGTTTGTTGAAGACCACTGTTAAAGCCATGGGTGGTGGATCTTTGAAAAACTGGGAAAAACATTTAGCACAAGCAACCTGGCTGGTAAATAGTAGAGGTTCAGTGAACCGAGCTGGACCTGCACATTCAGATTTGATACGGAAAGCAGAAGGTGATAGAGTTCCTGTTGTTAGAGAAAAGAATCTGTTAGGTAAAACTGTTTGGGTATTTTCACCCTCAGGAGAGGCTAAACCTGTCCGAGGGGTGGTTTCAGCTGAAGGTCCGGGTCACACTTATTGGGTGATGCAAGAGAATGGTGAAATTCAGTGTATACCACAAAGAAATTTAACTTTAGCAGAAAGAGGTTAACTTCAAACTGCTGTACAGCTACATCGCGTCCAAAAGAAGAATCAACGAGGAATCTACGGTGCATGAACCCTGAGATCCCTGAGAGCCCTGAGTCAACTAAGACACCCTGAGATTTCCCTTATTCCCTTTTTCTTTGCTTCATCGGCAAAGAAACAAACTGTTTTCCATTTTTCTCATTTTCTGATTTTCTTGGACTTTTGAATCATCTACATCTGAGCATAGCCGGAATGGACTATGAACTTTGCTCACGAACTGTAAATATCGCTTTGGATTGAATGGACAGTATGAACAGCCAATGAAATTGTTTAGAAGGGGTGGATTGTGACCGGTTGACGTTGCCCCCTTAAGAAAGGGAATATGGTGGACGGAAGTTGGTAAAAGGAAAGAATAATCTAAACTATTTCATTGGTGAAGTGGGAGGAAGCACCTTCTGAACTGGGAGATATCCTGGGCACTCCGGGAACTTCTCAGTCAGTCTTGCTTCCGCCTCTTCTTTGAGTAGCAGCTCTTTCTCTTCTGGGCTTTCTGCCAAGACTTCGGCCTTGAAACCGATAAGATAGAAGGCCTGTATTGACTCCTTTCCAATTAACACAAAACTGCTTTTAACTTCTTTCTTTCTTCTTTCTCCCTCTTTCTAACCTATTCTGGGGAAAGGGGGGGAGAGAGGGGAGAGCGGAGCTGGGGAATCCCCTCTGCCGAGGGGGGTTACTCTCATTCCTGTGCTACCTTATTGTATATCTTTGTATATATTGTAGATATTGTAAATTTGTAAATATTCTCCTGCAAATCCTACACTGCTTTGTAAATATAGCTCCACTGCTTTGCTAATTCAGCTTGTGAGTTTTTTTTTTCCTTTCCCTTCAATTTTTCTTTCCCTTTACTTACAGGGGGGAGGGAAGAGGCTTCTTGACCTTACCCCTTCCAACCCACCACAGCTGGGTACACTGTAACTACAGGAGAAGAAGTAATCGAGGCAGAAGCCCTACCAAGTAACACCTCCGCTCAAAAGGCAGAGATAATAGCACTCACCAGAGCCCTTGAGCTTTCCCGAGGGAAAAGTGCAAACATATGGACTGACTCCAAGTATGCCTTTGGGGTGGTACATGCCCATGGAGCCATTTGGAAAGAGAGAGGACTGTTGACATCTCAAGGAAAAGGTATTAAACATGCAGAAGAAATACTGAGGCTGCTAGAAGCAGTGCAGAAGCCAAGCAAAGTAGCCATAATGCACTGCAAAGCACACCAAAAAGGGAATACTGGTCAAGAAAGAGGCAACAGACTGGCAGATGAAACAGCTAAAAGGGTGGCCAGGGTTTGCTTTGATCTCAGATGGTAAACTGTCAATTGAGCAAAAAGAACCAGAACCTGTGTATAGCACAGAGGATCAGAAATTAATTAAAGACCTTTTGGGGAATAGGACAGGAAAGGGCTGGGCCAGGACACCAGATGGGAACACGTAAAGACTCACTGGAGAACAGAAGCCCTGTATCGAAAATTGGTTCAGGAGTGGATAGCACAGAAGTTATACACCACGGTCGAACAGGTAACCCGGCAATGTGAGGTGTGTGTCGTAGGGTTGGGGGAAAGTCTGGGCCTTTCCCCCCACTGTGAGTAGAGGGAAGAAAATTGAAGGGAAAGTGAAAAAAAACCCTCACAGCTGAATTAGCAAAGCAATGGATGCTGTATATTTACAAAGCAACATAGGATATGCAGGGGCATATACAAAATTTACAATATTTACAATATATACAGAAATATACAACAAAGTAGCACAGAAATGAGAGTTCCCCCCTCTGCTGAGGGGGTTCCCCACTTCTGCTCCCCCTTCTCTCTCCCCCTTTCCCCAGAGAGAAAAGAGAGAAAAGAGGAAAAAGTTAGAAGCAGTTATGTGTTAATTGGAAAGCAGTTAATAGAGGCCTTGCAGTTTATCAGTTTCAAGGTCAAGCCTTGGCCTAAAGCCCAGAACGCTGTGAGCTGCAAAGCCACCGAAGGAGGGAAGAAAGACTGACCAGAAAAGTGCAGGAATGCCCAAGATACTCTGCTGCACTCCCAGTTCAGAAGGTGATTCCTCCCAATCTACCAATTAAATTAGTTTAGATCTGTCTTTTTCATTTACAAACATCCGACCACCATATTCCTTTTCTTAAGGGGACAGCCTCAAATGGTCACAGGTGTGTCTTAAGGTTAACCCCAAAGTAAGAAGAGGAGTTAGACTGGGACAAATTAGCAAAGGAAATTATCCAGGACAACAATGGCAAATTGATTTTACTGAGCTCCCAAGAAAGGGGGGATACCGGTACCTGTTGGTACTCACTGACACCTTCTCTGGTTGGCCAGAAGCATTTCCCTGTCGCACAAACAAAGCACGGGAGGTTACTAAGGCAGTGTTACAAGAGATAATACCTCGTTTTGGGGTACCTGCTGCTATTTCCTCAGACAGGGGACCTCATTTTGTGGCCAAGGTGGTACAACAGGTGAGCAAAATCTTAGGGATTGATTGGCAACTCCACACCCCCTACAATCCACATTCGAGTGGGCAAGTGGAGAAAATGAACCATTTAATCAAAAACCAGATAGTAAAAATTGGACAGGAAGCAAACCTTCCTTGGCCACAAGCATTACCAGTTGCCCTGTTGTGAATTCGAACTAAGCAAAGAATAAAGGAAGGGTTGACCCATTTGAAATCCTGTTTGGAAGACCTTATGTAGTAGGAACTATGGACCCTTCTGAACCAGGGCAATTTAGAGAGGAAATGTTGAACAAGTATGTTCAGCAAATTTATAAGAACCTGAGCATTGTTAACAAACAGGTGCTTGGAACCAATGTGAGAGGGTTAGACAGACCAGTCCATGATGTGGAACCTGGAGATTATGTCTATGTCAGATCTCTTTCAGAAAATCCTCTGGAGCCCAAGTGGACCGGACCATATCAGGTGTTACTGACATCCTTCACAGCCATCAAAATCAAGGAACAAGCTGCTTGGATTCACCACACCAGAGTCAAGAAGACCTCAGCAAAAGAATAGAAACTTGAATCCCAGGGACCCCTGAAGCTCAAGATGTATCGATAATTGTGATTTGTTTGTTGGTTGTTACTATTGAGGGATGGGAAGGCAATATGTACTGAAATGTTAGTCAAGAATTGGCTTTGCAAACTAATCTCTCTAACTGTTGGATATGCACTGAAATTCCTCGAGGCCAAATGAGGACCCCTTTATTTGGGGTAGCCTCAATGAATTTGACTTGGGGGCCATCAGACTGGGTGACTACATCTGATAGAAACTTCCACAATTGTCAGCATGGGAAAGATAGCTCAGAAAGCCTGGGTCCAAAGTTTGACTTATTAATTGTAGATCCTTCACGAACCTTTTTTGTAGAAAGTAATGAAAGTAGTGAAAATAAGGTAGGATGGCGAAATTTAACAGGGTTGGGCTGCAGCTGGAATTACTCTTCCCCTGGAGAAGTCTCAGGTGCCAATCCATGGGTTCAGGGAAATGGCTGTACCTCTTCTAAAGAAAACAGGCTGGATGTTGTAGGGGCTGGTGTAGCCCTATTAAGTCAAATTAGTTGCTTACTCCCTTATGGATATTGGTGGTTATGTGGGGATGGGCATGCCAGAAAAAGCTTACCCCCAAAATGGACAGGAGTTTGCACTGCAGGCTACTTAACCCCACAAATCACTGTCCATCATGAGATCCTGCCTAGAGGATATTGGAGAACTCTTTGGAGAAGACACAGAAGGACAGCAAATCCCCTTGTTATATACAATACTGGATATCACAGTTTTGTTCGAGCATTGTTCCCTGCATTAGGCGTTGCACAACTTGAAAAAGCAATAGTAAATATATCAGCTACAATCGAAATCATTACTAATTCAGCAACTGATGCGGTGCAGAACCTGCAGGTGGAGGTTAAGTCTGCAAGCAGTGTGTCACTGCAAAACAGGCTGGCTTTGGATATTATTACAGCTGAAATGGGAGGGGTGTGTACCTTGATAAACACCATTTGTTGCACTTATGTAGATAAATCAGGACAAATTAAAACTGATGTACAAAATATATGGGAACAGGGGAAAGTATTATATGAGGTGAGCAAGGATGATACATCATATGGATTATCAGACCTCTGGGAAGAGTTAACCTCATGGATGCCCAATATACTCTGGCTTAAACAGTTGTTGCTGGGAATTGTAATGATTATTTTATTAATAATATTACTGTTAGTTTTGATTAAGATAATTATGTGTACTGGAAAGAGTAGTGTAGAATCCTACCATAAGTATAAAAATGATAAACTCAGGCATGAGCTGGAAACAGGACATTATTTTAAGAAAATATAGTATAGGAATATACTCTTGGCTGTAAGAAAGGGGGGAATTGATGAACAGAAAAGTCTCATTAACAGAATAACAGAGTTGATAAGAATTTTCTGCTTGTTAGCTAAAATGCTGGAATGCAGGGAGGGGGAGAGGGGTTGGCAGACAGCCTTTGGATAGATAAGGAATAACAGGATTTTTCAGTGATTCACTTCTGTTAGTCTTGGACAAGATGATCTTTTGTATAAGATAAAGGACACCTGCATGATATGTATACTTCTGCTATTTTTAGATAGATAACCTTTGTATAGATAGGAAGCATCTGGACCTCTGTCATTATAGACAGATAACTTTTTGTATAAAAGTTTGCCCAAAACTCTTTGAAGTTACACAGGTCTTTTAAAATTATTCTACCTGTGTCAGGCGCCAGAATAGAAGCATGATACAAGAAACTTACTGAGTCTCTTGTGTGTCTTTCTCTAAGTCAGTATGATCCCAGGTCCCGAGGCAGAACACCTTTTTCAGTTGTAAACAGCGGCTTCCCCCCCCCCGCCCCGAGACCCCGGACAGCCCCTGCTTCCCTGCCCTTGAACTCCTCACCTCCGCGCATCCACATCCCTAAGCTTAACCCTTCAGGAGGCGGCGGCTTCACCACCCCCCGCAGATTACGCCGGGAGCGCCAGGCAAGGCCCGTCCAGCGGCTCGTCAGCTCCTGACAGGCTTCGGGAAGGCCATGTCCCAGGCCCTGAGCCTCAGTGGCTGCTTTGGTCCTGCCGCAGGACCAGTGCCGACGCCGCCCGGGCTTCGCCGCTCCCCTCAGCTTGACAAATCAGTGTATCCCCCGCCCCAGCTTCCCTGGAAACCGCCCCGCCTGCTGTGAAGCCGGCAGTCGCTGTCCCTCCATTTGCGCGGCGCGCCCCCAGCCGTCCTTTGCCCCGGGCCCGACAGGGGAGGTACACTCAAGCACCCTACCACCGCCCCGCTCCCGGGGGACCCCGCCAGGCGCTGCCGTCTGCCACCTCCCCCTCAGCGGTCAGCGCGGGGCCCATATAGCGCGCCGGTGTTGTGCTAGAACGTATGCGGGGGGGGGGGCCCGCCTCGGCCTGCGCGCGGCGGTGGCACCGCAACGCCCTCTGGCGGTAATTAGCGGCCTCATCGCGGATCGACGAGAGAAAAGGAGAAGGGGCAGTAATGGCGGCCAGTTAGTGGGAGACTGAGTTGAGAAGACGGCGGGAACAGCGACGGAAGGAGCTGGCGTGGTTCCATCTGTGATTCAGTCCAGCGGGCCCGCTTCCTCAGGGGATTTTTTTCCTGCTTCCCTCCCCTTCCCCTCCTTACCCAAGCCCCCGCCTGTCCGTTCTCCCTCCGCGCCGGCCCCCCGTGTCCCCCCTTCCCGGGGCCATGGTGAACACCAGGAAGAGCTCTTTGCGCCCCCTGGGCAAAGCGGCGGCCTCTGCGGCCGGAGCTGGCAGCCATTTCATTTCGTCCCGGACCCGCTCTTCCAAAAGGAGCACCAAGGCAGATGCGGCCGGGCTGGAGGAGACAGCGGCAGGGCGGGTAAGGACCAGAGGCGTTCACGGGAGACGGGGAGAGAGACAGGCTCGGGGTGGGGGGCAGCGGTGGCCGTGAAGGCCTTGGCCAGGGAGTCGCTGGGGACAGCGCCGCTGCTGCCGGGGTGTGGGGGGGACGCGGGTACAGGAGCTGGAGGGGGGGGGTGTCGGTGGTGGTGAATTACCGTGACGGCTGCTGGCTTGAGGCAAAGACGAAGGACGGTGGAGCCGGCAGGGAATGTGGAGTGAGGAGGCACTGTGGAGCTGACGGGGAACCTGGGGTGAGGAGGGACAGTAGAGCCGGCGGGGGAGCTGAGGACACGGTGGGGGTGGCTGCGGAGAGCCGCCCGCCGTGTGTCCCATCTGGGTTCCCTGCTTGGCGGAGAGAAGGCGGCCTCAGCCGGGGCGGCGAAAGGCCCAGGCTGCTGACAGGGGCTGGGGCTGGCGGGGGCATCTGAGGGGTTGACAGGGACACGGGAGGCGAAGTTGGTGCCCTGCCGCTGCCGGTGTCTGCGCTGGACTGGGGCAGGCAGGACCGGCGCGGCCGCGGCGGCTGGCAGGGGTCCAGCGGCGGTGCGGGGCTCCCCCTGCGGCCGCGCCCGGTGCTGCGCCGGTTTCCTCCCCCTCCTTTCCCTAAATGATCTCAGATCGTCTGGAGCGGGTGTTCGCGGAAGCTTCAATGGGACAAAGCTGATAATTGGGAGAAGTCCCCCGTTGTTGTGACAGACCCCACTCCCCCAAGCGGGGAGGATGTAATTTTGCCGTCGGGTTTAAGTTGAATGCTTTCTGCAGTCTAATGGCAAGTGAATTCTACAGCCTCATTTAGAAAGTTAACATTTGGTAAATTGTAATTGGAAGAAAGAATTCAAAAGGTTGCTTGCTTGGTTTGTTTATTTTTCCCGTTGTGGTCCCTAAACAGATTTTTTGACAGCTGGTTGTGGTTTATTTATTAAAATTTGTTTTGTTTAAATTTTTTTTTTTTTTTTTGGTCCTGGATAAACTTCATTTATTGCTTTTGAGATTTAAACTACTGGTTATAGTTAACCTGATGTGCATTTATGTTTTAAAAGCAGTGTAAATATGAAAGTGAACGTTCGGGGTCAAAGCATTTGGAAGTCATGCTAAATGACCATATACTAGCTTCTGCTTGTGGGGAAGTTAATCGGTCGGGTTGAAAAACAGCAATAGCAGCCAGAGGCGGCTCAGAAGGATGACTCCTGGAGTAGTCAGAAAATCTTTTGCCCCACCCTATTAGTTTTAAAACACTAAAAATCTCTCAACCACTTTCTGTGTGTCTTTTTCAGTTCTTTCATGCTTCACAGTTCTTCCTTTTCTTTCATCTCAATTTTCCTTGTTGCCTGTTTCCTCGTTTAATTTCGTTATGCTCATGAAGCTGCAGCACCACAGCTACAGAAAGCTGTTCTGCTTGTTCTCGTGTGCAGTTTCTCTTTATTTGTATCATGGGTCTTGTGGTTTGTGATGCAGTTTGGTGTAACCCTTACTTGCTTACTTTGCAGTGAGCCTACTGCTAAAAAAGGTAAAATAGATTCATCTTCTTTCAAAACATTTTTAACCTATTAATAGTATTTTAATATTACTGATCAGCAAAATGTTTAAATTATGCCATTGTCATGGCATAAGGAAAGGAGATTTTGCAAAATACTGTAATAAAATCTGTAAATACATCCCAGGTTATTGCTCATGTTGTTAAAATAGAATTTCTTTTGAAAGGTGTATTCTGATGTATGGAAGCAGATTTGTTTCACTTCACAACAAATCCCATCCATTTGAGGTAGATTTCGTTTGTTTGTTCAACAAACATTGCTGAAGATGAGTAGAACTTATTCGGGAGGGTATTGTGTGTTGGTTTGGTTTTTTTTTCTTTTTTTTGTTTTTTTTCTTTTTTCTTTTTTCTTTTTTCTTTTTTCTTTTTTCTTTTTTCTTTTTTCTTTTTTTTTCTTTTTCTTTTTCTTTTTCTTTT
Source organism: Melanerpes aurifrons (assembly GCA_011125475.1). Classification (NCBI taxonomy): domain Eukaryota; kingdom Metazoa; phylum Chordata; class Aves; order Piciformes; family Picidae; genus Melanerpes; species Melanerpes aurifrons. The sequence goes on along the minus strand of WWNC01000123.1, from coordinate 1,118,954 downwards.
TCTTTTTCTTTTTCTTTTTCTTTTTCTTTTTCTTTTTCTTTTTTTTTCTTTTTTCTTTTTCTTTTTCTTTTTTCTTTTTCTTTTTTTTTTTTTTTCTTTTTCTTTTTCTTTTTTCCTTTTTCTTTTTCCTTTTTTCTTTTTTCTTTTTTCTTTTTTCTTTTTTCTTTTTTCTTTTTTCTTTTTTCCTTCTGTGAATTTGTTATATATACATGTAGATAATATACAAATATAAATATCTTCCACTGTACTTTAACATTATCTTTGTACAACTGTTTTTATTCTTCAGATGTAAATATTTATCAGCATTACAGCATTTTCTTGAGCTCCTGAGTTATCTTGAAGTGGTGCCGGAGAAGGATTTCAGTGATTAGAACATGAATAACTATAGCAGTAGGAAGACAAAGCCTTTGCTTTTGGAAATGACTGTTGGGAGGCAGATAGTGAGGCTGTGTTTTGTCTAGAGAACATACTGGGATCATTTTCATGCAGTTGTATGGATTTGTTTTTTATAAAATTGACTGGTACAGCATGTCCTTTTGAAATCTTTAGGGTGACATGTCAGGAAACCAACCTTGCTACCAGCAGTTAATCGGGTTAATGGGCAGCTAGAGTTTGGAGCTCTGGCAGAGATGATGTGCTGCTTATCTGCACTGTGACACTTAATTTTCTTCCACAAAGGTTCTGACTTGGACTCTCAGAGAAATACTTTTCTGTAATTACCTTTCAGAATGTATTTTAAAAGATCATATGTTTGTTCCTCATTAGCAACAGAAACTGAGTTAGTAATCTAATGGCATCCTGTAAGATGCTGATTAGGCCAGACAAGAGGTTAGAAGTTGCCTTCCACATGTTTTATATCTATTTCCTTTTCCCATTTTCCTTTTGGCTTTTTCTGGTATACATAAGGATTTATTATTTTTTTTTTTTTCTTTTTCTTGCATACATTTGCAAGGACAGGCTTGAATCTTGCCTCTTCCAAGAATTTTAAGTTTCTAGGCTTCCAGCTCAATATTATGTTGAATACATATTAATAGTGTCCATTTTGGTTTCATGTGAATGTGGAAGCAGCACACATTCTGTGGAAATGGACTATAATAGTATAAATGCTTTTATCTCTGTATTCTCTCTATAGTACTTGCTCATCTTGGAGAAAGCAATGACATCAGTCTTTGAAAAGTAAACTGTTTTCAGTTATTGACTGGTGACAATGCATTTAGTTACTGAGATGAATACATGTGTGTTCACTGACCAGAAGACAGATTAAAATGAACAAAATCCCTCACTAAATGGATCAAGGAGCCAAGAAATTTTTTCTCTGAAATTATGTCATAGCAGAGTGCACAGAGAGGAAAAACTAGGCTATGCTTTCTTCCTATCTGCAGGACTGATTTACAGACTATTTAATAGAAATTGAAGCTATCCTTGCATAAATTTCAGTTCTATCTTAATACAGGTTTTTGTTTTTTCTTTTTGTTTGGTATTAAATCATGGGAAGTGTTACGGCTTTATATTAAAGCATTCTGACAAGAAAAGTGTATCAAAATTTTCCAAAGTTTTCAGAAACATAGAACTGTAACACAAGGCTCATCAATCCAGAGGATTTGATTCACGTTATGAAAGCATTGAGGATACTGTGATGATAACTGGTTAAGTTTGTACTCTAGATTATCTGATGTTTTCAGATACTGAGTTGTGATTGTGGATTATACTTGGCAATTGAAATTACTTTTCTCAGTCATCTCCAAGCACAAATCAAAAATGTTGATCAAGAAAACTAATGTATTTTTTGTGAAATAAACACTCTTAAATCATGTCAGTATATTAGTTAGACATTTTAGAAATGTATACAAGATTAGCTTAATTTAATTAGCCAAGAAAGCATTAGCAGTGCCTTAAGAGCTACTTGAGGGCACTGTGATAATTGTAACACATGATGATCCTAGTTAAAAGTAGTGACTGCCAACATCCTTCAACTTGCTTGGTGGCAACCCAGAGCTCTCCTTTGTACTTAATTGCTAATAGGAGCAAACACAGACTTGAGGATTGACATTGAGTGTCGTAGTGTGGAAAGATAAAAAGCTATGCAGTGTTTTTGTGCTCTGTAATACCAGGATATTTCAGTCTCTTACTGTAATTTGTCAGTCTGTAACAATAAGTATGTTTTTTCTGATTTCTGGGTGATAATGCAGCTTTTGTAGCATGAGCTCATTGTTACGTTATATTCCTTTAAAAAGTTTTTCATGGTCAGATACTGAAAACAGAAAATTAACTTCCAAAAAGTGATTATTATTTTTCTTAAAATATTGGCTTTAAACATATCCCTTAGAGCTGTCTCAAAATTAAATTTTCCTTTATGAAAGAACCTGACTCGGGTCAGCATATTTTCTTTGTCGTCTTCAAAGTGTCTTACAGTGTTTGGGTTCTGTGGTTTAGAATAAAGCTACAGAAAAAGGTAGAGTTTCCTCTTTATGCTGGGAGAAATTACTCTTGCTGGTGGCCCACATATAAAGCTCTTCAGGAAAAAAAAAAAAAGTTCTCAAATATCTGTCTTTAAAGAACTACATTGTGTTACTGTTTGAGTTTACAGTAACATCAATAAAGGCACCGAGGCTAACCCTTTTACAGCTCTTTGAAATACACCCTAAAATATAGAGCCTTGTGAAGTTATTCTGAACAATTTCATTTAAAGGAAGATTCCCAAGAAAGCTCATCTTTTCAGTGTGTAATAAAATCTCGGGTTCTTTCTGGTTTAGTGGTCTACTGCTCTTTTGGGACTTAGGAGGAGAAAATCAGTGATCTAAAATGAATAGTACAGTCTGCTCCTTGGTAGTGTGGTATTAATACATCTGTGAGCAGTGGGAAATTGAGCAATTGTTGGAAGCAATCTGTGTCTGTCAAAATACCATACAGTCAGCATTTGTAACCCTTCCATGTTTCCAAAGGGGTGTCCTGAGTTTGAATTCTTCCTGTGTATCTTGCTGTATCAGTCTGGACCACTGTCAGTAGTAAGGACACCTCCAAAGGGTACATGGTTTGTTTTGGGAGGCAGTTGCACGTCCCGTTGGAAGCTGGCTGTCTTTGCTGTCATGCTGTTACAGGGCCTTAAAAGGAAGTAATCTAAGGACTAATCCAGCGAGTGAATAAGACCTCCGAAGAATACTCAGGAAATGGTGTTGATGTTTGGTGTGCTGCATTGCTTCCTCTGAATATTTGGCTTATACCAAAGTAATATTAGTAAAAGCTGCTTCTCCAACTGCTGTCTCTCAGCTTAAACTTAAAGCAGAAGGCTTAACCCATTGCTGTGAGAGATCCCATGACAGTTTTGCAAGAGTGGCATATGGCTTGGGGTTATGCAAGATAATTAGCTCAGGTAATTACATTCTGATCACCTCCATCCCCCTGCAGCTTCAGTTGGATGTGGTATAGTTTTGCACATCCTGCCATAAATTGTTGAGCATTTGCTATACTGTGGAAAAGTTTTCATTCCAGTCTGGTGCTTTAAACTGTCTTGCATAAAACTTGATAAAACCCTTCTCAAATGAAAACATCCAACAAGTAGATGTCAATGAGCTGAAGCTTTCACAGCTCTTACTTTGTAGCTGTGATAATTTGAAAGGATGCTGATTTTTTTTTTTAATTAGCTGTTTTAGCTGTAATACAGGCTGGATTAATAGCCAGAGGCAAATTTTAGGAGATTCAACAAAGCAAAGTGCTGGGCCCTTCATCTGGGTCAGAACAATTCTGTGTAACACTACAGGCCTGGGGAAGAGTGGATGGAAATGTGCCCAATAGAGAAAGGCCTTAGGGTGTTGATTGATATTCAGCCAAATATGAGCCAGCATGTGCACAGGTGGCCAGGATGGCCAACATCTGGCCTGTATTGGGAATAGTGTAACCATCAGGACCAGGGAAGCAATTTTCCCCCTGTACTCAGCACTGATAAGGCCCCACCTCAAGTATTGTGTTCAGTTTTGGGACACTCACTACGAGAAAGGTTCTGGAGTAGGCCCCAAGAAAGGTAATGAAGCTGGTGAAGGATGTGGATTAAGAGGTCTTGTGAGTAGCATCTGAAAGACCTGTGGTTGTTTGGTCTGGAGAAAAGGAGGCTGAGTGGTAACTTCCGGAAAGGAGATTTTTGTGAGATGGGTGTTGGTGTCTTCTTCCTAGTAACAAGTGATAGGATGAAAGGAAATGGCTTCCAGTGGCATTGGGAGAGGTTTAGACTGGATATTAGAAGACTCTTTGTCACTGAAAGGGTTCCCAAAAACTGAAATACTTGGGATGGGGTTGAATCTTTATCCCTGGAGGTGTTAAGAAGGTGCAGAGATGTGGTGCTAAGGGACATGGTTTAGTACCAGACTTGGTAGTGCTAGATGATGGTTTGACTTGATCTTAAAGGTCTTTTCCAACCTGAGCATTTCCATGATTCTAATGTATTGTTTGTGGGTAATATCAGTCATGAACCCACTTAATACAGACAGAGGTGACAATACTTTCTCAGCCTATTTATTTATAAATATTTTTTGTATTCTTCATGCTTTGCTGTTTTTTTCCTAAACATTTTTTCTGTCTCAGTTCTGAAATATTGTCTTTAGTGCTGTTATTGGGATTTTTGTGGTTTATTTTAACCCTTAACTCAGCTTTAAATTGTTCAAGTGTCATTTTGTATTTATATTTGCTTGGACTCTTTTATTGAATACATTTTAATTTATTATTGCTTGGTAGTTATTAAAACAGGCCACTTTTAAAACAGTTGTAAAACTAATCTGTTAATTTCTTGAAGCTTTTTAATTTTCTACTGCTGACTGTGTGTAATAGCTTCAACTCCACTTGAACTAGGTATAAAAGAGGTAGCAGTCTCAAGCTGCGCTAGGGGAAGTTTAGGCTCGAGGTGAGGACAAAGTTCTTCACGGAGAGAGTCATTCGTCATTGGAATGGGCTACCCAGGGAGGTGGTGGAATCACCATCCCTGGAGGTGTTCAAGAGGGGATTGGACGTGGCACTTGGTGCCATGGTCTAGTCATGAGGTCTGTGGTGACAGGTTGGACTCGATCTTTGGGGTCTCTTCCAACCTTGGTGATACTGTAATTAATATCAGGTCTTCTAAAACTTCCTTAGCTTTAGTACTTGTACCAGAAACACAGAACTTAAGAGCTTGTCCAAGTTCTGTAGTTTTTGTAGCCAGTTCTGAATTTTGTGGTTTCAGCTTTATGCTTCTAATAGTGTATGTTAATGAATCAACAAATATAACTTTGATGGAACATTTGTGTCCGGTTGCACTTGGAGCAGAACTTCAGTTTTGGCATTTTCACAATGTGGGAAATAGGCTTTTTGCTATTCTGCAGCCTCCAGTTAGTTGCTTCATTTCCAATGGATACGTAGTTGAGCCAAGCTATTTGAATAACCTGAAATGAAGTGGCTCTTTCTATGGGTGTGGAAGAGATTTGCACTGAAACTTGTTGCCATGCTTCATCAGTCTCTCATTCCAAATGCTTAATAACTGCTTTCTGTTATTTCTGACTTGCGTTTCAGACATGGACTATTGTTTTTATTATTATTTAAATTTTGATACATTAATCTTAAAATTTCATGTTAGTTTTACACAATTGTAATATTTTTTCCTTCTTTCTTTTGATATACTGTCTTTAAGTCTACTGTGGGTAGAGCAGCAAGTGTTCTTAATTCCAGATTTCTTTCACATATAAGTCTGCACTTGCTAGACACTTTCTTGTTTAATTTACTGTGTAAGGTACCTGGCTGTGTCCAAACCTTAAGGAAATCTCTGATCCAGGGGTTCTCTCTTCTCTAACTGAATGAGGATTGTAGAAGAATGGGCAAAGGAAAAAGGCCTGCAGGACTGTCTGGCCTTCTGATAAGGATAAGGAATGCCTGTAGGACTGTCTGGCCCTCTGATAAGATAAGGAATGCCACAGAACATGATGGATTTAGCTGAATCATCAAGAAGTGTTGCAAGGGCACTGTAATCGTGTAATCGTGAGGGTCGTAAAACAAGTAGGGGGCTTATTCAAACAGGATGTTTGTGGCTAGCTGAAGTAGGATGTTAAAACCGCAAGAGGTGGGGTTGACATGTAATCTGTAACCAATAGTATGTCGCCAAGTGGGCATAATCATAGTAAACCATATATAAGATGTGTCTGATGCTCAATAAAGTTGGATTTCGCTGATCACATTGATCGTATGTTGACCCCTTCTTGTAACAGTGGCGCCCGAACGAGGGACCCCACAGAGTGGGTCCCGAACCCAAAAAGAGGGTTCTGCAAATCTCCGAAAGGAGTCACGGCGAAGAAGGAAGCCGTGCCGTTCCGAAGAGGACTATCAGGGTTCGAGAGCGTGAAAAGCAAGAAGTATTCCGGTCCAGGATAGCAGTACTGGTGCTGTGTTTACCAACCCACAGAGAGGCGGAGGAAGCAGCAGAGACCGAAGACGCCGTAAGCCGATACTGCTCTGAGTAGACTGTGCGCACAGGTATTAATGCATAATAGGCAATAATGGATAGGCAGGCGGCGTATGATTTAAGCGCTTTTTAGAAAAGCGAGGATGTAAGTTGGATTTTAAAAGGGAGTTAGTACCCATGTTAGAATATGCAGAGGAGGAATTTTCTCCATCGCCTCACTCTTCTGAGTTGCTGAAGGGTGAAGAAGTTGTGGAGACAAAGGAAGTAAAAAGGGTAGAGGTTAACGATCATTTAGGACAAAGAAACAGAGATTATTGGAGAAGGGTTGCAGGGCATTTACACGAGGAGGGAGATGAAGAAGGAGAATGGTGTAAGTTAGGAGATAAGCTTTTTGACAAACTGTGGGACTGGGTTACCATCAAGCTGCAAAAACCGTGGCGAGAATGCATGAACTGTGTTAAAACCTATGAACTGGAACAGCGAATGGTTGCTGCAGTTAGAGCAACTTTGTCAGGACGAGATGCAGCGCCAGGTGTATCTGAGTTGCAGCTGAAAGATGTGTTTAAGAACTATCAACCGATCGACCGGGGCCGCCCCCGATACATCTTGCGGCGACCACACCGCGTTTGCCAGCCGTCACCACTGCCGTTTGCACCCAGTGGGGAAAAAGCCGAAAAAAAGGGCAGCTCAGTGTGTTCGACCCCTTTTATCAACACCTTCCTCTGACATCGCCAGCGACAGCTCGGATTCGGAAGACAACACCAGCAGCGAGGAATTCAAACAGCGCCGACTTTGCTTTATGGCCCCTCTTAGAAAAAATGGAGCGCTTGGAGGCTCGCAATTATGGCGTTCTTATGACCGCATCCCTCTCGCGAGCCCTGCCGGGCCCCGCGGATACCGACGGCTCCGACCAAGGCGGTACCGGCTGATGCACCAGCGACACCGACAGCACCGACAGTAGCAGCGGCCCAGCAGCAGCCACGACGGCAGCGGAGCAGCGGTTACGGCAGCAGCCTCCACCCCTTTTCACTGCAGCGGCTTCAGCTGCTCTACTTTGCTCTGATTTAAAGCAACAGTACTCATTTTGTCATTTCTGATTGTAACGTCTTTCAGAGATTTGTTATTGAGAGTTTTGTTAAGTTTTTCTAATAAGTATAATGAATAAGTAAGCATTTGGTATTTACAGGCACTTGGTACATAGTAATTGTAGTAAGGTGTAAGTACTTTGTAATGAGTTTATATTGTATGATTTTCTTTTGGTTCAAACCTTTTTAATTGTGTACCTATAGGCATTTCAAAGGAGCTCCATGTAATATAGTTAAGGAATGTATAAACAGGTTTTAATTTTGGAAAGTGTTTTTTAGTTAATGTAACAACTTTATTTCTTTTTAGACACTGATTTGATGGATTAATTTTAGCATAGTTTTTTAAGGATTTTTGGTATTAGCATAAGTTAAGGGTTTGTTATAGGTATATTATGGAATGAGTTTTTTGGTCTTATTTTGTATTTGTAATAGCTTTTAAGGATTATATATATATAATGGTACCAATAAGAGATTAGTATTATTAGGATGAGCAAAAATGCTATTGGGCAAAGCAATGAAGCTCTTTTCCTCTTGCTGTTTGCCTGCAAGTTTTCTGTCTGTGAAGCTAGAGCCTGGCCAGATCTACCTTTACAGATTAAAGAAATCTTGCTACTATTAAACAATTTATGATTTTTGACCATCCTAGAGAAAATAAAAACGTAACATACCCCTAAAGTAGATTGTAAAACAGTGTTAAGGATTGCATTTATGTTTTAATCTTTGTAATGTGTTCAGGCATAATCACGTATTTTTTGTTAATAAGAGGAGTGAAATGCAAAGATCGAAACTATTAAGATCTAAATTCCTTTTTTACAATGTCTGTTATCTTTGACCATGTATTATGCCAGCTTTGTTAAAACATTGTTATTAGTTCAACTTAAGCTTTGTACCTTGTTGGACAACAACCAAAAAGGCCATAACTAGCAAAGGGGTTTATGTCCTATATGATTGTTTTAATTGTGTTGTATGAATCTGTTAGATCACTTAGTCTCAATGCATAGGCATGTTCAGGAACTGGAATAGAGAGTAACACATTTGCAGATTGATAATAATGGTTAGTTTAAAGAATTGTTTAACACTTAGTGCTGTATATCATGATTGTTTAATGATTGTATGATTAGAGAAAATGTTTATATGGATTTAAATGTTAACTCATCAGTTTGTTGTAATTTTAAATAGTTATAGGAAAAGTCAAAATCAATTATAGCACAAAATATATTTTAATGTTAGGTTATAAAAACAAAAGAGGGGAATTCAGGTATTATGTTATAAGAAAGAATAGTTAAAGCATACTATGTTTTCAAATTCTCATTTTATATGTGATTTTAAATGTGATTTAACAAAACTTAGAGAGGATGTAAGAATTATGGAAGTTTTAGCTAGGAGAAACTTGAAGTAAAAAGAAACAGCATTAGGCCAACGGTGAGCATCAATAGGATCCAGTACCTTTCCTTAGCAGAAACAAAACACCTTACGGGGGCCTTGACTCAAGCTTTAAAGAAAACGGGGGAAAAGGGGTCAGGAGAGTGTACACCAGAGTGTTAGAATGGGTATTTCCACCATTACAATCAAAATCAACTATACAACAAAAAATTTTAATTTTGGCAGATTTGATAAAGGCGTGTAGACAACGGTTGTGGAGTATTGTGGGGCAAGAGCCCGGCGTGATATATTTGCCAATAAGAAAAAATGACTTGGAGTGGTATTTGCAAAATTGCGAGGCCTTAGCTGATGCATGTTTAGCTAATGGTGCTCAAATAGTAACAACACCGTTAAAGGACAAAAGACTTATGTGGATGCAAAACCAACATTGGTTATGTAAGCCAAAACTTCAGCCTTTGAAAGAGCATTGACTGTTTTAGATACTGATAGTTGTAATGATAATGTACAGTTACGGTCAATTGCAGCCAATGCATTTGCTTCAATTGTAGCACCAGGAGTAGCTGCTGCTCAAGCATTAAGGCAAATAAAAAAAACTTGCTTGTTGGTCACTTAAGCAGGCCAACATAACTGATGAAGTTATACAAGAGTTGTTAATGGATCAAAATAGCCTTAGACATGCTTTGTTACAGAACCGCGCCGCCATAGACTTTTTATTATTAACTCAAGGCCATGGATGTAACAATATTGAGGGTATGTGTTGTTTTAATCTTTCTGATCACAGTGAATCTACTCACGCCAAATTGAGCTGGCTTAAAAAACATTCACAGCAAATTCAGAAAGATACTAGTGTTTTTGATTCTTAGTTACAATCAAGGTTTGGCGGGTGGTCTAGTTGGATAGGGCCTTTGATTAAAGAATGCTTACGCTTTTTGTTAGTTGGGCTTTTGATATTAATAGCAGCAAGAATTATTTTTCACTGTATTATGAAACAAGTTAATCGCACCATAGAAGCATTTGTAGTTGTAGAAAACGGGGGAATTGTAGAAGAATGGGCAAAGGAAAAAGGCCTGCAGGACTGTCTGGCCTTCTGATAAGGATAAGGAATGCCTGTAGGACTGTCTGGCCCTCTGATAAGATAAGGAATGCCACAGAACATGATGGATTTAGCTGAATCATCAAGAAGTGTTGCAAGGGCACTGTAATTGTGTAATCGTGAGGGTCGTAAAACAAGTAGGGGGCTTATTCAAACAGGATGTTTGTGGCTAGCTGAAGTAGGATGTTAAAACCGCAAGAGGTGGGGTTGACATGTAATCTGTAACCAATAGTATGTCACCAAGTGGGCATAATCATAGTAAACCATATATAAGATGCGTCTGATGCTCAATAAAGTTGGATTTCGCTGATCACATTGATCGTATGTCGACCCCTTCTTGTAACAGAGGATTGCAAGTAAATTCTACTTTTTTATCTAGATTTATAGCAGTACTGAAAAGAGATCATGTCCTCCAGACGTTCTTTGGGATGAGGTTTTTTGGTGGAAACAAAATGGATTTTTGAGGACTAGAGTAGTAAAAAGGGTGGTTTGAATGTTTTGTGTTTTCTACTTCTGAATTGTAGTAATTCTTCAGTGTCTGCACAAATATAATTCTTGATTTAAAATCTTTTGTTCACAGAATCCATAAGCTTGTGGAAATGGTTCTGATTAAAAATGTGCCTTGCTTTTAGTGTTCTTTCAGTGTTAAATTAGGAAAATTAGTGGATTTAAAAAAAAAAAGTGATACATGGATCTTACAGAAAGACTTCTGAGTGAGGTATGGACCCCCATTTAGCAAAGACTTCAGCAGACTTGCTCTTCTGAAGGTGTGTGATTTCATATGTGCTGCAAGCTGTTAAGTGTGCAGTTGTGAAAATGAATATACCTGCCAATGTTAATTCTTGTCTGGCCATTTGATGAGCTGGATCAGGATCAAGTTACAGATCCAGCTGAAATTAACCCTCCTCCCCACATCCTCCTACTTCTTCTTTCCCTCCCCTTCATCCCTCCAATTAGATTGTCTGTGGAAAATTCAGTGTCACTCTGACTGGGACAAGGGCATTGAGTGTACCCTCAGTAAGTTTGCAGATGACACTAACCTTGGAGTGTGTTGATTTGCTTGAGGGTAGGAAGGCTCTACAGAGGGACCTGAACAGGCTGGCTGGCTGGGCTGAAGCCAGTTGTATGAAGACTCAATGCTCCTAAGGGTGTTTTCTAATCAAAACAATTCTATGATCCTGTGATTTTAGTGAAGGCACAAAGGAGGAGAACACTTATGGTGGGAGTGCTTGGAGGGACAGTGATGATGGGTGGAGGACAAACCTCAGCTCACTATTTATGGGCTCTCTCATAGTTGGCAGAGACAGTAACTCTGTAGCTCGCTCTCCCTTTCTGTCATGAACCTACAGTTCACAGATTGGAAGAGTTTTTTGGATGTCAGATCAAAGCTGTTGCAAGACACTGTCTGGATACAAACAGGTGTCTTTTTCTGTTACAAACAGGGGGAATGGTTGTTAGGAGTGAAAACACAAGATCAAGTATTGTAGGTAGTGGTTTCTATTTTCATCTTGTAAACTTTTAACCTTTCTCCGAAGCTTGCACATTTAATAAAATAACCACAGCTCTAGAATTGAAGAGTTCCAGGGAATAAAATGAAATCTATTGAAAAGAATGAAGCAGATCTTATCATGCCAAAAAAGTGTGGGGTTTTTTTTTGTTGTTGTTGTTTTGTTTGTTTTTACCTGAATGACTTGGGAAGAACTTACTCTTCTGAAAAAGCCTAGATGATGGTGTTCTTTATATTCTTAATGATGATGATTGACATAAGCACAATTTACAGAAAAAACCCCAAACTAAACCAAGCAACTGACAGCCCACCCAGAAGTTGAATATTAAAAAAATATAGATTATCCAGCAGTTGAGGCATTCTTTACTATGATTTTCACCAATGAAAGAAAGCATTAATAGTTGTTTATACCAAGATCATCAGGCACTTAAGAATGAGTGCTGCTGTTTTTCTTTAACACCTGTGGAGAGCCAATGTCTGATAAATGACTGTGTGCAAACAATTGGATATTGGAGAACTGCGACCAGAATTTAGATACTTATAAGCCAGCTTTGTCTTTTTTCAACCTCTCAGTAAGGTCCTTAATGAAACTGGAAGTTCTTAGTAAGGTAGTCAATGTACTCTAATTCAACTATTTTCCCCCTTACATTCTTGTCATTTGAAGGGACAGGCAGAATACTTACTCTAGATTTTCAGCACACAAAGGCAGATGTTTATCATGCAGCAGTACATAGTGTACCAACATATATTCAGTCTACTATATTATGCTGTGAGTTGAGTCATGTTACCTTATTTCCCCAGACAAGTGTATAAGGTCTTACCTCTTCCTGCCAAGTAGCTTAGTCAGTCCTCCCACAGAAAAGGGGGTTAAGGGCATTTGCCAGGCAAATGTGGGTTGGAGTGGGGAGGGGAAAGGAGCTTGTGAGGATGTTGCTGCTGGGGAGAGTGGGTAGTGCAGTGTGTCATCCTGAAAGTACGATGTAGTGCAGATATATAGGGCAAGGTGTGGTCCATAGTTTGCATATGCTGAGAGCACTTCAGTTACTGAAAACTTGTACTAAGCATATGGACAGTTTTAGTCTCTTGGTGGTGGTTGTTCCCCCCCCCCCACCGCGATGAAGATGCTGTAAAAACAAAGGGGTGAACTTAAATGAAAACAAACTTGAAATAGAATTTTAAGTGATTTACTAGATTCTGATCAGATGACATTGTCATAGTCGTGGTAGAAATTTTGTGTGATACAATTATTGCAACTTGGAACCGAATAACAAACCTAAGAATATCTGAAAGAGATTGTGAAGCCTTTTTACTTTTTTTTTTATTAATTTCTTAATATGTCTAGCCCAAAACTGTGTTGGGAAGGATACCTATGTCTTGCTTAACTTTAATCAGTAGATCTTAAAGTAGATGTCTAATGCAATAAACTTGTAGAGGTTGATGTTTTAATCCATATTTTTTACTTTTGCAGAGAGTAATACATAAGATAGTGTCTGATTCAGAATCACTAGTCAGGCAGATAGTGTTTCTGGTGTATTTTATTGCTATATTTGAAATGATGTTACTGTTTAAACAGAAAAACAAGTTACTCGTTAACTGCAAGTTATCTGAGGGCAAAGATGAGTGATCAGCTGAACTAATTGGTACATGGGGGCACAAACACATTTATTTAACAAATACAAGGTTTATTTTGGAAAGACAATTTTTTTTATCACAGTGGTATGAAAAGATAACAAATGTTCACTAAAGGCATTATATAGCCCTGAGTATGTGTGTTATTTCTTTTAGCGAGTAGCCCATTTTCACAAGACCTTTGCATGAACTGGTAGGGGAAAAGGTAGATCAGATTATTGTTTTTCAACACATACTTTAAAAATATTAATCCATATTAATATTCTGAGACATCTGAGAATATGGTTATTCATGAGACGTCGCAAGAAGGAGTCGACATACGATCAATGTGATCAATGAAATCCAACTTTATTGAGCATCAGACACATCTTATACAGTTTGCTATAATTATGCCCACTTGGCAACATACTATTGGTTTCTCTCTAAAAGGTTACATCATTGTTTTCACAACTCTGTGGAATTCTTCTCTCCGGTCTAATTGCTCTTTTTCCCAGATCTCGACTCCTCCTTATCTTGCTTGCCTCCCTTCTCAGGGGCAGCTGGACTTCAGCATACCAGGCAATCAGCACTTTCTCACATCTCCTACTCCACCACTATATTATCAACAGAGAATTCTTCAAGGCCTGAATTACACAGGTGTTCCTGGGACCCAAGTCCCCTCTTGCTCAAAACAAACCCCAACAGAGATGTATTTAAAATTGTTAGAACTAACTGGAGGATCTGGATTGAGTTTCTTCGGAGTTAGTAAACGTAACATTGAGAGATATCTGAAGTTATTGTTGTCTTTTCAGAGAGTCAAATTGAGAAGATGGGTGCTTTTAAATATCAGAACGTAAGAATTAAGTTAGAAGCAGAGGTTTTTGGAAACCTGCAACTGAAACAGGGTTTTTTGAAAATGCTTATTTTGTTGTTGTTAAGGAAATAAATTATGCTTTTAACAAAATCAGTTAAAGATGGAATATTATTGTCTTAATTTTATGTCTTAGACATGGGGAGAGGTCTTAGAGAAAGAGAAATGCATAGATGCTGAAAGGCTTAAAACACCACAAGTAAGACGTAAGAGTTTTCAACCTGAAGTTGTGTGCAGTCATGCTAACTTTCTGGGTGTGTCAGAGTTATTCAAAAGGGTGTGGCCCACAAAATGTATAGTAAGGAAAGATGTTTGACCATGGTGGAACACTCAAATATTAATGTCTGCATATGTGGTTTTTAATACAGCTGAACCTGTGACAAGCCAGATAGTCATTTTCAGAAATTGCAAGGTGTGGTTATCGTTTAAATGTATGTCATCCCTTACTCAAAAACTTCATAGACTTGCATTCACTTGCAGATGACAGTGATAGAGATGGTTCATACTCATCCTCTATTGCCAAGACTGCTGGATTATGGTTATTTTGGGATGCTCAGATCAGCAGTGTAGTGAAGAGTTCCTTGGACAGTCAAGTGGCCATGAGATTGTGACCGTTTGAGGCTGTCCCTTTAAGGAAGGGGACATTGGGGCCGAATGTTTATAAAAAAAGGGCAGGTCTAAACTAATTTCATTGGTGGAGAGGCAGAAGCAGTGCCTTAAGTTTTGATTCCCAGTGGGACTAGTCTCAGTTCTTCTTTTTCTTCCTTGTGGCAGCTTGCTGCTTTCTGGGCTTTCGGCCAAACTGACTTTGAAACTGATAAACTGCAAGGCCTGTATTAACTGCTTTCCAATTAACAATTGCTCTTTTTTCTCTCTCTCTTTCTAACCCTCTCTGGGGAAAAGGGGAGAGAAGGGGGATACAGGGGTGGGGAGCCCTCCTCATCAGAGGAGGAAAATCTCATTTCTGTGTCACTCTGTTGTATATTTCTGTATATATTGTAAATACTGTAAATTCAGTATATATTTCCCTGCGTTCCCTAAACTGCTTTGTAAATATGTAGCACATTCCTCTTGCTAATCCGGCTGTGTTTTTTTTCCTTTTCAATTTTCTTCCCTTTATTTACGGGGGGGGAGAAGGCCCACCCTTTCCCCCAACCCTACGACATCTTTCTTGGATTGCCCAACGTGCAGCAGATAATTAGCTTGATTTATTGCTTTAATGTTTTATTGATATAGTGTTTTATAGCCGGATTAGCAAACATGAAGGTGTTGTGGTTCTTAGAACGGTTATTCTTTTCAATTTTTGGGGCTCTGGTTTGCAGATATTGTTTGGGTTTGATTTTGGATTACCTGGGTAAATATTTGGTGCGGACAATTTATCTGTGGTTTATGTATAGAGTTAGATTATGGTATGGAAAATGTGTTGATTTCTTATGGCTGGCAAGATACAAAAATGTCACTTCTAGTACTCTCCCAATTGAGACAAAAGGCTTTAAGATTCCGCCGGAGGAGAGGGTGATTTATTTTATGGGTGTAATTCTGCTGCTGGTGATAATTATTGAGTATCTGCTGATTTCTCTGCGGTGAGAGAGGAAGATATCCAGACCGTGTTTTGTTATTAAAACTAGACCAAAGAGAAAACGCCGTGGCTCTGGGTCAGTCCCAGAGACATCTAGTGATGAGGAGTGTGCAGAATCTGTGTCAGTTAAAAAGAGAACTGAAACGTTAATTGGAAAAGCAGCTCTGAATGGCTTTGCCGCTGATTCTGGCAAGCTGCCAGGGGCAGCGGCAGATATCAATATGGCGCCTACTCCTCCTCCTTCTTCTCCGTCGACCATTAACAGAGCAATGTCAGTTCCGCCCACTCCCTCAGTGGGACCGGAAGTCATTGCCCCAGCAGATGATTTATCTCAGGACCTGTCAGCTTCTATTAAGGTGGCTCTTTTAAAGACTAGAAGTGGAAAGACCCCCCTGTAAAGTAAAGGGAAGGAAAAAAAATTGAAGGGAAAGGAAAAAAAAACTCACAGCTGAATTAGCAAAGCAATGGATGCTGTATATTTACAAAGCAGGGAAACGCAGGGAAATATATACAAATTTACAATATTTACAGTATATACAGAAATATACAACAAAGTAGCACAGAAATGAGAGTTCCCCCCTCTGCTGAGGGGGTTCCCCACTTCTGCTTCCCCCTCTCTCCCCCTTTCCCCAGAGCGGGTTAGAAAGAGAGAGAAAAGAGAAAAAAGTTGGAAGCAGTTATGTGTTAATTGGAAAGCAGTTAATACAAGCCTTGCAGCTTATCAGTTTCAAGGTCAAGCCTTGGCCGAAAGCCCAGAACAGAGAGCTGCTGCCCTAAGGATGAGCGGAAGCAAGACTGAAGATAAAAGTGCCGGAATGCCCAAGATACCCTGCTGCACTCCCAGTTCAGAAGGTACTTCCTCCTACTCTACCAATGAAATTAGTTTAGATCCTTCTTTTCGTTTACCAACTTCCGTCCACCATATTCCCTTTCTTAAGGGGACATTCTCAACCGGTGACACCAGGGCAGATAAGGAGCCATTTCTAGCTTGGCTTAGTAGATGTTATGATACAGGTGCTCCAGCTCTAACAGTTGGAGACAAGTCAGCAGCTCAGCTAGGAACTCTCTCAAGGGATAATGGAATAGATAGACATCTAGGAAGGGCTCTCGGTAAGGTTAATCTGTGGATACGCCTTTTAATGGCGGTTGCCCTGAGATACCCTTCCCGAGATGATCTTCCATGGAATCCTAAACCCTGGACTACCATAGATGAGGGAATTAAGCGCCTGAGAGAATTTGCTGTTAGAGAGCTACTCTATGGTGAACATGAAACTCTGAATCCTGATGACATTCCTGTGGGTATTGGCCTTGCTAAAAAGATCATCAAACTTGCTCCTTCTAATTATGCAAACATTCTGGCAAGCAGAATTGTGTCAAGAAATTATGGTGGAGCTTCTCCTATGGTTGGCCAATTCAGTGATCAAATGAGGCAATTGGAGGATAGCATGGCACGTGTTTCTTTGGTTTCAGCCATTGAAACTATGTCTGGTGATATACAGAATTGCATAAGAGAGTTAAAGGATGAATTTAGAAATTCCATATCCCAATTGGCACAAAGGGATAATTTCAATTCTTCCTCCAGGTGGATACAAGTTTCATCTGTGAGGAATACACGTCCTCCAAGGAGGTCATTCCAAAACAGATCAAAACAGACCACCAAGGCAATCACGTAGAACTATTTGGATAAATCTGCGTGATCAGTTTGGTGAGAACATGAACCGCTGGGATGGCCAACCAACTTCTAATCTTTTCAGGAGACTGAGGGAATTGCAAAATGGCAGAACCCGAGGTAGCAATACCAGAAGGGTAGCTGTTACTTCCACAGTTCCCCAGAATGACTCTAGTAGCTCCAACAGTGGCTCCAGTTATAGCATGCAAAGCTATAACACAGCACACTGTGCGCAATGCACATGTGCGCATGTTCCCCATAACTAGGGGTGCCCTGCCTCCCGCCAGGGGGAGGAGAAAGATAACAGAGATGATAGAATCTATTGGGATGTGTACATCCAGTGGCCTGGCACTTCACAATTTCGGAAGTACAGGGCCTTGGTTGACACAGGAGCTCAGTGCACCATAATACCATCAAATTATCAGGGATCAGAGTCTATAACTATTCTGGGAGTCACTGGTGGATCTCAAGAGTTGAGTAAGGTGGAGGTTAATATAAGTTTAACTGGTAAACAATGGAGGAAGCATACAGTTGTGACCGATCCTGACGCACCTTGTATTTTGGGAATTGATTTTCTCAGAGAAGGGCGTTTCAAAGACCCTAGAGGCTATAAATGGGCTTTTGGAGTAGCTTCAATAGAAATTGATGGACAAAAATTGAAGCTGTCTGCTAGACCTGAGCTTTCTGATGAATCTGCAGTTGTGGGACAACACAAGATAGAGGACATTAAACTGCCGGTTGCTTCTCAGACTGTACATCACAGACAATACAGAACCAACCGTGACTCTTTGTTGCCCATTCAGAATCTGATTCGTCAGTTGGAGAGTCAGAAAGTCATCAGCAAAACTCATTCACCTTTCAACAGTCCAGTGTGGCCTGTGCGGAAGCAGAATGGAGACTGGCGTCTGACAGTCGACTACCAAGCCCTGAATGAAGTAACGCCACCTATGAGTGCAGCAGTGCCAGACATGATGGAACTTCAGTATGAGCTGTGTGGTGGGTTAATGCCTTTTTCTGAAAACAAAAGAAGAAAGCAGGGTGGAGGGCTTGCGGGTACTTTACACTCCCTGAAGGGCGTTTTCCCCCTGGGAAAGCCACGTCTGTTCCACTCCCCTCCTTGCCCAGCTAGGGTATAAAAAGCAGGACATCATAGCTGTTGGAGCTCCTTTTTGGCTCCTGCCTCTGCTGGATGAGAGCTACTGCAGCTGCCCTCCTGCTCCTCAGCCACGTGGCCGGACCTGATCCTTTTCCCTGCTGCCTCCGCACCTCCTCAGAGAAAGACTGGTTTTGTATTATTATTTTTCTGTCCCCCTCCCATCCATTCTTGTTCCTTGCCCTTGTGAACCTTTTTTTCCCCTGTTATTGTTATATATATAATTTGAAGAAAAAAATTATTTGCCTCTCTACTTCCAAGCTGACTCCAGATTGTTGCTTAGTGGATTTGCTTCTTACCCTTTTTTTTTTTCCCTCCTCTCCCTGTTTGGAGGGAGGAGGTGGGGGGGAGTGGGGAAGAGATTCTCAGCCTTTTCCCCATTTGAGCTTTTAACTCTCAGTTAAGGCTCAAACCACTACAATTTTTGGCGCCTCCAACGTGGGGCTTGGAAATTAATCTTGTATTGGGAAAGCAATACTTTTTTCTGAAGAAGGAGCTAGAAGTAGAAATGGCAATTTTAAAGAACCTGATGGTCCACGCCTTTGCATGGGCTTTTGGCTGGATCTTTTGGACCCACATCTACAAATTAATAACTTACTATGTGGTGTGGTTAATGATAGAGATGCTGATCAAGTGGATAAAAACTTTACCAATTAAGTTAGGCATGTATCTCTTGAATTCATTGAATTTCACTGTCAGTGGTAACTTTTCTAACATAGGAAACTTTCCTGAAGCAAGTTATGAAACCAATGATGTAGATAAAAGTGCCTGTGATGGAAAATTGCTCTACGTTGCAATATGCTCCATATGCCTAAATGTAATCCTTATAGTGGCATTTGCTGGGACCGTGTTGGGTGGAGGACTAGCTAACCCATTAAGAGCTGTTTGGAGGGTGATAACACACTCCTTTGTGCTCTTTAATGACTGGGGACGTGTCTGCTGTGGGCATTGTAAGCACTCTGTAGACACAAAGAGGGAGGGGCTGGGTTGTAATGACTGTGCCAGATCTCAGCCTGAGCCCCAGGCACAAGGGTTTGCCCCACCACCAGCAGTTCCACAGTTGACCCCTGATGCTTCTGTCAATGCAGTCTCTCTAGCACCAGTCACCACATGCAGGAAAAGAAATAAAAAATCATCACCAAGCACAGATGGTGAGGAAGGAATCTCAGCAGGCCCCAGCACCTCACAGAACCCAGCGGTGGATGAAGATGATTCAGACCAGGAAATAACTGTTACATTGCTGCCCAGAAAGGAACTAAGGCAAACTCGTCTGGACTACGCAAGGAAAGAGGGTGAGCCAATACTAAGCTGGGCCCTGAGATGCTGGGACGAGGGGGTGGACACAGTGGACCTGGATAAGAGGGAGGCGAAGCTTTTAGGCTCCCTGACTCGTGATGCTGGTCTGGACAAAGAGTTAGCCAAACTTGATGGAATACACACTCTCTGGGCCTGGATTCTGAACGCCATCAAGAGCCGGTACCGCTCAAGAGATGACCTGCCCTGGGCCCCAGTTAGATGGACAACTATGGAACAGGGCATTCGGTATCTGAGGCAGATGGCCGTGATGGAAATAATTTATGGGGATGGCCAGCTCCCTTTGGACCCAGATGAGGTGCCCATGAGACAGCCCTTCGTAAAGAAACTCACCCAGGGTGCTCCTCAGAAATATGCTCACACATTAGGAGGGATACTCTTGACTGGACAGGATGGAAGTCCTAAAACTGTCTGTGAGTTTGCCAATGATTTAAGGGAATATGAGGACAGCGTAAATCAGAAACCCCTGATCTCAGCCATAGAAACTATAGCTAAAGACATTGTCAAAGAGATCAAGACCTCCATGTCTGAACTGAAAAAGGGGAGCGATGCCTCCTTTTCCCCTTCTCCTTCAGAATGGGTCCAGGTTTCAGCAATCAGGAACAGGCGACCTTCCCCTAGGAGATCACCCCAAGCCAATCGGGGGATGTCAAGGGGGTCTCTGTGGAGGTTCCTCTGTGACCATGGAGAGGACATGGACACCTGGCATGGCCAGCCCACCTCTGCCCTCTGGAACAGGGTGCGGGAACTGCAAGGTGGGCACCACGGGGAGAAACCTTTATTAGAATAAACCAAACCAGGTTTGAAGAGACCTTCAAGATCATCGTGTCCAACCCACCCAAACAGCTAACCCATGGCACCAAGCACTCATAACTCATCCAGGAGAAGAGCTGCCCCAGTTTCCCGGAGTGGTCCCTCTCGCTCAAGAGACCCTTCCCCTAGTAACACAGGACCGTGTGACAAGTGTGGACATTGCCGCCAGCATTAGAGGTGCCCTACCTCCAGCCAGGTGGAGGCCAGGGACAACAGAGTATACTGGGATATGTACGTGAAATGGCCTGGCACTTCAGAAGCCCTGAAGTACCGAGCTCTGGTGGACACGGGCCCAATGCACCCTGATACCATCGAGGTACAAAGGGGCTGAGCCCATAAGCATTCAGGGAGTCACAGGAGGCTCACAAGACTTGACTGTACTGCAAGCTGAGATAAGCCTGACCGGGAATGAATGGGGAAAGCACGACATAGTGACTGGTCCAGATGCACCTTGCATTCTTGGCATTGACTTTCTGCGGGAGGGATGCTTCAAGGACCCTAGGGGGCACAAGTGGGCATTTGGGGTGGCAGCTGTGGAGACTGCAGGCAAAGAACAGCTGTCCACCATGCCCGAGCTGTCGGATGACCCCTCCGTAGTGGGCAGCCATAAGGTGCAGGATTTGAAGTTACCTATTGCCTCTCGCATAGTACATCGCAGGCAATACAGGACCAACAGAGACTCTCTGCACCCCATACACCAACTGATTCGACGACTGGAGAGGCAGAGGGTGATCAGCAAGGCTCACTCCCCCTTCAACAGCCCGATATGGCCAGTGCAGAAGGCAAATGGGGAATGGAGACTGACCGTGGACTACCGTGGCCTGAATGAAGTGACTCCTCCGATCAGCGCTGCCGTGCCGGACATGCTGGAGCTCCAGTACGAGCTGGAATCGAAGGCGGCCAAGTGGTATGCCACAATTGACATTGCTAATGCCTTTTTCTCCATTCCCATTGCAGAAGAATGCCGGCCACAGTTTGCTTTCACCTGGAGGGGAGTACAGTATCAATGGAATCGGTTGCCTCAGGGCTGGGTCCATAGCTCAACCATCTGCCATGAGGTGATCCAGACTGCCTTGGAGAAAGGTGGAGCCCCTGAGCATCTGCAGTTCATCGATGACATCATTGTATGGGGTGAGACAGCAGAGGAAGTTTACCAGAAGGGTAAGAGGATAATCGACATCCTGCTGGAGGCTGGCTTTGCCATCAAGAGAAGCAAGGTGAAAGGGCCTGCCAGGGAGATCCAGTTCCTGGGTGTTCAATGGCAGGATGGCCGTCGCCGCATCCCTCAGGAGGTGGTGAACAGGGTAGCCACTATGGTGCAGCCCACGAACAAGAAAGAGACTCAGTCCTTTTTGGGGCTTGTGGGCTTCTGGAAAATGCACATTCCCGGGTACAGTCAAATTGTGAAGCCTCTCTTCCATGTAACAAGGAAGAAAAATGATTTTGTGTGGGGACCTGAGCAGCAGGTGGCGTTTGACCAGATCAAACGAGAGGTGGTCCATGCCATGGCTCTGGGACCTGTTCGAACTGGGCCAGAGATCAAGAAAGTGCTGTACACTGCGGCTGGTGAGAATGGTCCTACATGGAGCTTGTGGCAGAAGGCTCCTGGTGAAACCAGGGGCAGGCCCCTAGGTTTCTGGAGTAAGGGGTACAAAGGCTCTGAGGCCAACTACACCGTGACAGAGAAGGAAATCCTAGCTGCCTATGACGGCGTCCGGGCTGCCTCTGAGGTAATTGGGACTGAGTCACCTCTGTTTCTTGCTCCGAGACTTCCAGTCCTGACCTGGATGTTCAAAGGGAGAGGCTCAACCCCACATCATGCCACAGATGCTACCTGGAGTAAGTGGATGGCCCTGATAACTCGGCGAGCTCGGATGGGGAACTTTGAACGCCCTGGCATAGTGGAAGTGATCGCCAACTGGCCAGAGGGTGCTGACTTTGGAATGCCACCAGAGCAGACAGTGACCCGTGCTGAGGAGGCTCCCCCATATAATGATCTCCCTGATGAGAAGGGCTATGCTCTATTTACAGATGGGTCCTGCCGGCTTATAGGAAGCAAGCAGAGATGGAAGGCAGCTGTCTGGAGCCCAACAAGGCAAGTGGCAGAAGCAAGGGATGGAGAAGGCGAATCCAGTCAGTGCGCAGAGGTGAAAGCTGTCCAGCTGGCCCTGGATATAGCAGAACGAGAGAACTGGCCAGTGCTGTACCTCTACACTGACTCCTGGATGGTAGCCAACGCCTTGTGGGGGTGGCTGAAGGAATGGAGGAGGAATGGATGGCGGAGAAAAGGGAAGCCTGTTTGGGCCGCTGACCTGTGGCAAGACATCGCCGCCCGCCTGGACAGGCTGCCAACCAAGGTACGGCACATCGATGCACACATCCCCAAGAGCAGAGCCACAGAGGAGCACAAGCACAACCACCAAGCAGACCTGGCTGCTAAGATCTCCCAAATAGACTTGGACTGGGAACACAAGGGCGAGTTGTTCTTAGCTCGCTGGGCCCATGACACTTCTGGTCACCAAGGGAGAGATGCCACATACCGGTGGGCTTGGGACAGATCCATGGACATCTCTATGGAGGCCATCTCACAGGTCATTCATGAGTGTGACATCTGTGCTGCCATCAAGCAGGCCAAGCGCATGAAGCCTCTGTGGTATGGGGGGAGATGGTCGAAATATAAATACGGAGTGGCCTGGCAGATTGACTACATCACCCTTCCTCGGTCTCACAGCGGCAAGCAGTACGTACTGACCATGGGTGGAGGCAAGTACAGGGTGGCTGGAGACCTATCCAGTTCCTCATGCCACTGCTCGCAACACCATCCTGGGCCTAGAGAGACATATCCTGTGGAGACACGGCACCCCCGGGAGGATTGAATCAGACAATGGAACCCACTTCAGGAACCATCTCGTAAGGGACTGGGCAAAGGAACATGGGATTGAGTGGATTTACCACATCCCATACCATGCACCAGCTGCAGGGAAGGTTGAGCGCTACAATGACTTGCTAAAGACCACCCTAAAAGCCATGGGAGGTGGAACCTTCAGGAACTGGGAAAAGCACCTAGCTCAAGCCACTTGGTTAGTGAACAGCAGAGGATCTGTGAACTGAGCTGGTCCTGCCCAGTCCGACCTGCTGCAAACAGTGGATGGAGATGGAATTCCTGTGATTGCTGAGAAGAGCCTGCTGGGGAAGTCAGTGTGGGTTTTCCCTGCTGCTGGTGGGGGCAAATCAACCCGAGGGGTGGTCTCGGCTGAGGGTCCTGGTCACACGTACTGGGTCATGTTAGAAACTGGGGACATTCAGTGTATCCCACAGCAGAATGTGACTCTGGCTGAGAGAGGATGCACTCAGAGGAGGCAACACTCATCAATGTAATTATGTGAATAGCTATATGTGGCCGGTTGATGGTGTCCCTTTAAGAAAGGGAATATGGTGGACGGAAGTTGGTAAACGGAAGGAATATTCTAAACAATTTCATTGGTCAAGTGGGAGGAAGCACCATCTGAACTGAGACTCAAATGGGCATTCCCAGCACTTCTCTGTCACTCTTGCTTCCGCCTTCCCCTTAGGCAGCAGCTCTGGCTGTGCTGGGCTTTCTGCCAAGACTTCGGCCTTGAAGATAAGATTAACTTTTTTTCCAATTAACACAAACTGCTTCTAACATTTTTCTTTCTCTCTTTTCTCCCTCTTTTCCGAACTATTCTGGGGAAAGGGGGGAAGAGAGGGGAGAGCGGAGGTGAGGATCCCCTCGGCCGAGGGGGCTACTCTCATTTCTGTGTTACACTGTTGTATATCTTTGTATATATTGTAGATATTGTAAATTTGTAAATATTCCCCTGCAAAATCCTACACTGCTTTGTAAATATAGCTCCACTGCTTTGCTAATTCGGCTGGTGAGTTTTTTTCCTTTCCCTTCAATTTTTTTTTCCCTTTTACCTTACAAGGGGGAAGGGAAGAGGCTTCTTGGCCTTACCCTTTCACCCACCACATTTTTTTTTATTGGCGTACCCAACGTGCGGCAGATAATTAGTTTAATTTATTACTTGATTGATTTAGTGTTTTCCGGCTGAATTAGCAAACATGAAGGTCTCGTGGTTTGTGGAGCGATTGTTCTTTTCAATTTTTGGGGCTCTGGTTTACAGATATTGTTTGGGTTTGATTTTGGATTACCTGGGTAAATATTTGGTGCGGACAATTTATATGTGGGTTATGTATAGAGTTAAATTATGGTATGGAAAATGTATTAATTTATTATGGCCAGTGAGATACAGGAATGTTACCTCCACCACTCTCCCAATTGAGATAAAGGGTTTTAAGATTCCGCCTGAGGAGAGAGTAACTTTAAGTGATGCCTGGGACCCAAAGGTGATTTATGTGATGTGTATAAATCTGTTGCTGGTGATGGTGATTGCATATTTACTGTTCTCTCTGCGGCGAGAGAGGAAGATGTCCAGAGCTTGTTTTGTTATTAAAACTAGATCAAAAAGAAAACGCCGTGGCTCTGGATCAGTCCCAGAGTCATCTAGTGATGAGGACTGTGGAGAACCTGTGTCAGTCAAAAGAAGGCTAAAAGTTAATTGGTAAAGCAGCTCTAAATGACTTTGCTGATTCTAGCAAGCTGCCAAAGGCGGCAGCTGGTATCAACATGGCTCCTACTCCTTCTCCTTCTTCTTCTTCTCCGTCGGCCATTAACGGAGCAACGTCACTTCCGCCTACTCCCTCGGTGGGACCGGAAGTCACTGCCCCAGCAGCTGATTTATCTCAGGATCTGTCAGCTTCCATTAAGGTGGCTGTAAATTCAAACACAGCTCCAGTTAAGGTGGCTCCTTTAAAGACTAGAGGTGCAAAGACCAAAGATGGAGAAGAAGAGGAGCTGGAGACTGATCCTGGTGAGGGGCCCTCTACTCTAAGAGATCCTGTTCAGGAGGAAGAGGTGGTTTGTTTTAAAGATCTAGTTAACCTAGTGAGATCAAAGCAGGATACAGATGAAGCTAGGAAAGCAGCTGGCAAAGGCAGTTCTCAGCTTAAAGAGATCCTTAGGAGAATGACAGCAGGATTATATGGACAAAGAATTCAGGAGATGAAGAGCAAGATGATATTTTGGAATGTTCTTCTCCACGGGAAGAATTGCGCAATGTCCGTAAAGATTTCACCAGGGCGGATAAGGAACCAGTTTTAGCTTGGCTCAGTAGGTGTTATGATACAGGTGCTCCAGCTCTAACAGTTGGAGACAAGTCAGCAGCTCAGTTAGGAACTCTCTCAAGGGATAATGGAATAGATAGACATCTAGGCAGAGCTCTCGGTAAGGTTAGTCTCTGGATACGCCTTTTAATGGCGGTTGCCCTGAGATACCCTTCCCGAGATGATCTCCCATGGAATCCTAAACCCTGGACTACCATAGATGAGGAATTAAGCGCTTGAGAGAATTTGCTGTTAGAGAGCTACTCTATGGTGAACATGAAACTCTGAATCCTGATGACATTCCTGTGGGTATTGGTCTTGCTAAAAGATCATCAAACTTGCTCCTTCCAATTATGCAAACATTCTGGCAAGCAGAATTGTGTCAAGAAGTTATGGTGGAGCTTCTCCCACGGTTGGCCAATTCAGTGATCAAATGAGACAATTGGAGGATAGCATGACACGTGGTTCTTTGGTTTCAGCCATTGAAACTCTGTCTGGAAAAATTGAGAATTGCATGAAGGATCTGAAAGATTCCATATACCAATTGGCACAAAGGGATAATTTCAATTCTTCCTCCAGGTGGGTACAAGTTTCATCTGTGAGGAATACACGTCCTCCAAGGAGGTCATTCCAAAACAGGTCATTCCAGAACAGGTCATTCCAAAACAGGTCGTTCCAAAACAGACCACCAAGGCAATCACGTAGAACTATTTGGATAACTCTGCGTGATCAGTTTGGTGAGAACATGAACCGCTGGGATGGCCAACCAACTTCTAATCTTTTCAGGAGACTGAGGGAATTGCAAAGTGGCAGAACCCGAGGTAGCAATACCAGAAGGGTAGCTGTTACTTCCACAGTTCCCAGAACGACTCTTATGGCTCCAACAGTGGCTCCAGTTATAACATGCAAAGTTATAACCCTGCAAACTATGTGCAATGCACATGTGCGCATGTTCCCCATAACTAGGGGTGCCTGCCTCCCGCCAGGGGGAGGAGAGGGATAACAGAGATAATAGAATCTATTGGGATGTGTACATCCAGTGGCCTGGCACTTCGCAATTTCGGAAGTACAGGGCCTTGGTTGACACAGGAGCTCAGTGCACCATAATACCATCAAATTATCAGGGATCAGAGTCCATAACTATTCTGGGAGTCACTGGTGGATCTCAAGAGTTAAGTAAAGTAGAGGTTAATATAAGTTTAACTGGTAAACAATGGAGGAAGCATACAATTGTGACCGGACCTGATGCACCTTGTATTTTGGGAATTGATTTTCTAAGAGAAGGGCGTTTCAAGGACCCTAGAGGTTACAAATGGGCTTTTGGAGTAGCTTCAATAGAAATTGATGGACAAAAATTGAGGCTATCTGCCAGACCTGAACTTTCTGATGAATCTGCAGTTGTGGGACAACATAAGATACAGGACATTAAATTGCCGGTTGCTTCTCAGACTGTGCATCACAGACAATACAGAACCAACCGTGACTCTTTGTTGCCCATTCAGAATCTGATTCGTCAGTTGGTGAGTCAGAAAGTCGTCAGCAAAACTCATTCACCTTTCAACAGTCCAGTGTGGCCTGTGCGGAAGCAGAATGGAGACTGGCGTCTGACGGTAGACTACCGAGCCCTAAATGAAGTGACACCACCTATGAGTGCAGCAGTACCAGACATGATGGAGCTCCAGTATGAGCTGGAATCCAAAGAGGCCAAATGGTATGCTACCATAGACATTGCTAATGCATTTTTCTCTATTCCCATAGCAGAGGAATGCAGGCCTCAGTTTGCTTTCACCTGGAGAGGAATCCAGTACACTTTCAACAGATTGCCAATGGGCTGGATCCACAGCTCAAGCATCTGTCATGCAGTGATCCACGATGCTCTGGAGAAAGGCGGTGCTCCAGAACACATCCAGTTCATCGATGATATCATCGTCTGGGGTAAAACTGCTGAGGAAGTCTTCGAGAAAGGTAACAAAATCATTGACATTCTTCTGAATGCAGGTTTTGCCATCAAGAGAGACAAGGTGAAAGGACCTACCACCGAAATTCAGTTTCTGGGAGTGCGATGGCAGGATGGACGCCGACACATTCCAGTGGATGTGGTAAATAGAGTCTCTACCATGGCAAGTCCCACAAACAAGCAAGAGACCCTACGTTTCTTGGGGATAGTGGGATTTTGGAGACTGCACATTCCTGGATACAGTCAGATTGTGAAACCTCTGTATGATGTGACTCGAAAGAGAAACCATTTCCACTGGGGACCTGAACAACAAGCAGCCTTTGACCAGATAAAGCAAGAGGTAATTCAAGCAATGGGTCTGGGACCTGTCCGAGATGGTCCAGACATTAAGAACATTTTGTACACGGCTGCAAGTGACAATGGTCCAACCTGGTGCTTGTGGCAAAAAGCTCCAGGTGAGACACGTGGACGACCTCTTGGTTTCTGGAGTCGAGGTTACAGAGGTTCAGAGGCTAATTATACTCCAACAGAGAAAGAAATTTTGGCTGCCTATGAAGGAGTGAAAGCATCCTCTGAAGTGATTGGAACTGAATCACAACTTCTCTTAGCTCCCAGATTACCAGTTTTGAATTGGATGTTCAAAGGCAAAGGTTCCACACCACATCATGCCACAGACTCCACATGGTCTAAGTGGATGGCTCTGATAACACAGAGAGCTCGAATGGGAAATCTTGAAAGACCTGGTCTAGTGGAGGTGATCTCAAGTTGGCCTGAAGGTATCAACTGTGCTAAACCTCCAGAGGAGAAAGTAACTCGTGCTGAGGAAGCTCCTCCTTACAATGACCTGTCTGATGATGAAAAGAAATATGCTTTGTTCACAGACGGTTCCTGTCGTCTTGTTGGAAACAAGCGGAGGTGGAAGTCTGCAGTGTGGAGTCCAACACGCCGAGTTGCAGAGGCGAAAGATGGAGAAGGAGAATCCAGTCAGTTCGCAGAGGTAAAAGCTGTCCAGCTAGCTCTCGACGTGGCTGAACGTGAGAGATGGCCAAAGCTTTATCTCTACACCGACTCATGGATGGTAGCCAATGCTCTATGGGGTTGGCTAAAGAACTGGAAGAAGAGTGGTTGGCAGAGGAAAGGAAAACCCATTTGGGCAGCCAACCTGTGGCAGGACATTGCTGATCGAATCGAGAGAATTCCAGTGAAAGTGAGACACATCGATGCTCACATTCCTAAGAGCAAAGCTACTGAGGAACAGCAACACAACCATCAGGCAGATCTAGCTGCAAGAGTTTCTCAAGTAGACATGGACTCTAATCTTGATCTCGACTGGAAACACCGAGGTGAGATATTCTTAGCTCGGTGGGCTCACGATTCGTCAGGACATCAAGGTAGAGATGCAACATACCAATGGGCTCGTGACAGATCCATAGACATTTCCATGGATGCTATCACGCAAGTCATCCATGACTGTGACATTTGTGCTGCTATTAAGCAGGCAAAACGACTTAAGCCCTTGTGGTATGGTGACCGATGGTCCAAGTACAAGTATGGTGAAGCTTGGCAGATTGACTACATCACTCTACCACGTTCTCGTTCTGGTAAGCAATACGTGCTTACTATGGTAGAGGCAAACACTGGATGGTTGGAAACTTATCCAGTTCCACATGCAACTGCACGCAACACCATTCTCGGTCTGGAGAGACAAATCCTGTGGAGACACGGAACTCCAGAGAGGATTGAGTCAGACAATGGAACTCATTTCAAGAACAACCTTGTAAAGAACTGGGCAAAAGAGCACGGTATTGAGTGGATATTCCACATTCCCTACTATGCACCAGCTTCAGGGAAGATTGAACGCTACAACGGTTTGTTGAAGACCACTCTCAAAGCCATGGGGGGTGGATCTTTGAAAAACTGGGAAAAACATTTAGCACAAGCAACCTGGCTGGTAAATAGTAGAGGTTCAGTGAACCGAGCTGGACCTGCACATTCAGATTTGCTACGGAAAGTGGAAGGTGATAGAGTTCCTGTTGTTAGAGAAAAGAATCTGTTAGGTAAAACTGTTTGGGTATTTTCACCCTCAGGAGAGGCTAAA
This sequence comes from Melanerpes aurifrons, assembly GCA_011125475.1. NCBI lineage: Eukaryota > Metazoa > Chordata > Aves > Piciformes > Picidae > Melanerpes > Melanerpes aurifrons. The sequence goes on along the minus strand of WWNC01000123.1, from coordinate 1,089,225 downwards.
CCTGTCCGAGGGGTGGTTTCAGCTGAAGGTCCGGGTCACACTTATTGGGTAATGCAAGAGAATGGTGAAATTCAGTGTATTCCACAAAGAAATTTAACTTTAGCTGAAAGAGGTTAACTTCGAACTGCTGTACAGCTACATCGCGCCCAAAGGAAGAATCAACGAGGAATCTACGGTGCACGAACCCTGAGAGCCCTGAGTCAACTAAGAGACCCTGAGATTTCCCTGTTTCCCTTTTCTTTGCTTCGTCGGCGAAGAAAATGAACTGTTTTCCATTTTTCTCATTTTCTGATTTTCTTGGACTTTTGAAACATCTATATCTGAGCATAGCCGGAATGGACTATGAACTCTATTCACGAACTGTAAATATCATCTTGGATTGGATGAACAGTATAAACAGCCAATGAAAATTGTTTAGAAGGGGTGGACTGTGGCCGGTTGATGGTGTCCCTTTAAGAAAGGGAATATGGTGGACGGAAGTTGGTAAACGGAAGGAATATTCTAAACAATTTCATTGGTCAAGTGGGAGGAAGCACCATCTGAACTGAGACTCAAATGGGCATTCCCAGCACTTCTCTGTCACTCTTGCTTCCGCCTTCCCCTTAGGCAGCAGCTCTGGCTGTGCTGGGCTTTCTGCCAAGACTTCGGCCTTGAAGATAAGATTAACTTTTTTTCCAATTAACACAAACTGCTTCTAACATTTTTCTTTCTCTCTTTTCTCCCTCTTTTCCGAACTATTCTGGGGAAAGGGGGGAAGAGAGGGGAGAGCGGAGGTGAGGATCCCCCTCGGCCGAGGGGGGCTACTCTCATTTCTGTGTTACACTGTTGTATATCTTTGTATATATTGTAGATATTGTAAATTTGTAAATATTCCCCTGCAAAATCCTACACTGCTTTGTAAATATAGCTCCACTGCTTTGCTAATTCGGCTGGTGAGTTTTTTTCCTTTCCCTTCAATTTTTTTTTTTCCCTTTTACCTTACAAGGGGGAAGGGAAGAGGCTTCTTGGCCTTACCCTTTCACCCACCACACTATAAGCTGTTCTAAGTTTCTCCCTCCTAGCTTAATACCAGCCCAGCATCCAGGACCCAACGTACCCACTGCACACCAACCGAAAGAGCATCATCTCACCTGCACCCGTTCCCGATGTCCCTACAGCAACGGACTGTTCCCGATGTCCCTACAGCTACGGACTGTTCCTGATATTTTTTCTTTCCCTTTCAAAGACAGACTGATTCCTGATTCTTCTCCACATGCCTGCCCAGTTCAAGCACCACCTACAGTGACCATCAGCAGAGAAAGAGAGAGACTGCCCTGGGAGAGAGCGAGCCGGGATAGCAAGAGACTTGCACCAAGGATTCAAATACCACGTGTCAAAATTGCATGAAGGGGCTGTGGCAGGAGAGAAGAAGTGGAACAGAAGGGTGGATTGTGGTGGGTTAACGCCTTTTTCTGAAAACAAAAGAAGAAAGCAGGGTGGAGGGCTTGCGGGTACTTTACACTCCCTGCAGGGCGTTTCCCCCCTGAGAAAGCTGAGTCTGTTCCACTCCCCCCTCCCTGCCCAGCTAGGGTATAAAAAGCAGGACATCATAGCTGTTGGAGCTCCTTTTTGGCTCCTGCCTCTGCTGGATGAGAGCTACTGCAGCTGCCCTCCTGCTCCTCAGCCACGTGACCGGACCTGATCCTTTTCCCTGCTGCCTCTGCACCTCCTCAGAGAAAGACTGGTTTTGTATTATTCTTTTTCTGTCCCCCTCCCATCCATTCTTGTTCCTTGCCCTTGTGAACCATTTTTTTCCCCTGTTATTGTTATATATATAATTTGAAGAAAAAAATTATTTGCCTCTCTACTTCCAAGCTGACTCCAGATTGTTGCTTAGTGGATTTGCGTCTTACCCTTTTTTTTTTTCCCCTCCTCTCCCTGTTTGGAGGGAGGAGGTGGGGGGGAGTGGGGAAGAGATTCTCAGCCTTTTCCCCATTTGAGCTTTTAACTCTCAGTTAAGGCTCAAACCACTGCAAGCTGGAGTCCAAAGAGGCCAAATGGTATGCTAGCATAGACATTGCTAATGCATTTTTCTCTGTTCCCATAGCAGAGGAATGCAGGCCTCAGTTTGCTTTCACCTGGAGAGGAATCCAGTGCACTTTCAACAGATTGCCAATGGGCTCAAGCATCTGTCATGCAGTGATCCACGATGATCTGGAGAAAGGTGGTGCTCCAGAAAAAATCCAGTTCATCGACGATATCATCGTCTGGGGTAAAACTGCTGAAGTAGTCTTTGAGAAAGGTAACAAAATCATTGACATTCTTCTGAATGCAGGTTTTGCCATCAAGCGAGACAAGGTGAAAGGACCTACCACAGAGATTCAGTTTCTGGGAGTGCGGTGGCAGGATGGACGCCGACGTATTCCAGTGGATGTGGTAAATAGAGTCTCTACCATGGCAAATCCCACAAACAAGCAAGAGACCTTACATTTCCTGGGGATGGTGGGATTTTGGAGACTGCACATTCCTGGATACAGTCAGATTGTGAAACCTCTGTATGGTGTGACTCGAAAGAGAAACCATTTCCACTGGGGACCTGAACAACAAGCAACCTTTGACCAGATAAAGCAAGAGGTAATTCAAGCAATGGGTCTGGGACCTGTCCGAGATGGTCCAGACATTAAGAACATTTTGTACACGACTGCAAGTGACAATGGTCCAACCTGGTGCTTGTGGCAAAAAGCTCCAGGTGAGACACGTGGACGACCTCTTGGTTTCTGGAGTCGAGGTTACAGAGGTTCAGAGGCTAATTATACTCCAACAGAGAAAGAGATTCTAGCTGCCTATGAAGGAGTAAAAGCATCTTCTGAAGTGATTGGAACTGAGTCACAACTTCTCTTAGCTCCCAGATTACCAGTTTTGAATTGGATGTTCACAGGCAAAGGCTCCACACCACATCATGCCACAGACTCAACCTGGTCTAAGTGGATGGCTCTGATAACACAGAGAGCTCGAATGGGAAATCTAGAAAGGCCTGGTCTAGTGGAGGTGATCTCAAGTTGGCCTGAAGGTACCAACTGTGCTAAACCTCCAGAGGAGAAAGTAACTCGTGCTGAGGAAGCTCCTCCTTACAATGACCTTTCTGATGATGAAAAGAAATATGCTTTTTTCACAGACGGTTCCTGTCGTCTTGTTGGAAACAAGTGAAGGTGGATGTCCGCAGTGTGGAGTCCAACACGCCGACTTGCAGAGGCGAAAGATGGAGAAGGAGAATCCAGTCAGTTTGCAGAGGTAAAAGCTGTCCAGCTAGCTCTCGACGTGGCTGAACGTGAGAGATGGCCAAAGCTTTATCTCTACACCGACTCATGGATGGTAGCCAATGCTCTATGGGGTTGGCTAAAGAACTGGAAGAAGAGTGATTGGCATAGGAAAGGAAAACCCATTTGGGCAGCCGACCTGTGGCAGGACATTGCTGATCGAATCGAGAGAATTCCAGTGAAAGTGAGACACATCGATGCTCACATTCCTAAGAGCAAAGCTACTGAGGAACAGCAACACAACCATCAGGCAGATCTAGATGCAAGAGTTTCTCAAGTAGACATGGACTCTAATCTTGATCTTGACTGGAAACACCGAGGTGAGATATTCTTAGCTCGGTGGGTTCATGATTCGTCAGGACATCAAGGCAGAGATGCAACATACCAATGGGCTCGTGACAGGTCCATAGGCATTTCCATGAATGCCATCACACAAGTCATCCATGACTGTGACATTTGTGCTGCTATTAAGCAGGCAAAACGACTTAAGCCCTTGTGGTATGGTGACAGATGGTCCAAGTACAAGTATGGTGAAACTTGGCAGATTGACTACATCACTCTACCACGTTCTCGCTCTGGTAAGCAATACGTGCTTACTATGGTAGAGGCAAACACTGGATGGTTGGAAACTTATCCAGTTCCACATGCAACTGCACGCTACACCATTCTCGGTCTGGAGAGACAGATCCTGTGGAGACACGGAACTCCAGAGAGGATTGAATCAGACAACGGAACTCATTTCAAGAACAACTTTGTAAAGAACTGGGCAAAAGAGCACGGTATTGAGGGGATATTCCATATTCCGTACTATGCACTAGCTTCAGGGAAGATTGAACGCTACAATGGTTTGTTGAAGACCACTCTTAAAGCCATGGGGGGTGGATCTTTGAAAAAGATTTAGCACAAGCAACCTGGCTGGGAAATAGTAGAGGTTCAGTGAACCGAGCTGGACCTGCACATTCAGATCTGCTACAGAAAGTAGAAGGTGATAGAGTTCCTGTTAGAGAAAAGAAACTGTTAGGTAAAACTGTTTGGGTATTTTCTCCCTCAGGAGAGGCTAAACCTGTCCGAGGGGTGGTTTCAGCTGAAGGTCCGGGTCACACTTATTAGGTAATGCAAGAGAATGGTGAAATTCAGTGTATTCCACAAAGGAATTTTACTTTGGCTGAAAGAGGTTAATTTCAAACTGTTGTACAGCTACATCGCGTTCAAAGGAAGAATCAACGAGGAATCTACGGTGCACGAACCCTGAGATCCCTGAGAGCCCTGAGTCAACTAAGAGACCCTGAGAATCCCTGTTTCCTTTTTCTTCGCTTCGTCGGCGAAGAAGCAAACTGTTTCAAATTTTTCTCATTTTCTGATTTTCTTAGACTTTTGAATCATCTGTATCTGAGTATAGCTGGAATGACCTATGAACTTTACTTACGAATTGTGAATATCGTTTTGGATTGGATGGACAGTATGAACAGCCAATGAAATTGTTTAGAAGGGGTGGACTGTGACCGTTTGAGGCTGTCTCTTTAAGGAAGGGGACATTGGGTCTGAATGTTTATAAACAAAGGGCAGGTCTAAACTAATTTCGTTGGTGGAGAGGCAGAAGCAGTGCCTTAAGTTTTGATTCCCAGTGGGACTAGTCTCAGTTCTTCTTTTTCTTCCTTGCGGCAGCTTGCTGCTTTCTGGGCTTTCGGCCAAACTGACCTTGAAACTGTAACTGCAAGGCCTGTATTAACTGCTTTCGAATTAACAATTGCTCTTTTTTCTTTCTCTCTTTCTAACCCTCTCTGGGGAAAAGGGGAGGGGTGGGGAGCCCTCCTCATCAGAGGAGGGAAATCTCATTTCTGTGTCACTCTGTATATTTCTGTATATATTGTAAATACTGTAAATTCTGTATATATTTCTCTGCGTTCCCTAAACTGCTTTGTACATATGTAGCACGTTCCTCTTGCTAATCTGGCTGTGTTTTTTTTCCTTTTCAATTTTCTTCCCTTTATTTACGGGGGGGGAGAAGGCCCAACCTTTCCCCAAACCCTACGACAGAGTTACAACTTAAAAAGTCAGAGGAAACTAAAAACCTTACTTACCAATATGCTAGGAGTACTCTATGTATTTTAACTTGAAATTTAACTAGGTATTGTGCTTTACTTAGCTGGTTGCTGTGATGTACCTGAAGGTAAGCTCTTGCTGCTGAGAACACCCTTGGTATGTGTGTCCTTCAGTCACATTGAAAGACTTCATTAGTGTAGCAATTATTTATTTATTTTCTCTAAGAGGCTAAATAGAAAAGAAAGAAGTCAGCTTTATTAATTGATTTCTAGTTTGTGGTGCTTTCCCTTCCAACCCTCGACATGTATACTGCTAAGTAGTTAGTTTCTGGGTTGAAACTGAAGTGCTATTTTTAATCATCAAAGGTATAAATGGTATGAGAGCCAGTTACTTGAGGGAGCAAGCTGAATGCAGTGGAATTATTAGACCTCTTCTGTTACAAATGGGAGGAAGCTGTAGATAGACTGCTCTCTGTAAAGATTTAGAATACATGGAATAAACCAGGTTGGAAGAGACCTTCAAGATCATCACGTCCAACCCACCTAATCAACTAAACCATGGCACCAAGCACCCTGTCAAGTCTCCTCCTGAACACCTCCAGTGATGGTGATTCCACCACCTCCCCAGGCAGCCCATTCCAATGGGCAATCACTCTCTCTGTATAGAACTTCTTCCTAACATCCAACCTAAACCTCCCCTGGTGCAGCCTGAGACTGTGCCCTCTTGTTTTGGTACTGGCTGCCTGGGAGAAGAGACCAACATCCGCCTGTCTACAACCTCCCTTCAGGTAGTTGTAGAGAGCAATAAGGTCACCCCTGAGTCTCCTCTTCTCCAGGCTAAGCAACCCCAGCTCCCTCAGTCTCTCCTCATCTCAAATTGAATTTAATTTCTTGTTCTAGCATATTCCAGTTTGCCTAATCTCTTGAGTGTAATGAAAGCTCCATCTCAGTATTCTATTATAGGTAGATAAAAGTTCTGGATAGCAGTCTAGGTGTGATTTGGTTCTCTAGAGCGTGAATTTTTAAGATTTTGTTAACTGGAAAATGGAGCCTGGATTCTTACTGATGTATTTAAAACTTCAGCAATTCCTCCTTGTAGTAGCTTTTACTTCATGGTAAAATATTTCAGATGTTATTACATCTTCTACAGCAGATGTCCTAATCTTAGTTATTGTTTGGGCTCAACTATCTTAAAATTTAGAGTGGCTTTGTACTTGCTCAGTTACTATGTAGATAGAGTTAATATGCAGACAAATGAGGCTGAACTGAAAATAAAATCCTAAACAAAGAGTAATTAGAAATTGTTGCCTCTGTTAAGTAACCACCTTCATTCCTAATCTGGTTCCTTAGGCAGCTACATTGATGGGATCCCATTGATGGCTATCCTACCCTTCCAGGTTTTGAAGCTATTTACTAGTATCTGTTTCATTCAACAGTATTAAAAATCTCAGCTTTTGAAAACCTAGGTGAATATTGTTAACTCAGTAGCAGAGGGAGACCTAAAGTAGCAGGTTTTATCTCCAAACTAATTGCAAATATCATATATGCCAGCTGACCACTTCATCTCAGAAGCAACTACACTGTGGTATTGCCTTTCACCGATAATAGACAGGACAACTGAGGAATACTAGCTGATTTTGAGACTTGAGGGATCAGAGGCAGGAAAGTGAAGGAATTGCAGAGAAATGTGGTCATAGGAGGCCAGAGAGGAATTCGGATTTTTGCACCAGGTGGGGCAGAGATGGACTGTTGGAACGTATGTGTTACTAATTTCACTGCTCACAGAATAGCTTTAATATTGGCCTTAGAAAGCTTTGTTACATGTTTGTTCCTCTTTCTTAGTTTCATTTTCTTTGTCTTGTTTAGCCGGTTTAAAACTGGTTCTGTAGCTTGTGTTGAAACTGTGCTTCTATCCTGCACAGGGTAGCTCTTGTAGTTTCAGGAAGAGATTACTAAAATTGCCTTAGCCATGGCATCATTCTCCAAGTCCACAGACAGACTTGTGGCAGATTAAAGCAAAAAGTACATACACAAATGCTTACAGTATTCAGGAGTGAATATGTATGCCATTGGAATGTTGTGAAAAGCTATTTCATAGTTGTAGAGCGTTATGGAAAACAGCAGGGTGGCTGCACATGCATCTTGCAGTGCTGTGCAGGTGCTGATGCTTTGTATTTAGGAATGGTGGTACTGACCCCTGCTACCACTTTGACTTAAGTCTTAGTTTTAAATCCCGAATTCTGCCTCATCTAATTTTAAATCTTTAGTTACAATGATCTAGTATAGATACTATTTTGAGTTGCATTGATATACTTTCTGAAGAAGTGAAAGAATGAGGAAGAAATAATCATGGGTTAAATGAGATCTGAGATTGAATATTAGTATAGACCTCTTTCTTTCCCTGGATTTACCTTAACAGGCTAAAAATCATCAAAGTTAAAACTGGTTTTAAAATGGGATGTGTATGTGGATTGTTTAGCATTTAATGCTAATTTTTGGTATCTGAATACTAACACTAATATTAGTAACATTTTAATACTATTTAAATACTAAAAATTTGTATTAGTAAATGTTAGTGTTATCAAAAGTATCTACAGGTAATTATAGTATAAACAAAAGTAACATTACATTCAATAAATACTATATAATAATGAATACTGTACGTATTTAATATTTGTTATATGAACCAGCAGTGTGCCCAGGTGGCAAGAAGGCAAATGACATTCTGGTTGGAATCAGGAGTAGTGTGGCCAGCAGGTCTAGGGATGTGATTGTCCCCCTCTACTTAGCACTAGTGAAGTCACACCTTGAATACTGTGTTCACTTCTGTGTCACTCACTACAAGAAGGACATTGAGGTGCTGGAACATGTCTGGAGAAGAGCAACTAAGCTGGTGAAGGGTCTTGAACACAAGTCTTGTGAGGAATTGCTGATGGAACTGGGGTTGTTTCTGTTTAGCCTTCAGAAGTCTGAGGGGGCACCTCATTGCCCTCTACAGCTACCTGAAGGGAAGTTGGAGAAAGATGGGGGGGGTCAATCTCTTCTCACATGCAGCAAGTGACAGGGCAAGAGGAAACAGCCTCAAGCTGTGCCAAGGGAGCTTCAGGTTGGATATTAGGAAAAACTTCTTCACAGAAAAGGTTATCAGGTGTTGAAACAGGGTGCCCAGGGTGGTGTCACCATCCCTGAAGATATTTAAAAGACACATGGATGTGGTGCTGAGGGATATGGTTTAGTGGTAGTAAGTTAGCAGTAGTGGTGGGATTGAGAGCTTTTGGTGAGCAGTTGAACTTGGTGGTCTCCAAGGGCTCTTCCAACCTCAGCAGTTCTGTGATTCTATGATTTGTTAAAAATATATATTGAGGGACAAGATGTTAAGGTGTGAAGCTGACAGCATATTCCACTTGCAGCAATCCCATCCTAGCCCCATGTTTTTTTCTTGTGTTATCTTTTGTACTTGTTGGATCCTTCAGTGAAATGATTTAGTTCATTAATGAGGAAGGAAGTTATTTTCTGAAGCTTTAGTGAGCTGATCTGGTTCATTTGGTAGTCAGAAGAACATCAAAAGATCATCAAAGGAGATTGGTGTGGTGCAGTGTAGCCAGGCAAGGGGGGTGCATGAGTACATGAGACATCATGATGTTGAGTTTTCTGGAATACAAATCAGATGGTTGTTAATAAGACTTCCATGATCACCTCTGTGCATATAAGTAGAATTACCTTTCATGCTTAGATTGAGTACTTACTGACAATTCCTGGACCTCAATATTTGGAAATTGTTTACTCTGTTGTAAGAGAGGATATTTAGTTTTTTTTTTAATCAGGACTGTTTCCATGAGCTAAACTTTGTTTTGTAGAATCTTGATTTTATTATTCTAAAACTTTTTTGGTAGTTCACCTTAACAGAGGCAAATCCTCCAGTTTGCTGTCTTTCCACTTAAAATGTACTGTTCTCTAGTAGTCTTTTGCTACTATCTTTGAGTTTCTGTGTGTGTTACCTAGAAGTCCAACAGAAACTCCAACCCCTCCAGTAGTGTTAAGGTGCTTCTTAGAGGTGTTAAAACTAATATTGGTGGTGTGCATAATGTGGTTAATGAAGATGTTAGACAAAAAGTGCTGTATAAAGTCTATTTTGAGTTACTTCTAGCAGTGTGTTTCATGGTCTAGAGAGACCAAGGTATTGCGGAACTCTTACAGGAAGAAACTATAATGTGACTGTTTAAGCAGTTTAAAGACAATGTCAGTAGAATAAATTCATGCTGTGTTTCAAGTATCTTAATTTTCTTGAGTCCTTCTTTCTCTTTATTGCGCAATTAATTCTCCCACAAATAGGGGACAAGTAGCAGTGTCACGTATGATATGCAAAGTGCAGTGAGTTTGAGAAGCAGAATGCTTGCTCAGAAATAACTATAAAATAGTAAAGTATAATATTTTAAATTATTTTAATAGCTTTCAGAAGGAGTATTTCTAATATTTCACACAACATGGTTACTAAGAGTTTGGTATGGACCTCTGTTAACTAAGCTTAAGTTCCCTCTCTGTCAGGATATATACAAATGAGCCAGTTGATTACTGTTTACTTATTTTTCTTTTCAGAAAGATGAAGGTAGTGATGCTAGTTTGAGTGATAGCCACGTATCTCCTCCTGCTAAACGTACCTCAAAACATGCTGATCCTGTGTGCAAAGACAAATCAAAATCACGCAGTACTGGACAGCGAGAGGAATGGAGCATCTCAGCTGGACAGTCCAGGTAACTTAGTGCCAGCTGGCAAATTAAGTCTTACACTATTTCCTGTATTGTTAGCACACTTATGCTATTTCTGCACTGAACTGGAGGTCAGGCTCAAGAGTTTACTTTTCAAGTGTATTGCTTTCATACCATTTGTGTGTAGAATAGAATAGAATAAACCAGGTTGGAAGAGACCTTCAAGATCATCACGTCCAACCTATCACCCAACACCACCCAATCAACTAACCCATGTAACCAAGCACCCTGTCAAGTCTCCTCCTGAACACCTCCAGTGACGGCGACTCCACCACCTCCCCAGGCAGCCCATTCCAATGGGCAATCACTCTCTCCGTGTAAAACTTCCTCCTGACCTCCAGCCTGAACTTCCCCTGGTGCAGCCTGAGACTGTGTCCTCTTGTTCTGGTGCTGGCTGCCTGGGAGAAGAGACCAACCTCTGCCTGTCTACAACCCCCCTTCAGGTAGTTGTGGAGAGTAATGAGGTCACCCCTAAGTCTCCTCCCCTCCAGGCTAAGCAGCCCCAGCTCCCTCAGTCTCTCCTCATAGGGCTTGTGTTCCAAGCCCCTCACTAACTTTGTTGCCCTTCTCTGGACTCGTTCCAGCAAGTCAACATCCTTCCTAAACTGAGGGGCCCAGAACTGGACACAGTACTCGAGGTGTGGCCTAACCAGTGCAGTGTACAGGGGCAGAATGACCTCCCTGCTCCTGCTGGCCACACTGTTCTTAATGCAGGCCAGGATGACATTGGCCCTCTTGGCTGCCTGGGCACACTGCAGGCTCATGTTCAGCCTACCATCAACCAGCACTCCCAGGTCCCTCTCTGCCTGGCTGCTCTCCAGCCACTCTGACCCCAGCCTGTAGCACTGCCTGGGGTTGTTGTGGCCAATGTGCAGAACCCGGCACTTGGATGCGTTAAATCTCATGCCGTTGGACTCTGCCCATCTGTCCAGCCTGTCGAGGTCTCTCTGCAAAGCCTCTCCACCCTCTAGCAGATCAACTCCTGTCCCCAGCTTGGTGTCATCTGCAAATTTACTGATGATAGACTCAATGCCCTCATCCAGATCATCAACAAAGATGTTAAAGAGGATGGGGCCCAGCACTGATCCCTGGGGGACTCCACTACTGACTGGCCGCCAGCTGGATGTGACACCATTCACCACCACTCTCTGGGTTCGGCCATCCAGCCAGTTCCTAACCCAGCTCAGAGTGCTGCTGTCCAAGCCATGGGCTGACAGCTTGGCCAGGAGTTTGCTATGGGGACGGTGTCAAAGGCCTTGCTGAGGTCCAGGTAAACTACATCCACAGGCCTCCCCACATCCACCAGGCGGGTCACCTGATCATAGAAGGAGATCAGGTTGGTCAGGCAGGACCTGCCCTTCCTAAATCCATGTTGGCTGAGCCTGATCCCTTGGCCATCCTCTAAGTGCTGTGTTAATGCACTCAGGATGACCTGTTCCATGATCTTGCCTGGCACTGAGGTCAGACTGACAGGCCTGTAATTCCCTGGCTCATCCAACCGGCCCTTCTTGTGGATGGGCACCACGTTGGCCAGCTTCCAGTCCTCTGGGACCTCGCCAGTGAGCCAGGACTGCTGAAAAATGATGGAGAGTGGCTTGGCCAGCTCCTCTGACAGCTCCCTCAGAACCCTAGGATGGATCCCATCTGGTCCCATGGACTTGTGGGGATCCAGGCGGCTAAGCAGATCACCAACTACCCCATTTTGGAACAGTGGAAAACTATGCTGCTCCCTGGCTCCTTCTGCCAGCTCTGGAGGCCAGCTGTCTGGAAGACATTCTGTCCTACTAGTAAAAATTGAGGCAAAGAAGGTGTTAAGTATCTCTGCCTTTTCCTCATCCTTTGTTACAACGTTCCCCTCCGTGTCCACCAAGGAGTGGAGGTTGTCTCTGCCCTTCCTCTTACTATTAATGTATTTATAGAAGGACTTTTTGTTGTCCTTCACAGCAGAGGCCAGACTAAGCTCCAACTGCGCTTTTGCCTCCCTAATTTTCTTCCTGCAAGACCTAGCAACATCCTTAAATTTTTCACGGGTTGCCTCCCCTCTCTTCCAAAGGTGATACACCCTCTTTTTTTCCCTTAGTTCCATTAAAAGTTCTTTAACCATCCAGGCTGGCCGTCTGGCCCGGCGGTTCATCTTCCGGCACATTGGCACAGCCTGTCCCTGAGCCTTCAACAATTCTTCCTTGAAATAGGACCAGCTCTCCTGGACCCCTTTGTTTTTAAGGGCTTTATCCCAAGGAACCCTCTGAATTAGTTCCTTGAGTAGCCTGAAGTCCGCCCTCCGGAAATCCAGAGTGGAGGTCTTCTTGCTACCCCTCTTAGCTTGACCAAATAATGAGAATTCAATTATCTCGTGGTCACTGGCCCCTAAGCACCCTCCGACCACCACATCACCCACCAACCCTTCCCTATTGGTGAAGAGGAGGTCAAGCATAGCCTTGCCCCTGGTAGGCTCTCACAGCACCTGGGATAAGAAGCTGTCCTCCATGCATTCTAAGAACCTCCTAGACTGTCTCCTCTCTGCTGTGTTGAGATCCCAGCAGATATCAGGCAAGTTGAAGTCGCCCATGAGAACAAGGTCAGACGATCTTGAGACAGCCTTAAGCTGCCTATAGAACGACTCATCAACATCCTCCTCCTGGTTGGGTGGTCTATAACAGACTCCAACCAGGATGTCAGCCCTGTTGGCCTTCCCTCTAATTCTTACCCACAGGCACTCAACCCGATCGTCCCTAATCTCCGTCTCAATGGCAACTAGTTCCTCCCTGACGTACAGGGCCACCCCTCCACCCCTTCTTCCTTGCCTGTCTCTCCTGAAGAGCCTGTAGCCATCAATTGCAGCGCTCCAGTCATGTGAGTCATCCCACCACGTCTCTGTGATGGCAACTACATCATAACTTTCCTGCCGCAGCAAGGCTTCCAGCTCCTCTTGTTTGTTGCCCATGCTTCGTGCATTAGTGTACATGCACTTCAGCCGGGCTGCTGGTTTCACCTCTTGCTCTGGCTTATCACCCCCAGACCCCAGCCTGGGGGGACTGGTTTCAACCCCTTCCCCCTTCGAAACTAGTTTAAAGCCCTATCTATGAGTTTAAGAGTCCAGGAATGTGGATTACGTCAGTCCCCTAATCAAGTGAGTTTGAGCAAAAACAGAAAGTAATTTTGAGATGGAATCTGAGTAATTTTGATATGTCTGAATGTAGCAACTTGATTGGTATTTTTATGTACTCAAGCTAGAGTACATGTAACAATTAGGAAATTGACCATTATCCATTCTCTAAGAATGATAATACCAGGTTCCTTTCTGTTGTTGTTTTTCAGCCTCTCTTCCCTGTTTGCTTGTAAGGACTCAAGTAAATCACTGTATATTGTTATATATAGTCTCAGTTATGCCACATTTTATAACTCTAAAGGGAGAATTTAATTTTAAAACTCTGATTAATAATATTTTAGAAAGCATTCTTGTATTCATAAGGTTTTTAACATGATTACAAATAATTATGTGCCATGAACTTATAGTTAATACTGATTTTTTTTTTTTTTTAAGATATTTTTTGAATGAAATTGGCCAGAATACTCATATGGTGTTACTTTGACATGGCTTTTCATTTGAGGTGTTCAGGTTGTGGTGGTGTTTTTTTGTGTTGGGGTGTATGTTGGTTTTTTTTCCCCCCTCCTTTTTTCGCTCTGCCAAAATCCAAAGTGCTGGGCCTAGTAGTGATCTTGAGTTGCTAATGCTTTTCTCAAAAGCTCTGTGTTTTTGCAAGTTTATCCAAAGTGTTTGAATGATAATTGCCTTTGAAGAGCTATATCAAGGTTCTGTTCTGTAACTTAAGAGGAGAGTTTAATAGTAGAACGTGGTGTGAAGGAACATTGGAGAGCTTAGTAAGAGAGATCTATAGATAATTGGGGGGGGGATTCATATAACTGACAGTTTTATCCTCATTCAGGTGTTGGGCATGAAGCAGATTCTTCAGAGGCTACACATCTTAATGATTTTGACAGTATAGCACATCCTGTAATATTCTATGCTTAAAGTTCTATTTTCACTGGATAACTTTTGCTTGGATAAGAATGTTAACATTGATTTGTGTCTAATATGATTGTTCCCTAGGTTAACTTCTCAGCCTGGTGCTACACTACCAAATGGACGTAGCTTATGTAAGTGTATTACAGCAGACCTTCTCATAGCTACTTTTACATTTAACAGTTTTCTGTCAATGATTTTCAGCTGCATATATATTCAGTTGGTTTTGATAACTTTACTGGGTCCTCTGACCATTTTGACTAGAAAAGTTGTTGTTCTGGCTTAGTTGTCTTCTGTCAGCATCTTGGATGCTCTGTGTAGACAAAGAACATTTTTAGACGAAATTCCGTTTGTCTTCTTAATTCAGACCTGCTGGCCATGATCTCAATGTTTTTCTTAATTTCCAAATTTACCCTTATCAACTGATTTTGGCCTTTCACTCCCTGCTGGTGTCTTTATTTACTCTTTTTGCTCATTTAAAATTTGGCCTTCAGTGGTTCTTAATGTTACTTTATTATTGCTTTAGAGAGACCTGCCTTGTCTGCAGCTCCTGTTACCCTGGACAATTTTCTTGTACACTTAAACTTGTACCTTACAAACTTGCTATCTCATTGCATATCTCAGCTATAACCACTTTGTCTTTTGTGTCCCTTTTTCATCAATTCTGTCTTGTTTAGTTCTGCCTGAGTGTTAACTGTTAAGCATATTTGGTGTTTTTATTTATTGTGCTGCCAAAGGAACAATTCAGGAGTGGGATAGTGGGATCTCTGAGTAGCTGACAGAGATTTTGTTTTTTCCTTTGGTGAAATAACTATGCTGTGTCTGACCTTTTGATACTGTATTTAAAAGACAGAGAATTGGAACTTTGGGCCAAGTATGCATTTTAGTATTTGTTAACTTAAAAATACTGGATAGATAATTGGATGCCAAATTTTCATTAAATAAGATTTTCTTATAAGGAAATTAGCTCAAATGTGAAGATAATACCTTGTAAGCCAAGGTTGGTAAGAATTAAAGTACATGAGTAAATATGAGTGGTCTTACTGTGTTCTGTAACTTTTGGTTCATTGTCCTTGCTAAGTATTCTCTTACTAATTTTTTTTTTTTTGTGAAAATGTTGTTTCCTGCATTTTGAAGTAGTAATACAAATTTCTCTTAGCTCTCAAAAGCCATCCCCTTCGAGGGGAAAAAAAGGCAGATGGGGACCATGCTTGCATAAACGGAGATATAGAAGTCAGAAAAAGTTGTCGGTCCAGGAAAAACAGATTTGAAACTTTGAATCAGAGTTTATTGTTTGATCAGCTAGTAAACAGGTATGTGGGGATGCTTCAGTTGTATTCACCCATCATCTTAATGATTTAAAAGAAGGTAGAAATCCCTGTCTTCCAGTACCATCTGTGTTTTACTGTGGGAATGTAGCATTGAGGCAAGCTAGAGTGTGTTTTGCATTACAGGCTGGGTCCTGTGCTGCAGCTGCCTATGTTATCCATGTTCTGAATGTAAAAACAACTTATCAGACTTTGAGGAGTAAGTTACTCTGCGTTTACACCTGTGTAAAACTGTTTATGATGGCGGTTATTGCAGAGCAGCTGACAAGCTGTAAATCCACACCCTAGTTTGTTTCATAGTAACCTGTTTATGTAGTGATACCCTAAATGTGATGTAAATTGGTGATTAGCAGCAGTGCTTGGAAGCTCTCTATTTTGCTTGTATAATTTTGATCATAAAATATCAAAAGTTTGTAGCTTCCCCCCATCCCCCAACCATTTGTTAGTAATTCATATAAGGTGGGTGTCACTTTTTGACATTTACTGTGCAGACAAAGTAGGTCAGAATGGGAAGTATGGTCTGGTCTGAACACAGGAATGGTAGCCAGAATACTTTTTTGAAATATTAAGTCTTATGTGGCCCTAGGCAGGCCACTTAAGGTATCTCAATTTCCCACCTGTGAAGTGGGTTTTGATAGCCACATATGTGCTCATACTTGCTCTAGTGCTTGGAGGATGATTTAAACATGAACATTTAATTGCCAAAGATGGCTCTTTACTGTTAAATGTATTCTCTTGAATCTTCAAATTTTTTTTTAAGTTTACTCAGTAATTACTTGACATGTTTACAAATTTATATTGTGTTATATTTATTTTTCTAATTGCAGTTGAATATCTCTCTCCTCATCAACAATAGGAAAAAATCTACCATGAAGATTGTAATTTGATAAGATCATGGTACTGAAGTCTATATGTGAACTGATAACAGTGTGCCCCATAATAATTGGAGGTTTTTAAGAACAGGTTAGACAAGTATCTGTCAGGAATGGTTTACATATTGAGTAGACTCTCTTGCCTGGCAGAACAGATTGGGTTTGGGGTTTTTTTTTGTTTGTTTGTTTGTTTTCCCCAGGTCCCCTCCAACCTTATTTTCTTTGATAGCAGCTATTTTACTTCAAGTGGTTGTTACAGGTATTTTAGAAGAATTGAAAGGAGTGAGTTTACTGACTTCTATTATCAGAATTTCTATTGACTTCTTTCTAGGCAGGATTTCACACTTTGGTTTTACTTCTAAACAGCTTGTAAGGAAGTAAAAGTTTATGCCTTATAACAATTATAGAATCATAGGATAATTTTTTGGTTAGAAAAGGCCTTTAAAATCAAGTCCAACCATTATCTAACTCTACTAAGTCTGGTCTTAAACTATGTCCCTTAACAGCATCTGTGTCTTTTAAACACATCTAGCAGTGGTGATTCAACCACCTCCCTGGGGAGCTTATTTCAGTGTTTGAGAGCCCTTTCAGTGAAGAAGTTTCTTCTATATCCAATCTAAACCTGCCCCAGTGTAACTTGAGGCCATTTCCTCTTGTCTTATCACTTGTTACTGGGGAAAATAGGACAACACTCACCTCTCGACTCCTTTCATGGAGCTGTATATAGTGAGACGGTCTCCCTTCAGCCTCCTGGGTTCCTTCAGCCACTCGTCAGAAAAAATCCTGTTCTCCATACCCTTCACCAGCTTTCTTGCCCTTCTCTTGACCCACTAATTATATCTGATAATTGTATATTATATTATACAATTATAGTAGAATTCTAGTGAAAATTCAATGTAGAGAGCAGTAGCTTGGTGTTCAGGACAGGTGGCCAAATAATTGACTTGGCCTGGCTAATACTCTGTTTTCTTCTTTAGCAGTGAAGCATCTTGGCCAGGATTATTTACACAGCATTTGGCAGCTGTTTACAAATATTTATGATAATGAAAGTGTGGATGAATTAGATAGTAGATGAGAACTGGTAGAGCAGTGAGGTCAAATAAAAAATGCTGAAATTCTAGGTGTTACCATTTAAACTTGCATTGTTCAAAGAAATCCCTCCTGTAGTAGTGCCTTTCAGAAGGCAGGGTAAGAGGTTATAAAGCTTATGGGGTATAAGCATTAATTGCTTTGCCAGTATTGTAATTATGCAAGTGAAAAGCTTTACTTTCTCATTCTGTAAATGTAATTGGATCTGGCATCTGATCTGACATCTAAGCAGTTACAAATTTTTCTGCTACGATTTACACTCAACAACAAAAAAAAAGAAAAATGCTACAGCCTAATTTGAACCCCCAGTTTTAATAGCATTTCTTCTTTTGCACACTCCTTAGTTTAGACTCTGTGGGTTCATCTTTCACTTTTCTTTATTATGGTTGGTATTGGAGTTAATTGATAGATTCAGGAACCTACCCTAAAATTTTCAGTTTTAAATTTGTTTGCATATTTAGTTGACCTGTAGACCTTGGAATAGTCATAACAAACCATAGAATTAGGTATGCTTGTTTGGTGCTATGTAAAATTTCTGCATGTCTGCTATTTTAAGACTACTGTTTGTTATTTTTTAAAAAAACTATTGAATATACTTTAGTACTGCTGAAGCTGTGCTACAGGAAATGGATAACATTAACATCAGGAGAAATAGGAGGTCTGGGGAAGTAGAACGGCTACGGATGTGGACAGATACAGAATTTGTAAGTGCAGTCTATCTCAATTCTTGAATAAAAGTAATCTTAAGGGGGAAATACTTGTGGTTTTGCCATTTCCATACATTTCTCTGTTGCTCTGTCAAAAGGTTTCATAGCCTTTTCAGTGTATAACATAAAAAAAAAGGATAAACTCAATTAATAACAAAATTAATGGATGTGTAATAAATTATTCTTTTTGTTTTAATTGATGAATTGACTGCTGTGCTCTCATGATGTGCTGTGGTTATTCTTCTATCATTTTAAACACACTGATAATCTGAAAACAGGAGCAAGGACCATCATCTGCTTTGTTCCCTGTAACATCTTGGTAATGATGTTAATTATGTTAGATGACCTATCACTGTCTGAGAGACTTACCTCCTGTTAAATGAGATTTGCTTTGTAGTCTACAGGTGGAGGGCTGTGTGGGAAAAAGACTTGGGGGCTTGTTTGTCTGGGGTATTACTGAACTGTCAGCTGACATTGAGTGATATGGGAGAGTACTAACAAGAATGCATGTTAATTCTATTCCAGGAAAACATGGATATGTATTCTCGAGTGAAAAGGAGGAGGAAATCACTGAGGAGGAATAGCTATGGAATTCAGAACCACCATGAAGTGTCCACAGAAGGGGAAGAGGAAGGTAGGGTTTGTGAAAAACGATTTGTTTAAAATACTTCTAAAACAAGTCTCCTCAAAATAAGGTAGGAATAGAATAGAATAAGCCAGGTTGGAAGAGACCTTCAAGATCGTGTCCAACCTATCATCCAACACCACCCAACCAACTAAACCATCCAACCAAGCACCCTGTCAAGTCTCCTCCTGAACACCTCCAGGGATGGTGACTCCACCACCTCCCTGGGCAGCCCATTCCAATGGGCAATCACTCTCTCTGTGTAAAACTTCCTCCTGACCTCCAGCCTGAACTTCCCCTGGCGCAGCCTGAGACTGTGTCCTCTTGTTCTGGTGCTGGCTGCCTGGGAGAAGAGACCAACCTCTGCCTGTCTACAACCCCCCTTCAGGTAGTTATAGACAGTAATAAGGTCACCTCGAGTCTCCTCTTCTTCAGGCTAAGCAGCCCCAGCTCCCCCAACCTCTCCTCATAGGGCTTGTGTTCCAAGCCCCTCACCAACTTTGTTGCCCTTCTCTGGACACGCTCCGGCAAGTCAGCATCCTTCCTAAACTGAATGTATTGCACTATTGAAAATAATTTTGGTTTGGATCTGAATTTGTAGTTACTAAATAGACCAATTAAAAAGACTTGCAAATAAGCAGACGCTGAAGGATTCATCTTTTTTTTAAACATTTTAGGGATCTCTGCATGGTTCTCTTCAAACAACAGCAAATTTCTCTGAAAGCTGCAGAACAAAGCCTGGTTTCTAAATGTTTATATACTGCTTTCCCTTACTCCTGTTTTCTGTAACACTGGGTAATTGGAGCTTTCCTTATATTCTGACTAACAGTCCTCTGGAGGAAGCTAGGATATGATGCAAGTAGTTGACAAGTACACATGTTCTGTCTGACTTGTTACTTCTTGTATGCTGTGTGGCAGTTACCAGAAAGAATGTGTAGTAGTTCTGCATCCTTCCTTTGGGGAAGATGTTAATTCAAGTCTCTCTTTTCCATCTGTCCACTAGATTTTTGAAGGCTTGTAGACTTAAAACTGTGTTTGAAATTCTACCTTCTCTTAAAAATTTGGATGAAACTGGCCAGTGGGTTCAAAAAGTATTGAGAAAGAAAGGGTTATAGCGAACTGATGACATGATCAACAGCATCCTTGGCTTCCATAAGAAATTATACTTATACTTCAGGGATCCATACAGGGCTTGTGTGTCAGTTTTGAGATGAAACTACTCTAAGAGGTATGGTCTGTCCCAGTTAAGAAGAATGCAGTCGTAATTCTGAGTTATGTGGGTGGAAATTCTGATCCTGTCAACAGATGGACCTAGATGGTAGCTTTATATGGTGTACTTATTAGCTTTGTATAAAAGTGATCTTGTGAATTGTAAAGTTGTATTTATTTTCACACTGTTTGATTTTTCCAAGGCTGCTGGAAGAAAAGAGAAGAAAGGCACAATTCTTGATTTGAAGGATAATTATTGAAGTAAAAAGACAGTGGATAGAAGTATTTGAAGTACTCTGCAACTAAAACTAGTTCAATTACATTCATTTTTATTTCTGTTGCTTTTCCAAAATCTTCTGTGGGAAACTAGAAGGAATTGTGACAATGTGTTGCAGATTGATCTTGGTCTTTAAATTCCCAGTGGTGTGCCAATTAATGCTAATTAATAAGAGGATAGTAATTCTCAGTGACCATTAAAAACTTCATTTTGGGAATCAAGATAGTTCTAGCATTGAGTAGAAGTGTTCTGAAAATATTGTTCTGCCCCTTAACAGAGTCTCAAGAAGAAGATGGAGATATAGAAGTAGAAGAGGCAGAGGGAGAAGAAAATGATCGACCATATAATCTCCGACAGAGAAAAACTGTTCAAAGATACCAGGCTCCTCCTATAGGTGAGGAACTAAACAGTGCTGATACCAGTTTCTGACCCTCAAAAATACTATGAGCATGTAATAAATAGTACATGCAGCACTTTGTGACTGTCATCTTGCTTCTGTTTTTGTTCACCACGTGAACAGGATTACTTGAGGCGTCATCTGTTATTTTCAGTGGTGATGGCATTGTTAGTGTGTGCTCCTTCACTGAAATTTGCAAATATTACCATGTGCAGGGCTCAGGGTTGGAGGTGAACAGGGTTTAGATTAAGGAGTACTTGACAAATTGAATTGAGAAAGCAGCTGAGTAAATTAGGTGATTACTTAGAATAGTTTTAGTATCATTTTGTAATTGCTGTTACAAACCTGTAACTTCTCTTACTCAGTTCCAGCTCATCAAAAGAAGAGGGAAAATACACTGTTTGATATTCACAGATCTCCTGCAAGAAGAAGCCATATCAGGTAAATGTCAATTTTTTGGTACATAGTTGTCTGCCTTCCCTCAGTACATTTCTGTTAGCTTTTGATTTTGAAACATATTTGAGTGAGCTGTGCACTTCATTCATGCATGTGTGTGGGTCATGAATTGGATCTTAGGTTGAGATCCTGATCAGCATACAAAAATAAATTTCATAGCACTTCATAATGTTAGTAGGTGTTTGTGATAAAAAGAATGAATACAGGTGTGCTGCAAGTACCAGGAGAGTTGTACATTGCATACTGTAGACTTTTCTGTAAGGGCTTATATTTAGTGTGTAAATCCAAAGTAGCAGTGTAACAGATATCCCCTTTCTGCTATACAAAAGCTGATATATCAGGGTAATGTGTGTTGTTTTTTTTCCTCTTCACATTTCATCCAAATTAGCAATTTAATAAAATATTTTTCAAGCATCATCTTTGACTCTTACCTTTTGTGTCAAAATCTGGAATACACCAAGTTGTCTTGGAAATTGTTGATAGGCTTCATGCAGCAAAATAGATGAGACCAGGGCCAACTTACTCAGAACTTCAAATAGATAAATCTGTCCATGAACAGAATCCAAGTAAATTAATGTTAGCCTCACACTGAGCATGAAGATGAGTTTCAGCTAACGGTATAGTGAAAGTATGAAAAATAAATAAAAACCAGCAGAATCTTATGATTTCTTTGCAATATAAATAAAGAAAATCAAGTGTGTTTAAGAGTGTTGGTTTTTTCCCTTTTTTATTTTTTTTTTAATTTATTTTTTGCTTAATGTGCATATGATAATGTTGGATAATCTCAGGATTTGTACTTTCTAGTAGGATACAAATAATGTGAGATCTGTTATCCCTTCAGTGTTAGTATGCTGTACTCTCAGAGTTAATAACCTCATACAAATAGATTCTATGCTTTAGGAACTATGGTTTGTGGTTTTTTTTTCTAAAAGACTAGTTAAAGGTAAACAGTAAAGATACCAAAGATATAAAAAACTCTCCTTACTTTCCAAGTAGAGAAAAGTTGATATTTCTGTTACATTAGAGGTGGCTAAAGGGTTGGAAGGTTTCCTAAGTACAGTTGCTTCCTGGCAGACTTCAGCAGCTTACTGATTGAATACTCAGTTACAGTTATCTCAATAACAGGGACTGGACCACCTTATGGGGGTCTACCATGTTTTAATAATGATCATGTTGAAATCAGGTACCCTGTTGCAGTAAAAGATGTTTTTAGTGCTTAATAAAATCTGCATGCATCTTTGTAGAGCACTGTAATTCCCCTTTCAATTTTGCTTTTGTGAAAGAATCAAAACATGCTATTCTATGGCAAAAAGGACTGAGTTTTATGTTTATTTTACCACTTCAATAGGAGAAAGAAGCATGCCATTCACAGCAGTGATACAACCTCTTCAGATGAAGAACGTTTTGAGAGAAGAAAATCTAAAAGCATGGCCAGAGCAAGAAATCGGTATGAAAACATCCTTGATCTTCAGAAGAGTTTAATCTTCAGTATTAATCAGAAAACAAACAGAACTGCTCCGTAATGTTCTGTCACTTCTGCAGAGTTTTTTGATTCTGCTTGGAAGTACCTACAGGCACAGTTTAGGAGGACTGCTACTTATGTATTAACATAGATTTCGAAGTCTTACGAGTAGATATATAACAATAGCGATAAAAACATGGAAGGATGACTACTTATTTGATTCACTTGGGTTATAAGACAAGCAACTTCTATTGATTAAACTAGATTTTCATTCTTGATGTAACTTGGTCACAGTTAGTTGAGTTGTACTCCCAGTACTATTTCTTCCTGTTGTGTAACAATATGTGCATTCTACATTTTGGCACACTTTTGACCTTACATTTATTCACCAGTTATCTAGAAGTGGAAGATCTGTACAAAATAAGAGTAAATTTACTTGCTACTACAGATAATTTAGTTGGAAAACTGAATGGCAGCAAAAGTATTTCCTTATCTTTTTTCCATCTCTCCCTGTCTGCCATGCAGGAATTCCAGTGACATACAACTACCAAATGTGTAGTTCCAAGTGTAACCTGTACCTTTTTTCCTCCTTTTATCAGCTACATGATCACAACAGAACAGTATTTATTTAATGTTTTCTTTTAATTGTTGTTGAATAGGTGTCTGCCTTTAAACTTCAGAGCAGAAGACTTAGCTAGTGGAATCCTGCGAGAACGTGTGAAAGTTGGGGCAAGTTTGGCTGATGTTGACCCTATGATTGTTGATAAATCGGTAGGTTTTGTTTGAACTTCTGATTTTCCTTGTCCCAATCATGCATAAGCAGAATTCATCACAGCCTCTGATTAGACTTGAAGTAAATTCATAATCATCTCGCTGATTTCCACCCCCTCCCCCCGCCTTTATTCCTGTGCTACGAAGCAGGCTGCATACTTCCTGTAAATAAGCCAAAAGATCAATTGCCCAACTATATTTCTTTGTTTACAGTTAGTTTGTGGTATAGGTGATTACTTTTAACAGTAGACACTGGGATAAACTGATCAGTGCAGGAAACAGAGGTACTGACCACCTGAGTGGGTTAGCTCAGTGCCAGCCATGTGGCTCCTGTGCCTGGTCATTAACAGCAGTGCACATTAATTCATGATCTGTGCTGTTCAGAAGCTGCTGATTTATTATTTGAAGTACTTTAACTATACTCACGTTATGCTGAGCCTGAGCTTGAGTTGATTTCAGACTTAGGCTGGATCTCTGTAGGTGTCCAGATATCCCTGGCAGAGAATCACATAGACTTCAAGTGGGCAACCAGGAGTTGAGTTTCTTGATTATTTTATTTAAATTTTTTTTTCTTGATATTTTGAAAACGCATGGAACTCTAGTTGATCAGTGAAAAGCTGTTTGTATTCAAACATGTTATTTTATAAGTAAAGGCACTTTTGTGGAAAGGTGTTTCAATATATTCTTTGTATGCTTTGCTTTTTTTTTTTCCTAAGGTGCGTTTTGATAGTATAGGTGGATTGAGCCATCATATCCTTGCACTTAAGGAAATGGTAGTGTTTCCTCTTCTCTATCCAGAAATATTTGAAAAATTCAAAATTCAGCCACCGAGGTAGGTGTATTTACTTTTACTGTGTTTTATTTCATTAAGCTCTGAAGAATGTTTCTCTTGAAAACACATGGGAGATCAAATCTTTCCCTGAAGTGTTTACAATTCAAATAGATGTACGTTTGCTGCCTTACTTGTCTACCAAGGTGTAATGAGTGAGACAAAGAATTAAAGTCTAATTGATTTTTCTTGTAGTAGAAAGGTAAACTTTGTGATTTGCTGAAGAAAGATTTTTTTTTTTTTTTCTTTTTTTTTCCTTCAAGTGTGGTTTTGTGTGTTGGATTTTTGGAGGGCGTGTATGTGTGTCTTTATTTCATTGATTTTTTTGCATTGTGTTATGTACTTTATTAAATCAAGCTAAATGCTGGTGTTTCATAAAAACAATATTATATTATGGGTTTAATATTTAATCTGACATCTTGGTGTGTGATTTAAATGGGTACATGTAATCTAAGTAAACTGAAAATCTTGGAATACTTTTGATATTTAAAGGAAGTGAATCTCCAAATACTAATCTAAGATTTCATTTTTTGAGGAGATTTTTAGTGTAAAACTATTTTGGAAGGATGTGCTTTTGATTAATGTTCTTTACAAAGCAAGGATTTACTGACTTGAAATAATAAAATAAACTTAGATTTCATGAAGTTGTATTGGAATACACTAAATAGTAATAGTAGAATTTAAGTCTTTCTTCTCCAGGCTCCCTGTCTTCATTATAAAATTTGACTTGGAGTTTTTCAGGAGACATAAAATAAGTTTGTGACTGTGTTGATCCATTTATCTTCAGGGGCTGTTTATTCTATGGTCCTCCTGGAACAGGTAAAACCTTGGTAGCTAGAGCTCTAGCTAATGAATGCAGTCAAGGAGACAAAAAGGTGGCTTTCTTTATGAGGAAAGGAGCAGACTGTCTCAGTAAGTGGGTTGGTGAATCTGAACGTCAGCTTCGACTCCTTTTTGATCAGGTTAGAAGAAAATGTATATTTTTTTCATACAATTTTCCTGTATGTTGGGTTTTGTGTGTGTGTTAGGCAAGGTTACTTGCACTTGAAACTAAAGAAACTGTAAATTTTCATAGATTGGGCAGGATTTAGCATAATTATGTACTTAGGTTAAAAAAAGTAGGAGAGTGCTGACAACAGCTTTTCTTGCTCTGAAAACTGAGAGAAATCTCTTGACTTGTCCATTAACAAAGCATATGTCTAAAGAAACAGTTTATGAGGGGATAAGTTGCTGTTCTCTGTAACTGGGTATAAGGTGGTTCTATTTGTCTTTAATCTCTCCAACACACAGTAAAACTGAGACACTGGTGCCATCTTGCTTATTCAAGGGAGAATGCAGTCTTTAGTTTTGTCTGAAACAGCACTGGAATTGTAAAATCCTCTTATTTTCAGGTTGTGCACCTTTTAATAAAGGTATCTTAATATATGCGTTAGTACCTTGTAATAAAACTAAAATGCTTTTGATGATGTTGGATAAATTATGAATTAACAGTGAATTTAATTTTTTAAAAAAACTTTTGGTTTTTTGCATGCCAGGCATACTTGATGAGACCTTCTATAATCTTTTTTGATGAGATAGATGGCTTAGCTCCAGTTCGTTCTAGTAGGCAAGATCAGATTCACAGGTAATATTTCTCATATGCCTTGTTATTCTGGTAAACTCTTAAGTGTAATTTTGCTCAGTTCCCAAGAGGCTTTACTGCTGCTGAAGCCCACTCACATCAGAAAGGACAAATAGATTTTTCTTTTGGTGTCAAAAGTAGTCTGTTTCTTCAGACAGACTGAATTTGCTGGGAGTAGAATTGTAGTGGAGAATACTCTCCAACTGCATTATTGATGTCAAGATTTACACAGCCTTTCTTTTGTTTGTAGATTTTTTTTTTTTTTACAGTAAACACATTGTTACCAGCCCAATAGAATAACAGTGGGGGGGGGGGAATATTGTAAACTGAAGAAATGTAATGTTCTATGAATGAACTGGACACCCCTATCATTAAGGGTTCTGGATGGTATGACGTGCAGACTTACCTTGAGCTGCTATCAAGTCAATTTTGAAAACGTGTTTTACATCAGTTTACTGCTGGCTGGAATCTTTCCTTCAGTCTGTTTTGCTCTGCTTCTCACAGCAGTGCACTTGTATCTTTCATTTTATAGGTGGTGGCATTTGTTTATATATTTTCCTCCACAAAACTGAGGAAGACAGGAGGGAAGTTTTGGTGCCAGCAGGCTAGAAGTTTACGGGAGCATTTGTCTTTGTCTTGATTTATTTATCTGTTGTCTGGTGCTATAGTTGATCTAAACAGGACAACATGTATGCTATTAATGGAAGAGAGCTTTTCATGGCTGCAAAATATGGCTTCCTGAGCTCACATTGCCCCAAAATTTTAAAGGAGGAAGTTTGATGTAATCCTTACTGAAATCATAATATTAGCGTAACATTAATGATATCAAAAGGTTTCTTCTTACTTTGAGACTTGAAATAGGTTTTTCCTTTGAAATTATGAATGTTGCAGTTGAAGTAAAAATTCTTGCAGTGTTCCCTGTACTTAATTTTTTTTTAAACTCCCTTCTAGCTCTATAGTGTCTACTCTCCTTGCTCTTATGGATGGACTGGATAATAGAGGTGAAATTGTTGTAATTGGTGCTACAAACAGACTGGATTCTATAGATCCAGCACTCAGGAGACCTGGTCGCTTTGACAGGGAATTTCTTTTCAACTTGCCTGATCAAAAGGTAAAATATAAAAAAGGATATTTAATAAACATTTCTAGTATATTAAACATTTGAATGTTTCAGTCAAATTAAACTTATGAAATAAAAGTGTGTGTTCTTACTTGTAAAATTAATTAATTTTAGGAAGTCGTTTTTAGTAACATGTATGCGTGGAATGGTTTGGGTTGTAAGGGACCTTAAAGATCATCTAGTTCCAACCCACCTCCTACTGGACCAGGTTATTCAGGGCCCCATCCAACCTGGCTTTGAATGCTTCCAGGGTTGGAGCCTCCACAGCTTCTCTGGGCAACCTATTCCGAAGTTGTATTGAACTTCAGGTTTTCAGAATATAGTTAAAATTAAACAGAGAGGTAAACTGTTTGCATTAAACTGAATTGCAGATTTAAGTCATAGAATGGCTTGTGTTGGAAGGGACTTTCAGAGATCATCTACTCCAACCTCCCTGCTGTTGCCAGGGGCACCTCTCAACTGAACTCAGCTGCTCAAGGTCTCATCCAGCCTGGCCTTGAACACTGTGAAGGAGGAGATATCCACAGCCTATTCCGGACTCCTACCACTCTAGGAACTTTTTCCTAAGATCAGTCTAAAACTGTACTTCTCATCTTAAAACCATTCCCTCTTGCCCTATTATTAGATACCCTTATGAAAAGGCCTTCTCCAGCTTTCCTGTAGGATTCCTTCAGGAATTGGAAGGCAGCTGTAAGGTTCCCCTAGAGTCTTCTCTAGGCAGAACACCCCCAGCTCCCTCAATCTGTCCTTATAGCAGAGGTGTTCCAGCCCTTGGGTCATTGTTTTGGCCCTCCTCTAGACTTATGAATGAATTATGTATGAACTAATGTATGAAAAATGTATGGGCTGAGGGCTCATTATACAAATTCATACATAACTTTTGGGTTTTTGGTACAAGGAAATAGCTTTATTATAATCATGCAGGCTGCTTAGTACAGAAAAATAACATGTGCGAAGCCAGACATTATTATATTGGCAATAAGAATATTTCAGGTCCTTTTCCAGACTTCTATAAACTCAGCTGTATAACTTCATAAATTTACACTTCAAGTTAAATTTTCTTTGCATATTGATAGGTGTATTTGGATTCTGGAGAACTGTAAAGTGAAGTAGTTTTGAGATTCATGTGTATGTACTGTGCTACTCAGACATGAATTCATTGGTGAGCCATTTGACAGTAGAAGTTGTTAATCATAGGTGCAGCAATTAAATTATAAAATTATCCTAATTATAAAATAATTCCTAATAAAACATGAGGTTTGATCAGTTCATGTGTAATGTTGTATAAACAACAGTTAGTGTACTGAAAGAGTAATGCTTATATATGAAATTAAAAAGGAAGGGAAAGCGTTGCTGTTGAGAGACTTTTGAGAGCTAAGTTCTAATTTGTGCATCTCAGTGACATGTCAAAACAAGGTAAAATAATTATTCACAGAAATAAATAATATCTTTGTCTAAAATATTATGACACAGATTTAGCTTGTTAACTTTGAACTCACCTTTGTATTTTTTTCCTCCTTTTTTAAAAAATCAGGCACGAAAGCACATTTTGCAAATTCATACCAGGGATTGGAACCCCAAATTGTCAGATCCTTTCTTAGGAGAGCTGGCTGAAAAATGTGTTGGTGAGTATTGCGATGTTAGTACCTTTACAATAGATGCTTTCTCTTCTGTGTGAAGCTTTGAAGGTATCTTAAATGTATCAGGATACTTTGTTATTTTTTTCCTTTCTAAACTTTTGCATGTTCAACATTCTCTTTTGGAATAACAAAATATGCTTCTGACTTACTACAACACAAAGTAAGTAGTCAGTTGTTTGAAAATACAATTTCCTTTCTATAACATCCCTATCCTTACATAGGGTTTCTATCCTCAAAGGGAAGCAAAGTGAAGTGGGAACTGGAATCATTAAGCAGAGTTCCCATTAAATTAGCATATGTTATAGAAGAAATAGGGAGACTTGGAGCTTTTTTCTGTGTACTTATGGAGGGGAAAAGGATAAATCAGTACTTGCGTGGTTTTCTGGTTGTGTTTTGTTTATACTGACTGGCATGCTTTCCTGACAGAAATCCAACAAGCTAACCATCCTTTCTAAAGATGAATTTTTTTCCAGATTGCTAGCACAGGACAACCTCAAAGTGTAGGTATAGGTGGGGGGGAAGCACTGCACTATGAGCACATTAAATACAAATTTGGAGTGCCTGAAGTCCTGCTGTGCTGAATGGAGAATAGTTGTTCAAGATACAGCTGCTGCTTAAAAGCTAGTCACAAATAAACCCAAATACCTTTCTAGTGACTTCAACAAAGGAAATGACCCTAAAATGCACATCACAATCTCTTCTCAACGATTTGCCATGCAAAGATGCATCCTCTGTTAGTCATCTGCTTGGACAAGCACTGAAGTTCTCAGAGAAGGGATGGTCTCGAATATCCATGCATTGCAATCCATCATCAGAGAAATAAGAACTTTAAACTGAACATCAGTCCATTCAGTCAGCTGCAGTACATCCGAATTATCCTCTTCATCTGCAGGGGCATCTGTTATTGAAGCAGCATCCCTCCACTTTTGATTCACAAAGACCTCAACATCTTCTGGTGAGGAGAAAACATAACTATCCAGCAAACTCCAGTTTAAACTCTGTCTGGTATAAGAGAAACGTGTACCAAACCCATTCTGCTTGATTTGTGCAAAGGCATGGTGCCATTTAGTGGGAGAGAGGGAATAGATGGGATAACATTGAATTCTTTCTCTTGAAAGTTCACCATATTTTTGCGGTGAGAACCTAACTACATATTTCAAAATTTCAGGCCATTGAGAAAGCCATTTGTAGGTTTGATTGCACAACAAGTTCTAAATATATGTATATTTTGTGGAAATTTCATCAAACAAAACCAAAAACCCCTTTCTGTTTTCTTTTGCTTTCCTACTGTACACTTGACTGTTCTGTATCTTGGAATTTAAATGTTTCCATACATCCCAGATGAAAATCTTTTGACTGTTACAAGGACTTTCAAAAGCAACTGAAGTAAGACTGGTTTATCTTCTTCATCTTGAGATTTGTCTCATCATTTCTATAAATGAAATCTGCAGCAACCAGTTAGAGTCCCAAATTTTTCGTGGCGCTTGCAAATTGGACTCATGGGCACACTTGTCATAGTGATACAATATGTACTGGTCTGGCATTTCCTCTTATGTGC
The DNA here is from genome assembly GCA_011125475.1 of Melanerpes aurifrons. Classification (NCBI taxonomy): domain Eukaryota; kingdom Metazoa; phylum Chordata; class Aves; order Piciformes; family Picidae; genus Melanerpes; species Melanerpes aurifrons. The sequence goes on along the minus strand of WWNC01000123.1, from coordinate 1,059,136 downwards.
AAATTTTCTTTAAACCAACCAACACCCTGCCCCACAAGAACATCCCCCTTCCCTGTGTGAAAGTTGCCTACACTTCACAGGCTTTTCACAGAGTGTGGTTTATATGTTTCTCCAGTTCAGCAGACCTGGCAACACTTAACTACAAGGATATGGATTCGAATGAAGAAAACAGCTGAAATACTACTGAAGTAAAGCCCTTTGGGGAAGCAAGTGTCTGTGTGACTTGGAACTTTTTAAGATCCAGGAGAGTAATTATGAAGAAATTAGAAGGGAAATGCCTCAGGACTTGCAAAAAATAGGTTATATCCTGAGGGTTGAGATTTTTTTTTATTTTATTTTTTTAAAATGTATATATTTCTCCCTGCCATGGTTATGGACTTGATACCTGTTTTAGGAGGTTTCTGTGTGAGATCTGAAACACTTTTCTGCATGGCTACATGACTGCAATGGGTGTGAGACAGTGCAGCAGTTTGGAGACAGCATAGAATTACTTAGAAGAGCACACACGGATGTCTCATTAGTACTTTCAATAAACACTAGTAATAATTAGGTTTTTTTTTTCTTACTAGAGATGGGACAAAGATACCCTGAACTTTGTAAATACTTTCTTACCTTTTATATTTGTCATTTTTCTGAATGACAACTTTCTGTAGGTAGAGAGTGGATAGACTGTTGCCTATTAAATCTGTCTTGTAGGAAACTAAACACACTAGTACCTGAAAAAGTGTGAATTCCTCTATCATCTTGCAGAGTAATCTTTTATAGTATAATAAGTTATTTAAATAATGTTAAATAGAATTATAAGGAAGCAAACCATCACACTCAATATGCTTGTTAAAAATGCCCTATTTTGTGCTTTATCACAGTGGGAGTGTTTTGTGGCAAAAGAGTATCTTGTAAGATTTCCCCCCCTGCACCCCATTCCAATATAATGATGGACAGGAAGGTTTTGGCATGACTGTTTGTGTTTTTCCACAATTTCTGAAAAAACATAGCTGTTTTTCATTTCTGTCACCATGCTGAGTTGTTCACTAGCTCTCCCTGCATTCCGTTTTGGGAGTTATAGGGAACTGTACAACATAGGAGCTCTTGAAGGCACAGGGACTGGCAATTCCCATATGCTGAAAGATGAGCCAGTGGGGAAGGTGACTGGCCTGGATGAGCAAGCAGCTCTTGAATGAATTAAGGGGAATAAAAAAGAGACTGTATCACCTTTGGAAAGGGGGGGAGGCAACTCGAGATACATTTAAGGATGTTGTTAGAACATGTAGGAGAAAAATTAGAGAGGCAAAAGCCCAGTTAGAACTTAAGCTGGCCATTTCTGTGAAAGATAATAATCAGCATTTTATAAATATATTAATGATAAAAAGAGGGGCAAGAAGAACCTCCACTCCTTATTGGACCTGGAGGGGAACATTGTAACTAAAGATGAGGAAAAGGCTGAGGTTCTAAATACCTTCTTTGCCTCAGTTTTTAACAATAAGGCAGGAGGACTTCAGGATGACTGGCCTCCTGAACTGGTTGATGGGGTCAGGGAGCAGTGTAGTAACCTCTGAAATCTACAATTAATTAGTTTGGGACTTTCTGAGCCACTTGGATACTTACAAGTCCATGGGACTGGATGGCATCCATCCTAGGGTGCTAAGAGAGCTGGCAGATGAGCTGGCCAAGCCTCTCTATCAGATGACTGGAAACTGGCCAGTGTGATCCCCATCCACAAGAAGGGTCAGATAGAGGAACCTGGAAACTACAGGCCTGTCAGCCTGACCTCAGTGCCAGGGAAAATTTATGGAGCAGATCATCTTGGGGGCAATCACTGCGTACCTGAAGGATGGCCAAGGGATCAGGTCCAACCAACATGGATTTAAGAAGGGCAGGTCCTGCCTTTCCAACCTGATCTCCTTCTATGATCAGGTGACCTGCCTGGTGGATGTGGGGAAGGCTGTGGATGTGGTCTACCTGGACTTCAGCAAGGCCTTTGACACCATCCCCCACAGCAAACTCCTGGCCAAGCTGTCAGCCCGTGGCTTGGACAGCAGCACTCTGTGCTGGGTTAGGAACTGGCTGGAGGGCTGAGCCCAGAGAGTGGTGGTGAATGGTGCCACATCCAGCTGGCAGCCAGTCACTAGTGGAGTCCCTCAGGGATCAGTGCTGGGCCCCATCCTCTTTAACATCTTTATTGATGATCTGGATGAGGGCATTGAGTCAGTCATCAGTAAATTTGCAGATAACACCAAGTTGGGAGCAGGTGTTGATAAGGTAGAAGGACTCTCTGGAGGGACCTTGACAGGCTGGACAGATGGGCAGAATCCAATGGGATGGCATTCAACAAATCCAAGTGCTGGGTGCTGAACATTGGCTACAACAACCCCATGCCGTGCTACAGGCTGGGGTCTGAGTGGCTGGAGAGCTGCCAAACAGAAAGGGTCCTGGGGGTGCTGATTGACAGCTGCCTAAATATGAGCCTGCGGTGTGCCCAGGCGGCCATGAGGGCCAATGGCATCCTGGCCTGCATCAGGAACAATGTGGCCAGCAGGAACAGGGAAGTCATTGTGCCCCTGTACTCTGCATTGGTTAGGCCACACCTCGAGTCCTGTGTCCAGTTCTGGGCCCCTCAATTTAAGAAGGACGTTGAGACTCTTGAACGCGTCTAGAGAAGGGCAATAAGGCTGGTGAGAGGCCTTGACCACAGTCCCTACAAGGAGAGGCTGAAGGAGCTGGGATTGTTTAGCCTGGAGAAGAGGTTGGACAAGATGATCTTTGAGGTCTTTTCCAACCTTATTTATTCTATGATAGATTAGAATTAATAGTCAAGATTATTTCACCTGGTTCAGTAGCAGTTTGTTGTAGGTTTTTTGGGGGGCTCTTAGGCAGAAAAAAATTTAGAGAACATAATTTCAACACAGTAGAGGTGGAAGATCATGGCTGTAGAATTTCAGTCATCAAAGTGCAGTGTTTGGAAACCTACATGGGAATCTTTGTTTGCTGTCCTGCTCTTTGGAAGTTGCCCTTTGAAAATGTTTAGCAGAGTGTGGTGGTGATAGGTAGATGAAATGGGTTACTTGACAAGAATACTTGTTTTGTGCTAAGTGTATTTTGCCTGCCAAAATGTTTCAAAAATGGAAGCAGATGCATTAAACCTTGGTTTTACATTACAGAGTCAATTTGGGCAAAAATAAATTCAGGTTATTTACTGCTGGGATGATACTTTTTTAAATTTTGCTTTGACAATACTTTACTCATGTTTTCTTCTTAATCACTGTGCATTTGCTTCCTAGAAATAAAACTCTTTAATGTTTCACAGGATGCAGGATTTTTGCAGTTTTCCTGTCACTGAAATGGATGTACAGTATGCACAAGAGAGTCCCTCAAAGAGAGACACCAATTATTAGTCTTCAGATGTAATTGCTCCTTAGAAATGAAAAGTAGAAATGGAGACTAATTGTGTATCTGATCACCTGAGGATTTAATTTTAAAAATAGGCTACAGGCTATTTCCTAATTTTGCAATTCTTTGGAGATGTACAAGCAGTGATTAAAATGACTGTTAGAAAGTGATATTACAGCATTTATTAATAGGAAAAAAAAAAAAGGGAAATGATATAGCTCCTGAGCTGCTGAATCTTTTGTCACAAAGATACTAAATTAGTTTTCAAGGTGACAGGCATTCAGGGTGTTACATATCTCTAGCATATCTTCGGTTTAGTGTCCCCCCCCAGACTTTTTTGTTTAATCCAGTATGCTTGTTAGATGAGACCAATTTAAGTGGGATGTGATACCTGCTGTTGAAAGAACAAAGCAGAATTTAGAGGAAAATCTTTGGTTTTGATTTCTCTAATGTACCTGTAACTACTGTCTAATGGGTTCACATGATTGATGGAGTGTGCCTGCATGGTTTTGATTTCATGATGAGGGTTACTTAAAAATAAAATAACCTCAGTGCTGAAAATAGAGTTGCCTATTGATTAATAAAGTGGATGTATTTGAACATAATGCCATGTGTATTTCGAGGTAACTTGTGAATGTGAACTGCTACAGAATTTTTAGATAATGGTCACAGTGTGTACTCACCAAGCTTACATAATTACACCTACTAACCTTTTTTTGAAATGGTAAAGCTTTATTTAAAAGTTGCAGAAGGTGTCTAATATTTATGGTGATCTTCCACCAGGGTTTTAATTTTATTTTTAACAAAAGGACTTTCAAGTATATGAGAAAGTCAGGTGAAATTTGAAGTCTCAGTTGCTTTAAGTCATCATTATAGCTGAAAGTTTGGTATTTTTTATTGTCATCTCCCAAATTTATGTATCTGAAAGATGGAGATGGAAATTTGTCTATCTTCTGTATTAATTGCTTCCTTTTCTGTTTTCCAACACTGTGTGTAGAATCAGTTTTGTTTCTTGCTGCTGTATGGGTCTTGCAAAAATATGTGTACCAGCAGCACTGAGAGAACATTGGAGAATAAAGACAGAAACAAGGCAGACTTCAGTTCTGGAACTTGGTGCTGCTGAAAGACCAATACAAAAACAGAGTATAAAAAAAGTGCAAGTGGTGTAAGACCTGGCAGGGAGGAGATGATCTGCTTTAAAAAGTTAATTGAGAAAAATGTAATTAAAGCATTGATTAATTAGTTTCTATAAACACTTTGTTGCAAAACCATGAACTCTTATGTGGCAGTATGTCAGTGCAATACGTTTTCCTATAGTGACTGTAATTCTCTTAAAGAGCTTTATCCCTGGAACTGTTTTATGTTTTTTGAGAGATGGAGCTGTGGTGTTACAAAATACAGTGGCTTGCTGAGAGAGATGGCAAAATCAGGAATATGATTTCCAGCTCTGGGGGAAAATGCCAAACCATTAGTACTGCAAAAGCCACAGAGGTATTAAGTCTCTCAGTATTTTGTAATTACCAGATCAGCATTTCTCATTAATGATGATTAAGGAATTATAGGTGGCCACCTGTAGATATTCATGAAGCTAAGCTAAATTAAAATCTGAATACTTTTTGCTACTCTTTTGGTTATATTAGAAAATTATGGAAGTAAAATTGTCTGAAACATTTTCTTGATAGAAGTTGTTCACATTTTTCTGAGTTCCCAGTTTAGTTCTTTAGCAAGAAGTTTAATCTGTTCCATAATCTACTCACGAAACACTTCCCTTCATACTGCTCATTTTTTCAGTCTGTGGTGAAGAGATTATTAAATTTATTAATATGAAATATGAATTATGAAAATATAATTTTTATTAATTATCAAACTATTAATAACCGATGAATCACCAACTTATATACATGTTCTAGTGCACGTTTGTGAAATAGATTCCACAACTGGCTTAGTGTTATGATTATAACGTAATTGAACTATCTATAAACCCTTTCTGTATTTATATAATGAAGGGTGCAGTTCCGCCGCTTGGCCACTAGATGGAGACTCGGCGGGACGCGGGCGGCTTCTGGCTATACACAGCAATATTACAATCTTTCTATGCGTCAGCGCTTACTCTGCTAGACGCGGATACTTTGAACTGAGTGCTAGTGGGTGGAAAGCACGTGAACGATATTCAGTTCCCTTCAGACAACAGGGATCGGTCCTGGACAGGGTCGGTCCGTGGGGTCGGCCCTCAGAAGTCGGCTCGCACGGCAGGGCGGGACGACGGTGGCCGGTAGGCGGGCTCGAACGACGGAAGCAGGCGAAGCTACGGGGGTCGGCCCAACCACGGCGGTTCTCGGGGCTGATGCAAACAGCCTCGGGGAGAGAATGCGGCTGCGCTAGGCGGCGGATTCTCTTTAATGAGGTTAAAGGAGCAACAGGACTCTCGTAGTGGTCCCAGGTCCGGTGCAGTATAAGCACGAACAATGCTTTGGTTTTCCCTGGAATTTGCAGGGCTCAGAGCGGCACTCGGCGGCTCCTCTCCCGCTACGGCGGGGCTAGGCATACGTGGACTCGGTATTGATCAAGTCCCTTCTCCCCGGCAACTGGGCAGATCTTACCTGCGGGGGTTGGTCCAGTCCTCCGGTGTCACGATGGGCTCTTCCGATCGGCACGACTGGTTGTAGCAATACTGAACTCCTCAGGCTCAGCGAAGGTCCTCCCTCTGGGCTTCTTCAACGATGCAGAGGCTTCCAGTATGCATGCATGTATAACAGAAGCTAACAACAATAAGCTCAATGGCAAAGGCTGCAGCTCGAGAGTTACTCTCTCGAGCAAGCACAGAGACAAAGTAAATGAGGGGGCAACGTGTTCACCAACTGGGATGACACTTATAGATTCCTCGAGGCTGGGCTTGACCAATGGGCACTCTCATAAGCAACTGGCCCATACTTGGTGTCAGCACGAGCACTGCATGCGCTGGGTGCGTGCAAGCCTGGCTAATGCCTTGGCTTTTGTCTTCCTCCTGGAGGGAGGGGGAACTTGCCCACATGCTGGGACAAGATTCAGTATCGGGGCATAATGTGCCTTCACCACACAGTCTTTAAAAGTTTAGTCTGTGATGTTCAGTATAACAAAATTACATTGCTATTAAAAAAAAAATATCTTCACGTGGAGATACTAAGGTAAAAAAGGAGAAGGCTACCCTGTACAGTATGTACATGTGTTTTTTAAACAATATTATGGAAAAGCAGAGTGATGACAAACTGCAGTCCTGGGCTGAAAATGCTCTGTGTTGCTGTGACCGGTTGACGTTGCCCCCTTAAGAAAGGGAATATGGTGGACGGAAGTTGGTAAACGGAAATAATAATCTAAACTATTTCATTGGTGAAGTGGGAGGAAGCACCTTCTGAACTGGGAGTGAAATGGGCATTTCCAGCACTTCTCTATCAGTCTTGCTTCCGCCTCTCCACGGTGCAGCAGCTCTGTCTGTGCTGGGCTTTCTGCCAAGGCTCCGGCCTTGAAGAACTGATAAGGCCTGTATTAACTCCTTTCCAATTAACACAAGTGCTTCTAACATTTTTTTTTTCCTCTCTTTTCTTTCTCTTTCTATCCCATTCTGGGGAAAGGGGGGGAACAGAGGGGAGAGCGGAGGTGGGGAATCCCCTCTGCCGAGGGGGGTTACTCTCATTCCTGTGCTACCTTATTGTATATCTTTGTATATATTGTAGATATTGTAAATTTGTAAATATTCCCCTGCAAATCCTACATTGCTTTGTAAATATAGCTCCACTGCTTAGCTAATTCAGCTTGTGAGTTTTTTTTTCTTTTCCCTTCAATTTTCCTTTCCCTTTACTTACAGGGGGGAGGGAAGAGGCTTCTTGGCCTTACCCCTTCCAACCCACCACAGTTGCATTATATAGTGAATGTGTAGGTAATTTTAACCTCGATGTTGAGTTAATTTCTTACTGTATTTCAACATTACCTCTGCATAATTTCTTGGTACACCACATTGCCGCTGAATTATGACCTAACACTTTTTGGCAGATGCTTTGTGGACCTTGACAATTAAGTGTTGCTGTATGCTTTTATTTTGAGGCATGTTTGAAAGATACATATCACAGCGATGCTCATTCATGGAAGATGTTTTTGTTTTTGTGTGTACTAGGGTACTGTGGAGCTGACATAAAAGCACTTTGCACTGAGGCTGCTTTGATTGCCCTGAGACGACGCTATCCCCAGATTTATGTGAGCAGTCAGAAATTACAGCTTGATGTTTCTTCAGTAGTTCTCAGCGCGCAGGACTTTTATCATGCAATGCAGAATATTGTGCCTGCTTCCCAACGTGCCGTGACATCTTCAGGACATGCATTGTCCCCTGTGATCAGACCACTGTTGGAACGTACCTTCACTAACCTTCTTGAGGTTTTACACAAAGTGTTTCCTCATGCTGAGTTTAGCCAGGGTGACAAAAGTGAAGGTATGTTGTTTGTTTTTTGTTATTGTGTGGGTTTTTTTTTTTTTTCTTTGCAAATGCAGTTTCAGTTTGGAAATATTTCAAATAGGGTTTTTTTTGTATTACTAGCCTGATGTGGATTTGGTTTGATATTGTTAGTGCATAAAACCAACTTGCTTGGATGGTGTGTAATTATTTTTACTGGTTCCAACTTGCTGTGGAGTTTAGTAGACTGAAATATATATAGGTTCCTATATATAGATGAAGATGCCATAGATATGAGTGCTACCTGAAGAAGGGACAATCCCCAAGTAGTTTACAGTTTAGGTATAAGAAATAGTGGGATGTAATGACATGGCAGAACAAAAGGAAATAGTGAGATAGCATTGCACAGTGTGTTAGGACCTTAAATTGGTGCTCCTGCCCTGTGTGTCAATTAGTTGTTCTCAACCCTTTGCTCGTTGACAGTTGAGAAGCAGGATGCAAAGGAATGCTGTGGGGACCTCACAGCTCAGCAGGTGATACTGTGGTTAGCCAAGATTCCAGAGCCTGGTTATCTGCTGTTTAAGGAGGAAGTCATGAGACTTCCATTAAACAGTCCTGAAGCAATCCTGATACTGTTGATTCTGCTGGCTTAGCAAGTGAAGAAGCATTTGCTGTTTTGTCAAGTTAGCTTTTTGCCAAATTAGTGAATAAAGTCACCCCACAGAGGGGTCAGATGTACGCCAGAACCCTGCTGCAGTGGGAGCAATATGAGTGCATTGAGGAAGCAGGGAATTAGAAGGCATGTGACTGACTTGTTTTGACTGGCAGGGAGTCAGTAGGTTCTGTGTGTTTTCACCCAGCTCTTCTCTAAGACATACTTCAATAATTACCCTGGTTGTTTCTTTGAAGTTTAATGTTGAACAAGATATCTTGGTTTTGATACCTATTTACTCTGACATGCTATTTTCTACTGCTCTTACTGGCCCTAATGGTATTCATGGTTGTGTGTGAGTAATTTGAAAATAGAATGTTTTAGAATAAACCAGGTTGGAAGAGACCTTCAAGATCATCGCGTCCAACCTATCACCCAACACCACCTAATCAACTAACCCATGTAACCAAGCACCCTGTCAAGTCTCCTCCTGAACACCTCCAGTGATGGCGACTCCACCACCTCCCCGGGCAGTCCATTCCAATGGGCAATCACTCTCTCTCTGTAAAACTTCCTCCTGACCTCCAGCCTGAACTTCCCCTGGCGCAGCCTGAGACTGTGTCCTCTTGTTCTGGTGCTGGCTGCCTGGGAGAAGAGACCAACCTCTGCCTGTTTACAACCCCCCTTCAGGTAGTTGTAGAGAGTAATGAGGTCACCCCTGAGTCTCCTCCTCTCCAGGCTAAGCAGCCCCAGCTCCCTCAGTCTCTCCTCATAGGGCTTGTGTTCCAAGCCCCTCACTAACTTTGTTGCCCTTCTCTGGACTCGTTCCAGCAAGTCAACATCCTTCCTAAACTGAGGGGCCCAGAACTGGACACAGTACTCGAGGTGTGGCCTAACCAGTGCAGTGTACAGGGGCAGAATGACCTCCCTGCTCCTGCTGGCCACACTGTTCTTAATGCAGGCCAGGATGCCATTGGCCCTCTTGGCTGCCTGGGCACACTGCAGGCTCATGTTCAGCCTACCATCAACCAGCACTCCCAGGTCCCTCTCTGCCTGGCCACTCTCCAGCCACTCTGACCCCAGCCTGTAGCACGGCATGGGGTTGTTGTGGCCAATGTGCAGAACCCGGCACTTGGATGTGTTAAATCTCATGCCGTTTGACTCTGCCCATCTGTCCAGCCTGTCGAGGTCTCTCTGCAAAGCCTCTCTACCCTCTAGCAGATCAACTCTTGTCCCCAGCTTGGTGTCGTCAGCAAATTTACTGATGATGGACTCAATGCCCTCATCCAGATCATCAATAAAGATGTTAAAGAGGATGGGGCCCAGCACTGATCCCTGGGGGACTCCACTACTGACTGGCTGCCAACTGGATGTGACACCGTTCACCACCACTCTCTGGGTTCGGCCATCCAGCCAGTTCCTAACCCAGCACAGAGTGCTGCTGTCCAAGCCATGGGCTGACAGCTTGGCCAGCAGTTTGCTATGGGGGACGGTGTCAAAGGCCTTGCTGAAGTCCAGGTAAACTACATCCACAGGCCTCCCCACATCCACCAGGCGGGTCACCTGATCATAGAAGGAGGTCAGGTTGGTCAGGCAGGACCTGCCCTTCCTAAATCCATGTTGACTGAGCCTGATCCCTTGGCCATCCTCTAAGTGCTGTGTTAATGCACTCAGGATGACCTGTTCCATGATCTTGCCTGGCACTGAGGTCAGGCTGACAGGCCTGTAATTCCCTGGCTCATCCAACCGGCCCTTCTTGTGGATGGGCACCACGTTGGCCAGCTGTGTCCAGGAATAAAGCAGATGATGACTTTCAAGTCAGGACTTTTCATTCCTATTCTAGAGCATGCTTTCAGACTGCAGCCCAGGCGGCTTGAACTGATTGTGGTGCTGGCTGTGGCAGTTCCTCCAGCCCAGCTGTGCATTTTTTCTCTATCCCTTCCACTTACTCTAGTACTTCAGGTCCTTTCTGAAACTGTTTCAGCCAGCAATCTCATCCAAAAGTTATGTCATCTTGTTGGGTTAGTTTTCTGATGACTGTGGGGTAACTGGAGGTTTTAACAAGTGTTGGAGTTGCTCCCAAGCCCCATTCTATGCCATGTGGTGGTGGGTAGGGGGAAGTGAACTGACTTGCAGCTGTAGGAGCCTTTGATCATATTAGGCTTTCTTAACCAAAGCTGTTTCAGATATTTTAAGCTTCTCTGTATACTGTTAACCTGTACATAAACCCAACTAAGAGATTTTTTTTGAAGAAATAAGTATTCCTGTCATTATTGTGGAGTCTTAGTTGAGAAAATCTTCTTGATATTCCTATTATTTTTTAAATTTTTTTATTCCTCGTTACCGCTAGTAACGAGTTTGGAAACATTTATTGATAGTTTTATTAGATAATGTATTGCTATGGCCAATTTAAAATGTTTGTAGATAATACATTTTGAATATACATGAACTAAGGTTTCTCTACTAAACATTTCCTCTGTATGTAATTTTTTCATCTAACCCCTTTAAACCGAAGAAAATATTGAATAGTAGGGTTAATCTGTGTTAAGCCCAGCAAAATCGATTTTCACATACAATGTTTTTAAATGTAAATGCAGGTTACACACCAGGGCTTCAGTTTTTCTCGACTCAGAGCCAGGTGTATAGCAGATGCCTGGGATTGGTTTTGCAGTCTGCAAGTCTTTTTCTGCATGTTTTTGCAGTTCACTAGCGATTCCTGCTCCTTGTAATTCTGTGAGTCAGATGTTAAGCAAAGGATGTCACAGACTTGATGCTTGGGATTAAAAGATAGGCTGCCCTTTTGAATAGTTATCTATTTTAGGAGGCAAAAGCTTTGTCTAGTGCATGAGCATAGGATTTACCGTGGTCTGCATTTGGTACAGCAAAAATTTTGCCTCTTCAGAGACTGGAGTGAGTCAAGAGTTAGGAGGCTTATGTCTAGTTGATTTGAAGGTCTCTCTTCTTGCCCTGAGGTAAATGTTCAGCAAGTTATGAACTGTTTCTTTTTTGGTTACAGCCGAGCTTTTGGCTGCTGACTGAGGTCTGCCTTTTTTATCATTTTGCCCTCTGAGGTATGTGATTTCATTGTCTTGTTGAGGGATGTGGCACATCCTCATCCCATACTAGCAGAATGTTATTTCTGCCCAGACTAGGCATACATACAACTTACTAAGGGAACCTTAGTTGTCTCTTCAGTTTTTACTGTGACCACCTGTGAGAAACAAACTCACTGCTGAAATTTATAACCAGTTTATTATAAAATAAAGGCAACACAGCGCTGGGCGCATAGCGAGTTTGCTAGAGGCGCACCCTAACAACACGAGGTGAACTTATATAGACGGCAAACATACATATTCATATATTAAAACGTACCTATTCATATATTCCCCAACACGCTCCCACCCCTCTCCATCAGGACTGAGACAAAACCTGTACTTTTGACCTGGCCAGTCTTTAGACCTGTTGGCGCCTCACCTTTCTTTCCCAATACCCCACACAATACAGACCATCGGCCCAACAATCCAGCCCAATGATCGAGCCCCACGGACCTCAGTAATTCCCCTTGCGAAAGCCAAATATTATAACCAGTTTCTCACAATCCCTCCCCTTCTTTCTACTACATTTGGCTTGAGCCATAATAACCTAACTTGGCAACAATTCTACAACAAGCAAAAGGATTCCCAATTTCAACTTCCTGGTAAAGGAATGGGGTAACAACTGATGTTCCTTGCCTGAAAATATTTCCCCTTTTACTTTAATAGGTACCATATACCAATATCTCGGTGAATTAGGAGTCCGGTTTGACTTGCAACTCCACTCACATGGCCTATGGGGTTGCTGCCCACAGCCATGGTTCTAGATCTTCTTCGTGGCAATTACAGAGGTCTACCCGGCCTTGCCTCCTTCAATCCCCACCAATGCTCTGCTCGGACCATGTCTCCTTCCCTTGTCCAGGGAGTTTGTACCAATTTCGAACCCTGACCTGTTTCTAGTTTGTGATGTTTTCAGGCAAGGACCATTACCACTCCTATTCTGATACTGGAACTCAAATCATGACCATCTTTATGTCCTCCATTTGGGGTACCACAGACCATTCAGTGGATGGATCCACCAGTCCTTTCTATATTGCAGTCTCTGTGGTCCCACTAGCCGAACATAGTTTTTGGTACTTTAACACAAAGAACACAGATGAATCCTCTGTCCTAATCACTTTAAATTATAACTACATAGATCAATGTTACAATTGTTCCAACAAGCCAATTTACATTTGATAACCCACAGGAAACCTAATTATATAACTACAATAGGCCTGATTACTAGTTCAACCTGTTTACCATTACTATTACACTTTACCCATCCCCAATGGCATCAAGTCCCAGGATGTTTTATACACAGCATGAAATCCTTGATATTTTCTTGCAATGCAGATTCAGATGATTCAAAAGGTGGGTTTGTCTCGCTAGTTCCAGAGCCTTCAGACCGAGGTGTTCCTGAAGTGGTCCTTTTACTCATGAAGCATGTGTCCACCCTTGTTTTGCAGTACGGACAGCTGGATCTGTTGTTACCAAACCAAGAAAAGATCTGTCCCGGGGGGAAATTAGTGACTCTCCTTTCCAAGTTGTTATTAACACTTTACCTCCAGCTTCAATCCCATATACATCAGGAATCCCAAAGGTGGGATCTGAGACCAGAACAAAACAAAAAGCTGCTTTCTGCGCCTCCTCTACTAATAAAGGCCGCTGATAAGCAAATTGGCCCTCACCTACTTACAGAATCTAATAACTTGGAACAATGCCCTACAGGATTTTTACTTCCAGTCCAGTCCTGGGTCAACACTCCATATAGATGTCATCTTCTGGACTCCATTTAATATTACTATTGAGGGCTAATTTATCATATAAGAATTTTATCTTTTTTTTTTTTTCCTCTCTATCCATAATCATCAGTACCCTTACAGCATTTACCAACATTCTAGCTTTTGCCTTCTGTTTCTCTTCATCCCTCCTTACAAACATCTTCTGAGCTTCACGTAGTAATTCCTCTAAACCTCTGTCTTGCCAATCCTCGATCTTTTCCAATTTCTAATATCTGCCTATGGTTTTGCCACAAACTGCATCCTGAGAAGTATCACCCCAGCTGCAGAACTGGGATCTATTCCAGATTAGAGCTGCAAACTTCTCTTTAATCTTACCATCCACTCCATAGGAGGCTTCCTCTGATGCTCACTATAGGCTTTATCAAAATTTCTGGGCACAGCTTCTTCAATTCCTTGTCCCATGTTCTGTCTCCCTTGAAGCTGTTGATGGTCCCACTGAGGATCTTGATTAGGCCACTTCTGATTTCTTGGTGCCCCCCCCACACACTCTGATTTTACCTCTCCCATATTTGCCTTTTCCTTGTCTTTGTCCTTAAATATGGGAACAGGGGTAGGGCGTGAAGCCCTAATCCAAACAGCAGCATATTCAGCTTCTTCCCTACTAAAACACTTTTTCAAAGCTTGGCAAATCCAATCATCAAAAGATAAACCATTTTTTCTTTGATTTCCCTTTTCTCAACTCATCATCCCAATACTATAATATGATTCCTAACGCGCTCTCTGAGATGGGAAGGGGAGGGAGTTCTGATGACTTGCTTTTGTCCCATTCTCCTGATCACTAATCACTGCCCGGGGGTCAAAACCAAGCGGCGGCAGTTGAAGCGCCAGCTCCGAGCCACTAGCCCGCTCCCTGCGAACGACCGAGCCCCCTTCACTGTGCCGATCTCCTGCAAAGTCAAACGGCAAAAAAAAAACCCCACCTCACCCGACGCAGCCCAGGTCCCTGCCCTCCTGCGGAAGCCTGAAACCACGGAAAAAAACTTTCCCGAAGCAGGTCCCTCAAACCGAGGCCCCCCCCAGAAACCGGGACGTCATACCCGCGAGCGTGACCGCGCCACGGGCCCCCACAGTTCGAGCCCCCCTAAGGAACCGACCGCAGGATACGAAAAACTCCTGAACCCGGGTCCCCCACCGCCGGGACCCCGGATACCAGGACGTCAAACCCGCGACCGCCACCGCGACGCGGGCCCCCACGGCCCAGGCCCTTCCAGAAACCGGACCGCAGGATACCAAAACCCCGAAACCGGCTCCCTCACCACCGGGACGCCGGACACCGGGACGCAGCGCTGGTCGCCCGATCCCTTCCGGATGGCCAGTCTGCATAGCCCCTAGACTGTAGAAACAACGCTGCCCCTTCACAGCCCGAATTCTCCAGGGCTGTGAAGACCACCTGACTACCATCCAGAATCCTGGAATCCCCACCCACAGTGAAATTCCGGCACCCCCTAGCCAGGACCCCTACCCAGGCAAAACTCACCGAACGGCCTGGATCCTATGCATCCTGCTTGACACGAATTATTACTCCATACATCGCACCCACCAATTCTTCAGAAAAAAAAAACCAACTGATTATCCACCATCCCAACAATCCTTGCCTTGGGGCTTGAAGAGAGACAATCTTCCTTCCAACCCCAATTGCCCCTTCTCCTGAGATCAACAAGTTATCTCTTCTGACCATCATCTGCCCCTCTTCCAGAACTACCCTTATGTCCAACTGAACTATCTCTCCCTAGTAAAGTTACATCTTGCACTTGGTACTACACTAAGATATACCCTAGCCCAATTCTAGCTTCAATCTCCAATTTAACATCCTTAGCTACCAGGACTTTAAACCTTTCCCCTTTTGCCCCTAAAACTCGCTCTCCACACCCCCTCCAGGAACCTTGGTAACAGAAGTACCCCTAAGCCTCCTTCTCTGACCTGAGCCTGGCCACCTCCTGGGCCTGATCCTTTACCAGTCCCTGGTGGGCACGGCTCAGCCACTGCAGCTCTTCCAGGAACAGCTCCTGCTCTGCCCGCCGCACTACCGCAGGTGCAAACACTGACTTGCAGCTCCGGCTGCTCTACGCGCAGCTCGTACCCTAATGGCCTTGACTCCAGGCCCGCCTGGAGCCAATCCAACTAAGCTTATAAAAAACCTTAAGATCTCTCTTCTCCTTGGGCACTCTCGTTTCAAATGCCCAACCTTCCCACAATCTACTTTTCTCTCTAGGCCCTTCCTCCATTACCCTTTTTGCCTTATCCTGTGTATTGTGCCTCCAACACGCAACCCCAGAGGACTGTCCGGGGGTATATCCCTGGGTACCCTTGTTGCTCCCATCTTTCCCGGGGCTGGTCTACACCTGACCCTTGCCCCATTTCCCGAGGTCCACGCTTTCCATCACCAACCGCTTCGTCCCTTCACTGGCCGAGTCCCTCGTGGGATATTGGAAACGCAGTTAAAAGGACTCTGCACTCGCTTCGTCGATCTGGACTGTCCAGTCCACGTCTCATGCACGCACACACTCTCACTGACCTCAATACCCACCCAACCGGACAATACTTACAGTCCTTTTCTTGCCCGGGTCTTTGTGCACAAGAATTACAAGCTAGTTCCGGGAGCTCCTTCCCTTGCCTTTATCTTATAACATTGGCTGCATCTACCCATGTTCCGAGAGGCTTCCAGGGTCCTCCTTCCGGGCCGCCGAAATCGGCGAGGGCGCCCCCCCCCTTCTGAAGGGCCCCGAAAGCCGTTGCAGACAGGGTAATCACGTACGGGTCACCAAATTGTGAGAAACGAACTCACTGCTGAGATTTATAACCAGTTTATTATAAAATAAAGGCAACACAGTGCTGGGCGCATAGCGAGTTTGCTAGAGGCGCACCCTAACAACATGAGGTGAACTTATACAGACGGCATACATACATATTCATATATTAAAACGTACCTATTCATATATTCCCCAACACGCTTCCACCCCTCTCCATCAGGACTGAGACAAAACCTGTACTTTTGACCTGGCCAGTCTTTAGACCTGTTGGCGCCTCACCTTTCTCTCCCAATACCCCACACAATACAGACCATCAGCCCAATGATCGAGCCCCACGGTCCCCAGTAATTCCCCTTGCGAAAGCCAAATATTATAACCAGTTTCTCACACACCTATCTAGATCCATAGCTGTTAGATGTTGTCTGCATTCACACAGCCTCAAAGTTCATTCCTTTGTCCTGTGGTGGTGTCGTAGGGTTGGAAGGGTAAGGCCAAAAAGCCTTCTCCCTCCCCCCAGTAAAGTAAAGGGAAGGAAAATTGAAAGGAAAAGGAAAAAAAGCTCGCAGTTGAATTAGCAAAGCAATGGGTGCTGTATATTTACAAAGCAATACAGGATATGCAGGGAAATATATACAAATTTACAATATTTACAATATATACAAAGATATACAATAAAGTAGCACAGAAATGAGAATTCCCCCCCCCCTGCTGAGGGGGTTCCCCACCTCCGCTCTCCCCCTCTCTCCCCCTTTTCCCCAGAGCGGGTTAGAAAGAGAGAGAAAAGAGAAAAAAGGTGAGGAACAGTTTTGTGTTAATTGGAAAGCTGTTAATACAGGCCTGGTAGCTTATCAGTTTCAAGGCCAAAGCCTTGGCAGAAAGCCCAGCACAGAGAGCTGCTGCTCGATGGAGGAGCGGAAGAAGGACTGAAGATAAAGTGCTGGAATACCCAGGATACCCTCCTGCACTCCCAGTTCAGAAGGTGCTTCCTCCGACTTTACCAATGAAATTAGTTTAGATCCGTCTTTTTTGTTTACCGACTTCCGTCCACCATATTCCCTTTCTTAAGGGGACAGTCTCAACCGGTGACAGGTGGTGATTTGATCAGTATAGCAGGATTTGTGTTATGACTTCATGTTAATCAGGCAAATAATGCAGTGGGTCATTGTTGTGGTCTATAAAAGGATATATTAATGTTCAATAAGCGGAGCGATTAATAAAAAAATTTAATAATTTTATTAATCACAAAAATACTGAATAAAACACTAATCAAAACCTATTTACAGATTCAAGGGGTTCGGTTGTGGAACAGATACCTCACCAGCAGGAACAAGTAACAATTTAAACAATATGTACAAAAATCTAGAAACAACAAACAGCACTTTAAACTGTAAAGAAAAGCAACCTCGGCAATGAAGCTGACGATTGTCCGCAACGGGGGGGGGGGGCCAACTCTAGAATTCCCTAAGGCAACAGACCTTCAATAGATGCTTATAAAAATCAGATATTGTAATTACTCACTGATCCTGATACCTTGTGGCACACATTAAGATCTAGACAAACCAAAATGGCACCAACCACGTGGAAGCTGCAGGAGCACCGTTTCACTTTCTGTTGGTGTCTGCGGCTTATTACTGAGGCAGGATTTGTTCCCAAAGGATTTGTAGCTGAAAGCTTTGTAAAGAGGAGGTTTCTCAGCTGTAATCCTTTTGTAGCAGCGCTCGCTCTTTTCTCCAGTCAAACAAAACTGTCCCGGGGACTCAGCTCCTCTGGGGTTTAGCCTCTTGGCCTGGCAAGATGCGTGTCTTTTCTCTGGGCTTTACAATGCTGAAAATAGCGAGGGGTCCTTGCTGTCTTGTCTGGGTAAACGGTCAAACGGTCACACTTCTATTAATCTATATCTCCACTGGTGCTACTTGAGGCCATTTCCTTTTGTCTCATCATTTCTTACTAGGGAGCAGAAACCAACCCTCACCTCTCTGCAACCTCTTTTCAGCGAGTGGTAGAGAGAGAAAGGTCTCCCCTCAGCCTCCTTTTCTCCAGGCTAAACAACTCCAGGTCCCTCAGCTACTTCTCATAAGACCTCTTTTTCAGACCCTTCACCAGCTATGTTGCCATTCTCTGGACCAGCTCCAGCACTTCAGTGTTTTGTAGTGAGGGTCCTGAAACTGAATAGAGTATTCCAGGTGTGGCTTCAGCAGTGCTGAGTACAGGAGGAATTCTTCATAAACATAGATTATCTTGGTAGTCATGCAGTGAATAATCTTGGAAGAAGTGTCCCTGTAAAGATTTGGGCACGTAAACCAAGTAAGTACAAAATTCTGTGTAGTTGGAAGGTTAAAGATTTTACACTTTTAACCTTGAAAGACCTCTAGCTGTGAGATAAAACTAAAGGAAGCATTTAATAACAGATTAAACATCTGCTGTTTGACATTGTTCTGCTTTATGGTTAAAAAATAATAAATTGCAATTATGATTAGATTTCTGTAATATTTGTTTTGATAATAAGTACTTATTCTGTGTTCTGGTATTTAGACAGTTTAAACTTTTTTCTATACATTCTGACACAATCTACATGAAGAAAAAGGTGATGTCTTTTCTTGTTTGTTGTCTGTGTGCTTAGAAGTTATAAGGTTCTAATTAATACATTTCTTGGAACAGATGTACCAAGTCTAATATTAGATGATAGTGAAGATGAGAATGCTTCATCAATTTTTGAGACGAGCTGTCACTCGGGATCACCAAAGAAACAGTCATCAGCTGCTATACATAAACCCTACCTTCATTTTACAATGTGAGTCTTCTCTAAATGTGTATAACCAGAAAGGTAAAAACATGAAATTTTTATGTCAGGAGAGGTAACAAAGATGACCTTTTGTTTTGTGGTGGGATTGGTCTTCTGTAATAGAAACATGCAAGCGTATGGACAAGAGTTTAAATATGAGAATGGTTTTAGGAAAGACCACATCATAGGCACAGTGATAAAAAGTATCTTGCAGTAAACACATGTAAGGATGGTAATAGCAATTCTTGAAACAAGCCATTTTGATTTGAAAGATAAGAACTGGGAAGAGAGGTATATAGGAATATTTTTGTAGGGATAATTTGTTTTTTCTTGGTCCAAAGTATTGTTGAGCTTCAGTATATGCAGCTGTTTGGATGCATTACATAACTAATGCATTCAGCATTTCTAACATCTATTTTCCATTGGCTTTCATGGAATGTTTTGGGAAAAAGGTAATTTAGAAAGTGTGTAAAATTTGAGCCATTCCTGTATAAATTGGACTGGCTACAGTAATCAACAATAATAAACCAAAGGTATGTGGTGTGGTTTGGGGGTGTGTGTGTGGGGTTTTTTTTTGTTTGTTTGTTCATTTGTTTTGTATTAAGAATAGTTTGAGTACCTTGTGATGGGTTCTGCATGGAGTTTGCTAAATAAGGAAAATGAGGTTAGAAAACTGTTCAGTTGTAGTACTGTTTAATAGAGCCATCTTGTGGAAAACTGCTAAATTCTTTGTGTGAAGGAGAAATGCCAGAATAACATTTATGGAAATCTAAGCTTAAAAATAATGATTTAAGTTTGAGGAACATAGTCAAGTATATTAATGCCAAATTTAAGCTTTTGTTATGAGGTTAGGAGAGGGGACTTGAAAATCAAAACAACTCTATATATTTGTGTGAATGTGTGTCTAAAAATAATCCTGCAGCCTGTGTTTACTTCTGTAAAGTATATAAGCCTCCCTTAATCTGTCTTTCCAAGCATTTTTGTTTGCTGTGTGTGTAACCTCTATTACCAGAACTGAGTAGCCAAAGGTCAGCAATGTTCATAGCTTTTACAAAATATTTAACCTGAAATAAAACCATCCAATCTTGTTTCACTGCCTAAGCTGATGTTCAGGTAAAAATGCTTTAATAGGAGAAAATGCGAATTAAAAAGTTGTATGTATCATCATTGTAAGGACTCCTTAGGGTTTCTTCTCAGCAGCAAAACTAAAAAATAAGTTAATATTTGCAGGTTTTCCTTTAAAATATTTATTCTGTCTGGAAATCTACTGAATGAAAGTGCATGAATATTCTCTAATAAATGATGAATAGTTACACTATCACTGGAGGTGTTTAAGAGGAGACTGGGTGAGGCACTTGGTGCCATGGTTTAGCTGATTAGATGGTGTTGAGTGATGAGTTGGACTTGATGATCTCAAAGGTCATTTCCAACCTGTTCTATTCTATTCTATCTTATTTCAGGTCCTATTTCTTAAATAATGTATTGAAATATTAGGTGATTCTAGCAAATTGAATAGCACTTAAAGGATGAACGGATTAACTTGGGGTTCCTGAGGCTACTAACAAGATGCCTTACTAATTAGGACTGAACTAGATATGATTAAGTAGATATCTTTACTGGAAATACATTAAATCTTTTTATATGATTCAGGAATTAACTTCAAATAAATTGATTATAACCAAAATTTTCACAAATATAATGTACATAGCTTTGCACAGATGAATTTGAATTAAATTGTTCTGAAATAGGAGAATAGATGGGGCTCAAGCTGTTGAGACTTGGAATAGTGTTGAGGTATAGTCGAGTTAGTTGAATCCTTTTAGGCTATTGTAAGAAAGCTATTAGCCATTACTGAAAGTCTCCTGGATTCTAGAATACCTTTTTTATATCCATCCATTGATACCATTGGCATGTTAGTTGTATTTTGAAACTGTTACTGTGTTGCAGGTCAGCTTATCACCAGCCAACCTCTTACAGACCAAGATTACTGCTATCTGGAGAGAGAGGTTCGGGTCAGACTTCGCACCTTGCTCCAGCACTATTGCACACTCTTGAAAAATTCTCTGTACACAGGCTAGATCTGCCAGCACTTTATTCAGTCAGTGCCAAAACACCTGAAGAATCATGTGCACAGGTGATGTTTCAGATTCTCTTGTAATGATTATATTAAGTAATTCTGGGACAGATCAGTTGCATCAGTATAAACACAGATAACCAGAATGTAATTTAAAAGCCAGGTTTTCACAGGCTACTTCTGTTTTCACGGTTAAAACAAAGAGGTCTCTGGAAGATGATTGATAATGTCTGCTGATCAGTGAGAGTAATTTCATTTTTAACTTGCCCCCTCAGTCACATACCTAATGTCAGGTAAGCTTAATCTGGTTATTGGTTTAATTCAAAAATTTTTTTTTCATTTACTTGTGTCTGAATTGATGTGCTGTGGTTCTAGGTTCATTTACTTAGTTTTAAATACCTTAGGTTTCA
Organism: Melanerpes aurifrons; assembly: GCA_011125475.1. NCBI lineage: Eukaryota > Metazoa > Chordata > Aves > Piciformes > Picidae > Melanerpes > Melanerpes aurifrons. The sequence continues at coordinate 1,037,785 of WWNC01000123.1, read as the reverse complement.
AAAGAGTTTGTGGTGGATTTTGTATGGATTGCAAACTAATTTAATTTCCATCTTGACTGCTCACTCTTAGCAAGTTTTTAAAATCTTTTATGACGAGTAGTTGTTTTGTAGTCTCCCTAACACATTGACATAAAATAATTGCATGATATAGATAGCAGTCACAAACACTTGTTTAGAAAGCTTCTAGCATTAGACAGTTTTATTTCACTGGAACATTTGTACATGAAATACCAGAGTTGTTTCCTAGTCCGCAGGAGTTTTATTACTGACTAGTAATAGTAACAATTAGTTTCTCAGTTTAACTACCACTTTTTCTTTTAATTAGATCTTTCATGAAGCTCGAAGAACAGTACCAAGTATTGTTTACATGCCTCATATTGGTGATTGGTGGGAAGCCGTCAGTGAAACTCTGAGAGCTACTTTTCTAACTTTGCTGCAAGATATACCATCTTTCTCCCCTATATTTCTACTGTCTACCTCTGAGTCCATGTATAGCGAATTGCCTGAAGAGGTAAGTTTATTGTTGAAGGAGGTGTTATTAGGGAGGTGTATGCTCTTTAGATCATGTGAAAACAGTCTGGTTTGCAGTGGTTTTCTAGCTTATTTTAAAATGTGTCAAACTAAAAATGTGCTATTAACTGAGTGTTTATAATCTGCTTCAATGACGGATGTATGTCCATATTGCTGATTTTCTTAATCTCCATTCTCCTTTGCTGAAAAGACTAAATTCTTCATTTTTCAGTAGTTCATTTTGAAATGCAACTACAGTATAATGCAGATCTAGTGTGAAGTCCTGACCATTAGTTTTGCATCCTCTGAGGCTCAGAACGGGGGAGGAAAGTTCCTATTTTTCCCCCTACATATTTCCATATTTTTTTCTTTTTTTTTTTTGTTTTTTAATGGTTATTTTAATTTATGCCCTTTCTTTTCACTGCGGCTCTGGCCTTTGTTAGGATCACGGGATACTGCAAATTTAGTTATTACAGAAAATTCAGTGACAGTTAATATTTGTTTTCCATAGGCTGTGTATACAGCTTTGGGTAGAGTTTATTATCTGGTGTGGCTAATGGAAAAGTTTAATTGATCAGGTATTTTTGAGTAGGGGCTCAGTTTTCTTAATGCTGCTTGTTTGTTTTTTTTTTCTTACTAGGTGAAATGCATATTCAGAATCCAGTATGAAGAGGTTTTTTATATTCAGAGACCAAGTGAAGAAGACAGATGGCAATTTTTCAAAGGATTAATTCTTGATGAGGCAGCAATGCCCCCACCAAGAAGGAAACAGGCTGGTAAACTAAGTTACAGTAAAACCTAAATTAATAATGTGATCTGAATGTTTTGTTTTGTGATACTTTCCACTTTCAAAAGGTATGAGTAAATGACAGTGTAATGTTTAACAGTGTTAATGAGTGCCCTTGAACAAATTCTGTGCATTACAGTGGCCCGTTTTGGAAAACGGAGAGCTGTGAGGTTTAGGGTGCAGTGGTAGTTAAATTGCTGAGGTAGACAAAATACGTCATGAAATTTGGAGTGGCATAATCCCAAGGGCTGCAGTGTTGTTAATGTTTCTGTTGCCTGACTTGTTTTTTGTTTCCCTAGCTCTTCGTGCTCTGGAAGTTCTTCCTCTTGCACTGCCATGTCCTTCCCGTGAGCTGTCAGAAGCAGAAAAACAGCGAATGGAGGACCAGGAAGAGAACACATTGAGAGAGTTGCGGTTGTTTCTCAGGGATGTTACCAAGAGGCTGGCCACAGACAAACGCTTTAACATCTTCAGCAAACCGGTGGATATTGAAGAGGTCTTGTTTCAGTAATGTGCAAACAATGAAGTTGAAGCTACTAGAAAAAAGAATATAAATTTAACAGAGGAAATTAGTAAATGTGAAAAATAGCTATTTGACCTGTTACCTTTCCAATCCGAAATGCTAAATTGTAGCTGATGAGATAGTCATATCTCATAATTTCTGGTACTAGGAGCCTGGAGCACATTCTCTGGCCATTGAAAATCTTTGTGCATTCCTGTCAATTTTATGACTGGAATAAGCATTTAAAAATACCATCACAACTATTACCTACCAATGCTCTCAAAGTATTTGAAACCATAAATACAATATTTTTTTTTAATGAAAGCTTTTACAACATTATAATCATAGGCATGATAATATTGGGAAAGTGATCTGTGTTCTGTAATGTATTCAGCATTAATAGTATTGTTGAGTAATTTCAGCGGTAATGCTCATGGATGCCATTAATAACAGATGGTGGCGCATTATAAGGCATTAACTGGTCGATTATGGAGTGCACACCTAACTGATGAGACAGTTTGATCTGTAAAGCTATTTTCAGGTGCTTCTATGTGAATAGGATTGTGTTCAGTCTGACTTTGAGAGGCTGGCCCATTGCATAAAGGAAAAAAGCTTCATTGCTTCCGAAGAGAAGCATGTGTTTGGGAAGACATTGAGATGAACATGAGACATTAATCATAGAATGGTTTGAATTGGAAGGGCCCTTAAAGATCATCTAATTCTAAACCACTTCTATGGGCAGGGACACCTACTAGACCAGGTTGCTCAAGGGTATGGACACTTCCAGGATTGGAGCTTCCGCAGGTTCTCTGGGGAGTCTGTTCCAGTGCCTCACCACCGTTTTGGTTTGAAGCCCTTACCCCTTGTCCTATCAGTACATGCTGGTGTAAATGTTGTTCTCCAGTTATCCTGTAGGCCTCCTTCAAATGCTTGGAAGGTTGCTGTAAGGTCTTCCTGGAGCCTTCTTCAGGCTGAACAACCCTAACTCTCTCAGCCTGTTTTTTGTAGGGCAGGTGCTCCAGTCCTCCATTCATCTTTGTGGACCTCTTCCAGATATGCTCTCAACAGTTCCATGACCTTTTGTTGAGGGCTCCAGAGCTAAAAGAGCAAGAGCTTCAGAAGTAGAGTACAGCACTGTAAAAACCCAATTTATTATGTAAAATCCATGCAGGATGAACAAGAATCTTTTATGGGCCCTGAAGTTCTCTTTTAATTTGAGCTTTCCATAATGTTTGGTAGCTGACTGCTTTTTGAAAGGCTTACAAGAGCTTTTTAATGTGGCAGCTTAAGGTGTGAGCATGGTATAAGCAGCAACTTCCTTCTGATTTATTTTTTTTAATAACACTGTTTGGGAGGTCCATTTTGTAGGAAACTCTTGATACTCATAGAAAAGGCAGTTTTTCTACCCAAAGAATTTGTGATCCAACTTAGGTGAATGAGGCCACATAATGAAAGAACAAATGACCATCCTTGTTTTGTAGATGGAGAGAATTGAAATGTAAATTTGTTATTTAAAGACTTGGCAAAAACTCTAAGATATCACAGCGCTAGAATGCAAATGTAATCCTTTTCATCCCAACTGATCTATTTGAGCACAGGACTATCATTCCTTTTCTACAGCAGCCTGTCTGCTTGACTTCCTTAGAAAATGTATAAAGTTTGTTCTGCTCCTACTTGTGTTGCAGAGAATGTTGCTGTGTGATAAGGACTTTTGTGACTTAATTCAGCAGCAATGTTTACAGTTTCCAGAAAGGATTCTTTCTGATGATGTGCTAGCAAGAGAAGGAAGCCCATTGTTTGGCTAAAGGGGGGTTGTAAACAGGCAGAGGTTGGTCTCTTCTCCCAGGCAGCCAGCACCAGAACAAGAGGACACAGTCTCAGGCTGCACCAGGGGAAGTTCAGGCTGGAGGTCAGGAGGAAGTTTTACACGGAGAGAGTGATTGCCCATTGGAATGGGCTGCCTGGGGAGGTGGTTGAGTCGCCGTCACTGAAGGTGTTCAGGAGGAGACTTGACAGGGTACTTGGTTACATGGGTTAGTTAATTGGGTGGTGTTGGGTGATAGGTTGGACGTGATGATCTTGAAGGTCTCTTCCAACCTGGTTTATTCTATTCTATTCTAAACCAGTTACCTTCCTGATTCCATAGAGGGAGACAAAAAGAGAATTTTTGCAATTTAAATTTTTCATCATAAATGTCAATGTATATAGGAATGAGGCACTAAACTTCTGTTTGCTGAAGTAATGCCTTAATGTTAGTTAATGTTTTAGTATATTCTTTTAATGAATATCTACAGATAATTTATTTAAAAAAAAATCTCACAGAGCCATTCTGGCTTGATCAGAAAATGTATTTAGCTCTTCAGTATTTTGGCAGCCAAGTTCACATGTGAGTGGTTTCAGAAATAAAACCCACAGTACTGTCTCTGAGGCTGTCAGTATTTTTAATTGATTGTAATCCTAATCACATTGAAACATTCCAGTATGGGTTTTTGTGGTGAACTTTGTTCCAGCAGCTGTGCTCAATACTGTTTTATGGTATCATTAATTGCATTAAATACTATTTGGTGCATCTTAGTGGTTGCCAAATCTCCAGTTACAAACTCAGCTCATAGTAAGCTGTGAACTGTGACACGAGGCTTTGTCTTTAGACTGTCTTTCCTTAGGCTAATGTCTTCAGTGGATAAAACCTGACTTTTTATTGTCATTGGATGAGTAATTGGAAAAACTATTCAAAAGATGATATTTAAAAGCTGATAATTTGACTGTTTGGTGTAATGAGAACTCTCTACTAGCAAGCTGAAAAAAGCATGACTTCCATAATTTTTCCTAGGGTTTCAAGTTAGGCTAATTGGTTTGGGTATTTTTGCCTTTCTAACCCTAGAAAGTGTAATAACACTATTTAAAAAAAAAAAGTTTATTTAAACTGAAAAATAAATTTACATTAAAATTTTTTGTCTCAAAAATACCATTACATTCAAGTTGAAAGATAAACAGGCGATCTCCTGGGGAAAAAAGTAGCTTTGGAAGTCGTATGTTTTGTTTAGTTTGATGAAACTTATGTTTTTAAAGTAAATTTGTTTAGAAATAAGTGTTTAGTTAATGCATTAGAGCTAAGCATGTGGAATGAATAAATTGAGTTTAAAGATATAAAACTGGGAATGTTGGAATGCATATGATCCTGTTTCATTTCTGTATGCTGTTTGCTTGTAGGTTTCAGATTACCTTGAAGTTATCAAAGAGCCAATGGACTTATCAACAATAATAACCAAAATTGATAAACACAACTACTTAACAGCCAAGGATTTCCTAACAGATATTGACTTGATCTGCAGCAATGCATTGGAGTACAATCCAGACAAAGATCCTGGAGGTAAGAACCTACTTCATTTTGGCCAACTTAAACCCAAAAACCTAGTATTTAATTGTGCATTTGATTATTATGCAGGCATTTAAATAAACTGCATGCTGTGTGATAAGTAGGATAAGCAAGTCCTAGGGTCTGTGCTTTTAGTATTCTGAGGCATGTGGTGCACTCGGGGATATTAAGAGAGCAGGAGAACTACAGAATTCACGAGTTGTTTTCTAATAAATTAGGTTTTGTGGTGGCTTTTCAAATTTGATAGCTCCTTTTCAGTGAGTAGATTTTGCATATACACAAAACCCCAACGTAATTTCAAGAGCTCCGTAGAGGATCCTGCATGCAATCTGGCAGTGCCCTGCTTTATTTCCACAATGCCTTCCAACAATAAATTCACACACAGAAATTAGGAACTATTTATTTGGGGATAAAAATAAAACAGGATGAATCATCAGGCAAGGAAGTCAGTTACAACTGATTAGGAAAGATTAGAAAGTATTGCCTTGACAAAGTGTGATGGGCTGCTTTCAATTAAAATGGAATTTGTAGATTGAGATGCATGTAAAAGCTGTTCATGCTCAAAACTAGGGAAAGAACATCTTGTGCACTCTTTGCCTACAGTGTACATTGCCGAAAGAAAACCTTTCAGCTGGCAGCTTCAGGAGTCATCAACAAAAACAAGAAGAAAGCACCCTTTTAATGTAGTTGTATTTAACATATGTGATACTTGGAAATCTTGGTCCATCTACAAATGTAAGCCAAGGTGTTAAAAGCTTTTAATTAAGTTTTGTGAAATCATTAAATCAGTTTATGGGCTGGTTTTCTGTATCTAGCTTCTCAAATGTTTTGATTTTCAGAGACATTTGCAAATGTCTTATACATAGACTTGATACAGTATAATCTAGTCAAGTAGTTAGGCAGTGTTTATCTCTTTGCCTTTTGAACCCAGTGCTAGTTCAGATCTGTGGAAAGTGAACTTTATGCAATTTATGAAGCATTTTGGTTTACAACTGGAAAAAAAAAAAGATGAAATACAGCAAAATAATACAGCCCTATGAGGAAAGACTGAGGGAGCTGGGATTGCTCAGCCTGGAGAAGAGGAGACTCAGGAGTGACCTTATCACTCTCTACAACTACTTGAAGGGAGGTTGTAGACAGGCGGATGATGGTCTCTTCTCCTAGGCAGCCAGTACCAGAACAAGAGGACACAGTCTCAGGCTGCGCCTGGGGAGGTTCAGCTTGAATGTTAGGAAGAAGTTCTATACAGAAAGAGTGATTGCCCATTGGAATGGGCTACCCAAGGAGGTGGTGGAGTCGCCGTCATTGGAGGTGTTCAGGAGGAGACTTGATGGGGTGCTTGGTGCCATGAGTTAGTTGTTTGGGTGGGTTGGATTGGTTGATGGGTTGGACGCGATGATCTTGAAGGTCTCTTCCAACCTGGTTTGGTTTATTTTAAATAAAGTTTATTCTAAAAATGTTTTTGGCTTTCTAATCCCACACTTGTGAGAAGTAGCAATATGTAATTGATGGGAACTAATCCAAGTCTTGATGGACTGTGTCTCTGAAAAGTGCCTGTTTACAAGATGAGGGCTGTGAGATAGATCTGAATGCAGCTGATACATGTTTGTGACTTAGTGATATGCTTTGGGAAAAAAAAATAATAATACACACCCACCCTTTGTTCTTACTTTCAAGCCATTTGTATCTGTGGGCTTGGTTCTTTAGGTCTAGGAAATATAGTCTGAAGAGGTGGTGGGTTTTTTGGTGGTGGTGTTTTGTGTGTGTGTATCGTGTTTTTTGAATTTTGGGTGTGGGTTTTTTTGGCTTTTTTTTAAGTTACAAAGCAGGTATTATGTGACTACAAACTCCTAATATCAGATCAGGCTTGTAAATAACAAGTTTCACATTTGAAATAACAAAGACAGCTTGGGGAACATTTAGTGGCTGAAGTTTTCATTTGAGCTTGCCCAGAGAGAAAGAAAGACTTATGTGTATTTAGGGTGACCAGAACAGGGCTATGTTTATAGTTTTCCTTGCCATCAAGATAGAGCTGGTAGAAAAGGATCTGGCTATTTTTGAGTTAATTTTTGGATTAGAGTTTCACATGATTGAGTAGGTAATGAAAGCTAGTTCTGTCCGCTGGGTTGTCAACAGCTGATGATGTATTGCTCTTCTGACGTGCAGGATTTCTTGAGCTGTTGTAAGGAATGCAGTGCTGAAACAGCACATCATAGCTATTCTGAATAAGCACTGCATTACATTAAAAATTCAGATGCATTAACTAAATATTAACCTGTAAATGCTCACATTCTTTAAAGCTGAGCATATATGTTTGCCTCTGCGTCATGCTTGAATTTGTGGAAGAAACCTACTGTACCTGTTTCTACTGTTTTACATGCAGTACAGATATTCAAAACTGCCTTCTTTGTTATGTCATTTGTTTATTTACTTTGTGGTTGTTTTTTTTCCCCAAAAAAGATACAACATTTCAGCTAGTTTATGTAGCAGGTTTTTTAATTCTTCCCCCTCCAATTTTTCACTAAGAAGGGTTAAACCTTGACCTTCGTAAAGGCATGGAAACCTATCCATAGTGCATTGCACATCATAATATTTGCCTCTCTGTGGGAAAGTCTTGTCCCTCACAGGATAGGAGGAAAGTAGTAACAGTTCAGTCAAATAACTTCCGTTTGTTTGTGGTTTTTGTTTCTTTTGGGGAGCGAGGGGGTCTCCTTCCCCCCTTTATTTTGTGAGGACATTTTAAACTTTATCATGTGACCAACTCTTAAGGTCTAATATTGCAAAATTGTATCTGCAAGGAAGGCAGTGTGTGTTTTGTGATCATGAAGCATAATGCTTTATCAATAGGTACAGGTAAATATTTCTAATTTCTGGTTGATTTAAGTGGCAATAGATATCAGCAAAAAACATGTCGAGCTCATTTGGCTGCATACTGGATATTCATTTTTCACTCAGCAATTTTTCCAGCTGTAAAATTTGCAGTTTCTAGAATTGCAAACCTTTAATAAATGTTTGCTGATTTTCTTAATTGTCCTCTTTAGTGATTATTACAACAGATTAAATCTGTTCATTGTGTAATATGTTGGAGACCTTAATGTTGATATTTGCTGTTGAAATACCTTCATTAAGTGGAAAAAGTAACTCAGTAAGGATGAACTGACAAATATATTTGTGCTTTAGAAGCAAACAATGAGTGTTGTAGGTTTCATTGAAAAACTGTGTTCTAGATGTTTCTTTTCATCACATATTGACTACAGTTACTTTTCCAATTTCAGCAGCACTGAAATAATTTGTGTTTCAAAGAAAAAAGTTTTTTTCATGAGTTGCATTTAGGCTTCCAGTATGGGCAATTTTTTTTTTTGGTCCTATTCCCCAAATAGAGATGAAAATGTAGCAGACTCAAGGATTGTTTCTTGCCCATTTTTCTTCAGTGGATCAAAATGAGAAATAGCTATTTGATATAAGCAATACAGTAATCTGATTTAGCACAATTTCAAATCTAGTAGCTGTTAAATAAAAAGTGAGCAATAATTTAGGGTTTAAAAAAAGGAGGAATGTAATTAAACCAGGTCTACCATACAGATTCAGGAGACATCCAGTATGATTTTGCAGGCAGTATAATTGTATGAATGTTCCTAGATACCAGTGGGTGAATTAATTCCTGGATAAGTCTCCTGTTACTTCTGTGACTCTCTGTACAGTACTCAGTATACCATGTAGACCTCCGGCTTGTAGAGACTGGTATACTTGCTGATTCTAGTAACTTTCTAAGGATTGCAACTTGATATAGGTATGTTCACTATTCACTGTTTACATTTGTTTATAAATGCCACTATTCATTAAAGGAACAATTGGTACTTCCAAAAAGTTGGGTTGTGATTTTTGAGCATGCTGTGGTACTGATCCATCTACATTTTCATGCATTTGTTGTATTTCCTAGTTACTTCTGTATCAGTGCTGTAATATGCAATACAGAACAACATAAAATAGTGAAGAACTTACATGAGTGGGATAGAATTAACAAGTGTGTTCTCTTGTCTTCTAGATAAAATAATTAGACATAGAGCTTGTACATTGAAGGACACTGCTCATGCTATCATTGCTGCTGAACTGGATCCAGAATTTAATAAGATGTGTGAAGAAATCAAGGAAGCGAGAAGGAAAAGAGGTATGTTTAACTTCATTTGTCATAAAAGTTTTAAATTGAAGATGAAATATGCAATGTGTGTTGGACTCAGGCAGTGCATATTAAAGGGTGACTGAGCTTGAAACATCTCTAGTTTTTCCAGCTATGTGAGCTGGTCTGGTAAGGCACCATCCCCTTCAAAAGGAGGACGCATTGCCTGTTGGTACAAAAATTCTTGTAGGATACGGTGAACAGATAAATGCTGGCATTTCTCTGCTAACTGAAGGTGTAGTGGAAACCAGAGCTGTGTTCTGAAAATGCAGTGTAATGCAGTGTGATAACTTTTATAATTGGGGAGAACGTCATTTAGAATGGTGGATTCTCAGTTCACCCTGGCATGTGCATAAGTGTACATTTGCTGATAATCTGTTGATAAAGAAACAACTCTTGCATCCACACTGATGGGGGCATGAACTTGACATTCCAGTAGTCCAGAATCAGGAAATAGTTCACCCCATCAGACATCACTGACTTTGTTTTATTGAAGTTAGTGCAGTTGTCTTCAGCTTTTAGCCCATAGACTGCCAAGTTTATGCACAGCTTTCTAAAGTGATTGAAAGCCCAAACATATTCCCTGTACTGCAACAGAGCTCTCAGTTCACATGAAAGATTCTGTAACTTCATGGAAAATTTCTCAGGTTCTGAAAAAGGTTTAAAATTACTGAGGTATAACATGAGAACAAAATTTCATGCTGGTTTAAGGTTACTGATTTCAATAATACCAGATTTGCCTTGGCAAATTTGTTTCCTGCTTTGCCTCTTGCTTTGGTGAAGAAATTGCATTATTTGATTTCTAGGTTGAATTTGGCTAGGCTTAACATGAAGCTTCTGGTTCTTGAAATAATTCTATCAGTAGACTCAAGACCCTTTATTAATAAATTTCTTTGAACTATACAAGTATCTGTAGGCTTTTTTTTCTTCAGTTCCTTTTTATTTTCTTGTTCAGTGTCTTGAATTGTGGATAAGAGCACCACTTGTAATTCACTGTGGTTGTGAAATAGAACTAGTATAATGTCTTCTGTGCTTTTTATCAGAAGTATGAGAATATTCACAATTCTGGCCTTAGTGTCATACTGTGAGCTATGCTCAGTTAATTATCTTTGAGTCCCCCCAGTTGTTAAAGGCTATTGCTTCTGATGTTAAAGTAACTGTTTGTAAGAGCTCTTTGTTAGAGAGATTGACTTTATAGCTTCTAAGTCCCTCTTTGCAAGTGTCCCAGGGGCTAACTGGAATGCTGCTCCTTTCTTTTGTGGCAGTCACCAAGTAATATATATTTTTGGGGGCAAAACCTGGAGACCCTGTTCAAAGAGGTGGGTTTTCAAAAGACATAGTTGAGTCTGATGATGTCATGCAATGAGCTTATTAAATCAGGAAAAAAACCCCAAAGACTATTGGTGTCAGATGCTGGTTAGCAGACCTTCAGATACAGGTAGGTGACTAGCAGCACCAGTTTTTTGTGGGTGATCACAGCTCACGTGCAACAACAGAGAACTTTCCATGCTAAAACATAGAACACACTTCGAAATAGTGTCACAGATACCTGCAAGTCATGTGTCAAAGGTGCTTATACTTCTGCACTGCCTTGTGGTGATTTCAAGAACAAACGGTTTTGTAGTTTGTCCCATGTGCAGAGTGTGGAAGGCTAAGATCATGTATGGATTAGCAAGGACTGAACGTTTGGAATGCATGAAAATTTGTGCTTAACTGGCTATGAATGAATTGAAATATATCAAGTTTTTGAGGTCTGGTGTGATGGTTTAGCCCACTGGCATTAACAAAAACTCAGCTACCTCAGTTGGGGAAGCAAATAGAAGCTGTATTTACAAAGCAAAACTACACTCTAAGATAGAATGCAATGAATATGTACAAATATACAGTACTTACAATATTATACAGATATTTACAAGGAGAAAATCACGGAAATCCCCCTGCTCAAGGGGAAGCTGTCCCACTTCCCCCCTAACCTCTCCCTCCCCCTTTTCCTCAGTTTAATTAGAAGAAAGAATTTTAGGGAGAGCTGTTAGTTCAAAGTGTTGTTAGAAAGTCAGTATGCTTATCTCAGAGTTAGCTGATGAGGGTCTCCTAGCAAAGCCGAACAGAAAGCAGCAACCAGCAGAAAGAACAGAATGAAGTGGGATGCGAGATAGTGCTAGAGGTACACCTTGCATCTGGCCAATGAAATTAGTTTAGAATAATCTCTTGGTTTTGTTTTTATACCTCACTGTGGATTTGTTAGTACTATTTCACTCTCCTGCTCGAAAATCTGCAGCTAGCTTTTTAAAGGCATAGCCTGAAATTGTCGCATCTGGGAAACTTCATGCTGTAAGGCAAGCACAAGAGTTTCTCCTATCCCTGGGTCAGGAGTTGTGTCAAAGATAGTGGTGTAGAACATGAAGAGGATGGCACTTCAGGCACATAATCTTGGTACTGGCAATTGTAATGAATGGAAGGAATGTGAATAGTGATCAACCTTGCCATTACTTCTTTTTTGCTCTACAAAGTGGGATCAGCAAAATCATAGTCCAACTACTAGTCAAGACTTTGATGTGCACTCTGTTTTGGAACATTTTGAACAAGGGACAAAAAAGGCATATATTACTTTTGATTGGATGACCAGAAGGTTTTAAGGGATATCTGGTTTCTTCTTTAGACTAATTACCAAATAGTCAGGTATAGAAGTGATCCCCAGATCCTGCTTAGAATAGAATAAACCAGGTTGGAAGAGACCTTCAAGATCATCGCGTCCAACCCATCACCCAACACCACCTAATCAACTGAACTATGGCACCAAGCACCCTATCAAGTCCCTTGAACGCCTCCAGTGATGGTGACTCCACCACCTCCCCGGGCAGCCCATTCCAATGGGCAATCACTCTCTCTGTGTAGAATTTCTTCCTGACCTCCAGCCTGAACAGAGGGGCCCAGAACTGGACTGCTTCTTGCCCTCAGCTTCATAGTAAGAGTGTATGTTGGCATAATGCTTCAGTGAAGACATACATGTGGAAAACTGTATAAACTGTACCTTTTGTTGTCCAAAAGCTTTGTGAAATGAGTCAAATGCAAGGTTGGTTGCTTATGCCAAGCTGTTTGCCTGAGTAGTGCTATCCAATGAAATCATGCTGAATTGGCCAGCCAGCCTTGTTGCCTGTTGTGGTGGTTTGGAGAGAAGGCCTAAGCTCTGTCTCCCCCACGAAAAGGAAGAAAACCCACAGCTAGCCCAGCCAGAGAAGCAAGGAATATGCTATATTTTACAAGCAATGTGGAAAATGCAGGATATGTACACAAAATATACAATATTTACAATATATATATACAGAAATATACAGCAAAGTAAAAAAAAACCAAGAATACAGGAATGAAATTCCCTCCTCCGGAGGAGGGTTCCCCCCCTGTACCTCCTTCTCTTCCCCTACCTCCCTTTTTTCCCAAAGAGGGTTAGAAAGAGAGAAAAGGTAATTATTAATAAAGCAGAATATTAGTAGGCCTCATGCTTATCTGTTCAGGGTCGCTCTGGCAGGGAGCCCAGAAGCAGGCAAGCTGGAAAAGAGAAGGAAAGGAGCGAACTGAGGAAAGTTCCAACTGAACTCAAAACTTAAAGTTGCATTCTACCAATCTACCAATGAGATTAGTTTAGAATATCTGATTGTTTTCATTATTATTCCAAAACATTCAGCCAGAGTGTCCCAACACTGTCCCTTTTCTTAAAGGCACAGCCTCAAACGGTCACACCTGTCCAGTTTGAGACAGTAGTGGGGAACTCTACCTTTAAGTAGTTCTTAATATTAACAAGAGAAGTCCAGTCAAGACCTTAAATGAATACTAAGACTAGTGTCACAGTGAGTGTGCTTCACTGTATGAAGCAGGCTGCTTTTTCAGCTTAGAGTACCTGTGAGAGTCTAATAAGTTTGTCTCTCTCTATGTGAGTCAACAAAGATAAAGTGATAGCAGAGCCACTGGAAAGAAGGTGGAAAGAATCCTGTCCACCAATCCTGGATGCAAATCAGCTTGTGATTGCATCGTGATAACATGGGACTACAACAATGGACCCAAGGACCCAGCCATCACACCTTTAGGGCAAGATAATCTCCACCTGTTTCCTGAGCCTTGTCTGGATGGAGACGGGGTAGACTGAGATTTCCCCCCCACCTCCAGCCAGGTTCTTGCCCAAACACACAGATTTCCTGCCACTGGAATTCCTGAGGGACAATATTTGACTACATACCTAAGGACTAAAAACTGTATAAAAGACTGGAGCAACTACTGGTTTGTAGAGAGAAACAGAGGAGAGAAACAGAGGAGAGAAACAGAGGAGAAAAACGGGGAGAAAAAACGGAGATGAAGGAAAACACAGGAGACGGGCCAGGCCGCTGAGAAGCCGGGACAATGCTGCTCCGGAGAAAAGAAGCTGCCCGGAGGACCACAGCTCCAGCCAAATCCTCAGCACCCTTTCTCTACAGACCCAGGCTGCCCAGAGGAGCCTCAGCACTGTTCCTGTATCAACCCAACATCTCCCCAGAGGACCACAGCTGTTCTCCAGCAAAAGCCTCACCACGGTTTCTCTACAAACCCAACACCTCCTGCAGCACCTTTCCTCCACAGACTTTAACTGTCTTGGGGGGGATGAGAGGTGTGGCAATATAATTCCTTTCCTCTTCTCCCTCTCTCTATCTCTCGTACCTCTCTCTCTCTCTTTTCTCCCTCTCCCTTCTTATGTCCACTTTATTTATGTAATAAATAGCCTAGCTGTTGATACTTTGGCCTCGTTTGTGCCTTTAATTTCACAACACGGGAATATTTAAAAGAACTGTGTCTCCGGACCGAGACATCTAATGTCTCCGGACCTTGACATTTAATTGGCGTAGTCGGCAGGATTCCCGTGCAGTGAAAAGTATCACAGCAAAATTATTGCATTTCTGAGAACCCCGAAATGTGTGTGTGTGCCTGAGACGTACTTTTAGTACGAAGCGAGAGTGGAGTCCAGATTCGCGTTTCCACTCACCCGAGAGGGAAGTGGCCGGAGAAGGACGAAGCGAAATTTTCAGAGAGACTGTGTGGGAGTTCTCAAAAGGTTTAAATGTGTGTGCTTTCTCGGGGAAGATTATCTGGGGTACAACTGTTGGGTTTATAGTGTGACCTCCCCGAGAATCCTCTGTACCCTGCTTTAAATGTGCGTGCTTTCCCGGGGGAGATTATCTGGGGTACAACTGTTGGGTTTATAGTGTGACCTCCCCGAGAATCCTCTGTATCCTGCTTTAAATGTGCGTGCTTTCCCGGGGAAGATTATCTGGGGTACAACTGTTGACTGTATAGTGTGACCTCCCCGAGAATTCTCAGTACCCTCTTTTAGAAAACCCAGTTTTGGTGATATTTGTAAAGGGTGTATCCTCTCGGGGAAAGTGTGGCTTTCCTGAGAAGCCCAGTATTGAAGCAAAAGTTGAGAAACTTCTGCCGGTGTGTGTTCTCTCAGGGAAACAGAGTTACTCTTCCCTAAGAATCACAGGGTTGTTGTCCTGGTATAACATAAAATTTGAGGTACAAAAGCTGAGAAGCTTTTGCAAGTGTGGGTTCTCTCAGGGAAATAGTGTGACTTCCTTGAGAAGCCCAGGTTGTTGTTGTTTTTTCTTGTGTGTGACCTCTCCTGAGAAACCTATTGTGCATTTTTCCTGGAGAAGATTATTTTGGAGTAATCCTTTTAAAAGTGTACGTTTTTCCAGGGAAGATTTTGCTGGTACAAACAGTGTTTTGATCTGACTTCCCCGTGAAACTTAGTGCCCTATTAAGAAATGCTTTGTGAAACAAAAGAGATGGCCAGGAGTGAGCGGCTTTTTAACCTTTTAGAAGTTCATGGTGCCCGCCCATCTGTACAGGTACTTGACTGGGCCCGTGAAAATTGGCATAATTTCCAGAGTGTGGCTGATAGAATTGTGGCCCTGCAGAAAGATGCAAGAGCAAAAGCCGGGAAAGGCAAAGGTTTTATTTGTGCGGTTTTAGGTGCCTGTTTAGCCGCCTCAGTGAAGGAGAAAGAGGAATGGCATGAACAGGAGAATAAAACTATTTCCTCTTTGCAGGACTTAGTTTCGTCACTACAAAGCCACGTTGCCACTTTGAAAGACGTAGTGGCAGATCTTAAAATTCAATTGGAAAAGGAGAGGAGGCAAAATTCGTATTTGGACTCAAAAGAGGGTGTGAATTACTTGGAGTCTGCCCCTATGTGCCCTCGGGCAGAATTGACAGCGGCTAAGGAAGCTGCTGCGCATATCAGACCTCTCATTAAAACTGCAGTTTTATATGAGGATGGGGAGGTTACCCCCACTATCACAACCAAAGAAACGCCTTTCTCCTCAACTGAACTGGCTAAAATTCGTGCAGAATTTGCACGCTCTGCTGAAGAATCTGAGGTGGAATATGTCTGGCGAGTTTCAAAAACTGGAGGTGATCAGATTCTGTTAACAGAAGCTGAAGCCATGGGCTATTGGGGTGATAATGTTTTTCTAACTACAAAAACCAGAAGTGGACCCCTAAGCCTTACTCAGAGGGCTACCTATTGGGCAGGGGCGTTTGATCCAAAGGAGAGGGGTGAACCCCTAATTCTGCAGGGAGGGATGAATCAGATAATGGAGAATGTGCAAAAGGCTGCATGCCTGCAGATGATTTATGAAAGGGGACTAAAACATCATTTTGAATCTCCCCTTTCTCTCCTGGTGGATGCAAACAGAATGACTCCTTTGATCAGGGGTCTCCCTGACTTGCTTAAAATAAGAGGTATCCAGCTTCAAAAAGAAATAGCTAATACCCCACTTTCTTCCAGGACATGGCAAGACGTGGGGAGGGAGTTATTAGATTATGCTAGGCAGTATAGTATACCTGAGGAAATAAAAAAACCTCAAACTAGAGGCTTGAGACATGTGAAAATGGCTCACCCACCAAGCCCCCAGGGCCAGATGCGCCGTATTCCTAGTAGGCACCTGGCTAGGGGCAGGGAACACTTGAATACCCGGCAATATTGGTGGGGGATGGGTCGGGAGAAAGGTATTCCAAAAGAAGTGGTTGATGGGGTAGCCACGAGACAACTACAAATTATTGTGCAATGTTGGCCCGAGCCTAAAAAGAGGGCTGAGGTCACTGCTCCCCTCTTGGTGGGACCATTTGGTGAGGGAGGGTATGGCCCCAGGGCAACCAAGGGCTTCACTTCTCAGTGGTGAATTGGGGGGTGAAGCATGAATCAGGAGATCACCAAAAAAATTGTACTTGGTTTGGAAAAAGGTTTTTGTTTGTGTTTAGCTTGGCTTTGAGAGAACCTGAACCAATCAAAGATACTTACAGGCCCATTCAAAGTAATTATCACCTGAGAGGGTGGCTCTGAATGGTAACCTGGAAATACCAGTTTTGTATGTTTCAAGGTTGTGTTTCTTATTTATGTTCTAATGCTAAATTTAAGTTCTAATGCTGAAGGCTACCTGATGTATTGTCAGAAGGACTTGTCTTGCTACAATATGGAAGACTTCTCAAGTTTTGCATCACAGAAGACATCTCTTCAAGGACTGTACTTTCCATAACCCCGCAGACATTCAGATCTGGACGGAAGCTCTCACTTCAATTCCAAACTGAAGGACTGACGGGGTGGGGGGGGTATGGGTTTGTTTGTTCTCCTGGCTTCCAGGAGGAATAGAATAGAATAAACCAGGTTGGAAGAGACCTTCAAGATCATCACGTCCAACCTATCACCCAACACCACCCAATCAACTAACCCATGTAACCAAGCACCCTGTCAAGTCTCCTCCTGAACACCTCCAGTGACGGCGACTCCACCACCTCCCCAGGCAGCCCATTCCAATGGGCAATCACTCTCTCCGTGTAAAACTTCCTCCTGACCTCCAGCCTGAACTTCCCCTGGCGCAGCCTGAGACTGTGTCCTCTTGTTCTGGTGCTGGCTGCCTGGGAGAAGAGACCAACCTCTGCCTGTTTACAACCCCCTTCAGGTAGTTGTGAGAGTAATGAGGTCACCCCTAAGTCTCCTCCTCTCCAGGCTAAGCAGCCCCAGCTCCCTCAGTCTCTCCTCATAGGGCTTGTGTTCCAAGCCCCTCACTAACTTTGTTGCCCTTCTCTGGACTCGTTCCAGCAAGTCAACATCCTTCCTAAACTGAGGGGCCCAGAACTGGACACAGTACTCGAGGTGTGGCCTAACCAGTGCAGTGTACAGGGGCAGAATGACCTCCCTGCTCCTGCTGGCCACACTGTTCTTAATGCAGGCCAGGATGCCATTGGCCCTCCTGGCCGCCTGGGCACACTGCAGGCTCATGTTCAGCCTACCATCAACCAGCACCCCCAGGTCCCTCTCTGCCTGGCTGCTCTCCAGCCACTCTGACCCCATCCTGTAGCACTGCCTGGGGTTGTTGTGGCCAATTTGCAGAACCCAGCACTTGGATGCATTAAATCTCATGCCGTTGGACTCTGCCCATCTGTCCAGCAAGGATGCTTTCACCTTGTGTAATTACCTGGTTTAATTTTGTTATATTTTGTTATAATTGTCAATCTTGTATAAATCCCTGTTGCATACAGTGATTCAACATGTAGTGTCCAATATGCAGTTTGTGTGTAATGATGGTGTACAATAGATTTGTGCCATTAGCAAATCAAAACTTATGTCTGTTGCAAAAATTGTTTAAAACTTCTTTCCTTTCTTTTCCACTTCTTTCCTTTCTTTTCTTTCTTTCTTCCTTTTATCTTTGATTGACGGGGTGGTGTGAGAGTCTAATAAGTTTGTCTCTCTCTATGTGAGTCAACAAAGATAAAGTGATAGCAGAGCCACTGGAAAGAAGGTGGAAAGAATCCTGTCCACCAATCCTGGATGCAAATCAGCTTGTGATTGCATCGTGATAACATGGGACTACAACAATGGACCCAAGGACCCAGCCATCACACCTTTAGGGCAAGATAATCTCCACCTGTTTCCTGAGCCTTGTCTGGATGGAGACGGGGTAGACTGAGATTTCCCCCCCACCTCCAGCCAGGTTCTTGCCCAAACACACAGATTTCCTGCCACTGGAATTCCTGAGGGACAATATTTGACTACATACCTAAGGACTAAAAACTGTATAAAAGACTGGAGCAACTACTGGTTTGTAGAGAGAAACAGAGGAGAGAAACAGAGGAGAAAAACGGGGAGAAAAAACGGAGATGAAGGAAAACACAGGAGACGGGCCAGGCCGCTGAGAAGCCGGGACAATGCTGCTCCGGAGAAAAGAAGCTGCCCGGAGGACCACAGCTCCAGCCAAATCCTCAGCACCCTTTCTCTACAGACCCAGGCTGCCCAGAGGAGCCTCAGCACTGTTCCTGTATCAACCCAACATCTCCCCAGAGGACCACAGCTGTTCTCCAGCAAAAGCCTCACCACGGTTTCTCTACAAACCCAACACCTCCTGCAGCACCTTTCCTCCACAGACTTTAACTGTCTTGGGGGGGATGAGAGGTGTGGTAATATAATTCCTTTCCTCTTCTCCCTCTCTCTATCTCTCGTCCCTCTCTCTCTCTCTTTTCTCCCTCTCCCTTCTTATGTCCACTTTATTTATGTAATAAATAGCCTAGCTGTTGATACTTTGGCCTCGTTTGTGTCTTTAATTTCACAACACGGGAATATTTAAAAGAACTGTGTCTCCGGACCGAGACATCTAATGTCTCCGGACCTTGACAGTACCCTAAGCTGCTTTTCACTTTCCTTTAAAAGTTCAAGGGTAGCACGCATGCAGTCTAATTGAGGAAAAAAAACAAACCAAAACATTTAGTGTCCACATTTCTCTGCATATATTTTTAGTCTTGTCGCTACCTTCAAGCTCTATCAAGGTACAATTCTTGTGACAGAAGGGCAGTAATGCAAACAGTGGACTACAGGGAAAATTAATCCAGTTTATCATGAGAATCTGCTAGCAGGTCTTGGACTGAATGTAAAATTTATCTTAATACCCTCTCAGAAGAGGTTAGGGCAGTGTTACAGTGTCAGGTTGAGTCAGAAGTCTGGCTGCAGCTGGCATAAAGGAAATTTGTATTTGGACCAAAAAGGAACATGCCTTGTACTTGGCCAACATTTTCTTTGCTATATTTGGAAAGACTTCAACATGAATCGAGCAAACTGACCTGCATGAGACTTCTAATATATTTTCTGGAAATGTTATGAAGTGTTTCTATCTGGAATCACAGAGGAGCTTGGAAGGCAAATTACACATATTGCAGGCTTTTTAATCTTTACCCAGTTAAAAAGCCATTGATTTTTCTGAATTGTGCCATGTATTAGCTCTTAATTTATTTCCAGGGTACTGAAGATGAAGGTTAAGGCTAAAAATCTCTATCCATTTTCTTTACAATTTGCTTGGCAAGTTACTAATCTTACATAGTTATAAATGAAAGGTATTTTTTACATCACTTTCTTTTTCCACTGCTTTTATGTGTGGGGTTGTTTTATGGGTGTTGGCTTTGGGGTTTTTTTTGTGGGATTTCTGTTTTTGACAGATCTGCCATTTTTATTTAGTATTGAGACTGCCAACCAGTCTCAAAAGTAGTACTGAAGTGTAACAGGAAAGTAAGCTGCGTAATAGAATTAGTGTGTAGGAGTTAAACTAGAATTTCTTGTTCCTGTATTATGGAATTGAGGTGCTGTTGCTGAAAGGCTGTAAATCTGGTAGGTTCTGAGATAGTAAATAAATAAAAAATTAAAATACTAGATTATTAGAATTTGCAGCTTCTTGTTGAAACCAGTAGATAATGAAGTGGTGGGTATTTCAAGTAATGAGGCTTGGTATATGGTTCAAGGTACCTAGGAACCTTATGCTGCAACTTTTCACTATCAGGTGAATCTTCTCTCAGGCTGTGCCAGGGGAGCTTTAGGCTGGAGGTTACGAGGAAGCTCTACACAGAGAGAGTGATTGCCCATTGGAATGGCCTGCCTGAGGAGGTGGTGGAGTTGCCATCACTGGAGGTGTTCAGGAGGAGACTTGATAGGGTGCTTGGTTGCATGGTTTAGTTGATTAGGTGGTGTTGGATAATAGGTTGGACACGATCTTGAGGTTCTCTTCCAACCTGGTCTGGTCTATTCTGATTTCTGCATTCTTCTGTGTCGTAGGGTTGGAAGGGTAAGGCCAAGAAACCTCCTCCCTCCCCCCTGTAAAGTAAAGGGAAAGAAAATTGAAGGGAAAGGAAAAAAAAACTCACAGCTGAATTAGCAAAGCAGTGGAGCTGTATATTTACAAAGCAGGGAAACGCAGGGAAATATATACAAATTTACAATATTTACAATATATACAAAGATATACAACAGAGTAACACAGAAATGAGAGTTCCCCCTCTGCTGAGGGGGTTCCCCACCTCCGCTGAGGGGGTTCCCCACCTCCGCTCTCCCCCTCTCTCCCCCTTTTCCCCAGAGTGGGTTAGAAAGAGAGAGAAAGAGAAAAAAGGTTAGAAGCAGTTGTGTTAATTGGAAAGCAGTTAATACAGGCCTTATCAGTTTCAAGGCCAAAGCCTTGGCTGAAAGCCCAGCACAGAGAGCTGCTGCTGCTCGGCGGAGGAACGGAAGCATGACTGAAGATAAAAATGTTGGAATGCCCAGGATACCCTCCTGCACTCCCAGTTCAGAAGGTGCTTCCTCCCACTCTACCAATGAAATTAGTTTAGATCCTTCTTTCCGTTTACCAACTTCCGTCCACCATATTCCCTTTCTTAAGGGGACAGCGTCAAATGGTCACATTCTGGTTTAGAGTTTGTTGTGAACTCTTGATCACATGTTTCTGGTTATTCAAGACATGGTATAGTGTTTTGAAGACTGATACAGGAAATTCTAGTTCACAAATACAACATTTCAGTGATGTTTGTCTTCAAAATATGCTTAGGTAATGTGAAAATTTTGCATTCTTAGAATTTCACAAAACCCATCTTTACAACAGAAACTGTGAGAAGAATTTACATTACAGAAAGCAAACCACGCTTAGAAATAGAATGATATTTTTCTTAATCTAAGAGCTCATATTGGCTCTGAAGTTGATCCATTTTACATACTATGGTAACAATACAAGGTTTTTACTCAGATAATCTTTGTGATGTGGCATACAGCATCATTATGAATTGCCATTTATTTTAAATAATCTGCTTGCAATTTGGAAAAACTGAAACTGTCAATAAGAATTTGCTGTATAGAGGAAATAGTTAGAAGTGTGCAATCTTTGGGGACCCAAGTGTGAGAGGCAGTCATGTTTTTCTAAGCTGTCAGAGCTGTCATGCAACCAGTAAGATGTTTTGTCAGTAGAAAACAAATATTTTCGATTCTAGTCTGTTTTGAATGTCCTATTAAATATTAATTTATGTATTTTTGTTGCAGCATGATACTCCAAGTTTCTTTTAAAATTCAGTAGTTTTATGCAGCTTGGTTTATTTAAATAGGTATGGTTATCTTTTGTATGCAGGCTTACCAGTAGCATCAGAACAAATAAATCCTCATGGTTCTACTGTGTGGAAAATGGAGGCTAGAGTTGAAGATGCTTTTCGGAACAAACAAAAACCTACCATGGCTGTATGGCCTAACTTTGCAACTAAATGTGCATGTGAGTATCTCGGGTGATAACTGAGCAAAGCCAGAGGTATTTCCAATGGCAAACATTTGAGATGTGTCTCTATTACTGATTGTTGATATTTTGTGAGGTAATTTTTAGGCATGAAACGTGTGAAACTTCAGCAAAGACTTTCTAACTGCATGAAATACCTGCCCAGGAAGTTGTAAAGCAGCAGGATTTCTGGTTTTATGATAAGAAATAACTGTGTTACCAATGTAATGAGTGTTATATTTTCTTTGTAAAAGCCTGTTTTCAGTGTAAGAGAACTCTGATCTTATGAGGAGACTATTTGATCTTATGAGCGTTGTGGATGCACACACCAAGTATACAATTCCTAAGTACCTATCTACATGCTGCTTCACACTTTTGTGTACACTACAGTTACTTGCTTCTTATCTTCCATATATACAGTATAGTGCTAAAAGTTCCAAAAAAAGAAGTGATATTTAATTGTATTTTCCATTGCATCTTCTGGTCTAATATAGTCAGTACCCCTTGCTGGAGGATGCTAAGGTACTATTGCTGCAGCCTACTGGATTAGCCTGGTAAGTGATCAGGATCTCAGAATTGCAAGGAATGACTGTGATGTAGGTAGTCAGAGGCACTGTAATTATTTTGAAGAGGTAAGTTGATTACAATAAGTAAATACACAACATATTTTTTCTTGGGAACAAAAAGATTAAGAGAAGGTATGAGGAATATACTGATAGCTGTGTGTGCCTTTCCCACTGATGTGGAATCCATTATTAATATAGTATTAATAATACTCTCAGTTACTGCTTAATAAGCAAATTGATAGATGAAAGCTGTCAACTTTTCATTGGTCTTTGCTCTCCTTCATGGTGCTTTTCCTTGATGAGAGTTTTCTAGGCATGGTGATAACTGCCCAGACATGAACGTTGTTTATCTATGAATGATAGTGTTGATGTCAAATAGCTTAATTAAGTAGAGGGGTGTGTGTAGTTCTATTTCTTGAAGCTGTAGTTTTTTCCATTAAAGCAATTTAAGTCAATCATACAGAGTTATGGCTTGAATAAACTATTACATAATAAGTTGATGGTGTGGATGCAAGCTGTTCTTTATTCATGTGGCAGCTTGTGCAAAGACAGAGGAGGGAAGGAATTCTGGAATGCCTTTTTTTTTTTGGTGTTTTCTTATGAAATCCAAGACAGGGAGTTTCACTCTGGCTGATCTATAGAGCATTTTCCTGGTTCTGCCTGCAATGCAGGCTGGCTGTGATCTGCAAGCCAGCAGCTGTTACTGGTGACTTGTTGTAGTGGGCTGAGAGACAAGGCCTAGCTTTCCTCCCCTACAAAGAGGAAAAAAAAAAACACAGCTACCTCAGTCAGAGAAGCAAAAGGGATGCTATATTTACAAGCAATGTGAAAAATGCAGGTTATTTATACACAATATATACAGTATTTACTATATATATATAAATATACAGCAAAGAAGAAAAAAAATACAGAAACGAAATTCCCTCCTCCAGACAGAGGAGGGTCCCCCCCCGTACACCCACTCTCTCCCCCTACCTCCCTTTTTTCCCAAAAAGGGTTAGAGAGAGAAAAAGGCAGTTATTAAGGAAGAATGGTTTTAGTAGGCCTCATGCAAATTGATGCAGGATTAGTGCTTATCTTATCCAAGGTCGCTCAGGCTAGGTGCCCAGAAGCAGGCAAGCTGGAAGGGATAGGGAAAGGAACGAACGAACTGAGAAAAATTCCTACTGCACTAAAACTTAAAGCTGTGTTCTACCAATCTACCAATGAAATTTGTTTAGACCTGTCTTTGTTCACAAAATATTCAGCCAGAGTGTCCCAGCACTGTCCCTTTCTTAAAGGCATAGCCTCAAACGGTCACACTTGTATAAAAACAAACTCTGGTACCTCTGCTCTCTTCTCCACCTTATATTGTGGATGCAGTGGCAGTTGTTTGAAGACTAGAACTATTGCCTGAAGGAAATTGCTGGTGTTTCTGTGCATAAACAGTGTTAAAGCACCATTCCTGATAGTGTTTCGGAGATTCAGGTTGGAAGGCAAGGAAATGTAAAACAGTTTGGGACTGTGATCAAATGAAAATCAGCCTTTTAAGGTTGAGTCTGGGAAAGGTAACCAGTTCAGGAGGAATGTGGTGTATCTGGTGATGAGAGAACTGAGAATTAATGAGCAACCAGAAATCTGCAGAAAGGATTCAGGTAGTACATGGGCATACCGAAAAGATAGATGTGATAAGGTCAATAGAGACTACAAAAAAAACAAACAGACTACCTTGGGATAAAGCCCTCAAAAATAAAGGGGGCCAGGAGAGCTGGACCTGCTTCAAGGAAGAACTCTTGAAGGCACAGGAACAGGCTGTGCCAATGTGCCGGAAGATGAGCCGCCGGGGCAGAGAACCAGCCTGGATGGTTAATGAACTTTTAATAGAACTAAGGGAAAAAAAAGAGGGTGTATCATCTTTGGAAGAAAGGTGAGGCAACCCACGGAATGTTTAAGGATGTTGCCAAATCATGCAGGAAGAAAATTAGGGAGGCAAAAGCGCATTTGGAGCTTAAACTGGCCTCTGCTGTGAAGGACAACAAAAAGTCCTTCTATAAATACATTAATAGCAAGAGGAAGGGAAAGGACAACCTCCACTCCTTGGTGGACATGGAGGGAAATGTTGTATCAAGGGATGAGGAAAAGGCAGAGATACTTAACACCTTCTTTGCCTCAATTTTTACTAGAAGGACAGAATGTCTTCCTGACGGCTGGCCTGCAGAGCTGGCAGAAGGAGCCGGGGAGCTGCACAGTTTCCCTATGTTCCATGAGGAGGTGGTTGGAACTCTCCTTAGCAGCTTGGATCCCCACAAGTCCATGGGACCAGATGGGATCCATCCTAGGGTGCTGAGAGAGCAGGCAGATGAGCTGGCCAAGCCACTCTCCATCATTTTCCAGCAGTCCTGGCTCACTGGAGAGGTCCCAGAGGACTGGAAGCTGGCCAACGTTGTGCCCATCCACAAGAAGGGCCAGTTGGATGAGCCAGGGAATTATAGGCCTGTCATCCTGACCTCAGTGCCAGGCAAGATCATGGAACAGGTCATCCTGAGTGCAATCACACAGCACTTAGAGGATGGCCAAGGGATCAGGCTCAGCCAACATGGATTTAGGAAGGGCAGGTCCTGCCTGACCAACCTGATCTCCTTCTATGATCAGGTGACCTGCCAGGTGGATGTGGGGAGGCCTGTGGATGTAGTCTACCTGGACCTCAGCAAGGCCTTTGACACCGTCCCCCATAGCCAAATCCTGGCCAAGCTGTCAGCCCATGGCTTGGACGGGAGCACACTGCGATGGGTTAGGAACTGGCTGGATGGCCGAACCCAGAGAAGAGTGGTGGTGAATGGTGCCACATCCAGCTGGCGGCCAGTCAGTAGTGGAGTCCCCCAAGGATCAGTGCTGGGCCCCATCCTCTTTAACATCTTTATTGATGATCTGGATGAGGGCATTGAGTCCATCATCAGTAAATTTGCTGATGACACCAAGCTGGGGGCAGGTGTTGATCTGCTGGAGGGTAGAGAGGCTCTGCAGAGGGACCTCGACAGGCTGGACAGATGGGCAGAATCCAACGGCATGAGATTTAACGCATCCAAGTGCCGGGTTCTGCACATTGGCCACAACAACCCCATGCAGTGCTACAGGTTGGCGTTAGAGTGGCTGGAGAGCAGCCAGGTAGAGAGGGACCTGGGCGTACTGGTCGATGGTAGGCTGAACATGAGCCTGCAGTGTGCCCAGGCAGCCAAGAGGGCCAATGGCATCCTGGCCTGCATCAAGAACAGTGTGGCCAGCAGGAGCAGGGAGGTCATTCTGCCCCTGTACACTGCACTGGTTAGGCCACACCTCGAGTACTGTGTCCAGTTCTGGGCCCCTCAGTTTAGGAAGGATGTTGACTTGCTGGAACGAGTCCAGAGAAGGGCAACAAAGTTGGTGAGGGGTTTGGAACACAAGCCCTATGAGGAAAGGCTGAGGGAGCTGGGGATTGCTCAGCCTGGAGGAGACTCAGGGGTGACCTTATCACTCTCTACAACTACCTGAAGGGACGTTGTAGACAGGCGGATGATGGTCTCTTCTCCCAGGCAGCCAGTACCAGAACAAGAGGGCACAGTCTCAGGCTGCACCAGGGGAGGTTTAGGTTGGATGTTAGGAAGAAGTTCTGTACAGAGAGAGTGATTGCCCATTGGAATGGACTGCCCGGTGAGGTGGTGGAGTCACCATCACTGGAGGTGTTCAGGAGGAGACTTGATGGGGTGCTTGGTGCCACGGGTTTGTTGTTTGGCTGGGTTGGATTGGTTGGTGGGTTGGACACGATGATCCTGAAGGTCTCTTCCAACCTGGTTTGTTAGTATTAGTAAAATACATAAACTATCTTAAAAGGGTGTTTGGAGGCAGGAGCTAGCATAAGGTGAGACTAGAACTGAGCTGAGTAGGGAGCTTAAATAGCAGTTGTGGTAGATTGTGATTGTACAAATGGAAGAAACAAGTTTAGAGAAGAGATTTCTGAACAGAGATAATTTTAGAAGTGTTTGGATTTTTTTATGACTAAGAACTAAGGTTTTTGGGTTTTTTTTTTAAGACTAAAATGTATTACATACAGGAACGAGGACAATAAGTCATGTATTATAATTACACATAATATAAACTGTACTTAATTCTGAAAATCTTCCATTTTTTCTGATATTTGAACTTGAACTAATTTTATTTTCCTTAGATACATCTAAAGGAAAAGTCACCAATGTTATTTGCCTGATTAAGTTTTAGGAACTTTATTTGTCATATGTTAGAAAATAGCTGCAAAAAGATCAGTTTATATGAAACACTTGAGAGCCTAAAGGAAATCCTTGCCAAGCATCTTCTGTCAAATCAGAGTGCACTGTAGACAGTGCAGCAGCCTTGCACAATTTAAAGTTCTCTTTACTGGTCAGAGATAGTACATAGAGAATGAGAGTGAGTTTAGCATGTGTTGGTTTGTTTTCTGAAGTTATGTAGATAAAACTTTATTTTTTAGTTACCTTTTGTGATTTACTTAATTTTTCTAATGTATTTTAGGTTTTAGTTTTCAGTGTCATTAGACTGGCTGGGCTATCAGAAATGTGGCACAAAATAGTTGCAGAATCATAGAATAAAATCATTTGAGTTGGAAAAGACCTTTAAGATCAAGCCCAGTCATTTACAAACTTTACCAAGGCTGATATTAAACCATGTTCCTCAGTACCACATCTGTCTTTTGAACATTTCCAGGGATGGGGATTCAACCACCTCCCTGGGGAGTCTGTTCCAGTGTTTAAGAACCCTTTCAGTCAAGAAGTTTCTTCTAATCTGTCATCTAAACCTCCCCTGGTGCAACTTGAGCCCGTTTCCTCTTGTCCTATTACTTGTTATTAAGGAGAAGAGACCAACACCCACCTGGCTCCAACCTCTTTTCAGGGACTTGTAGAGAGTGAGAAGGTGTCCCCTTAGCCTTCTGTTCTCCAGACTAAATAACCTTGGTTCCCTCAGACACTCCTCATGAGACCTGTTCTCCAGATCCTTCACCAGCTTTGTTACCCTTCTGTGGAGCTGCCCCAGCACCTCAGTGTCTTGTTGTGAGCACCCTGAAATTGAACACAGTACTTATAAGGTGTGGCCTCACCAGTGCTGAGTACAGGGAGACAATCACTTCCCTGGTCCTGCTGATCACACTTTTCCTGGTACAGGTCAGGATGCTCTCTGGCTTCCTTGTCCATCTGAGCACAGTGCTGGTTCATGTTTAGGTAACTTCAACACCCTCAGGTCTTTTTCTACCGGGCACCTTTCCAGCCACTCTGCCCCAAGACTATAGTAGTGCATGGGGTGGTTGTGACCTATATGCAGGACCTGGCACTTGGCCTTGCTGGATTTGATGTAGTTGGCCTCAGCCCATCCACCCAGCATGTTCATGTTCCTCTGTAGAGCCATCCTACCCTCAAGCAAATCAGCATTCCCTCCCATTTTAGTGTAATCTGCAGATTTACTGAGGGTGCACTCAATCCCATTGTCCAGATCACTGATGAAAATATTACAGAGTATTGGCCCCAGTACTGAGCCCTGGGAACACCACTTGTCAATGGCCACCAACTGGATTTATCTCCATTCACCACCACTGTAGACCTGGCCATCCAGCTGGTTTTTTTACCCATCAGAGCATCCACCCATCTAAGCCACAAACAGCCATTTTTTCTAGGAGAGTACTGTGGGATACAGTGTCAAATCCTTTAGTAAGGTCCAGGCAAACAATATCCAGAGTATTTCCCTAATCTGCAAAGTGGGTTATTTTCTTGTAGAAGGAGATCAAATTCATCAAGCAGGACCCTTGCTGACTGGCTGTGATCACCTGGTTGCCCTGCACATGCTGTGTAATGGCACTCATGATCTCTGTCATGACCTACTCCAGCCCTGAGGTCAGACTGACAGGCTTTCAGTTCCTGAGATCCTTCTTCTGGCTCTTCTTCTAGATGAGTATCACATTTGTCAGTCTGCAGTCACCTAGGACTTGCTGAGTTAGCCAGGACTGATGATAGAAAGTGGAAAGAGTTGTTCTATGTGAAGACTTCCTGTGGTGGATTGTGTATCACGGGATAGGTGAGTTTTAAAAGCATTGCGTTAATAGATGTTGCTGAAAATCTATTAAGGAGAGTTTTGCCCCAGGTAATTTAAAATATTTCTGTACTGACCATGTATTTTGAGAAAGGTGCAAGTATTCTTGATGGTCACTCTGAATGGGATGTAGGTCAAAAGCCTGATACAAGTAGTCATATAATCACACCATCATAAAATTGGCATAGTTGGAAGGATCCTATGGAGATCAGCTAATCTAACTCCCCTGCTCGGAGCTGGTTGCTTAAGACTGTGTCCAGTTGTGTTTTTAATATCTCCAAAAATGGGGGCTCCACAGCATTCCTGAGAACCCTCTTATAGTGCTTGGCTACTCTCACAATAATTTCTTTTTCTTAATTTTAATTTGAATGTCATATATTTCAATCTCTGCTCTTTCATCACTGATCACCAAGGAGAAGTGTCTTGTTTCATGTTTGTGTATGTGTTTGGAAAAGGAAACTACCAGCAATATGAAATTTGATGTGTCTGGTAACTTGATAATTTCTGATTGGTTTAGATACATGTTGGCACATAAAACAGTATCACCTTTTTAATTATTGGGATGCTGTCTAATATAAATCTGTCTTACTGATTTATACTGTTTTTCCAGTAGATGGAGTCTGTTGCATATTATTTTACTGTCTTGCAGTAAACTGCATATTTTGTGTTTTCTTCAGAGAGAAGTCTTTTATGTTATATGATAAATATGGTAGCTGTGAAAATGATGTTTGGAGCAAATAAAGAAATATTTTGTGTTATGTGAAGTGTTAAAAATGTTTTCTGTGAAAGTCATTTTATGAAATATGAAGTAAACCCACTGCTAACTTTTCCCAATTATTGAAGTGATGAGTGGTTTCTCTATAAAAAACTGTAGGGAGATGAGTAAGGATATAGGAAACTACTGCAGAAAATTTAGTTCGAAATATGAAATATTTCATGTGCCCTCTGGTAAGTTTCTTTTGTTTTGCTAAATGGCAATCTTTGCTGTCACTGATGGGCAACTGATTATGAGCAAGCAGTGTGCCCAGGTGGCTAGGAAAGCCAATGGCATCCTGGTTTGTATCAAAAATGCTGTGTCCAGTAGGAGTAGGGAGTTGATTGTCCCCTTGTACTCGGCTCTGTTGAGGCCACACCTTGAGAATTGTGTCCAGTTTTGGGCACCTCAATACAGGAGAGATGCAGAGGCGCTCAAGTGGAGTGAGTGCAGAGTAGGGCAATGAAGCTGGTGAAGGGCCTGGAAAATCAGTGTTACAAGGAGTGACTGAAGGAGCTGGGGCTGTTCAGTTTGAAAAAGTAGGAGACTGAAGTGGGGGGGACCTCATCACTCTGTACAACTATTTGAGAGGACATTGTGGAGAGGCTGGTGCTGGTCTCTTCTCAGAGGTAATT
This sequence comes from Melanerpes aurifrons, assembly GCA_011125475.1. NCBI lineage: Eukaryota > Metazoa > Chordata > Aves > Piciformes > Picidae > Melanerpes > Melanerpes aurifrons. Next base: position 1,007,801 of record WWNC01000123.1, on the reverse strand, counting down.
AGTGAAAGAACAAGAGGGAATGGCCTATGATTGGGTAGGTTTAGACTGGACATTAGGAAAAAAATTTTCACAGAAATAGTGGTCAGGCATTAGAATGTGCTGCCCAGGGAGGTGGTTGAGTCACCAACCCTGGATGTGTTTGAAGATTGTTTAGGCATGGTGCTCGGGGATATGGTTTAGGGGTGAACTTTGCGGAGTAGGGTTATTGGTTGGACTTGATGATCCTCAGGGTCTTTTCCAACCTGAATGTTTCTGTGATTCTGTGATATGAAACTGCATTTCTGCTTTATAATGGAGGAAAGGCTTGACAGTATTTTTAAAACTATTAGAAAGAAAGGGTCTTTTGTTTATAGTCTTTCTCAGAAACTTTTATTTTCAGTCTTTGTCTGATTTTCATCTGTTTACTCTCTTTGACCCTTCTGATACAGTGGTGTCAGTGATTGTTGTACTTTAGGAATTCATATGACCACAGTAATGCCTTATTTAAGTACGTGGCAGATCAGAAGCCATATGATTTCTGTTATTTTTAACTATATTCTGCCTTTTGGACTAGTTCTGAACTTGGATTCAGAATATGGATATTTGGCATATTGAGTCATCCAGATACTACTGTTAAAATCCTGGTAGCTGCTGATGTTTTGTCATGAGTCCTACACTTGCTACTCTTTTCCTGCTCTCCAGGAAAAAAAGAGATTTAGCTTGGATTAATTCTTAATCTGAGATAGAGGCAAGTATTGTAACTTGAAAAAACACCATTAAGACGGATTTTCTGGAATTTGAGGACATCTTTACTTAGAGCTGAGAAAAATGTCTCTTTTTGTTTCTTTATAATTTCATTCTGGGAGGTGTAGGAGTTGCCATTCTGAATGAGAGTAGTTTGATCTCCTGTATTGGATACTGCCTTCTACTTCTTCTCTGCCTGTGAAGCTGCAGGAGAACCTTGTGTTTGTTCATAGTTCTCTTGGCAGCAGGGAAGGTGTCATTCAGGAGTCCTTAAGAACCAACTGAATGCACCAAAACCATGCATAGCTGTAGTAGGTGCTATTGTACAGAAGATCTGCTTAGCATAAGGAAAATTATCAGATCTACAGAGGTGGAAAGTCTAATCATGATCTCCACAGGTGATGTTAATCTGATTGTCTCTTCTTTTGACTTCATTTTTCTCTTTAGTTTTCCTATGTGATTGTCTTGTCATGTACTCTACTAACATAATTACTCTGGTTTCATGTAAATTATATTTTTAGCTTGATTTCCCATGAAAATTATACCTATGCTCTGTCCATCTCTGCTCCCCTACTAACTTATGAATCATTTACCCAGGTTTCAGATAGATTTGACAGGAGTTGAGGGGTGAAAAATTAGATTCCTGCAGGTTTTGTGAAAATTGGTAGCTGGATAGATTTACACATCTGCTGAAGGAAAAGACTGGAGATGGGAAATGGCGGTTCTGCCTGTCCTTGCCAGCTGATCAGTTAAAACATTTTGTTGGCCAGGCATGGCATACACACCACAGATGTATTTATCTTATCCTGTTCAGCTGAAGTGGGGAAGAACAGAAGATACTGGGAGAGTTTTATGAGAACTATTGGGAAGAACTTCAGTTGAAACTGTGGCAGGGGAGGGATGGGGAAAGCAGGTGACTAGGGCAAGGAAATGCTGGGGATACTGCAGCCAGGGTGTTTTTTCTGGAAACATGCTTCATCTCTTATGGAACTTGATGACTCCTTGTTGACTGAAAGTGCCCAGGTTCTTCAAGTATTTGTTTACAGAACAAATTATGAGGAAGACTATAAATATGTTGTATACACATTTTTTTAATGTATTTGTCAGGCCTGTGCATTGAGTGCCTTTCATGTAGATGAAGAAAATTGTGCCTTTTAAGGGGTTGGTTTCACAGTCACTTCAAGCTGGTCAGTGTGTTACTACTAAAGGTGCTGTCTTGCATTTTCATTGGTTGCATATTCTCACCATCCTCTGTGCCAGCGCTGTCATTCATGAGTTGGGAGGCTCAACTGAAGATGTTGAAAACTAACTCAGAAAAAAACAAGCCCAACGTAATGTTTCAGACTGATTCAGTTCCCCTATCTGTTTTACTGCAGGAACAGTAGTGCCAGCACAAATGAGGTAGTGGAAATCCTATAGCTGGCTGTGGAGGGAGAAATGGCTTTGTCTGTTAGTAGAAGCTGGCACCTCATTTTGCTTTTTAAGCCATTGTGGAACTGTGCTCTGTTCTTTCTTGCTGCTTATCTTTGACTGCAGTTTGGGACTTTGTGACTAAAAACTCCAGAGACTTTCAAGTGGGCTATTCAGTGTCCCTTGGTAAGGAATGTGGAGCTAGTGGAAGCAGCTAAATTACTGTGGCAGATACAGATATATCCTGGATGCTGCCGAAGAGTGCGTAAATTGCTGGTGATAAGTGCTTTCTCAAGGCTTTGAGTTACTTTACACACAAGACATCAGAAAGAAATTTAGCGGTTTGATCTTGGAAGAGAAACTTAAAACATGTGCCTTGCTTCAAGTGGTTCTTGATACTGCACGTAAAATCTATACCCATGGTGATCTTGCTTGCCATGAGAAGCTCCTTTGGATTTAATCCCCAGGAATTCTTCATGAAATAACAACAGAGAATGTACTGTTTGATGGATGTGAGTTTTATCATTTAATGACAGAGGATTCACTTTCTCTAATGGACTTTCAAGCAGTGCAGAGACATATAGGAGTCTTCTTTTCTGCTGCATGAAGTGAACTTGTTAGCCTCACACTGTTCTACCCTCAATATACTGTAGTAGTCAAACTACAGAAATTTCAAGAGAAACATCTGCTTTGACTGCTACATCTTCTCATTAGGGTTCAGCCATATTAAGGCAGATGTGCATGTTAATTACTAACAATTTTTTAATCTTCTAATATATCTGCTTCCTTTTACAACTGCTAATCTATATATAGTCTGCAGTTCTGTTACTGTACTGCTAGATTTAGGGGACAGCAACAATGTGTACCTCAACTCTGAAGCTCCTGTGTCATTCACCTGTGTTTGAGATCTGTTTTCCTGAGACCATGTTAAACAAAGGTTGCAGTTACCTCTAGATCCTCCAGATACACTTAAAAATATGGAAAACATCTGATTGTTTTTTGTGTTTTCACATTGTGTTGGGTTTGTTTGGTTGGTTAGTTGGTTTTGGTGGTTGTTTTTTTTTTTTGACTGTCACTTTTCTTTAATGTGCAAAAACTGTGCTCAGCTTTGGACAGGATTGGTGTGCATCCCTAGATAAGGATGCTTATTTCACCAGAAGATGTTGTCATTACTTGGTGTCTCTAACCTGAGCATTTCAAATGAGAACTTGTGGGCAAGAATTCAGAATTTTTGAAGGTTTCATTTTTTCTTAAACTTAGAGGAGCAGTCCTTCTGAAGTAAGTACATAATTTCTTTCCTAATTATACAAGACCATCTCTGGGAGAAATACTGTCTGATAAGTTAGATGCAATTTGTGGTTGAACAGGTTTTTACTGTCTTAAAAGCAAAATAAAAAGTTAGAAGCTAGAACCAAAGCATGGTTCCTCTTGGCAAATCTATAGAGATTATATGAAGATGACAGAGAGATCAGCAATTCAGGCAAGTGAATATATTCATGTGTGAATAATTGGTATTATAATAGTTTGAGTTGTAGAAACTAAGTTCTATAAAGCAAGGTGTGACTGTTTGAGGCTGTGCCTTTAAGGAAGGGACAGTGCTGGGACACTCTGGCTGAATGTTTTGGAATAATAATGAAAACAATCAGATATTCTAAACTAATTTCATTGGTAGATTGGTAGAATGCAACTTTGAGTTCAGTTGGAATTTTTCTCAGTTTCTGTCCTGCTTTTCCAGCCTGTCTGCTTCTGAGCAGCCGGAGTTTGACCTTGGATACCAGATAAGCACTAATACTGCATGCGCTTTTTGAGGCCTAACAAAATTTCATCCTTATTAATTACCTTTTCTCTCTATATAGCCCTTTTTGGGGAAAAAAGGGAGGTAGGGGGAGAGAGGGGAGTACAGAGGGGGAACCCTCCTCTGTCTGGAAGAGGGAGTTTTGTTCCTGTATTTTTTTTGTTGTTGTATATTTCTATATATAGATATATTGTAAATACTGTATTTTGTGTATATATATAACCTGCAGTTCATTTTTGCTTGTAAATATAACACTCCTTTTGCTTCTCCGACTGAGTTAGCTGTGGGGTTGTGGTTTTTTTTGGTGTTTTTTTTCCTCTTTGTGGGGGAGGGGAAAATTTTACATTAGCTGAGTTCTGTTGACTAAGTGTGAGTGAAAACCCAAAGTGGATTGGTGGTTTTTATTAGTATGAATACTAATAAATGCTAGGAGGACGTGTTCTGTGTGGGGAGACTCATGGGAGGAAATTCTGAAGTACAGCTGTGCTTCTCTGAACACCTGTCAGTTGTTTCTCAACATTTGTACCTACATGGAGCTTGTCTCTTCAAAGCAAGATCTTTGTAACTCAGTGTGAGGTTGGTCTACCACTTAGCCCATAAATCAAAGCAACGTACAAATACCAAGAACGTTATGGAGCTGCTCAGCAAAGGAGTTCATTATGAAATGGAAGAAAATTCATTTATCTTTGGAAACTATTTGCTGTGGTATTTTCAATTACAATCAGTTGGTTGCAACTTCAGCAATATTGCAAAATTATGAGCAGTCCCACTTGAATTTAAATGTAGAAGTTTCAGTTTGTCCTAATCTCTCTCTTAGTCTTCTGAGCTGTGTCTTGTTAGTGCTGTTGAAAAGGATGTTGACAATGGCATTAGGTTTGAGTGGTTTTCCTTCTGTATTTGCTGATCGTATTGTAAATGTGCCCCTAACCCTCTTTCAGAGTGGTGCTTTAGTTGTATCTATCTGCAAATAGGTTGGTAAAAAAACAAAGTAGTTTATGGTGTTTCAAAGGTACAGCAAGGAATAGGAAAAATGAAAAATGCAGAAATAACGAAAAGGGGATCATACACTCACGTTGCTTCAAGTTGAGTTGCATAATATGGGTGGAAGGCACTGGTGGTGAGGGTAGTTTAAGAGCCTATGCTTTCCCTTCTTACAGGCTTATTGGAAAGATGTGGATGTGTTTGAGGTCTTACTGTAGGCAGGGTTACTAAAAGGTCTGGTTCTAAATCAAAGATCTTAATTTTTTTTCAACTTGCATATTGTCAGTGCAGTCAACTTGAGTGCAGAGGTGGGAATGAATGGAAGACTGAGGAGGTTTAGCTCATTTCAACAGCAAAGATGTATTTGAACTAACAATGAATATAAGTTGAAATGAGAGGTGCTGACTGGATATAGAGCAAAAAGCCTTTTTACTGTTGTGAAAATTATGCATCGGTATGGGATGTCCATGAAGGCTACTTAGTCTGCATCCATGGAGGATTTCAATACATGGTTGGTTAAAGCCCTGTGCAACCTGATCTGCTCTCATAGCTGACCCTGTTTTGAGTAATAGGTTGAAGTAGAGACTTCCTGATGTCCCTTCCAACTTGAATTGTTCTATGAATCCATGGACTGCACTTCCATTTGTTTGGTTTTCTAACAATTTCAAATTACTGTGGGTATAGAAAAGGAAAATGAGAATAAATGTCTTTAGACTCTGCATTACCCAAACCAGAATGACTGACTGAGCTCTACATAACTGCTTAGCTGTTTGCTTTTAGTGTTTTACCTATGAATAGATATATATAAAATACATTAAACAGGAAAGGCTAGCAAGACTTCCTTGTTTCCATGGTTCAGAGTAGGAATTGTTTACAACTGAGTGTTCACTTCTTAAATTTCTAGAATTCCTTGGTATTGCTTATTTGCTTACTTTGAAATCAATAGCTTGTTTTTTCCTTGAAATATGAACACATTTGATTGCCTTGCGCATATTGCAGCACATTCTAATATCCTGGTTTGTTTACTGAGGAGTTAACAGTGCTGAAACATCTGAAAGTTTCTCTTCTGTAATTCAGTTCGAATAAGGAGAAAATCAAGGCGGCGTTCACAGTGGGGCAAAGGCATTATTAAGAAGAGGAAAGTCAATAATTTAAAGAAAGATGAAGATGATGCAAAGTTTGCTGATGATGAAAATCATGGAGAGGACAGCAAATTGCTGGAAAATGGAGAGCTAGAGATCAGCACTCACTGTATTGAGGAGAATGGGGAGGAAACAGGAGATTTCTCTATAACGAATGATGAATCCTCTTGTGATATTATGGATATAGATGCAGAGCAGAGGCTTAACAATGGGACATCAGGAAAGGAAAACAATTTTGCATCCACAGAAGAAGAGAGCTCAAATGAATCTCTATTAATAACCAACACCGTTACCCTGAGTGCTGAAAAGCAATTAAGGAAGGACTCTACATCAAAAGGGGACTGTGTGAATGGAGAGACATCTGTACACAGCTCAGAGGGTAAACCTGTTCCTGCATGTCATAATGGTAAAATGGAATCAGCTGATGCTGTTTCACCCTGTGACAACAGCAATGGGTCTAGTAACAAGCAAAAACCTTCATCTGAATATCAGCCAAAGGAGAAAACAGATGCTTCCAGTGAAAATCAAAGAGCTGATCTAATGAAAGCTGAATTACCACATTGCAGCAATAATGAAAAAACACTGCAGAGCACAGACATTGAAACTAAAGATGCTGAAGCAGATAAAGAAGGTAAAGCTTGTTTTCAATCTTTCTGTCCATATCTTAATGCCCAAGTTGAATTATTTTTAATTATAATAGCCTATGTTACAGTTATATAGTAATATTTTATCAACTCCTGTCTGAATCTTTTAGTATGCTTACAACATTCAATTCCACATAAATTACAAGTCCACTCTTTAATGTTATCTTAGGCCAGTAAGTATATCTCCATACTTAATGTTCTACTTATTTTTATAGGCTTTTTGGTATATATTGTAAATGCTGAGATAACATGTAAACAATTAAAGATCTAAAAAATACTGTAAGTGCACATATATATATGTATGTATATTTTGGTCTCTGTTCCATCTTATATGTGTTTTGATCTATGTGTTTCAACTTGTTTTATTAGAGATTCCATGAGAGTAATATCACTGATGTTGGATAAGAGACCATAGAAATACAGAATGTATTCCTTTAAAAACATTTCCTCACAGCAAAAGTTAAAGCAGTTTAACTCATAGCAAAAGCCAGATAAACTGTTGTTTATCTACTGGAAAAGGTATCTGGCTTTGGAGTCAACACAGTAACAGTGCTGCAGGAAGATAAGAAAAGGAGAAAGAAAATTCTGTGGTGCATAAAAGAAGGGGCCACGTCCTTTGAAGACAAGAGACATAGTTTCCTCAGGGAAGAGAAATAAAAGTCTTATGCATGATTGCCTTTTTAATTAGCATTTCAGAATTATCTGAAGGAATGAAATCTTTACTTCAAAAAGTCAGCACTGAGATTTACAAAGTAGATGAGCTTTAATGAGAGATCTAAATTATGAGAATATCACTATATACATGTTGCCTGTGTTTGTACATACATATGTCCTCTAAGGGTAAGGAGAATAGTAGAAGAAAGGGTGTCAAAATATCAGAACTATGATGTGTGTTAAGGACATTTACTATGCTAAATATAGTATATCTTTATTAGGAAAAAAATAAATTGTTGAGGAGACAAACAGTGAAAGGAGATTAAAAAATACCTTGTTGTCCAGAACATGACTGAACAACAGTTTTAATACAGAGGTGGAAGAAAACTCAAATGTGTCACAAAAGCATGAAGACTGAGGAGTAGAGCAGATGAAATCATTGAATACTTTGGAGAGAAAAATTAGTATTTGATCCACTTAGGCAGAAAGATTTTGAGCATTAGCTTAATGTCTGAACTTCCCTTAGAAGCTGTATAATTGGATGCTGCTAAGTAAAAATGATACAATAGGAAAACTGTGACTTTATTTTCTAAGTTTGAAAGATGACCACTTTCATGCATGTTTCTTGGGCTGTGATTTTATGCACCTGTAAACATTCAGAATCCTGCAAAGCTGATGAATAATGTGCACAATCATGCATGCTTGGTTAAAAAAAAAACTCAAGAAACCAAAGAAGCAAAATCGAACCCAAGTGAAGAAACAAGATGTTAATTTTGAAAATCTGACAGTGCTGATAATTGTTTTTCAAATTACAGGGGTATTCAAAAGCAAGAAAACTCGAAAAGTCACTATGGAACAGTCAAAACCCACAAGTTTGGAGCAGGTCCCAGAGGAACCATCGGATCCCTTACCCTCTGTGGTTGTTGACCATGACAGACTAAAGGTAATGGAACATACCTGCAGTTTTTGCAGGTATGTGTTAATTGGACATACCAGTTACTCGGGAACTGCTGGGTGCCTAGTGTCTCAAGATTGCCTGACCTTGTTCTCATGGGTGACTTCAACTTGCCTGATATCTGCTGGGATCTTAACATAGCAGAGAAGAGGCAATCTAGGAGGTTCTTAGAATGCATGGAGGACAGCTTCTTATCCCAGGTGCTGCGAGAGCCTACCAGGAGCAAGGCTATGCTTGACCTCCTCTTCACCAATAGGGAAGGGCTGGTGGGCGATGTGGTGGTCGGAGGGTGCTTAGGGGCCAGTGACCACGAGATAATTGAATTCTCATTATTTGATCAAGCTAAGAGTGGTAGCAAGAAGACCTCCACTCTGGATTTCCGGAGGGCGGACTTCAGGCTACTCAAGGAACTAATTTCAGAGGGTTCCTTGGGATAAAGCCCTTAAAAACAAAGGGGTCCAGGAGAGCTGGACCTACTTCAAGGAAGAATTGTTGAAGGTGCAGGGACAGGCTGTGCCAATGTGCCGGAAGATGAACCACCGGGGCAGACAGCCAGCCTGGATGGGTAATGAACTTTTAATAGAACTAAGGGAAAAAAAGAGGGTGTATCATCTTTGGAAGAAAGGTGAGGCAACCCATGAAAAATTTAAGGATGTTGCTAGATCTTGTAGGAAGAAAATTAGGGAGGCAAAAGCGCATTTGGAGCTTAGCCTGGCCTCTGCTGTGAAGGACAACAAAAAGTCCTTCTATAAATACATTAATAGCAAGAGGAAGGGCAGAGACAACCTCCACTCCTTGGTGGACACGGAGGGGAACGTTGTGACAAGGGATGAGGAAAAGGCAGAGATACTTAACACCTTCTTTGCCTCAATTTTTACTAGCAGGACAGAATGTCTTCCAGACAGCTGGCCTGCAGAGCTGGCAGAAGGAGCCAGGGAGCAGCATAGTTTTCCACTGTTCCAGAATGGGGTAGTGTCACCAGTTGGGGCTGTCCCCTTAAGAAAGGGAATATGGTGGACGGAAGTTGATAAACGAAAAGGATCTAAACTAATTTCATTGGTAGAGTGGGAGGAAGCACTTTCTGAACTGGGAGTGCAGGAGGGTATCCTGGGGATTCCAGCACTTTTCTATCAGTCTTGCTTCTGCTCCTCCGCCGAGCAGCAGCAGCTCTCTGTGCTGGGCTTTCGGCCAAGGCTTTGGCCCTGAAACCGATAAGCTACCAAGGCCTGTATTAACTGCTTTCCAATTAACACACAACTGCTTATAATTTTTTTTCTTTTCTCTCTCTTTTCTAACCTGCTCTGGGGAAAAGGGGAGAGAGGGGGAAGCGGAGGTGGGGAGCCCCCTCAGCAGAGGGGGAACTCTCATTTCTGTGCTACTCTGTTGTATATCTTTGTATATATTGTAAATATTGTAAAGTTGTATATATTTCCCTGCATATCCTATATTGCTTTGTAAATATACAGCTCCACTGCTTTGCTAATTCAGCTGTGAGGTTGGTTTTTTTTTCCCTTTCCCTTCAATTTTCTTTCCCTTTATTTTACAGGGGGGAGGGAGGAGGCTTCTTGGCCTTACCCTTCCAACCCTACGACAGGTGGTTGGTGATCTGCTCAGCTGCTTGGATCCCCACAAGTCCATGGGACCAGATGGGATCCATCCTAGGGTGCTGAGAGAGCCAGCTCTCCATCATTTTTCAGCAGTCCTGGCTCACTGGAGAGGTCCCAGAGGACTGGAAGCTGGCCAACGTGGTGCCCATCCACAAGAAGGGCCGGTTGGATGAGCCAGGGGAATTATAGGCCTGTCATCCTGACCTCAGTGCCAGGCAAGATCATGGAACAGGTCATCCTGAGTGCATTAACACAGCACTTAGAGGATGGCCAAGGGATCAGGCTCAGACAGCATGGATTTAGGAAGGGCAGGTCCTGCCTGACCAACCTGATCTCCTTCTACGAGCAGGTGACCCGCCTGGTGGATGTGGGGACGCCTGTGGATGTAGTCTACCTGGACTTCAGCAAGGCCTTTGACACCGTCCCCCATAGCCAAATCCTGGCCAAGCTGTCAGCCCATGGCTTGGACAGCAGCACTCTGAGCTGGGTTAGGAACTGGCTGGATGGCCGAACCCAGAGAGTAGTGGTGAATGGTGCCACATCCAGCTGGCGGCCAGTCAGTAGTGGAGTCCCCCAAGGATCAGTGCTGGGCCCCATGCTCTTTAACATCTTTATTGATGATCTGGATGAGGGCATTGAGTCCATCATCAGTAAATTTGCTGACGACACCAAGCTGGGGGCAGGAGTTGATCTGCTGGAGGGTAGAGAGGCTCTGCGGAGAGACCTCGACAGGCTGGACAGATGGGCAGAATCCAACGGCATGAGATTTAACACATCCAAGTGCCGGGTTCTGCACATTGGCCACAACAACCCCATGCAGAGCTACAGGCTGGGGTCAGAGTGGCTGGAGAGTGGCCAGGCAGAGAGGGACCTGGGCGTACTGGTCGATGGTGGGCTGAACATGAGCCTGCAGTGTGCCCAGGTGGCCAAGAGGGCCAATGGCATCCTGGCCTGCATCAGGAACAGTGTGGCCAGCAGGAGCAGGGAGGTCATTCTGCCCCTGTACACTGCACTGGTTAGGCCACACCTCAAGTACTGTGTCCAGTTCTAGGCCCCTCAGTTTAGGAAGGACGTTGACTTGCTGGAACGAGTCCAGAGAAGGGCAACGAAGTTTTTGAGGGGTTTGGAACACAAGCCCTATGAGGAGAGGCTGAGGGAGCTGGGGCTGCTTAACCTGGAGCAGAGGAGACTCAGGGGTGAACTTATTGCTCTCTCCAACTACCAGACAGAGGTTGGTCTCTTCTCCCAGGCAGCCAGTACCAGAACAAGAGGACACAGTCTCAGGCTGCACCAGGGGAGGTTCAGGCTGGAGGTCAGGAGGAAGTTTTACACAGAGAGAGTGATTGCCCATTGGAATGGACTGCCCGGGGAGGTGGTGGAGTCGCCGTCACTGGAGGTGTTCCGGAGGAGACTTGACAGGGTGCTTGGTTGCATGGGTTAGTTGATTAGGTGGTGTTGGATGATGGGTTGGACGCGATGATCTTGAAGGTCTTTTCCAACCTGCTCTATTCTATTCTAATTAGGCATGAACATCTTTTTCTCTTCCCCTGTATGTATATTTCGTGGAAAGAGCTGTGGATTGGAAAGCAAATTGGAATTTGTGCCAATGGTTTTGTTGTAGACTGAACTCCTAGTAGTTAATTATCTTTCAGTTTTGTCTCTGTTTAAGCAAAGTTACTGCAATATTTACTGTCTTCTGCAGTAGAAACTAGCTTGACCTACTATGAAATTCAGATCCTTTGTTCAGTAGATTACAGATGGTAATCTCTTTTGAAACAATGTGTTGAAAGGAAAAAAAAATCTTACATTTTACTCTCAGCTACTATGTAAACTACACACTTCACCTTTTGTTTATGAGCAGTTCTACATGCTTTTTTGTCCCTCTTTCTTCTTTTATTGTCCCATTTTCCAATATAGGTGGAATTCCAAATGTGCTTCCATTTGGTGGTACTTAGAATTTCATTGCAGTGTGAGTTCTTAAAAATGTCTGTTTTAGCTATCAAAGCAGTTTTTATGGTTTACTTTGTCCTAATTATTGACTAGGATGAAATAAGAGAAAGTATTATTCAGAGAGTATAAACATTGTTGCAGCTATACTGAGTATGAAATCTAACACAGGAAAAAAGCGTGGGTATAAGCAGTGAAGTGAAAAGAGATGTTGAATCCATTTTGGATCTCCATAGAAGCAAAGGCCTTGCTAATATCCAGGTGTAGTCGATTTTGAGTGTGTCATTCCAAAGTAGTGCTTCAGAAGGAGACTGCATTTCTGATTTTTTTAAGGGTAAAAAAATAAAGTTACAAAAAGGTGATTATAAAACCTCTTAACTTTAGCTTTTTGTTGTTGCAACAGAAACTGCTTGATTTGGTGGTTAAGAAAAGCAACAACCTGACTGTTGATCAACTTGAGAGATTGTATTCACTCCTCAGTCAGTGCATCTACAGACATCGTAGAGACTATGACAAATCACAGCTGATAGAGGTGATGTTTCTTTTACTCTTTTTCTGAATTTTGTGAGTGTTTTTTCAAGAACTAAGCTGATTATTAGTGTGTTTGTTCTAGCAGGCAAAAGCTTTAAGTAAACTTTGAGGAAGGTATCGATAAACTGAAAAAAGGAGGTTATTTCTAGCAATAATTTTCTACCTAAAAGAGTGGAGGAGGAAAAGGAGAGAATACAGCAGCATGGAGAAGCACATGCTATCAGAGTGAAAATGGCTACTTTGTAGGCACTCTGAGCCAAAGTCACTACAGTTACTCTTGCATTTGTGTAAATAGGCCAAAAAGAGTGTTTACCTCTGCTCCATGTAGTTCACTGCTTGTGACTTCCAGACAAGACCTTAAAAGTTTGCAAACTTTCTCTAGATTAAGTATACCCTTGAGACAGTCCAGTATAGCATGTTGCAAGCCAGTTCTCTGCTTTACTATCATCTTTTGCCTCTGAAGTGTTTGTTATCAAAGGCCTACTGTCTGTATCAACTGACGTTGTTCTAATTGAATGGGTTTGTATCAAGTTGCTGATAACCAACCCTGCTGAAAAATGGACAATAGTTGCTGGTTTCTGGTTGGATCACTGAACACTATGTGAATATTTTTCTCCATGAATATTTTACAACTAAACCTGAACAGGCCTTAGTGTGGGATATTGTAGAGTTTTCACAAAATACTTCTCATACCATTTATGTGCTATGCCTCTAGCATCTTCACCTAAAAATATATTGATGATCTGTGCCAAATGTTAGGTAGATTAAAAAGGCATTCGTCCAGCAGGAGCATGTTGAAACTGATCTTTGCTTTGATTCTCCAGATGGTGCAGATAGGTGTTTACAGCTGAGTCACCAAGGTGACTTATGGCAGAGGTGTGCTATAAGACTTGAATTCATGCAGTGTGCCATTGCAATGGTTTCCTAATGCATATCAAATAGACTTAGCTTTTCTTACTGGACTGTCATAGAGGAGTGCTTTTCTGCATTAATACTTCTTTAATTAGTTCCTCTTTTACTGTATCTTGATACTATGTGGCAGCTAATAAACAGAAATATCTATTTTTTTATTAATTATTTGTTCAGATTTTTAAAAAGTGTCCTAGTAAATGCTGTTATATAGTGTCACTTCTGTCTGAATTTGTATGTAATTGTTGCTCTGTGTGTCTTGCAGGAGATGGAAAGAACAGTTCATGTATTTGAAACATTCCTGTGAACTCATCAGGATGGGTGGGTTTATCCTCTCAAATTGCTCATGGAAGAGCAGTCCTCTGAGCCATTCAGTTTCCATTTGCACCAAGTATGTGCAGAGCCTTGGTCTTAAGTGCTCTCTCTTTTTCTTTCTGTTGAATTTGGTGCTATTGTCTCAGGTACCTGAAACCAACCAGCCTACAAGAACCAAACAAAACTTCATATAGTTGTATCTGATATAAATAAAGAATACAGTGCCACAGCTTGGAAATTTTGGTGCTACAGAAACTGTTCTCATTTCTGCTCTTGTTCGCTCTACATGCATTATCTTTGGGGAAACTTCAGACAAAGTGGAGACCAACACATAGAAGAGGACTGGAAAGAGCAGATCTCAGTTGAATATTTTTAAGTGGGCAACCTTTTTTTATTTGGTTTTTCCAATATTTCTCTTCTCTGGGGTAACAGACAAACAAAATCTGTTCTAAGAAGGCAATGAAGCATTGTGGTAGGAATCTTGAGTAACTGGATGTACAGTAATTTGAAGATGAGGCTCTCTAGAACTGCCTTTAATGTGCCTTTTAGTCAATTGAGAAAGATAAGGCTCATCAGCTGGTTTGGATTATAGCAAATGGCAATGTTAGAATGCTGTCTTCAGAATGAAGATCTCCAAAAGGATGATTTGTGCTCTCTTCATTGGGTGGCAACCAGTCATGGTTCTATAATGCCTGTCTTGCTCTGAAGAACTAAACTAAGACACACTGAAAAAGCCACACACTTTACCAAAATGGTGAAATTCCTTTTGCATTGCTAAAAGTGAAGCATTTTCCCACCATTTCCTTCCTTTCAATTTCGAGTTCTTTAAGAAAACCAAGTTTAATACTAGCAGGCTTCCTTTTGAAGTTTTATGTTTGTAATATAGCTTGGACTGTGCAGTGCAGGTAGAGTTGGTCAAAGTCCTGGAGCCCAAGCTCACTTGAAAATAAACTAGGCTTCACAACTTTGTTTGTGCAAAGCATTGTTAACGCTGAGGGGATTGGAGGACAGCCTTTTGAATCAATCTGTTTGGACCAAAGTTCTCTGGGTCTGAATTGTGTAGTTCACAACCTTTACGGTCTGTCAACTGGAGAGAACAGCCTAGGCAGATTCGAGAAAAACATGCTTGATTACAAGCTCAGCATTAAAATGCTAACCTGGGCTATTATATTTTCAACCTACGTGGAAAGTGTTTTAGAGTTGGCTGGTGTTACCATCGTTAACCGTTCATTGTGACTGTCCCTACATAGCTGTGGAAGTGTCTTTCCAGAAATATGCAACACAGTGTGATTAGTTTTTAATTAGAGAAAACAGTCTTGGACTACTGCAGAGATACTGAGCTACCTCAGCTTTTTGTATTTTAGTTACCAGCAGTGTTTATGGAGGACTGTAATCACTCCGCTCCCATTTATAAACTGAAGCTAAGGTACTTGGCTCCACCTCCATGGCTAATAGTAGTATAGTGCTGCAGAGAAACAAAACACGGGCCTTGGGCTACTGCAGTAATCCAAAATGCTTTGTGTATTATGCTTAAGCATCAATCTTAGATCTTCTTCTCCCCTGAATGCTACTGTTATTCTTTATAGCTAATGGCAGAAAAAGGTTTTAAGCATTCATGTACATCAAGTTACACCTTCTAAATGCAACCCATACAGGAACACTGTATTTTTTAGGTGGGAAAGTGCGATTAAAACCAACAAAAACGAGCAGGAAAAAAACCCACATTTTAAATTAGATTCTTTGATCTCAGATTTGATTATGGGATTTTTTTTTCCATGTTTCATTTAGTATTTATTAGCATCATACCTGTTTGAGATATTTTTGTCTCTGGTACATTAACAACATTTTGTATTTTGATGGAAATTGTTACAAACTTTAAGATTTGATTAAATAAAATGTAGCAGATTTTTTGTCGCAAGTTTCTGATAAAAGGGGTTTTTGCAAGTCTCAGGTTCTTGCTGCAGAATTTTTTAAAGATATTTATTCCAGTTTCACTTACTCGAAGTTTTTGTTCAAGTAACAGCAGCACTTGTGGCAGATAAAACTGCATACCTTTTTAAAATGATGATTAAATTTATATGATTAAAACAGTTGAGAATTATAGTCATTTGTGAGTGTAAAAAGCAAGTTTAAGCTACTGCCTAGCATTAAAAGTGGTTCTGAAAGACCAGGTTTCTAAAGGAAAATTTTTACTGTCAGTTGTTGATTGAGGGGAAAACCATAAGAGGCACCTTTACTAACTGAGGAGCTGCCATGGTGTTTTAGAGATATGTAGCTGATACCAGATGTTCTAGTGGACAGCTTACCTAAAAATGATATACTCGCCTTCCTAGCCCAAATAACCACACTTCAATTTTTGTTTTCCTTTACAGATGTCTGGTGGTTATAGAGTTAAACAGCTGTTAATCTATCCACGTGGTCTAAACTTGTTTACTCTTTGTATGTTTTCAATTTTTTTGCCATGTAGCACTGGCAAGAGTTTGTACAAATTGACCTCTCTTCCTTGTTTCTTGTTATGAAAATTGCAAATAAACTCCTGTGTGAATCCTTGTGCTGGGGTCAATGAAATGTGACCAGCCAGAAGAAAGGAGGTTTCTCTCTGGGGCTGGTGGGGTTGTCTTGGAGATAGTAGGAGTTGCTCTTTGATGAAGTTGATGGCTATGGAGTTAATTGTATTTGCAAGCTTGAATCTCGCCTGTGATTAATTTTTTTGTTTTGTGTCCTCTGTACTGTTACTTGATTTCCTCATATGCCAATGCATTTATAGGATTACTGGGTTTTGTAATATCTTGTCTTCCTTTTTTTCCTGTTTTGTTTTTTTGTTGTTGGGTGGGTTTTTGTTGTTGTTTGTTTTTTAATTAAGTTGGTGGGTCAGCTTTGGTTTTCCCTTCAGTCTCCTGAATGGCAGCCGTGCAGCTGATAGCCATTTGTTTTGTTCTTATTTTGTAATTGCAACATAAGCTTGAATTTGGGCTTGTACTTGCATCTTTTCTATCTTGTACATTGGGTTGTTTAGACATTGGGGAAGTCCTGTTTGGTTCCATTAACATGTGTCTACTTTGTGGATTAAGTAGACTTCCATCACCAACTATGATATATTTTGGATTCTATAGTTTCATTCAGAACTGTGTTTAAATTGATGTTTTGTATTTTGACTTCATTTTACGTTAGTTTGAAGTTATTTAATTTTCTTTTTAACTTGTGGAAATTTTGAGCATTTTACTGTAATTTGTAATATAACTGCTGTGAAATACTTGAATAAAGATGACAAGAAAACACAGCTTTATCCCCCTCAGAAATGTGTTTAAAAGAAATTATGCCTCCTAGCTCATTGCAGCTTGTTCTTACCAGACCCCCTTGATTCCACAGTTCACATTTTACTCTGGGATCCTTGTTGCTCAGTCACTTCAAGCAGTTTAATCCATAACTTTTGTTTTCAGTGTTTATCCATTAAAGAGAGAAAAACCTTCTATTACTAACTTTGAACAAAGAAGCTAAATTGGTACTGCACATTGGTGAATGAGTGGTGGAATTACAGAGTTAGGCTCTGTGCTCAGAAAGGCTTTTATGTTCACTTGCAGGGTACCAGCCATCCCTGCCAATAGCACATCAGCAATCCAAGTAACATCAGATCTCTCATTAGAGGTTTATTAAGTTCATCTTTTAAAAGGAAACAAAACAACAAAGCAAAAAACCCTAAACCCACAAAAAGTGATAGCTTTCTTTCCTGTTTGTCAGAGTGGTTCTTAGTTTTTGAGGGTTTGTTGTTTGTTATGTTGTTGTGTGGTTGGGTTTGAGTTTGTTTTTTTTTTTAAGACGAACTTTTAGTATATATATATAGTATATAGGATATATATATATAATATAGGAGAGTGTATTGGGTTGAACTGAGGTGGAGTTAATTCTCCTCACAGCATCGTTTTAGTGCTGTGGTTTTTTGCAGCAGCACAGCAGTGTTTTGGCTACAGCTGAATTCGGTATCTGAGCTGTGTCCTTTCAACATTTCCCTGGCCCAGGAGTACATTGAGGGGTGGGCAGGATCTTGGGAGGGGACACAACTGAGCCAGCTGACTCAGGCTGGCCAAAGAGGTATTCCATACCATATGACGTCAGCTCAGGTATAAGAAGGACGTGAAAGAAGGAAGTGTTGGGGGATTCGTCCATGGCGTTTATCCTCCCAAGGAACCACCAAGCTTAGAGAGCCCTGCTTCCCGAGACCGACCACCGTCCTGCTGATGGGAAGTAGAGACTAACATCTCTCTCTCTGCTTTCTTTGCTTCCGCGCGGTCTATTTGCTGTTTGCTTATTAGTGTTATTAAATTGCTCCTATCTTATCCCCGGCTTCTGTTATATTTTCTTTCCCTTCTTCCCCTGTTCACTTAAGAGGGGGAGTGATAGAGCGGCTTGGTGGGTATCTGGCCTCCAGGCCAGAGCCAAACCACCACAGTCCTTTTTGGTGCATTGGCCGGGAAACGAAAATATAACATAGCTGTAGTTTCTGCAGGGTTTTTTTTTTTTATATAAGCTTGCTTATGATACAGGCTTCTGTGCTGGTCACGTGGCTTGCTGATAATTTCTGCTTTGTTTTGGAAATACTTCATTTGTTTAGGAACATGCCGAAGCAAATAATGGCTATGTGTCTCTTTCTCCTGCTTGTAGGGCTGCTGTTCTGTGGGAGCTATGCTAGAGAGATCATCATTTCTGTCTCCCCACCTGAAATGAGTGTAGAGAATTTTATTATGCAGGCCCCCAGGATTTTGATCCATCCATATGTGAGCTCCCTAGTACTGCTAATCACATTACTGGCATGTTGCGGGTTTTGTGGAGTTTGATTCCATCATGGCATGAGAAGAGACAGTCTTCGGGTGGGGATATATTGAAGTGTGACCTGAAGCGGTCAGTCCCTGGGTGGCAAGGTGTGTGGAAGGATTTGGGCAGATTCCTAGGACGGTTATCACCTTCCATAGCCTGGGACTTTACCCCAGAAGAGGCGAGCAATCCTACTAAACTAACACGCCATCTGATAGAAGGGTGCCTCGCTTATCCCAATGAGAACAAACAACTTCTTGCACTTTACTGGGGCCTGGCCTGTGCTTACCGAGCCACAGTTCAATACTCTATGAGGACTATGGCTGAGGCAGGCACCCAAACACTACCTGAGGACACCATGGTGGAGATGGGGACCCAGACAGCAACCAGAGAGATTGCCCCAGTTGTAAAAAAGAAGCAGTGGACAAGGAGGTCAACAGGTCCCTCTCATCGATTGATAAGGGATGAGGAAGATTATGATCAAGAGGCTGGTCCATCAAGTGGAAGATCAGAGGATGTGAGTGAGATTAGACAAGAAGCAGAGACTACTCGGTCCTTGACCTCAGCAGAACTGAGAGACATACGCAAGGATTATAGTCGCCAGCCAGGAGAGCGAATTGCTGCTTGGCTGCTCTGGTGCTGGGATAATGGGGCTGACAGCCAACTGCTGGAAGGCAAAGAGGCCCAACAATTGGGACCCTTTGCTAGAAACAGAGGTATTGAGAAAGGCATTGCAAAGGAGACAGGCATATGCAGCCTCTGGAGACGACTCCTGCTAAGTGTGAGGGCCAGGTACCCATGCAAGGAGGACCTTATGAGTTCTCCAGGGAAGTGGAATACGGCAGATGAAGGAATCCAATACTTAAGAGAATTAGCGGTGTTGGAAGTTATCTATAGTGATTTAGATGATCAAAGTGTCTCCACAGATCCAGAAGATGTCCCATGCACACGGGCCATGTGGAGGAAAGTGATCCAGGGCGCTCCAGCATCGTATTCTAACAGCCTAGCAATGATGTACTATTTGGATGAGGATGCACGGTCTGTGGAGATTGTGTCAGCCTGGCTCCAGAATTTTGAAGATAACCTCTGTACTAATTCATTTCCACGCGCCAGTGCCTCATTGACCAGGTCTACTCCAAGAAATCTGTCCCCTCCTGCCTCAGTCGGAGGGAAAGGGAGCCCCAGACGCACACCACATGGAATACTCTGGTTTTTCCTTCGTGACCAGGGAGAGGACATGAGGAAGTGGGATGGTGAACCCACTTATAAACTGGAAGCTCGGGTACGTGAACTGAAAGGAAAAACAACAACTAAAAAGGGATCATTTAAGAAAACAGCAAAGGTATCTGCTGTAAAAAGCCAAGAAAGTAATCAACGATCTCTCAGGAGAAAAAGAATTGAGGTTACACCCCTTGATCCCGATGAGGGGACCTCTGGCCAGGTACTACCCAGATCAGACAGTGAATGCTCTGATGAGGACCAGGAGTAGAGGGTCCCTGCCTTCGGCCAGGAGGAGGAGAGGGATGACAGAGTATATTGGACTGTGTGGATTCGATGGCCTGGCACATCAAAGCCACAGAAATACAAGGCGCTGGTAGACACAGGGGCACAGTGTACATTGCCATCAGGGCATAGAGGTACTCAATCTCTTTGGATTTCTGGAGTGACAGGAGGCTGCCAAGAGCTGTCTGTATTAGAAGCTGATGTGAGCCTAACAGGGGACAAGTGGGAAAGACATCCCATTGTGACTGGCCCAGAAGCCCCTTGCATTCTTGGTATTGATTACCTCAAGAGAGGGTACTTCAAGGATTCAAAGGGTTATAGATGGGTTTTTGGTGTGGCCACGGTGAATACAGAGAAGATCAGACAGCTGTCTACCCTGCCTGGCCTTTCAGAAAGTCCTTTTGTTGTGGGATTGCTGCAGGTTGAAGAACAACAGGTGCCAATTGCTACTAGAACAGTGCACTGACGGCAGTATCGCATAAAACCGAGACTCCTGGGTCCCATTCATGAACTGATTCACCAGCTGGAGATCCAGGAGTGATCAGCAAAACACACTCACCTTTTAACAGCCCCATATGGCCAGTGCCAAAATCTGATGGAGGATGGAGATTAACTGTGGACTATCGTGGCCTGAATGAAGCGACACCACCACTGAGTGCTGCTGTACCAGACATGCTAGAGCTCCAGTATGAGCTGGAGTCAAAGGCAGCTAAATGGTACGCTACTATTGACATCGCCAATGCGTTCTTCTCAATCCCATTGGCAGCAGAGTGCAGGCCACAATTTGCTTTCACCTGGAGGGGTGTTCAATACACGTGGAATCGATTGCCCCAGGTGTGGAAGCATAGTTCCACCATTTGTCATGGACTAATTCAGAGTGAACTGGAAAAGGGTGAAGCCCCTGAACATCTCCAGTACATTGATGACATCATTGTGTGGGGCGATAAAGCAAAGGAAGTGTTCGAGAAGGGAGAAAAAGTCATTCAAATACTCTTAAAGGCTGGGTTTGCTATAAAGAAAAGCAAAGTCAAAGGACCTGCAAGAAATTCAGTTCTTGGGAATAAAGTGGCAGGATGGACGCCGTCATGTACCTATGGACGTGGTCAACAAGATAACAGCCATGTCTCCACCGTCCAACAAGAAAGAGACACAATCCTTTCTAGGCCTTGTAGGGTTCTGGAAAATGCATGTTCCAGGCTACAGTCATCTTGTCAGCCCTCTCTATCGAGTAACTCGAAAGAAGAATCAATTTGAATGGGGTAGTGAGCAGCAACAAGCTTTCGAACAGATCAAACAAGAGATAGCTCGTGCAGTGGCACTTGGGCCCATTCGCACAGGACCATCGGTGCAGAATATCCTTTACACCGCAGCTGGGGAGCATGGTCTTACTTGGAGCCTCTGGCAGAAGACACCAGGTGAAACCCGAGGTCGGCTGTTGGGATTTTGGAGTAGAGGATATCGAGGATCAGAAGCCCACTATACACCAACTGAGAAGGAGATCTTAGCAGCCTATGAGGGAGTTCGAGCTGCATCAGAAGTAGTGGGCACAGAAGCAACTCTCCTCTTAGCACCAAGGCTGCCTGTGCTGCATTGGATGTTCAGAAGAAACATCCCTTCTACTCATCATGCCACCAGCGCTACATGGAGTAAGTGGGTAGCACTGATTACACAGCGAGCTCGACTGGGAAAACCAAACCACCCAGGAATTCTGGAAGAGATTATGGACTGGCCAGAAGGTAGGGATTTTGGAGCATCGCCTGAGGAAGTGGTTCGTGCCCAAGAGGCATCACCATACAACGAGTTACCTGAAGATGAAAGGCCTTATGCTCTGTTTACTGATGGATCATGTCGTGTAGTAGGAAGCCATCGGAAGTGGAAAGCTGCTGTATGGAGTCCTACACGACAAGTTGTTGAGACTACTGAAGGAGAAGGTGAATCAAGTCAATATGCAGAGGTGAAAGCCATCCAACTTGCTCTAGAAATTGCTGAAAGAGAAAAGTGACCAGTACTTTATCTTTACACAGATTCTTGGATGGTGGCTAATGCCTTGTGGGGATGGCTACAGCAGTGGAAGAAGACCAATTGGCAACGCAGGGGCAAGCCTATTTGGGCTGCCTCACTGTGGCAGGACATTGCTGCTCGGGTGGAGAACATGCCTCTGAGGGTACGTCATGTTGATGCTCATGTGCCCAAGAGTTATGCTAATGAAGAACATCAAAACAATGAGCATGCAGACAAGGCTGCCAGGATTGATATAGCTCAAGTGGATCTAGACTGGGAGCGAAAAGGTGAACTGTTTGTAGCTCGATGGGCCCATGAAACATCAGGACATCTAGGGAGAGATGCTACATACAGGTGGGCTCGTGACCGAGGGGTGGACTTGACCATGGAAGCCATCGCACAGGTCACACATGACTGTGAAACCTGTGCTGCCATCAAGAGGGCCACCAGAGCCAAGTCTCCCTGGAACAGAGGGCGGTGGCTGGGTTTTCGCTATGGGGAGGCCTGGCAGATTGACTATATTGGACCACTGCCACGAACACGCCAAGGCAAGCGCTACATCCTCACCATGGTGGAAGCAACTACAGGCTGGTTAGAAACATACCCTGTAAATCATGCTACTGCCCGAACACTATCTTAGGCCTTGAACGGCAAGTCCTGTGGCGGCACGGTACCCTGAACGGATCGAGTCTGACAACGGACTCACTTCAGGAACAATGCCATCAGCTCCTGGGCCAAGAAACATGGCATCGAATGGGTGTATCACATTCCCTATCACCCACAAGCCTCTGGGAAGGTTGAAAGATATAATGGACTGTTAAAGACTATGCTGAAAGCATTGGGTAATGGAGCATGGAGGCACTGGGATGTAAATTTAGCAGAAGCCACTTGGCTGGTTAATTCTCGAGGATCTGCTAACCGTCCTGGTCCTGCCCAAACAGAACCCTTGCACACTGTGGGGGGAGATAAAGTCCCTGTAGTACACATGGGAAAGTGGCTAGGAAAGGCAGTGTGGGTTGCTCCTCCCATGGGGAAAGGCAAACCCATTCGTGGGATTGTCTTTGCTCAGGGACCTGGATGTACATGGTGGGTAATGAAAAGAAATGGGGAGACTCAGTGTGTGCCACAAAGGGACCTAACACTGGGGGAAAGGTAATTTAGAATGTGAATAATGTGAATTGCATGTTGCAGAAAGTAATGAAGCAAGAAGAACACGGACTGATGAAGTTCTCCAAGGATCAAGAATGACACAGTGGTTGAGACCATTTGGAGTTGGTGCCCAAGAACAGAATATCCTGCTTCTGTCTTGAATATTCCCAAATGACATCCACAGGAGCAGAAAGAAAACTTTAAGAGAGGACTGAGACATTGATATAAGTCTCTATATGTTGAAGTATTGAGATAGTTTAAGTATGTAGATCAGGTTGTGAATGTAAGCAAGAAGTTATTTTTGTGTTCTTCTGTTATTTTGGTGTGAGAATCAAATGAGATGGTTAAATGTATTGAAATGTGTAAAACCTGAGCTTGATGCAAATGGTATGGAATAAGGGGTGGAGATTGTATTGGGTTGAACTGAGGTGGAGTTAATTCTCCTCACAGCATCGTTTTAGTGCTGTGTTTTTTTGCAGCAGCAGTTGATAACACAGCAGTGTTTTGGCTACAGCTGAATTCGGTATCTGAGCTGTGTCCTTTCAACATTTCCCTGGCCCAGGAGTACATTGAGGGGTGGGCAGGATCTTGGGAGGGGACACAACTGAGCCAGCTGACTCAGGCTGGCCAAAGAGGTATTCCATACCATATGACGTCAGCTCAGGTATAAGAAGGACGTGAAAGAAGGAAGTGTTGGGGGATTCGTCCATGGCGTTTATCCTCCCAAGGAACCACCAAGCTTAGAGAGCCCTGCTTCCCGAGACCGACCACCGTCCTGCTGATGGGAAGTAGAGACTAACATCTCTCTCTCTGCTTTCTTTGCTTCCGCGCGGTCTATTTGCTGTTTGCTTATTAGTGTTATTAAATTGCTCCTATCTTATCCCCGGCTTCTGTTATATTTTCTTTCCCTTCTTCCCCTGTTCACTTAAGAGGGGGAGTGATAGAGCGGCTTGGTGGGTATCTGGCCTCCAGGCCAGAGCCAAACCACCACAGAGAGCAAGCTGCTAGAGGTTATGGAAATGGAAATGTAGAATCAACGTCTCACTATTGGAGATTTATCTGGAGCTAACAAACTGTGCAAGGTTATATATGATGTGGAACAGAGCATGAGAAGCTGTTCTGTGGATCTTTTATATCCTCTCTTGAGGTGTAGGACATGTATCAACACCTGCTTGTTTTCCTCTATTGAAAGGATCATAGAATGATTTTGGTTAGAAAAGGCTTTTAAGATTGTCAAGTCTAACACACTGCTTGTGACTAGCTGCCAGCTGGATTTAACTCCATTCACTACCAGCCTTTGGGCCTGGCCTTTTAGCCACTTGGTGTTTTCCTTTCTGTGTATCTCAAACTAAAGGGCTGCTGAGCAAAAGGCTAGTGGAGGAAGGCAGCAGTAGTAACTTATTTCATGACTGACTCTGCTTTTATATGAATCTGTAAAAGCACAATTAGATATGAAATAAAATTTTATTAGATAAATGCAATGATGAAGTTGATAGTGAGAGCCTAGGCTCATTCTGTGTCAGTGTGGTCAGATGTGCTGTTTTTGTCTGAATGGCCTTGCAGATACCAGCATCACACTTTCTAAAATCCAGTGAGTTTTCAGTCTGAATAAAGAATAAGATATTGGGTATCAGTTTCCATCTTTCAGGAGTGATGATGGCCATGTTAACGGAGGATTATTTCAGGCTTTGTCTCTGACAGTGGCTGTACGAATTATCAGTCAAAAGAGACAAATCTGTGATTTATTTGGGCATTGACAAAAGGGTTCTTGCAAAGGCACTGAGTGGTGCTTCAGAAGCACAAATTCAGAATGGTTGGGTTGCATCACATAGTTAATAAAGCCTTAGTAAAAGCTTGTGCAACTGTGACCATTTGAGGCTGTCCCCTTAAGAAAGGGAACATCGTGGTCGGGTGTTTGTAAACGAAAGACGGATCTAAACTAATTTCATTGGTAGTTTGGGAGGAAGCACCTTTTGAACTGGGAGTGCAGCAGAGTATCCTGGGCATTCCTGCACTTTTGTGGTCAGTCTGTCTTCCCCCTCCTTCAGTGGCTTGCAGCCCACAGCTTCTGGGCTTTCGGCCAGGCTTGACCTTGAAACTGATTGTGAGAGTCTAATAAGTTTGTCTCTCTCTATGTAAGTCAACAAAGATAAAGTCATAGCAGAGCCACTGGAAAGAAGGTGGAAAGAATCCTGTCCACCAATCCTGGATGCAAATCAGCTTGTGATTGCATCGTGATAACATGGGACTACAACAATGGACCCAAGGACCCAGCCATCACACCTTTAGGGCAAGATAATCTCCACCTGTTTCCTGAGCTTTGTCTGGATGGAGACGGGGTAGACAGATTTCCCCCCCCCTCCAGCCAGGTTCTTGCCCAACACACACAGATTTCCTGCCACGGGAATTCCTGAGGGTCAATATTTGACTATATACCAACACCTGCCTGAGGACTAAAAAAACTGTATAAAAGACTTGAGCAACTACTGGTTTGTAGAGAGAGAAACAGAGAGAGAAACAGAGAGAGAAACAGAGGAGAGAAACAGAGGAGAAAAACAGGGAGAAAAACAGAGATGAAGGAAAACACAGGAGACGGGCCAGGCCGCTGAGAAGAGAAAGCCAGGACGATGCTGCTCCGGAGAAAAGAAGCTGCCCGGAGGACCACAGCTCCGGCCAAATCCTCAGCACCCCTTCTCTACAGACCCAGGCTGCCCAGAGGAGCCTCAGCACTGTTCCTGTATCAACCCAACGTCTCCCCAGAGGACCACAGCTGTTCTCCAGCAAAAGCCTCACCAGCGTTTCTCTCTACAAACCCAACATCTGCAGCACCTTGCCTCCACAGACTTTAACTGTCTTGGGGGATGAGGTGTGGTAATATAATTCCTTTCCTCTTCTCCCTATCTATCTATCTCTCGTCTCTCCCTCTTTATTTTCTCCCTCTCCCTTTCTTATGTCCACTTTATTTATGTAATAAATAGTCTAGCTGTTGATACTTTGGCCTCGTTTGTGCCTTTAATTTCACAACACGGGAATATTTAAAAGAACTGTGTCTCCGGACCGAGACATCTAATGTCTCCGGACCGTGACATTTAACTGGCGTAGTCGGCAGGATTCCCGTGCAGTGAAAAGTATCACAGCAAAATTATTGCATTTCTGAGAACCCCGAAATGTGTGTGTGTGCCTGAGACGTACTTTTAGTACGGCGAGAGTGGAGTCCAGATTCGCGTTTCCACTCGCCCACAGGGAAGTGGCCGGAGAAGGACGAAGCGAAATTTTCAGAGAGACTGTGTGGGAGTTCTCAAAAGGTTTAAATGTGTGTGCTTTCTCGGGAAGATTATCTGGGGTACAACTGTTGGTTTTATAGTGTGACCTCCTCGAGAATCCTCTGTACCCTGCTTTAAATTTGTGTGCTTTCCCGGGAAGATTATCTGGGGTACAACTGTTGACTGTATAGTGTGACCTCCCGAGAATTCTCAGTACCCTCTTTTAGGAAACCCAGTTTTGGTGATATTTGTAAAGGGTGTATCCTCTCGGGAAAGTGTGGCTTTCCTGAGAAGCCTAGTATTGAAGCAAAAGTTGAGAAACTGCTGCCGGTGTGTGTTCTCTCAGGGAAACAGAGTTACTCTTCCCTAAGAATCACAAGGTTGTTGTCCTGGTGTAACATAAATTTGAGGTACAAAAGCTGAGAAGCTTTTGCAAGTGTGGGTTCTCTCAGGGAAATAGTGTTACTTCCCTGAGAAGCCCAGGTTGCTGTTGTTTTTTCTTGTGTGTGACCTCTCCTGAGAAATCTATTGTGCATTTTTCCTGGAGAAGATTATTTTGGAGTAATCCTTTTAAAAGTGTATGTTTTTCCAGGGAAGATTTTGCTGGTACA
This sequence comes from Melanerpes aurifrons, assembly GCA_011125475.1. Taxonomy (NCBI): domain Eukaryota; kingdom Metazoa; phylum Chordata; class Aves; order Piciformes; family Picidae; genus Melanerpes; species Melanerpes aurifrons. Next base: position 980,852 of record WWNC01000123.1, on the reverse strand, counting down.
AACAGTGTTTTGATCTGATTTCCCTGTGAAACTTAGTGCCCTATTAAGAAATGCTTTGTGAAACAAAAGAGATGGCCGGGAGTGAGCGGCTTTTTAGCCTTTTAGAAGTTCACGGTGCCCGCCCATCTGTACAGGTACTTGACTGGGCCCGTGGAAATTGGCATAATTTCCAGAGTGTGGCTGATAGAATTGTGGCCCTGCAGAAAGATGCAAGAGCAAAAGCCGGGAAAGGCAAAGGTTTTATTTGTGCGGTTTTAGGTGCCTGTTTAGCCGCCTCAGTGAAGGAGAAAGAGGAATGGCATGAACAGGAGAATAAAACTATTTCCTCTTTGCAGGACTTAGTTTCGTCACTACAAAGCCACGTTGCCACTTTGAAAGACGTAGTGGCAGATCTTAAAATTCAATTGGAAAAGGAGAGGAGGCAAAATTCGTATTTGGACTCAAAAGAGGGTGTGAATTACTTGGAGTCTGCCCCTATGTGCCCTCGGGCAGAATTGACAGCGGCTAAGGAAGCTGCTGCATATATCAGACCTCTCATTAAAACTGCAGTTTTATATGAGGATGGGGAGGTTACCCCCACTATCACAACCAAAGAAACGCCTTTCTCCTACACTGAATTAGCCAAAATTCGTACAGAATTTGCACGCTCTGCTGAGGAATCTGAGGTGGAATATGTCTGGCGAGTTTCAAAAACTGGAGGTGATCAGATTCTGTTAACAGAAGCTGAAGCCATGGGCTATTGGGGTGATAATGTTTTTCTAACTACAAAAACCAGAAGTGGACCCCTAAGCCTTACTCAGAGGGCTGCCTATTGGGCAGGGGGGTTTGATCCAAAGGAGAGGGGTGAACCTGTAACTCTGCAGGGAGGGATGAATCAGATAATGGAGAATGTGCAAAAGGCTGCATGCCTGCAGATGATTTATGAAAGGGAACTAAAACATCATTTTGAATCTCCCCTGTCTCTCCTGGTGGATGCAAACAGAATGACTCCTTTGATCAGGGGTCTCCCTGACGTGCTTAAAATAAGAGGTATCCAGCTTCAAAAAGAAATAGCTAATACCCCACTTTCTTCCAGGACATGGCAAGATGTGGGGAGGGAGTTATTAGATTATGCTAGGCAGTATAATATACCTGAGGAAATTAAAAAACCTCAAACTAGAGGCTTGAGACATGTGAAAATGACTCACCCACCAAGCCCCCAAGGCCAGATGCGCCGTATTCCTAGTAGGCACCTGGCTAGGGGCAGGGAACACTTGAATACCCGGCAATATTGGTGGGGGATGGGTCGGGAGAAAGGTATTCCAAAAGAAGTGGTTGATGGGGTAGCCACGAGGCAACTACAAATCATTGTGCAATGTTGGCCCGAGCCTAAAAAGAGGGCTGAGGTCACTGCTCCCCTCTTGGTGGGACCATTTGGTGAGGGGAGGGGTATGGCCCCCAGGGCAACCAAGGGCTTCACTTCCCAGTGGTGAATTGGGGGGGTGAAGCATGAGTCAGGAGATCACCAAAAAATTGTACTTGGTTTGGAAAAAGGCTTTTGTTTGTGTTTAGCTTGGCTTTGAGAGAACCTGAACCAATCAACGATACTTACAGGCCCATTCAAAGTAATTATCACCTGAGAGGGTGGCTCTGAATGGTAACCTGGAAATACCAGTTTTGTATGTTTCAAGGTTGTGTTTCTTATTTAAGTTCTAATGCTAAATTTAAGTTCTAATGCTGAAGACTACCTGATGTATTGTCAGAAGGACTTGTCTTGCTACAATATGGAAGACTTCTCAAGTTTTGCATCACAGAAGACATCTCTTCAAGGACTGTACTTTCCATAACCCCGCAGACATTCAGATCTGGACGGAAGCTCACTTCAATTCCAAACTGAAGGACTGACGGGGTGGGGGGGGTATGGGTTTGTTTGTTCTCCTGGCTTCCAGGAGGAACAAGGATGCTTTCACCTTCTGTAATTACCTGGTTTAATTTTGTTATAATTGTCAATCTTGTATAAATCCCTGTTGCATACAGTGATTCAACATGTAGTGTCCAATATGCAGTTTGTGTCTAATCATGGTGTACAACAGATTTGTGCCATTAGCCAATCAAAACTTATGTCTATTGCAAAAATTGTTTAAAACTTCTTTCCTTTCTTTTCCACTTCTTTCCTTTCTTTTCTTTCTTTCTTCCTTTTATCTTTGATTGACGGGGTGGTGTGAGAGTCTAATAAGTTTGTCTCTCTCTATGTAAGTCAACAAAGATAAAGTCATAGCAGAGCCACTGGAAAGAAGGTGGAAAGAATCCTGTCCACCAATCCTGGATGCAAATCAGCTTGTGATTGCATCGTGATAACATGGGACTACAACAATGGACCCAAGGACCCAGCCATCACACCTTTAGGGCAAGATAATCTCCACCTGTTTCCTGAGCTTTGTCTGGATGGAGACGGGGTAGACAGATTTCCCCCCCCCTCCAGCCAGGTTCTTGCCCAACACACACAGATTTCCTGCCACGGAATTCCTGAGGGTCAATATTTGACTATATACCAACACCTGCCTGAGGACTAAAAACTGTATAAAAGACTTGAGCAACTACTGGTTTGTAGAGAGAGAAACAGAGAGAGAAACAGAGAGAGAAACAGAGGAGAGAAACAGAGGAGAAAAACGGGGAGAAAAACGGAGATGAAGGAAAACACAGGAGACGGGCCAGGCCGCTGAGAAGAGAAAGCCAGGACGATGCTGCTCCGGAGAAAAGAAGCTGCCCGGAGGACCACAGCTCCGGCCAAATCCTCAGCACCCCTTCTCTACAGACCCAGGCTGCCCAGAGGAGCCTCAGCACTGTTCCTGTATCAACCCAACGTCTCCCCAGAGGACCACAGCTGTTCTCCAGCAAAAGCCTCACCAGCGTTTCTCTCTACAAACCCAACATCTGCAGCACCTTGCCTCCACAGACTTTAACTGTCTTGGGGGGGGATGAGGGGTGTGGTAATATAATTCCTTTCCTCTTCTCCCTCTATCTATCTCTCGTCTCTCCCTCTTTATTTTCTCCCTCTCCCCTTTCTTATGTCCACTTTATTTATGTAATAAATAGTCTAGCTGTTGATACTTTGGCCTCGTTTGTGCCTTTAATTTCACAACACGGGAATATTTAAAAGAACTGTGTCTCCGGACCGAGACATCTAATGTCTCCGGACCGTGACACTGATAAACTGCAAGGCCTGTATTAACCGCTTTCCAATTAACACATAACTGCTTTTAATTTTTTTCTCTTTTCTCTCTTTCTAACCCTCTCTGGGGAAAGGGGGAGAGAAGGGGGAGCAGAGGTGGAGAACCCCCTCAGCAGAGGGGGGAACTCTCATTTCTGTGCTACTTTGTTGTATATTTCTGTATATATTGTAAATACTGTAAATTCTGTATATATTTCCCTGCGTTTCCCTAAACGGCTTTGTAAATATACAGCACCCACTGCTTTGCTAATTCAGCTGTGAGTTTTTTTTCCTCACTTTCCGGGGGGAGGAGAAGGCCCGGCCTTTCCCTTCCAACCCTGCCACAGCAACACTCTGGTTTGTTGAGTGTTCACTGCTTAGTGTTGCTTTCTTCTGCTGTTGCTTTCCACCTTGAATATAAGTTTGGAAATGTGATTTCCTGTATTTCCTTTAACTTGCAGTGCTGCACGCTTGCTTTAAACTCCTTTAAGCTCCTCAGATAATTTATTTAAATAAATTAAAAATCTGATCCTTCTATTATGTATCTTGGGTAGGATTTGGATTTGGGCTTGTAGTATCCGGGGTTTTAAGCTGGCACTGCATGGGGATGAATTCTGCAAACTGAATCAGTAAAGTTATCAGCTGATTAATGAAGCCAAACACGTCATTTTTTATATTATTTTTCTCCTATTTTTATGCATCACTTGTAGTCATGTAACTAATATGTAAAACTGAAGGATTATAAACTTTAATACTAATTAATTCATCCTCATTCCATTTCTAGGCGAGTAATTCTTTTACAGTGTGATCATTTGCACAGGGAGTGCATTTCAGTTGAACCTGCTGCTGGTAAATGGCAGTGACTACTACTAAATTCCACGTATTGAAGGAGTGCAGTTGAGGTATGCTACATTGAGCATTACTTTTAATAGGGAAAATTATTTTCCTTTAAAAATAAGTTCCTAAGAGTTAAAATTAATTCACCACTTCTAGTGGAATATTAGTGTAAATCTGACCATCCACATTATAAGGCTTGCTGCTATGTGCATGCTGGTTTGGAATAGAGATCTTTTCAAGGTTTAGAAGAGAGATCATCTTGAGTTAAGCTCTGTTAGAACAACCCTCACATTCAGTTACAAGAATGGGGCAGGTCAAGAGCATATAGGGAGGTTATTCATGCTCTGCATTTGGGGCATCCCTGCTGCAGCACTTAGGATATGTTGGCATACTGCAGAAAGAGTTGTTTCTGCCATGGTGGACTGCTGTCTGTGTTTCGTTTACTTCTGTCTCTTAGTCAGGAAAGGAAGATTTAGGTTGGATATCAGGAAAAATTTGTAAAGCACTGGAATGAGCTGTCCATAGAAATGGTGGAGTCGCCACCCTTAGAGGCACTTAAAGCTATGTAGATACTTAGGGACATGGTTTAGCATTGGTCTGGTGGTGCTGGGTTAACAGTGGGACTTGATGATCCTAAAAGGTCTCTTCCAACCAAGACAGTTCTATGAATCTATTCTATGAATTTGGCAGAGCATGAGCAAGAAGTGTGCAGGTCCCTGAGGCTGGGTGGCTGCTGGGAATGCTCACACATCCTGGTGTTCTAGGGGGATGGATTACATCACGATGAGACCGTCTTTGCATCAGTGTAAAATTTCAATTGTACTGTAACCAAGAGATGTTTGACTGTGTCTGTGTGAAGTCGGAGTGTGCAGAAGATGAGCTGTCATCTTTGGGACTCTGGACTGAGATTAAAAAAAAACCTTTTGAAATATTCCCAAATCTTTTCTTAAACTTTCTTTGGCAAAGTAAAGCAGAGACCTAGAAAATATCTTAAATTTGGGCTAAATTACTTTGCCAAGAAATGGAGTCTTAGAAAGAAAGAAAATGATGCTGTTTTAGTTAAGGGACTATTTCTCATCTCCAAAACCCCAGTTCTAGTTTTGTTGTAAAGGTCTTGCTTTGTTCTGCTGACTTTGTTACATATTGCAGAATCCCTTCTGTATGTGGAGGTTACCTGGGAAAACAGTGGCCCCTGATTTTGGTAAACTGCCAATCTCCTTTAGGTTTCTAATGAGTAATATTCTGAAATCAGATTTTAAATGCCCACTGCATTTGCTGTGGCATTAGTGGGATAAAAGAAATAAAATATGGATAATGACATGTTGTATGTAATGGTTAACAGCAGTTTAGTAATAACTGGTTTGTGTAGACATTTTTAAGTATCACAAATACAAGAATGCAAGACTACATTTTAAGGAAGGACTGGTTCAAAATTAATGTCTAACCTTTGTATTTCAGTTGCACTGCTTCAGATTCTTGCTCTAAAATTTAAAGCATGTCCTGAAGGAAGAAAGCTGCCTTTTTTCCCCCCCTTAAATAAAAAGCTTCCTTTACACAAGACTCAAAGGATAGCCACAAAAGCACAAGCTGAGCATAAATTTTTGAGTGTTAATCTTTTCAATGCACTAGAGTAAATTTTGGAAATGGAAATGAGCTGACACCTAATGAAGATTTAAATGTTTAGCCATTTGCGACAAAAATTCAACTTTAGAATAAACAGAGTATGGCATTTAGAATAAACCAAACCAGGTTGGAAGAGACCTTCAAGATCATTGCGTCCAACCCATCAACCAATCCAACCCACCCAAACAGCTAACCCATGGCACCAAGTACCCCATCAAGTCTCCTCCTGAACACCTCCAATGACGGCAACTCCACCACCTCCTTGGGCAGCCCATTCCAATGGGCAATCACTCTTTCTGTATAGAACTTCTTCCTAACATCCAACCTGAACCTCCCCTGGCACAGCCTGAGACTGTGTCCTCTTGTTCTGGTACTGGCTGCCTGGGAGAAGAGACCATCATCCGCCTGTCTACAACGTCCCTTCAGGTAGTTGTAGAGAGTGATAAGGTCACCCCTGAGTCTCCTCCAGGCTGAGCAACCCCAGCTCCCTCAGTCTTTACTCATAGGGCTTGTGTTCCAAACCCCTCACCAACTTTGTTGCCCTTCTCTGGACTCGTTCCAGCAAGTCAACATCCTTCCTAAACTGAGGGGCCCAGAACTGGACACAGTACTCGAGGTGTGGCCTAACCAGTGCAGTGTACAGGGGCAGAATGACCTCCCTGCTCCTGCTGGCCACACTGTTCCTGATGCAGGCCAGGATGCCATTGGCCCTCATGGCTGCCTGGGCACACTGCAGGCTCATGTTCAGCCTGCCATCAACCAGTATCCCCAGGTCCCGCTCTGCCTGGCTGCTCTCCAGCCACTCTGACCCCAGCCTGTAGCACTGCATGGGGTTGTTGTGGCCAATGTGCAGAACCCGGCACTTAGATGTGTTAAATCTCATGCCGTTGGATTCTGCCCATCTGTCCAGCCTGTCGAGGTCTCTCCGCAGAGCCTCTCTACCCTCCAGCAGATCAACTCTTGCCCCCAGCTTGGTGTCATCAGCAAATTTACTGATGATGGACTCAATGCCCTCATCCAGATCATCAATAAAGATGTTAAAGAGCACAGGGCCCAGCACTGATCCTTGGGGCACACCACTAGTGACTGGCTGCCAGCTGGATGTGGCACCATTCACCACCACTCTCTGGGCTCGGCCATCCAGCCAGTTCCTAACCCATCGCAGTGTGCTCCCGTGCAAGCCATGGGCTGACAGCTTGGCCAGCAGTTTGCTATGGGGGACGGTGTCAAAGGCCTTGCTGAGGTCCAGGTAGACTACATCCACAGGCCTCCCCACATCCACCAGGCGGGTCACCTGATCATAGAAGGAGATCAGGTTGGTCAGGCAGGACCTGCCCTTCCTAAATCCATGCTGTCTGAGCCTGATCCCTTGGCCAACCTCTAAGTGCTGTGTGATTGCACTCAGGATGACCTGTTCCATGATCTTGCCTGGCACTGAGATCAGGCTGACAGGCCTGTAATTCCCTGGCCCATCCAACCGGCCCTTCTTATGGATGGGGACCACGTTGGCCAGCTTCCAGTCCTCTGGGACCTCTCCAGTGAGCCAGGACTGCTGGAAAATGATGGAGAGTGGCTTGGCCAGCTCATCTGCCTGCTCTCTCAGCACCCTAGGATGGATCCCATCTGGTCCCATAGACTTGTGGGGATCCAAGCTGCTAAGGAGAGTTCCAACCACCTCCTCATGGAACATAGGGAAACTGTGCAGCTCCCTGGCTCCTTCTGCCAGCTCTGCAGGCCAGCTGTCAGGAAGACGTTCTGTCCTTCTAGTAAAAATTGAGGCAAAGAAGGTGTTAAGTATCTCTGTCTTTTCCTCATCCCTTGATACAACATTTCCCTCCATGTCAACCAAGGAGTGGAGGTTGTCCTTTCCCTTCCTCTTACTGTTAATATATTTATAGAAGGACTTTTTGTTGTCCTTCACAGTAGAGGCCAGTTTAAGCTCCAAATGTGCTTTTGCCTCCCTAATTTTCTTCCTACATGATTTGGCAACATCCTTAAACATTCCGTGGGTTGCCTCCCCTCTCTTCGAAAGGTGATACACCCTCTTTTTTTCCCTTAGTTCTATTAAAAGTTCATTAACCATCCAGGCTGGCCGTCTGCCCCGGCGGCTCATCTTCTGGCACATTGGCGCAGCCTGTCCCTGAGCCTTCAACAATTCTTCCTTGAAGCAGGTCCAGCCCTCCTGGACCCCTTTATTAGTAAGGGCTTTATCCCAAGGAACCCTCTGAATTAGTTCCTTGAGTAACCTGAAGTCTGCCCTCCGGAAGTCCAGAGTGGAGGTCTTCTTGCTACCCCTCTTAGCTTGACCAAAAACCGAGAATTCAATTATCTCGTGGTCACTGGACCCCAAACACCCTCCAACCACCACATCGCCCACCTGCCCTTCCCTGTTGGTGAAGAGGAGATCAAGCATAGCCTTGCCCCTGGTAGGCTCGCACAGCACCTGGGATAAGAAGCTGTCCTCCATGCATTCTAAGAACCTCCTAGACTGTCTCCTCTCTGCTGTGTTGAGATCCCAGCAGATGTCAGGCAGGTTGAAGTCGCTCATGCGAACAAGGTCCGGAGATCTTGAGACAGCCTTAAGCTGCCTATAGAATGCTTCATCAACATCTTCCTCCTGGTTGGGTGGTCTATAACAGACTCCAACCAGGGTGTGTGCCCTGCCGGTCTTCCCTCTAATTCTTATCCACAAGTATTCAACCTGATCGTCCCTAATCTCCATGTCAATGGCATCTAGTGCCTTCCTGATGTACAGGGCCGCCCCTCCACCCCTTCACAAAGAATAATGTCAGCAGAGAACACTGCGGAGTCTGCTGTGGCAGGTATGATTTAATCTCATGCGTGCACAGGCTCTACCAACTTCTGCACGGCTTAATAGCCTTTTCAAGAAGGGCATCTGCAGAATCTGTACATCTCCCTTGCTCCTGGAGCTTTTCATCACGTGGTTGTTGCAGTTTGAGCTGGGTGCCCCCTGCAATGTTTACTTCCTGTGTCCAGAAGTCCAGCCCAGAGGGGTGGACACAGGAAATTATATAGTATTTCCTACCACAATTCTTTGCACCACTATAAGATGCAGTGCAGAGTCTAGCACCTCCTCTTTTCTTCCTCCTCCGTCAGCCGGTAACTGGGGGAGATGCCTCCTGGCTTTGGGCCTGGCTAGGCCCAAGGCCATGGGGAGATGGGCAGCCTCAGATCTGGCCAACTGAGACTAGCCTAGCAGTGGGAGGGGGAAGAAGGAGCCCTGGGGGTCTTGGGTGCACCCTCAGGGGGGGATGGGATCTCTCTGGGTCTGTTTTGGGATCTTTCTTTGTCACTGCGCTTTTGGTTTTCTGTAAATGTTCACTGCTTTCTATTTAAACTTTCCATCACTTTTGCAATCCGTTTGTCTGAGTGTTTATTGTTGCCAGTGGTGGGGATGGGGGCTGCCTCAACCCAGCACAGTGGTTAAGTCCAGGGGTAGAAACACATGCCTTATTCCTTACTTGTTTTGGCCCAGCTTCTACATCCAGCCACTGTTTCTTAACTTGTCTTTATGTTCTAGATTTTTCATACATGGATACCTCCCATCCTCCTCAGAATCTAATGCACTGTGACAAGTAGCCTCTCAGTCTTCCTTTTGCTGAGCAAAATGAGTTCTTTATGGCTTTCACTGCATTTTCTGCAGCCTTTAAGTCATTTTTACAGCTCTTTTCTGTAGTAGGTCAATTTTTCAACCTCTAAAATACTTGTTCACAGAGGAAATTGATGTGATGTTCTAGCATTGGTCTCACCAGTGCCAGCTAAAAAGCACCGATTCCTACACACTGTTATCCTTTCTACAGATCCAAAGATCTATTTAGTCCTTTTATGCCATGATATTGGACTGGGAGCTTTTGTCGCTTGACTCTTCACAGACTTGCAGCTTCTTGTGATGCTGATCTTCATCCTTAATGTCAGCCTTCTTCATTTCCCACCTTTCTGAGGTCCTAGTTAGCTTTATGAAAAGGAGTTTTGGTTTAGTGGTGCCAGCCAGCCAGAGGCGACAGCACAGTACGTATGATTTGTTCAGTCCCTTTTACTTTCTGCTCTGCTAATCTGTTTCCCCAGGTCTGTGACTAGTGATTTATGTCAACATTTTCCTTCTAGAACTTTGGAAGAAGAGGATCCCCCATTAAGAAATACTCTGATAATACCAAATTGCGAATGACTCGAACAGATTAGATATTCCTCAATTAATCTGCCTATTCTTAGCCTGTTTAATATTTGCTGTCTGAACCTGTACAGTGAGAAAGTTGAAGTATTTTGTCACATGCTGTTGAAAATCTATTACCTTATCAATCAAATGTGTAATCCTGTCAGAGAACGAGATCAGGTTTGTGTGATACAGTTGATTTTTCTAGAAAATCTCATTGTATTCATTCTTATCTCTATGATTGGTGATCACTTTAGTTAGATATCAGCTTTCCATTTTTACTTGGGATTGATGTCAGGTGAATGCCCTATAATTGCCCAGTCATTTCCTTGCCCTTTGGAGAGCTATCACATTATCAGCACTCTTTCTGAAATACCCACATATTATTGTAGTGAAGGATGCTTATGGTCAGGATTGTGCCCCAAACATTTGTGTAGGATATATTTCTCTGTGTGTTAACCCTCCTTTGTTCCCCCTCCTTTCTGGAGGCGGCGGGGGGGGGATCCTGGCGCCACTGAGTCCAGGTAAACAGCCTACCTGGGCGTGGTCTCACCCCTGTAGTACACAAGAGGCAGGCAGGCTATATGTTTGTTTCCCTGGGTATAGCATATACTTAGGCCATATTTGGTAGGTGTTAGTTCATTGGTTAATCTTTGCGTTAGCAACAGATGCTTATTGGACCAGTATTCACTGGGGCAAATGGTAAATAGGGGTCGTTTGGCAAATGAGCCCCCCACCTCGGTGTTGGAGCCTGTGTGTGCGTGCGTGCCAGCCAGTGCTTTGGGAGGCCTCGTGGTCCTTTGCCACTGTCACCCAGCTGCGTGCGGTGCCATGGACAGCACTCCATGGGATCAACTGTTACGTGATCCATCGCTGTAGGAGAAAACCTGGTAGCCCGTGTGAACCAGCATTGCTGACCTGCCACTGCCCCTCTCCGAGCAAGGAACCTTTTGTATCCTGGGAGAGAACAGCAGAGCCACAGGGTGCAGCCACGTGGCCGACGCTATTTCCTGTCTCCTTATTACGGCACATCCATGCCACGTTGTCTGGACTATAAACATTATTAAGGAAAGACTTCACGAAGCTCTCAGCTTGGGAGTAAGCCAAGCCCTTCTTTATAGAGCTTCAGTTAGGATAGCGTTTATATTGCTCCGGGTGGAGGGTTGCCGGTCACTGACCAACCCCTCCCCCACCACTCTCTGACTCAGTTTCGATTATAAGTTCTGTGAATCATTTTTTATTTAAGTGCCCATACATAACATTCTGTAAAGATAGTTCCACTAACCGAATATTGATACCTGTGTGTGGTGGTTTAGGCTGGGTGCTGGCCCAGATGCCACTGCATAGACCACACCTGGGAGGTCCCAAGGGGTGGGCCCAGCCCAGGGGGTGGTCACAGGCACGTATTTCAATCCTATAATGCCCTGATCCCCTATAAAATGTCCATGCAGGGTCTTCACTTCCTCTTTCATCCCCAGCTGCAGCCTAGGTAAAATGGCGTGAGCTGCCTCCCTTGGGCCTGCCCAGGCCCGAGGCTTGGTTGGGGGGGGGGGGAGGAAAGAGCCCTGGGGGGGTTTGGGTGTACCCCCAGGTGGGGATGGGATGTTCTTGGGCATGTTCTGGGATTTCTCTCTTTGTCACGGTGCTTGTGGTTCTCTGTAAAGCTTTCATTGTTGTTTGTTTTTAAATTGTTTTCCTATTTAAACTTTCCATCACTTTTGCAATCCCTTTTTCTGAGTCATCGTTTCTGCCCTGTGGTGGGGAGGAGGTTTGCCCAAACCCATTACACTGTGAAGGGTGACTCTGTAAATACCCCGTTACAGAGTTTGTACATATATATAAATAAACTTATATTTTCATTGATACATCTGCTGCTCATTTCTGAGGGCATATCCACTATAATTATTAAAAATTAATGTCAGCAGGGCAGAGACTTCTGGGCTTTCTGGAGATGGCTGAGTGTTAGGTTACTGCCTGAATTTGAAAACCCCTATCCACTAGGGAAGGGCTAACACCCTCCCAGGTGGTATGCAGTCTGGAAGTCCTAATCCCCATGGGGGATACCTGTTGCCAAAGAGAAAATTGAAACATGAGCTATTCCCAAGCACTCCCACATTTCCATTATTTTTTCCCCCTTTCTCCCCCCCCCCCTTTCTCCCTGGAAAGGCTGTGTGTGGTGTTCATATAGATGCTCTAGTACATAAACAGACAGCTTGCAGAAAAGCTGGGTATAAACTGAAACAGGTGAAAGTTAATGTCAACAAGTACTGGAGCACTGCATTCACTGGGTGTGACAGTAAGTAACTGTCAAAGGTTAGGGTTGGGCTGGCCACTACCTGAGTGACAGATTCTCTCTATTAACACATTTCCCCTCCCAAAGAGAAGAGAAAGGGAATGAGAGACTGACAAATCAGAAAACTAAACCCACTTTAATAAAAATAATAACGTGAAAATGAAATACATACAAATATATACAAACCCAGTACCAAACCAACCCCCCTGATGGCAGCTGGTCACCTTTACTGCTGATGCTGTGGTGTAAGTCTAAGACTGGACTCAATGGCAGACAGGAACTGGATTCTGGAACCATGGATTGAGATTGAAGACAGACCAGAGTCTTCCTCAGATGCTGGCCCTTGAAGAGGAGAGCTTCACCCTTTTGATCCCTTAGCTTAAAAGCATTTGGTACATCACCTTTGCTAGTCAGTTCCCTGATCCTTATTCTGATTCTCTCCACCAGCACAAGGATGTTGTATTAGACTAAGTTCCCAAAACATGGAGAGGAATTGGTTCCTTTACACCTGTAAGAGCTATTAGTTTTATAAATGTATATTTCTTTTTATTTTTTATGATGAGGTGGGGAGCTGAAGGTTACCTATACTAGCCAATGGAGAAAGTGTGTATCACCTGTGCTATAAGGAACAACTTCAAGCCATTTTCATCGTAGAGCCAGTTGTCATCACAATTTTTAGTTCTGTATTAATTTGCTTACAAGCTACATGCTGAAATTGCCTGTCAAGCTATTAAAAATGGGGTTACTAGTTCTGTTCTCTGGACAGATTGCAAAAGAGTTTGATACCGTCGCCAGTATGAATCTTCCTGTGTAAGATCTGGAGTATGAACTCAGATGGAAAAGCAAATGCTGTTCAAAAGTAACAGATGATAAAATTAAAACCAGCAGGCAGTCTTTCAAACCTTCACTGTATAGACCACCATTAATGAAAAATTCAGTAGTAGTTTTGGCTTGGTGACAGCACTGGAGCTTCCTTCTCCCAGGTAGTAACTGAGCCAAAACATTTAATTCTGTGTATAAAGCTGCCACTGATTGAAGTAGAATTTGTTTAGATAAAGAAAATTGGAATTTGCTACTCCTTAAGAAATCTGCTGGCTAAACAGGGATTACTGAGTGCAGTGTGTGTTATCAAAAGAAAAAAACACTGGTGACTAGCAAAGGGAGAGTCATTTTTCAGTGCAGTCTGACAGAGTATAGGCATTATGAGGAGGACACTGAAATGCTGGAGCAAGTCCAGAGAAGGGCAGTGAAGCTGGTGAAAGGTCCGGAGAACAGGTCTTAAGAGGAACAGCTGAAGGAACTGTGGTGGTTTAGTCTGGAGAAAAGGAAGTTGAGGGGAGACCTTCTTGCTCTCTACAACTACCTGAAAGGTTAGAGTGAAGCAGGGGTCAATCTGTTCTTCCAAGTAAAAAGTGAGAGAACAAGAGGCTTCAGGTTGCACCAGGGAAGATTTAGACTGGATGTTAAGAAAAACTTTTTCGCCAAAAGGGTTGTTACACATAGGAACCAGTGGCCCTGAGAAGTGTTGGAGTCACCATTCCTGGACGTATTTAAAACACTTGTAGATGTGGTGCTAAGGGACATAGTTTAGTGGTGGACTTGGCAGCGCTGGGTTAACACTTCGGCTCACTGATCTTAAAATTATTTTCCAACCTAGTGCTATGATTCAGTTCTACTATTCTTTTCAGCTTCCAGGCTCCAGCAGTTGGAGACTGTGCAGATCTGCTTGTCATGCTTGTGCAGGTTGGCTAAGGAGCCCATGATGGCAGCTCTAGCTTTAATGAATTCTTGCCTCAGTGAGTGTTTAATCATGCCTCAAACAGATTGGCTTTTCAGAGGAAAAACAGTGTTTCTGTTCTGGTATCGCCATCCAGGTTAATGTAACGAGTGATTGAAACACACTGCCTGAGACACATCTGTCTGCTTCCCTCAGGACTATTTTCTTTCTGGCTTTTCCTGCAGTCTAAAGTTATCAACCCAGAACACTTGCTGTCGGTAGGAACTTACTGCTGCCTTTCCATATGTGCTGGCATCTCTGCTTCGGCCAAAAGCATGTTTCAGCTCCTGGTTTTGAGCTGACTTGAAATGGGAAGGGAGGCATTAAGGGGTAAGCTTTAGGGTCTCATCCAATTAAAAGAGCCTGTATTAGCATGACAAGTTTTAAAAACATCAAAATGGATATGGAATCAGCATTTCCTAGAGACCTGGCACAGGCTGCAGCCTGGAAGGACTTGATTGCAAGTGTTTTTATGTTTATCCCCTATTATGTTACACTGTCACCTTTTTCTGTCTGTGATGGGGTGGCAGTGTGGCTCTGAGACCTTGCCCTTGCATTCGAGACAGCAAAGCTGTTTGGTTCCAGAATTTTCAGAGAAATCTTTCATGAGAAGAAGCAGGTGGGTAAGTACTTGGAGCAGTCTGTGCCTTTGCTGCCTCTGCTGATTAAACATAATGGTACTCGTTAAGCCAGGCAGAGGCGCAGGCTGTGGCTCCTCTCCTGACTAATCCCTGCAGCTGCAGAACGAAGTGGGTGCTCCTGCTGGCATTGTGTGCTTGGACTCCACCAAGGGCAAGCAGAAGTGTAATGAACGCTCTAATTAGCTTGCTCCAATTGCACTGTGCTAAGCTCAGCCTCAACACCTAGCTGCAGTTAATTAAAACACAGTCTCAAGCTGCGCCAGGGGAAGTTTAGACTCTAGGTGAGGAGGAAGTTCTTCACCGTGCGAGTCATTCGTCATTGGAACTGGTTGCCCAGGGAGGTGGTTGAGTCATCGTCCCTGGAGGCGTTCAAGGGGAGATTGGACGTGGCACTTGGTGCCATGGTCTAGTCATGGGGTCTGTGTTGATAGGTTGGACTCGATGATCCTCGAGGTCCTTTCCAACCTAAGTTATACTGTGATACTGTGAAAAGTCAGGGTTGCTGAGGTTTGATTAGTACTGTGTGCTTGCTGCTAGATGAAACAATGGGAGAAAGGTGGGCAACTTGTGTAAGTTGTCAGCAATTGGTGACTGTGAACAGCCCTGTTTGGAGATCACTATCCTTCACAGGTGAGCCAGGGGAGAGTCGAACTGACTTAGAGAATGACACACAAGAGACTCAGTAAGTTTCTTGTATTATGCTTCTATTCTGGCGCGCCTGACACAGGTAGAATCATTTCAAAAGACCTGTGTGTGTTCAGAGAGTTTTGGGCAAACTTTTATACAAAAAGTTATCTGTCTATAATGATAGAGGTCCAGATGCTTCCTATCTATACAAAGCTTATCTATCTAAAAATAGCAGAAGTATACATATCATGCAGGTGTCCTTTATCTTATACAAAAGATCATCTTGTCCAAGACTAACAGAAGTGAATCACTAAAAAATACTGCTATTCCTTATCTATCCAAAGGCTGTCTGCCAACCCCTCTCCCCCTCCCTGCATTCCAGCATTTCAGCTAACAAGCAGAAAATTCTTATCAACTCTGTTATTCTGTTAATGAGACTTTTCTGTTCATCAATTCCCCCCTTTCTTACAGCCAAGAGTATATTCCTATACTATATTTTCTTAAAATAATGTCCTGTTTCCAGCTCATGCCTGAGTTTATAATTTTTATACTTATGGTAGGATTCTACACTACTCTTTCCAGTACACATAATTATCTTAATCAAAACTAACAGTAGTATTATCCAACAGTTAGGGAGATTAGTTTACAAAGACAATTCTTGACTAACATTTAAGTACCTATTTCCTTCCCATCCCTCAATAGTATCAACCAACAAACAAATCACAATTATCAATACAGCTCGAGCTTCAGGGGTCCCTGGGATTCAAGTTTCCATTCTTTTGCTGAAGTCTTCTGGACTCTGGTGTGGTGAATCCAAGCAGCTTGTTCCTTGATTTTGATGGCTGTGAAGGATGTCAATAACACCTGATATGGTCCGGTCCACTTGGGCTCCAGAGGGTTCTCTGAAAGAGATCTGACATAGACATAATCTCCAGGTTCCACATCATGGACTGGTCTGTCTAACCCTCTCACATTGGTTCCAATCACCTGTTTGTTAACAATGCTCAGGTTCTTATACATTTGCTGAACATACTTGTTCAACATTTCCTCTCTAAATTGCCCTGGTTCAGAAGGGTCCATAGTTCCTACTACATAAGGTCTTCCAAACAGGATTTCAAATGGGTCAACCCTTCCTTTATTCTTTGCTTAGTTCGAATTCGTAACAGGGCAATTGGTAATGCTTGTGGCCAAGGAAGGTTTGCTTCCTGTCCAATTTTTACTATCTGGTTTTTGATTAAATGGTTCATTTTCTCCACTTGCCCACTCGAATGTGGATTGTAGGGGGTGTGGAGTTGCCAATCAATCCCTAAAATTTTGCTCACCTGTTGTACCACCTTAGCCACAAAATGAGGTCCCCTGTCTGAGGAAATAGCAGCAGGTACCCCAAAACGAGGTATTATCTCTTGTAACACTGCCTTAGTAACCTCCCGTGCTTTGTTTGTGCGACAGGGAAATGCTTCTGGCCAACCAGAGAAGGTGTCAGTAAGTACCAACAGGTACCGTATCCCCCTTTCTTGGGAGCTCAGTAAAATCAATTTGCCATTGTTGTCCTGGATAATTTCCTTTGCTAATTTGTCCCAGTCTAACTCCTCTTCTTACTTTGGGGTTAGCCTTAAGACACACCTCACATTGCCGGGTTACCTGTTCGACCGTGGTGTATAACTTCCATGCTATACACTCCTGAACCAATTTTCGATACAGGGCTTCTGATCCCCAATGAGTCTTTGCGTGTTCCATCTGAACAAAAGCCCAGAGAAGGTTAGTGGGAATGATTAATTTCCCATCCGGTGTCCTGGCCCAGTCCTTTCCTGTCCTATTCCCCAAAAGGTCTTTAATTAATTTCTGATCCTCTGTGCTATACACAGGTTCTGGTTCTTTTTGCTCAATTGACAGTTTACCATCTGGGATCAAAACAAACTCTGACACCTTCCTCCCCTCCCTGGCCACCCTTTTAGCTGTTTCATTTGCCAGTCTGTTGCCTCTTTCTTGACCAGTATTCCCTTTTTGGTGTGCTTTGCAGTGCATTATGGCGACTTTGCTTGGCTTCTGCACTGCTTCTAGCAGCCTCAGTATTTCTTCTGCATGTTTAATACCTTTTCCTTGAGATGTCAACAGTCCTCTTTCTTTCCAAATGGCTCCATGGGCATGTACCACCCCAAAGGCATACTTGGAGTCAGTCCATATGTTTGCACTTTTCCCTCGGGAAAGCTCAAGAGCTCTGGTGAGTGCTATTATCTCTGCCTTTTGAGCAGAGGTGTTACTTGGTAGGACTTCTGCCTCGATTACCTCTTCTCCTGTAGTTACAGCGTACCCAGCTTTTCTTTCTCCCTGGATCACAAAACTGCTTCCATCAGTGTACCAGTTATGGTCTGCCTTTTCCAGGGGTTCTTCCTTCAGGTCAGGTCTGCAGAAGAGAAGGCTCCGAGGTGACCTAATTGTGGCCTTCCAGTATCTGAAGGGGGCCTACAGGAAGGCTGGGGAAGGACTTCTCAGGATGTCAGGTAGTGATAGGACTAGGGGGAATGGAGTGAAGCTGGAGGTGGGGAGATTCAGGCTGGATGTGAGGAGGAGGTTCTTCACCATGAGAGTGGTGAGACCCTGGAATGGGTTGTCCAGGGAGGTGGTCGAGGCCCCGTCACTGGGGGTGTTTAAGACCAAGCTGGATGAGGCTCTGTCCAGCCTGATCTAGTGTGGGGTGTCCCTGCCCATGGCAGGGGGGTTGGAACTAGATGATCCTTGTGGTCCCTTCCAACCCTGAATGAAACTATGAAACTATGAAACTATGAATAAGTGGCCTCAATTGTTTCCAAACAATTGTGAATAACTGGTTCTCCATCACCACCCTGGAGGAAAGAGGCTGGATTGACAAAGTTAGCAACTTTAATTTCTACATCATCCTGCTGCACTAGGATGGCTTGGTATTTAAGAAATCGTTGTGGAGACAGCCAGTGTCCTCCCTTGGCTTCTAGAACAGCAGAGCTGGTGTGTGATACTAGGACTGTGATCTTCTGCCCCATTGTGAATTTGCGAGACTCTTGAATGTTAATTGCAACTGCTACCACAGCCCTCAGGCATCCTGGCCATCCTTTGCTTACCTCATCCAGTTGTTTAGAGAGGTATGCCACCGCCCTTCGGTAGGGTCCTGAGGTTTGTGCTAGGACTCCGAGTGCTATCCCTTGGCTTTCATGGGAATACAATAAAAAAGGTTTAGTGACATCAGGTAGGCCTAGTGCTGGTGCCCTCATCAATTCCTTCTTTAAGGTACGGAAAGCTTGTTCAGCTTCTCCATTCCATTGCAAGTCCTTATCAGTCTCTTTCAATAATTCATAGAGGGGTTTCACAAGCAGGCCATAATTATAAATCCACAACCGGCACCACCCTGTCATTCCCAAAAAGGTTCGGAGTGCCTTTACTGTGTTTGGAAGTGGAATAGAACAGATGGCCTCCTTTCTTTCAGGGCCCAGCACTCGTTGTCCTGCTGTTAATTCATATCCCAAGTAGGTTACTTGTTGCTGTACTATTTGGGCCTTCTGCGGGGAAACTCGGTACCCATTAAGTCCCAGGAAATTCAGCATACTCACAGTCCAGCTTTCACATTCCGCTCTGGTCTGGGTGGCCAGCAGGATGTCATCTACATACTGTAGCAAAACTCCGTTGCCTTCTGGCCTGTTCCACTTTTCTAATTCTTTTGTGAGCTGATTTCCAAAGACAGTAGGGCTGTTCTTAAATCCTTGGGGTAAGACTGTCCAAGTTAATTGACACTTTCGGTTAGTTTCTGGGTTCTCCCATTCAAAGGCAAACAGTGGCTGGCTCTCAGGGGCCAGGGGTAAACAGAAAAAGGCATCTTTTAGATCCAAGATGGTAAACCATTCTAATTCTGTTCTTAATTGAGTCAAGAGGGTATATGGGTTTGCCACCACAGGATGGATATCCTTTGTTATTTTATTTATAGCCCTTAGGTCCTGCACTAACCGATACCCTCCAGCTGGTTTCCTTACAGGTAAAATTGGAGTATTGTAAGCTGATTCACACTCTGTTAGCAGCCCATACTTTAAGAATTTTTCTACAGTAGGCAAAACTCCTTCCCTATCTTCTTTCCTTAAAGGATATTGTTTTAATCTAACAGGTTGAGCTCCAGGCTTAAGATCTATTATCACAGGTAGGGCATTTTTGGCCCTTCCAGGCTGCTCAGTGTCCCAAACCCCAGGATATACTTGATCTTTTATGCTTTCTTTTATTCTGTTTTTCTCTTGTTGAGGGCTCATTAATGCAAGACTTAAAACCTCAATCAACTGTTCCTCCCTTACTCTGAATTCTACCTTCCCCTTATTAAATTTAATTTCAGCTCCCAATGCTTCTAACAAATCCCTCCCCAGCAATGACTTTGGGGCATTTGGCATATATAAAAATTTATGTAAGCCCCAAGTTTTACCATATTTATATTTAAGAGGTTTAAAAAAATATGCCTTCTCAGTTTGACCTGTAGCCCCTACCACAGAAACATAGCTCTCATCCAAAGGCAGCAGTGCTTGATTTAAGACTGAAAAGGTTGCTCCTGTGTCAACTAGGAATTCCAGTTTATTTTCTTGTTCCCCTAGCTTCATTATAACCGGAGGATCTGCTAGGGTATTTATAGTCTCCTCCGGTCCTCCCTAATCATCCTCTTCTAGTTGTGCCTGTATTCTATTTTTCTTTTTCCTCTCTGCACATTCTCTTTTCCAGTGTCCCTTCTTTCTGCAAACCGCACACTGATCCTTTTCCAACCGCATTCTATTAGTCCCTTTAGTCTCCTTCCTTTCCTGCAACGCTGCTACCAACATTCTCTTCTCTTTTCTCCTACTTTCTTCTTCCCTGTTAGAAAATACTCTCCATGCTACATCCAAAAGTGCCTCTAAATCCCTTCCCTGCAGGGGTGACAACTTTTGCAGCTTCTTTCTGATATCACTAGCAGATTGGCCAATAAATAGGGTTACCAGTTGTTGTATACCTACTTCTGATCCGGGGTCAAGAGAGGTGTTTTTCCTCATGACTTCCCTCAGCTTATCTAAGAATTCTGAGGGTGATTCACCAGGTCCTTGTCTGACTGAGTATAACACAGACCAGTTAATTGCTTTCGGAATGGCTTTTTCTATTCCCCTGGCTACAAACTCCCGGTATTCCTCCAATCTAGTCCTTTGCAGGGCATTGTTCGTATTCCATTCCGGATTTTGGAGTGGAAATACATCTCCAATGTTTGCCCCCGGGTTTGAATTCTTTCTGTTGCTAGCTCCAATCCATGTTTTTCAATTAATTGTTTCTCTGTTTCAGTCATTTGTTCTAATAATAACTGGATATCATCCCAGTCTGGATTGTGCTGCCTAACCATGAATCGAAAATGTGTAGCTGTCCCTGTGGGATCGTTACGATAATTTTTAGCCTTTTCTCTCCAACTATCCAAATCATGACTTGTAAAAGGCACCTTAATCCAGACTGGGTCCCCCTCAGGCCCTACTGCTTGTCGCAGGGGGGCTTGAATGAGTACCTGGGAAGCCGGGGCATTTGCTTGCTGTCCTCGGGTCCTTCTTGCCACTGGGCTTCCCTGAACATAGCTCTGGGAACTGACTCCAGTATCACTCTCTGAATTACTGCCACTCCCAAAACTTCCGACATTATTTTCCGAACTCTCTGTCACTACCTCTTGCAATTTTCCTGGAGATTGATAAAATTTAGGCAGGTCTTTTATTTCCTCAAGTTTAAGACACCTCTGCTCTATGCTACACGCAGAGCAACACCTTTTCAACTGTGTCTGCCTCTTATTCTTGACCTTGTTTTCTTTTTCAAGGGCCAAAACCATTGGATCTGAGGGAGCTCTAACATCACAGTCCCTTTGAAACTCCGGATGGTCTCGGAGATAGAAAAACATATCAGCATATATTGTCTCATCCCATTTCTTTTCTCTTCTTAAAAACAACATCAATTGCAGTAAAGTATCATACTCCAGACTCCCATTTACAGGCCATTTCTCTCCACCATCTAATTTATATAATGGCCACCACCGGGTACAAAGTTTAATTAGTCTTTTGATTTGTTGACCCTCCTGGGGGGCCTCCAATTTCCCCCCAGTGGGCAAGTATACAACCAAGTGGGCTATGTCTTGGGATCTCACTACTTTGTCTCCCTCCCATTTTACACAATACTACACAGTACTTTCTTTTTACAGCACACAGAACACAAAACAAATGCAAATACAACTACAACAATAATGACCGGTCCTTAGCACACAGTTATTGGCCACACACACTCAGCCACACATTCAAAACCTCTAGTACTTTATGTTCTTTAGGGACCCTCTTGGCCCCTCACACACTTAAACGATACTTATAATTCCCTTTGGGACCCCCCTGGTCCCACACTACAAACAATGTTCATGATACATAAACAATGCCTATAGTTACCTTTGGGACCCCCCTGGTCCCAACCCAAGAGCTCTTTTACCTAGGGGTGCAATAAATGCCTCTCTCCCGCGCAGGGCGTCCCCTCGCGACTTACGGAGCTACCCCTTGTATAGAAGCATACCTTCTCTGTGCTGGCAGTCTTGTCTGTTCCTGCAGCGATCTGATGAGCAGCGGAGCTCTCTGAGAATTTCTCGGCGGGCCCTGAGAGGTCCGGCTCCTCAGCAGGTCCTGCAGCCAAACAGAGTCGTCATGCCGCGGTCGCCAAATTGACTTAGAGAATGACACACAAGAGACTCAGTAAGTTTCTTGTATTATGCTTCTATTCTGGCACGCCTGACACAGGTAGAATCATTTCAAAAGACCTGTGTGTGTTCAGAGAGTTTTGGGCAAACTTTTATACAAAAAGTTATCTGTCTATAATGACAGAGGTCCAGATGCTTCCTATCTATACAAAGCTTATCTATCTAAAAATAGCAGAAGTATACATATCATGCAGGTGTCCTTTATCTTATACAAAAGATCATCTTGTCCAAGACTAACAGAAGTGAATCACTAAAAAATACTGCTATTCCTTATCTATCCAAAGGCTGTCTGCCAACCCCTCTCCCCCTCCCTGCATTCCAGCATTTCAGCTAACAAGCAGAAAATTCTTATCAACTCTGTTATTCTGTTAATGAGACTTTTCTGTTCATCAGAACCAGCCAAAAAAAGAGTTTTTGTCATTATCAGGCTGCTGAGTCAGCCTGTTCCCTGCATTTCTTAAAGCTTTTAAGAAGAAAAATCTCAAGAGCAGATATGTGCACAATTCATTTGGCAAAAGCGCTCAGCCAGCTTCCCAGAGGAGAACTAAAATAATTTCCACATACAAGTAAAGTAAATAGCCTGTGTCTTGTTCAGCCTACCAGGTGTTATTGACTAGTGCTGAGTAAGAGATCTTTGCAGAGCGGTGATGAAAAGGTTGGCAATTCACTCCACTCGGTCTGGATTATTGCAGCATGGTTGTGTAATATTGAATTGCAAGGCTTTTAGTAATCTTCACAGGCTGTTCAACCTGAGCCACTAAGCCCAAACTAAAATGTTTAAAAACCACGGTTCGTGTTGTTAAATACTTGCACAGATGTACTCTGTAAGAATTAAATTATCTGGAAGAGAAAATTTCAATATATGTTAGATTCTTCCTGTTAATGTGCAGAACAGGTATTGCTGCCTAAGATCCAGCTGAAATGTTCCACTGCAGTGGTATTTGGGACCAGTTATATTTGGCTCATCTTTGTTCCATACCCAGTTTTATGACTCCAGATGACACCCACATGAAACATCAAAGAAACCACAAACAGTTGTACTTAAGTGCTGTCTGAAAAATGTGTTTGCAGAGATCCCACTCTGGACATGAAGGAATTTTCTCCGTAGGGCAAAAGTGGCTTTCATCTTTTAGAAACAGTAGCAGCACTGCAGCACAATCTCTGACTTTCACTTAAAATGAAACAAGCAAACAAAAAGTTATTGGTGGGATTTGTCTCAAGATATTTCTTAAACTGTCTTGAGTCCTTTTGTTCTTTAACAGTAAGTTTGGGAAAATAGATAAAGAAACAGTCTTGATGAATAAAAATCCAAAATCAAAGAAGTTTTTTTGTAGAGGAGAATGGAAGTAGTTTTGGTGTTACTGAGTATTTAACTATTAGCAATGCTTTGGGGATTTGCAGGAGAAGGTGGAATGAATGTGTTTTTATCCATGGCTGGGATGAAACCTGCAGTCTCTGTTCATGTAGCATTTCTTGTTCAGCTGTGACAAAATTAATCCAATCTGGATGCTGGATCTAGATCTATAAATATATTTATTATAATATAACAAGGACTTAACAGTAAACATAAACTATGTACAATACCATTACAGATAACCCTGTTTTAATATTATTCACAGAAATAGCCAGTTTTGTTCCAGTGTGAGAAATGAAGAAATAAGCTAAACTGAAAATGTTGTATGTGTTTAGGTCTTGTTGACAGGTAGCACCTCCTTTGGAGGCAGACACAGACCAACACTAAAATTAGTCCTGCCCCAGGCAGTTAGAAACTTGTGCTCCAATCTTTAGGTTCACACTTGCACCCTGTTTGACATAAATACTTTAAAAGACATATTAGTATATCATTTTGTTATGCTTATTATTTTTTTTTCTTTAAAGAATAAATAAAACAACTGCATAACAAAGGCTGGAACCTCACTGTCAAAATGAGAGACTTGAGTCACCCTATAGCTTGACTCAGCTGACTTGAGCACTTTAAATACTGCAAGACACAAATTTCATTTTTTTTTCCTTTTATTTTATAAATTATTATTAATAAAATAAGATGATTAGCTAACCATCTGCATTGATTTCCCCAAAGCTGTAGGCAGACCTCCCTCCATATAAAAAGGCTAGCATATTTGGTATGAAATTCAACTAGATATTGACAGCAAGAACTCACCCACATCCTGTGTAGGACCCTTCTTGAATTACTGGCATAGCATTTGGGCTTTGAGTCTGCAAAGGCAAGTAGGGCAACTTTTTTTTCCTCTACTTGAAAAGAGATCAGACAATCCTCAGCTTGGGGTTACTGCCTATTTAGGATTCTTTCCCCTGCCCCCTCTATGGTACCCGGTCTGTCTCCCATTTGATCCTTTTATGTATAAATTTATAAAGAATTTCCATGTCACAATGCTCTCTGGATAGACAATATTTTAATATATATAAAAATATAACCCCTGTGTTGTGCATATACTTACAACTCTACATAGTAACATTTTAAAGTCTCTTACACTGAGTTTAAGTCTATGCATTTTTCTACCATGGGATTTAAACTCATGTGTTTAAAATTAGTGAATAAGAGAAGCATAAGGTTTACACTATGGGGAAACCTGAAAAATAAAATCAAATAAAAAATATTATCAGACTTTACATAAAAGATAGTGGCTATATCCCAACATCAGGAATTTTAAGAGCCAAAACTGAGTGTGTAGCCACGAAGGGAGGCATCTTAATCTGATGACGAGATGGAAATCCCACACTACACTCTGTGTTTCAGTGTGACCCCAACCAGAACTGAAGAGTGGGTTTAGCAGGTGGATGCCTCTGGAACTGAAACAGGTTTTATTTTGCATTGTGAGAGTCGAGGACTCCCAAGTTTGCTCATCAGCAGAAACCAGGAACGTAAGGTTTAGAAGGACACCCCCCACCATGCCTGTGGGCGTGACCGCGCGTGTCTACGCGAGTGTCACCAAGAGCAGAAACTTGTCCAGCCCAACAGCCTCTTTTTCCACCAGTTAACATGGAATTCATTACCAATTGCTATTCTTCTCCCCAGTCCCCACATCATCCCCCTTTTTGGGCCCTGCTCTAGTGGACTGAAAAAGCTGTTTGATCTGATGGAAGACTGACGTCAGCGTAAGCCATCTGCCACACAAGATTTCTCTTAGTCATTGGTATTGGAAAGCATGTATTTATTAAAAACAAATGCAGGATTCAAAGTGGTAAGGACACTTTGACCTTTCAAATAGACTGATGCCTAAAGTGTAATAAAACTAATCCGCATGATTATTTTTAAGGATCAAGCTTGAGCTCTAAAGTAAAATGCAGATTTATTATTATTTTTTTTCCTCTCTTCCCCAGCTTAAAAAATATGTGAAACTCTATTGCACCTGGGTTGACCAAAAGCCGACATCCAGAACAAGTGCCACTATAGCATCTAGTGACACCCTTGTGTTAAGTTACAGTATCTTACATAGCATGGAGCTCTCTGCTCCTTGTTCACCAAAAGGTGAGGATGATTTTTCTACATTCAATGTAGACACTATTCAAGACTTTAGAGCAATGTGTTCACTGGCTGGCTTTGCTGCTTTTGTTTCTTAAGTAGTAGTACTCCTTTTGCCTGCTTTCCACTGATACAAACAGTTCTCTGTCCAACTCTTGGGTAACATCAACCGCTCTGAATGTACTTCTTGATTACTACACAGCCGTGTCGAAAAACAGGGCAGGGCATATTTGGATAGAAGTATCCATGTGTTTGTTTTAGGGTCGTAGGCCTCCATGTTTCCCAGGGCAGGTCCTTCGCTGCTAACGATCCCACCAGTGGCATAAATTTTTCCATCCAGAACCACAGCACTGCATGTTTTAGAGAAAGGAAAGTTTTAGTTAGCATTTATACCCAACAAACTACTCTTTAAATTTAAATCAAACCTTTCATAGTAAGGAATAAGCCCTTGTGACCGTTTGAGGCTGTACCTTTAAGAAAGGGACAGTGCTGGGACACTCTAGCTGAATGTTTTGGAATAATAACAAAAACAATCAGATATTCTAAACGAATTTCATTGGTAGATTGGTAGAATGCAACTTTAAGTTTTGAGTTCAGTTGGAACTTTCCTCAGTTCACTCCTTTCCTTCTCCTTTCCAGCTTGCCTGCTTCTGGGCTCCCTGCCAGAGTGACCTTGAACAGATAAGCAACTAATTCGCATCAGGCCTACTAGAATTCTGCTTTATTAATAATTACCTTTTCTCTCCTTCTAACCTTCTTTGGGAAAAAGGGAGGTAGGGGGAGAGAGGGGGGTACAGGGGGGGAACCCTCCTCCGGAGGAGGGAATTTCGTTCCTGTATTCTTGTTTTTTTTACTTTGCTGTATATTTCTGTATATATATAGTAAATACTGTATATTGTGAACATATCTTGCATTTTCCACATTGTTTGTAAAATATAGCATCCCTTCTGCTTCTCTGGCTGAGTTAGCTGTGGTTTTTTAACTCTTTGTGGGGGAGAGAAAGCTTAGGCCTTCTCTCTCAAACCACCACAGCCCTTTACTCTTATCTGCATAAAGTTGCATGGACATTTCTCTTCCCTCTCTTTTTCTCTCCCCCACATTAATCCTTTCTGTCTTCCTGTCATGTAAAGAAGTGTTGTTTGTAATTTAAACTGGTCCCAGTAAGGTGTTTCTTCACCATCTGAGATCTGCAGCAAATATAGCAGGATGATGCAAAGGAAGGGGGGTAAACCCTAAAAAAAAAAAAAAAAAATCCTCTGTTGCTTCAGCTCCTTCCACAGCTGCACTCTGATCTTAGAGCCTGCAGATCCTGATTGCTTGTCCTTGTGTACCCAAGAGGAAGGGTATCGAGGAAAACCAACCCAAGGCACACAAATCTGATGGTTGTGCAGGTGGAGCTGAAAGATTGTCAGGGGAGCTATGTGCTGGTGTCTAAAGAAGACAAAAACCTCCTACTGCTTTTTTAAAATGCAAGTGTTCAGAAATCACTTGCAAATTTAGACTTCAGACATCTCTTCTAACTCAAGGATAATGAGGCTGGGCTCATCCCATGGTCTGTGGGCTCTTGCTAGAAGATGTGTATGTGTGGAAGTTTTTTGAAAGATAAATTGCCCTTTGGCCTCGTCTCTTCCTCCTTCCACTTAACCTCTTGGTCTCTCCAGCAGTCAAGCACAGGGCATGATATTCACTTTGGACTAAGGAAGATGAACAACAAGGGGCTGGACTCCTGTGTGCATTTTTAGATGGAGCAGAAGGATGACAGGCAGTGGGGTGTGAAAACCCTATGCAGGGCTGTCGTCTGTGCTGTCTTCCCACTGCACTCCCACTGAGGAGGACCTCAAAAGTGGGAATATCTCCGGCTTTCTGCCAGGTGAAAAGCAGAGTTTGTCCCCAAACATTTAAAGATGCTGTTAGGCTGGATGGGGTTGGCTTTTCTGGTGGTTGGGTCCCTTCCAAAAGCAGTCAGTGAATGGTTGTGTTGGGAAGGAAAACAGAGACTGGGAGAGTGTGTACGCACCGGAGAAGTACACTGAGAAGAAGTAGGAGGAGAAGATGAGAAATTAACTGCAGACAAGAAGGTGGCCTATATTTAAGAAGGTGGAGGACTGTAACTTTGTAGGTTTGGTAAAAGCAAATAGTGTCTTCTGGCTAATTTTTCAACAGCAGAAAGAAGAATGATAAAAAGTGATAAAGGCAAAAGGGAGCCCTGGAAGATCCTGGATGAACTGAGACTAAAGTTGCACTGACAAAGCCATGTGTTCATCTGAAGAACCCAAAACTCTGATGTTCTTGTGGAGAAGCACAGCCTGAGGTTAAAAATAAACCCACAATGACAACAGTGAGGACTCAAATAAGCCTAGTCCCTAGGTACCACCAGGAACTAGGAAATAATGAGAATCTTGTCAAAATAACTGTTAATCTGAAAGGAGGAGGAAGGAGAGACTTGAAACACTCGATTAGAGCCTATCCACAAATCAGCAGGGCTGCATGATACATAGCCCAGGGTCCTGAGGGAGTTTGCTAATGAACTTACTGAACCACTGGTAATTATTTTTGAAACATCAGGGAGAAGTGTGGAAGAATGAGGACTTGAGCAAAGCAAGTGTCATCCTGAAAGACAGCTCTGAAAGAGAATCATTCCACCTCTGAAGGAGACAGGGCTGGCTGTGGAGAGTTACTACCCAGCAGGGACTCCAGCCAGGGATTGGCTCCCTATGGCCAGGATGAAGCAGAAGTGGCAGGACCAGCCACCCTAGTAAATCAGAGCAACTTCATTTATGATTTAGGATTTAAGATATTTGTTGGGGAGTGGGAAGCCCATCTCTGTAGTGGAACAAGGTGCTATTAAAGACAGCTTGCAAAATCTGGCATGAAGAAGGGGGAGGATGGTCTCACTCTGTGCTGAAACAGTCCTGGTATGGTGGAGGGGCTGCTGAAAACCAGCAGGATGAGAGCTTAGAAATGAGGTGATGTGATAGTGGTTGCCGTTTGTTTGTTTGTTTTTCCTTAATAGTAAAGATGAAGGAGATGGAAACTTTTTTGAACTGTGATATGTCTGGGGAAGTGCTGGGTGGATGAGGATCCAGTGTCAGAGAGAGACTGTGGCACAAAGCTGCTTTGCTGCATTTGTTCTCTAAAGAAATGCAGCATAGGACATGACCTTAGTGACTGTGACCACTTACATAAGGGGCCTGTCTAATACTTAGTGCATGTTTCCTGATGAGACTGTTCTGCATGAAGCTTTTGATCTGGATGGACAGAGGGAGGACTTTGTGTGGAGATACCTTTCCATCTATGCTGCAAGTGACTGGGAACAGGAGCCAAATAACCACCAGGCCCACAGTTCTCCTGGTAAAGTCTTCTCTGTGTCATGTTTGGTAGCAGCTACTGCCACCATAGAGCCAAGCACACCTCTTTGAAATCACGTCTGCTGGCTGACACTTCTAGACTGTAAGTGCTATCCCAGCCAGTGGCCTGGATTAGGAGTCATAGGGACTGGGCAAATGTTCTTGTTCTCCAGCACCTGAACTACAGCACTGAAGGAAATGCCTGCCTGGTGGCTGGGACAAGAAGCTCAATACTGTAGCTTTCCATTATGGTTGTAATATGTTGAGGGAAGAAATGGATATTGAACTCCACCCTCTGAAAAACTGCATGAATTTTAAATGGTGATTAGAGCAGCCTCCTCCATATGCAATGCCCATAGATAAGACAGGCATCGTGCTTAGCTTGTGAGTCATGCCTGAGGTTAAGGCACGCATCTGCTGGCAAGAAATAGGCAGTTCTAAGTATGCAGCAATTACTTATGTGTGTGGAGGACTTTGGAAACATTCAGGCATCCCCAGGCCTAAAGTAGCAGGTAGGTACTTAAGATCAATTAGGAAATTAGACCTAGATGACTGCTGCATTGTGGCATTAGGGCAGTCACTGCCAATTTCTGGGACCTTAGGGAACAGGAAACTCAAGTGGGCTCTAAAACCTGGAGGGAAGTGAGTGGCAAGGAATGTGCTCATTGCTCGTTCTTCATTACTGTGACAATATTTCTTTTCTCCCCTCCCTTCCATCCCATCAGTTGTATAAACATCGTTACCAAGGCTGTCATACAAAGAAAGAAATAATTGCAATAATTAGGATGCAAGTTTATTGCTTGGTGTCATTAATTGCAAAGCTTTGCTGTGGGGACACAAACCCTCTGGCAGCTCAGGGGACACAGACTTCCCCAGCCCAGGAGTAGCAGAGCCTCCATCTCTCCAGCTGTGTGCCCATGAAGGTAATTGGCATCCAAATGGAGGTCACTTCATCCACTCCTTCCAAGGAAATACATTCCAGCATCTTGCAAATTATCACCCTGCATGCTGCTGAGCCGGCTTTCTGGGTAATTGCTGCTGTTTACAAGAGGCTTCACCTATAGCCCTGCAGCCGATTCCCCTGAGGTGCCAGGGCATCCTTTGTTGTTACCCAAACCATGAGGAGGAACCAGGGAACTACAGGCCAGTCAGTCTCACCTCTGTGCCTGGAAAGATCATGGAGCAGATCCTCCTGGAGGCACTACTCGCTCAAAAGAATAGTGAAGAGGTGATTGGGAACAGTCAGCATGGCTTTGCCAAGGGCAAATCCTGCCTGACCAACCTGGTTGCCGTCTATGAGCAGGTGACAAAATTAATAGATGAGGGGCGAGCAACTGATGTCATTTACCTGGACCTGAGCAAAGCCTTCGACACTGTCCCGCACCACATCCTGGTCTCCAAACTGGTGACACATGGGTTTGATGGGTGGACCACTAGATGGATAAGGAACTGGCTTGATGGCCGCACCCAAAGAGTGGCTGTCAATGGGTCCATGTCCCAGTGGAGGCCAGTGACAAGCGGAGTCCCTCAGGGATCAGTCCTGGGACCTGTCTTGTTCAACATCTTTGTGGGTGACATGGACAGTGGCATTGAGTGCACCCTCAGCAAGTTTGCTGATGACACCAAGCTGTGTGGTGCAGCAGACACACTGGAGGGAAGGAGGCCATCCAGAGGGACCTTGACAGGCTGGAGAGGTGGGCACAAGCCAACCTCATGAAGTTCAATAAGAGCAAGTGCAGGGTCCTGCATCTGGGTCGAGGCAATCCCAGGCACAAATACAGGCTGGGCAGTGACTGGCTGGAAAGTAGCCCTGAGGAGAGAGACTTGGGGGTGCTGGTGGACAAAAAGCTCAACATGAGCTCTCAATGTGCACTTGCAGCCCGCAAAGCCAATCAGATCCTGGGCTGCATCAGGAGAAGTGTGGCTAGCAGGTCGAGGGAGGTGATCCTCCCCCTCTACTCAGCCCTGGTGAGACCCCACCTGGAGTACTGTGTCCAGTTCTGGAGCCCCTATTACAAGAGGGATGTGGAGGTGCTGGAACGTGTCCAGAGAAGGGCCACAAGGATGATCAGAGGGCTGGAGCACCTCTCCTATGAGGGCAGACTGAAGGAGTTGGGGCTGTTCAGTCTGCAGAAGAGAAGGCTCTGAGGTGACCTAACTGTGGCCTTCCAGTATCTGAAGGGGGCCTACAGGAAGGCTGAGGAAGGACTTCTCAGGATCTCAGGTAGTGATAGAACTAGGGGGAATGGAATGAAGCTGGAGGTGGGGAGATTCAGGCTAGATGTGAGGAGGAGGTTCTTCACCATGAGAGTGGTGAGACCCTGGAATGGGTTGTCCAGGGAGGTGGTCAAGGCCCCGTCCCTTGGGGTGTTTAAGAGCAGGCTGGATGAGGCTCTGTCCAGCCTGATCTAGTGTGGGGTGTCCCTGCCCATGGCAGGGGGGTTGGAACTAGATGATCCTTGTGGTCCCTTCCAACCCTGAATGAAACTATGAAACTGTGAAACTTTTCATGGGAAAGGGACACTAGATGAGGTTATCTAGCACCCTGACCAACTGTGTCTTCAAAACCTCCAGTGATGGGGAATCCACCACATCCTTGTGGAGGTTGTTTCAGTGGGTGATTGTTCCCACTGAAAAAAAAGTCTTATGTCAAGACAAAACCTTTCCTGGTGCAACTTTTCTCCATTGCCACTTGTCTTCTCCACGTGGCTCCTCATGAAGAGAGTGTCTCTATCCTTCTGGCACCTGACCTTTGAAGTGCTGGAATTCTATGTGAGGTCTCTTCCAGGGAGAAGAGACTCATCTCCTTCAGTCTTTCTTCATATGGAATTCTCCAGCCTTTTGATCATCTTCATGGCCCTCCTCTGGACCCTCTCCAGTCTGTCTGTGTCTTTTGAATTGTGGGGACCAGAATTGGAATCAGTACTCCTGGTGGGGCTTGACAAGTGCTGAGTGGGATGATCACACCTCTGTCTTGGCTAGTAACACCCCTGCAGATGCAGCACAGGATCTGATTTGCCTTTGTTGCTGTACTGCTTTTTAATTATATGTGAGCAAACCTACTGAGGCACACCAGGGTTTGGCACACAGGAACTGGTGGTGCTTTCAGCTGGGATCCTGTTCAGGTGCTGAGCAGAGCATTATGGACCCTCCACTTTTCGTTCTAAAGCATCTTACAGTGAAAATCTTGCAAGGGGCAGTAATTTGGAGCAATACAAAGTGGAGTATGTCAACATCCTTTTTGTAGTGTTTGAAAGCTGAGTGTCTGGGGAACTCCTCCTCCAGCCCTTCCCTCTCCCAGTTGTGATGGCTAAGACATAGCACCGAGCAGTGGCACTACCACCATAGTTTAATTTCCTTGTTGTTATTGTTATTTTAAAAACTCTTGCTTAGTCCTAGAGATAGCATTAGCCTCATTAGGAAATGTTAAAAAATAATTAAAATGTAATGTCTTGGGTTCTAAAAGATTTTCAATGGCTGCATTAGTGTGTTGTTTTGGCTCCCTCAAACTGATTATTTTTTGAGGCCACAAACAGCTCCTCTCCCTCCTCACTCCTGCCTGTGGATGCACACATCCTTGCTAATTTGTATCAGTTCCACAAACATTATTAAATACCATCAGTTAGACACAGATTGTGCTTAAATGAAGAAAAAAAAAAACAAACCAACAACCTCAACCACATTTATTAGTGGATGAATTTCCTCCCTGTCCTAAAGATTTTAGGAGGGCTTTACTGGAGGTAGAACTGAATGATGTTCCTCAACTGGGTGAAAGAAGGCTGCAGGGTACCAGCTGCTGCAGGAAGTGGCTCTGAGCAGTGCTAGGCAAAGCTAGAGGTGCCCCTTAGAGTTCTGCTTAAACCAGGGATCTTTCAGTGAAACCTGCACTGTGCATTTAAGTGTCAAAGTGAAAGGCATTGGCCATCGTGTTTGTGGGTGGTGGTGGTCAGGGTGACAACTAGCTGTGCTGCCACCCTCTGTGGCTGTTTACAGCTGAGTTGGCAGTCAGGTTGTTATGTTTGAGAGAGCTTGAGCTTGGGTGGCCGTGTTGCGGTGCTGCCAGGGGTGTCATCTTTACAATGAGACAGTTAAACGAGGGCCCAGATTAGTCATGGTCAGTTAGGAGGATATCACACCACTTCTTGGAACAGGATTATTAGTGTGGGTGTTTTGGCCAAGCTCCAGTTATATTCTCCCCTACTCTGCAAACACTTTCCCTTGCTAGTGATCCAAAACTATCGTGTGGCGTCGTTACATGTTGCTGAAAACAAGCAGTGTTTTATTCCAAAGTCCACTGCACCTGAATAACACCCTGAGTCCTCTGTCTCTCTCAGTTATGCTTACACCGAGATCCTTCATGTCATCAACTGCAACACAAATTATTGCTGTTAGCCTGCTGCAGCAGTTTTCATCTACTGTCCAGGGAGCATAGTCCCAACCACACGTCTCGTTCCAGATATGCTGGAAGATCTTGGTTTTCCCTTCTGGACCTGCCTGCCTGCTGAACCAACCTTTATGTCTGCAGGCTCGAGAAGGGGGAGGCCATGAAGGAACCATACTCTGTAATAGCTTCACCTGGGAATATCCATCCAAACAAACCATGTTCTCACCCTTTCCAGTGCTTGGAGTTACTACGAACTTTGTAATGAGGAAAGGAATCGGCTGGGGGAGTCCGTGATTGGTGCCATATATTACCAATGCCTAGTAGTTAAGCACAGGAGTCACTATGCTTTGCTGTTCAAGAACAAGGGCTTATTTAAAAGGAAAGGGGGGGGAGAATAATTCCATAAACTGACCCTTTTTTTTTGTGCTGTTCAGCCTGAGTCGAAGTTTTATTAAAGATTTCCATTTGGCAGAACCATCTAATAAATCTTCCTGGTTAACAGTCAGAGGAGGAGGAAGAAAATGCTTTTCTGGTGTCTGTTGGGAATTGCTGGTACTAAATTATCTGCTCTGGAATTATTGCTGGCACCATCATGCTGCTGCTCATGGAGGCTCTCTGTAGCACACACCTGTTTGCATGCTGCCTGCATCCTAAGCAAGCAGAATATGGAATTTTTAATCATGCAGAGAAATGCATTCGGTATTCTTTTTGCTTGTAGAAAAAGAAACCCTTGAAGGGCATCGCAGGAAGAGAGAGTGCCTGCCTACAAGGGGAGGACTTGGCAGCACTGGAGAGGAAGAATGTCTTTGCAAGGCTTTCTGGAGGAAGGTGTCCAGCAGATCACGGTGCGATCACCTCAGCTCTTCATTCCCATTGGCTGCTGTCTGCTGCCTCTGCCTCCCAAGATCCTGCAAACTTGTAGCTGCCCAGCTGAGAAGGGGTCCATGTGCTGAACAGGACACACTTGCCTGATGCTTGGGAAATGTCAAATATTTCTCTCACCCTCACACATCATGTGGAAGATGTTCAAGACCCATGTGTGAACTCTCAGCAAATTTTACAATGCTCCAGGCATATTATTGCTCGTTGTCCACTTGCACCATCCTTCAAAAGGTTAATTCTAGGTCGACACAAATTTCTTATTGACTTCCATCAGGCTGGGCTTAATCTGAAAATGATGCTCAATTTGTGCTTCTGCTGATTGTGAGCTGGAGCTCTGAACTTTTTTGGTTTTGTCATTAAAAGTAATTTAACCTGATATTAAAACCATTTGAATGGACCTTTAATTTATTACATGGGGGAAATGTCACACACACATTTCTTTTCCCCACGCTCAAAGCCATCATGCTCCCTAGTCAATAACATGTAGAAACAGTCCAGATAAAAATGAAAGTGATGCAGTTGAGCTTTTTCCCAGCAAACTTGCTATTGAGTGATTTCTGGTGAGAGGAGATCAATAGCATGCAGTTAATTTTTAAGTTGTTTATGTTGCTCCTTTTAAACCATGTTTTTTGTGATCCATGCTAATGAGTGAAATGAGGAATATATAGATTCAGAGACTAAGATCAGAAGGGATCTCAGTGCTGAGTTAATCTGAGCTTGTGTATATGCAGGCCATGGACTCTTCCCCAGGGCAGTATCTCTCTTGGAAGCATATCTAATCTCCTCTTAAAAACACAGTGTTGGTGAGTTTACCCCCTCCCTTGCTGGTTCACTGTTAATTATCCTTGCTGTTGGGAAAGTGTCTCACTTCAAGGCTGAGATGTTCTAGCCCTTATAACCTGCTATGCCTCTGTCTGTGAGACTGAAAGTTTTTCCACTTGCTCCCAGTGATCAGGTTGCCTCTCAGCCTTTATTTGATCAACTACTTAAATTTCACGTCAAAGATCTGATTTGCAACCCAGAGTCATTTTTGCAGCTTGCCTTTGAACTTCTGCTGATATTTCCATGTGTTGATGTGTGGACTCAAGATCTGCATTCATCTTGCCTGTGGCATATGCAGCAACACACTCTCTTCCAGCTTCATTTTGTTTTCATTTTGCTGTTACGGCTTGTATGATACATCCAATATTGCACTGACCTTTTACCCACTGCATTGCAATGAGAGCTCATGTTGTGTAGCTCTGAGTGGCCTCCTTTATGTCCTCCTCTGAGCGCCTGACTTTCTCAGGGTAACAAGGCTACTATGATTGTGCTTCCTGCATGTATTACTTTGCATTTGAAATACTGCTGCTAGCTTGAGACTGTCTGAGACATGCAGATAACTGGCTAAAATAGCTCCTTCTGTAATATTTTTACCCACCAAGCGTTATGCCACCTGCAGCCTTTACCAGCGGAGATTTTCTATTGCCTGGATTGTTGGTAGATGTGTTAAATAGCATTGAAAAAGAAGCAATGCTTGCTACCAGTAGCCTTGCTCAATGATATCTTCTCATTAACAACTACATTTTGAGATCTGTCAGTGAAGCAGATTTAATCTCTCTAATGTGTGCCTTGTTAATTCCATATAATTCCAGCCAAATACCTTGGAGAAATCACAGTATATTATAGCATCACAGTTGTCTTTAGCAACCAGGCATGTTTTATTAAAAAGCAAAACAAAAAAACCCAACTGCTCTCCAAAAGGCAAAAGACAACAGAATGGTTTAACCAGACCCATTTTCCAGGAAAAGACATCGGTTCCTGTTCATTATATTATTAGCATCTACTTATTTGTTGATGAAATCCCAAATTAACCACTCTGGTATTTTTTGGAGAAGCAACGTGAGGCTAAGTGAGATAACTTAGCCTGCCCTAGGTACTTTGCAAAATTAATTGCTACACTACAATGCACCTTTTCACCTTTTCAAAATAGGAAACACTTTGGTGGTGCCCTGATCTTTTCTGAACTATAAGAGTCATTGTAAGAGTTATTAAAAATCAACATTAGTGCTTCAATTGGCTTCTCGGTGAATTCTCTGAAGGCGCCTGTGTGCAAGACGGCTGGGTTGCTTGATTTGAGAACTTAATTTCTGAGTTCACATCTTTCCTTGCAGCCAACAGTGACCACTTTTGACCCCTCACTTCCAGATACAGATGAGAAATACCCATCTGATCAGTCTGTTACACTTGGTAACTTATAACTTCACTGGTTCCCTCAGTCTCATGTAGCCATGGCCAGTTTTTAACCTATTTGTTACTGCCAACCTCCCATTTTCCCTAGTTCCATACATACAGATTTGTTCAGGTTTTCTGTCATAGCTTTTACATCTCCTTTTGGCTGAAATATTTTGTCTTAGCTGTTTCCCAGTACACTTAAGAATTTTTGTAATTGTGCCTTTTCTGACAATCAGCTGGGATGTACTGAACTATTCATTTTTCCAGTGACTAGTCCACTGGAAAACCCACTGTAGGTTTCCAGTCCAGTGTTGCTTTCAGCAAAGTGTCATTTAGTTCCTTTTTAATGGTGGGTGTCATACTCTACTTCAGCAATGCCAGTTTATTACTGTGCCTAAACAGCAGCTGATATTTAGGTCACCAGTTTACTCTCCTATCACAACACTTCCCTCTGGATTTCCTTCTTCAGGGTGCAGAGCACCTTAGAAACCCTGGCAAGTTCTAAGGTGAGATGCTCAGCCAACAGCCCTGGCTGAAATCATCCATGCAATTTCCTTTGCACTGTGTTCCATATACTCAATTAACTTTTTTTTTTTTTTTAATGTATTTTACAAAACAGGGATCTTCAAAGACCAGTTCATCCCTATGTAGGGGAAGATATGGGAATATGTCAAATGTGCAAGTCCCTCGTGTTTCATTTCACTGGTTAGGGCTCCAATCTTCAGCTGCATCATGACCTTTGTTTCTGGTTTTCAGGAGAAAAACATCATTAGCAGCTGCCTGGGCACTGCAGGCTCCTTCTCATCCTGCTTTGCCTCCTGTTAGAGTGAAAAAAGGAAACCCTTCCTTAGTACAGGAATGCTGCTGTCACTGGGGAAGGAGCTGGCTGCTCGGACCTCTTTACTTACAACAGAATCTCCTTCAGCAGCCAAGAGAGGGCGTTCCTTAAATTAAT
This sequence comes from Melanerpes aurifrons, assembly GCA_011125475.1. Classification (NCBI taxonomy): domain Eukaryota; kingdom Metazoa; phylum Chordata; class Aves; order Piciformes; family Picidae; genus Melanerpes; species Melanerpes aurifrons. Next base: position 943,691 of record WWNC01000123.1, on the reverse strand, counting down.
AAAAGAAGGAAAAAAAGGACAAACCCAGAAAAAAACAGCAAAAAGGAGAAAAACTCATCATGCTTTCTTAAAAAGGAATTTTTCTCATCTGCACCAAAGCAAAAGGTTAAATGCAACCAGTTAAAACCTATTTGTCAACTGTAGAATAGGGGATAGAGACACCCCTGGAGCAAGCAGCAGAGCTCTTGGCTGAATGTTTGAAAGATGTGGGTCTGTTGTGGGCCCAGCCCCTGCTCCACTGCTTCTATTCTTCCCATGCCAGCCTGTGTTTTGCCAGGACACTTGCCTGACACAACCCCTCCACCCTGATTTTCTCAGTGTCTCAAGATGTTACAGCATTGGACAATGGTAACAAACCATGACCAGCACCTGTGGCAGTATTTGTGGACCAGTGATGTTTCCCTGTGAAACTCAGACCAGTCCCCAGTATGGGGGTCTGCTCTGTGAGAGGCTGGCAGTGCACAAACCTGAAAGAAGCCTATCTTTCTGTAATAGCCACATATTTTTTGAAAGGCATCTAAATTCTGACAGTACCTGCTGTGGGTGCCAAGTTTTACTTTTGTCAGCCAATTTGGGAAGTTCGTTACACCTGTGACTAGGACCAGGGAAGTGAGCTCAAAAATCAATCATAGGCATGTAAAAATACTATTTAGTATCAGTCTCTGGTGCTTACTCCCTCACCCCTTTTTTATTTTTTTCTTCTCTTTCAAGGATCTTTTAGCTAGTTAGCAATAAAGTGTTCTACATTATGGTGTTCTCTCTTACAGTGGGCATTTATTGTCCTCCAGTTACATGTGATAAACTGAGGAAAACAGTGTCCCTGAAGTGACTGGAGGCACCCAACACATATCCCTCCCCATGATCCATTGTGCCTGAACAGGAGGAGCCACATGAACCACGGTAAGGTCCTGGATGTGTGCTTTGGGAAATGCTGCGTTCCTGAACACACATGAAAAAGAGATGAAGAAACCCCTCAGATGGTGCATACCTCCCTTCCCCTCTCCCCTTTACTCTTAGGTTGTATTATCTTATTTATCAGCAGAAGATGGTAAGGTACAGGTAATTCGGTTTTAATATTTTTTTCTCACCTGCAGAACTGCCTGGAGTGGTTCATGTTGGGACCTGCTTTAATATTGCCTTTTTCTGGGTCATAGATGGTGGTTGCTCGTGCATAAGCTCCTCCAAGAATAAAGATGAACCCATTGAGAGTGACTGCAGGAGCATATTTGTTATCTGTCAATGGAAAGCAATACTGAGATCAGTTTTAGGCTCAGGTTTGGAGACTTTTTTTATTTATACATTCCCCTTATTTATAGATAAATCACATTTCTCTAAACCTCCAGGGTTAGGGAAAGAAAAATGAAGAAATCATTCCTGGTTTTGTTCTCCTCTCTCCAAGTTCTCAAAGGCACTTTTGGAAGTTCATCATACCTTTGTCCCCCAGTACGTTCCTCCCTCTAAACTGGTAAAGTACAATTATCCTCTCTTGAAGCCTAATGGAGTCACTGTGCAAGCTCCACTCTTACACATGAAATTAAGATGCCAAGTTATTTCAGAATTTTGATTTGCTGCAATTTTTAACTCAGATGCTTCTCATGCCAGTGCGGCAACCAAGTACCAGAGACACCCACGGCACAGAGACTCCCTTAATAATGTCCAATAGTTGATGCTCTTTTTGTGTTCTGCTTTTGCTTGTGGGAAGGTCATCCACATAATCCAGAAGATCTGCTGGTACCCATTTTTACCCCCTTCATCTGTCTTGTAAATTCACCTGCATTTTTACTCTTAGATGTGTGCGTACCTCCAAGCAGTCCTCTATATTAGCAATGAACTGTGTGAGTTTGGAGTTTGAAATTAAGCAAGTCCCTTATCCTAAGCCAAGTTCAATCAGTTTTCAAGGATGCTTTAAATTTCCTGTGTTAGCTGCAGCATTATTATAAGTATTGGTAAAACTAAGCATAAATTATTGAATAAAATAACTATAATTTATTTAGTTGACTTGTCCTGTATGCTGCTTGCATGCCATATGCATATTATGAAATATGAGCCAGTTGGGCTTGAAATTTCTCATGATGGTGTCTGTCTTGATGTGATACAGTTATTTTGTTTTTTTAAATTAACATTTCAGTGAAACCAGTCAGCAAAGTCTGGGTACAAAAGATGAGAAAAAAATACTATTGCTTTATCTGAGTTAAAATAAGCCTCACAACTAGTTCTCTAAGAAGCAAGAGCCTAAGTCCCTGAGGGTATGAAGCAGATGTTTCCTGGGTGGCTATCCTGGCCTGATAGGACACTTCTATAAAAATTATCAGTATGTAGCTATACACTAAAGCCTCTCCAGAATCTGCATTTTCATATGCTCAGAAAATGGCTATCCTCTTACAACTCCAATGAAGAATCTGCCTTCAGCCTCTGCAGCCCTCATTCTGCGTGGTGGAGGCAATGTGTTGGAGGGGAGGTGCATTATCACCTTTACTATGCTCTTACATGTCTGTTAACAGGTTCTACATAACGTTGAGGGTGCCTCTGTGCACCTCCCAGGCCTATAGCACTATGACTGTGTCCTTTTAGGAACACAGGAAGAGATGAACTTAAAGCAGCCCCAGCAGCTTTACTTTTGGCATTTGCTTACCTCTTGCACAGCTGGTGTTGTAACCCTAAGGTTCTTATAAAATAACTTTATTCCATTAAATATTTAATAAGATATCTGATTTCAAAGAAGTTAATCAAAAGCTGATTAATTTCTCCAGAAGAGAGATAATTTTCTTTATTAGGGTTTGAACTGGTTAAACTAGAAGGAAAATAACAGGTTTGTGGTGTCTGCTTCAGTTCCAGCATGGCCACAGGGTGGTCTGGCCCAGTTCACCTCCTTGCATGTTGATGCACGTCCAGGGGAGAGTATGGTGGTGCAGCACTCAGCATGGAAGCTGACAAAACATGTTATGGGTTAAGGCTGAGCTCCTATTATGCTGAGTATCTACAGGCATATGTCAAAAAAACATGGATGTATTAGGAAAATGTCACTGATCCTTGGGAACAGATGGGAAGAAACTAATTCATCCAGAAAATAGAACAAGGAGTATTCAGTTTCTTTTCAGTGCCACTAAGCCACTATAATTCATCAGAAAGACTTATCTGTCCTAACAGCCCATCTTGAATCCCTTTCCAAATCAGACTTGCATATGTGACATTTTTTCCAGTTAAGACACTCATCAGAAATTTTCCATATTCAATTATCACATATTCCTGGTTTGTTCCCCTCCCCCCCTTTGACTAGCACTGTTTTGCAGAGGAATGAAACTCTTGGATAAAAAAATCCCTCAGCTCCCACATCTCACAGGGAAATTATTTGGGGCTCCCTCAAGGCAGAAAGTGACTTCTCAGGAGACTGAATCACTGATTTCACCGTCCTTTTTGTTAAAGAGCGGTTATTTTTACAGAGGCTTTTCAAATAGACAGGCAGTTGGTGAAAGATTTTTTTTTTCTTTCCTTTTTTTTTTAGGAGGCAATCATGTTTGAGTCTCCACAATTTTTTCAATACACCACCTATCTGTTGTCTTTTTACTGCTTCTGGCTTTAGCTACAATCTCATAAATTGGTGTAAAGTAAGCCAGAGAGAGAGAAACAGTGAAGACTGCTGTTTCCTTCAGGAACTAAGAAGTTCACAGCAAACAGTCTCCTGATCCTGAAGAAGATATGACACAAGACACACTCCTCCAGAGACAGGTAGAGAGAACAGTGTTTTTTATTTTGGTTTTGTTACCATGGAGGCAGAAATTGTTCATGGATACAGGCAGCTTAGAATACTCAAGCTGTTATTCTTGCTGTCTAGGTGTGGATGACCTTCAGTCTTTAACCTTAATTCATCCCAGGTGCTACTCACACTCTTCCCTTGTTGTGGTCCTTTCTAGTGCATAGTAACCTCATGCAAATACTCAGGAGACTCCACTTTCTCTCACTGCTCTAAGTCCTTAGTGTGCTTATAGCATAAGGTGGATAGTTGGGGAGCTTAATCTTGCAAAAGCATCTTCTGTTTGGGCTTTTTGGTTAATGTTACTGGGTGGGAACACGAGCTTGTCTGGGTCAGAGGCTTACTGTGGTGTACAGAGGGGACATTTGTCGTGGATATGCCCTCAGAAATGCGCGGCAGATCCATCAACGAAAATATAAGTTTATTTATATATATACAAACTCTGTAACGGGGTATTTACAATCGCCCTTCACAGGTATCAATATTCGGTTAGTGGAACTATCTTTACAGAATGTTATGTATGGGCATTTAAATAAAAAATGATTCACAGAACTTAGAATCTAAACTGAGTCAGAGAGTGGCGGGGGAGGGGTTGGTCAGTGACCAGCAACCCTCCACCCAGAGCAATATAAATGCTATCCTAAACAAAGCTCTACAAAGGAGGGCTTGGCTTACTCAGACGCTGAGGAAGTCATCTAGTCTTTCTTCAATAATGTTTATAATCCAGACAACGTGGCACGGATGTGCCGTAATAAGGAGGCAGGAAATGGCGCCGGCCGCGTGGCCGCACCGCGTGGCTCTGCTGTTCTCTCCCAGGATACAAAATTCCTCGCTTGGAGGGGGGCAGTGGCAGGTCAGCAACGCTGGTTCACACGGTCTACCAGGTTTTCTCCTACGATGGATCACACAGCAGTTGATCCCACGGAGTGCTGTCCACGGCACTGCACACAGCTGGGTGACAGTGGCAAAAGGACCACGAGGCCTCCCAAAGCACTGGCTGGCACGCACACACAGGCTCCAACACCGAGGTGGGGGGCTCATTTGCCAAACGACCCCTATTTACCATTTGCCCCAGTGAATACTGGCCCAATAAGCATCTGTTGCCAACGCAAACATTAACCAATGAACTACCAGCTACCAAATATGGCCTGAGTATATGCTATACTCAGGGAAACAAACATATAGCCTGCCTCTAGTACTGCAGGGGTGAGACCACGCCCAGGTAGGCTGTTTACCTGGACTCAGTGGCGCCAGGATTCCCCCTGCTGCCTCCAGAAAGGAGGGGGGGACAAAGGAGGGTTAACACATACAGAAATATATCCTACCCAAATGTTTGGGGCACAATCCTGATCATAAGCATCCTTCACTACAACATTGGGTATTTCAGAAGTCTGCCAAAGGAAAGGAAGAGAGGGGAGATGAAGCATGGAGACAGAGCAGCAGCCTCCTTTCCCCTCCAAAACTCAAGTGTTGGGGCTGTCAGATATAGAAATCTGTTTTGGGCTGGAAAATCTTAAATGGTATTTGTCCAGGACAGCAAGCACATTTGAGATTAAAAGGCAGAATATATGCATAGGAAATAACAGATAAAAGGTACTCTTCCCTCCGAGTGGATAACCTCATAACATCGCTTTCCTTTGCTGCTGCTATAGGAAAATATGCACACATTTCTATTCTAGTGACAGGTCAGCACATTGCAGGAAGGGGTATGCACTCCATGACAATCCTTGAGCCAGAGGTGTACTTCACATAGGATTGATAATTTCATCTACAGGTGTGCTCCTCACTAAGTAATGACAGTGTGCTGTCTGTGATGTGTTTCGTGGCTCCTCTATCTCTCAGTACATTATATGGTAAAGTAGCACAGTTCTGCTTTCCCTTCCTTGATTGATTAAAGATCTTATGTTGCCTTCCAGTAAAGCACTTGGTCAGAGACTGAAGTGGCATTATAATGAATGGCAGCAGCACTTCATATGGGAAAAGGTTATTAAAATCAAGCTAGTCAAACATTTTTATCAGGAGGAAGACATATGGGCATGCTACCAGTCCAGATATAATGCCAATGGAAGGCTCTCCCTGCAGGTGTGGGCAGGTGGTGGTGGAGTTAATGCACATGATGAAGCAGAGTGGAGAAAGTAGACTAGTTAATAGAAAGTAAATCTATTTTAAGAGTAAGTGTCTGGTCCCCTGTCTGAATACTATGCAGACAAGCTCAAGAATGGCATAGTAATGGATAAGATAACATCCCCTAGCGCTGGGAGACTGCGGTCTGATCTTTAACATAGCTCCTGAGGCCAAAATGCAGACATTGCAATTAACAGCAGGGTCTCAGATGTCAGCCCTTCTTGGTGTCTCCTGTTAGCTGTTTTCTCACAACTATGCAATGGTTTTCAGGACCCTACAGTTTCCCCCAATGCCCCTTGGGAGCAAACCCTCCTCACAGACCCTGAAGCTGAGGGTTCTCACTTAGAAACATTGCACTTTTGTGTATATGTGTCAGGGATCACCCATGCCACAGCAGCAGGCTTCTCCTGCTACTGTGGGGCAGTTTCAGCATCGAATTTACAGCAAAATGGTGATGAACTGAAGAGAGTTGGACAAAACACAGCTGTAGAGATGAAGTGAGGTAAGAAATGAAAGGGGGCACATCCACTAAAGGGCAAACACAAAAGTATCAACTTCACTGGGTAGAGGTCAGGGTAAGTACGTGCAGGGGGAACACATCAGGGAGTGGAATAGACATTCTGAACAGAGAACATGGAGAAATGAGTGAGACAAAGGAGAGTGAAATTGAAGCTTATTAGTGGGAAAAAGACTAAGAACTAGTCATGGACAGAAAAGTACATTGAAGAATTGTTACAGTTTGAGCTGGGTGCCCCCCTGTAATGTTTACTTCCTGTGTCCAGAGGTCCAGCCCAGAGGGGTGGACATAGGAAATTATGTAGTATTTCCTACCACAATCCTTTGCACCACTATAAGATGCAGTGCGGAGTCTAGCACTGTCTCTTTTCTTCCTCCTCCGTCAGCCGGTAACTGGGGGAGATGTCTCCTGGCTTTGGGCCTGGCTAGGCCCAAGGCCACGGGGGGATGGGCAGTCTCAGATCTGGCCAGCTGAGACTAGCCTAGCAGTGGGAGGGGGAAGAAGGAGCCCTGGGGGTCTTGGGTGTACCCTCAGGTGGGGATGGGATCTCTCTGGGTGTGTTTTGGGATCTTTCTTTGTCACTGTGCTTTTGCTTTTCTGTAAAAGTTCACTGCTTTCTATTTAAACTTTCCATCACTTTTGCAATCCATTTGTCTGAGTGTTTATTGTTGCCGGGGGGGGAAGGGGGCTGCCTCAACCCAGCACATTCTTGGTAGCAGAGGATGGTTTCAGTGGGCAGGGGGTCTGCCCCCAACCCCTTTACATTCTTGGCGAGCCAGGCAGGAGTAGGAGTTGGTTTTTGTGGCTACTCTGCGGATCGGATTGCAAAAGATAAGAGAGTTTAAATTTAGTTCTGGGCGTCGCTTTGGATTTTTGGCAGTTGGGGGCTCGTGTTGTTGTTGGGGCGATTGTGTTAAGTTCTTGTGGATTGTAGGGGGACACCTGGTGCGTGACCGGTGGCACAGAGTCCCTCCTGCTATTTCAAGCAGGGGTGGTTCTTAACCATCGGAATTGGGGCACCGCTTGAGAATGCGGGACCTGCCTTCCCCCACCTTTATTCTCTGCGGAGCGGTAGAAGCGGCAGGGAGTGAAGTGGGGGAGGGGCAGCGGCGAGCAGATCAAAATCAGGTCCGTTCTCGCTGCAGGGTAGGGTCAGCCGCGGCGAGCGGGCGAGCTCGGCTCCCTGTGGGCAAACGGGGACTCCAGCTGAAAGCTGTTCTCAAGGGCCCTGAGGACGTGCTTATGGCTTTTTCTGGAGGAGGCGTTTGAATGCCCGATGGGTGGAGGCGATTTTGATTCTGTACCGCGGCGATAGACGTGGCCGGAGCCCTCCTGTATGCTCGGGCGGCGGTGGGTCCGGTCGTGCGCTCGGAGCGGCGCCGGTGGCCCCCGGCCGTCCACTCGGGCTGCGGTGGCGGCGGGACCGGCCGTGCGCTCGGAGCGGCGGCGGCGGTCCCCGGCCGTCCACTTGTGCCGCGGTGGCGGCGGGACCGGCCGTGCGCTCGAGCTGTGGTGGCGGCGGGACCGGCCGTGCGCTCGGAGCGGCGGCGGCGGTCCTGGTCGTGCGCTCGGGTTGCGGCGGGGCCGGCCCTAGTCTCTTCCCCGACTTTTTCGGACGAGTTCCGAAAATGGCGCCGAGCACCTGGCTCCACCTCCCTTCTTCTCACTAGGTTGTGGTGCAGCCCCTCCCTCCGCCAGGGGAGGGTTAAGTTGTTGGATGCTGTCACGTTTTGGTACGCGAACGCCTAGCGGGAAGGCGGTGTACCGTGACATGCATCTGTAGAGCCTCGGGCCGCGGCTGGAAGCTGTCAGCACTGGGCTTGGGATAGGTCCGTGCAAGGTTGTGAAAGGCTCAGCGTGCTGTTTTCCTGGAGGGATGGAAAAGCAGTTAGAGCCTGATTGTTCTGACTGGCTTGCCCCAGGGGTGGAAATATGCCGCTGAGTAAATAGAGATGAGAATAAAGGTTTGGTTGAGAAGTTGTGAGGTTCTTTCCAGGTGACCAGGATGTCCAACGGATCCATGAAGAGCTTGCACCGCAGAAGAGTGAACTCTGCATCGCTGAGAGGTTCTACTAGATGAGGAAAGAAGAACTGGAATGGACTGACACTACAGCCTGAATGAGAGACTGTTTGGGTGGATGCCCAGATGAAGATATGGACTTCGCCGAATATGTCATGAGAAGATTTCTGTTTTAATGATGTGTTTGGGTGCAAAGATTGTGGTATGAAATAAGGGGTGGCGTGTTACAGTTTGAGCTGGGTGCCCCCCTGTAATGTTTACTTCCTGTGTCCAGAGGTCCAGCCCAGAGGGGTGGACACAGGAAATTATGTAGTATTTCATACCACAATCCTTTGCACCACTATAAGATGCAGTGCGGAGTCTAGCACTGTCTCTTTTCTTCCTCCTCCGTCAGCCGGTAACTGGGGGAGATGTCTCCTGGCTTTGGGCCTGGCTAGGCCCAAGGCCACGGGGGGATGGGCAGTCTCAGATCTGGCCAACTGAGACTAGCCTAGCAGTGGGAGGGGGAAGAAGGAGCCCTGGGGGTCTTGGGTGTACCCTCAGGTGGGGATGGGATCTCTCTGGGTCTGCTTTGGGATTTTTCTTTATCACTGTGCTTTTGCTTTTCTGTAAAAGTTCACTGCTTTCTATTTAAACTTTCCATCACTTTTGCAATCCGTTTGTCTGAGTGTTTATTGTTGCCGGGGGGGGGAAGGGGGCTGCCTCAACCCAGCACAAGAATAATATGAAACACTCATTGCTTTGAGAGTTGTAGGTGAGAGGTGGTCAAGCCCTCACTTGAGTACTGAACTCTTGGCCATGGGGAGAGGGACAGGCCAACATATACACTGATTTTGTAAAATCTAAAAATAAATTAATGGGAATGATAATGCATTTAAACCAAAATAAACCATGGGACAGCACAGTAAAAAATGCACAGACACTGCCAACCCTATTTCCCAGGTATTTCTTGCATTCTTAGGTCACTTTGTTCAGACACATCACTCCAGGACTAAATGGCAGGGTGAGGACCTAGATGCTTGGATTAGAAACCAGAAATGCTGACAGGGCTTTGACTTTTTATTCCCATAGTTTTCACCAGATTTTGAAATTTAACAGTGATGATTAAATACTGACTCTCTTACAATTCAGAAATATTGATCAAAAGTTGCAGTTCCACCAGTACAGAGAAGGTAACAAAAATGGGGACATTTAGTACCCTGGCATGGACACACCAAGTGAACTGAAAGTTAGTGACAAGATAATTAGGCGTACTTACAGTCACTGACTTCAGCAAGTCTATGGCCATCTTTTTAAATAAGACAAACCTCAGGAAGCTGGGCATGAAGCATATTTTTAGCAGAGCTATGTAGGTCAGCCTGGCAAGAAATGGAAAGGCAGGTGCTGCAAGTGTGTAGCCTGGACTTTGGTTTGACAGCAGCCAATTTCTTACATCTCAAAACACAAGAAGAAGATGTGCAAGGAGGGTTACCAAAAATATGCCATGTGAAAGCCTAGGAGGCTCCATTACCCCACTAACATCAAACTATGGACTGGCCTGCTGCAGGAACATCTCTGAGCTCCACAGGTGGGAAGGCCAGCTGTGAGGCAAAGAGTGAGGCACTGAGAAAGACCCTCTCCACTCCAAACATGGAAATGTGCAATCAGCGCCTACCCAAAAGCTACCACAGCATCCGTGTGCAACATGTTGATGAGTGTCATACCTACTGCATCCAGGCATCCATGTCCCAACACCTCCTTGCAGGTGAAGGCTAAGGAATAAGTGAAACTGGGAGTGAATTTGCTGCTTATTCCTAGAAGATACACAGGCAGAAAACAGCAGAGGCTGAGCTGCTGTAGACTTGCTATCGCTCCTCATGCTGCATGTCCTCTATAGAGACAGGATGTCTCCTTCATCTCTACTTGGATTAACCACAAAAATGATCCTCCCCTTGCCATGGTTGATGCCAGTGTTGCATTGGGTTAGACTGGCACACGATTCATTGGACAAGATGGACAAGGTTCAAACATGTGCCATGCATTCAACTCGCTATCATAAAATACCACAGTGACTTGAAACAGGTACTACTAGCCTAAAAATCTCCAGAGACTTTGGCAACTTCCAGTACTTGCATCCACTGTTGCATATCTGAACATACTTGACGTGTTTTAAAATAATATGTCGTTTTGCTTGAGATTAAACAGGTTTCACTGATCTCTGGGATGACCTTAATCAACATCAACTGCCCTCAGATGTCAGTTGACTTAGCTTAGAGGGACACCATCATAATTCACAAACCAACATAAAAAGGCTCTGAGGCTGTCAAAGGCACTCCACAAGTGGTCATACCAGGGTTTATCTCAGCTCTATTTTGTAAAAAACACCCCGAGACTCCTTCTACTCACTCTTTGTTTTAGATAGGTGTTGACTGTGCCACTCTTGGCACTGCACCCAGTTCTTGGGAGATACTTTACAAATTAATGTGAAACTATGATTCTTGTAGAGCTGAAGAAATTAAAGTTTATTTCCGGTATTCCCACTGTCTTTTAGTGATGATCAAGCATCACATCATCTTGGTTTTCCAGACATTCTCCACTGGGGTGCAATTTTTCAGGCTCTGCTATTTTACTTTATTTGCAAACAAATTGATGTTATACATTTCCCATCAATGACACCCAGCAACTCCGCATTTCATTGTCTAGTTTATGTCTTCAGCTTAACTAATTAACTTTGCTTACACCAAGAAAACATAAGCACCATCTTTCAACTTCATCAGTATCTTTCATGTGTTTTTGTTTGGAAACAATAGGAAGACACCCATTAACACAATGGGTGATTAACTCAGCACTGGATGGTTTGGATGATTTTTTTCTGAGCACACATGGTATTGATGCCTGCTAGACAATGTAACGAGCCCAGGGAGTGATTTCTTAGCTGGTGTGGCACTTGTACTATTTTGGCAAGGAAAAGCAATACCTTTTTTTCATAATGCATTCATTTTTGCAATACTCTTGAGTACAGGAAAACCTCATACTGTCAGTCAGTGGATTAAATGAAGGGCAGCAGCTGTAGCTACGTGATGGAAAAAGCCAGGCAGGAGGGTTGTCGGCACTGCTGTATTACATAAACACAACTTTTGCCAGTTAACGCCCTCCTGCTGGATGCTTCATGCTGCATCATATGCATGTCATGTTATGTTAGGCTGGACACAAACAGCAGCAAGGGAGTGGGAAAGCAGCAGCACTGGCTGCACAGGAGAGGCTACACCTGTGACTGTATCAATTCCTCATGACCTGATCTACTAGGGAGCCCCAAGGAGAGAGTCACAATAATTATAACAAGCTATAATAAGTACAGCAGCTTATTTTAGCTTTCTGAATATGATTAGGCCTTACCTGAATACCTTGTAGCTGTGCTTCTACAATTTATTACTTGTTACTCCTATGCCTCTGCCAGGCTCAATGCTGAGACTGATTTTTTTGTTTAAATGAAGCACCTCATGTTACTGTTTGGATGTGACTAATAGGTTTAGAATGGTGAGAAACTGGATCAGGTTGCCCAGATTGTTGGTAGAAGCCCCATCCTTGGAAGCATTCAAGGTCAGATTGGATGGGGCTCCTAGCAACCTGATCTAGTTAAAGATGTCCTTGTTCTTGCAGGGGGTTGGACTAGATAACCTTTAAAGGTCCCTCCCAACCACAACCGTTCTGTGATTATAGGATGCAAAAGCAAGCCACTCCTAAGCAGTTTCTCTGCGATAACTATGTAAGTGCTGTTTATTTGTCTACCCAACTACAGTCAGGCCAAAGGCTGATCAGAGCCGCCCAACACAGAGCAGGTGGCCCAGACTGGCTGCCACCGTGCAGTAACACCCCTGTCAAGCTGAATGCTAAATCACATTTCTGAAAGCAGCCCAAACACTTACAGTGCAAATCACCACAGAAAACAAATAACTTGCAATCTCCTGAGTGCTATCCTAATTTTTTGAAAGAAATTTGTGCCTCTGACACTGGCTGGTATGGCGGCAAAGTCTGGCTTCCTGTCTTGTTCTTTATTCTGTAAACATTCTATGAGCTTATAAATGAGTGGGCAATATAAATGAGTAAACACAGTTTTAATAATCCACACACCTTGGAGATTTCAGTCTCTGAAGCACACATGGCTTTGGACACCACTGATAAATCCCAGTTAAGACTGATTCTTCCCACAGGACAGGTGGCATGATAACAAACCATGAGAAATAATCCATTAACTGAGTGTTGGTGTAGCACTGCATGGACCAACATGATGCCAGGATGAAGTTTCATTGCACTTTGTGATTTTTTTTAATCTAAAATTACCAGTTGTCCATTCCTAATAAATGCTTTCCTTTCTCCTCTACTTTGAACTCATCACTTTCAGCTGATAACCAGTTGCATTAATGAGTGACAATTGCTTTCAGTAAAGATCCAGATAATTGCCTCTCTGTTATAATATATCATGCATTCCTGTCAATCTGTTGTAAACATATTGCCCCTCACCCTCCAACTCATTTGCTTTCCACAAAGTCATTAAAATACCTGTAGCACAGAGATTTCTGTTCTAACAGGGGCTTACTCTGACACTGTGCATCCCTTACCGATCATTGGAGACTCTATGAAACTCCACAAATTAGTCTGAGGGATGTAGGACTGCAAGACCCCCGCGGCTTGGCCAGCTTCATTCACCCCACCAAAGACGTAGATCTTCCCACCACAAACGGTTGCAGCAGCTGAATGGACAGCCTTGGGCAGAGGAGTGATAGTCTCCCACTGGTTGGTTATTGTATCGTACCTGGGATGACAGCAATTGGAGTAAGCTGAGATGACACAATACTGGGTGAACAGTAAAGACAGGACAGAAGGGTGGAGAAAGCAGGCTGAGATATAACAGAAAGGCAGCTGGAGAACAAAAGCAGCAGTGGAAATGTATTTTTTCACATCCTACAAATTCAGCCACTTGGTAAACAGCATAATTAATGCTTTTTATAAGCTTTTAAAACATTGAGAAAAGCCCAGAGAAAGATGGTTCTATTTTCTGTGTATGCCTCTCAAATCTCATTATAGTCCAAGCTAAAGAAACTCAGGACATCTTTGTTGAGACATCTTCCACTAATTAATTTCTTTTAATGAGTATACAATGAGATTATTCTTACAAATCAGTGCAGATATCCAATAGCAACCACGTGGAAGGTAACTGCTAATAATACTTCCGTTCAGCTTGTGGAACACATCTCACCTGCAACATAATGCAAAATGATAGCTCTTTTCACTCTAGTTAACTGACCAGCGATGCAGGGCTTGTGCCAGAGCAAGTTGTTTCCATTTAATTTTCATTGTGCAAACCAAACTACTGTGCTTCATTGCAGGATGCTGTGAATGTTAACGCCAGAAGATTTCACCACTGCATCCATGTTTGACATCAAGCAAATAGAAAAGAATATGCATGAAAGTCTTAAATTAGTTTAAGGTCATCAGTATCTGATTTAATTGAGCCATTGACCATAAGGGATGTGCAATTGATAATACAGGGATGAAGAGTCATTTTATACAATGTCATAGGTACAGATGTCAATTAAAAACAAAAAAATTTAAAGATATTGTGGCAGTGATCCAAATACCTAGTTAAAAATGTGTCTTGGAGACAGTGAAAAATAATGTGAATGTCAGGCTTCTGTATTTCCATGTAACGGTACATTCTGTCAAATAAAAGTTTCCCGTGTAGCAATTATTCAGAAGTGTTCCAGTCACACAGCCCAATGTGCAGAAGGCAAAAGCAGGGAATGGGAGAACAAAGAACTGTCTACTGCAGGAGAATATCAGTTTTGAGAAGAAACACAAGACCATGGGGCCTGATGAGATCCAGTCACAGGTCCTGAGGGAATTGGTAGATGTCCACTATCCATCATATTTGAGAAGTTGTAGCAGTCCACTGAAGTTCCCACTGACTGGAAAATGGGAAACACAACACCCATTTTTAAAAAGGGGAAGAAAGGAAGAACTGGGGAACTACAGGCTAGTCAGTCTCTCCTCTGTGCCTGGTAAGACCATGGAGCAGATCCTTATGGAAACCATGCTAGGGCATATGAAAATGAGAAGGTGATTTGTGACAGCTACCATAGCTTCATTAAGTCCAAATTGTGCCTGATAAATTTGATGCCTTCTGTGTCAGAGTTACAACATTGGTGAATAAAGGAATAGCAACTGATGTTCACTACCTGGACTTGTGCAGAGTATTTGACCCTGTCCCGCATTACATCCTTGTCTCTAAATTGGAGAGATGTGGATCTGAGAGATGGACCACTTGGTCCATCAGACTGGCTGAATGGTTGCACTCAAAGAGCTGCAATCAATGCCTTGATGGCTGAGTGGAGAACAGTGGCAAGTGGTTTTCATCAGGGGTTCATATTCCCACCAGCACTCTTTAACATCTTTGTCAGTGACAGGGACAATGTGCACCCTCAGCAAATCTGCTGATGACACCAGGCTGTGTGGTGCAGTCACATGCTGGAGGAAAGGGTTGCCATCCAGACCTTGACAGAATTGAGAGGTGGACTCATGCAAACCTCAAGAGTTCAAGAAAGCCAAGTGCAGGGTCCTGCACCTGGGTCAGGGCAATCCCAAGCACAAATAAAGGCTGGACAATGAGTAGATTGAAAGTAGCCCTTTGGAGAAGGACTTGTGGATATTGGTGCCTAAAAAACTGAGTATGAGTCAGTGTGACTGTTTGAGGCTGTGCCTTTAAGAAAAGGACAGTACTGGGGCACTGTGGCTGAATGTTTTGTAAACAAAAGACAGGTCTAAACGAATTTAATTGGTAGATTGGTAGAATGCAATTTTAAGTTTTGAGTGCCGCTGAGGCTTTCCTCAGTTCACTCTTCCCACCCTTTCCAGCTCGTCTGCTTCAAGGCTCTCTGTCAGACTGACCTTGGACAGGTAAGTGTGAAGCCTTGTTGTGGGTTTGAGAGGAAGGCCCAGCCTTCTTCCCCCCACAAAGAGAGGGAAAAAAAAAAATTGACCACAGCTAGCCACAGCCGGAGGAGCAAAGGAATGCTGTATTTACAAGCAGTATTAGAGAATGCAGGGTATATACAGCATTCCTTTGCTCCTCCGGCTGTGGCTAGTTGTGGTCAATTTACAAGCAGTTTTAGGGAATGCAGGGTATATATACACAATTTACAGTATTTACAATATATACTCAGAAATATACAGCAAAGTAATACAGGAATGAAATTCCCCCCCCTTCTGGAGGAGGGTTCCCCCTCCCTGTACCCCCTTCTCTCCCCTTTTTCCACAGAGAGGGTTAGAAAGAGAGTAAAAGAGGAATTGTTAATTAAAGCAGAGTATGTTAGTAGGTTTGTAGGCCTCACGCTTATCAGTCCAAGGTCAGTCTGGCAGAGAGCGTAGAAGCAGACAAGCTGGAAAGGGAGGGGAGAGTGAACTGAGGAAAACCTCAGTTGTACTCAAAACTTAAAGTTGCTTTCTACCAATCTACCAATGAAATTCGTTTAGACCTGTCCTTTGTTTACAAAACATTCAGCCATGGTGTCCCTTTCTTAAAGGCACAGCCTCAAATGGTCACAGTCCACCCCTTCTAAACAATTTTATTGGCTGTTCATACTGACCATCCCATCCAAGACAATATTTACAGCTCGTAATTAGAGTTCATAGTCCATTCTGGCTATGCTCAGATGTAGATGATTCAAAAGTCCAAGAAAATCAGAAAATGAGAAAAATGGAAAACATTTCATTTCTTCACCGACGAAGCGAAGAAAAGGGAAACAGGGATTCTCAGGGTCTCTTAGTTGACTCAGGGCTCTCAGGGTTCTCAGGGTTCGTGCACCGTAGATTCCTCGTTGATTCTTCCTTTGGACGGGATGCAGCTGCATAACAGTTTGAAATTAAACTCTTTCAGCTAAAGTTAAATTTCACTGTGGAATACACTGAATTTCACCATTCTCCTGCATTACCCAATAAGTGTGACCCAGACCTTCAGCTGAAACCACCCCTCGGACAGGTTTAGCCTCTCCTGAGGGTGAAAATACCCAAACAGTTTTACCTAACAGATTCTTTTCTCTAACAACAGGAACTCTATCACCTTCTACATTCTGTAGCAGATCTGAATGTGCAGGTCCAGCTCGGTTCGCTGAACCTCTACTATTTACCAGCCAGGTTGCTTGTGCTAAATGTTTTTCCCAGTTTTTCAAAGATCCACCCCCCATGGCTTTAAGAGTGGTCTTCAACAAACTGTTGTAGCGTTCAATCTTCCCTGCAGTTGGTGCATAGTAAGGAATATGGAATATCCACTCAATACCGTGCTCTTTGTCCCAGTTCTTTACAAAGTTGTTCTTGAAATGAGTTCCATTGTCTGACTCAATCCTCTCTGGAGTTCCATGACTCCACAGGATCTGTCTCTCCAGACCGAGAATGGTGTTGCATGCAGTTGCATGTGGAACTGGATAAGTTTCCAACCATCCAGTGTTTGCCTCTACCATAGTAAGCACATGAGGGCATTGAGTCTATCATCAGTAAATTTGCTGATGACACCAAGCTGGGGACAGGAGTTGATCTGCTAGAGGGTAGAGAGGCTTTGCAGAGAGACCTCGACAGGCTGGACAGGTGGGCAGAGTCCAACGGCATGAGATTTAATGCATCCAAGTGCCGGGTTCTGCACATTGGCCACAACAACCCCATGCAGTGCTACATGCTGGGGTCAGAGTGGCTGGAGAGCAGCCAGGCAGAGAGGGACCTGGGGGTGCTGGTTGATGGTAGGATGAACATGAGCCTGCAGTGTGCCCAGGCAGCCAAGAGGGCCAATGGCATCCTGGCCTGCATTAAGAACAGTGTGGCCAGCAGGAGCAGGGAGGTCATTCTGCCCCTGTACACTGCACTGGTTAGGCCACACCTCGAGTACTGTGTCCAGTTCTGGGCCCCTCAGTTTAGGAAGGATATTGACTTGCTGGAACGAGTCCAGAGAAGGGCAACGAAGTTGGTGAGGGGCTTGGAACACAAGCCCTATGAGGAGAGACTGAGGGAGCTGGGGCTGCTTAGCCTGGAGGGGAGGAGACTCAGGGGTGACCTCATTACTCTCTACAACTACCTGAAGGGGGGTTGTAAACAGGCAGAGGTTGGTCTCTTCTCCCAGGCAGCCAGCACCAGAACAAGAGGGCACAGTCTCAGGCTGCACCAGGGGAAGTTCAGGCTGGAGGTCAGGAGGAAGTTTTACACGGAGAGAGTGATTGCCCATTGGAATGGGCTGCCTGGGGAGGTGGTGGAGTCGCCGCCACTGGAGGTGTTCAGGAGGAGACTTGACAGGGTGCTTGGTTACATGGGTTAGTTGATTGGGTGGTGTTGGGTGATAGGTTGGACGTGATGATCTTGAAGATCTCTTCCAACCTGGTCTATTCTATTCTATTCTATTCTATTCTATTCTATTCTATTCTATTCTATATTGCTTACCAGAACGAGAACGTGGTAGAGTGATGTAGTCAATCTGCCAAGCTTCACCATACTTGTACTTGGACCATCTGTCACCATACCACAAGGGCTTAATTCGCTTTGCCTGCTTAATAGAATCACAAATGTCACAGTCATGGATGACTTGTGTGATAGCATCCATGGAAATGTCTATGGATCTGTCACGAGCCCATTGGTATGTTGCATCTCTGCCTTGATGTCCTGACGAATCGTGAGCCCACCGAGTTAAGAATATCTCACCTCGGTGTTTCCAGTCGAGATCAAGATTAGAGTCCATGTCTACTTGAGAAACTCTTGCAGCTAGATCTGCCTGATGGTTGTGTTGCTGTTCCTCAGTAGCTTTGCTCTTAGGAATGTGAGCATCGATGTGTCTCACTTTCACTGGAATTCTCTCGATTTGATCAGCAATGTCCTGCCACAGTTCAGCTGCCCAAATGGGTTTTCCTTTCCTCTGCCAACCATTCTTCTTCCAGTTCTTTAGCCAACCCCATAGAGCATTGGCTACCATCCATGAGTCTGTATAGAGATAAAGCTTCGGCCATCTCTCACGTTCAGCCACGTCGAGAGCTAGCTGGACAGCTTTTACCTCTGCGAACTGACTGGATTCTCCTTCTCCATCCTTCGCCTCTGCAACTCGGCGTGTTGGACTCCACACTGCAGACTTCCACCTTTGCTTGTTCCCAACAAGACGACAGGAACCATCTGTGAACAAAGCATATTTCTTTTCATCATCAGGAAGGTCATTGTAAGGAGGAGCTTCCTCAGCATGAGTTACTTTCTCCTCTGGAGGTTTAGCACAGTTGGTACCTTCAGACCAACTTGAGATCACCTCCACTAGACCAGGCCTTTCAAGATTTCCCATTCGAGCTCTCTGTGTTATCAGAGCCATCCACTTAGACCACGTTGAGTCTGTGGCATGATGTGGTGTGGAGCCTTTTCCTTTCAACATCCAATTCAAAACTGGTAATCTGGGAGCTAAGAGAAGTTGTGATTCAGATCTAATTACTTCAGAAGCTGCTTTTACTCCCTCATAGGCAGTTAAAATCTCTTTTTCTGTTGGAGTATAATTAGCCTCTGAACCTCTGTAACCTCGACTCCAGAAACCAAGAGGTCGTCCACGTGTCTCACCTGGAGCTTTTTGCCACAAGCACCAGGTTGGACCATTGTCACTTGCAGCCGTGTACAAAATGTTCTTAATGTCTGGACCATCTCGGACAGGTCCCAGACCCATTGCTTGAATTACCTCTTGCTTTATCTGGTCAAAGGCTGCTTGTTGTTCAGGTCTCCATTGGAAACTGTTTCTCTTTCGAGTCACATCATACAGAGGTTTCACAATCTGACTGTATCCAGGAATGTGCAGTCTCCAAAATCCCACTATCCCCAAGAAACGTAGGATCTCTTGCTTGTTTGTGGGATTTTCTATGGTAGAGACTCTATTTACCACATCCTCCAGAATGTGTCGGCGTCCATCCTGCCACCGCACTCCCAGAAACTGAATCTCTGTGGTAGGTCCTTTCACCTTGTCTCGCTTGATGGCAAAACCTGCATTTAGAAGAATGTCAATGATTTTGTTACCTTTCTTGAAGACTTCCTCAGCAGTTTTACCCCAGACGATGATATCATCGAGGAACTGGATGTGTTCTGGAGCACCACCTTTCTCCAGAGCATCGTGGATTACTGCATGACAGATGCTTGAGCTGTGGATCCAGCCCATTGGCAGTCTGTTGAAAGTGTACTGGATTCCTCTCCAGGTGAAAGCAAACTGAGGCCTGCATTCCTCTGCTATGGGAATAGAGAAAAATGCATTAGCAATGTCTATGGTAGCATACCATTTGGCCTCTTTGGATTCCAGCTCATATTGGAGTTCCATCATGTCTGGTACTGCTGCACTCATAGGTGGTGTTACTTCATTCAGGGCTCGGTAGTCAACTGTCAGACGCCAGTCTCCATTCTGCTTTCTGCACAAGCCACACTGGACTGTTGAAAGGTGAATGAGTTTTGCCGATGACTTTCTGACTCTCCAACTGATGAATCAGATTCTGAATGGGCAACAAAGAGTCATGGTTGGTTCTGTATTGTCTGTGATGCACAGTCTGAGAAGCAACCAGCAATTTAATGTCCTGTATCTTGTGTTGTCCCACAACTGCAGATTCATCAGAAAGCTCAGGTCTAACATACAGCTTCAGTTTTTGTCCATCAATTTCTACAGAAGCTACTCCAAAAGCCCATTTGTAACCTCTAGGGTCTTTGAAACGCCCTTCTCTCAGAAAATCAATTCCCAAAATACAAGGTACATCAGGTCCGGTCACAACTGCATGCTTCCTCCATTGTTTACCAGTTAAACTTATATTAACCTCCACCTTACTTAACTCTTGAGATCCACCAGTGACTCCCAGAATAGTTGTAGAATCTGATCCTTGATAATTTGATGGCATTATGGTGCACTGAGCTCCTGTGTCAACCAAGGCCCTATACTTCCGAAATTGTGAAGTGCCAGGCCACTGGATGTACACATCCCAATAGATTCTGTTATCTCTGTTATCCCTCTCCTCCCCCTGGCGGGAGGCAGGGCACCCCTAGTTATGGGGAACATGCCCATATGTGTATTGAGCACGGTGTGCAGTGTTATAACTGGAGCCACTGTTGGAGCTACTAGAGTCATTCTGGGGAACTGTAGAAGTAACAGTTACCCTTATGGTATTGCTACCTTGGGTTCTGCCACTTTGCAGTTCTCTCAGTCTCCTGAAAAGATTAGAAGATGGTTGGCCATCCCAGCGGTTCATGTTCTCACCAAACTGATCACGCAGAGTTATCCAAATAGTCCTACGTGACTTCCTTGGTGGTCTGTTTTGATTTGATCTGTTTTGGAATGACCTCCTTGGAGGACGTGTATTCCTCAGAGATGAAACTTGTATCCACCTGGAGGAAGAATTGGAATTATCTGTTTGTGCCAATTGGGATATGGAATTTTTAAATTCATCCTTCAACTCTCTCATGCAATTCTCAATTTTTCCGGTCAGAGTCTCAATGGCTGAAACCAAAGAAACACGTGTCATGCTATCCTCCAGTTGTCTCAGTTGATCAGTCAATTGGCCAACCATCGGAGGAGCTCCACCATAATTTCTTGACACAATTCTGCTTGCCAGAATGTTTACATAATTAGGAGGAGCAACCTTGATGAGCATTTTAGTAAGGCCAGTACCCACAGGAATGTCATCACGATTCAGAGTTTCATGTTCACCATAGAGTATCTCTGTAACAGCAAATTCTCTCAGGCGCTTAATTCCGTCATCTATGGTAGTCCAGGGTTTAGGATTCCATGGAAGATCATCTCGGGAAGGGTATCTCAGGAAAACTGCCATTAAAAGGCATATCCACAGATTAACCTTGCCGAGAGTCTTGGCTAGATGTCTATCTATTCCATTATCCCTCGAGAGAGTTCCTAACTGAGCTGCTGACTTGTCTCCAACTATTAGAGCTGGAGCACCTGTATCATAACATCTACTAAGCCAAGTTAGAATTGTCTTCTTATCTGCTCTGGTGTAATCTTTACGGACATTTCTAATCTCTTAGCAAGGTGAATGACACCCGGAAAGGTCATCTTCCTCTCCATCTAACACTTTGCTTTAATTTATAACTGCTTTTATTAACAATTGCTCTTTTTCTCTCTTTCTAATCCTCTTTGGGGAAAAAGGGGAGGGAAGGGGGTACAGGGGGGGAACCCTCCTCCAGAGGGGGGGAATTTCGTTCCTGTATTGTTGTTTTTTTTACTTTGCTGTATATTTCTGTGTATATATTGTAAATACTGTAAATTGTGTATATATATCCTGCATTCCCTAAAAATTGCTTGTAAATATAGCATTTCCCTTTTTGCTTCTCCGGCTGTGGCTAGTTGTGGTTTTTATTTCTTTTTTCTTCTTTGTGGGGGCGAAGGCTGGGCCTTCCTCTCAAACCCATGACAGTCAGCAACACATATTTGAAGCCCAGAAAGTCAATTGGATCCTGGGATGCATCAAGAGAAGTGTGGCCAGTAGGTTGAGGAAGGTGATTCTCCCCTCTCTACTCTACTCTGCTTAGACCCCATCTTGAGTACTGTATCCAGCTGCATCTTGCACCCAGTGTAAGAAAGTCATGGACCTGATCAAGTGGGTCCAGAGAAGAGACACAAAAATGACCAAGGGCCTGGAACATCTACCCTGTAAAACAAGCTGACAAGAGTTTGGGTTGTTTAAACTGGAAAAGCAAAGGGTCCAAAGACACCTCTAGTGGCCTTACAGTAGTTAAAGGGGGCCTACAGAAAAGATGGGGAGAGACAGTCAAAAAGTGTTGTGATAGGACAAGGGGTAACAGTTTTAAACCAAAAGAATGCAGATGTAGATTGGGTATTAGGAAGAAAATCTTCACCAAGAGGGTGGTGAGGCACTGGAATAGCTTGCCCAGAGAAGCTGTAAATAGATATCACATCCCTGGAAGTATTCAAGGTCAGGTTGGATGGGGCTTTCAGCAACTCGGTCTAGTGGAAGGTGTGCCTGCCCATGGCAGGGGGGTAGGAACTAGATGAACTTTAAGATCCTTTCCAATCCAAACCATTCTATGATTCCTTCTATGAAAATAAAAGGGAGAAACAGCACAAAATAAAGTGCTTCATGAAAATGCATTAATGAGTTTCCAAGTAATATAACTGAAAGTAATTAACACACTCATAAAAGTGATGCGAGAGCAAGAAGGAGGGAACCTTTAACTAAAACAAAATTAGGCAAGTCTCTTATAATGAGCATGGAGAACTGCCTTGTACAATGCTCTAAATTAGTTACTGAGAAATTAAATTCATCTACAACAAGTGATCAAAGGGAAGAAATCTAACAAGATTAAACAACATGGAGCTGGAAGTATTCAAGTTGACACACCTATATTGGGCTGATTGCTAGTGTTTGGTACCAAACTCGAGTCTGCAGATGCCTTTTGATTGCACAAGTGACTCCTCCAGGTAAGGCACCATATGATGCATCTCAACAGCACTGTGGACAACACTCTTGTCTATCCTAGCAGATATGCACAAAGCTTGCATATAACAAACTGTTTTACACACTGTCTTTGGGCTACACTTTGCTAAATCACCTTCTGCAGTAATCTGGGTCATGGTAATTTAACTCTTATTAGAAACTGGTTAAGAAATTGGTTTGAATTGGTTAGAAACTGTGAAAAGCAATAGAGCTGAGAAGGTCTGACCTAGTTCCTTCCTAGTTCTTCATATCATAGTATCATAGTTTCATTCAGGGTTGGAAGGCACCACAAGGATCATCTAGTTCCAACCCCCCTGCCATGGGCAGGGACACCCTGTTGCAAGAAGGGGCCGCTATACGATCAATGTGATCAGCGGAATCCAACTTTATTGAGCAT
This sequence comes from Melanerpes aurifrons, assembly GCA_011125475.1. Taxonomy (NCBI): domain Eukaryota; kingdom Metazoa; phylum Chordata; class Aves; order Piciformes; family Picidae; genus Melanerpes; species Melanerpes aurifrons. The sequence goes on along the minus strand of WWNC01000123.1, from coordinate 920,405 downwards.
CAGACACATCTTATATACAGTTTACTATAACTATGCCTACTTGGTAACATACTATTGGTTACAGATTACATGTCAACCCCACCTCTTGCGGTTTTAACATCCTGCTTTCCTGCCAGACAGGCCAACAGATATCTCCTGTTTCAAGTCCCCTACTTGTTTGCGACCCTCACGATTACACGATTACATGACTACAGTGCCCTTGCGACACTTCTTGATGATTCAGCTAGATCCATTGTTCTGCGGCATTCCTTATCTTGGCAGGGCGCCAGGCAGTCCTGCAGGTATCCCTTATCTTATCAGAAGGCCAGATGGTCCTGTAGGCCTTTTTCCTTTTCCCATCCTACTACAACACCCTACACTAGATCAGGCTGGACAGAGCCTCATCCATCCTGCTCTTAAACACCCCCAGGGACGGGGCCTCGACCACCTCCCTGGACAACCCATTCCAGGGTCTCACCACTGTCATGGTGAAGAACCTCCTCCTCACATCCAGCCTGAATCTCCCCACCTCCAGCTTCATTCCATTAATATATGCTAACATATTCCATTAACATATTCTAAGACATAAATTATACCTGTCACCTGATACCTCTCTCACACCATGCTTTCTCACTTAGCACAAGTGAGTCTGAAGATGGGATGGTGAACAACCCCTTTGCCTTCTCTGGCACTGGCTGAAGAACCTGGAGGACCACATTTCCAAGGCAAGATATATTCCTGCCAGTAATTTTCTGATTGTCCTACAGTATTTCTGAGAAGAAGGAAGTACATTCTTCAGATATACTGGGGACTGGATGTGTTTAAGGAAACATCCATAGAAATACTGGAGAAAGGTTCAAATTATGAAGACATCCTATTTCTGGATGAATTTCACTACTGCAACCTCAGGTCCCCTAGAACTCGTTTTTCACCCACTTTCACTGCTCTTCATTTATACTCTAAGATGAACGAACTGATCTTTAATGCTCCTACCCTCTTTCATCTGCCACTGTGGAACCAAAAATGACCCTTTTCATTTCAGCTGCTGAAAGCCAAAGGCTGCAAGTCTACTAGATACAGGTACAAGTGGGACAGCTTTAAAAACCCACTCTTATCTTGAGGGTCATTTGGTTTAAATAATCAGTTGTTGGAAGATGGGAAAAGGATAAAGGCCTGCAAGACCATTTGGTCTTCTGATAAGATAAGGGATGCCTGCAGGACTGCCTGGCGCCCTGCCAAGATAAGGAATGCCACAGAACATGATGGATGTAGCTGAATTATCACGAAGTGTCACAAGGGCACTGTAGTCGTGTAATCGTGAGGGTCGTAAAACAAGTAAGGGGCTTATCCAAACAAAGATGTGTGTGGCCAGCTGAAGTAGGATGTTAAACTGCAAGAGGTGGGGTTGACATGTAATCTGTAACCAATAGTATGTTACCAAGTAGACATAGTGATAGCAAACTGTATATAAGATGTGTCTGATGCTCAATAAAGTTGGATTCCGCTGATCACATTGGTCGTTGTAGCGGCCCCTTCTTGCAACAAATGGTGGAGAATGCGGGCACCGGCGCCTTGAACAGGGACCTCACAGAGTAGGTCCTGAACCCAAAAAGGAGGGTTCTGCAAATCTCCGAAAGGAGTCACGGCGAAGAAGGAAGCCGTGCCGTTCTGAAGAGGACTATTCAGGGTTCGAGAGCGCGGAAAGCAAGAAGTATTCCGGTCCAGGATAGCAGTACTGGAGCTGTGTTTACCGACCCACAGAGAGGCGGAGGAAACAGCTGGAGGCCGAAGACGCCGTAAGCCGATACTGCTCTGAGTAGACTGTGCGCACAGTTATTACCGCATAATAGATAGTAATGGATAGGCAGGCGGCGTATGATTTGTTTAAGTGCTTTTTAGAAAAGCGAGGATGTAAGTTGGATTTTAAAAGGGAGTTAGTACCCATGTTAGAATATGCAGAGGAGGAATTTCCTCCAACGCCTCACTCTTCTGAGTTGCCGAAGGGTGAAGAAGTTGTGGAGACAAAGGGAGTAAAGAGGGAAGAGGTTAACGATGATTTAGGACAAAGAAACAGAGATTATTGGGGAAGGGTTGCAGAGCATTTACACGAGAAGGGAGATGAAGGAGAATGGTGTAAGTTAGAAGACAAGCTTTTTGACAAACTGTGGGACTGGGTTACCATCAAGCTGCAAAAGCCGTGGCGAGAATGCATAAACTGTGATAAAACCTATGAACTGGAACAGCGAGTGGCTGCTACAGTTAGAGCAACTTTGTCAGGACGAGATGCAGCGCCAGGTGTATCTGAGTTGCAGCTGAAAGATGTGTTTGAGAACTATCGACCGATCGACCGGGCCGCCCCGATACATCTTGCGGGCGACCACACCGTTTACCAGCCGTCACCACTGCCGTTTGCACACAGCGGGAAAAAGCCGAAAAAAGGGCAGCTCAGTGTGTTCGACCCCTTTTATCAACACCTTCCTCTAACGTCGCCAGCGAGGGCTCGGATTCGGAAGACAGCACCGACAGCAGCAGCGGCCCAGCAGCGGCCACGACGGTGGCGGAGCAGCGGTCGCGGCAGCAGCCCCCACCCCTTTCCCCCGCAGCGGCTTTAGCTGCACTACTCTGCTCTGATTTAAAGCAACAGTACCCATTTTGTCATTTCTGATTGTAATGTCTTTCAGAGATTTGTTATTTAGAGTTTTGTCAAGTTTTTCTAATAAGCATAATGAATAAGTAAGCATTTGGTATTTACAGGTACTTGGTACATAGTAATTGCAGTAAGGTGTAAGTACTTTGTAATGAGTTCACATTGTATGATTTTCTTTTGGTTCGAACCTTTTTTAATTGTGTGCCTATAGGTATTTCAAAGGAGCTCCATGTAATATAGTTAAGGAATGTATAAACAGGTTTTAATTTTGGAAAGTGTTTTTTAGTTAATGTAACAATTTTATTTCTTTTTAGACACTGATTTGATGGATTAATTTTAACATAGTTCTTCAAGGTTTTAAGGATTTTTGGTATTAGCACAAGTTAAGGGTTTGTTATAGGTATATTATGGAATGAGAACTTTGGTCTTATTTTGTATTTGTAATAGCTTTTAAGGATTATATATATATAATGGTACCAATAAGAGATTAGTATTACTAGGATGAGCAAAAATGCTATTGGGCAAAGCAATGAAGTTCTTTTGCTCTTGCTGTTTGCCTGCAAGTTTTTCTGTCTGTGAAGCTAGAGCCTGGCCAGATCTACCTTTACAGATTAAAGAAATCTTGCTATTATTAAACAATTTATGATTTTTGACCATCCTAGAGAAAATAAAAATGCAACATACCCCTAAAGCAGATTGTAAAACAGTGTTAAGGATTGCATTTATGTTTGAACCTTTGTAATGTGTTTAGGCATAATCAAGTATTTTTTGTTAATAAGAGGAGTGAAATGCAAAGATCAAAACTATTAAGATCTAAATTCCTTTTTTATCACTTAGTCTCAATGCATAAGCATGTTCAAGAACTGGAATAGAGAGAAAAACATTTGCAGATTGATAATAATGGTTAGTTTAAAGAATTGTTTAACACTTAGGGCTGTATATCATAATTGCTTAATGATTATATGATTAGAGAAAATGTTTGTATGGATTTAAATGTTAACTCAACAGTTTGTTGTAATTTTAAATAGTTATAGGAAAAGTCAAAATCAATTATAGCACAAAATACATTTTAATGTTAGGTTATAAAAACAAAAAGAGGGGAATTCAGCTATTATGTTATAAGAAAGAATAGTTAAAGCATACTATGTTCTCAAATTTCCACTTTATATGTGATTTTAAATATGATTTAACAAAACTTAGAGAGGATGTAAGAATTATGGAAGTTTTAGCTAGGAGAAACTTGAAATAAAAAGAAACAGCATTAGGCCAACGGTGAGCATTAATAGGACCCAGTACCTTTCCTTAGCAGAAACAAAACACCTTATGGGGTCCTTGACTCAAGCTTTAAAGAAAACAGGGAAAAGAGGTCAGGAGAGTGTACAGACCTGAGTATTGGAATGGGTCTCTCCATCCTTACAACCACAACATACCATTTTTCAAACAATTTTTGAAGGTGCTCTCATTAAGACTGCACCTTTGCAAGGTAAGATCCTAGGTTGGATGTCGCAGCAATCGTGGATCGGTATACCAAATATAAGGAGCAACCAATTGTGGGTGCTCTGACAGTATTTACAGGTGCAGGAAGCGTTCCCAAAAGCTGCAGTGACTTGGCAAGACAAGAGTATTAGCCAGTGGAGACATGTGATGTTAGAGGCAGAACCACAGGACTCACTTCAAACTTTGGAATTGTTGGCAGTGTTGTGGGAATTACAGCATTGGAGGAGCCAACCTCTTAATATAGTGTCAGATTCCATGTATGTTACAGGGTTGTACAACGGATAGAGGATGCCCTGATTAAAGATGTAACAAATAAGAGATTATATGAGTTGATGTTGAGGTTACAGCAAGCCATAAGATGTGGGTCAGCATCATATTGTATTTTGCATATTAGAAGTCATAAGTTTGATGTTGGCCTGGGAGAAGGAAACGCTTGAGCAGATAAGTTGGTATCCTTATCTGTACCAGTCTCAGCCTCAGTAAAGGCCTGAGAAGCACATATGACCTTTCATCAAAATGCGAAAGGGTTGGCCAAGGAAGCATTGCGCTTTTTGTTTATTGTTATTATTATTATTATAGCTGCACGAATAATATTTAGATGTGTAATGAAACAGTTTGATCGTTTTACTGAATCTTTTGTAGTTGTTAAAGAAAACAGGGGAATTGTTGGAAGATGGGAAAAGGATAAAGGCCTGCAAGACCATTTGGTCTTCTGATAAGATAAGGGATGCCTGCAGGACTGCCTGGCGCCCTGCCAAGATAAGGAATGCCACAGAACATGATGGATGTAGCTGAATTATCACGAAGTGTCACAAGGGCACTGTAGTCGTGTAATCGTGAGGGTCGTAAAACAAGTAAGGGGCTTATCCAAACAAAGATGTGTGTGGCCAGCTGAAGTAGGATGTTAAACTGCAAGAGGTGGGGTTGACATGTAATCTGTAACCAATAGTATGTTACCAAGTAGACATAGTGATAGCAAACTGTATATAAGATGTGTCTGATGCTCAATAAAGTTGGATTCCGCTGATCACATTGGTCGTTGTAGCGGCCCCTTCTTGCAACAATCAGTGAAGCAGGTGGAAGCAAGTCCTTGTCCACTTAACAGACACATCTAATGTGAATTTTACATAGGCTGCTCAGTGAAGTAATCCTCTTAAGTACCTAACTTACCTCTGGGGCTGAGGTTGGTGCCCTTGAGACTTCCTGATACCTGCCCATCAAGTCCTTCCACTCCCCAGGAATTTATTCCTCTAGTTCATTCTTTTCTTGCAGGAGTGTGGACCTGATGTGTACTATGTATTTTGCTTCAGCTCTCCCTCACCAGAAAGTAATTCTTCTTTTCCTGTTGCATTATAAAGCTGTCTGGTAGCTCTCTTTCACATATGCACTTGCAGAAAATAATAAAGCCACCTCTTCATCTTCTGTGGGATAAACTAAATAGTCTAAGCTCCTTAAATCTCTGCAAGGCAAGTTTCCATTATTTTGGTCTATCTCAAGACAGCTCTTAATGTGTTCACACAAGGATTTGCACCAGATTAACTAAATTGGTTTAAAAATTAATAAAGTTAAATCTTTGTAACCTGCCAGGACAGGAAATAATGACACCTGCTTTACTTCTCTCTCTGGAGACTTTCCCTCTGTTGTGTCATCGCTGGTGTTGCCATCAGTCCACTGCCATTAGTACTAGTGGGGTTCCTTGGCTGCCTTTAACAGTGGTTCTGCTCAGGTGCCAGCAGGGAGGGAACATATTTAAAGAATCATCACTTCGATCTCTTTCCATTAGTCAAGCTTTGCATTTGATTCCCCTGTTTGAAGCTGTAGATGGAGACTTAATGGGAGCTGGCTTCAAGCCAAGCAAAGGCTTTTCTTTCTTCTCCTCCAGTGCTCCCTCCAGTCCTGGTGTGTCCGTGCTTGTCCCTGGCTATGGACCTACCAAGCCCATCCAATCTGCTGAACATGAAACTTCAAGGACATTTCCTTTTATGTGACTGACTCCTGGTTTTACAGTCCTTGCACGCTACAGACTCACACGTGCTTTTATGTGAATACCCGCACACACCTTCCTCCACCTCCAGAACAGCTCCTGAAGCCTTGCAGTCCATGGCCCTGCACTGCTCTGGGCATCAAGCTTTCCACGTGTGCCAGATGTGCGTGTCCCTGCCTGTCACTTCACATGCACTAAGCACCATTGCCTCACCTGACCCTTGTGCAGTCATTATCCTCTGGTTTATGTTTTATTTATATGCCCACGATATAGCAAACGATTTGAGCCCAGCAGAAATACGGCACAAGAGAGCACGTACAGAATAACCGTGCCAGTTTCCACGACTCTTCACTCTTAGGTTTCAATCTGTGGGCTGATCTTCCTCTTGCTTTACTCATTTCATTCAACACCTCCTTTCTTGCTCTTTCTCTACCACCTCACTATTAACAGCAGAGAACACTTCATTTCAAGCTGTGCTGTTTTGCTTCTCTGTCTTCTTGACTTTTGATCTCTTGAGTACCTGAAAATATTTATTTTTTTATCCTCAGTGTCTTAGATTCTTTCCTTCTAGGTTAAACAGCCATATGAGTGTCTTCATTTATTCATATTTATTCCTTACATCATGGTCAGCTGCTAACAGATGTGCACCTTCAGTCTCTTATACATTATTGAATTCTGTTTGCAGGAAAGCTGTGATTTGAAATAGCACTGTAGAGTGTCATTGCTCTGCTCTTCAGACAATTCACATGTTGTTAAAAATTACATTGACGGATTACTGTTTTTTGACTTTTTTTTTTTTTACTATTCTGAGGGGCTTAAGAAACTATTATTGGACAAGGCTACATAATTAATATTTGTAAGACACCACAGAATCATCATATTGTTTAGGCTGGAAAAGACCTAAAAAAAAAAGCTTAAAAAAAAAAAAAGCTTAAAAAAAGCTTAAAAAAAAAAAAGCGCTTAAAAAAAAGCTTAAGTCCAACTTGATAACACTGCCAAGATCACCACTAGACCATGTCCCTAAGCACCATGGCTACAATGTCTTTTAAATATCTCTAAGGATGATGACCCCACCACTTCCTTGGGCAGCCTGTTCTGGTTCTTCACAACCCTTTTGTGGATGAAATTGTTCCTAATGTGGAATCTAAATCTCCCCTGGCACAACTCGAGGCCATTTCCTCTTGTCTTATCACTTGTTACTTGGGAGAAGAGACCAATACCCACCTCACTACAATCCCTTTTCAGTGAGTTGTAGAGCACATTAAGGTCTCTCTCCTCAGGCTTCTCTTTTCCAGACTAAACAACCTCAGTTACCTCAGCTGCTTCTCAGACTTCTGTTCTAGACCCTTTACCAGATTTTTTGCCCTTCCCTGGACATGTTCCAGCACCTCATGTTCTTCTTGTAGTGAGGGGTCCAAAAATGAGCAATATGAGGTGTGGCCTCGCTAGTGCCAAATACAGGGGGACAATCACTTTTCTACTTCTGCTGGCCACACTATTTCTAATACAAGCCAGCAAGCTGTTGGCCTTCTTGTCCACCTGGGCACACTGCTGGCTCATATTCAGCTGGCTTGACCAACACCCTCAGGTTCTTTTCTGCCAGGCAGCTTTCCATTCACTCTTTCCCAAGCCTGTAGCATTGCATGGCATTTTTGTAACCCAGCCACAGGACCCAGCATTTGGCCTTGTCAAACCTTGTACCATTGGCATTGGCCCATTGATTCAGCCTGTAGAGATCTATAGAGCCTTCCTCAACTCAAGCAGATTAGCACTCCCATCCAATTTAGTGTTGTCTGCAGACTTGCTGAGAATAGAATAGAATAGAATAGAATAGAATAGAATAGACCAGGTTGGAAGAGACCTTCAGGATCATCGTGTCCAACCTATCATCCAACACCACCTAGTCAACTAACCCATGCAACCGAGCACCCTGTCAAGTCTCCTCCTGAACACCTCCAGTGATGGCGACTCCACCACCTCCCCGGGCAGCCCATTCCAATGGGTAATCACTCTCTCTGTGTAAAACTTCCTCCTGACCTCCAGCCTGAACCTCCCCTGGTGCAGCCTGAGACTGTGTCCTCTTGTTCTAGGATTGGCTGCCTGTCTACAACCATCCTTCAGGTAGTTGTAGAGAGCAATAAGGTCACCCCTGAGTCTCCTCCTCTCCAGGCTAAACATTCCCAGCTCACTCAGCCTCTCCTCATAGGGCTTGTGTTCCAAACCCCTCACCAACTTCGTTGCTCTTTTCTGGACTTGTTCCAGCAAGTCAACATCCTTCCTAAACTGAGGGGCCCAGAACTGGGCACAGTACTCGAGGTATGGTCTAACCAGTGCAGTGTACAGGGGCAGAATGACCTCCCTGCTCCTGCTGGCCACACTGTTCTTAATGCAGGTCAGGATGCCATTGGCCCTCATGGCTGCCTGGGCACACTGCAGGCTCATGTTCATCCTACCATCAACCAGCACCCCCAGGTCCCTCTCTGCCTGGCTGCTCTCCAGCCATTCTGACCCTAGCCTGTAGCACTGCATGAGGTTGTTGTGGCCGATGTGCAGAACCCGGCACTTGGATGTGTTAAATCTCATGCCGTTGGACTCTGCCCATCTGTCCAGCCTGTCGAGGTCTCTCTGCAGAGCCTCTCTACCCTCCAGCAGATCAACTCCTGCCCCCAGCTTGGTGTCATCAGCAAATTTACTGATGATCAACTCAATGCCCTCATCCAGATCATCAATAAAAATGTTAAAGAGGATGGGGCCCAGCACTGATCCCTGGGGGACTCCACTACTGACTGGTCGCCAGCTAGATGTGTGTGAGAGACTAATAAGTTTGTCTCTCTCGGTGTACTCAACAAAGATAAAATCACTTGCTGTTTGCCCAGACAATATGTATTGGGCAGAGCCACTAAGGACTAAGGTGCAAAGATAACATTGCTCACTGGGCCACAACTGGCCTACAACAATGACCCAGCCACTCACGCCTTCAGGGCAAGACAATCTCCACCCATCAAGTACCCTGGGCAGGGTGATGTGTAAGGAATGTGGGGGGATTGTCTGAGTGGAGACGGGGGAGACGGAGATTCCCCCCACCTCCATCCAAAATCTTGCCCAAACACACAGCAATACACAGAACCTAAGGATTATTTCCTGCCACTGGAATTCCTGAGGGACAATATTTGAATACATACCTAAGGACTAAAAACTGTATAAAATACTGGAGCAACTACTGGGTTGTAGAGAGAAACAGAAGAGGGAAACAGAGGAGAAAAATGGGGAGAAAAATGGAGATGAAGGAAAACACAGGAGTCGAACCATGCCGCTGAGAAGGGAAAGCCGGGACAATGTTGCTCTGGAGAAAAGAGGCTGCCCGGAGGACCACAGCTCCAGCCAAAGCCTCAGCACCCTTTCTCTACAGACCCAGGCTGCCCAGAGAAGCCTCAGCACCGTTTCTCTACAAACCCAACATCTCCTGCAGCACCTTTCCTCCACAGACTCAAACTGTCTTGGGGGGGGATGAGGGGTGTGGTAATATAATTCCTTTCCTCTTCTCTCTCTCTTCTCTCTCTCCCTCTCTCTTTTCTCCCTCTCCCCTTCTTATGTCCATTTTATTTATGTAATAAATAGTCTAGCTGTTGATACTTTGGCCTCGTTTGTGCCTCTAATTTCACAACACGGGAATATTTAAAAGAACTGTGTCTCAGGACCGAGACATTTAATGTCTCCGGACCTTGACAGTGTGGCACCATTCACCACCACTCTCTGGGCTCGGCCATCCAGCCAGTTCCTAACCCAGCTGAGTGCTGCTGTCCAAGCCATGGGCTGACAGCTTGGCCAGGAGTTTGCTATGGGGGACGGTGTGACTTGCTGAGGGTGACTTGATCCCTCATCCAGATCATTGATAAAGACATAAAACCCAAATGTCCCAAATAGCTGTGAGGAACACCACTTGTGACTCACCACCAACTAGATTTATCTACATTCACCATCGCTCTTTGGGCCTGGCCATCCAGGAAGGTTTTACCTAGCATTGAGTATGGGCAGCCAGCTTATCCAGGAGATTGCTATGGAAAAGGATACCAACTAATGCCTTGGTAAACAGCATCCATAGCCTTTCCACCATCCACAAAGGGAGTCACCTTGTCATAGAAGATCAAATTAGTCAGAATGGACCTGCGTCTCATAATCTCATGCTGACTGGGACTGACTGCCTGGTTTGTCCTGTGCATGACATATGATAACAGTCAAGATGGTCTGCTCCACAACCTTCCCTGGCTGGCAGGCCTGTAGTTCCTTGGATCATCTTTACAGTCTCTCTTGTAGATGGATGTCAGATTTGCTACCCTCTGGTCAACTGGGTAACTCCCTGGTTAACCAGGTCTGCTGATAAATGACAGTGGCTTGGTGAGGTCTCCCATTATCTCCCTCAGTATCCTTGGCCATCGTAGAAGGCTGCTAGCCATTTTCCCTTGGATTATTAGGCTCCTTGTCCCTGTCTTCAAGCTCAGGTAGGTGGGTACCTAAAGAACAACTAGTCTTACTTATTAAAGACTAAGATAAATAAGGTATTAAGTATCTCAGCCTTGTCATCATAGTTTCATAGTTTCATTCAGGGTTGGAAGGGACCACAAGGATCATCTAGTTCCAACCCCCCTGCCATGGGCAGGGACACCCTACACTAGATCAGGCTGGACAGAGCCTCATCCAGCCTGCTCTTAAACACCCCCAGGGACGGGGCCTCGACCACCTCCCTGGACAACCCATTCCAGGGTCTCACCACTCTCATGGTGAAGAACCTCCTCCTCACATCTAGCCTGAATCTCCCCACCTCCAGCTTCATTCCATTCCCCCTAGTCCTATCACTACCTGAGATCCTGAGAAGTCCTTCCCCAGCCTTCCTGTAGGCCCCCTTCAGATACTGGAAGGCCACAATTAGGTCCCCTCGGAGCCTTCTCTTCTGCAGATAGAACAGCCCCAACTGTCCTCATAGGAGAGGTGCTCCAGCCCTCTGATCATCCTTGTGGCCCTTCTCTGGACACGTTCCAGCACCTCCACATCCCTCTTGTAATAGGGGCTCCAGAACTGGACACAGTACTCCAGGTGGGGTCTCACCAGGGCTGAGTAGAGGGGGAGGATCACCTCCCTCGACCTGCTAGCCACACTTCTCCTGATGCAGCCCAGGATCTGATTGGCCCTGCGGGCTGCAAGTGCATATTGAGAGCTCATGTTGAGCTTTTTGTCCACCAGCACCCCCAAGTCTCTCTCCTCAGGGCCACTTTCCAGCCAGTCACTGCCCAGCCTGTATTTGTGCCTGGGATTGCCTCGACCCAGATGCAGGACCCTGCATTTGCTCTTATTGAACTTCATGAGGTTGGCTTGTGCCCACCTCTCCAGCCTGTCAAGGTCCCTCTGGATGGCCTCCCTTCCCTCCAGCGTGTCTGCTGCACCACACAGCTTGGTGTCATCAGCAAACTTGCTGAGGGTGCACTCAATGCCACTGTCCATGTCACCCACAAAGATGTTGAACAAGACAGGTCCCAGGACTGATCCCTGAGGGACTCCGCTTGTCACTGGCCTCCACTGGGACATGAACCCATTGACAGCCACTCTTTGGGTGCGGCCATCAAGCCAGTTCCTTATCCATCTAGTGGTCCACCCATCAAACCCATGTGTCACCAGTTTGGAGACCAGGATGTGGTGCGGGACAGTGTTGAAGGCTTTGCTCAGGTCCAGGTAAATGACATCAGTTGCTCGCCCCTCATCTATTAATTTTGTCACCTGCTCATAGAAGGCAACCAGGTTGGTCAGGCAGGATTTGCCCTTGGCAAAGCCATGCTGACTGCTCCCAATCACCTCTTCACTATTCTTCTGAGCCAATAGTGCCTCCAGGAGGATCTGCTCCATGACCTTTCCAGGCACAGAGGTGAGACTGACTGGCCTGTAGTTCCCTGGCTCCTCCTTCTTACCCTGTTTGAAGATGGGGGCAATGTTTCCCCTTTTCCAGTCCGTGGGGACTTCACCAGATTGCCATGACTTTTGAAATATAATAGAGAGGGGTTCAGCAACCTCATCTGCCAGTTCTCTCAGCACCCGTGGGTGTATCCCGTCGGGTCACATGGACTTGAACACTTTCAGGTTCTTCAGGTGATCACCAACCTGATCTGCACTTACAATGGGCAGTTCTTCCTCCCCGTCCCTGGCATTGTCTTCCATAACATCAGGAGTGTGGCTAGAGGCCCTTGCAGTGAAGACTGAGGTAAAGAAGTTATTAAGTACCTCAGCCTTTTCCTCATCACTTGTGACCATGTCACCATTTTCCTTTCTGAGGAGGCCCACACCTTCCCTAGTCATCTTCTTCCTATTAATATACCTGTAGAAGTTCTTAGTGTTCCCTTTAATCTCCCTGGCTAGATTCAATTCAAACTCTGCTTTGGCTTTCCTAACCAGGACTCTTGCTGCTCGGGCAGCTTCCTTATATTCCCCCTGTTCTCGCTGTCCTTCTCTCCACTTCCTGTAGAGTTTCCTTTTAAGTAATAGTGTGTCCAGTAGCTCCTTGCCCATCCAGGCAGACCTCCTAGCATTCTTACCTGCTTTTCTCTTTGTTGGTACACGGAGCTCCTGGACACAGAGGAGGTGGTCCTTGAATACTGACCAGCTGTCCTGGGTCCCTCTTCCCTCCAGGGCTTTGTCCCACGACACTTTGGCTAGCAGATCCCTGAAGCGATCAAAATCTGCACGCCTAAAGTCTAGGGTCGTAAACCTGGAATACTTCCTCCTGATTGCCCTGAGGATATTAAATTCAACTGCTTCATGGTCACTGCAGCCAAGGCCGTCTCTGAGCCTCACATTGCTTACCAGCCCTTCCCTGTTTCTGAGAACAAGGTCCAGCATAGCACCATTTCTTGTTGGTTCCTCTACCATTTGGAGGAGGAAGTTGTCTTCTATGCATTCCAGGAACATCCTGGATTGCTGGTGCCTTGCTATGTTGTCCCTCCAGCAGATGTCCGGGTGGTTGAAATCACCAATGAGGACCAGGGCTTGTGACCTGGAAGCCACTTCTATTTGCCTATGGAGGGCCTCATCTGCTTGGATCTGCTGGTCAGGTGGCCTGTAGGAGACCCCCACAGTAATATCTCCTTCCCCTGTCCTGCCTTTAATTTTAACCCATACACTCTCAACTAGCTCATCATCCCTCCCCAGTTGGAGCTCCACTGATTCCAACTGGCTATTGACATAGAGGGCAACACCTCCTCCTCTCCTTCCCTGCCTATCCTTCCTAAAGAGTTTATACCTATCTATCCCTACATTCCAGTCATGGGATTCATCCCACCAAGTTTCAGTAACAGCCACTATGTCGTGGCATCCCAGCAGCACAGCGGCCCTTAACTCATCCTGTTTGTTGCCCAAGCTGCGCGCATTCGCATAGAAGCACTTCAGCTGGGCTGGCCCTGTCCTCCTCTTGTGCCAAATCCTCTCGGTTTCCACAGAATGTCCTGGTGGATCATTCGTGGTTTGCCTCAGGGCAGCAAGTTGAGAGCCCTTACCATCTCTCCTTCTCTCTACTGCTGGTGAGCTGCCCCTCTGTTTGTCACCGGCCAGCAGGAGACTATTAACCCCTTCCCCCTTCAAATCTAGTTTAAAGCCCTATCAATGAGCCCTGCCAATTCCTGCCCCAGGATTCTTATCCCCCTCTGGGACAAGTGTGTCCCATAAGTTGTTTTCAGCTCTGGTGCCTTGAAAACCAATCCATGATTGCAGAACCCAAAGCCCTGTTGATGGCACCAGCCCCTGAACCATGAATTGATCTGTCGGCCCTTCCTCAGTGTGTCCTCATCCATTGCTGACGTTAGAGGGATGGCAGAGAACACGACTTGAGCCCCTGATGCCTTTAGCAGTTGCCCTAAGGTTCTGAAGTCTTTTTTAATAGATTGTGAGCCTCTCATTGTTACATTGTCACAACCCACCTGAAAGACCAGAAGTGGGTAGTAGTCTGAAGGACTCACGAGGTTGGGAATTCTATCTACAATGTCTTTTACTTGGGCACCAGGGAGGCAGCAGACCTCTCTATGAAATGGGTCTGGTCTGCATATTGGGCCCTCTGTTCCCCTCAGTAGGGAGTCTCCTATGACGATGACCCTACGAGGTTTCTTTTCTGGGTAAGTTTTGATGGCTGGCCTGAGGCAACCTGTCATTGGTCATTGGTGCAGCTTCTGACCTTCTTGAGTCCTCGACCTTACGAATGACCTGTTCCTCCTGCAGAGCCTCATACCTGTTCTGTAACTGCACTGGAGGCAGCGTGCTGCTCAAAGTAGCATTTCTTCTGTCGAGCAGAGACCTGTTCCCATTGGCCCTGCTCATGTGGGTTACTACAGGGAGGTTGAGAGTCTTGCTGCTGGGAAGGTATCAAGCTCCCTGTTCCACTAAGTGTTACCCCCTGTTCTGGTTTAGAAGAGATTACATTATGGGAATCGTCAATTTTCTGCTCGCCATCTCTTCTAGCTCTTAGCCTTTCCACCTCTTCTTTTAGTTTGACTACCATGCTCATCTTTGCCACTATGTTTTCCCTTGCACCTAATAAAGGAGGCAGATTCTCCTTAGCCCTCCTCTTATTACTAATGTCTTAATAGAAGCATTTAAAATTGTCTGTTACAGCAGTAGACAAATTAAGTTCTAGAGAGGCTTTGGACCTTCAAATTTTCTCTCTGCACAACCTCATGACATCCATGTAGTCTTCCTGAGTTGTCTGCCCCTTCTTGCAAAGGTTATAAACTTGCCTTTTCTTCCTGAGTTTCAACCAAAGATCCTTGTTCATCCAGGACAGCTTTTTTTCGCCACCATTGTGTCTTTTGGCACATGGGGACAGCCTGCTTCTACACCTCCTCTCAGCTGTATTGCATTTCCAACAATCATTTGGTAAGTTGAAGTCCCCCATGAGAACAAACGCTAGCGATTATGAGACCTCTCTCAGCTGCTTACAGAGTATGCATACGCCTCTTCATCCTGGTTGGGTGGTCTATAACAGACTCTCATCATGATATATGCCTTGTGGACCTTCCCCTTCATTCTCACCTGTAAACACTCAAACCTGTCATTACCGTCATTAACCTCTTGACAATCAACACAATCCCTAGCATACAGAGCTACCCTACAACCTCTCCACCCTCAACTATCCTTTCTGAACAGCTTACAACTATCCAACACAGCACTGGAATTGTGTAAATCATCCCACCAAGTTTCTGTGATGGCAAATATATCTATCATATTTTTCTGCTGCACAATGGCTTACAGATCTTTGGTGTCCATACAGCATTCACTGGTGTAGATGCACTTCAGTTGGGCTATTGATCCCACTACCTTTTTGGAGGGAGAAACCCTAACTCCTATATGACCATGTCTCAATAAAAAAGTATGTTCTGAAGCAGTTTCTAAAGCTTATAAAGCTTGCTCTTTACATTGAATTTTTTAGACTGTCTTCCAAGTACACACTGACAACCAAAGCAATCTTCCAATTTCAGACAACCTTATTGTAAAAATGCTGTCAGGTCAAGGGGATTCATCTTCCTCTGTCCTTCAAACAGATAATAACTAAAAAACACCCACATTTCCACACTTATAGTCACATTTATTGTCTTGTCAGCATATGCAGCTTCCTCGACTCTCAAATTGCATATATTGCAGGGCCAATCCATTATACAAAAACCTAGTTCGTGGATCCACTTAATTTTGCTGCCTCTCAACTCATATCTCAGAAAAAGACAGGAAGTGTAATACCCTCTCACCTAACACCTAATGACTCGCTCCCTGTCTCACAGAAACTTGCCAGAGGGGCTTGATGGAGAACTGCAACTGTGCTGTTATTTCCCTAAACACTCATTCCAAAAACATAACTCTCCCTGAAAATATAGCCATGTACAGCCACAAAAATGGACTTATAACTCAGCCCCTCTGGCACATGCATATTGTTTTAAGATGAGTAACGAATAGCTCCAGCTCATCTGTTTGTGATAGTCCCATAATACTATTCATCAAGCTGGAATTTTTACTGCCTCTTTACAGACAAATGACAGATAAAGAGTAAAAAATCTCAGTCCTATTGAAGTTGATGGGAAAACACCCAGTGATGTAAGTGGTACCAGAATTTCTGGTTGAGGCTTCAATGACACAACCAAAAGCACAGAGACAGTAGCACAGGAGCTGATGCCATAAACTATTAGGAGTCCAGTGGTACCATTTGCTTTAATGCTTTGTAATGGTGCAGTCAGGTGGCAGCATGTATAGCTGTGATGGTCTGACATTTGCTTTTAAAAAGCAAAATGCACTAAAAACATCTTTATAACATTTTAACCATTTAGGATGAACTATTACAATAATTCCGGGGGGGGGGGGGGAAGTGGAGAACAAGAAGGAAGCTTGGCAAAAATATTATTTTCTCTGTCTTCAAAGACCTGCTGTTGTGAGGCACCCTGCAGTCTCCATGCTCAGGGGCTGCTAACTGATAAGGTCAGGGTAGGTCACTTTGGATTGGAGCTGTGCCCTCCACTGTGCCAGCAGATACACATCAATATCCGACCAAAGCTGGACATGTTCATGCTTGAGCTGACTTAGCAAGTAGAAGGCAAAATGTGGTTGGGAAAGATAAGCTTCATGTGCATGAAGGGAGGTGGTAGATGGCCTAGCAATGAAGAGTGTCCAGTGCCTTGCCCTTCAAACTGATGGCACAGCCCTGGATTGCATTGTCAGGCCTCGATAAGCTCTCTATCTGAATGGATAACAGAACTATACTCTCAGATGCCTCCTTTGAGGTGAAAAACTGACCAAAACCAAAGAATGCACAACCCTGAAATTCAACACTGAGGGGTTCAGCATTAACCTCAGAAGTAAATGCAATTTTTGGCATCACCTGACTTGGAGCAGCACACAATCACGTCACTGCATTATTTTACCAGAGTGCTTTTGTAAGACCTGCTGACTGGCAGAGAGGCTTCTTCCCTCTAACTAATTATATCTCAGTGTCCTATCCAAAGTAACATTTGAAAAGGAATATGCAGCACATACAGGGGGAGAAGATCACCTGCAGGGAGCGTGGAAAGAAAGAGCAGGCAGAGTCAAGAGGTGGGCCTTAACTGTAACTACAAGACAGCAGACAACTGAGCAGTTAGAGTGACTTTGAATTTTAATTTTCGGATTTTTTTTTCAGTTGCAACCCGAATTCTGAAAGCCTCATTGCCTGCACAAGCGGGTGCCATGATGTAATTCCTAGATACGGACACAAATTAGTTGCCTGGTCCAAATGGGAAATGCTTTAGCCTGAAAAGGCCTGGCTTTGCTTGGACCGGCTATGAGGGTCAACTTTTTCTGACCTGCATTTCTAATAGCAGACCCTGAAACATCTTTTCTGAAATGCAGAGCTTCAGCCATGCCATGTTTTGTTTCTGTCATCTCCAACTATCATTTTGAGACAAAGAATAGAAAAGAAAACATCTCAAAACCTCTCTCATTACTTGGCACAGCCCTAAGGAGGCCATGTTGCATTTTTTCTATGGCTTTGTCTCACAAGTCACTTTATAGACAACAGCAGATTAATTATACCACGGGTGTGACTGGTTGAGGATGTCCCCTTAAGAAAGGGAATATGGTGGACGGAAGTTGGTAAACGAAAAGAAGGATCTAAAATAATTTCATTGGTAGAGTGGGAGGAAGCACCTTCTGAACTGGGAGTGCAGGAGGGTATCCTGGGCATTCCGGTACTTTTATCTTCAGTCTTGCTTCCGCTCATCCTTAGGGCAGCAGCTCTCTCTGTTCTGGGCTTTCGGCCAAGGCTTGACCTTGAAAAACTGATAAACTGCAAGGCCTGCATTAACTGCTTTCCAATTAACACATAACTGCTTCTAACTTTTTTCTCTTTCTCTCTCTTTCTAACCTGCTCTGGGGAAAGGGGGAGAGAGGGGGGAGTGGAGGTGGGGAACCCACTCAGCAGAGGGGGGAACTCTCATTTCTGTGCTACTTTGTTGTATATTTTTGTATATATTGTAAATATTGTAAATTTGTATGCATTCCCCTGCATATCCTGTATTGCTTTTGTAAATAAACAGCACCTATTGCTTTGCTAATTCACCTGTGAGGTTTTTTCCCTTTCCCTTCAAATTTTCTTTCCCTTTACTTTACAGGGGGGAGGGAGGAGGCTTTTTGGCCTTACCCTTCCAACCCTCGACATTTTTTTTTTTCTTGGCTTACCCAACGTGCGGCAGATAATTAGTTTAATTTATTACTTGATTGATTTAGTGTTTTCTAGCTGAATTAGCAAGCATGAAGGTGTTGAGGTTTGTAGAACGATTATTCTTTTCAATTTTTGGGGCTCTGGTTTACAGATATTGTTTGGGTTTGATTTTGGATTACCTGGGTAAATATTTGGTGTGGACAATTTATTTGTGGGTTATGTATAGAGCTAGATTATGGTATGGAAAATGCATGGATTTCTTATGGCCAGCGAGATACAGAAATGTTACCTCCGCCACTCTCCCAATTGAGATAAAGGGTTTTAAGATTCCACTTGAGGTGATGGCTGGGATCCAAAGGTGATTTATTTGGTGTCTATAATTCTTCTGCTGGTGATAACTAGTGTGTATTCTCTGTATTCCTTTCGGCGAGAGAGAAAGGTGTCCAGAGCTTGTTTTGTTATTAAAACTAGATCAAAAAGAAAACACCGTGGCTCTGGATCAGTCCCAGAGTCATCTAGTCATGAGGAATGTGGGGAATCTCTGTCAGTGAAAAAGAAGGCTAAAAAGTTAATTGGTAAAGCAGCTCTAAATGACTTTGCTGATTCTGGTAAGCTGCCAAGGGCGGCGGCTAGTATCAACATGGCGCCTACTCCTTCTCCTCCTACTCCTCCTTCTTCTCCGTCGGCCATTAATGGAGCAACGTCATTTCTGCCCACTCTCTTGGTGGGACTGGAAGTCACTGCCCCAGCAGCTGATTTATCTCAGGACCAGTCAGCTTCCATTAAGGTGGCTGTAAATTCAAACACAGCTCCAGTTAAGGTGGCTCCTTTAAAGACTAGAAGTGGAAAGGCCAAAGATGGAGGAGAAGAGCTGGAGGCTGATCCTGGTGAGGGGCCCTCTACTCTAAGAAATCCTGCTGAAGAGGAAGAGAAGGTTTGTTTTAAAGATCTAGCTAACCTAGTGAGAACAAAGCAGGATAGAGATGAAGCTAGGAAAGGAGCTGGCAAAGGTGGTTTTCAGCTTAAAGAGATCCTTAGGAAAATGACAGCAGGATTATTAGGACAAAAAGTTCAGGGAGAGGAAGAGGAAGATGATATTTCAGAATGTTCCTCACCGCGTGAGGTATTGCGAAATGTCCGTAAAGATTTCACCAGGGCAGATAAGGAGCCAATTCGAGCTTGGCTTAGTAGGTGTTATGATACAGGTGCTCCAGCTCTAACAGTTGGAGACAAGTCAGCAGCTCAGTTAGGAACTCTCTCGAGGGATAATGGAATAGATAGACATCTAGGAAGGGCTCTCGGTAAGGTTAATCTGTGGATACGCCTTTTAATGGCGGTTGCCCTGAGATACCCTTCCCGAGATGATCTTCCATGGAATCCTAAACCCTGGACTACCATAGATGAGGGAATTAAGCGCCTGAGAGAATTTGCTGTTACAGAGATACTCTATGGTGAACATGAAACTCTGAATCGTGATGATATTCCTGTGGGTATTGGTCTTGCTAAGAAGATCATCAAACTTGCTCCTTCTAATTATGCAAACATTCTGGCAAGCAGAATTGTGTCAAGAAATTATGCTGGAGCTTCTCCCACGGTTGGCTAATTCGTGATCAAATGAGACAACTGGAGGATATCGTGACACGTGGTTCTTTGGTTT
This sequence comes from Melanerpes aurifrons, assembly GCA_011125475.1. Lineage (NCBI taxonomy): Eukaryota > Metazoa > Chordata > Aves > Piciformes > Picidae > Melanerpes > Melanerpes aurifrons. Next base: position 900,433 of record WWNC01000123.1, on the reverse strand, counting down.
CAGCCATTGAAACTCTGTCTGGAAAAATTGAGAGTTGCATGAAGGATCTGAAGGATTCCATATACCAATTAGCACAGAAGAATAATTCTAATTCTTCCTCCAGGTGGATACAAGTTTCATCTGTGAGGAATACACGTCCTCCAAGGAGGTCATTCCAAAACAGGTCATTCCAAAACAGACCACCAAGGCAATCATGTAGAACTATTTGCATAACTCTGCGTGATCAGTTTGGTGAGAACATGATCCGCTGGGATGGTCAACCAACTTCTAATCTTTTCAGGAGACTGAGAGAACTGCAAAGTGGCAGAACCCGAGGTAGCAATACCAGAAGGGTAGCTGTTACTTCCACAGTTCCCCAGAACAACTCTAGTATCACAGTACCACTGTATCACTTAGGTTGGAAAGGACCTCGAGGATCATCGAGTCCAACCTATCAACGCAGACCCCATGACTAGACCATGGCACCAAGTGCCACGTCCAATCTCCTCTTGAACGCCTCCAGGGATGGTGACTCAACCACCTCCCTGGGCAACCCATTCCAATGACGAATTACTCGCTTGGTGAAGAACTTCCTCCTCACCTCGAGCCTAAACCTCCCCTGGCGCCGCTTGAGACTGTGTCCCCTTGTTCTGGTGCTGGTTGCCTGGCAGAAGAGGCCAACCCCTTCCTAGCTACAACCACCCTTCAGGTAGTTGTAGAGGGCAATGAGGTCAACCCTGAACCTCCTCTTCTCCAGGCTAAACTATCCCAGCTCCCTCAGCTTCTCCTCATAGGGCTTGTGTTCAAGGCCTCTCACCAGCCTCGTTGCCCTTCTCTGGACACGCTCAAGTGTTTTGATGTCCTTCTTAAACTGAGGGGCCCAGAACTGGACACAGTACTCAAGGTGCGGCCTAGCCAAAGCACAGTACAGGGGCACTATGACCTCCCTACTCCTGCTGGCCACACTATTCCTAATGCAGACCAGGATGCTATTGGCCCTCCTGGCCACCTGGGCACACTGCTGGCTCATATTCAGGTGGCTGTCGATCAGCACACCCAGGTCCCTCTCTGTTTGGGAGCTCTCCAGCCACTCCGACCCCAGCCTATAGCTCTGCATGGGATTGCCGTAGCCAAAGTGCAGCACTCGGCACTTGGACTTGTTGAATGACATCCCATTGGACTCTGCCCATCTGTCCAGTCGGTCGAGGTCCCTCTGCAGAGCCTTTCTACCCTCTAACTGACTAACATCTGCCCCTAACTTTGTGTCATCTGCAAACTTGCTGATGACTGACTCTACCCCTTCATCCAGATCATCGATGAATATGTTGAAGAGGACAGGGCCCAGCACTGATCCCTGGGGGACACCACTGGAGACTGGCCACCTCCTGGATGTGGCACCGTTCACTACCACTCTCTGGGCTCGGCCCTCCAGCCAGTTCCTAACCCAGCACAGTGTGTAATGGTCCAATCCACGAGCTGACAGTTTAGTCAGCAGTTTGCTGTGGGGGATGGAGTGAAAGGCTTTGCTGAGGTCCAGGTAGACCACATCCACAGGCCTCCCCACATCCACCAGGTGGGTCACCTGATCATAGAAAGAGATCAGGTTGGAGAGGCAGGATCTGCCCTTCCTAAATCCATGTTGGCTGGACCTGAGCCCTTGGCCTTTGAGGTGGGTGGAAGGGTAAAGCCAAGAAGCCTCCTCCCTTCCCCCTTGTAAGGTAAAAGGGAAAAGAAAAATTGAAGGGAAAGGAAAAAAAACTCACCAGCTGAATTAGCAAAGCAGTGGAGCTATATTTACAAAGCAGTGTAGGGTTTTGCAGGGGAATATTTACAAATTTACAATATCTACAATATATACAAAGATATACAACAGAGTAACACAGAAATGAGAGTAACCCCCTCGCCAGAGGGGATTCCCCACCTCCGCTCTCCCTCTCTCCCCCTTTCCCCACAGTAGGTCAGAAAAAGGGAGAAAGAAGAAAGAAAGAAGTTAAAAGCAGTTTTGTGTTAATTGGAAAGGAGTCAATACAGGCCTTCTATCTTATCGGTTTCAAGGCCGAAGTCTTGGCAGAAAGCCCAGCAGAGAAAGAGTTGCTGCCCAAAGGAAAGGCGGAAGCAAGACTGACCAAGAAGTTCCCGGAGTGCCCAGGATATCTCCCAGTTCAGAGGGTGCTTCCTCCCACTTAACCAATGAAATTGTTTAGACTATTCCTTCCGTTTACCAACTTCCGTCCACCATATTCCCTTTCTTAAAGGGACACAGTCAACCGGCCACAGTCCACCCCTTCTAAACAATTCCATTGGCTGTTCACACTGTCCATCCAATCTAAAATGATATTTACAGTTCGTGAGTAAAGTTCCTAGTCCATTCCGGCTATGCTCAGATGTAGATGATTTAAAAGTTCAAGAAAATCTGAAAGTGAGAAAAATGGAAAACAGTTCATTTCTTCACCGACGAAGCGAAGAAAAGGGAAACAGGGAAATCTCAGGGTCTCTTAGTTGACTCAGGGCTCTCAGGGTTCGTGCACCGTAGATTCCTCGTTGATTCTTCTTTTGGGAGCGATGTAGCTGTACAGCAGTTCGAAGTTAACCTCTTTCAGCTAAAGTCAAATTTCTTTGTGGAATACACTGAATTTCACCATTCTCTTGCATTACCCAATAAGTGTGACCCGGACCTTCAGCTAAAACCACCCCTCGGACAGGTTTAGCCTCTCCTGAGGGTGAAAATACCCAAACAGTTTTACCTAACAGATTCTTTTCTCTAACAACAGGAACTCTATCACCTTCTACTTTCTGTAGCAAATCTGACTGTGCAGGTCCAGCTCGGTTCACTGAACCTCTGCTATTTACCAGCCAGGTTGCTTGTGCTAAATGTTTTTCCCAGTTTTTCAAAGATCCACCCCCCATGGCTTTAAGAGTGGTCTTCAACAAACCGTTGTAGCGTTCAATCTTCCCTGAAGCTGGTGCATAGTAGGGTATATGGAATATCCACTAAATACTGTGCTCTTTTGCCCAGTTCTTTACAAGGTTGTTCTTGAAATGAGTTCCGTTGTCTGACTCAATCCTCTCTGGAGTTCCATGTCTCCACAGGATTTGACTCTCCAGACCGAGAATGGTGTTGCGTGCAGTTGCATGTGGAACTGGATAAGTTTCCAACCATCCAGTGTTTGCCTCTACCATAGTAAGCACGTATTGCTTACCAGAACGAGAACGTGGTAGAGTGATGTAGTCAATCTGCCAAGCTTCACCATACTTGTACTTGGACCATCTGTCACCATACCACAAGGGCTTAAGTCGTTTTGCCTGCTTAATAGCAGCACAAATGTCACAGTCATGGATGACTTGTGTGATAGCATGAACTACCTCTTGCTTTATCTGGTCAAAGGCTGCATGTTGTTCAGGTCCCCAGTGGAAATGGTTTCTCTTTCGAGTCACATCATACAGAGGTTTCACAATCTGACTGTACCCAGGAATGTGCAGTCTCCAAAATCCCACTATCCCCAAGAAACGTAGGGTCTCTTGCTTGTTTGTGGGACTTGCCATGGTAGAGACTCTGTTTACCACATCCACTGGAATGTGTCGACGTCCATCTTGCCACCGCACACCCAGAAACTGAATTTCTGTGGTAGGCCCTTTCACCTTGTCTCGTTTGATGGCAAAACCTGAATTCAGAAGAATGTCAATGATTTTGTTACCTTGCTCAAGGACTGCCTCAGCAGTTTTACCCCAGACAATGATATCATCGATGAACTGGATGTGTTCTGGAGCACCTCCTTTCTCCAGAGCATCGTGGATCACTGCATGACAGATGCTTGAGCTGTGGATCCAGCCCATTGGCAGCCTGTTGAAAGTGTACTGGATTCCTCTCCAGGTGAAAGCAAACTGAGGCCTGTACTCCTCTGCTATGGGAATAGAGAAAAATTCATTAGCAATGTCTATGGTAGCATACCATTTGGCCTCTTTGGATTCCAGCTCATACTGTAGTTCCATCATGTCTGGTACTGCTGCACTCATAGGTGGTGTCACTTCATTCAGGGCTCGGTAGTCTACCATCAGACGCCAGTCTCCATTCTGCTTCCGCACAGGCCACACTGGACTGTTGAAAGGTGAATGAGTTTTGCTGACGACTTTCTGACTCTCCAACTGACGAATCAGATTCTGAATGGGCAACAAAGAGTCACGGTTGGTTCTGTATTGTCTGTGATGTACAGTCTGAGAAGCAACCGGCAATTTAATGTCCTGTATCTTATGTTGTCCCACAACTGCAGATTCATCAGAAAGCTCAGGTCTGGCAGACAGCTTCAATTTTTGTCCATCAATTTCTATTGAAGCTACTCCAAAAGCCCATTTGTAATCTCTAGGGTCCTTGAAACGCCCTTCTCTCAGAAAATCAATTCCCAAAATACAAGGTGCATCAGGTCCGGTCACAACTGTATGCTTCCTCCATTGTTTACCAGTTAAACTTATATTAACCTCCACCTTACTTAACTCTTGAGATCCACCAGTGACTCCCAGAATAGTTATAGAGTCTGATCCCTGATAATTTGATGGTATTATGGTGCACTGAGCTCCTGTGTCAACCAAGGCCCTGTACTTCCGAAATTGTGAAGTGCCAGGCCACTGGATGTACACATCCCAATAGATTCTATTATCTCTGTTATCCCTCTCCTCCCCCTGGCGGGAGGCAGGGCACCCCTAGTTATGGGGAACATGCGCACATGTGCATTGCACATAGTTTGCAGGGTTATAACTTTGCATGTTATAACTGGAGCCACTGTTGGAACCATAAGAGTCGTTCTGGGGAACTGTGGAAGTAACAGCTACCCTTCTGGTATTGCTACCTTGGGTTCTGCCACTTTGCAATTCCCTCAGTCTCCTGAAAAGATTAGAAGTTGGTTGGCCATCCCAGCGGTTCATGTTCTCACCAAACTGATCACACAGAGTTATCCAAATAGTTCTACGTGATTGCCTTGGTGGTCTCTTTTGGAACGACCTGTTCTGGAATGACCTGTTTTGGAATGACCTCCTTGGAGGACGTGTATTCCTCACAGATGAAACTTGTATCCGCCTGGAGGGAGAATTGAAATTATCCTTCTGTGCCAATTGGGATATGGAATCTTTTAACTCTCTATGCAATTCTGAATATCACCAGACATCGTTTTAATGGCCGAAACCAAAGAACCACGTGTCATGCTATCCTCCAATTGTCTCATTTGATCGCTGAATTGGCCAACCGTGGGAGAAGCTCCACCATAACTTTGTGACACAATTCTGCTTGCCAGAATGTTTGCATAATTGGAAGGAGCAAGTTTGATGATCTTTTTAGCAAGACCAATACCCACAGGAATGTCATCAGGATTCAGAGTTTCATGTTCACCATAGAGTAGCTCTCTAACAGCAAATTCTCTCAAGCGCTTAATTCCCTCATCTATGGTAGTCCAGGGTTTAGGATTCCGTGGAAGATCATCTCGGGAAGGGTATCTCAGGGCAACCGCCATTAAAAGGCGTATCCACAGATTAACCTTACCGAGAGCTCTGCCTAGATGTCTATCTATTCCATTGTCCCTTGAGAGAGTTCCTAACTGAGCTGCTGACTTGTCTCCAACTGTTAGAGCCAGAGCACCTGTATCATAACACCTACTGAGCCAAGCTAGAACTGGTTCCTTATCCGCCCTGGTGAAATCTTTACGGACATTGCGCTATTCCTCCCGTGGAGAAGAACATTCCAAAATATCATCTTACTCTTCATCTCCCTGAATTTTTTGTCCATATAATCCTGCTGTCATTCTCCTAAGGATCTCTTTAAGCTGAGAACCACCTTTGCCAGCTCCTTTCCTGGCTTCATCTCTATCCTGCTTTGTTCTCACTAGGTTAGCTAGATCTTTAAAACAAACCACCTCTTCCTCCTGAGCAGGATCTCTTAGAGTAGAGGGCCCCTCACCAGGATCAGTCTCCAGCTCCTCTTCTTCTCCATCTTTGGCCTTTCCACCTCTAGTCTTTAAAACAGCCACCTTAACTGGAGCTGTGTTTGAATTTACAGCCACCTTAATGGAAGCTGACAGGTCCTGAGATAAATCAGCTGCTGGGGCAGTGACTTCCAGTCCCATTGAGGGATTGGGCGGAAGTGACGTTGCTCCGTTAATGGCCGACGGAGAAGAAGAAGAAGAAGGAGAAGGAGTAGGAGACATGTTGATACCAGCTGCCGCCTTTGGCAGCTTGCTGGAATCAGCAAAGTCATTTAGAGCTGCTTTACCAATTAACTTTTTAGCCTTCTTTTTAACTGACACGGGTTCTCCACAGTCCTCATGACTAGATGACTCTGGGACTGATCTCGAGCTACGGCGTTTTCTTTTTGATCTAGTTTTAATAACAAAACAAGCTCTGGACACCTTTCTCTCTCGCCACAGAGAGACCAGCAGATACACGTTAATTATCACTGAAAGCAGGATTATACACATCAAATAAATCACCTTTGGATCCCAGGCATCACTTAAAGTTACTCTCTCCTCAGGCGGAATCTTGAAACCCTTTATCTCAATTGGGAGAGTGGTGGAGGTAACATTCCTGTATCTCACTGGCCATAGGAAATTAATACATTTTCCATACCATAATTTAACTCTATACATAACCCACATATAAATTGTCCGCACCAAATATTTACCCAGGTAATCCAAAATCAAACCCAAACAATATCTGTAAACCAGAGCCCCAAAAATTGAGAAGAACAATCGCTCCACAAACCACAAGACCTTCATGTTTGCTAATTCAGCTAGAAAACACTAAATCAATCAAGTAATAAATTAAACTAATTATCTGCCGCACGTTGGGTACGCCAATAAAAAAAATGTGGTGGGTGGAAGGGTAAAGCCAAGAAGCCTCCTCCCTTCCCCCTTGTAAGGTAAAGGGGAAAAGAAAAATTGAAGGGAAAGGAAAAAAAACTCGCCAGCTGAATTAGCAAAGCAGTGGTGCTACATTTACAAAGCAGTATAGGGTTTTGCAGGGGAATATTTACAAATTTACAATATCTACAATATATACAAAGATATACAACAGAGTAACACAAATGAGAGTAACCCCCCTCGCCAGAGGGGATTCCCCACCTCCGCTCTCCCCTCTCTTCCCCCCTTTCCCCACAGTAGGTCAGAAAAAGGGAGAAAGAAGAAAGAAAGAAGTTAAAAGCAGTTTTGTGTTAATTGGAAAGGAGTCAATACAGGCCTTCTATCTTATCGGTTTCAAGGCCGAAGTCTTGGCAGAAAGCCCAGCAGAGAAAGGGTTGCTGCCCAAAGGAAAGGCGGAAGCAAGACTGACCAAGAAGTTCCCGGAGTGCCCAGGATATCTCCCAGTTCAGAGGGTGCTTCCTCCCACTTAACCAATGAAATTGTTTAGACTATTCCTTCCGTTTACCAACTTCCGTCCACCATATTCCCTTTCTTAAAGGGACACCGTCAACCGGCCACAGCCTTCCTTCAGGTGCGCAGTTATTGCCGCCAGGATAATCTGCTCCATCACTTTCCCTGGCACTGAGGTCAGGCTGACCGGCCTGTAGTTACCAGGTTCCTCCATCCGACCCTTCTTGTGGATGGGGACCACACTGGCCAGTTTCCAGTCATCTGGGACCTCACCTGTGAGCCAGGACTGGAGGAAAATGATGGAGAGTGGCCTAGCTAGCACATCTGCCAGCTCTCTCAGCACCCTAGGATGGATCCCATCCGGTCCCATGGACTTGTGAATATCCAAGTGGCTCAGCAGGTCCCGAAGTAATTCCTCATGGATTTCCGGGGCATTACACTGCTCCCCGACCCCATCGCCCAGCTCCGGAGGCCACTCGTCCTGAACTCCTGCCTTGCTGTTAAAAATTGAGGCAAAGAAGGTGTTCAGGACCTCAGCTTTCTCCTCGTCTTCAGTAACCGTGTTCCCCTCCAGGTCCACTAGGGAGTGCAGGTTCTTCCTGCCCTTCTTCTTATTGTTAATATATTTATAAAAATGCTTGTTATTGTCTTTGACTGTGGTAGCCAGCTTCAGTTCCAGCTGGGCCTTAGCCTCCCTAATTTTATTCCTACATAATCTAAACAGCTTCCTTGAACATACCTCGAGAAGCCTTCCCCTCCTTCCAAAGGTGATACAGCCTCTTCTTCCCCCTTAAATCCTCCAGGAGCTGCTTGCTCATCCAGGCCGGTCGCCTTCCCCGCCGGCTTGCCTTCCGGCACGTGGGAACCGCCAGTTCCTGTGCCTTCAAGAGCTCCTGTTTGAAGTAGGTCCAACCCTCCTGAACCCCTTGGTTCATGAGGGCTGGTACCCAGGGGACTTTACAAACAAGTTTCTTAGTTTCAACAGTGGCTCCAGTTGTAACATGCAAAGCCATAACACTGCACACTGTGTGCAATGCACATGTAGGCATGTTCCACATAACTAGGGGCGCCCTGCCTCCCGCCAGGGGGAGGAGAGGGATAACAGAGATAATAGAATCTATTGGGATGTGTACATCCAGTGGCCTGGCACTTCACAATTTCGGAAGTACAGGGCCTTGGTTGACACAGGAGCTCAGTGCACCATAATACCATCAAATTATCAGGGATCAGACTCTATAACTATTCTGGGAGTCACTGGTGGATCTCAAGAGTTAAGTAAGGTGGAGGTTAATATAAGTTTAACTGGTAAACAATGGAGGAAGCATACAGTTGTGACCGGACCTGATGCACTTTGTATTTTGGGAATTGATTTTCTGAGAGAAGGGCGTTTCAAAGACCCTAGAGATTACAAATGGGCTTTTGGAGTAGCTTCTGTAGAAATTGATGGACAAAAATTGAAGCTGTCTGCTAGACCTGAGCTTTCTGATGAATCTGTAGTTGTGGGACAACATAAGATACAGGACATTAAATTGCCAGTTGCTTCTCAGACTGTGCATCACAGACAATACAGAACCAACCGTGACTCTTTGTTGCCCATTCAGAATCTGATTCGTCAGTTGGAGAGTCAGAAAGTCGTCAGCAAAATTCATTCACCTTTCAACAGTCCAGTGTGGCCAGTGAGGAAGCAGAATGGAGACTGGTGTCTGACAGTAGACTACCGAGCCCTGAATGAAGTGACACCACCTATGAGTGTAGCAGTACCAGACATGATGGAGCTACAGTATGAGCTGGAATCCAAAGAGGCCAAATGGTATGCTACCATAGACATTGCTAATGCATTTCTCCCTATTCCCATAGCAGAGGAATGCAGGCCTCAGTTTGCTTTCACCTGGAGAGGACTACAGTACACTTTCAACAGACTGCCAATGGGCTGGATCCACAGCTCAAGCATCTGTCATGCAGTGATCCACGATGCTCTGGAGAAGGGCAGTGATCCAGAACACATCCAGTTCCTCTATGATATCATCGTCTGGGGTAAAACTGCTGAGGAAGTCTTTGAGAAAGGTAACAAAATCATTGACATTCTTCTGAATGCAGGTTTTGCCATCAAGCGAGACAAGGTGAAAGGACCTACCACAGAGATTCAGTTTCTGGGAGTGCGGTGGCATGATGGACGCCGACACATTCCAGTGGATGTGGTAAATAGAGTCTTCACCATGGGAAATTGTGGTTCAGTAGCTGATCGGGACCGCTCGTCTGGAACTGCTCCGTTTAAGCTGTGAGTTTCTCGGGGTTTTTTTGCTTTCCTTTTGGGGCTTCGTGGATCGGGAGGACTGCTGGTAGGGGGAGGAGCTGGCAGGATCGTGCTCACGCGAGCCTGAATCGGCACGGGAGCCTGACGTCAACCGCGGCAGTTTTAAAAATCGCCCGGGCTGTGCGCGCGGCGCCATTGTGGTTCAGTAGCTAGTCTATCGGCTGGGTGACAATAAAAAAAAAAAAAAAAAAAACACGAAAAAAAAAATACCAAACAGAAAAACCAAACCTTAAACGTTGCATCATGGTCGTCACTCGGACGAAGGGTAAAAAACCAGCATCTGCCCAGACAGAGCTGTTTTACCAGCATGCTGGAGTCCAGGCTGCCAGCTGCAGAGAGTGCTTCAGCCTGGCACTTGAAATAGAGGGGAGGGAGAGAACACCTGTGTCCAGTGTGAGCAGGTGAATTTTCTCCTCAGCCTGCAGGCAGAGCTGAAGGATGAAGTGGTCGAGCTGAAGGAGGAGGTAGCTAGGCTAAGGACAATAAGGGAAAGTGAAAGGGAGTTAGACTTGTGGGAGAAGGCTCTGCAGATCTCCCCTGCTGAGGGAACGGTTCCTGGAGGTGGAGAGGGATGGATACAGGTCCCTGCCAGGGGTGGCAAGAGAAATCCACCCCGACCCTCTCCTCCTCCTCCGCTGCCCTTGCATAATAAGTATGAGGCCCTGCAGGCTGAGGGCAGTAGGGATGAGAGGGCTAAGGCTGAGAAGCAGGCATCCAGAGGGGAGCCTAAGGCCAAGTGGTCCCCACCAGCTATAACGACCAGCTCCACAAAGAAAAGGAGAAGGGTTATAGTTGTTGGGGACTCTCTCCTGGGGGGTACTGAGGGACCCATATGTCGTCCCAACCCATCCCACAGGGAGGTCTGCTCCCTACCAGGGGCAGGGGTTAGGGACATTGCAAAGAGAATCCCTAAATTAATCCAGCCGCCTGACTATTACCCTCTGCTGCTGATACAGGCTGGAAGCGATGAGATTGACAGGAAGGGCACCAGGGCGATTAAGAAGGAGTTCAGGGCCCTTGGACAATTGATTGATGGGGCAGGAGCTCAAGTGGTGTTCTGCTCAGTTCCCTCAGTGGCAGGGGTGTACACTGATGCCGAATTTTGCCCCAAAAGGCGAGAATAACTGCCTAAGAGACTCAGTTTAAGTCAGATAGACAGGAGGTATTTTTATTGGCAACGCGTTGGAGAAATCACTAAATGGATTTCTGCCTTTCCCGTAACAAAAGCATGCCTTTTATACAGTTTTGGATGTAGTATTACATCAGATCATACACATAGTCATATCTTTGCATGCGTATTCATATGGGGCGTGGTGTAGGCTGAGCGTGGGCGGGGACATCTCTTTTGACGATCTTCTTGGTGGTCATTCCGGTGGCCTTCATCATGGGCAGGGGTTTCCTGATGAGTCTTCCTCCTTAAACTTTTGAACTCCTTTCCTAATTTGGTCAATTCCCGGTGTGCCTGGCTTGGTTCCGCTGACAAGGCTCTGAATGTTAGTTTGGCCTTGTTGGCTCTGAATCATGCTTGCCCCAACAGTTCTTATCAGTCTTTATTCCTTATCTCCTTTCTCTGTCACAGTGACCCATGCCTTAGCCGATTTATTGCTCTATCTGGTTTATGCTTTCTTCAAATGCTTCATATTCTATGCTTTAACCCAGTATTTCTGAAAGCTATCTGTTTTGGGGCTTCATTTCCCCCCTTTTCTTATTACTGATGAATTCTTTCATCAAATTCTAATCCTATAGGGCGCTGATATGCTCGTACCATAGCCCAAACCATTTGGGTCCTTTTTATTATGATTCTTAGTCTCCACCACATACAAATATTTGTGAGAGTTAATAGTAACAGAACTACAATTATTATTAGCATTGGGTGTACCAGATAGTTGAAGACCTGCGTAGCTGTTGGGGAGTATCCTGTAAAGATGTCCCACCAATGGTGCTGGCCTACCTGTTCTACCTCGGTCAGGACATCTTTTATTTTTTTCTGAATTATGTTCTACCTGCCATACCATTCGTTTAGTCGTTTGATTCACCTTTTGCGCCAATTCCTTCACTTTAGGATTTGCTAGCATTGCTTTAAGAATTTTGATGTCCATCCCTATTCACTCCCCTCTCTGGGTGGATACACTGGTGTGCATGAGACCATGGGTCTATTGGGGCAGAGCCTTGGGGAAGAGCTATACTTATCAAGAGTCCAATGATCAGAGTTGTAATGATTTGAGGTGGAGTCAGGATCATGACGTCTGCTCCTCTTGTTTGTTCTCCGGAGCTTTCTTGACTCGTGAATAATGGATCCACATAGGTCGCTCCTTGATCCGAACCGCGGTGAAGGTAGTCAGCAGCACTTGGAAGGGTCCTTCCCACTTCTCTTGTAGGGGTTTTGCTAAAAGATTCTTAACATACACCCAATCACCGGGATTAAACAGATGCAATTTGCAATCAGGTTGTTTAGGTTGGTGCTCTATTACCACAGTAGCATTCCTGTCGAATTGTTTCCCCACTGTAATTACATAATCATAAATGTACTGATCACCGATTTGGCCCATAGCGTCCCCATTTACGACTTGCATAGCATAAGGTCTACCATACAAAATTTCAAATGGGCTTAACTTTTCTTTTGATCTTGGTTTGACTCTCAGCCTCAGTAGAGCAATAGGCAGAGCTTGATACCACTGCAAATTAGTCCTCTGGCATATTTTGGCAATTTGCTGTTTGATAAGATGATTCATCTTTTCCACTTGCCCACTGGCCTGTGGACGGTAAGGCGTGTGTAATTGCCATTTGATTTGTAATGCTTTGCTTATTGCTCTCACTGCTTTTGCACAGAAATGTGTACCCCTATCCGAAGAAATGCTCTTCGGTACCCCAAACCATGGAATAATTTCATTCAACATTACTTTAGTTACTTCTCTTTCCTTATTTGTCCTGCAAGGGAATGCTTCAGGCCACCCAGAAAATGTATCAGTTAATACCAACAAATACCGAAACCCCCCTTTTCTTGGGAGTTCAGAAAAATCAATTTGCCATAATTCACCTCGATTTATGGCTCCTTGGTGTACCTTGGTTCCCGTATTCGGGTTGTTTTTCAGACACCGCTTGCACTGGGATGTAACGTGTTTTATAGTAGTAAATAATTTCGGTCCTGCTATCCTGGTTTGTAAATATTGGTAAAGTGGATCTAGACCCCAATGGGCCTTCTCATGTTCTGCCTTTACAAACTGCCACATCACGTTTCCTGGTATTACTAACTGTCCTGTTTCCAATTGACCCCAACCATTTTCTAATATTTTGCCCTTATTTCTTTAAATCCATCTATGATCTGATTCCTGGTAATCTGGCTGGATGTTGATATCCAGCTCTCCTGGTATTAGGGCCATTATTTCCACTTCCCTAGTCCTCATGGCAGCCAACTTAGCTTCTGTATCTGCCTTCCTGTTTCCTATTTCTGGAATAGTGTTACCTTTCAAATGTCCCTTACAATGCATTATGGCCACTTGTGCTGGGAGTTGGACCGCCTCTAGCAATCGCAGAACCTCCTCTGCATGTTTGACCGTTTTTCCTTGGGTAGTTAACAGTCCTCTTTCTTTCCAAATGGCTCCATGAGCATGTACAACGGAAAAGGCATATTTAGAGTCTGTCCATATATTAATTTGCATGTTCTCTGCTAATTCCAGGGCTCGAGTCAGAGCTATCAGCTCTGCCTTTCGAGCTGAGGTCCCTGCAGGCAAGGGGTTCGACTCAATTACCCTTTCTGTAGTAGTGACTGCATAGCCAGCCATTCTTACTCCTCGCTTCACAAAGCTGCTGCCGTCTGAGAACCAGTTATCCGCATTCTCGAACGGCTCTTCTTTGAGATCCGGGCGACTGGAGTAGACTGCTTCAATTGTTTCCAAGCAGTCGTGTTCGATGGGTTCTGCTGGGTCTCTTCCTTCTAGAAATGAAGCTGGGTTCACAATGTTAGTTACCTGAATGGTTATGTCATCTGATTCAGCCAGGATGGCCTGGTATTTTAGGAATCTGGAAGGCGACAGCCAATGGTTGCCTTTCTGTTCCAGCACAGCTGACACAGTGTGAGATACTAACACAGTCATCTTTTGACCCAACGTGAGCTTCCTGGCCTCTTCTATGTTAATTATTACTGCGGCCACTGCCCTCAGACAGCCTGGCCATCCTTTACTTACTTCATCCAATCGCTTGGAGAAGTATGCCACAGCTCTCTTGTGTGGTCCCAATTGCTGTGCTAGGACTCCTAGGGCCATCCCTTGTCGTTCATGGGAGAACAGCCAGAATGGTTTCGATACATCTGGGAGACCCAAGGCCGGTGCTCTCATTAGCTCCAGCTTCAACTTCTTGAAGGCCCCTTCTGCCTCGGGAGTCCAAACTAGGACGTTCTTCGTTTCCTTCAACAAATCATACAGTGGTTTAGCGAGTATCCCGTACTGGTAGATCCATAGCCGACACCAACCTGTCATCCCCAGAAAGGTGCGCAGATCTCTCACCGTCTGTGGTTTAGGTATCTGGCAGATGGCCTCTTTCCTAGCTGCTCCCAGGGATCGCTGTCCTCTGGAGACTTCGTATCCCAGGTACACCACTTCTTTTTGCACCAGCTGTGCTTTCTGTTGAGAAACTCGATATCCACTTAAACCCAGGAAATTTAACAAGGAAATAGTCCATTCAATGCATTCTTCCTCTGTCACTGTTGCTATTAGGAGGTCGTCTACGTATTGCAGAAGGGTACCATCTCCCAGCGGCCTTTCCCACTGTTCTAATTCTTTGGCTAACTGATTCCCAAAAATCGTGGGGAATTGCACCATCCTTGGGCAATACCGTCCAGGTAAATTGAGTTTTCCTTCCTCTAGCTACAGATTCCCACTCAAAGGCAAAAATCTTTTGACTCTCGGGAGCTAAGGGAAGGCAGAAGAATGCGTCTTTTAAATCTAATACGGTGAACCAGGCCAAATTATCCTTCAGTCTAGTTAAAAGTGTGTATGGATTAGCAACTACCGGATGTAATGTCTTGGTTATTTCGTTTACTGCTCTCAGATCCTGAACTAGTCTATAGGCTCCATTAGGTTTCTTTACTGGCAGGATTGGTGTATTAAAATCTGATTCGCATTCTACCAATAATCCCAGTTCCAAAAACCTTTTGATTATGGGCTCAATCCCCTTCCTGTCTTCTATCCTCAGAGGGTATTGTTTTCTTATCACCGGTTTTGCCCCAACTTTAAGTTCAACAACAATCGGTACTGCTTGTTTTGATTTTCCAGGTATATCAGTAGCCCACACTAATGGGTATGTCTTGTTCAGGATTCGCTCGAAATTGTGATTCTCAGGTTTAGGTTCCACACAACTGATCGTTAGGCTTAGAGCTGTAATCAGTTGTTCCTCATTTACCTGTAATTCCAATTTGTCTTTGTTGAACTTTATTATGGCTCCCAAGTTCTCCAATAGGTCTCTCCCCAATAAGGGCTTAGGCGAATTTGGTAAATACAGGAACTGATGAATTCCCATTTGTTTCCCAATTTTGTATTTAATGGGTTTCAAAAAGTAAGCCTTTTCTGGTTGGCCTGTTGCTCCCACAACTTGTACAAATTCATCACTTTTAGGTACCAATTCCTGATTTAAAACCGAAAAAGTTGCTCCCGTATCAATCAAAAAGTTCAATTACTTTTTACCTTCCCCTAGCTCCATTTTAACCAGTGGGTCTGCTAGGGTATGGCCCACCGGTCTTCCTCATTCACTATCTTGATGTGTGGTAGTAGTAGTGGCCATTAGCCTTTCCCTTTGTTGGGGGCATTCTCGCTTCCAGTGTCCCATCTGTAGGCAGTACGCACATTGATTTGGCCCTACTCTAGCTGGGTGGGGTTGGAGCCTCCCTCCCCTTCCTGCTGGGTTGCCTCTACCTCTTCCCCTGGTTCCAGGTTCCGAGTAACCTGTCTTCTGAGCTGCCACTGCTACAGCCACTACTCGCGCTATCCTCCTGTCCTCCTTTTTCTTCTCCTCAATCTCTCTATTATTGTATACTTTCCATGCCTCATTCAGCAGTGTCTCTAGGTTTTTATTTGCTGGATGCTCAAGTTTTTGTAATTTCTTTCTGATGTCTGGGTTACTCTGTCCCATCATCAACCCTAACAAGTGCTGTTTCCCTTCTTCTGTTGCTGGGTCCAGGGGTGTGTATTGTCTCATCGCTGCCCTAAGTCTATCCAAAAACTCTGATGGGGTCTCATCCTTTCCCTGCCTGATGTCATATAGCATTGACCAATTTATAGCCTTAGGGATTGCATTACGTAAGCCCATCGCTATCAGTTTTCTATACTGCACTAGCTGTTGATAGTGCTCTGCATTGCCCGGGTCCCATTCTGGTTTACTGCTGGGAAAATTATCTTCTAGTCTTCCTGATAATACTTGAGCATGTGTTTTCCTGTTTCCAATACGAGTTCCCTTTCTGTATCTGTCAACTCTGACAGCATCACTTCTATATCCTCCCAATCAATATCTAAATTCTTTGCCATTAATTCAAACCTCTTAACTACTCCCTCCAATTGTTCAAATCATTTGTCGAGAACGGCACCTTTACTCTAGTCCTTTCCCCTAACATTGGTACAACTTGTCGGAGAGGAGCTATCGTATGTTTCCCTTCCTCTCTTTGCTTTGCTTCCCCCCTTGCCACAGATCTGGTATAATACGAGTGACCGATCTCTTCCCCTGGTTCTCCTTCCTGTGCCTCAATGTCTCCCCTATTCTTTCTCTTCTCTTTCCTCTTCCCCCCTTCCTGTTCTTCATCTTCCCCTTTTATCTCTATTGCACAATCCATCCGGTTCTCGTCCTGCGTATGTCGCCCTTTTTGTATCCGCCGGCTCCTATCCTGTCCCGGGCTGCTGTCCTTCTCATCCTCTGCTCCCCTCCCATTTCTCTCATCCTTTATCTGAACTAATATATTAAGTTGTTCTCTGCCCCCCTTTCTGCATGTCTCGTTATCATCCTTCTCACTATATCTCAATTCAGAGACACCGCTTCCCAGTGAGTTACTTTTGTCCCCAGTCCTTGGTGTGCTGATTTCTATTCTACAAACGTCTCCACTTCTGGATGTGTTGTTATCCCCATATGGACTGAACTCGGGCAGGCTACGTGTCTCCCTTCGGCTCTCTACTCCTGACGGACTGCCTTCCTCCCTTTCGACTTCTAGTCTACCCTGCACGGACCTATCCCAAGCCCAGTGCTGACAGCTTCCAGCCGCGGCCCGAGGCTCTACAGATGCTTATCACAGTACACCGCCTTCCCGCTAGGCGTTCGCGTACCAAAACGTGACAGCATCCAACAACTTAACCTCCCCTGGCGGAGGGAGGGGCTGCACCACAACCTAGTGAGAAGAAGGGGGGTGGAGCCAGGTGCTCGGTGCCATTTTCGGAACTCGTCTGAAAAAGTTGGGGAAGAGACTAGGGCTGGCCCCGCCGCAGCCCGAGCGCACGGCCGTGCTCACCGCCGCCGCCGTTCCGAGCACACGGCTGTGCTCACCGCCGCCGCAGCCCAAGCGCACGGCCGGTCCCGCCACCACTGCAGCTCAAGTGGACGGCCGGGGACCGCCGTCGCTGCTCCGAGCGCACAGCAGGGCTCTGCCCACCTCTGCCGCCGCGGTACAGAATCAAAATCGCCTCCACCCCTCAGGCATGCAAACGTCTCCTTCAGCAAAAGCCATGATCAAGTCCTCAGGGCCCTTGAGAACAGCTTTCAGCTGGAGTCCCCGTCAGCCCCCCGGGGCTTCGGGAGCTGGCTCGCCCGCTCGCAGCGGCTGGCTCTATCCCCGCAGCGAGAACGGACCTGACTCTGATCTGCTCGCCGCTGCCCCTCCCCCACTTCGGTTCCCGCCGCGGAGGAGGGGCAGGTTCCGCGTTCTCAAGCGGTACCCCGATGCCGATGGTCGAGAACCACCCCTGCCTGAAATAACAGGACAGGGTCCGCGCCACCGACAGCGCACCAGTTATCCCCCCACAATCCACAAGAACTCGCACGGTCGCCCCGGCAACATCACTTGAGCCCCCAACTGCCAAACCCAAACCGACGCCCAGAACTAAATTTAAACTTTCCATCCTTTGCAATCGATCTGCAGAGTAGCCACAATAACCAACTCCTTCTCCTGGCTGGCTCGCCAAGAACAGGAAATGCGGATCAGGACTCCCTCTTGCTACACACCCACACATTCATCCAAACTGTCCAACCTTTCCGGTCTATCAGAGTACACTGCTTTACCACGAGATGTCGCTGGTCAACCATATAGTACCGTTACTGGTCAGCTTCGGGCTGTCTCACACCCAAGGTACAGTTTGCAGATGATATCACAATGAATTCTTACACACAAAAGAGATTATAGTTAACACAAAATACCGAGTCCTTATCCCAAAATTCAAACTCGCGTCTTACTAAATTACGAGATTCTTGCAGACAACATAACAATGTTAGACAAAAGTATGACACAAACAAAGCAACAACATTAAGATGAAAGAGAATCATACACCCGATTAACAAACACCCCGATTTCCAGTGGGGACTCGAAACCCGATTTCCAGTGGGGACTCGAATCCCGATATATGGGACTTTGCCAGGGCGTCCCCGGGCTTTCCCGTCAGGTGACCACGTCTGGTCCCCGTTTCCCAGTCAAAGCGCTTTATCCCAAAATCAACAAACAATTAAAATACCTCTTGATTGGAGCAGGAGATGCAGGTAACCCCTGCATGCCCCCTTAAGAAAGGGAATATGGTGGACGGAAGCTGGTAAACGGAAGGAATACTCTAAACTAATTTTCATTGGTCAAGTGGGAGGAAGCACCATCTGAACTGAGACTGAAATGGGCATTTCCAGCACTTCTCGG
The DNA here is from genome assembly GCA_011125475.1 of Melanerpes aurifrons. Taxonomy (NCBI): domain Eukaryota; kingdom Metazoa; phylum Chordata; class Aves; order Piciformes; family Picidae; genus Melanerpes; species Melanerpes aurifrons. Next base: position 881,922 of record WWNC01000123.1, on the reverse strand, counting down.
TCACTCTTGCTTCCGCCTTTTCTCCGTGCAGCATCTCTTCCTCTGCTGGGCTTTCTGCCAAGACTTCGGCCTTGAAGGCTTGATAGAGTCCGGTATCAACTCCTTCTAATTAACACAAACTGCTTTTAACTTCTTTCTTTTCTCTTTCTCCCTCTTTTCCGAACTATTCTGGGGAAAGGGGGAAGAGAGGGAGAACGGGAGGTGGGAATCCTCGGCCGAGGGAGTTACTCTCATTTCTGTGTTACTCTGTTGTATATCTTTGTATATATTGTAGATATTGTAAATTTGTAAATATTCCCCTGCAAAACCCTACACTGCTTTGTAAATATAGCTCCACTGCTTTGCTAATTCAGCTTGTGAGGTTTTTTTCCTTTCCCTTCAATTTTCTTTCCCTTTTACCTTACAGGGGAGGGAAGAGGCTTGTTAGCCTTACCCCTTCCAACCCACCACATTTTTTTATTGGCGCCAACGTGGGGCAGATAATTAGTTTAATTTATTACTTGATTGATTTAGTGTTTTCTAGCTGAATTAGCAAACATGAAGGTCTTGTGGTTTGTGGAGCGATTGTTCTTTTCAATTTTTGGGGCTCTGGTTTACAGATATTGTTTGGGTTTGATTTTGGATTACCTGGGCAAATATTTGGTGCGGACAATTTATATGTGGGTTATGTATAGAGTTAAATTATGGTATGGAAAATGTATTAATTTATTATGGCCAGTGAGATACAGGAATGTTACCTCCACCACTCTCCCAATTGAGATAAAGGGTTTTAAGATTCCGCCTGAGGAGAGAGTAACTTTAAGTGATGCCTGGGATCCAAAGGTGATTTATTTGGTGTGTATAATTCTGCTACTGGTGATAATTATTGTGTATCTCCTGATTTCTTTACGGCGAGAAAGAAAGGTGTCCAGGGCATGTTTTGTTATTAAAACTAGATCAAAGAAAACGCCGTGGCTCGAGATCAGTCCCAGAGTCATCTAGTGATGAGGACTGTGGAGAACCCGTGTCAGTCAAAAAGAAGGCTAAAAAGTTAATTGGTAAAGCAGCTCTAAATGACTTTGCTGATTCTAGCAAGCTGCCAAAGGCGGCAGCTGGTATCAACATGGCTCCCACTACTTCTCCTTCTTCTTCTTCTTCTTCTCCGTCGGCCATTAACGGAGCAACGTCACTTCCGCCTACTCCCTCGGTGGGACCGGAAGTCACTGCCCCAGCAGCTGATTTATCTCAGGATCTGTCAGCTTCCATTAAGGTGGCTGTAAATTCAAACACAGCTCCAGTTAAGGTGGCTCCTTTAAAGACTAGAGGTGCAAAGGCCAAAGATGGAGAAGAAGAGGAGCTGGAGACTGATCCTGGTGAGGGGCCCTCTACTCTAAGAGATCCTGCTCAGGAGGAAGAGGTGGTTTGTTTTAAAGATCTAGCTAACCTAGTGAGATCAAAGCAGGATACAGATGAAGCTAGGAAAGCAGCTGGCAAAGGTGGTTCTCAGCTTAAAGAGATCCTTAGGAGAATGACAGCAGGATTATATGGGCAAAGAATTCAGGGAGACGAAGTTGAAGATGATATTTTGGAATGTTCTTCTCCACGGGAGGAATTGCGAAATGTCCGTAAAGATTTCACCAGGGCAGATAAGGAACCAGTTCTAGCTTGGCTCAGTAGGTGTTATGATACAGGTGCTCCAGCTCTAACAGTTGGAGACAAGTCAGCAGCTCAGTTAGGAACTCTCTCAAGGGATAATGGAATAGATAGACATCTAGGCAGAGCTCTCGGTAAGGTTAGTCTGTGGATACGCCTTTTAATGGCGGTTGCCCTGAGATACCCTTCCCGAGATGATCTTCCATGGAATCCTAAACCCTGGACTACCATAGATGGGGGAATTAAGCGCTTGAGAGAATTTGCTGTTAGAGAGCTACTCTATGGTGAACATGAAACTCTGAATCCTGATGACATTCCTGTGGGTATTGGTCTTGCTAAAAAGATCATCAAACTTGCTCCTTCCAATTATGCAAACATTCTGGCAAGCAGAATTGTGTCACGAAGTTATGGTGGAGCTTCTCCCACGGTTGGCCAATTCAGCGATCAAATGAGACAATTGGAGGATAGCATGACACGTGGTTCTTTGGTTTCGGCCATTAAAACGATGTCTGGTGATATTCAGAATTGCATAAGAGAGTTAAAAGATGAATTTAGAAATTCCATATCCCAATTGGCACAAAGGGATAATTTCAATTCTCCCTCCAGGTGGATGCAAGTTTCATCTGTGAGGAATACACGTCCTCCAAGGAGGTCATTCCAAAACAGGTCATTCCAAAACAGGTCATTCCAAAACAGACCGCCAAGGCAATCACGTAGAACTATTTGGATAACTCTGCGTGATCAGTTTGGTGAGAACATGAACCGCTGGGATGGCCAACCAACTTCTAATCTTTTCAGGAGACTGGGGGAATTGCAAAGTGGCAGAACCCAAGGTAGCAATACCAGAAGGGTAGCTGTTACTTCCACAGTTCCCCAGAATGACTCTTATGGTTCCAACAGTGGCTCCAGTTATAACATGCAAAGTTATAACCCTGCGAAGTATGTGCAATGCACATGTGCGCATGTTCCCCATAACTAGGGGTGCCCTGCCTCCCGCCAGGGGGAGGAGAGGGATAACAGAGATAATAGAATCTATTGGGATGTGTACATCCAGTGGCCTGGCACTTCACAATTTCGGAAGTACAGGGCCTTGGTTGACACAGGAGCTCAGTGCATCATAATACCATCAAATTATCAGGGATCAGAGTCTATAACTATTCTGGGAGTCACTGGTGGATCTCAAGAGTTAAGTAAGGTAGAGGTTAATATTAGTTTAACTGGTAAACAATGGAGGAAGCATACAATTGTGACCGGACCTGATGCACCTTGTATTTTGGGAATTGATTTTCTGAGAGAAGGGCGTTTCAAGGACCCTAGAGGTTACAAATGGGCTTTTGGAGTAGCTTCAATAGAAATTGATGGACAAAAATTGAAGCTATCTGCCAGACCTGAGCTTTCTGATGAATCTGCAGTTGTGGGACAACATAAGATACAGGACATTAAATTGCCGGTTGCTTCTCAGACTGTGCATCACAGACAATACAGAACCAACCGTGACTCTTTGTTGCCCATTCAGAATCTGATTCGTCAGTTGGAGAGTCAGAAAGTCGTCAGCAAAACTCATTCACCTTTCAACAGTCCAGTGTGGCCTGTGCGGAAGCAGAATGGAGACTGGCGTCTGACAGTAGACTACCGAGCCCTGAATGAAGTGACACCACCTATGAGTGCAGCAGTACCAGACATGATGGAGCTACAGTATGAGCTGGAATCCAAAGAGGCCAAATGGTATGCTACCATAGACATTGCTAATGCATTTTTCTCTATTCCCATAGCAGAGGAATGCAGGCCTCAGTTTGCTTTCACCTGGGGAGGAATCCAGTACACTTTCAACAGGCTGCCAATGGGCTGGATCCACAGCTCAAGCATCTGTCATGCAGTGATCCACGATGCTCTGGAGAAAGGAGGTGCTCCAGAACACATCCAGTTCATCGATGATATCATCGTCTGGGGTAAGACTGCTGAGGAAGTCTTCGAGAAAGGTAACAAAATCATTGACATTCTTCTGAATGCAGGTTTTGCCATCAAACGAGACAAGGTGAAAGGACCTACCACAGAAATTCAGTTTCTGGGAGTGCAATGGCAGGATGGATGCCGACACATTCCAGTGGATGTGGTAAATAGAGTCTCTACCATGGCAAGCCCCACAAACAAGCAAGAGACCCTACGTTTCTTGGGGATAGTGGGATTTTGGAGACTGCACATTCCTGTATACAGTCAGATTGTGAAACCTCTGTATGATGTGACTCGAAAGAGAAACCATTTCCACTGGGGACCTGAACAACAAGCAGCCTTTGACCAGATAAAGCAAGAGGTAGTTCAAGCAATGGGTCTGGGACCTGTCCGAGATGGTCCAGACATTAAGAACAACAAAGTAAAAAGAATTTTTATTAATATATTAACAATAAGAAGAAGGGCAGGAAGAACCTGCACTCCCTAATGGACCTGGAGGGGAACACGGTTACTGAAGACGAGGAGAAAGCTGAGGTCCTGAACACCTTCTTTGCCTCAATTTTTAACAGCAAGGCAGGAGTTCAGGACGAGTGGCCTCCGGAGCTGGGCGATGGGGTCGGGGAGCAGTGTAATGCCCCGGAAATCCATGAGGAATTACTTCGGGACCTGCTGAGCCACTTGGATATTCACAAGTCCATGGGACCGGATGGGATCCATCCTAGGGTGCTGAGAGAGCTGGCAGATGTGCTAGCTAGGCCACTCTCCATCATTTTCCTCCAGTCCTGGCTCACAGGTGAGGTCCCAGATGACTGGAAACTGGCCAATGTGGTCCCCATCCACAAGAAGGGTCGGATGGAGGAACCTGGTAACTACAGGCCGGTCAGCCTGACCTCAGTGCCAGGGAAAGTGATGGAGCAGATTATCATGGTGGCAATGACTGCGCACCTGAAGGATGGCCAAGGGCTCAGGTCCAGCCAACATGGATTTAGGAAGGGCAGATCCTGCCTCTCCAACCTGATCTCTTTCTATGATCAGGTGACCCGCCTGGTGGATGTGGGGAGGCCTGTGGATGTGGTCTACCTGGACTTCAGCAAGGCCTTTGACTCCATCCCCCACAGCAAACTGCTGACTAAACTGTCAGCTCGTGGATTGGACCATTACACTCTGTGCTGGCTTAGGAACTGGCTGGAGGGCCGGGTCCAGAGAGTGGTAGTGAACGGTGCCACATCCAGGAGGCGGCCAGTCACCAGTGGTGTCCCCCAGGGATCAGTGCTGGGCCCTGTCCTCTTCAACATATTCATCGATGATCTGGATGAAGGGGTAGAGTCAGTCATCAGCAAGTTTGCAGATGACACAAAGTTAGGGGCAGATGTTAGTCAGTTAGAGGGTAGAAAGGCTCTGCAGAGGGACCTCGACCGACTGGACAGATGGGCAGAGTCCAATGGGATGTCATTCAACAAGTCCAAGTGCCGAGTGCTGCACTTTGGCTACGGCAATCCCATCCAGAGCTATAGGCTGGGGTCAGAGTGGCTGGAGAGCTCCCAAACAGAGAGGGACCTGGGTGTGCTGATCGACAGCCACCTGAATATGAGCCAGCAGTGTGCCCAGGTGGCCAGGAGGGCCAATAGCATCCTGGCCTGCATTAGGAATAGTGTGGCCAGCAGGAGCAGGGAGGTCACAGTGCCCCTGTACTGTGCTTTGGTTAGGCCGCACCTTGAGTACTGTGTCCAGTTCTGGGCCCCTCAGTTTAAGAAGGACATCGAAACACTTGAGCGTGTCCAGAGAAGGGCAACGAGGCTGGTGAGAGGCCTTGAACACAAACCTATGAGGAGAGGTTGAGGGAGCTGGGATTGTTTAGCCTGGAGAAGAGGAGGTTCAGGGTTGACCTCATTGCCCTCTACAACTACCTGAAGGGTGGTCGTAGCCAGGAAGGGGTTGGCCTCTTCTCCCAGGCAACCAGCACCAGAACAAGGGGACACAGTCTCAAGCTGCGCCAGGGGAGGTTTAGACTCGAGGTGAGGAGGAAGTTCTTCACCGAGCGACTCATTCGTCATTGGAATGGGTTGCCCAGGGAGGTGGTTGAGTCATCGACCCTGGAGGCGTTCATGGGGAGATTGGACGTGGCACTTGGTGCCATGGTCTAGGCATGGGGTCTGTGTTGATAGGTTGGACTCGATGATCCTCAAGGTCCTTTCCGACCTAAGTGATACTGTGATACTGTGAAATCCCACAAAGCAACAAGAGACCCTACGTTTATTGGGGATAGTGGGACTTTGGAGACTGCACATTCCTGGATACAGTCAGATTGTGAAACTTCTGTATGATGTGACTCGAAAGAGAAACCATTTCCACTGGGGACCTGAACAACAAGTAGCCTTTGACCAGATAAAGCAAGAGGTAATTCAAGCAATGGGTCTGGGACCTGTCCGAGATGGTCCAGACATTAAGAACATTTTGTACACGGCTGCAAGTGACAATGGTCCAACCTGGTGCTTGTGGCAAAAAGCTCCAGGTGAGACACGTGGACGACCTCTTGGTTTCTGGAGTCGAGGTTACAGAGGTTCAGAGGCTAATTATACTCCAACAGAGAAAGAAATTCTAGCTGCCTATGAAGGAGTAAAAGCATCTTCTGAAGTGATTGGAACTGAATCACAACTTCTCTTAGCTCCCAGATTACCAGTTTTGAATTGGATGTTCAAAGGCAAAGGCTCCACACCACATCATGCCACAGACTCAACCTGGTCTAAGTGGATGGCTCTGATAACACAGAGAGCTCGAATGGGAAATCTTGAAAGACCTGGTCTAGTGGAGGTGATCTCAAGTTGGCCTGAAGGTATCAACTGTGCTAAACCTCCAGAGGAGAAAGCAACTCATGCTGAGGGAGCTCCTCCTTACAATGACCTTTCTGATGATGAAAAGAAATATGCTTTGTTCACAGACGGTTCCTGTCGTCTTGTTGGAAACAAGCGAAGGTGGAAGTCTGCAGTGTGGAGTCCAACACGCCGAGTTGCAGAGGCGAAGGATGGAGAAGGAGAATCCAGTCAGTTCGCAGAGGTAAAAGCTGTCCAGCTAGCTCTCGACATGGCTGAACGTGAGAGATGGCCAAAGTTTTATCTCTACACCGACTCATGGATGGTAGCCAATGCTCTATGGGGCTGGCTAAAGAACTGGAAAAAGAGTGGTTGGCAGAGGAAAGGAAAACGCATTTGGGCAGCCAACCTGTGGCAGGACATTGCTGATTCAGTCGAGAGAATTCCAGCAAAAGGGAGACACATCGATGCTCACATTCCTAAGAGCAAAGCTACGGAGGAACAGCAACACAACCATCAGGCAGATCTAGCTGCAAGAGTTTCTCAAGTAGACATGGACTCTAATCTTGATCTCGACTGGAAACACCGAGGTGAGATATTCTTAGCTCGGTGGGCTCACGATTCGTCAGGACATCAAGGCAGAGATGCAACATACCAATGGGCTCGTGACAGGTCCATAGGCATTTCCATGGATGCCATCACACAAGTCATCCATGACTGTGACATTTGTGCTGCTATTAAGCAGGCAAAACGACTTAAGCCCTTGTGGTATGGTGACAGATGGTCCAAGTACAAGTATGGTGAAGCTTGGCAGATTGACTACATCACTCTACCACGTTCTCGTTCTGGTAAGCAATACGTGCTTACTATGGTAGAGGCAAACACTGGATGGTTGGAAACTTATCCAGTTCCACATGCAACTGCACGCAACACCATTCTCGGTCTGGAGAGTCAAATCCTGTGGAGACATGGAACTCCAGAGAGGATTGAGTCAGACAACGGAACTCATTTCAAGAACAACCTTGTAAAGAACTGGGCAAAAGAGCACAGTATTGAGTGGATATTCCATATACCCTACTATGCACCAGCTTCAGGGAAGATTGAACGCTACAACGGTTTGTTGAAGACCACTCTTAAAGCCATGGGGGGTGGATCTTTGAAAAACTGGGAAAAACATTTAGCACAAGCAACCTGGCTGGTAAATAGCAGAGGTTCAGTGAACCGAGCTGGACCTGCACAGTCAGATTTGCTACAGAAAGTAGAAGGTGATAGAGTTCCTGTTATTAGAGAAAAGAATCTGTTAGGTAAAACTGTTTGGGTATTTTCACCCTCAGGAGAGGCTAAACCTGTCCGAGGGGTGGTTTCAGCTGAAGGTCCGGGTCACACTTATTGGGTAATGCAGGAGAATGGTGAAATTCAGTGTATTCCACAGAGAAATTTAACTTTAGCTGAAAGAGGTTAATTTGAAACTGTTGTACAGCTACATCGCGTCCAGAGGAAGAATCAACGAGGAATCTACGGTGCACGAACCCTGAGATCCCTGAGAGCCCTGAGTCAACCAAGAAACCCTGAGAATCCCTGTTTCCCTTTTCTTCGCTTCGCCGGCGAAGAAATGAACTGTTTTCCATTTTTCTCATTTTCTGATTTTCTTGGACTTTTGAATCATCTACATCTGAGCATAGCCGGAATGGACTATGAACTTTACTCACGAACTGTGAATATCGTCTTGTATTGGATGGACAGTATGGACAGCCAATGAAATTGTTTAGAAGGGATGGATCCAAAGTAACATATTTGAAAAGGAATATGCAGCACATACAGGGGGAGAAGATCACCTGCAGGGAGCGTGGAAAGAAAGAGCAGGCAGAGTCAAGAGGTGGGCCTTAACTGTAACTACAAGACAGCAGACAACTGAGCAGTTAGAGTGACTTTACTTTGAATTTTAATTTTTGGGTTTTTTTTTCAGTTGCAACCCGAATTCTGAAAGCCTCATTGCCTGCACAAGTGGGTGCGATGATGTAATTCCTAGATACGGACACAAATTAGTTGCCTGGACCAAATGGGAAATGCTTTAGCCTGAAAAGGCCTGGCTTTGCTTGGACCGGCTATGAGGGTCAACTTTTTCTGACCTGTATTTCTAATAGCAGACCCTGAAACATCTTTTCTGAAATGCAGAGCTTCAGCCATGCCATGTTTTGTTTCTGTCATCTCCAACTATCATTTTGAGACAAAGAATAGAAAAGAAAACATCTCAAAACCTCTCTCATTACTTGGCACAGCCCTAAGGAGGCCTTGTTGCATTTTTTCTATGGCTTTGTCTCACAAGTCACTTTATAGACAACAGCAGATTAATTATACCACGGGTTTAGCAAATCCCCATGACAAGCCATCCTTATTGTGGTTGAGACTGTGTGCGCTGCAATTATAGGGAGGAAATCTGCTCCTTTCTCAAGTCTCTTGGTAGACTTACAGCTGTAAACCAGCACGGCTGCTCTTGCTGAGCCATGCTGAGGGTATGCTGAGGGCCTTAGTGTGACTTTGCAGGCTGCAGTGTTGTTTATGTCAAGGGCTTGGGTGCCTGAGATAAGAAGGAATGAGAGGGGGTGACTTTGATTGACTTGGGAGTTCATTCAACCAACATCTTGGATCCTAAAGTGACCGTGATAATTAGAGCAGAGAAAGAAATGTGACACTAGGAAAAATAAAGAGAGAGACTCTGATCAGTGACATCTATCAAGATACCTATCTGCAATAACGTTATTTTGATGTTCATCTTCATTAAGAGACAGAATGAAACACAGCATCTCTTTCCTGGCTCTACACAAAAATGTTTCTGTTAGTTACAAATTTACTGATTTAAATTTCAAAACAAATACCTCCAGAAATAAATATGCAATAAAGGGTAAGATTTTCTTCAAAGCAAGTCTTGAGGGCAATGTCCACCTTAAGCTCAGGACTAAAGAGGGAAGCAACGCTCAAAGGGTTCATTCACCGCTATGATTTATCATTCATCCTTTGCTGTCTGCATTTTCCTGACTTGCTTAGTGTGTCATCACTAGTTCCTCAGCCCATCCAAGGCCAGGAGGGAGGTAAGGCTCCTTGCAGAGTTTCTCCCACAGCACACATCCTTTCCAGGGATTATCTTGTCACATTGCTGTGTCCTAGGCAAAACAGTGCCAAATATGTGAAGACAGAGGAACACATAATTAAGGGCATACACGAATTGTGATCATTCAGCACCAGACAGGATCTCCCTGGCCATGCATACAGGCAACTGGTCTGTCCAATGAGTTGAACTAGGCAGAAATATTTTGGTAAAGAAAAAGTCATCACATGATTACAGACTAGCAAAAAGCAGGTCTGCAGAAGGAAACTTTACTTTTGTATTTCTTAATTTCCTGTGTATTTGACTTTGAAGCATTAAAAAAATATTAATACAGGTTTTGCTATTTGGTATTTATGGTATATGCTTAAATGAAAAAATAAACACCCACTGCATAAATGGAGCATTAATGTTGCTGCACCAAAACCCAGAAACAACAGATTGAAAGCATCTTTAATCCTAATCTTTTGAAAAATGTTTATTTTTATTTTCACAAATCTTTCTTAACAACTGATCCCCTTTTGGCTTGCCTGTTAAGGCAACTTTTACTGCTTCAAAAAATGTTGCTGAAGAAGTAAGTATCCAAATTCAGTAGTTAAAACTGAGAGAAAAAGAAGAAACCTAATATTTTTGGTTGCCAGAGTCATTAAGGAAAAACATTTTACAAAATGTATAATTAATCTACTGTCACAATGCATTTTAAAGTGTGTGGGCATGGCTAGGGCTTTTTGGAATTGATTACTCTTACATTTAGCATTTCTACATTTTAATGAAACCACTGATACGCATACAAAGTCTATGGTTTTATTGAATTATAGGGTTGACATGGAATTAGTTTGCTTTGGAATTCTAGTTTGTGAAGTGATACTTTTGTGCTTTGATTTTTTTTTTTGTTCCACATGAGAAAAGGAAAATTTTTATATATGGAGCCTTCTTCAAAAGATAAATTTCCATTCTCTCCCATTTCTGCTTGGCTCCTCTCAGCCAGGAATTCAAAACTGTTTCCGTTTATTGGCTGTTTCACTCAGAGCTCAGTAGGTCCAGACCTATGCCAAGACCACCAAAGAGAGCATCTTCCTTCCAGGCAGGTCAAGGCTGAGGGGCTTTACCAAGAGAGTACATATTGCTTTGCTGTAGGTTTTTTTTTTTATTAAAGGGGAATTTTATTTTATTTTTTTGTGGTCTGGAAAGACTTGTACTAAATTCAAAGGAAGTTTATTAGTGCGGTGGGTTAACACTCTTTTCTGAAAAAAAAAAACAACAAACAAAGCAGGGTGGAGGGCTTGTGGGTACTTTACCCTCCCTGCAGGGCATTTCCCCCTGGGAAAGCTGAGTCTGTTCCACTCCCCCCTCCCTGCCCAGCTAGGGTATAAAAAGCAGGACATCATAGCTGTTGGATCTCCTTTTGGCTCCCGCCTCTGCTGGATGAGAACTACTGCAGCTGCCCTCCTGCTCCTCAGCCACGTGGCCGGACCTGATCCTTTTCCCTGCTGCCTCCACACCTCCTCAGAGAAAGACTGGTTTTGTATTATTCTTTTCTGTCCTCCTCCCATCCTTGCCCTTGTGAACTTTTCCTGTTATTGTCATATATATAGTTTAAAGAAAAATTCTTTGCCTCTCTACTTCCAAGCTGACTCCAGATTGTTGTTTAGTGGATTTGATCCTTACCCCTTTTTTTTTCCCCTCTCTGTTTGGAGGGAGAAGGGGGGGGGGAGTGGGGAAGAGATTCTCAGCCTTTTCCCCATTTGGGCTTTTAACTCCCAGTTAAGGCTCAAACCACTACAATTTTTGGCGCCTCCAACGTGGGGCTTGGGAATTAATCTTGTATTGGGAAAGCAATACTTTTTCTGAAAAAGGAGCTAGAAGTAGAAATGGCAATTTTAAAGAACCTGATGGTCCAAGCCTTTGCATGGGCTTTTGGCTGGATCTTTTGGACCCACATCTACAAATTAATAACTTACCATGTGGTGTAGTTAATGATAGAGATGCTGATCAAGTGGATAAAGACTTTACCAATTAAGTTAGGCATGTATCTCTTGAATTCATTGAATTTCACTGTCAGTGGTAACTTTTCTAACATAGGAAATTTTCCTGAAGCAGGCTATGAAACCAATGTTGTAGATAAAAGTGCCTGTGATGGAAAATTGCTTTGCATTGCAATATGCTCGATATGCTTAAATGTAATCCTTATAGGGGCATTTGCTGTGACCGTGTTGGGTGGAGGAGAAGCTAACCCATTAAGAGTTCTTTGGAGGGTGATAACACACTCCTTTGTGCTCTTTAATGACTGGGGGCGTGTCTGCTGTGGGCATTGTAAGCACTCTGTAAACACGAAGAGGGAGGGGTCGGGTTGTAATGTATGTGCCAGATCTCAGCCTGAGCCCCAGGCACAAGGGTTTGCCCCACCACCAGCAGTTCCACAGTTGACCCCTGATGTTCCTGTCAATGCAGTCTCTCTAGCACCGGTCACCACATGCAGGAAAAGGGGGTGGACACAGTGGACCTGGATAAGAGGGAGGCGAATCTTTTAGGCTCCCTAACTCGTGATGCTGGTCTGGACAAAGAGTTAGCCAAACTTGATGGAATACATACTCTCTGGGCCCAGATTCTGAACGCCATCAAAAGCCGGTACCGCTCAAGAGATGACCTGCCCTGGGCCCCAGTTAGATGGACAACTATGGAACAGGGCATACGGTATTTGAGGCAGATGGCCGTGATGGAAATAATTTATGGGGATGGCCAGCTCCCTTTGGACCCAGATGAGGTGCCCATGAGACAGCCCTTCGTAAAGAAACTCACCCAGGGTGCTCCTCAGAAATATGCTCACACATTAGGAGGGATACTCTTGACTGGACAGGATGGAAGTCCTAAAACTGTCCGTGAGTTTGCCAATGATTTAAGGGAATATGAGGACAGCGTAAATCAGAAACCCCTGATCTCAGCCATAGAAACTATGGCTAAAGACATTGTCAAAGAGATCAAGACCTCCATGTCTGAACTGAAAAGGGAGCGATGCCTCCTTTTCCCTTCTCCTTCAGAATGGGTCCAGGTTTCGGCAATCAGGAACAGGCGACCTTCCCTAGGAGATCACCCCAAGCCAATCGGGAATGTCAAGGGGTCTCTGTGGAGGTTCCTCTGTGACCATGGAGAAGACATGGACACCTGGCATGGCCAACCCACCTCTGCCCTCTGGAACAGGGTGCGGGAACTGCAAGGTGGGCACCACAGGGATAACTCATCCAGGAGAAGGGCTGCCCCAGTTTCCCGGAGTGGTCCCTCTCGCTCAAGAGACCCTTCCCCTAGTAACACAGGACCGTGTGACAAGTGTGGACATTGCCGCCAGCATTAGAGGTGCCCTACCTCCAACCAGGTGGAGGCCAGGGACAACAGAGTATACTGGGATGTGTACGTGAAATGACCTGGCACTTCAGAAGCCCTGAAGTACCGAGCTCTGGTGGACACAGGGGCCCAATGCACCCTGATACCATCGGGGTACAAAGGGGCTGAGTCCATAAGCATTCAAGGAGTCACAGGAGGCTCACAAGACTTGACTGTACTGCAAGCTGAGATAAGCTTGACCGGGAATGAATGGGGAAAGCACGACATAGTGACTGGTCCAGATGCACCTTGCATTCTTGGCATTGACTTTCTGCGGGAGGGATGCTTCAAGGACCCTAGGGGGCACAAGTGGGCGTTTGGGGTGGCAGCTGTGGAGACTGCAGGCAAAGAACAGCTGTCCACCATGCCCGAGCTGTCAGATGACCCCTCCGTAGTGGGCAGCCATAAGGTGCAGGATTTGAAGTTACCTATTGCCTGTCGCGTAGTACATCGCAGGCAATACAGGACCAACAGAGACCCTCTGCACCCCATACACCAACTGCTCGATGACTGGAGAGCCAGAGGGTGATCAGCAAGGCTCACTCCCCCTTCAACAGCCCGATATGGTGTGACCGGTTGACGTTGCCCCCTTAAGAAAGGGAATATGGTGGACGGAAGTTGGTAAACGGAAAGAATAGTCTAAACTAATTTCATTGGTGAAGTGGGAGGAAGCACCTTCTGAACTGGGAGATATCCTGGGCACTCCGGGAACTTCTCGGTCAGTCTTGCTTCCGCCTCTTCTTTGGGTAGCAGCTCTCTCTCTGCTGGACTTTCTGCCAAGACTTCGGCCTTGAAACCGATAAGATAGAAGGCCTGTATTGACTCCTTTCCAATTAACACAAAACTGCTTTTAATTTCTTTCTTTCTCCTTTCTCCCTCTTTCTAACCTATTCTGGGGAAAGGGGGGGAGAGAGGGGAGAGCGAGGTGGGGAATCCCCTCTGCCGAGGGGGATTACTCTCATTCCTGTGCTACCTTATTGTATATCTTTGTATATATTGTAGATATTGTAAATTTGTAAATATTCCCCTGCAAATCCTACACTGCTTTGTAAATATAAGCTCCACTGCTTTGCTAATTCAGCTAGTGAGTTTTTTTTTCCTTTCCCTTCAATTTTTCTTTCCCTTTACTTACAGGGGGGAGGGAAGAGGCTTCTTGGCCTTACCCCTTCCAACCCACCACATTTTTTTTTATTGGCTTACCCAACTTGGGGCAGATAATTAGTTTAATTTATTACTTGATTGATTTAGTGTTTTCCAGCTGAATTAGCAAACATGAAGGTCTTGTGGTTTGTGGAGCGATTATTCTTTTCAATTTTTGGGGCTCTGGTTTACAGATATTGTTTGGGTTTGATTTTGGATTACCTGGGTAAATATTTGGTGCGGACAATTTATATGTGGGTTATGTATAGAGTTAAATTATGGTATGGAAAATGTATTAACTTATTATGGCCAGTGAGATACAGGAATGTTACCTCCACCACTCTCCCAATTGAGATAAAGGGTTTTAAGATTCCGCCTGAGGAGAGAGTAACTTTAGGTGATGCCTGGGATCCAAAGGTGATTTATTTCATGTCTATAATTCTGCTGCTGGTGATAATTATCGTGTATCTCCTGATTTCTTTACGGTGAGAGAGAAAGGTGTCCAGAGCTTGTTTTGTTATTAAAACTAGATCAAAAAGAAAACGCCGTGGCTCTGGATCAGTCCCAGAGTCATCTAGTGACGAGGAATGTGCAGAATCTCTGTCAGCTAAAAAGAAGGCTAAAAAGTTAATTGGTAAAGCAGCTCTAAATGACTTTGCTGATTCCAGCAAGCTGCCAAAGACGGCAGCTGGTATCAACATGGCGCATACTCCTTCTCCTATTCCTACTCCTCCTTCTTCTTCTCCGTCGGCCATTAACGGAGCAACGTCACTTCCACCCACTCCCTCGGTGGGACCGGAAGTCACTGCCCCAGCAGCTGATTTATCTCAGGATCTGTCAGCTTCCATTAAGGTGGCTGTAAATTCAAACACAGCTCCAGTTAAGGTGGCTCCTTTAAAGACTAGAGGTGGAAAGGCCAAAGATGGAGAAGAAGAGGAGCTGGAGACTGATCCTGGTGAGGGGCCCTCTACTCTAAAAGATCCTGCTCAGGAGGAAGAGAAGTTTTGTTTTAAAGATCTAGCTAACCTAGTGAGATCAAAGCAGGATACAGATGAAATTAGGAAAGCAGCTGGCAAAGGTGGTTCTCAGCTTAAAGAGATCCTTAGGAGAATGACAGCAGGATTATATGGACAAAAAGTTCAGGGAGACGAAGATGAAGATGATATTTCAGACTGTTCTTCGCCCCGCGAGGAATTACGAAATGTCCGTAAAGATTTCACCAGGGCAGATAAGGAACCAGTTCTAGCTTGGCTTAGTAGGTGTTATGATACAGGTGCTCCAGCTCTAACAGTTGGAGACAAGTCAGCAGCTCAGTTAGGAACTCTCTCGAGGGATAATGGAATAGATAGACATCTAGGCCGAGCTCTCGGTAAGGCTAATCTGTGGATACGCCTTTTAATGGCGGTTGCCCTCAGATACCCTTCCCGAGATGATCTTCCATGGAATCCTAAGCCCTGGGCTACCATAGATGAGGGAATTAAGCGCTTGAGAGAATTTGCTGTTAGAGAGCTACTCTATGGTGAACATGAAACTCTGAATCCTGATGACATTCCTGTGGGTATTGGTCTTGCTAAAAAGATCATCAAGCTTGCTCCTTCCAATTATGCAAACATTCTGGCAAGCAGAATTCTGTCAAGAAATAATGGTGGAGCTTCTCCTACGGTTGGCCAATTCAGTGATCAAATGAGACAATTGGAGGATAGCATGACACGTGGTTCTTTGGTTTCAGCCATTAAAACTATGTCTGGAGATATACAGAATTGCATAAGAGAGTTAAAAGATGAATTTAGAAATTCCATATCCCAATTGGCACAAAGGGATAATTTCAATTCTTCCTCCAGGTGGATACAAGTTTCATCTGTGAGGAATACACGTCCTCCAAGGAGGTCATTCCAAAACAGGTCATTCCAGAACAGGTCATTCCAAAACAGACCGCCAAGGCAATCACGTAGAACTATTTGGATAACTCTGCGTGATCAGTTTGGTGAGAACATGAACCGCTGGGATGGCCAACCAACTTCTAACCTTTTTAGGAGACTGAGGGAATTGCAAAGTGGCAGAACCCAAGGTAGCAATACCAGAAGGGTAGCTGTTACTTCTACAGTTCCCCAGAACGACTCTTATGGCTCCAACAGTGGCTCCAGTTATAACATGCAAAGTTATAACCCTGCGAACTATGTGCAATGCACATGTGCGCATGTTCCCCATAACTAGGGGTGCCCTGCCTCCCGCCAGGGGGAGGAGAGGGATAACAGAGATAATAGAATCTATTGGGATGTGTACATCCAGTGGCCTGGCACTTCACAATTTTGGAAGTACAGGGCCTTGGTTGACACAGGAGCTCAGTGCACCATAATACCATCAAATTATCAGGGATCAGAGACTATAACTATTCTGGGAGTCACTGGTGGATCTCAAGAGCTAAGTAAGGTAGAGGTTAATATTAGTTTAACTGGTAAACAATGGAGGAAGCATACAGTTGTGACCGGACCTGATGCACCTTGTAGTTTGAGAATTGATTTTCTGAGAGAAGGGCGTTTCAAAGACCCTAGAGGTTACAAATGGGCTTTTGGAGTAGCTTCAATAGAAATTGATGGACAAAAATTGAAGCTGTCTGCCAGACCTGAGCTTTCTGATGAATCTGCAGTTGTGGGACAACATAAGATACAGGACATTAAATTGCCGGTTGCTTCTCAGACTGTGCATCACAGACAATACAGAACCAACCGTGACTCTTTGTTGCCCATTCAGAATCTGATTCGTCAGTTGGAGAGTCAGAAAGTCGTCAGCAAAACTCATTCACCTTTCAACAGTCCAATGTGGCCTGTGCGGAAGCAGAATGGAGACTGGCGTCTGACAGTAGACTACCGAGCCCTGAATGAAGTGACACCACCTATGAGTGCAGCAGTACCAGACATGATGGAGCTACAGTATGAGCTGGAATCCAAAGAGGCCAAATGGTATGCTACCATAGACATTGCTAATGCATTTTTCTCTATTCCCATAGCAGAGGAATGCAGGCCTCAGTTTGCTTTCACCTGGAGAGGAATCCAGTACACTTTCAACAGACTGCCAATGGGCTGGATCCACAGCTCAAGCATCTGTCATGCAGTGATCCACGATGCTCTGGAGAAGGGCGGTGCTCCAGAACACATCCAGTTCATCGATGATATCATCGTCTGGGGTAAAACTGCTGAGGAAGTCTTCGAGAAAGGTAACAAAATCATTGACATTCTTCTGAATGCAGGTTTTGTCATCAAGCGAGACAAGGTGAAAGGACCTACCACAGAGATTCAGTTTCTGGGAGTGCGATGGCAGGATGGACGCCGACACATTCCAGTGGATGTGGTAAATAGATTCTCTACCATGGCAAATCCCACAAACAAGCAAGAGACCCTACGTTTCTTGGGGATAGTGGGATTTTGGAGACTGCACATTCCTGGATACAGTCAGATTGTGAAACCTCTGTATGATGTGACTCGAAAGAGAAACCATTTCCACTGGGGACCTGAACAACAAGCAGCCTTTGACCAGATAAAGCAAGAGGTAGTTCAAGCAATGGGTCTGGGACCTGTCCGAGATGGTCCAGACGTTAAGAACATTTTGTACACGGCTGCAAGTGACAATGGTCCAACCTGGTGCTTGTGGCAAAAAGCTCCAGGTGAGACACGTGGACGACCTCTTGGTTTCTGGAGTCGAGGTTACAGAGGTTCAGAGGCTAATTATACTCCAACAGAGAAAGAAATTCTAGCTGCCTATGAAGGAGTAAAAGCATCTTCTGAAGTGATTGGAACTGAATCACAACTTCTCTTAGCTCCCAGATTACCAGTTTTGAATTGGATGTTCAAAGGCAAAGGTTCCACACCACATCATGCCACAGACTCAACCTGGTCTAAGTGGATGTCTCTGATAACACAGAGAGCTCGAATGGGAAATCTTGAAAGACCTGGCCTAGTGGAGGTGATCTCAAGTTGGCCTGAAGGTATCAACTGTGCTAAACCTCCAGAGGAGAAAGTAACTCGTGCTGAGGAAGCTCCTCCTTACAATGACCTTTCTGATGATGAAAAGAAATATGCTTTGTTCACAGACGGTTCCTGTCGTCTTGTTGGAAACAAGCGAAGGTGGAAGTCTGCAGTGTGGAGTCCAACACGCCGAGTTGCAGAGGCGAAAGATGGAGAAGGGGAATCCAGGCAGTTCGCAGAGGTAAAAGCTGTCCAGCTAGCTCTCGACGTAGCTGAACGTGAGAGATGGCCAAAGCTTTATCTCTACACCGACTCATGGATGGTAGCCAATGCTCTGTGGGGTTGGCTAAAGAACTGGAAAAAGAGTGGTTGGCAGAGAAAAGGAAAACCCATTTGGGCAGCCAACCTGTGGCAGGACATTGCTGATCGAATCGAGAGAATTCCAGTGAAAGTGAGACACATCGATGCTCACATTCCTAAGAGCAAAGCTACTGAGGAACAGCAACACAACCATCAGGCAGACCTGGCTGCAAGAGTTTCTCAAGTAGACATGGCCTCTAATCTTGATCTCGACTGGAAACACCGAGGTGAGATATTCTTAGCTCGGTGGGCTCACGATTCGTCAGGACATCAAGGCAGAGATGCAACATACCAATGGGCTTGTGATAGATCCATAGACATTTCCATGGATGCCATCACACAAGTCATCCATGACTGTGACATTTGTGCTGCTATTAAGCAGGCAAAACGACTTAAGCCCTTGTGGTATGGTGACAGATGGTCCAAGTACAAGTATGGTGAAGCTTGGCAGATTGACTACATCACTCTACCACGTTCTCGTTCTGGTAAGCAATACGTGCTTACTATGGTAGAGGCAAACACTGGATGGTTGGAAACTTATCCAGTTCCACATGCAACTGCACGCAACACCATTCTCAGTCTGGAGAGACAAATCCTGTGGAGACACGGAGCTCCAGAGACGATTGAGTCAGACAACGGAACTCATTTCAAGAACAACCTTGTAAGGAACTGGGCAAAAGAGCACTGTATTGAGTGGATATTCCATATTCCCTACTATGCACCAGCTTCAGGGAAGATTGAACGCTACAACGGTTTGTTGAAGACCACTCTTAAAGCCATGGGGGGTGGATCTTTGAAAAACTGGGAAAAACATTTAGCACAAGCAACCTGGCTGATAAATAGTAGAGGTTCAGTGAACCGAGCTGGACCTGCACATTCAGATTTGCTACAGAAAGTAGAAGGTGATAGAGTTCCTGTTGTTAGAGAAAAGAACCTGTTAGGTAAAACTGTTTGGGTATTTTCACCCTCAGGAGAGGCTAAACCTGTCTGAGGGGTGGTTTCAGCTGAAGGTCCGGGTCACACTTATTGGGTAATGCAAGAGAATGGTGAAATTCAGTGTATTCCACAAAGAAATTTAACTTTGGCTGAAAGAGGTTAATTTCAAACTGTTGTACAGCTACATCGCACCCAAGAAAAAGAATCAACGAGGAATCTACGGTGCACGAACCCTGAGATCCCTGAGAGCCCTGAGTCAACAAAGAGACCCTGAGATTTCCCTGTTTCCCTTTTCTTCGCTTCGTCGGCGAGGAAATGAACTGTTTTCCATTTTTCTCATTTTCTGATTTTCTTGGACTTTTGAATCATCTACATCTGAGCATAGCCGGAATGGACTATGAACTTTACTCATGAACTGTAAATATCGTTTTGGATTGGATGGACAGTATGAACAGCCAATGAAATTGTTTAGAAGGGGTGGATTGTGCCCGGTTGACGTTGCCCCCTTAAGAAAGGGAATATGGTGGACGGAAGTTGGTAAACGGAAAGAATAGTCTAAACTAATTTCATTGGTGAAGTGGGAGGAAGCACCTTCTGAACTGGGAGATATCCTGGGCATTCCGGGAACTTCTCGGTCAGTCTTGCTTCCGCCTCTTCTTTGGGTAGCAGCTCTCTCTCTGCTGGGCTTTCTGCCAAGACTTCGGCCTTGAAACCGATAAGATAGAAGGCCTGTATTGACTCCTTTCCAATTAACACAAAACTGCTTTTAATTTCTTTCTTTCTTCTTTCTCCCTCTTTCTAACCTATTCTGGGGAAAGGGGGGGAGAGAGGGGAGAGCGGAGGTGGGGAATCCCCTCTGCCGAGGGGGTTACTCTCATTCCTGTGCTACCTTATTGTATATCTTTGTATATATTGTAGATATTGTAAATTTGTAAATATTCCCCTGCAAATCCTACACTGCTTTGTAAATATAAGCTCCACTGCTTTGCTAATTCAGCTGGTGAGTTTTTTCTTCCTTTCCCTTCAATTTTTCTTTCCCTTTACTTACAGGGGGGAGGGAAGAGGCTTCTTGGTCTTACCCCTTCCAACCCACCACATATGGCCAGTGCGGAAGGCAAATGGGGAATGGAGACTGACCGTGGACTACCGTGGCCTGAATGAAGTGACTCCTCCGATCAGCGCTGCCATGCCGGACATGCTGGAGATCCAGTATGAGCTGGAATCGAAGGCGGCCAAGTGATATGCCACAATTGACATTGCTAATGCCTTTTTCTCCATTCCCATTGCAGAAGAATGCCAGCCACAGTTTGCTTTCACCATAAAGGGAGTACAGTATCAATGGAATCGGTTGCCTCAGGGCTGGGTCCATAGCTAAACCATCTACCATGAGGTGATCCAGACTGCCTTGGAGAAAGGTGGAGCCCCTGAGCATCTGCAGTTCATCGATGGCATCATTGTATGGGGTGAGACAGCAGAGGAAGTTTACCAGAAGGGTAAGAGGATAATCAACATGTTGCTGGAGGCTGGATTTGCCATCAAAAGAAGCAAGGTGAAAGGGCCTGCCAGGGAGATCCAGTTCCTGGGTGTTCAATGGCAGGATGGCCGTTGCCACATCCCTCAGGAGGTGGTGAACAGGGTAGTCACTATGGTGCAGCCCACGAACAAGAAAGAGACACAGTCCTTTTTGGGGCTTGTGGGCTTCTGCTGAGTTGAGGCAGCCCCCTTCCCCACCACTGGCAACAAGAAACACTCAGACAAATGGATTGCAAAAGTGATGGAAAGTTTAAATAGAAAGCAGTGAACCTTTACAGAAAACCAAAAGCGCAGTGATAAAGAAAGATCCCAAAACAGACCCAGAGAGATCCCATCCCCACCTGAGGGTGCACCCAAGACCCCCAGGGCTCCTTCTTCCCCCTCCCACTGCTAGGCTAGTCTCAGTTGGCCAGATCTGAGGCTGCCCATCCCCCCATGGCCTTGGGCCTAGCCAGGCCCAAAGCCAGGAGGCATCTCCCCCAGTTACCGTCTGACGGAGGAGGAGGTGCTAGACTCCGCACTGCATCTTATAGTGGTGCAAAGGATTGTGGTAGGAAATACTACATAATTTCCTGTGTCCACCCCTCTGGGCTGGACTTCTGGACACAGGAAGTAAACATTGCAGGGGGGCACCCAGCTCAAACTGCAACACGGCTTCTGGAAAATGCACATTCCCGGGTACAGTCAAATTGTGAAGCCTCTCTTCCATGTAACAAGGAAGAAAAATGATTTTGTGTGGGGACCTGAGCAGCAGGTGGCGTTTGACCAGATCAAACGAGAGGTGGTCCATGCTATGGCTCTGGGACCTGTTTGAACTGGGCCAGAGGTCAAGAATGTGCTGTACAGTGCAGCTGGTGAGAATGGTCCTACATGGAGCTTGTGGCAGAAGGCTCCTGGTGAAACCAGGGGCAGGCCCCTAGGTTTCTGGAGTAAGGGGTACAAAGGCTCCGAGGCCAACTACACTGCGACAGAGAAGGAAATCCTAGCTGCCTATGAGGGCGTCCGGGCTGCCTCTGAGTCACCTCTATTTCTAGCTCTGAGGTTTCCAGTCCTGACCTGGATGTTCAAAGGGAGAGGCTCAACCCCACATCATGCCACAGATGCTACCTGGAGTAAGTGGATGGCCCTGATAACTCAGCGATCTCAGATGGGGAGCTTCGAATACCCTGGCATAGTGGAAGTGATCACCA
This sequence comes from Melanerpes aurifrons, assembly GCA_011125475.1. Lineage (NCBI taxonomy): Eukaryota > Metazoa > Chordata > Aves > Piciformes > Picidae > Melanerpes > Melanerpes aurifrons. The sequence continues at coordinate 859,928 of WWNC01000123.1, read as the reverse complement.
ACTGGCCAGAGGGTGCTGACTTTGGAATGCCACCAGAGCAGACAGTGACCCGTGCTGAGGAGGCTCCCCCATATAATGATCTCCCTGATGAGAAGGGCTATGCTCTATTTACAGATGGGTCCTGCCGGCTTGTAGGAAGCAAGCGGAGATGGAAGGCAGCTGTCTGGAGCCCAACAAGGCAAGTGGCAGAAGCAAGGGATGGAGAAGGTGAATCCAGTCAGTACACAGAGGTAAAGGTGTCCAGCTGGCCCTGGATATAGCAGAACGAGAGAACTGGCCAGTGCTGTACCTCTACACTGACTCCTGGATGGTAGCCAACGCCTTGTAGGGGTGGCTGAAGGAATGGAGGAGGAATGGGTGGCAGAGAAAAGGGAAGCCTGTTTGGGCCACTGACCTGTGGCAAGACATCGCTGCCCGCCTGGACAGGCTGCCAACCAAGGTACAGCACATCGATGCACACATCCTCAAGAGCAGAGCCACAGAGGAGCACAAGCACAACCACCAAGCAGACCTGGCTGCTAAAATCTCCCAAATAGACTTGGACTGGGAACACAAGGGCGAGCTGTTCTTAGCTCGCTGGGCCCATGACACTTCTGGCCACCAAGGGAGAGATGCCACATACCGGTGGGCTTGGGACAGATCCATGGACATCTCTATGGAGGCCATCTCACAGGTCATCCATGAGTGTGACATCTGTGCTGCCATCAAGCAGGCCAAGCGCATGAAGCCTCTGTGGTATGGGGGGAGATGGTTGAAATATAAATACGGAGAGGTCTGGCAGATACAGACTGAGGGAGTTGGGGCTGTTTAGTCTGCAGAAGAGAAGGCTCTGAGGTGACCTAATTGTGGCCTTCCAGTATCTGAAGGGGGCCTACAGGAAGGCTGGGGAAGGACTTCTCAGGATCTCAGGTAGTGATAGGACTAGGGGGAATGGAATGAAGCTGGAGGTGGGGAGATTCAGGCTAGATGTGAGGAGGAGGTTCTTCACCATGAGAGTGGTGAGACCCTGGAATGGGTTGTCCAGGGAGGTGGTAGGGGCCCCATCCCTGGAGGTGTTTAAGACCAGGCTGGATGAGGCCCTGGCCAGCCTGATCTAGTGTGGGGTGTCCCTGCCCATGGCAGGGGGTTGGAACTAGATGATCCTTGTGGTCCCTTCCAACCCTGAATGATACTATGATACTATGATACTATAGACTACATCACCCTTCCTCGTTCTCACAGCAGCAAGCAGTATGTGCTGACCATGGTGGAGGCAAGTACAGGGTGGCTGGAGACCTATCCAGTTCCTCATGCCACTGCTCGCAACACCATCCTGGGCCTAGAGAGACATATCCTGTGGAGACACGGCACCCCCGGGAGGATTGAATCAGACAATGGAACCCACTTCAGGAACCATCTCATAAGGGACTGGGCAAAGGAACATGGGATTGAGTGGATTTACCATATCCCATACCATGCGCCAGCTGCAGGGAAGGTCGAGCGCTACAATGGCTTGCTAAAGACCACCCTAAAAGCCATGGGAGGTGGAACCTTCAGGAACTGGGAAAAGCACCTAGCTCAAGCCACTTGGTTAATGAACAGCAGAGGATCTGTGAACCGAGTTGGTCCTGCCCAGTCCGACCTGCTGCAAACAGTGGATGGAGATGGAGTTCCTGTGATTGCTGAGAAGAACCTGCTGGGGAAGTCAGTATGGGTTTTCCCTGCTGTTGGTGGGGGCAAACCAACCCGAAGGGTGGTCTCGGCTGAGGGTCCTGGTCACACGTACTGGGTCATGTTAGAAACTGGGGACATTCAGTGTATCCCACAGCAGAATGTGACTCTGGCTGAGAGGGAATGAACTCAGAGGAGGCAACACTCATCAATGTAATTGTGTGAATAGTTATAAGTTGTTCTAAGTTTCTCCCTCCTAGCTTAATACCAGCCCAGCATCCAGGACTCAACATACCCACTGCACACCAACCCAGAGAGCTCCTGCATCATCTCACCTGCACCCATTCCTGATGTCCCTACAGCAACAGACTGTTCCTGATTTTTTTCTTTCCCTTTCAGAGACAGACTGATTCCTGATTCTTCTCCACATGCCTGCCCAGTTCAAGCACCACCTACACTGACCATCACCGGAGAGAGAGAGAGACTGCCCTGGGAGAGAGCAAGCCGGGATAACAAGGGACTTGCACCAAGGATTCAAATACCACGTGTCAAAATTGCATGAAGGGGCTGTGGCAGGAGAGAGGAAGTGGAACAGAGGGGTGGATTGTGGTGGGTTAACGCCCTTTTCTGAAAAAAAAAACAACAAAACAACAAAGCAGGGTGGAGGGCTTGTGGGTACTTTACCCTCCCTGCAGGGCGTTTCCCCCTGGGAAAACTGAGTCTGTTCCACTCTCCCCTCCCTGCCCAGCCAGGGTATAAAAAGCAGGACATCATAGCTGTGGGATCTCCTTTTGGTTCCTGCCTCTGCTGGATGAGAGCTACTGCAACTGCCCTCCTGCTCCTCAGCCACGTGGCCAGACCTGATCCTTTTCCCTGCTGCCTCCACACCTCCTCAGAGAAAGACTGGTTTTGTATTATTCTTTTCTGTCCTCCTCCCATCCTTGCCCTTGTGAACTTTTCCTGTTATTGTCATATATATAGTTTAAAGAAAAATTCTTTGCCTCTCTACTTCCAAGCCGACTCCAGATTGTTGTTTAGTGGATTTGCTCCTACCCCTTTTTTTTTCCCCTCTCTGTTTGGAGGGAGAAGGGGGGGGGAGTGAGGAAGAGATTCTCAGCCTTTTCCCCATTTGGACTTTTAACTCCCAGTTAAGGCTCAAACCACTACAATTAGTTGATTCTATGATCTGTGTAAAGTGTCCAAAGTTCCCCTCTTCCCTCCCCTGAGCAAACTAACAAACAAATTGGCAGCTTTTGTCTTTGGTTTTGAAACAATGCTTTCTACTGAAGCTTTAAAAAGAAATCTAATCCTGCATAGTTTTCTCCTCCCTCAGCTGTTATAAAAGCTTATTTTAACACATACAGTACATTTGATGTGTCCTTTAGAAGGAAAATGGTCCTTTATCATAGCACGAAGAAAAAGTTACAGCAAACAGCATGTGTTGGCTTGGATTTTTTTTACCTTTCCACATGGTCAACGTTGCCTGCCACACCGACCCCTCCAATGGTATAAATTTCCCCATCGTACACCAGACTGTTGTGTCGACACCGTGGGACTGTCATGCAGGACGCCAGGTTCCAGTTATCAAGCAAGAACATGTAACACCAGACATCAGCGAGCGTGACACCCGACTCCATGCCACCTAATACCACCATGAGGGCAAGAGGAACAAAAAGGGAGAATTATGTGAGATCCTGGAATGGCAGCAGCTTTGCACACAGCAATCAAAGCCAGTTACAAAGTAAAAACTCTTCAAATTACATTTGACTAATTAAAATAAATCACCCTCAATATTGAGCATCTGTTGTGATGATGCATATCTGTGTCATTCATTCAAGCACCCTAAAGGCTGTTTTGTAAAAATAAGATGACATGAAGATATCAAGATGTCAGACTATGAAGGACATGTACATCATCAGTAAATTTGCTGATGACACCAAGCTGGGGACAGGAGTTGATCAGCTAGAGGGTAGAGAGGCTTTGCAGAGAGACCTCGACAGGCTGGACAGATGGGCAGAGTCCAACGGCATGAGATTTAATGCATCCAAGTGCTGGGTTCTGCACATTGGCCACAACAACCCCAGGCAGTGCTACAGGCTGGGGTCAGAGTGGCTGGAGAGCAGCCAGGCAGAGAGGGACCTGGGAGTGCTGGTTGATGGTAGGCTGAACATGAGCCTGCAGTGTGCTCAGGCAGCCAAGAGGGCCAATGGCATCCTGGCCTGCATTAAGAACAGTGTGGCCAGCAGGAGCAGGGAGGTCATTCTGCCCCTGTACACTGCACTGGTTAGGCCACACCTCGAGTACTGTGTCCAGTTCTGGGCCCCTCAGTTTAGGAAGGATGTTGACTTGCTGGAACGAGTCCAGAGAAGGGCAACGAAGTTAGTGAGGGGCTTGGAACACAAGCCCTATGAGGAGAGACTGAGGGAGCTGGGGCTGCTTAGCCTGGAGGAGGAGACTCAGGGTGACCTCATTACTCTCTACAACTACCTGAAGGGGGGTTGTAAACAGGCAGAGGTTGGTCTCTTCTCCCAGGCAGCCAGCACCAGAACAAGAGGACACAGTCTCAGGCTGCGCCAGGGGAAGTTCAGGCTGGAGGTCAGGAGGAAGTTTTACACGGAGAGAGTGATTGCCCATTGGAATGGGCTGCCTGGGGAGGTGGTGGAGTCGCCGTCACTGGAGGTGTTCAGGAGGAGACTTGACAGGGTGCTTGGTTAGATGGGTTAGTTGATTGGGTGGTGTTGGGTGATAGGTTGGACGCGATGATCTTGAAGGTCTCTTCCAACCTGGTTTATTCTATTCTATTCTATTCTACATAAGGGGATAGACCCTTTTCAGTGTTCATAAATAACTTCCAAGCTATTAAAGTAGTACAACACTTAGAAGATGTTAGGAGGCAGAGCCTTTCTTGGCTTGTGAGACACAGGCCAGTCTGAAATCTAAAGTGCTTACCACAGTGATGGATCGAAGCAACACATACATGGGCAGAATAAAGTAAGTGCTTGCACTGTAGGTTTAATGTCTAACTTTCAGGGACAAGTTTCTTATATAGTTTCATTTGTTTACAAAGGAAAGAAGCAGCTGTACCACTCCTGTATACCAGTTCCAGATGCTACAGTGAAATATTTATTTGAGAACACACTTAGGAGTCAGTGGTTGTGGCAGGAAAAGAAATTAGACTCAGTGGTTTAATGAGAAAACCAGGCTTCCTCCTTTGTATTTTGCTCTCTCAACCTAGGCAGTGTGGGGTCCAATACTTGGAGCTTGCAGAGGTTTATTCGCAGTTCTGTTGGTTCCCCTTCCTTTTTTCCTGTGTAAAAGTTTGAATGAAGCAAAATACCAGCTGACACTCAGCTAGGCTTACAGCCATGCAGGACTTTCAGCTTTCCTCTTGCAGCCACTGAATACCATCAGGTCACTCAGCCGGATTCAAGGGAAAGAAGTGAAATAAGCTTTGGATTTAGAATCCAGCAGTTTTTGTTAGCAGGTATTAGAAAGTACTTCAGCTAAGAATAACTAAAAGTCAACATCTCACAAAAGCCTCCATAGTATCACAGTATAAGTATCACAGTATAACTTAGGTTGGAAAGGACCTCGAGGATCATCGAGTCCAACCTATCAACACAGACCCCATGACTAGACCATGGCACCAAGTGCCACGTCCAATCTCCCCTTGAACGCCTCCAGGGTCGATGACTCAACCACCTCCCTGGGCAACCCGTTCCAATGCCGAATGACTCGCTCGGTGAAGAACTTCCTCCTCACCTCGAGTCTAAACCTCCCCTGGCGCAGCTTGAGACTGTGTCCCCTTGTTCTGGTGCTGGTTGCCTGGCAGAAGAGGCCAACCCCTTCCTGGCTACAACCACCCTTCAGGTAGTTGTAGAGGGCAATGAGGTCACCCCTGAGCCTCCTCTTCTCCAGGCTAAACAATCCAAGCTCCCTCAGCCTCTCCTCATAGGGCTTGTGTTCAAGGCCTCTCACCAGCCTTGTTGCCCTTCTCTGGACATGTTCAAGTGTCTTGATGTCCTTCTTAAACTGAGGGGCCCAGAACTGGACACAGTACTCAAGGTGCGGCCTAACCAAAGCAGAGTACAGGGGCACAATGACTTCCCTGCTCCTGCTGGCCACACTATTCCTAATGCAGGCCAGGATGCCATTGGTCCTCTTGGCCACCTGGGCACACTGCTGGCTCATATTCAGGCGGCTGTCAATCAGCACCCCCAGGTCCCTCTCTGTTTGGGAGCTCTCCAGCCACTCTGACCCCAGCCTGTAGCTCTGCATGGGATTGCCGTGTCCAAAGTGCAGCACTCAGAACTTGGACTTGTTGAATGCCATCCCGTTGGACTCTGCCCATCTGTCCAGTCGGTCGAGGTCCCTCTGCAGCACCTTTCTGCCCTCTAACTGACTAACATCTGCCCCTTACTTGGTGTCATCTGCAAACTTGCTGATGACTGACTCGACCCCCTCATCCAGATCATCAATGAAGATGTTGAAGAGGATGGGGCCCAGCACTGATCCCTGGAGGACACCACTGGTGACTGGCCGCCAGCTGGATGTGGCACCATTCACCACCACTCTCTGGGCTTGGCCCTCCAGCCAGTTCCTAACCCAGCAAAGAGTGTAGTGGTCCAAGCCACGAGCTGACAGCTTCACCAACAGTTTGCTATGGGGGACGGTGTCAAAGGCCTTGCTGAAGTCCAGGTAGACCACATCCACAGGCCTCCCCACATCCACCAGACGGGTCACCTGATCATAGAGGGAGATCAGGTTGGAGAGGGAGGACATGCCCTTCCTAAATCCATGTTGGCTGGACCTGAGCCCTTGGCCATCCTTCAGGTGCACAGTTATTGCCGCCAGGAAAATTTGCTCCATCACTTTCCCTGGCACTGAGGTCAGGCTGACTGGCCTGTAGTTTCCAGGTTCCTCCATCTGACCTTTCTTGTGGATGGGGACCACATTGGCCAGTTTCCAGTCATCTGGGACCTCACCTGTGAGCCAGGACTGGAGGAAAATGATGGAGAGCGGCTTGGCCAGCTCATCTGCCAGCTCTCTCAGCACCCTAGGATGGATCCCATCCGGTCCCATGGACTTGTGAGTGTCCAAGTGGCTCAGCACGTCCCGAACTAATTCCTCATGGATTACCGGGGCATTACACTGCACCCCAACCCCATCGCCCAGCTCCGGAGGCCACTCATCCTGAACGCCTGCCTTGCTGTTAAAAATTGAGGCAAAGAAGGCGTTCAGGGCCTCAGTCTTTTCCTCATCTTCAGTCACCGTGTTCCCCTCCAGGTCCAATAAGGAGCGGAGGTTCTTCCTGCCCTTCTTCTTATTGTTAATATATTTATAAAAATGCTTTTTATTATCTTTGACAGAGGTGGCCAGCTTCAGTTCCAGCTGGGCCTTTGCCTCCCTAATTTTATTCCTACATAATCTAACAACTTCCTTGAACTTACCTCGAGAAGCCTTCCCCTCCTTCCAAAGGTGATACAGCCTCTTCTTCCCCCTTAAATCCTCCAGGAGCTGCTTGCTCATCCAGGTTGGTCGCCTTCCCCGCCGGCTCGCCTTTCGGCATGTGCGAACTGCCGGTTCCTGTGCCTGCAAGAGCTCCTGTTTGAAGTAGGTCCAACCCTCCTGAACCCCTTGGTTCATGAGGGCTGGTACCCAGGGGACTTTACAAACAAGTTTCTTAAATAGACTGAAGTTCGCCCTTCGGAAGTCCAAGGTGAAGGTTCTGTTGGTGGTCCTCCCTATCTCCCTGCATATTGAAAACTTCACTATCTCGTGGTCACTGCACCCTAGGCAGCCTCCCACGATCACGTCTCCCACCAGCCCTTCCCTATTGGAGAACAGCAGGTCAAGCAGAGCCTGTCCCCTGGTAGGCTCGCTTAACAGCTGTGTCAGGAAGCAGTCCTCCATTCGCTCCAGGAATCTTCTGGACTGCCTCTTCCCTGCTGAATTAAGTTCCCAGCAGATATCTGGGAGGTTGAAGTCGCCAACAAGGACAAGTTCTGATGATCTTGAGATGGCCTCCAGTTGCTTGTAGAATAATTCGTCAGCCTCCTCATCCTGGTTGGGTGGTCTGTAACAGATTCCAATCAGGATGTCAGATTTGTTAGGCTGCCCTCTGATTTTAACCCACAGGCTCTCAATTCCCTCATCTTCCACCTCAAGTTGTGTGGCGGAGAGTGACTCTCTAATATACAGAGCCACCCCTCCTCCTCTTCTCCTTCGCCTGTCTCTCCTAAAGAGCCTGTAGCCCCCATTGTAGCACTCCAATCGTGGGTGCTGTCCCACCAAGTTTCTGAGATGGCGACTGTATCATAGTTGCCCTGATGGATCAGGACCTCCAACTCCTCTTGCTTGTTGCCCAGGCTCGTGCATTGGTGTACATGCATCGCAGTTGGGTTCCTGACTTCTCAACTGACCCTACCATGTGCCCTACTCTTACCTCTGCAGAGGGACCGATTGCCTCACCCACCCCCTTCAGACCTAGTTTAAAGCCCTCCTAATGAACCCTGCTGTGCCCGGTTGACGGTGTCCCTTTAAGAAAGGGAATATGGTGGACGGAAGTTGGTAAACGGAAGGAAGAGTCTAAACTAATTTTCATTGGTCAAGTGGGAGGAAGCACCATCTGAACTGAGACTGAAATGGGCATTCCCAGCACTTCTCTGTCACTCTTGCTTCCGCATCTCCTTCGGTGCAGCAGCTTTCTGCCTGTGCTGGGTTTTCTGCCAAGGCTCCGGCCTTGAAGACTTGATAAGATAACCAGGCCTGTAACTGCTTCTAATTAACACAAACTGCTTTTAACTTCTTTCTTTCTTCTTTCTCCTTCTTTTCCGAACTATTCTGGGGAAAGGGGGGAAGAGAGGGGAGAGCGGAGGTGAGGATCCCCCTCGGCCGAGGGGGGCTACTCTCATTTCTGTGTTACACTGCTGTATATCTTTGTATATATTGTAGATATTGTAAATTTGTAAATATTCCCCTGCAAAATCCTACACTGCTTTGTAAATATAGCTCCACTGCTTTGCTAATTCGGCTGGTGAGTTTTTTTTCCTTTCCCTTCAATTTTTTTCCCTTTTACCTTACAAGGGGGAAGGGAAGAGGCTTCTCGGCCTTACCCTTTCACCCACCACATTTTTTTTATTGGCGCCCAACGTGGGGCAGATAATTAGTTTAATTTATTACTTGATTGATTTAGTGTTTTCTAGCTGAATTAGCAAACATGAAGGTCTTGTGGTTTGTGGAGCGATTGTTCTTTTCAATTTTTGGGGCTCTGGTTTACAGATACTGTTTGGGTTTGATTTTGGATTACCTGGGCAAATATTTGGTGCGGACAATTTATATGTGGGTTATGTATAGAGTTAAATTATGGTATGGAAAATGTATTAATTTATTATGGCCAGTGAGATACAGGAATGTTACCTCCACCACTCTCCCAATTGAGATAAAGGGTTTTAAGATTCCGCCTGAGGAGAGAGTAACTTTAGGTGATGCCTGGGATCCAAAGGTGATTTATTTCATGTCTATAATTCTGCTGCTGGTGATAATTATCGTGTATCTCCTGATTTCTTTACGGCGAGAGAGAAAGGTGTCCAGAGCTTGTTTTGTTATTAAAACTAGATCAAAAAGAAAACGCCGTGGCTCTGGATCAGTCCCAGAGTCATCTAGTGATGAGGACTGTGGAGAACCTGTGTCAGTCAAAAAGAAGGCTAAAAAGTTAATTGGTAAAGCAGCTCTAAATGACTTTGCTGATTCTAGCAAGCTGCCAAAGGCGGCAGCTGGTATCAACATGGCTCCTACTCCTTCTCCTTCTTCTTCTTCTCCGTCGGCCATTAACGGAGCAACGTCACTTCCGCCTACTCCCTCGGTGGGACCGGAAGTCACTGCCCCAGCAGCTGATTTATCTCAGGACCTGTCAGCTTCCATTAAGGTGGCTGTAAATTCAAACACAGCTCCAGTTAAGGTGGCTCCTTTAAAGACTAGAGGTGCAAAGACCAAAGATGGAGAAGAAGAGGAGTTGGAGACTGATCCTGGTGAGGGGCCCTCTACTCTAAGAGATCCTGCTCAGGAGGAAGAGGTGGTTTGTTTTAAAGATCTAGTTAACCTAGTGAGATCAAAGCAGGATACAGATGAAGCTAGGAAAGCAGCTGGCAAAGGTAGTTCTCAGCTTAAAGAGATCCTTAGGAGAATGACAGCAGGATTATATGGACAAAAAATTCAGGGAGACGAGGCGGAAGATGATATTTTGGAATGTTCTTCTCCACGGGAGGAATTGCATAATGTCCGTAAAGATTTCACCAGGGCAGATAAGGAACCAATTCTAGCTTGGCTCAGTAGGTGTTATGATACAGGTGCTCTGGCTCTAACAGTTGGAGACAGGTCAGCAGCTCAGTTAGGAACTCTCTCAAGGGACAATGGAATAGATAGACATCTAGGAAGAGCTCTCGGTAAGGTTAATCTCTGGATACGCCTTTTAATGGCGGTTGCCCTGAGATATCCTTCCCGAGATGATCTCCCATGGAATCCTAAACCCTGGACTACCATAGATGAGGGAATTAAGCGCTTGAGAGAATTTGCTGTTAGAGAGCTACTCTATGGTGAACACAGTTTCATAGTTTCATAGTTTCATTCAGGGTTGGAAGGGACCACAAGGATCATCAAGTTCCAACCCCCCTGCCATGGGCAGGGAAACCCCACACTAGATCAGGCTGGACAGAGCCTCATCCAGCCTGCTCTTAAACATCCCCAGGGACGGGGCCTCGACCACCTCCCTGGACAACCCATTCCAGGGTCTCACCACTCTCATGGTGAAGAACCTCCTCCTCACATCTAGCCTGAATCTCCCCACCTCCAGCTTCATTCCATTCCCCCTAGTCCTATCACTACCTGACATCCTGAGAAGTCCTTCCCCAGCCTTCCTGTAGGCCCCCTTCAGATACTGGAAGGCCACAATTAGGTCACCTCGGAGCCTTCTCTTCTGCAGACTGAACAGCCCCAACTCCTTCAGTCTGCTCTCATAGGAGAGGTGCTCCAGCCCTCTGATCATCCTCGTGGCCCTTCTCTGGACACGTTCCAGCACCTCCACATCCCTCTTGTAATAGGGACTCCAGAACTGGACACAGTACTCCAGATGGGGTCTCACCAGGGCTGAGTAGAGGGGGAGGATCACCTCCCTCGACCTGCTAGCCACACTTCTCCTGATGCAGCCCAGGATCTGATTGGCCTTGCGGGCTGCAAGTGCACATTGAGAGCTCATGTTGAGCTTTTTGTCCACCAGTACCCCCAAGTCTCTCTCCTCAGGGCTACTTTCCAGCCAGTCACTGCCCAGCCTGTATTTGTGCCTGGGATTGCCTCGACCCAGATGCAGGACCCTGCACTTGCTCTTATTGAACTTCATGAGGTTGGCTTGTGCCCACCTCTCCAGCCTGTCAAGGTCCCTCTGGATGGCCTCCCTTCCTCCAGCGTGTCTGCTGCACCACACAGCTTGGTGTCATCAGCAAACTTGCTGAGGGTGCACTCAATGCCACTGTCCATGTCACCCACAAAGATGTTGAACAAGACAGGTCCCAGGACTGATCCCTGAGGACTCCGCTTGTCACTGGCCTCCACTGGGACATGGACCCATTGACAGCCACTCTTTGGGTGCGGCCATCAAGCCAGTTCCTTATCCATCTAGTGGTCCACCCATCAAACCCATGTGTCACCAGTTTGGAGACCAGGATGTGGTGCGGGACAGTGTCGAAGGCTTTGCTCAGGTCCAGGTAAATGACATCAGTTGCTCGCCCTCATCTATTAATGTTGTCACCTGCTCATAGAAGGCCACCAGGTTGGTCAGGCAGGATTTGCCCTGGCAAAGCCATGCTGACTGTTCCCAATCACCTCTTCACTATTCTTTTGAGCGAGTAGTGACTCCAGGAGGATCTGCTCCATGATCTTTCCAGGCACAGAGGTGAGACTGACTGGCCTGTAGTTCCCTGGTTCCTCCTTCTTACCCTTTTTGAAGATGGGGGCAATGTTTCCCCTTTTCCAGTCCGTGGGGACTTCACCAGATTGCCATGACTTTTGAAATATAATAGAGAGGGGCTTTAGCAACCTCATCTGCCAGTTCTCTCAGTACCCGTGGGTGTATCCCGGTCAGGTCCCATGGACTTGAACACTTTCAGGTTCTTCAGATGATCACGAACCTGATCTGCACTCACAATGGGCAGTTCTTCCTCCCCGTCCCTGGCTTTGACTTCCATAACGTCAGGAGTGTGGCTAGAGGCCTTGCAGTGAAGACTGAGGTAAAGAAGTTATTAAGTACCTCAGCCTTTTCCTCATCACTTGTGACCATGTCACCATTTTCCTTTCTGAGGGGGCCCACACCTTCCTAGTCTTCTTCTTCCCATTAATATACCTGTAAAAGTTCTTAGTGTTCCCTCTAATCTCCCTGGCTAGATTCAATTCAAACTCTGCTTTGGCTTTCCTAACCAGGAGTCTCGCTGCTCGGGCAGCTTCCTTATATTCCCCCTGTTCTACCTGTCCTTCTCTCCACTTCCTGTAGAGTTTCCTTTTAAGTAATAGTGTGTCCAGTAGCTCCTTGCCCATCCAGGCAGGCCTCCTAGCATTCTTAACTGCTTTTCTCTTTGTTGGTACACAGAGCTCCTGGACACAGAGGAGGTGGTCCTTGAATATTGACCAGCTGTCCTGGGTCCCTCTTCCCTCCAGGGCTTTGTCCCACGACACTTTGGCTAGCAGATCCCTGAAGCGATCAAAATCTGCACGCCTAAAGTCTAGGGCCGTGAGCTTGGAATACTTCCTCCTGATTGCCCTGAGGATGTTAAATTCAACTGCTTCATGGTCACTGCAGCCAAGGCCATCTCTGAGCCTCACATTGCTTACCAGCCCTTCCCTGTTGGTGAGAACAAGGTCCAGCACAGCACCATTTCTTGTTGGTTCCTCTACCATTTGGAGGAGGAAGTTGTCTTCTATGCAGTCCAGGAACATCCTGGATTGCTGGTGCCTTGCTGTGTTGTCCCTCCAGCAGATGTCCGGGTGGTTGAAATCACCCATGAGGACCAGGGCTTGTGACCTGGAAGCCGCTTCTATTTGCCTATGGAGGGCCTCATCTGCTTGGATCTGCTGGTCAGGTGGCCTGTAGGAGACCCCCACAGTAATATCTCCTTCCCCTGTCCTGCCTTTAATTTTAACCCACACACTCTCAACTAGCATGAAACATGAACATGAAACTCTGAATCCTGATGACATTCCTGTGGGTATTGGTCTTGCTAAAAAGATCATCAAACTTGCTCCTTCCAATTATGCAAACATTCTGGCAAGCAGAATTGTGTCAAGAAGTTATGGTGGAGCTTCTCCCACGGTTGGCCAATTCAGTGATCAAATGAGACAATTGGAGGATAGCATGACACGTGGTTCTTTGGTTTCGGCCATTAAAACGATGTCTGGTGATATTCAGAATTGCATAAGAGAGTTAAAAGATTCCATATACCAATTGGCACAGAAGGATAATTTCAATTCTTCCTCCAGGTGGGTACAAGTTTCATCTGTGAGGAATACACGTCCTCCAAGGAGGTCATTCCAAAACAGGTCATTCCAGAACAGGTCATTCCAAAACAGACCGCCAAGGCAATCACGTAGAACTATTTGGATAACTCTGCGTGATCAGTTTGGTGAGAACATGAACCGCTGGGATGGCCAACCAACTTCTAATCTTTTCAGGAGACTGAGGGAATTGCAAAGTGGCAGAACCCGAGGTAGCAATACCAGAAGGGTAGCTGTTACTTCCACAGTTCCCCAGAATGACTCTTATGGCTCCAACAGTGGCTCCAGTTATAACATGCAAAGTCATAACCCTGCAAACTATGTGCAATGCACATGTGCGCATGTTCCCCATAACTAGGGGTGCCCTGCCTCCCGCCAGGGGAGGAGAGGGATAACAGAGATAATAGAATCTATTGGGATGTGTACATCCAGTGGCCTGGCACTTCACAATTTCGGAAGTACAGGGCCTTGGTTGACACAGGAGCTCAGTGCACCATAATACCATCAAATTATCAGGGATCAGAGTCTATAACATTTCTGGGAGTCACTGGTGGATCTCAAGAGTTAAGTAAGGTAGAGGTTAATATAGGTTTAACTGGTAAACAATGGAGGAAGCATACAATTGTGACCGGACCTGATGCACCTTGTATTTTGGGAATTGATTTTCTGAGAGAAGGGCGTTTCAAGGACCCTAGAGGTTACAAATGGGCTTTTGGAGTAGCTTCAATAGAAATTGATGGACAAAAATTGAAGCTGTCTGCTAGACCTGGGCTTTCTGATGAATCTGCAGTTGTGGGACAACATAAGATACAGGACATTAAATTGCCGGTTGCTTCTCAGACTGTGCATCACAGACAATACAGAACCAACCGTGACTCTTTGTTGCCCATTCAGAATCTGATTCGTCAGTTGGAGAGTCAGAAAGTCGTCAGCAAAACTCATTCACCTTTCAACAGTCCAGTGTGGCCTGTGCGGAAGCAGAATGGAGACTGGCGTCTGACAGTAGACTACCGAGCCCTGAATGAAGTGACACCACCTATGAGTGCAGCAATACCAGACATGATGGAACTACAGTATGAGCTGGAATCCAAAGAGGCCAAATGGTATGCTACCATAGACATTGCTAATGCATTTTTCTCTATTCCCATAGCAGAGGAATGCAGGCCTCAGTTTGCTTTCACCTGGAGAGGAATCCAGTACACTTTCAACAGGCTGCCAATGGGCTGGATCCACAGCTCAAGCATCTGTCATGCAGTGATCCACGATGCTCTGGAGAAGGGCGGTGCTCCAGAACACATCCAGTTCATTGATGATATCATTGTCTGGGGTAAAACTGCTGAGGAAGTCTTCGAGAAAGGTAACAAAATCATTGACATTCTTCTGAATGCAGGTTTTGCCATCAAGAGAGACAAGGTGAAAGGACCTACCACAGAGATTCAGTTTCTGGGAGTGCGATGGCAGGATGGACGCCGACACATTCCAGTGGATGTGGTAAATAGAGTCTCTACCATGGCAAGTCCCACAAACAAGCAAGAGACCCTACGTTTCTTGGGGATAGTGGGATTTTGGAGACTGCATATTCCTGGATACAGTCAGATTGTGAAACCTCTGTATGATGTGACTCGAAAGAGAAACCATTTCCACTGGGGACCTGAACAACAAGCAGCCTTTGACCAGATAAAGCAAGAGGTGATTCAAGCAATGGGTCTGGGACCTGTCTGAGATGGTCCAGACATTAAGAACATTTTGTACACGGCTGCAAGTGACAATGGTCCAACCTGGTGCTTGTGGCAAAAAGCTCCAGGTGAGACACGTGGACGACCTCTTGGTTTCTGGAGTCGAGGTTACAGAGGTTCAGAAGCCAACTATACTCCAACAGAGAAAGAAATTCTAGCTGCCTATGAAGGAGTGAAAGCATCTTCTGAAGTGATTGGAACTGAATCACAACTTCTCTTAGCTCCCAGATTACCAGTTTTGAATTGGATGTTCAAAGGCAAAGGTTCCACACCACATCATGCCACAGACTCCACATGGTCTAAGTGGATGGCTCTGATAACACAGAGAGCTCGAATGGGAAATCTTGAAAGACCTGGCCTAGTGGAGGTGATCTCAAGTTGGCCTGAAGGTATCAACTGTGCTAAACCTCCAGAGGAGAAAGTAACTCGTGCTGAGGAAGCTCCTCCTTACAATGACCTTTCTGATGATGAGAAGAAATATGCTTTGTTCACAGACGGTTCCTGTCGTCTTGTTGGAAACAAGCGAAGGTGGAAGTCTGCAGTGTGGAGTCCAACACGCCGAGTTGCAGAGGCGAAAGATGGAGAAGGAGAATCCAGTCAGTTTGCAGAGGTAAAAGCTGTCCAGCTAGCTCTCGACGTGGCTGAACGTGAGAGATGGCCAAAGCTTTATCTCTACACCGACTCATGGATGGTAGCCAATGCTCTATGGGGTTGGCTAAAGAACTGGAAGAAGAGTGGTTGGCAGAGGAAAGGAAAACCCATTTGGGCAGCCAACCTATGGCAGGACATTGCTGATCGAATCGAGAGAATTCCAGTGAAAGTGAGACACATCGATGCTCACATTCCTAAGAGCAAAGCTACTGAGGAACAGCAACACAACCATCAGGCAGATCTAGCTGCAAGAGTTTCTCAAGTAGACATGGACTCTAATCTTGATCTCGACTGGAAACACCGAGGTGAGATATTCTTAGCTCGGTGGGCTCACGATTCGTCAGGACATCAAGGCAGAGATGCAACATACCAATGGGCTCGTGACAGATCCATAGACATTTCCATGGATGCTATCACGCAAGTCATCCATGACTGTGACATTTGTGCTGCTATTAAGCAGGCAAAACGACTTAAGCCCTTGTGGTATGGTGACTGATGGTCCAAGTACAAGTATGGTGAAGCTTGGCAGATTGACTACATCACTCTACCACGTTCTCGTTCTGGTAAGCAATACGTGCTTACTATGGTAGAGGCAAACACTGGATGGTTGGAAACTTATCCAGTTCCACATGCAACTGCACGCAACACCATCCTCGGTCTGGAGAGACAAATCCTGTGGAGACACGGAACTCCAGAGAGGATTGAGTCAGACAACGGAACTCATTTCAAGAACAACCTTGTAAAGAACTGGGCCAAAGAGCACGGCATTGAGTGGATATTCCACATTCCCTACTATGCACCAGCTTCAGGGAAGATTGAACGCTACAACGGTTTGTTGAAGACCACTCTTAAAGCCATGGGGGGTGGATCTTTGAAAAACTGGGAAAAACATTTAGCACAAGCAACCTGGCTGGTAAATAGTAGAGGTTCAGTGAACCGAGCTGGACCTGCACATTCAGATTTGCTACAGAAAGTAGAAGGTGATAGAGTTCCTGTTGTTAGAGAAAAGAATCTGTTAGGTAAAACTGTTTGGGTATTTTCACCCTCAGGAGAGGCTAAACCTGTCCGAGGGGTGGTTTCAGCTGAAGGTCCGGGTCACACTTATTGGGTAATGCAAGAGAATGGTGAAATTCAGTGTATTCCACAAAGAAATTTAACTTTAGCTGAAAGAGGTTAATTTCGAACTGCTGTACAGCTACATCGCGTCCAAAAGAAGAATCAACGAGGAATCTACGGTGCACGAACCCTGAGATCCCTGAGAGCCCTGAGTCAACTAAGAGACCCTGAGATTTCCCTGTTTCCCTTTTCTTTGCTTCTTCGGCGAAGAAATGAACTGTTTTCCATTTTTCTCATTTTCTGATTTTCTTGGACTTTTGAATCATCTACATCTGAGCATAGCCGGAATGGACTATGAACTTTACTCACAAACTGTAAATATCATCTTGGATTGGATGGATAGTATAAACAGCCAATGAAAATTGTTTAGAAGGGGTGGATTGTGCCCGGTTGACGGTGTCCCTTTAAGAAAGGGAATATGGTGGACGGAAGTTGGTAAACGGAAGGAAGAGTCTAAACTAATTTTCATTGGTCAAGTGGGAGGAAGCACCATCTGAACTGAGACTGAAATGGGCATTCCCAGCACTTCTCTGTCACTCTTGCTTCCGCATCTCCTTCGGTGCAGCAGCTTTCTGCCTGTGCTGGGTTTTCTGCCAAGGCTCCGGCCTTGAAGACTTGATAAGATAACCAGGCCTGTAACTGCTTCTAATTAACACAAACTGCTTTTAACTTCTTTCTTTCTTCTTTCTCCTTCTTTTCCGAACTATTCTGGGGAAAGGGGGGAAGAGAGGGGAGAGCGGAGGTGAGGATGCCCCTCGGCCTAGGGGGGCTACTCTCATTTCTGTGTTACACTGCTGTATATCTTTGTATATATTGTAGATATTGTAAATTTGTAAATATTCCCCTGCAAAATCCTACACTGCTTTGTAAATATAGCTCCACTGCTTTGCTAATTCGGCTGGTGAGTTTGTTTTCCTTTCCCTTCAATTTTTTTTTCCCTTTTACCTTACAAGGGGGAAGGGAAGAGGCTTCTCGGCCTTACCCTTTCACCCACCACACCTGCCAACTCCAGTGCCAGGACTCTCTTACCCCTTCTAGATAAATGCACCCCATCAGGACTCAGCAGTTCAGGTGCAGTGAAAGTTGTCCCATGATCAAAGAACCCAAAATTCTGCCACTGACACCATCCCCTGAACCAATTGTTGATGGTGTAGATTCTCCCATTCCTCTCAGTGTACCCCCCTGCCACTGAGGGAACTGAGCAGAACACCACTTGAGCTCCTGCCCCATCAATCAATTGTCCAAGGGCCCTGAATTCCTTCTTAATCGCCCTGGTGCCCTTCTTGTCAGTCTCATCACTCCCAGCCTGTATTACCATCAGAGGGTAATAGTCAGTGGGCTGGATTAATTTAGGGAGTCTCCTTGCAATGTCCCAACCCGCGCCCCGGGTAGGGAGCAGACCTCCCTGTGGGATGGGATCGGGACGACATATGGGTCCCTCAGTACCCCCAGGAGAGAGTCCCCAACAACTATAACCCTTCTCCTTTTCTTTGTGGAGCTGGTCGTTATAGCTGGTGGGGACCACTTGGCCTTAGGCTCCCCTCTGGATGCCTGCTTCTCAGCCTTAGCCCTCTCATCCCTACTGCCCTCAGCCTGCAGGGCCTCATACTTATTATGCAAGGGCAGCGGAGGAGGAGGAGAGGGTCGGGGTGGATTCCTCTTGCCACCCCTGGCAGGGACCTGTATCCATCCCTCATCGTTTCCAGGGACCCTTCCCTCAGCAGGGGAGATCTGCAGAGCCTTCTCCCACAAATCTAACTCCCTTTCACTTTCCCTTATTGTCCTTAGCCTAGATACCTCCTCCTTCAGCTCGGCCACTTCATCCTTTAGCTCTGCCAGCAGGCTGAGGAGAAAATTCACCTGGTCACACCTGACACAGGTGTCCTCTCCCTCCCCCTCTATTCCAAGTGCCAGGCTGAAGCACTCTCTGCAGGTGGGAGCCTGGACTCCAGCATGCTGGTAAAACAGCTCTGTCTGGGCAGATGCTGCTTTTCTACCCTTCATTCGAGTGACAACCATGGTGGAGTGTTTGAGGGTTTTTTTTGGGTTTTTTTGTGTGGGTTTTGTGTTTGTTTGTTTGGTTGGTTTTTTTTTTGCACCCAGCCGATAGGCTAGCTAGCGAACCAAAATGGCGTCGCACGCACAGCCTGGGCGGTATTTAAAACTGCTGCGGCTTACGTCGGGCTCCCATTCCTACCAGGAGCTCCCCCCTACCAGGAGTCCTCCCGACCTGCGAAACCCCGAAAGAAGGCAAAAAAACCCTGAGAGAAACTCACAGTTCAAGCGGAGCGGTTCCGAATGAGTGGTCCCAATCGGCTAGCTAACCAAAATGGCTTTCGCTCCAGTGGCAAAATGAGCATGGGCAAAAAACCATCAAGAAATAATTTCCAATTAATCCTTAGGGCCTCTATGCAGTATTAATGGAATTTAACATCACAGGCAGCAATTTACTACAGAAAATGCAGTGAGGGAACTCAGCAAGGGAAAGGCAACAGCTGTAACCCCCTACTGGTACTGCCTGGTGCATCTGCGCTCCCAGCTACATCCTCAGATCGCACATATCTGAACCTCTTTGCCCAGGCTCTCTGTTTTATCATGAAACCTCCACTCAACTGCCATCAGAGCATCCTTGCATTGCCTGGTAAGAACTGCTTTTCCCCCTCCAGCCAAGCAGAGGTACCATCAGACTGCAAAAACCCAGACACCGTGATGCTATGGGCACAGTGTAGACAGCTACTTTGGGAGTTAAAGCCGTTTAAGAAGTGTGGTCTCAGTTTCATCAAAACTAAGAAGATCATAGGGATAGTGACTACTGTCAAAAGAGAGCTCTCGACAACAAGTACAAAACATGAATGCTCCTGTAAGCAAATACTATAAGTGTAGGTCACATATTCATCAGTTCAGCCTGTCCATCTCAAACTCCCAAACCCACCATTTAGACTCAAATACGGCCAGTATTTTGAATTGTGTTTCTATGGCAGTGAAACCTCTTTGCATGCTTGATGGTTATCAGACCTATTTTCTTCATGTTGCAACTGCAAAATATTGCTGTTGACTGCTGTTGTAGGTTTGGAAGGGAAAGGCCGGGCCTTCTCCTCCCGCCGGAAAGTGAAGGAAAAAAAAACTCACAGCTGAATTAGCAAAGTAGTGGGTGCTGTATATTTACAAAGCAGTTTAGGGAAACACAGGGAAATATACACAGAATTTAGAGTATTTACAATATATACAGAAATATACAACAAAGTAGCACAGAAATGAGAGTTCCCCCCTCTGCTGAGGGGGTTCCCCACTTCTGCTCCCCCTTCTCTCCCCCTTTCCCCAGAGAGGGTTAGAAAGAGAGAAAAGAGAAAAAAATTAAAAGCAGTTATGTGTTAATTGGAAAGCGGTTAATACAGGCCTTGCAGTTTATCAGTTTCAAGGTCAAGCCTGGCCGAAAGCCCACAAACTGTGAGCTGCAAACCACCGAAGGAGGGGGAAGACAGACTGACCAGAAAAGTGCTGGAATTCCCAGGATACTCTGCTGTACTCCCAGTTCAAAAGGTGCTTCCTCCCAATCTACCAATGAAATTAGTTTAGATCTGTCTTTCATTTACAAACATCCGACCACAATATTCCCTTTCTTAAAGGGACAGCCTCAAATGGTCACAGTCCACCCCTTCTAAACAATTTCATTGGCTGTTCATACTGTCCATCCAATCCAAAACATTAAAGCACAGAGAAACAGAGAACGATAAAAGCAGGGCAATCCCTCTCTCCCGGCCTTCCTACCACCATCTTTTCTCCCTTGGAGAAGCTGGTAAAACTCCAGCATATCCTTTTGTGCTGCCTGTGATATAAGATGGAAACTTTTATCCCAGCCCAGTAAATCTTGGAGATGAATGGACTGAGAGCAGCAATGTGAAGAAGGAGCTTGGGGTCACTGATGGATGAAAAATTGAAAATGACCTGGCATTATGTGTTTGTAACCCAGAAGGTAAATCACATCCTGGGTTGCCTCAAAAGAACTGTGGCCAGCAGGTCAAGGGAGTTGATCCTCCCTGTTTACTCTGTTCTCATGAGATCCCACCTTGAGTACTGTGTTCTGCTTTGGAGTCCCCAGGACAGGGAAGACATAGACCTGAACAAGCAGGTTGAGAGGAGAGGCACAAAAATGGTCAGAAGACTGGAACAAATCTTCTATGGGGACAGGCTAAGACAGCTGGGGTTGTTCAGCCTGGAGAATAGAAGGCTCCAGGGACACCTTATTGTGGCCTTTCAGTATTTAGAGGGGATATATAAGAAAGATGGAGAAAGAGTTTTTACCAAGCCTGTAGCGAAAGGACCAGAGGTAACAGTTTTAAACTCAAAAAAGGTACACAGATTTAGATTGGATATAAGAAAAAAGTTTGTTATAATGAAGGTGGTGAGACACTGGAATGGGTTGCTCAGATGGATGCCCCATCATTTAAAGTGTTCAAGGTCAGGCCCAATGGGGCTTTGAACAACCTGATCTAGTGGACAATGTTCCTGCTCATGTCAAGGTGGGGGGAAGACTAGGCGATCTCTGAAGGTCCTTTCCATCCCAAACCATTCTGTAATTCTATGTTTCTATGAAATTTGCTGCTTACCTGAGAGATAGATGTTGTCTCCAGCGCTGACCACACTGAAAAACTCACGATCGTAGAAGGGCAGGCTGGCCAGAGAGTACCACTTGTTGTTTTGAGGATTTAAGCAAGTGACTGCTGTTAAAGCACGTTGATTCATGCCAATCATCTGACGACCCCCAACTAGGACTATTACCTCGGCTACACCTAGGATTCAAATAAGAAAAATAATATTATAGAAAAGTGTCATCTCTCAAGCAGGCAGGAACCTATCAAAAATACTCAGCAGTCAGGACAATTTTAATATATTGTATAATAATCTGCTGTAGACTGCAGAATCAGAACAAGATGAGTAAGAAAAAAGGGTATGTGTATGTGTGGGTAAGCGATAGGTGAGGAATAACACTATGAACATGCTTGGGAGAACTTGGTAGGGAGTATACCATCTGGGCAAAACTTAAAGGGGAAAGGAAATGAAAAGGCAGTTCCATGACATCTGTTGATTTCCATAGTCTTTGGGTGAGACCTGAAAGTAGCAAATTCCTATTCCACTGAAGCAAATGGAAATTTCGTCAAGGGCTGTGATAGCTTTGGAGCCTGGTCATTGTCCACAGAAAGTATGTTTGGACTTTAACTTGAAGAAGGTGTTCTCACACTGAAAGCTCATGCCTGAAGGAGATTTATGCTACAGTTATGGTTCTTCATCTCAATCTTTTCTCTGCATATAATCTATTTAAACTTTTAATTTTCTGGTATTTGTTTGGGGTTTTTTGGTGCTTTTCCGAGAGAAATCGGGTTTTCCATATGTAAATAACGTGTTCAAGCCATAGACCAGCATCTTAGAGTACTAGGTGCTAGGAAACATGACAGACAGCCCCTGCTCTCCTACAGTAATTGAGAGATTTTTCTGTGCTTGAAAAGCTTCCCCAAGGCCCGTTAAAACACAGGGTGTATAGCATGACAAGTTCTCTCTTCAGGCAAATGGACAAAACTTTTGCAAACCACATTTCAGAGGTTTTATACCCATTTCTCAGCCAGAGCTGAGTAAAATCTGATCGGAATGCTACTCCAGAATCATCCCCACAGTGATGGATCACAGTTTAACTCTGGGATGTCTTTTGGCTTCAACCCCAAGAGTCAAGTGCTGGGGAAAGTTTGGATTTAGCATTTAACAGAAGTGCTAAACATCCTTCTGCAGCAATTTTAAGCCTTGGTGCAATTTGTTGCCAGAAGAGGTAGGCTTAGAAGCCAGACCATGAGGCCATGAGCTGGAACAAATCATCATTTCAGCAGACAAGTGTGCACAGGCAGGGGGGGTCAGAAGTGGAGAAGTGAGATTGCCAGCAAGAAAGATTAGGAGCTGCAGCAGAGAGAAATGTGTCTTCAGAGTAATGGATGATTGTCATTCTTCATTAGTGTTTACAAAAAATATATTTGTGTCATTCAAGCAAGGTTACTCTCTTAAAAGTTATTAAGTTAAAGTGCTGTACAGTTTCAAATAAATATTTCTTAGTAACAAGAGATCATTATTTTTGCGCCATAGCAGAAAATCTAATCACCTGTGCAAGACACAACTTGATTATAATCAATGACCTCAAGAGGGCATGTGACATGCTGCAGCGAGTCCACAAAGAGTGCTTCGAGATCCTTTGTGCCTGCATGAATGCCGTTGATATGCAAAATAACATGACTCTATATAGTTAGACTCTGACCTAAAAACTATAATCACCCTCTCTTACCCTGAGAGAATCACTTTTCCCTCATCAACAAGCTTCTGGAAATGGACCATATTACACCTAAAATTGTATACACATAAAATAAGCACTTTTCAAAAACTGCTTCAAACATCACACCATTAGTTGTCTTCAATGAAAGACTTTTTAGGGTAGATTGTTATTGAAAGTCCTCTACACTTCATCTTTTTGAAAGGTGCCTTGATGA
This sequence comes from Melanerpes aurifrons, assembly GCA_011125475.1. Lineage (NCBI taxonomy): Eukaryota > Metazoa > Chordata > Aves > Piciformes > Picidae > Melanerpes > Melanerpes aurifrons. The sequence goes on along the minus strand of WWNC01000123.1, from coordinate 836,713 downwards.
GGCAGTCTCCAGAAGCTGCAAAAATAGTGGTTTGATATGCCATCTCCATGCACATTAGCATCAGCGGCAGTGACAGAAAGTTTTGTCTGGCTTTGTGATTGTACTTGTGGGAGGCAGAAGTACAGGCAACATGTTAAAACAAGTCACCTGTTTCATCTGACACCTTCTTAGATGCAGTTTTGCTACCTGATATTTGCACCACTCTCTGTTCAGCAAATATTTAGGGTATTTCTGATATTACCATGGTCTGGGCTCTGCTGACAAGTTTGGCACTTGGGTATTGTGGTGGGTAGGAAGGGTAAGGCCAAGAAGCCTCCTCCCTTCCCCCTTGTAAGGTAAAGGGAAAAGAAAAATTGAAGGGAAAGGAAAAAAAACTCACAAGCTGAATTAGCAAAGCAGTGAAGCTGTATATTTACAAAGCAATGTAGGATTTGCAGGGGAATATATACAAATTTACAATATTTACAATATATACAAAGATATACAATAAAGTAACACAGAAATGAGAGTAACCCCCCTTGCCGATGAGTTCCCCACCTCCGCTCTCCCCTCTCTCCCCCCTTTCCCCAGAGCAGGTTAGAAAAGAGAGAAAAAGAGAAGTTAGAAGCAGTGTTAATTGGAAAGCAGTTAAATACAGGCCTTAGCAGGTTTGTCAGTTTGAAGGCCGGAGCCTTGGCAGAAAGCCCAGCACAGGCAGAAAGCTGCTGCACCGAAGGAGATGCGGAAGCAAGAGTGACAGAGAAGTGCTGGGAATGCCCATTTCAGTCTCAGTTCAGATGGTGCTTCCTCCCACTTGACCAATGAAAATTAGTTTAGACTCTTCCTTCCGTTTACCAACTTCCGTCCACCATATTCCCTTTCTTAAGGGGACAACGTCAACCGGCCACAGTCCACCCCTTCTAAACAATTTCATTGGCCGTTCATACTGTCCATTCAATCCAAAACGATATTTACAGTTTGTGAGTAAAGTTCATAGTCCATTCCGGCTATGCTCAGATGTAGATGATTCAAAAGTCCAAGAAAATCAGAAAATGAGAAAAATGGAAAACAGTTCATTTCTTCGCCGGCGAAGCAAAGAAAAAGGAAACAGGGATTCTCAGGGTCTCTTAGTTGACTCAGGGCTCTCAGGGATCTCAGGGTTCGTGCACCGTAGATTCCTCGTTGATTCTTCTTTTGGACGCGATGTAGCTGTACAGCAGTTCGAAATTAACCTCTTTCAGCTAAAGTTAAATTTCTTTGTGGAATACACTGAATTTCACCATTCTCTTGCATTACCCAATAAGTGTGACCCAGACATTCAGCTGAAACCACCCATCGGACAGGTTTAGCCTCTCCTGAGGGTGAAAATACCCAAACAGTTTTACCTAACAGATTCTTTTCTCTAACAACAGGAACTCTATCATCTTCTACTTTCCGTAGCAAATCTGAATGTGCAGGTCCAGCTCGGTTCACTGAACCTCTACTATTTACCAGCCAGGTTGCTTGTGCTAAATGTTTTTCCCAGTTTTTCAAAGACCCACCCCCCATGGCTTTAAGAGTGGTCTTCAACAAACCGTTGTAGCGTTCAATCTTCCCTGAAGCTGGTGCATAGTAGGGAATATGGAATATCCACTCAATACAGTGCTCTTTTGCCCAGTTCCTTACAAGGTTGTTCTTGAAATGAGTTCCGTTGTCTGACTCAATCGTCTCTGGAGCTCCGTGTCTCCACAGGATTTGTCTCTCCAGACTGAGAATGGTGTTGCGTGCAGTTGCATGTGGAACTGGATAAGTTTCCAACCATCCAGTGTTTGCCTCTACCATAGTAAGCACGTATTGCTTACCAGAACGAGAACGTGGTAGAGTGATGTAGTCAATCTGCCAAGCTTCACCATACTTGTACTTGGACCATCTGTCACCATACCACAAGGGCTTAAGTCGTTTTGCCTGCTTAATAGCAGCACAAATGACACAGTCATGGATGACTTGTGTGATAGCATCCATGGAAATGCCTATGGATCTATCACAAGCCCATTGGTATGTTGCATCTCTGCCTTGATGTCCTGACGAATCGTGAGCCCACCGAGCTAAGAATATCTCACCTCGGTGTTTCCAGTCTGGATCAAGATTAGAGTCCATGTCTACTTGAGAAACTCTTGCATCTAGATCTGCCTGATGGTTGTGTTGCTGTTCCTCAGTAGCTTTGCTCTTAGGAATGGGAGCATCGATGTGTCTCACCTTCACTGGAATTCTCTCGATTCGATCAGCAATGTCCTGCCACAGGTCAGCTGCCCAAATGGGTTTTCCTTTCCTCTGCCAACCACTCTTCTTCCAGTTCTTTAGCCAACCCCATAGAACATTGGCTACCATCCATGAGTCGGTGTAGACATAAAGCTTTGGCCATCTCTCACGTTCAGCTACGTTGAGAGCTAGCTGGACAGCTTTTACCTCTGCAAACTGACTGGATTCTCCTTCTCCATCCTTCGCCTCTGCAACTCGGCGTGTTGGACTCCACACTGCAGACTTCCACCTTCGCTTGTTTCCAACAAGACGACAGGAACCGTCTGTGAACAAAGCATATTTCTTTTCATCATCAGAAAGGTCATTGTAAGGAGGAGCTTCCTCAGCATGAGTTACTTTCTCCTCTGGAGGTTTAGCTCAGTTGATACCTTCAGACCAACTTGAGATCACCTCCACTAGACCAGGCCTTTCAGGATTTCCCATTCGAGCTCTCTGTGTTATCAGAGCCATCCACTTAGACCGGGTTGAGTCTGTGGCATGATGTGGTGTGGAGCTTTTGCCTTTGTACATCCAATTGAAAACTGGTAATCTGGGAGCTAAGAGAAGTTGTGATTCAGTTCCACTTACTTCAGAAGATGCTTTTACTCCTTCATAGGCAGTTAAAATCTCTTTTTCTGTTGGAGTATAATTAGCCTCTGAACCTCTGTAACCTCGACTCCAGAAACCAAGAGGTCGTCCACGTGTCTCACCTGGAGCTTTTTGCCACAAGCACCAGGTTGGACCATAGTCACTTGCAGCCGTGTACAAAATGTTCTTAATGTCTGGACCATCTCGGACAGGTCCCAGACCCATTGCTTGAATTACCTCTTGCTTTATCTGGTCAAAGGCTGCTTGTTGTTCAGGTCCCCAGTGGAAATGGTTTCTCTTTCGAGTCACATCATACAGAGGTTTCACAATCTGACTGTATCCAGGAATGTGCAGTCTCCAAAATCCCACTATCCCCAAGAAACGTAGGGTCTCTTGCTTGTTGGTGGGATTTGCCATGGTAGAGACTCTATTTACCACATCCACTGGAATGTGTCGGCGTCCATCCTGCCATCGCACTCCCAGAAACTGAATTTCTGTGGTAGGTCCTTTCAAGTTTCATAGTTTCATAGTTTCATAGTTTCATGGTTTCATTCAGGGTTGGAAGGGACCACAAGGATCATCTAGTTCCAACCCCCCTGCCATGGGCAGGGAAAGTTGTCTCGCTTGATGGCAAAACCTGCATTCAGAAGAATGTCAATGATTTTGTTACCCTTCTTGAAGACTTCCTCAGCAGTTTTACCCCAGACGATGATATCATCGATGAACTGGATGTGTTCTGGAGCACCGCCTTTCTCCAGAGCATCGTGGATTACTGCATGACAGATGCTTGAGCTGTGGATCCAGCCCGTTGGCAGTCTGTTGAAAGTATACTGGATTCCTCTCCAGGTGAAAGCAAACTGAGGCCTGCATTCCTCTGCTATGGGAATAGAGAGAGATGCATTAGTAATGTCTATGGTAGCATACCATTTGGCCTCTTTGGATTCCAGCTCATACTGGAGCTCCATCATGTCTGGTACTGCTGCACTCATAGGTGGTGTCACTTCATTCAGGGCTTGGTAGTCTACTGTCAGACGCCAGTCTCCATTCTGCTTCCGCACAGGCCACACTGGACTGTTGAAAGGTGAATGAGTTTTGCTGACGACTCTCTGACTCTCCAACTGACGAATCAGATTCTGAATGGGCAACAAAGAGTCACGGTTGGTTCTGTATTGTCTGTGATGCACAGTCTGAGAAGCAACCGGCAGTTTAATGTCCTGTATCTTATGTTGTCCCACAACTGCAGATTCATCAGAAAGTTCAGGTCTGGTAGATAGCTTCAATTTTTGTCCATCAATTTCTATAGAAGCTACTCCAAAAGCCCATTTGTAACCTCTAGGGTCTTTGAAACGCCCTTCTCTCAGAAAATCAATTCCCAAAATACAAGGTGCGTCAGGTCCTGTCACAACTGTATGCTTCCTCTATTGTTTACCAGTTAGACTTATATTAACCTCTACCTTACTTAACTCTTGAGATCCACCAGTGACTCCCAGAATAGTTATAGTCTCTGATCCCTGATAATTTGATGGTATTATGGTGCACTGAGCTCCTGTGTCAACCAAGGCCCTGTACTTCCGAAATTGTGAAGTGTCAGGCCACTGGATGTACACATCCCAATAGATTCTGTTATCTCTATTATCCCTCTCCTCCCCCTGGCGGGAGGCAGGGCACCCCTAGTTATGGGGAACATACGCACATGTGCATTGCACATAGTTTGCAGGGTTATAACTTTGCATGTTATAACTGGAGCCACTGTTGGAGCCATAAGGGTCGTTCTGGGGAACTGTAGAAGTAACAGCTACCCTTCTGGTATTGCTACCTTGGGTTCTGCCACTTTGCAATTCCCTCAGTCTCCTGAAAAGATTAGAAGTTGGTTGGCCATCCCAGCGGTTCATGTTCTCACCAAACTGATCACGCAGAGTTGTCCAAATAGTTCTAAGTGATTGCCTTGGTGGTCTGTTTTGGAATGACCTGTTTTGGAACGACCTGTTTTGGAATGACCTCCTTGGAGGACGTGTATTCCTCACAGATGAAACTTGTATCCACCTGGAGGGAGAATTGAAATTATCCCTTTGTGCCAATTGGGACATGGAATTTCTAAATTCATCTTTTAACTCTCTCATGCAATTCTCAATTTTTCCAGACAAAGTTTCAATGGCTGAAACCAAAGAACCACGTGTCATGCTATCCTCCAATTGTCTCATTTGATCACTGAATTGGCCAACCGTAGGAGAATTTCCACCATAACTTCTCGACACAATTCTGTTTGCCAGAATGTTTGCATAATTAGAAGGAGCAAGTTTGATGATCTTTTTAGCAAGACCAATACCCACAGGAATGTCATCAGGATTCAGAGTTTCATGTTCACCATAGAGTAGCTCTCTAACAGCAAATTCTCTCAAGCGCTTAATTCCCCCATCTATGGTAGTCCAGGGTTTAGGATTCCATGGAAGATCATCTCGGGAAGGGTATTTCAGGGCAACCGCCATTAAAAGGCGTATCCACAGATTAACCTTACCGAGAGCCCTTCCTAGATGTCTATCTATTCCATTATCCCTCGAGAGAGTTCCTAACTGAGTTGCTGACTTGTCTCCAACTGTTAGAGTTGGAGCACCTGTATCATAACATCTACTAAGCCAAGCTAGAACTGGCTCCTTTTCTGCCCTGGTAAAATCTTTACGGACATTTCGCAGTTCCTCACGTGGTGACGAACATTCTGAAATATCATCTTGTTCCTCGTCTCCCTGAATTCTTTGTCCATATAATCCTGCTGTCATTCTCCTAAGGATCTCTTTAAGCTGAGAACCACCTTTGCCAGTTGCTTTCCTAACTTCATCTGTATCCTGCTTTGATCTCACTAGGTTAGCTAGATCTTTAAAACAAACCTTCTCTTCCTCCTCAACAGGATCTTTTAGAGTAGAGGGCCCCTCTCCAGGATCAGTCTCCACCTCTTCTCCATCTTTGGCCTTTCCACTTCTAGTCTTTAAAGTAGCCACCTTAACTGGAGCTGTGTTTGAATTTACAGCCACCTTAATGGAAGCTGACAGGTCCTGAGATAAATCAGCTGCTGGGGCAGTGACTTCTGGTCCCACCGAGGGAGTGGGTGGAAGTGACGTTGCTCCGTTAATGGCCGACGGAGAAGAAGAAGAAGGAGTAGGAGCCATGTTGATACCAGCTGCCGCCTTTGGCAGCTTGCTAGAATCAGCAAAGTCATTTAGAGCTGCTTTACCAATTAACTTTTTAGCCTTCTTTTTAACTGACAGAGAGTCTCCACCTTCCTCATCACTAGATGACTCTGGGACTGATCTCGAGCCACGGCGTTTTCTTTTTGATCAGGTTTTAGTAACAAAACAAGCTCTGGACACCTTTCTCTCTCGCCGCAAAGAAATCAGGAAATGCACGATAATTATCACCGAGAGCAGGATTATACACACCAAATAACTCACCTTTGGATCCCAGGCATCACCTAAAGTTACTCTCTCCTCCGGTGGAATCTTAAAACCCTTTATCTCAACTGGGAGAGTGGTGGAGGTAACATTTCTGTATCTCACTGGCCATACTGGCTCTGTATATTAGAGACTCAATCTCCGCCACACAACTTGAGGTGGAAGATGAGGGAGTTGAGAGCCTGTGGGTCAAAATCAGAGGACAACCTAACAAGTCTGACATCCTGATAGGAATCTGTTACAGACTACCCAACCAGGATGAGGCGGCTGATGAGTTGTTCTACAAGCAACTGGAGGCTGTCTCAAGATCATCAGATCTTGTCCTTGTTGGCGACTTCAACCTCCCAGATATCTGCTGGGAACTTAATTCAGCAGGGAAGAGGCAGTCCAGAAGATTCCTGGAGCGAATGGAGGACTGCTTCCTGACACAGCTGTTAAGCGAGCCTACCAGGGGACAGGCTCTGCTTGACCTGCTGTTCTCCAATAGGGAAGGGCTGGTGGGAGACGTGATTGTGGGAGGCTGCCTAGGGTGCAGTGACCACGAGATAGTGAAGTTTTCAATATGCAGGGAGATAGGGAGGACCACCAACAGAACCTTCACCTTGGACTTCCGAAGGGCGAACTTCAGCCTATTTAAGAAACTTGTTTGTAAAGTCCCCTGGGTACCAGCCCTCATGAACCAAGGGGTTCAGGAGGGTTGGACCTACTTCAAACGGGAGCTCTTGAAGGCACAGGAACTGGCGGTTCCCACGTGCTGGAAGGCAAGCAGGCGGGGAAGGCGACCAACCTGGATGAGCAAGCAGCTCCTGGAGGATTTAAGGGGGAAGAGGAGGCTGTATCACCTTTGGAAGGAGGGGAAGGCTTCTCGAGGTATGTTCAAGGAAGCTGTTAGATTATGTAGGAATAAAATTAGGGAGGCTAAGGCCCAGCTGGAACTGAAGCTGGCCACCTCTGTCAAAGACAATAAAAAGCATTTTTATAAATATATTAACAATAAGAAGAGGGGCAGGAAGAACCTGCACTCCCTAGTGGACCTGGAGGGGAACACGGTGACTGAGGATGAGGAGAAAGCTGAGGTCCTGAACACCTTCTTTGCCTCAATTTTTAACAGCAAGGCAGGAGTTCAGGATGAGTGGCCTCCGGAGCTGGGCGATGGGGTCGGGGAGCAGTGTAATGCCCCGGAAATCCATGAGGAGTTAGTTCAGGACCTGCTGAGCCACTTGGATATTCACAAGTCCATGGGACTGTATGGGATCCATCCTAGGGTGCTGAGAGAGCTGGCAGATGTGCTAGCTAGGCCACTCTCCACCGTTTTCCTCCAGTCCTGGCTCACAGGTGAGGTCCCAGATGACTGGAAACTGGCCAACGAGGTCCCCATCCACAAGAAGGGTCGGATGGAGGAACCTGGAAACTACAGGCTGGTCAGCCTGACCTCAGTGCCAGGGAAAGTGATGGAGCAGATTATCCTGGCGGCAATAACTGCGCACCTGAAGGAAGGCCAAGGGCTCAGGTCCAGCCAACATGGATTCAGGAAGGGCAGATCCTGCCTCTCCAACCTGATCTCTTTCTATGATCAGGTGACCCATCTGGTAGACGTGGGGAGGCCTGTGGATGTGGTCTACCTGGACTTCAGCAAGGCCCACAGCAAACTGCTGACTAAGCTGTCAGCCCGTGGATTGGACCATTACACTCTGTGCTGAGTTAGGAACTGGCTGGAGGGCCGGGCCCAGAGAGTGGTAGTGAACGGTGCCACATCCAGCTGGAGGCCAGTCACCAGTGGCGTCCCCCAGGGATCAGTACTGGGCCCTGTCCTCTTCAACATATTCATTGATGATCTGGATGAAGGGGTAGAGTCAGTCATCAGCAAGTTTGCAGATGACACAAAGTTAGGGGCAGATGTTAGTCAGTTAGAGGGTAGAAAGGCTCTGCAGAGGGACCTCGACCGACTGGACAGATGGGCAGAGTCCCACGGGATGTCATTCAAACAGTCCAAGTGTCGAGTGCTGCACTTTGGCTACAGCAATCCCATGCAGAGCTATAGGCTGGGGTCGGAGTGGCTGGAGAGCTCCCAAACAGAGAGGGACCGGGGGGTGCTGATTGACAGCCACCTGAATATGAGCCAGCAGTGTGCCCAGGTGGCCATGAGGGCCAATGGCATCCTGGCCTGCATTAGGAATAGTGTGGCCAGCAGGAGCAGGGAGGTCATAGTGCCCCTGTACTCTGCTTTGGTTAGGTCGCACGTTGAGTACTGTGTCCAGCTCTGGGCCCCTCAGTTTAAGAAGGACATCGAAACACTTGAATGTGTCCAGAGAAGGGCAACAAGGCTGGTGAGAGGCCTTGAGCACAAGCCCTATGAGGAGAGGCTGAGGGAGCTGGGATTGTTTAGCCTGGAGAAGAGGAGGCTCAGGGGTGACCTCATTGCCCTCTACAACTACCTGAAGGGTGGTTGTAGCCAGGAGGGGGTTGGCCTCTTCTCCCAGGCAACCAGCACCAGAACAAGGGGACACAGTCTCAAGCTGTGCCAGGGGAGGTTCAGACTCGAGGTGAGGAGGAAGTTCTTCACCGAGCGAGTCATTTGGCATTGGAACGGGTTGCCCAGCGAGGTGGTTGAGTCGTCGACCCTGGAGGCGTTCAAGGGGAGATTGGACGTGGCACTTGGTGCCATGGTCTAGTCATGGGATCTGTGTTGATAGGTTGGTCTCGATGATCCCCGAGGTCCTTTCCAACCTAAGTGATACTGTGATACTGTGATACTGTGATAAGAAATTAATGCATTTTCCATACCATAGTCTAACTCTATACATAACCCACATATAAATTGTCCGCACCAAATATTTACCCAGGTAATCCAAAATCAAACCCAAACAATATCTGTAAACCAGAGCCCCAAAAATTGAAAAGAATAATCGCTCCACAAACCACCAGACCTTCATGTTTGCTAATTCAGCTAGAAAATACTAAGTCAATCAAGTAATAAATCAAGTTAATTATCTGCCACACCTTGGGTACGCCAATAAAAAAAATGTGGTGGGTAGGAAGGGTAAGGCCAAGAAGCCTCCTCCCTTCCCCCTTGTAAGGTAAAGGGAAAAGAAAAATTGAAGGGAAAGAAAAAAAAACTCACAAGCTGAATTAGCAAAGCAGTGAAGCTGTATATTTACAAAGCAATGTAGGATTTGCAGGGGAATATATACAAATTTACAATATTTACAATATATACAAAGATATACAATAAAGTAACACAGAAATGAGAGTAACCCCCCTTGCCGATGGGTTCCCCACCTCCGCTCTCCCCTCTCTCCCCCCTTTCCCCAGAGCAGGTTAGAAAAGAGAGAAAAAGAGAAGTTAGAAGCAGTGTTAATTGGAAAGCAGTTAAATACAGGCCTTATCAGGTTTGTCAGTTTGAAGGCCGGAGCCTAGGCAGAAAGCCCAGCACAGAAAGCTGTTGCCTGAAGAAGAGGCGGAAGCAAGACTGACAGAGAAGTGCTGGAATGCCCAGTTCACTCCCAGTTCAGAAGGTGCTTCCTCTCACTTCACCAATGAAATTAGTTTAGATTATTCTTTCCGTTTACCAACTTCCATCCACCATATTCCCTTTCTTAAGGGGACAACGTCAACCGGCCACAGGTATTTTCCCTGTATTTTTCCAAAAAGGAAAAAGACACTTTCCTCTAGTGAGGAAGTTCTTGAAGAGGCATGGTTCTCCATAGTTGCTGGGTTTTTAAAAGGCAATATATCATCTGCGATCCATTTGTTTTGGGAGCATCAAACAGCCTGCTCTGGTACTGTGAGACTCACCATATGAAAATAATACATTTAGAGAGAGCTGTGAAAGTGAAGTTGTTTTATCAATATTAGTCAGGTCCTCCCCACAAGAGGTTGACTGACAAAGAAGCACATTATTCACTTATTTTTGCAGCTAGAGAAACTAAAAGTAAAGGGATCACTTTCAGACAATGGGGGAATGTCACAGTCTCTGTCAAAGATAATAATTCCTAAAAACTAAGATTTCAAATTCTGTTTCAGGAGTGTACATATAAACACCCACATGCGAACACTGGGAAAAGCTCTTAAATACTCAAGCAAAGGAGACATGGAAAATGGACCTTGAAAGATCACCAAGCTCTGAGAAGGAGCCACAGGATGGAGCTGAGGTCCATACACCATCCCAGAGCATGTTCTGGCCATGCCTGGGAACCACCAGACTAGAGAGTTGTCGAGAGTTGGCATTATTGAAGGAAGTTCTGTTTTACCTGTGGAGAGCCTGGGCCGGGTCCTTGGCGTCTGCATCTCTTGTCGGGCGTGTGGCAACATGTGATAACGTTTGGCTTCGTTCACTAGATCTCGGCAAGCCTTCGAAGACTTTATCAACTCCTCGTTGTCAACGACATTTAGCAGATAGCTGGGATGGATGAAGGGGAGACGCACCACTGCCAGCAACTCTGCAGCATACTGTGAGGGGTGGAAAAATAATAATGTGCTGCAGCCTTTCGGCTGCTTGGCATCTCCTGCAAATTGTCCCCTCACCCAACCTGGAAAGATACTTGTTGTGTGTGGAGGTTTTGAGAGAGAAGGGCCCAGCCCTCTCTCCCCCACAAAGAGGAAGAAAAAAAAAACACAGCTAGCCAGCTGGAGAAGCAAAGGAGAAATGCTATATTATACAAGCAATTTTGGGGAATGCAGGATATATACACAATTTACAGTATTTACAATATATACACAGAAATATACAGCAAGGTAAAAAACCAACCAATAATACAGGAACTAAATTCCCTCCACTGGAGGAGGGTTCCCCCACTGTACCCCCTTCTCTCCCCTTTTTCCCCAAAGAGGGTTAGAAAGAGAGAAAAAGAGCAGTTATTAATTAAAGCAAAGTATTAGCAGGCCACATGCTTATCTGTCCAAGGTCACTCTGGCAGGGAGCCCAGAAGCCGACGAGCTGGAAAGGGAGAAGGAAAGGAGTGAACTGCACCTAAATTTAAAACTGCATTCTACCAATCCACCAATGAAATTAGTTTAGAATATCTGATTGTTTTCATTAATATTCCAAAACATTCAGCCATAGTGTCCCAGCACTGTCTCTTTTCTTAAAGGCACAGCCTCAAACGGTCACATCGTGGATGCTACATACAAGCCCTGTCTAGCAATCTAGTGGGACAGAGACTACACAGCCCTGTGTTACCCTATCCAGGCTGGTTTTGGTCCCAGGAGACTGAAAATAGTCTTCAAAAGGTGGCAGCTCTTGTTATATAGGACTGTATGGAGGGATTTTTGAAAGAAAATTTCATTTTAACTGAAGGTGAAAATATAACCCTGTGCACTGGAGACATGGGGGAAGATTCTGAATTTTCTGAACTAACCTTGAAACATGAGTGTGAGTGTTGCACTACAAAAAAGAACCCCCAAACAAGTATTTTCTGGCACTATAAATGTGTAAGTAGTAAGTAGTGTAGAGTTCAACAATAACTAGGGCAGAGACTGAGTAATACCAGCCACTTTGCTAAAAACCTTTTAATTAATAGAGTTTGTTTGTAGGTGAAAAAAATAATGTAGATGTAGATTTTGGGGAAGTCAGACTCCAGAGGGTGCTATACAAATACTGACAGTAAGTTTCATCTTCTAAATAAACAAATTAAACCTTGGAGGGCAAAGAACACCCAAGCAAATGAAGCTGTCTGTCACTGAACACAGCTCAAAGGAGAACAAAATACCAAGAGAGAAAACTGCAATTGAAAAACCAGGAGTCCATCCTTAGATTATTCTTTCTATATATAATTGGTTATATCACAAAACAGCACAAGAGTACAGTGAAAAGCAGAGTAACAGGAAAACTTGGTACTTGAGAAGCCATGCACACAAACAGGATGCAAACGAAGCAAGAAACGCGTGCAAACCAAACAGAATCCAGCGCATGGCTGAAGAGAGAGGAGGCAGCTTGAGGAGCGCAGCTCTGGGAGTTTTGCTTTTGGCTTTGCTTCCCTTGCTTTTCAGGTGGTAAGGGGCTGGTGGCTCGGGACTTCCCGAAGAGAGGAGGAGGGGCAGGGGGCTCGGATTGCCTACGTGCCTGAGGGCAGTGACGTAGTTGGGGGAGGGGTTGCCGCGGAGACTCGAGGACTCAAGAAGGTCAGAAGCTGCACCAATGACAGGTTGCCTCAGGCCAGCCATCAAAACTTACCCAGAAAAGAAACCTCGTAGGGTCATCGTCATAGGAGACTCCCTACTGAGGGGAACAGAGGGCCCAATATGCAGACCAGACCCATTTCATAGAGAGGTCTGCTGCCTCCCTGGTGCCCAAGTAAAAGACATTGTAGATAGAATTCCCAACCTCGTGAGTCCTTCAGACTACTACCCACTTCTGGTCTTTCAGGTGGGTTGTGACAATGTAACAATGAGAGGCTCACAATCTATTAAAAAAGACTTCAGAACCTTAGGGCAACTGCTAAAGGCATCAGGGGCTCAAGTCGTGTTCTCTGCCATCCCTCTAACGTCAGCAATGGATGAGGACACACTGAGGAAGGGCCGACAGATCAATTCATGGTTCAGGGGCTGGTGCCATCAACAGGGCTTTGGGTTCCGCAATCATGGATTGGTTTTCAAGGCACCAGAGCTGAAAACAACTTATGGGACACACTTGTCCCAGAGGGGGATAAGAATCCTGGGGCAGGAATTGGCAGGGCTCATTGATAGGGCTTTAAACTAGATTTGAAGGGGGAAGGGGTTAATAGTCTCCTGCTGGCCGGTGACAAACAGAGGGGCAGCTCACCAGCAGTAGAGAGAAGGAGAGCTGGTAAGGGCTCTCAACTTGCTGCCCTGAGGCAAGCCACGAATGATCCACCAGGACATTCTGTGGAAACCGAGAGGAATTGGCACAAGAGGAGGACAGGGCCAGCCCAGCTGAAGTGCTTCTATGCGAATGCGCGCAGCTTGGGCAACAAACAGGATGAGTTAAGGGCCGCTGTGCTGCTGGGATGCCACGACATAGTGGCTGTTACTGAAACTTGGTGGGATGAATCTCATGACTGGAATGTAGGGATAGATGGGTATAAACTCTTTAGGAAGGATAGGCAGGGAAGGAGAGGAGGAGGTGTTGCCCTCTATGTCAATAGCCAGTTGGAATCAGTGGAGCTCCACCTGGGGAGGGATGATGAGCTAGTTGAGAGCGTATGGGTTAAAATTAAAGGCAGGACAGGGGAAGGAGATATTACTGTGGGGGTCTCCTACAGGCCACCTGACCAGCAGATCCAAGCAGATGAGGCCCTCCATAGGCAAATAGAAGTGGCTTCCAGGTCACAAGCCCTGGTCCTCATTGGTGATTTCAACCTCCCAGATATCTGCTGGAGGGACAACATAGCAAGGCACCAGCAGTCCAGGATGTTCCTGGACTGCATAGAAGACAACTTCCTCCTCCAAATGGTAGAGGAACCAACAAGAAATGGTGCTATGCTGGACCTTTTTCTCACCAACAGGGAAGGGCTGGTAAGCAATGTGAGGCTCAGAGACGGCCTTGGCTGCAGTGACCATGAAGCAGTTGAATTTAATATCCTCAGGGCAATCAGGAGGAAGTATTCCAGGTTTACGACCCTAGACTTTAGGCGTGCAGATTTTGATCGCTTCAGGGATCTACTAGCCAAAGTGTCGTGGGACAAAGCCCTGAAGGGAAGAGGGACCCAGGACAGCTGGTCAGTATTCAAGGACCACCTCCTCTGTGTCCAGGAGCTCCGTGTACCAACAAAGAGAAAAGCAGGTAAGAATGCTAGGAGGCCTGCCTGGATGGGCAAGGAGCTACTGGACACACTATTACTTAAAAGGAAACTCTACAGGAAGTGGAGAGAAGGACAGGTAGAACAGGGGGAATATAAGGAAGCTGCCCGAGCAGCAAGAGTCCTGGTTAGGAAAGCCAAAGCAGAGTTTGAATTGAATCTAGCCAGGGAGATTAAAGGGAACACTAAGAACTTCTACAGGTATATTAATAGGAAGAAGAAGACTAGGGAAGGTGTGGGCCCCCTCAGAAAGGAAAATGGTGACATGGTCACAAGTGATGAGGAAAAGGCTGAGGTACTTAATAACTTCTTTACCTCAGTCTTCACTGCAAGGGCCTCTAGCCACACTCCTGATGTTATGGAAGACAATGCCAGGGACGGGGAGGAAGAACTGCCCATTGTAAGTGCAGATCAGGTTCGTGATCACCTGAAGAACCTGAAAGTGTTCAAGTCCATGGGACCTGACGGGATACACCCACGGGTGCTGAGAGAACTGGCAGATGAGGTTGCTGAACCCCTCTCTATTATATTTCAAAAGTCATGGCAATCTGGTGAAGTCCCCACGGACTGGAAAAGGGGAAACATTGCCCCCATCTTCAAAAAGGGTAAGAAGGAGGAACCAGGGAACTACAGGCCAGTCAGTCTCACCTCTGTGCCTGGAAAGATCATGGAGCAGATCCTCCTGGAGTCACTACTCGCTCAAAAGAATAGTGAAGAGGTGATTGGGAACAGTCAGCATGGCTTTGCCAAGGGCAAATCCTGCCTGACCAACCTGGTGGCCTTCTATGAGCAGGTGACAACATTAATCGATGAGGGGCGAGCAACTGATGTCATTTACCTGGACCTGAGCAAAGCCTTCGACGCTGTCCCGCACCACATCCTGGTCTCCAAACTGGTGACACATGGGTTTGATGGGTGGACCACTAGATGCCTGCAGTGTGCCCAGGCAGCCAAGAGGGCCAATGGCATCCTGGCCTGCATTAAGAACAGTGTGGCCAGCAGGAGCAGGGAGGTCATTCTGCCCCTGTACACTGCACTGGTTAGGCCACACCTCGAGTACTGTGTCCAGTTCTGGGCCCCTCAGTTTAGGAAGGATGTTGACTTGCTGGAACGAGTCAAGAGAAGGGCAACGAAGTTAGTGAGGGGCTTGGAACACAAGCCCTATGAGGAGAGACTGAGGGAGCTGGAGCTGCTGAGCCTGGAGGGGAGGAGACTCAGGGGTGACCTCATTACTCTCTACAACTACCTGAAGGGGGGTTGTAAACAGGCAGAGGTTGGTCTCTTCTCCCAGGCAGCCAGCACCAGAACAAGAGGACACAGTCTCAGGCTGCGCCAGGGGAAGTTCAGGCTGGAGGTCAGGAGGAAGTTTTACACGGAGAGAGTGATTGCCCATTGGAATGGGCTGCCTGGGGAGGTGGTGGAGTCGCCGTCACTGGAGGTGTTCAGGAGGAGACTTGACATGGTGCTTGGTTACATGGGTTAGTTGATTAGGTGGTGTTGGGTGATAGGTTGGACGTGATGATCTTGAAGGTCTCTTCCAACCTGGTTTATTGTATTGTATTGTATTGTATTGTATTATTGTATTGTATGGATAAGGAACTGGCTTGATGGCCGCACCCAAAGAGTGGCTGTCAATGGGTTCATGTCCCAGTGGAGGCCAGTGACAAGCGGAGTCCCTCAGGGATCAGTCCTGGGACCTGTCTTGTTCAACATCTTTGTGGGTGACATGGACAGTGGCATTGAGTGTACCCTCAGCAAGTTTGCTGATGACACCAAGCTGTGTGGTGCAGCAGACACGCTGGAGGGAAGGGAGGCCATCCAGAGGGACCTTGACAGGCTGGAGAGGTGGGCACAAGCCAGCCTCATGAAGTTCAATAAGAGCAAGTGCAGGGTCCTGCATCTAGGTCGAGGCAATCCCAGGCACAAATACAGGCTGGGCAGTAACTGGCTGGAAAGCAGCCCTGAGGAGAGAGACTTGGGGGTGCTGGTGGACGAGAAGCTCAACATGAGCTCTCAGTGTGCACTTGCAGCCCGCAAAGCCAATCAGATCCTGGGCTGCATCAGGAGAAGTGTGGCTAGCAGGTCGAGGGAGGTGATCCTCCCCCTCTACTCAGCCCTGGTGAGACCCCACCTGGAGTACTGTGTCCAGTTCTGGAGCCCCTATTACAAGAGGGATGTGGAGGTGCTGGAACGTGTCCAGAGAAGGGCCACAAGGATGATCAGAGGGCTGGAGCACCTCTCCTATGAGGACAGACTGAAGGAGTTGGGGCTGTTCAGTCTGCAGAAGGGAAGGCTCCGAGGTGACCTTATTGTGGCCTTCCAGTATCTGAAGGGGGCCTACAGGAAGGCTGGGGAAGGACTTCTCAGGATCTCAGGTAGTGATAGGACTAGGGGGAATGGAATGAAGCTGGAGGTGGGGAGATTCAGGCTAGATGTGAGGAGGAGGTTCTTCACCATGAGAGTGGTGAGACCCTGGAATGGGTTGTCCAGGGAGGTGTTCGAGGCCCCATCCCTGGGGGTGTTTAAGACCAGGCTGAATGAGGCTCTGTCCAGGCTGATCTAGTGTGGGGTGTCCCTGCCCATGGCAGGGGGGTTGGAACTAGATGATCCTTGTGGTCCCTTCCAACCCTGAATGATACTATGATACTATGATCTGGTGTAATAAATATTCATACAATGACAGATTCCAAAGATCCCAACTGGGATTGAGGCCAGGATGCAAATAAATATTCCCAAGGTTCATGTGACCGGTCCTAAGAAATGCTGGGCTCCAGCAGCATCTGCTGCCCTGCAGATGCCTCTGGTTTTCTAGAAGCTACTTGGCTCTCCCTTACTTTTTCAGCAGTGTGCCTGTCCCTGCAGCGTGTGACAACCAAGTGACAGCAACAGCAGGGAGGGGAATGGGGCAGGGGTGCATTAACATGGGAGAACAGGGATATGGCCTGAACCAACTAATGAGCTGGCCAGACAGGTGGGGACACAGTGACAACCAGGACTGCTTCAGGGCTTCTCCTTTCCCCATCCAAATGGAAGAAGTAGGATTAACGTAAGAGGAAAACAGAGGATTTCTTTTCCCAACAGCAATTTACAGCATTCTCCTGACAGAAAGTCACATGAGCCTGGTGCAAGCTCAGGCAAAGCAAGGATGTGACTACTTTTGAGGAGCTGCACTCCACATGGCAGCAGGGAGATGGTCATAGTCTCAGGCTGCTCACCAGCCCTCCTTGACATAGGCCAGTAATTTTCAGTATAGCCCAAAGAGTTTTGGTCTGGCCACCCTGTGGGTGAAAAAGACAAGTGATGCAAAAGTCATGGAAAAATTACAGCATTCATCTTCTGGAAAAAAAATCCCATGTGAGTGGTGAGTTTGTGTCTCCTACTACCTCCAGCACACTACTGAGCAGAGCTTGAGGTCATTTCATCAACCTCCAGACCAGAAAAGAAGACACTCCTCTCTTTTCCTTTCCTGAAATCCATTTCTAAGGTGCTTTCTAGGAAGTAGAATAGCTGTTCCCCTTCCCTGGAGTCACAAATGCCAAGCACTTGGCTGCAGATATCTTAATGCCATTAAACAGTACCTCACAGGAGAGGGAGCAGTGGACATATGGCAGTGGGTGGCAAAGCTCTGATTTCAGGAAGTGCTTTTTTAAAGAAGGTTGGGGGTGTTTAACCTTACATGGGAGCCAAGACAAAGCATGGCATTAGGACACAGGAATAATGCGCCATGTGTATTCTGGGGACAAGCCAGACAACCCCCAGGGGAGAGGTTAATCCCCACTACAGGCTGCTCAGGAAGCAGTGTGAGTCACTAAAGGGCAGTTCAAATAAAACTGTAAAATATAGGGAGTGTATAATGCAGCCAGCACCTTCCCTTGGTGCGGTGGGACATGCCAGAGCTGCCCCTAATGCTTCTGAGGCAGGTCTGCACTGCAAGCAGTCATAACACAAAGCAACACAAAACAGAGGTACAAACAGTTGTGCCACTAAATTAGAACACGATGTTTCACAGCTACCATGGCATCCCGCAGCCAAGTGTATATTAGCATTGGTAAGAGAACTCTTCTGTGGTAGGGACAGACAATTCCCATGGGCCCAGTGGAGCAGCTGTTTCCATCTCCCACCTTTCCCAGAATAAATGGAGCAGCAGTGCTGCCTGAGCATGCTGAACTCTCACTCTCCCACCTTACTTTAATTAGAAAAGTGAGAAAATGTGATTCTGTTTCTCTCCTGTATTTCTTTCTCTCCCCTTCTCTCCTCTTTTGTCAGAGCTTGTAGCTTATTTTGAAGGGGAATAATAATTAGAACATGTTGCTCCCTTTCATCAGCTTGAGAGCTAATGTCACGTATCAAAACTGATGTCGCTTTTCACTTTTCTTCTCTCTGCTCAAACAGCTGGGAAAAGCTGCCTCTCTGTGTGTGCACAGCCATGCACAGTCGTGACTGGGGCTTGTTGCTGATAGCATTAAGGGTACATATAATTGCAGTGTTTTTCACCAAGGCATATGAAGAGTATGTACCACTGCAGCATCTCTACAAGACAGAAGAAGCTTTTATAAACCAATGGCTTTTCACACTAGTTCTTTTAAGCACAGTAGTCAAGGGTGAATTTTATTTAGCTTCACTGATTTAAGAATATTCAAGTGATTTAGGCAATCAGCAGCCTTTTTCGTTTGGATTCTCCTTTATGAAGGCTTCCCAGTTCTGTTAGCTATGATTGTACTAAATATCCTGTTACTATTATCCTTTTCATTTAAGACTTGAATAAGCACCATAAAGCATTTCAACCTCCTTACCACCTGTTATTTGCTCTCCATTCTCTCTTGTCTTTCCATTGTTACTTATACTGCTAGGAAATATCTACTGCACCTAGTGATGTTACTGTTTTTTATTAAAACAGCAGAATACCTGCAGAGAGCACATTGCCAAATTCAGCAGACAACAACCTCAGGTCCCTGGAGTTGCAGTTTGAACCTGTAACTGAGGATGCCTCCTTCTCACTACTCAGCTGCAGGCACTGTCTGGACAAGTAGAAATATTTCTCAGGTCTTTGATGAGACTCACTTACAACTATTCTACAACCTACATCACAAGCCAGAATGAAGCAGAGAATATTAATGCCCCTCTGGCAGAAAGTTAGGAGTTATAAACTCATAAACATGGGAGACCATGCCTCAGCTCCTTGAAAATAGACACCATTATGCAAACATCTAACGGAGGTGACGGAGATTGGAATCAATACGGTTGACCAATATGATCGAGTATTGTTCCTTTATTGTTCCAGTGTTGCAGGCCGATGGTGCAGGCCTGTAGTGCAAGTATAGCACAGTAAAGTGTAGAAGAACAGGAGACAGGAGAGGCAGAAGTGCGTAGCAAGGCAACTACTACAACTTATATAAACTCAGAGTGCCTTGTTGGCATAGCTCCATTGGTTCCCTCTGAGTGACCACACATTGCACTATTACAGATTATTGGTCCAACTACTAATGACACGCAAGGTTTGTTGATGCAGGTGCATGTCCTGTTGTCCCAAGATAACTGTCCATGTTTATAGCTACCAGTGTCTTGTTTTAGTTACATGCTGCAGGCACAGCACTGTTTTGCTACACTGCTAGCTGGCTCTGCATTTATGCTGAGCATGGCCTACCACCATGTCAGGCTCTAGGCCTGCACTGCCAGATTGCTCACACTGCTCATCGCTGGCATTGCCACAAACATCTAATGAATTTATTGCTTAAATTGCCAGGGAAGTTTTTGAACACCATCAAGACTGTTTTTTCAGGTGACATGAACCTCAGCATAGCACTCATAGAATGAAGAGAATTGCTTGATTTTTGCACCAGCAGAGGATCAAGTCCATAAACTCCTTCCTTGTTGAGAGGAGATGCTGCCAGATACTTCACTGTGCCATGCATGGCCAAAGTGATTTTGTAAGAGCCAGGGTACTGCTACCACATGAGCAAAGGCTTTTAGAACTATCACGATGGACACAGTGGAGTAGCAACTTTTGAGATGGTGTCTGACCTGCTTCAAGGGACCTATTTCAGTGGTTTAACTGAAAGAAGGGTCTTCAATCAGCCTGAAATCACAAATATGTTTCATAAGAAACAGGGAATGAAAAAATCTTAAAAGGTTTTATCTTCCCTTAATTACCTAAACAGATTCAGCTCTAGATTCAGACACCTAAATAGGTACATACAAGCAAATGTTTACTTGTCAGCTAGACAT
Source organism: Melanerpes aurifrons (assembly GCA_011125475.1). Lineage (NCBI taxonomy): Eukaryota > Metazoa > Chordata > Aves > Piciformes > Picidae > Melanerpes > Melanerpes aurifrons. The sequence continues at coordinate 816,444 of WWNC01000123.1, read as the reverse complement.
GTGTAAATTCATGTTATAATTAATAGAGATTTAGTCAACACACTTAACACAGTCCCCAGAGTAATCTGAGCTGAGAGGATTTATCACGCACCAGGGGAAGCAAAGGATATCAATGTCCCCTTCTGGTCTAAAACTGTGAGCCAACATGATGCTCCTGGGAAAGGGAGTGTGCTCCCAAGACCATGCCTCAGACCATGACACATTGAGGTGTCTACAACCAGCTACCAACCCAAAGTGAAGGATGATTAATTCTCCCCTCTGGTGGAAATTTTCACCTCCATTTGCCCTGGATGCTGTGCTTGGAAGGTTGCAATCATACTATGAGGAAGTCTAAATACTATCCTTAGGTCAGCATTGACTGAAAGGAATGATCAAATGATCATTACCTTGAAGTAAACCCTTTCAAGACATTCCCTAATACTCTGTTCATGCACAAATGACTCCCATCTTGGTAGGCAGGTCAGAGCTTGAGCAAACTAGATTACAAAACAGTTGAATACTCTTTTTTTCCCCCTGTTCCTAGCTGGCAGTTTGAGAGAGGACATTTACTTTATTTACTTTGCTAAACTATTGGTGACATTTCTTCTACTAATTATATAATTATTATGAAAGCTTACTTGCTAGTGGGCTTTGTTCTGTTTCTTCTAAGTCTCAGTTAGAAAACACTCTTCAGTATCATATTAAAAGTAATCTTTTTATTCTTAAATCTCTAATCCAGAAAAATCCTCACAGGTATTCTCCAAAAGGACTCTCATTGCGCTCCTGCACAAACTTGGGTTACAACAGTACACACTTAATTTTAAGAGGAAATATGTTTACTGCTACAGACTCAGATTTCCAGCTCCTTAAATGCTCTGAAGATTTTTAACATTTTTGAAGTAATGCCCAGAGAGACTAAAATAATGTTTTCCTTATGCCTTAGAACTTATCTGTCTCTCTACTTTACTGTTCTTCCTACAAAGGACCTTTTGAGCTACTTGCCTAAGGAAACAGTCTTCAGCTAAAAATACAAACACAGAAGTTAGATTACCCACATTACGATAGGGTTTTGCTCCAACAAACTGCTGTTCCAGCTCTTTATGCATAATTCCAATAGAGTTTAAAGAAGTTTATGAAATATGAGTGTATTTGATTCATCTGAGAGCTGTGAAACAGATTTATGTCATCTCACGTAAACCCTGGTTTTAGACTTGCCCCATGTCTTGCACTGCCCCAATCTGGGAGCTGCAGCAAGGACCTTCTTGGATGGAGGAAGCCATCAGGGACAGATCTGAGGCAGAATCAGTTCTCCACTGCATAAGACTCCTTCAAATGAGAAGAGTGTACCCTAATTAAAGAAGGCCACCCAAACCCCTCAGAATGACAGATGTTAGCCTTTGATGCCTAGTCTGCTGCCATGTAATGAACCACCCAGTAGGCTGTGCCAACAGTGATGGCTGGGGATGTGGTGTAGTGGCCATGCAAGAAAGAGCACTGCAGTGGTGACATGAGCAGTCCCTTCTCCAGCCCAGGCTTTGCCAGCAGCTTCCTCAGTCTGAGATTCAAAATATTGCTATCTCCAAATTTCTAAGTGTAAGTTCACCAGGGATCTGGCTGGTTGGCTGGTTTGGGGAAGCCAAACATCTTTGTGCACTGCTTTGCCATTCTCAGAAATATGCCTTTCCCAGATACATTTTCTAAGTTCTGCCCTACTTCTTGGTAATGAGGGTATTCACTTTGATAGATCTAACCCCTGGGTATTGTGAAAACATGCTGTGTTTCCAGTAACCTCCTGCACATTCCTACACCCAAGGTTGTATTCAAGCCCAGCCTAAGCTCACTGGTGCACTCTGTATATTTATGAATCACTCATATTGACTTATTTCAATTGCAGTGCTGCCTTCAGATTAGACCAAAAGCTTGGCAGAATGTCAGCTGGTTGCCTTGTAATATCATGAGATAAACATGGGGCAGAAAAGCTGGCTCACAGGCAGTGGGTTCAGCCAGTGGCTCTGTGGCTGGATGCCATGTGCATAAATCTTACACCTAGCAAGAAGGAAAGAGCAGCCCCTCTGTCATCCTGAAATAAGGTTTTGACGTGACATCTTTATGGCAGCACAGCTGACTAAACACTGTAATGTCATCAGTGCTGTGTAAAGTGAACCGCTGTCCTCTTCTCCAAACTGTTTGCAAAGTAGCATATGAGGAAGGTATGACTAGCAGTAATATGATGAGAATTTTTAAAACAGGCAGGAAGATATATCATTGATTCCCTCATACTTGCAATTTACCTGATACTAGGGCTTAAAAAACCTTCACTCACTATGCAATCTCTAGTTTGTTGACTGCCCGGTGTAATGGGTTGGGGCAAACCCCCCTCCCCACCATGCGCAGAAATAACGACTCAGACAAACAGATTGCAAAAGTGATGGAAAGTTTAAATAGACAGCAGCGAGTGCGTGCAAAGAACTAGAAACACAGTGACAAGAAGAACCCCAAAACAGACCCAGAAAGATCCCATCCCCACCTGAGGGTGCACCCAAAACCCCCAGGGCTCCTCCTTCCCCCCCCACTGCTAGGCAAGTCTCAGCTGGCCAGATCTGAGACTGCCCATGCCCCCGTGGCCCCGTGGCCCATGGCCAGGAGATCTCTCCCCCAGTTACCGGGTGGCGAAGAGGAAGGAAAGAGGAAGTGCCAGACCCCACCGTGAAACTTATAGTGGTGCAAGGGATCATGGTAGGAAATAACCTAACTTCCTGTGTCCACCCACTGGGCTGGACTTCTGGACACAGGAAACACCCCTGTAGCAGAGGGCACCCAGCCCAAACTACTACACCCGGGGAGGTGGTGGAGTCACCGTCATTGAGAATGTTCAGGAGGAGACTTGATGGGGTGCTTGGTGCCATGGTTTAGTTGTTTGGGTGGGTTGGATTGGTTGATGGATTGGACGAGATGATCTTGAAGGTATCTTCCAACCTGGTTGTTTATTATTATTATTATTATTATTATTATTATTATTATTATTATACTCCGTCAAATAAAACCTGTAAGTTCTCCCAAAGGCTACTACATATGCACACAGATGCACCACAAAAGCAACACTGCTAACAACAAAATGGCTGAAGCTTCTAAGCTGCTTCATAGAATCACAGAATCACCAAGGTTGGAAGAGACTTCAAAGATCATTAAGTCCAACATGTCACCACAGACCTCATGACTAAACCATGGCACCAAGTGCCACGTCTAATCTCCTCTTGAACACTTCCAGGGATGGTGACTCCACCACCTCTCTGGGCAGCCCATTCCAATAGCTAACGACTCTCTCAGCAAAGAACTTTCTCCTCACCTCAAGCCTAAACTTCCCCTGGTGCAGCTTGAGATTGTGTCCTCTTTTTCTAGTGCTGGTTCCCTGGGAGAAGAGACCAACTCCCTCCTGGCTACAACCACCTTTCAGGTAGTTGTAGACAGTAATAAGGTCTCCCCTGAGCCTCCTCTTCTCCAAGAACAAGTAAACTCCTGATACATTTACCCCTACAATACACTGACACACAAATCTATGTGAAATAATTCTCAAAAATGTTTCTTGCTTATGGTTTGAAACTGTAATTGTTTATGGATTTTGTGTCTGGAGGTCAGTCCTGAGTGCTGGGGCCATGTGCATAAGGCAATACAAGTGAAGAACTGCTTTCAGACATGTTTCTTGTTAAGGACATTGCTTCAGTAACAGCAGAGAAATATTTTGTGAAACACAGAAAAACGTGTTGGAAAAGTAAAAAATTAGGAGATCAAGAAGACTGGGAGACAAGTGAGCTCCTCAAAACAACTTAAACTTCTAAGAAATAATTCAGTACATTTTCAGTCAAGGGAATATCCCTTTAAAAATATTAAGAGTTTACTATGGAGGGAATTATAATGTTACCTGCATCCTTTTTTCTTTCTATTTAATGCCATTTCTTCCTTCAGTATATAGCTAAGGGCATGTTCCTGCAATGATTCTGTTCCTGCTGCTGCCTTTTCTTCTCTCCCTGTACAGGCTCTGAGTATGTCTGCAAAAGCCTCATTTAAATCAGAGCTCTTTGAGCAGCCTGTCCCTGGGAAATCACAGTGGTTACTGCTCATCCCTTGCCTTTTCCACTTTCAGAGAAATTGGAGCTTCTTGCACTTTCATTATGGCCTCTTTTTGAATTTGTTCTTCCCCACTAATGGAATTCAAAGCATGGGAGTAGTTTGGGCTTTTCAAAGATGACTAATTGAACCATAAGAGAATGTTGGTGCCTAATTCACTTGGGTTCCCTTCAAAGTTTCCTTTTCATCCGGTCCTTTTGGGACCGGATGGGATCCATCCTAGGGTGCTGAGAGAGCTGGCAGATGAGCTGGCCAAGCCGCTCTCCATCATTTTCCTCCAGTCCTGGCTCACAGGTGAGGTCCCAGATGACAGGAAACTAGCCAATGTGGTCCCCATCCATAAGAAGGGTTGGATGGAGGAACCTGGAAACTACAGGCCAGTCAGCCTGACCTCAGGGCCAGGGAAAATGATGGAGCAGATTATCCTGGCGGCAATAACTGCGCACCTGAAGGATGGCCAAGGGCTCGAGTCCAGCCAACATGGATTTAGGAGGGGCAGGTCCTGCCTCTCCAACCTGATCTCCTTCTATGATCAGGTGACCCATCTGGTAGACGTGGGGAGGCCTGTGGATGTGGTCTACCTGGACTTCAGCAAGGCCTTTGACACCGTCCCCCACAGCAAGCTGCTGGCTAAACTGTCAGCTCATGGCTTGGACCGCACCACTCTGTGCTGGGTTAAGAACTGGCTAGAGGGCCGAACCCAGAGAGTGATGGTGAATGGTGTCACATCCAGGAGGCGGCCAGTCACCAGTGGCGTCCCCAGGAATCCGTGCTGGGCCCCATCCTCTTTAACATCTTCATTGATGATCTGGATGAGGGGATTGAGTCAGTCATCAGCAAATTTGCAGATGACACAAAGTTAGGAGGAGATGTTAGTCAGCTAGAGGGTAGAAAGGCTCTGCAGAGGGACCTCGACCGACTGGACAGATGGGCAGAGTCCAACGGGATGTCATTCAACAAGTCCAAGTGCCGGGCGCTGCACTTTGGACACGGCAATCCCATGCAGAGCTACAGGCTGGGGTCAGAGTGGCTGGAGAGCTCCCAAACAGAGAGGGACCTGGGGGTGCTGATTGACAGCCGCCTGCATATGAGCCAGCAGTGTGCCCAGGTGGCCAAGAGGGCCAATGGCATCCTGGCCTGCATTAGGAATAGTGTGGCCAGCAGGAGCAGGGAAGTCATTGTGCCCCTGTACTGTGCTTTGGTTAGGCCGCACCTTGAGTACTGTGTCCAGTTCTGGGCCCCTCAGTTTAAGAAGGACATCAAGACACTTGAACATGTCCAGAGAAGGGCAACAAGGCTGGTGAGAGGCCTTGAACACAAGCCCTATGAGGAGAGGCTGAGGGAGCTTGGATTGTTTAGCCTGGAGAAGAGGAGGCTCAGGGGTGACCTCATTGCCCTCTACAACTACCTGAAGGGTGGTTGTAGCCAGGAAGGGGTTGGTCTCTTCTCCCAGGCAACCAGCACCAGAACAAGGGGACACAGTCTCAAGCTGCACCAGGGGAGGTTTAGACTTGAGGTGAGGAGGAAGTTCTTCACCGAGCAAGTTGTTCGTCATTGGAATGGGCTGCCTGGGGAGGTGGTGGAGTGACCGTCCCTCGAGGTGTTCAAGAGGAGATTGGACATGGCACTTGGTGCCATGGTCTAGTCATGAGGTCTGTGGTGAGAGGTTGGACTCGATGATCCTCAAGGTCTCTTCCAACCTTGGTGATACTATGATACTGTGATATTTATTCCACCACTGCTTTCCTGAAGTGTAATGCCCTTAAGTACATTGATTCATCAATTAATTTCCTATTATGATGAACTTAAGTAATTTGTAGATGCTGGTATTTGGTATCAGTTTCTGTATGTATCATTACCTCCTTGTCACAGCAGAACAGTGCTGGGATTGTGCCTGTTTCCCATCAGATTCTCCATTTCCTTGGGGCAAGCTGCTCTTCTGCATAACTTTGGACTCTTGAAAGTGTGCCTGAGAAATTTTGCTACCATTTCAACAATCTAACTGGAGACCACAAATCTTCTGCCTGCTCTCACACCCTTACCAACCTCTTCTCCTCTGTAGGATCATGCCTCTGAACTGCCATTCTTTGTCACTGCCAAAAAATACAGCTCACAGGCAATTGTATAATTTTTGACATAAATTCTCCTCTTCTCTCCGTTACCTTTCCTGACCCTCACTGACAGGTACAGGGCTTTCAGGTGGGTTCTGTGTTTTCCTAGGCTGATTTGCCCAATTCAACTCAAATTCATTCCTGTGGTCCTTACTGCAGTTACATACCTTGTATCCTTCCAGGCAACTCTTCTCCTTGGGACTTCAAACAGCTGTCATTAGGCTAAGTCATGCATATTCACATCTTTTAATCTTTTTTATTCTCACATCAGTTCCTTCAGTCTTTTAATCATTTGTATTGCTCTCTTCTAAATTACCTTCAATTTGTCTATGCATCTCTGGTTCTCAGGCACCATGAGGATGTTGTTTAGACAAATCTGCCTCTGAGGACACAAGTTCATAGGCGGCTTGTTAATGCATTTATGGTGGAGACATTTTGTTTTACTGATGGACACTGTGATTTTAAGTAGGGTTTGAAAAAGGAGAACATGATTATATCCTCATAGAGTGCAATGAAAGTTGACTGCCATTCAGCTAAGCCTCTCGTCTGTCACTCATTGCTGCAGTACCTGCCTCTATTCCAGCGTTACTCCAGGCAACTTTGTTTGTCCTCTCCTCACTTCTTGTGCCTCCTCAGGGTGAGAGGGAAGATTCATGCAGCTGGGTATCTTGCTTTCTCTTGTTCTTTATGTCAGAGAAAGCAGACACAACTTTGGACTCTGCAGAAATGGTGGAAAAGTTTCCAATGAGCTTTGGTATGTCTGTGCTTTGGGAAGCAGCAAATTGCTGCACAGCTCTCGCCACCTGTATGGTCAGTACAGGCAGACAATAGGGCTGTTATCCACTGCATCTTCCCAACAGCCTGTGTGGGGGGCATTACTTCCTTCCAGTTTATAGTGTAAGAAATTGGGGCAAAAAAGATTAAACAACCTGTTCAAGGCTATGCAGAAAGCTGGGGAATGAGCTCAGGTGAAGAGTACTTGGGGCTTGGCAGAAATCTTTGCTTGTTCAGATGGCTCAGACCTTGCTGGTTTCCAGACAGTAAAGCCTCCATTAAACAACATATTTTTTTGCATGAGTTCACCAGGATTGTAATAAGCTTATCAAGGAGACAACTGTTAAGAGAAATCCTACAGTCTTGTCCATCAGTCAGGAATTAAAACAGATAGGAAAAAAAAACAGTAGGTTCATCTTTTTCAGATGTGTCAGCTGACGGCAGACCTTCCGCTCAGTGACAAGAAATCAAGACAACTCCTACAACCAGTGCTTTGTTCATGTTGGTACAGCAAATTACCTACCTAGTCCAGACCTCATATCACAGGTTGCTTCTTTTGGTTAAATTAATTTTAGGCAACTGTGCTACCAGTGGCACTAAAACATCTCCCTAAACATGACCATGATCTGGCATGCTGCTCCAATGCACTGGATGCAACTATTTGTACCAAATCCTATCTTAAGACATGTTATTATCTGAACCACCCTTCTGTCTTGCATAGATGGATCAGTAACCTACAGAGCATTGTTATTCTCTCTTTGTAGCAAGGCTCAGATGCTGGTTTTAATAGCACCACAGAGCACTTTCATAAGCACTGTAAGACTCTGTATGAGTACAACTTGCAAAATTAAAAAGTTGGTCAGAACACGGCTTTTCATCTTTCCTTGCAAGCAAATCACGGCTCCTTCCCTGACAATGCCCTTCAGTATGTTGGGCAAAAAATTAACAAAAGCAGAAACAATTACATACTGGAAGAAAAGTGTTTAGAAAGGCAGAGAAGAGCAAACTTAAAATCCTTCCATGAGAATGGGAGGCTCCATTGGAAATCTCCTTCCCAGAGGCTCTCAGAAAGGGATTTGGATATGAGGACAGGCAATGATGGGTGACACGAGGAGCTGCAGTGTGGGGAACACAAGCATTGAGATTTACTGTCCCCAAGCATAAGCTCAATGACACAAGCCATTAATGCACAAGGAGTTTTGGAGGACTGCAGTTGCCCTGGGGGCAGAGGGTGTCGGATTAAACAGACCTTCTACAAGGTCCTCTGTGACAATGTCTCTGCTGATTGATCCTCTGCCAGGCTTGCCATGGAAGATGGACATACAGGTGACATGAAGAACGCAAACAATTCCCTGTTCCTGTCAGACATTCACCTCTGGGAGAATCACCAATTTGGTGCTTCAAAGAAGCTGCCAAAGAGGCATTTTAATCACCTGGTATTGGTGCTATTGAAAATACAAATGTGATGATAGTCTGTCAGGCAAAGGGTGAGAGGAGATATGAAGTGAGTGTGGTTCCTGGAAATCTAGACCCTGAAAGATTTTACTACCAGAACTGCCTTAGGGAGACAACAATAAAACCAGACTGGTCACCTGAGGAGCACAGTAGAGCAGGAATGACGCTTGGTACTGTTGCAATTAATGGCTTACACCTCTCCTTCAACTCTCTCAACACATACCAGTAGCTGGGTGCAGAACTAACAATCCTGTTGCTGCACTGGTGTCCTCCATGTGCTGGTTCTGCACCCCAAATTGTCTAAAGAGAGCTGATTGAATCCATCTAACAGAACTGTGAATAAAGTCAAAATGTCCATGCATAGTTCCTGCAAGGTCAATCCCACATTGGGTATTGTCATGGTCATCTAATTCCATAAAGTTCTGAGCAATCTGTGCGTCTCACAGGAGCTTGGGTAGTTTCTGGCATGTTGGGCCTTGATGAACACCAACCAGAAATTTTCATTCATCATCTTTATCAGAAATAAGATTAGTTAGGTCTATCTCCCTTCCTATCCACCATCCGAGCTATTTGTTCCTGGGCTCTGAAAATGCAGAAGTCATTATTGTAAAGATGGAACTTTTCATGGCAAGTATGACTTCCTGCCTTTTAGAAAATAAGTGCCTATTTAACTAAGAGCTTTAAAATAGACCAAGCAGAGCACAGAGTAGAAAACATAAGTAAGAGCTACAATAAAAAGAAACTACCAGGATTTGGCATAAAAATAGTTATCTTGGTATCTTTAATCAAGGTCCTTATCTCTGGATAAATATAAATTAAAAATTAAAAGCCCTTGTAAAGTAATGCATGAAACCAAAGCACAAGATAAATTTGGAGAAACAAATAAAACTGACATTTTAAACTACAAAGGAGCTGCAAAAAAAAAGAAAAAAATAAAAAAAGGAAACCCGACCAATCACACCACAAAAGTAAAGAGGAGGAGATGGCTGTGGTGACAGCAGCAAGAGGGGGGCAAGAAAAAACACTACTTAAAAAAAATAAATTCATAACATCAACACAGGAGGGAGCAGAAGGATATATTTAAACCAGCAATTTTGAAAGCATAACCTGGACCACCTGGTGAGTGACACCTTCTGTTTGCACCAGGCAAAGAGCCTCCTGTCGCAGGGCTCCTGTACTACGGCCCCTGGGAATTATCCCTGAGGTTACATTAGGTTCAGAACTGCACAGAGCTGACTGCTGGCATCAAGCTTCAAGGAAGCAGGGAAACATACTGTAAACAGTGTGGTTTTCAAGGCTGGCATGGGTAAAAAAGGGGCCCGTTCTGATAAAGCAATGACACTGTGTAAATGTTTTAGGCAGTAATAATATTGGGCAACACTAAATGGAATCACTGGCACATGGAGGAGCTGGTCAGAGAGAGAGGAGTGGGTACCCAGCACAGAATTGTCCTGCCGAGCTCCATCACCTGCTTGCACAGGGCAGGATAAGTCTGGAGAAAAGCCCTGAGGGCTGCAGGCTGCTGGCAGGGACCAGGAGCTGAAGACACAGAAGCAATGCAGACAATGCAGACAGCAAAGACTGGGCTAGCATGGAGTGCCCCTCTGCCTTTAATGCCCTTATCCTCATCCAACAGCTCAGTGAGGTTGAGATGCAATTTCTCCCACTTTCTGGGTGAGGGACAGAGATGAAGCCGTTCCAAATCACATCATGTAATTAATATTCCATTATGTGCTTGAATTCCCATTTAAACCAAGAAGGTACAGCCTTTCATGATGTGAGGCAGCATCAACAATGTGTGGCTAAGTGTTTTGGAGCCCCATTTTGGTCCATAAGCAACTGACTGTCCTCCTTAAGCTACCCAAAAGTGCGAATGGAGATCAAAAGAAGCTGACCTTGCCAGAACAGGCCATCAACTTTGGCCTCCAAAGAAGGGGAAAGGGGGAAAACAACCTTCCCATTCTGGGATCTGTGGGGAGAACAGGCCTCTGAATGGAGAAATTTGGAGTTCAGACTACCACAAAAAGCTGACTTGCAAGAGTTGCACTGAAGACAAGTGGCAGGTTTTTAAATATCAAGAGGGACATTTTCTAGTCCCAGGGCCAATCATCAGCCTCCAAACAGTCACTGCTTCTAGCTTGTATATGGAGACAGTACTGGGCAAAGTAATACACTCCATTTCTTTAGTCAAGAGCAGACTGCATAGCTCAGATGGTTGACAAAAGGCTATCTCTAATAAATACATCATATCCAAGGGGTGATTGAAGCAGTGAATAAAGATACAGATTTTTTTTTTTTTACTCATTCAATATGTGGTGTCAAAAAATGAAGATTTTCTGACAGATTTTTATTTCCTACTATTACTAAAGCACATCCCCTTCTCAAAGCAGCACCTCACACAACTCTAATCCTTCCCAATTTAACTCTGACCAAGCCTGCAGCCAACAACTCGAGGTTGTCGCTTTGTACCATGCATGCCATAAATGCGATTTTGATTCTAAATGATCAGATATGAGGATCAGATTTTGAAAATGCATACATTTTGTGCACAGCCTGCATTCCCTTTGTCTCTTTTTTTTATCTGAGCTGCCCATCCCATCTCCTACGCACCCTCATGTTTAAAATTGCACAGGGATGGTTTCTATTTTAAAAGAGGCATTCATGGGAACAGAGCAGAGTGAGGATGCTGAGATTATTTTTACCTGAGCTCTGATTGCAGCGTCCTTCTTAATCCACTTTATCACTGTTTCATATACCAGCTCCTCTGCTTTGGTGTTCAGGCTGTCATTGGACATGTAGGAAATGAAGTCATCTTTTGATATATTAAGGATTTCTTCCTGGTTTGCCACCTCTGGGAAAATTTGCAGGGCGTATGCTTTGGCCATGTTGTATAGCTCAGTGCACTGCATGGCTTCAGCCATGGCTAATATTCCTAAGCAGTTGCTAGCAGTCAGCTGTTTTTCTAAAAGGAGCAAATGAAAAAAACAACAACACACAAAGCAAGTGAGAGTTCTGATAAGTAAAATTCACATTTTTACCAAGATCATGAAAAAAATAACTGCCATGGACAAACCTCCAACCTTAATTAATTTCAGGGATTTAATTAGAAGCAGCAGCCTGGGTGTGTCCTAAAGTAGATTGGGGTTTAAAGTACAAAAATCAAAGTCTGTCTAACAACTGAGCTGAGGATGGGAGAGAAATATACTTTGTGAGTTTGCTTTTTGTGTAAGCCTCCACAAGGCACTGGGGAAACCTACTGACATAATAGTATCTGGGGCTTCCCAAGGGACGGGAACCCAGCCAAGAGACTGCTGCTATTTCTACCACTTACAATGTTGCTTTAAGAAACAGCAAAGATGTAAATGCCAGTGCGGACACTTAAGAATAAATGCAAACAGCACTAAGGACGTTTCTGAGGATGCTGCAGTCACTTTATGATAATTTTTGCCCTGTTCAGCTGCTGAGATGCTTCAAATAAAAAAAAAATCCTCCCCCTGCCTTTTATTTTTTTTTTCAAAGGAACTTTGTTGCTGCTGAATGTGATGACATCCTCTATGCAAAACACAGATTATACCAACACCTTCTGTTAAATGTTGTGTAGTGGGTTTCAAAGAAAATCATGCACAGAGGAGACAGTATTATCTCCTACCCAGCAAACAGACGTAACAGCACAGTGTGTAGCTTTGTGCTAAAAGTGTGCTGCACTATACATTTGACTGTACTTTTTTCCTCTTCAGCTGTTCTGAAGAAAATCCCACCAATTTCAGACATTTATAAGAGGAATTCTCAGATTCTTCTCAGCTTTTGTTAATCAGGCCACTACTAATAGGCAGAATATACTCTTTTAAGATATAGGACTAAGAGAAAAGGAAAAAAACAAACAACCAAACACACAACAAACCAAAACCAAGACAGCACTAGATCACAAAAGCATCAGTACCAGTGACAGGCTTCTACCCTGTCTGAGGAGAAGTGTACCACATTTGGGCAGTGTTATATCCTCCTACATTATTTCAGAGCACTGGACAAGAATGTGCTATAGCCCCATATCTCTTAAAACACCTCTCCAATCACCGTGCTTCTGCTGGAAATGCTTGGGGATTTTTCCCTACATCCATCTTCTGTCTTCACCAGGTTTAAAACCTGTACACTACATAGATGTGGATTACATTAAAATGGGATTATGATCTACTTTTTCCAACTTGATGTGAGATACATGAGAATAGGAGTTATTGTTGTTTGTTTTGGTGGTGGTTTTGTTATTATTTTTTGTTCGTACATTTAAGTTTTGATGTTGTGGGTTTTTGTTGTCATCCCCCCCTTCTTCATTTTCCTTTATAAATCCAGCAATCTTGAAACTAGGGTGTCTCATTTTGCTTCAAGTGATTGTACAGACTCTAGGGAGTCCATTTCCTCAAGCAGATTGAAGCAGTGGCACTGTTTGGTGTCAGTAGATTTTGTTGCTCAAAGACTGCCCAGAGACATGCTGTGAACTGATAGTAGTGAAGCAAAAAGCTCCCTAAATTTCTTCTTTTCAAAACATCAACAAAAGACAAACCCAGAAATATCTTCCAGGTTCCTTGGTACTGTCTGTTGGCACAGTTTCATGTATACATATGGCTGGGGGTAAAATAATAGTCTAACAGAGCCCAAAACTCTCATCATTTCTTGGCAGACTCTCAAGTCAAAGAAAAATCTGACACCACTCCACCTTATCCTCAACAAGGGTTATAATAAAGGTAATAATCAAGTCTGACTCATTAAGCAGGTGTTTACCAGCAGACAATGGGAAAGACTTGCAAGAACGTGTCTTTACTTTGAAAGCACTGGATCTGACTGTCAGGATTCCCATACCCTACCCAGCTGAACCTGTGCCATGAGGCAGAAAAAGCACTGGTCATGATTGGTTTCTTTCCGTCTGGGCTAGGTTTTCTACCTCTAACAATGCTGGGTGACTGATGTAGCCTGATAGACAGGTGTCCAAGCAGCTCCATGTTGTCCCTTTGAGCTTCACTATCTCCTCTTCTGCATGAAACTGCCCAGGTTCAAATGACATTGTCCCTGTCTGATTCAGCAGGTATTTTAAAGCCATTTAGAGAGGAGTTCCAGTGAGATGGAGACTGAGGGTACATTCAGGAGGCTGGTGTCACACTTCACTTTTGATGTGGTGAACACCACAGCAAGGTGGGCACAATGATGCTCTTTTAAGATCACAGTATCACAGTATAACTAAGGTTGGAAGAGACCTCGAGGTGGTAGGCTGAACATGAGCCTGCAGTGTGCCCAGGTGGCCAGGAGGGCCAATGGCATCCTGACCTGCATCAAGAACAGTGTGGCCAGCAGGAGCAGGGAGGTCATTCTGCCCCTGTACACTGCACTGGTTAGGCCACACCTCGAGTACTGTGTCCAGTTCTGGGCCCCTCAGTTTAGGAAGGATGTTGACTTGCTGGAACGAGTCCAGAGAAGGGCAATGAAGTTGGTGAGGGGCTTGGAACACAAGCCCTATGAGGAGAGGCTGAGGGAGCTGGGGCTGCTTAGCCTGGAGAAGAAGAGACTCAGGGGTGACCTTATTGCTCTCTACAACTACCTGAAGGGGGGTTGTAGACAGGCAGAAGTTGGTCTCTTCTCCCAGGCAGCCAGCACCAGAACAAGAGGACACAGTCTCAGGCTGCGCCAGGGGAGGTTCAGGCTGGAGGTCAGGAGGAAGTTTTACACAGAGAGAGTGATTGCCCATTGGAATGGGCTGCCCGGGGAGGTGGTGGAATCACCATCACTGGAGGTGTTCAGGAGGAGACCTGACAGGGTGCTTGGTTGCATGGGTTAGTTGATTAGGTAGTGTTGGATGATAGGTTGGATGCGATGATCTTGAAGGTCTCTTCCAACCTGGTCTATTCTATTCAATTCTATTCTATTCTATTCTATTCTACTCTACACACAGACCCCATGACTAGACCATGGCACCAAGTGCCACGTCCAATCTCCTCTTGAACACCTCCAGGGACGATGACTCAACCACCTCCCTGGGTAGCCCATTCCAATGACGAATGACTCGCTCGGTGAAGAACTTCCTCCTCACCTCAAGTCTAAACCTCCCCTGGCGCAGCTTGAGACTGTGTCCCCTTGTTCTGGTGCTGGTTGCCTGGGAGAAGAGACCAACCCCCTCTCGGCTACAAACACCTTTCAGGTGATGAGGGCTGGCATGTGACTAGAAGGATTCATTGCAGGTGAATAAGACAGAGGTTGGGGCAACAACTATAGGAGGTATGGAAAATACCTATTCATGAACAGAAAAAGCAATCTCTTAATTTCTCACCTCTGACTCAAGGGATTTGGGGGCAAGATTGATCTCTCCAGCTGTCTGAGGTGCAACTGAGCAATCAAACTAGTATCCCTGTACACTCATGTGACCAGTTGACGTTGCCCCCTTAAGAAAGGGAATATGGTGGACGGAAGTTGGTAAACGGAAAGAATAATCTAAACTAATTTCATTGGTGAAGTGGGAGGAAGCACCTTCTGAACTGGGAGTGAACTGGGAGGGAACTGGGCACTCCGGGAACTTTATCTTCAGTCTTGCTTCCGCCTCTCCACGGTGAAGCAGCTCTCTCTCTCTGCTGGGCTTTCTGCCAAGGCTTCGGCCTTGAAGACTTGATAAAGGCCGGTATTAACTCCCTTCCAATTAACACAAACTGCTTCTAACATTTTTTTTCTCTCTTTTCTCTCTCTTTCTATCCCACTCTGGGGAAAGGGGGAAAGAGGGGAGAGCGGAGGTGGGAAATCCCCCTCAGCAGAGGGGGGAACCCTCATTTCTGTGTTACTTTATTGTATATCTTTGTATATATTGTAAATATTGTAAATTTGTAAATATTCCCCTGCATATCCTACCTTGCTTTGTAAATATAAAGCTCCACTGCTTTGCTAATTCAGCTTGTGAGGTTTTTTTTCCTTTCCCTTCAATTTTTCTTTTCCCTTTACTTTACAGGGGGGAGGGAAGAGGCTTCTTGGCCTTACCCTTCCAACCCACCACAACTCATAAACAAACAGTTACAAGAAGCAATCTGGCAATATTTTGGATTAAGCTGGTAATATTTTGGATAAGAACTTTGTGAAGAGCAGAACTGTGCCTTACCAATGTCTGTTCCTTTTCACTGACTACAAATGTAGTCTACATTTAGGTATAGGTTTTTCTCACAGCTCCCTCTCATATTCTTTGCAAAATTTGTCTTTGTGCCCTTTGCCCGAGAGACTCTGTTCCATGAATCTGTTAACAGATTCCATCAGGTTCTTTACACTTAATGAAGAATACTTTTATTTTATCAGCATGAGGCTGAAGCACAAGCCCAGAATTTGTTCTCTCCTGTGATGTGGGTCCCTTCATCATGGACCCAAACTGTAATATTTATGAATCACCTGAAATCCAATTTGAGCCATGACTGTGATGATAGTGTAAAACCAGTTTGCAAACATTTTCCCAGTTATCATATGGCACCTACACGAACTTCTCAGCATCATTGCATCACTTGGCACAAAACTGTTGTCATTTCTCATGATCTAGACAAAAGCAGAGGAGACAGCATGTGGGGGAGATAGGGAACATGGCTATAATTAGCCTAGTAAAGCTGGCTAAGAAATCTCCTGTTGAAATGAAACCATTTTCTTTACACATTTGCAGCATGTTTCCACCAGAAAATGCAAGTAGATTCAGGGTGCCTCTACCCAGTTCTGCTGAGAGGCCCAGGATAGAAACAAAAGAGCTGCTTGGACATCCACAAGTTAGGATCCTGCTGGAGCTTCACAGCTAAGAAATGGATGACCTAAATTTCCCCCGAGGTGGTTCTGTGCTGAACAGGCATATTAATTTGGGGCTTTTACTCCTTTGGGCCTCTTGGACTTCCCATCACTTCTCTCACTAGTTAGACATGGCTGCTGACAGGAAAGAATCACAATTTATCCTGGTGAATCCTTCAGAAGCCCTGGGAAAACCCCTGAATTTTACTATATTTTTCCTTCATGGGGATGTAGCTGAGATTAAAAGAGAGAAAAACAGCCACAAAGATGAAAAAATGCCTCTCCCTTAACTTTTCAGATGGGAAATGCTCTACTATCTCTGTAGAGCAATCCAGCCACAGCTATAAATAAAAATAAGCAATTACACTCCATGAATTCTCAAAATGAGAATACAAGATTCTAGCAACTCCCCATACATCACTGAACTTATAACCAACTGCACTATTTCGTACCATAACATGGTTCACTGATTTCAAATGTTAACTATCGGAAAAAAGAAATTTCACATTGATTTACATTCATTGGTAATTTGAATGTAAATTTAGTGAAATAAATGTATGTGACCGTTTTAGGCTGTGCCTTTAAGAAAGGGACATTTGCTGGAACACTCTGGTTGAATGTTTTGGAATAATAATGAAAACAAAGATAGGTCTAAATGAATTTCATTGGTAGATTGGCAGAATGCAACTTTAAGTTTTAGTTCAGTTGGAATCTTTTCTCAGTCCAGTCTGTTCTGCCATTCCAGCCTGTCTGCTTCTGAGCAACTAGCCGGAACGACCTTGGATAACAGATAAGCAAAACCAATCCCTGCATGTGCTTTGAAGCCTAATAAGAATTTTCCTCCTTAATAACTACCTTTTCTCTCTCTAATCCTTTTTTGGGAAAAAGGGAGGTAGGGGGAGAGAGGGGGTACAGAGGAGGAACCCTCCTCTGTCTGGAGGAGGGAATTTTGTCCTGTATTACATTCTTTGCTGTGTATTTCTGTATATATTGTAAATACTGTATATATATTGTGTATATACAACCTGCATTCCATTTTGCTTGGAAATATAGCATGTCCTTTTGCTTCTCCAACTGAGCTAGCTGTGGTTTCTTTCTTTGTGGGGGAGGGAGAGGTGGGCCTTCTCTCACCACCACATTTTCTTTATTGGCGCTCAATGTGGGGCGCCACGTTTCCCTCCCCCACAAAAGCCCAGCTGGAACTGAAGCTGGCCACCTATGTCAAAGATAATAAAAAGCATTTCTATAAATATATTAACAATAAGAAGAAGGGCAGGAAGAACCTCCACTCCTTATTGGACCTGGAGGGGAACACAGCGACTGAAGACAAGGAAAAGACTGAGGTCCTGAACACCTTCTTCGCCTCAATTTTTAACAGCAAGGCAGGAGTTCAGGAGGACTGGCCTCCTGAGCTGGGTGATGGGGTCGGGGAGCAGTGTAGTGCCCCGGTAATCCATGAGGAATTAGTTTGGGACGTGCTGAGCCACTTGCACACTCACAAGTCCATGGGACCGGATGGGATCCATCCTAGGGTGCTGAGAGAGCTGGCAGATGAGCTGGCCAAGCTGCTCTCCATCATTTTCCTCCAGTCCTGGCTCACAGGTGAGGTCCCAGATGATTGGAAACTGGCCAATGTGGTCCCCATCCATAAGAAGGGTCGGATGGAGGAACCTGGAAACTACAGGCCAGTCAGCCTGACCTCAGTGCCAGGGAAAGTGATGGAGCAGATTATCCTGGCGGCAATAACTGCGCACCTGAAGGATGGCCAAGGGCTCAGGTCCAGCCAACATGGATTTAGGAAGGGCATGTCCTCCCTCTCCAACCTGATCTCCTTCTATGATCAGGTGACCCATCTGGTGGATGTGGGGAAGCCTGTGGATGTGGTCTACCTGGATTTCAGCAAGGCCTTTGACACCGTCCCCCACAGTAAACTGCTGGTGAAGCCGTCAGCTCGTGGCTTGGACCACTACACTCTGTGCTGGGTTAGGAACTGGCTGGAGGGCTGAGCCCAGAGAGTGGTGGTGAACGGTGCCACATCCAGCTGGCGGCCAGTCACCAGTGGCGTCCCCCAGGGATCAGTGCTGGGCCCCGTCCTCTTTAACATCTTCATTGATGATCTGGATGAGGGGGTCGAGTCAGTCATCAGCAAGTTTGCAGATGACACCAAGTTAGGAGCAGATGTTAGTCAGTTAGAGGGTAGAAAGGCTCTGCAGAGGGACCTCGACCGACTGGACAGATGGGCAGAGTCCAATGGGATGGCATTCAACAAGTCCGAGTGCGGGGTGCTGCACTTTGGACACGGCAATCCCATGCAGAGCTACAGGCTGGGGTCAGAGTGCCTGGAGAGCTCCCAAACAGAGAGGGACCGGGGGGTGCTGATTGACAGCCACCTGAATATGAGCCAGCAGTGTGCCCAGGTGGCCAGGAGGGCCAATGGCATCCTGGCCTGCATTAGGAATAGTGTGGCCAGCAGGAGCAGGGAAGTCATTGTGCCCCTGTACTCTGCTTTGGTTAGGCCGCACCTTGAGTACTGTGTCCAGTTCTGGGCCCCTCAGTTTAAGAAGGACATGGAGACACTTGAATGTGTCCAGAGAAGGGCAACAAGGCTGGTGAGAGGCCTTGAACACAAGCCCTATGGGGAGAGGCTGAGGGAGCTGGGATTGTTTAGCCTGGAGAAGAGGAGGCTCAGGGGTGACCTCATCGCCCTCTACAACTACCTGAAGGGTGGTTGTAGCCAGGAGGGGGTTGGTCTCTTCTCTCAGGCAACCAGCACCAGAACAAGGGGACACAGTCTCAAGCTGCACCAGGGGAGGTTTAGACTTGAGGTGAGGAGGAAGTTCTTCACCGAGCGAGTCATTCATCATTGGAACGGGTTACCCAGGGAGGTGGTTGAGTCGCCGTCCCTGGAGGCGTTCAAGAGGAGATTGGACGTGGCACTTGGTGCCATGGTCTAGTCATGGGGTCTGTGTTGATAGGTTGGACTCGATGATCCTCGAGGTCCTTTCCAACCTAAGTTATACTGTGATACTGTAATGTATTTTGCTTTTGTGGCTGGATCCTTATAGAGATAGCACAACTTAAACACGTCTCCTGTTCCTGGAAGGGCCATTAAGATCTAGTCACTTTAAGAGGTGACAAAGAGAAGCTGGGGGAAAGCAATATCAGAGGCAGAGCCCTCACTCAGGTTGCACAACCAACTGAGAGGAATTGCAAAGTGCAGATTCCACCTCCTCATTACCCATCCATTTGAGAACAGACTTTTAAACAAGTGACATATAAGCAGTTGGAAAGAAAAGAAGAAAACAATACCACAAATTCTTTACTGATGCCTGTATTGTACCAGCCTAGTCCCATCACTCATCTTGCCAGCAGCTCAGGTGAGCAGCGAAAATTAATACAGCAGTAAACTGGACTCGTTTCAGTGTTTTCCTTTCTTTCTTATTTTTTTTAAAGGTTTGATTGTGGGTGGGTTTTTTTGCGTGTGTGTTTTTCTTAATGAGTGCAACATTTTCTGAATTCTGTCCTCCACACTCTGCAATTCTAGATAGCATTTTCCAATCAGAACTGTGCAAGAAGAACCTATAATTCATGGGGCTGGAAGACATATTTGGGGTCCAGATAGAATAACATCTCCAATACTGAGTTGAGGGAGCCTCAATAGAAACTAGATACCCAAAAAAATATACTAGGAACTTTGACACTGGAAATCACACTTTGTGTTTTTATGTGTTAAAAATGTGTAAATTGTTACTGTCACATTACCCAATATTACAGCCATACCAGTGAATGAGTGGCATGTGATACAGGCAGGAATTTGAGCCAGTATGTGTTTCATCTGAGCTCCAGTTCTGACTCCTCTTCTGCTATGACAGAAATAGGGCTGGATGGCTCCAGATCAGCCTAACTTAACAGAGCTGGTCACCTTGGACTGTTTTGAGACAGTCTATACTGGCAAATATACAGAAAATGGAAGGACTAGGATGACATGGTGCTCTGGACAAGAAGAATGGGCTTCTCATGTTGTTGTGAAAGCATGGACAGGGGCATGGATGATGATGTTGATCTGAACATCCTCACTGAGGCAAATGCTCTCTATACACACAGGGCACACCAGTTACAAAGGGAGGATACAGCAACTTCTCATTCTTATCCACCATTTGTGATGACATAGCCATCAGCCCATAATTCTGTGTGAAAGAACAAACCCTGTAGCACAACCAGATCTTGTTCAGAACAACATAGGATGCATGAAAGATTTTCTCATGGATGCAAGAAAAATGCAGATCCTGACTCCTCTCTGGTAGTCTACCTCCAATGTTTTCAGTTGGCCTGGTGTGGCACACAACATGTGCTGTCACAGTTGTGAGATTTAAGAAAAAAGTCTACTTCAGACATGAAAGCAGTTGTTCCTCAAACAACAGGCTACACTTCTCTAAGCCATTTTCCACTCACCACCATGTCAGCATTTTAAATCCAAATCTCAAATAAATGCTGTTTTAAAATTATATTTAATCTTGTATTTCTTAATTATCCTTTAAGAGTCATTAGAAGAAAGGCTTACAAACCTTAAAATGAGATCTTAAAACCTCACTAGATGGAATGATTCTTACCTAGAAATGAAACGCAGACTTTACAGAAAGTGTGAAACTGGAACTTGCTGGCAGCTTCCAGTAGGGTTTTTGCATTTGCTGAATCTATGATCAAAGAACATGTATAAACAAACTCCAGGAGTAATTCCAGGACATCCGCAGTGAGGTTGGACATGGCCAATTCCAGCTTCTCCCCGCTTCTGCTACTGTCTCGTGGTGACCTGGTAACAGCAGACAATTAAATTATGGACATTACACCACCCCCATTTTGTTGGCATTTATTGATTAGTGAGGGCTAGAAAATTGCTTTGCACCTCATTATATCTCTCCATTATTTTTGTTTACAGAACTGAAGAATATGAATTTTAAAATAACTGAACTTAAAAACTTTAACTGGATCTGAAAAAGAAGAGTCTTAAAGCAAGTCTTTTGAAAAATCTGTTTATTGCTATTTGCACTTTCATGCAAAAACAGTTGCAAAAGAAAAGGAAAGGAAAGAAAGAAAAAGAAAAATGAATGAGCCAACATTAATGAAAATGAGGAACAATATTAGCTTTCAAAGGGAAACAATATATTTTAACATCTTGGTTAACATCTCATCTTCTGTGTATAATGTAACTGTTAAGGGAAAAACACTCTCCAATTTCAAGAGAAAAGGTCATCTACTTTTGGAGAAATCCAGCACTGGAATAATTTTAAATGTCATGGGCATTTAAGGATACATTTAAAGACCTTTTCATAAAATAATAATAAAAAACATTTTTTTTCTCTTTAGCATGAACTTCTCAGTATGTTATATTAAAGTATTGATATGATATGCATAGACAGATAAATATATGTTCATTCTAAAAATCTATTGTTCCCTTTTAGGCATTAAAAAAAGGAAGCCCTTCATGGCAATTGCTTTGAAAACTGAATACAAGACAAGATAGACAGATAAAATGGTTAGAGCAAAGAAGGGAGAGGGGGGAAAACAACAACCAGCTCTGCCACAGGAAGCCAGCAGCCATCCTCTAGGAGTTTCATGACTGTGGCCTATGGTTTTTCCTGCATGAAGTGCTGAACAATTTGGGGATCAAAGTATCTCCTGCATTTGAAGTGTGGATTCGTGCTTGTGAAATTATCGGACAAAAAGAAAATTATACTGAATCAAAGTAATGCATGGTTGGCTGATGTGTCTGCAACACTAAAGACAGGTTACACCTGAAAGACAAAAACAACGATAAATTTGGTAACATCAAGGAGGGGAGGGGGAATCTGTTGGAGTAAGAAAATAAACTCTTTTAATGGTTAGGACCATCCAGCACCTTTTCACAGAAACATGAGCTTCTAGTCACTGGACACTCAACGTCTCCTTGCTCCAATTCTGCTAGAGTACTTCCAAAAGCCATTGCACAGGTGACACAAAACCGGTACATGATGCTGCATGACTGATAAGGACTGGCCAAAACATCACTATTCACAGGCAATGCCAGCTTTAAGCAAGAGCAAGAATACTACCAACTTCTTGGATTGACAAAACTGCCTAGAAAGGTCAGACCTTTATTAACATAATGGAGGAAAAATAAAGATCGATCTTCTTCCCTCATGACAGTCCACCCACCCTGAAATAATTTGGGGAAATGCTTACAATTTGCAGTGGATGCTTTGCCACTGGTCTTCCATTGCCAGGATGAGAGGAAATGGCCTCAAATTGCACCAGGGGAGGTTTAGATTGGATATTAGAAGAAATTTCCTCACTGGAACAGGCTCCTGAGGGAGGTGGTTGAATCCCCGTCTCCAGAGATGTTTAAAAGACACACAGATGTGGTGCTAAGGGATGTGTTTAGTACCATACTTGGTAGAGATAGATAATACTTGGACTTAATGATCTTAAACTACCTAGATGGTGTCCATTATCAGAGTGTAAGAGCACCTTGTAGTACTTAACTTCATATGCTTCTCTAAGGTAGAGAACAACGATTATCCCCATTCAAAAAATGAAACTAAGGCACAATGAAACAAAATCACTTGGCTATGATTATACAGAATTGTCAAGGGCAAAGTGAGGAACTAACCCACATTTTAAAAATTCTAAATACTGGACTATCCCTTTGCATGGGAATATGGGTTGGCTAGACCGTGTTCCACAAGCGGGTGGGTAAGAACACATTGATCATGATACCTGTGGCACCCCTACTTGCACAGAGATGTGTACACTATCCTGAATCCTTATGCTTTATCACACCACAATGTTCTTTCTGATCTCTTGTATATCGATTCATTTTTTTCACAAGGTAGAAAACCTCAGGTGTCAAAACAGAAGAGTTGTCATTTCCTAGATCATCTAGAAGATGTCAGAAAAAGGCTGTGTTTTGTTTGTTTCTCACAGTCTTACACTAATAATATGTCCTCATATCACATTTATCTCCAGTTGTGCACACAACTGGTGCTACACCCTAGGCTATTGAAATGCCTCCTAGCATCAAAGTAATTCTTGCTGAATTGCTTTCACAAGCATTTTGTACCTGAAAGTAAGTTCATATTCATGTGGGCTGGTTAATAAGGGCATTGCCTAAAACCTAAGTGAGATTTGGAGGTACCCAGCAAGTGACAGAATCATGGTCTTTGCACTGTGGGAAGCTCCACCAGAAGCAATTATTTATTTAACATCGCTAATTGCACTGTGCTGGTGATGGATGCGGGAATGACTGCACACGATCCATCAGGAATCACATGTTCTCACCCAGTGCAGAGACCAGCAGGCACAAATGAAAGGATGATGTGACACCAGCGTCAGTGTAGACACATACCCATGTTAGCAACAACTGCAAGCTGCTATTTTTCAGAATAATTATGTTGCAAGAAGGGGCCGCTACAACGACCAATGTGATCAGCGGAATCCAACTTTATTGAGCATCAGACACATCTTATATACAGTTTGCTATCACTATGTCTACTTGGTAACATATTACTGGTTACAGGTTACATGTCAATCCCACCTCCTGCAGTTTTAACATCCTGCTTTCCTGCCAGACGGGCAAACAGATATCTCCTGTTTCAAGTCCCCTACTTGTTTGCGACCCTCTTGATGATTCAGCTAGATCCATTGTTCTGTGGCATTCCTCATCTTGGCAGGGCGCCAGGCTGTCCTGCAGGCATCCCTTATCTTATCAGAAGACCAAATGGTCCCGCAGACCTCTTTCCTTTTCCCACTGCCCCACATAATTAAGTAATAATCTCTTTTACTTTGTAATACACCAAGCAATAAACTGCTGCTGCAATTGATTAAATGCCAAAGAAAAGCTAAGGTGTTTAATCAATCACTAGAGCCACTTACAACAAGTATAATACAAAGCTACAGAGATTATTGATATTACACAATGAGCCAGAAATGGGAAAGAAAATTATCCGTACTCATTCCTCTGCAGTGCCTTGAATGTGTTGTGCTGTTTCGCTTGTTCTTTCTTAGCAGTGAGCTCTCAGCTCCACATTTAGCTGGACCAAGTACTTAGGGCAGGCTTACAACCTGCACAGGGAAACCACAGCTACCCTGGTTTCATTGTTGGGAATCTGGCTTGGTATGGGCTGCAGAGTGGAGAGAGAGTTAGACAAAGGAGGTTCTAATGGACTGAAAGTGAGGACTTGAAGAAAGAGAAGAAAATAAAGTGAGGAAATACTGATGTGACTGAAGTGGAAAATTCATCAATCTCTTCTGAAAATGATTAAAAAATTAATCAGGTTGCCATATTCCCTCTCAAGCCTGACTGTTCCTGTTTTCACAGGTATTAAAGTATTATAAGGAACTGTGTAGTTATACTTCATCTATTTGGGATGGAGCTTTCTCATAGGTACTCTAGAGGAACTGCAGTGAAGTGGCTAAAGATGCATTACTAGAATAGAATTTAGTTCTGTAAATGCAGTGGATTGGGGAAAATCTAAATGAATGAACACAGCTGTGCAACAAAGATCTCATCCTGTATCACATCAGGAGGAATTTTCTCAGCTGCATTGGTAGATGCAAGCATCTAGTGATGAACAGAAAAGTCTCATTAACAGAATAACAGAGTTGATAAGAATTCTCTGCTTGTTAGCTGAAATGCTGGAATGCAGGGAGGGGGAGAGGGGTTGGCAGACAGCCTTTGGATAGATAAGGAATAGCAGGATTTTTCAGTGATTTACTTCTGTTAGTCTTGGACAAGATGATCTTTTGTATAAGATAAAGGACACCTACATGATATGTATACTTCTGCTATTTTAGATAGATAAGCTTTGTATAGATAGGAAGCATCTGGATAGATAAGCTTTGTATAGATAGGAAGTATCTGGATAGATAAGCTTTGTATAGATAGGAAGCATCTGGACCCCTGTCATTATAGACAGATAACTTTTTGTATAAAAGCTTGCCCAAAACTCTCTGAAGACGCACAGGTCTTTTGAAATGATTCTACCTGTGTCAGGCGCGCCAGAATAGAAGCATAATACAAGAAACTTACTGAGTCTCTTGTGTGTCATTCTCTAAGTCAATTTGGCGACCGCGGCAGGACGACTCTGTTTGGCTGCAGGACCTGCTGAGGAGCCGGGCCTCTCAGGGCCCGCCGAGAAATTCTCGAGGAGAGCTCCGCTGCTCATCAGATCGCTGCAGGGACAGACAAGACTGCCAGCACAGAGAAGGTATGCTTCTATGAAAGGGGTAGCTCCGTAAGTCGCGAGGGGACGCCCTGCGCGGGAGAGAGGCATTTATTGCACCCCTAGGTAAAAGAGCTCTTGGGTTGGGACCAGGGGGGTCCCAAAGGTAACTATAGGCATTGTTTATGTATCATGAACATTGTTTGTAGTGTGGGACCAGGGGGGTCCCAAAGGGAATTATAAGTATCGTTTAAGTGTGTGAGGGGCCAAGAGGGTCCCTAAAGAACATAAAATACTAGAGATTTTGAATGTGTGGCTGAGTGTGTGTGGCCAATAACTGTGTGCTAAGGACCGGTCATTATTGTTGTAGTTGTATTTGTATTTGTTTTGTGTTCTGTGTGCTGTAAAAAGAAAGTACTGTGTTGTATTGTGTAAAATGGGAGGGAGACAAAGTAGTGAGATCCCAAGACATAGCCCACTTGGTTGTATACTTGCCCACTGGGGGGAAATTGGAGGCCCCCCAGGAGGGTCAACAAATCAAAAGACTCTAATTAAATTTTGTACCCGGTGGTGGCCATTATATAAATTAGATGGTGGAGAGAAATGGCCTGTAAATGGGAGTCTGGAGTATGATACTTTACTGCAATTGATGTTGTTTTTAAGAAGAGAAAAGAAATGGGATGAGACAATATATGCTGATATGTTTTCTATCTCCGAGAGCATCCGGAGTTTCAAAGGGACTGTGGTGTTAGAGCTCCCTCAGATCCAATGGTTTTGGCCCTTGAAAAAGAAAACAAGGCCAAGAATAAGCGGCAGACACAGTTGAAAAGGTGTTGCTCTGCGTGTAGTATAGGGCAGAGGTGTCTTAAACTTGAGGAAATAAAAGACCTGCCTGAATTTTATCAATCTCCAGGAAAATTGCAAGAGGTAGTGACAGAGAGTTCGGAAAATAATGTCGGAGGTTTTGGGAGTGGCAGCAATTCAGATAGTGATACTGGAGTAAGTTCCCAGAGCTATGTTCAGGGAAGCCCAGTGGCAAGAAGGACCCGAGGACAGCAAGCAAATGCCCTGGCTTCCCAGGTACTCATTCAAGCCCCCCTGCGACAAGCAGTAGGGCCTGAGGGGGACCCAGTCTGGATTAAGGTGCCTTTTACAAGTCATGATTTGGATAGTTGGAGAGAAAAGGCTAAAAATTATCGTAATGATCCCACAGGGACAGCTACACATTTTCGATTCATGGTTAGGCAGCACAATCCAGACTGGGATGATATCCAGTTATTATTAGAACAAATGACTGAAACAGAGAAACAATTAATTGAAAAACATGGATTGGAGCTAGCAACAGAAAGAATTCAAACCCGGGGGGCAAACATTGGAGATGTATTTCCACTCCAAAATCCGGAATGGAATACAAACAATGCGCTGCAAAGGACTAGATTGGAGGAATACCGGGAGTTTGTAGCCAGGGGAATAGAAAAAGCCATTCCGAAAGCAATTAACTGGTCTGTGTTATACTCAGTCAGACAAGGACCTGGTGAATCACCCTCAGAATTCTTGGATAAGCTGAGGGAAGTCATGAGGAAAAACACCTCTCTTGACCCCGGATCAGAAGTAGGTATACAACAACTGGTATCCCTATTTATTGGCCAATCTACTAGTGATATCAGAAAGAAGCTGCAAAAGTTGTCACCCCTGCAGGGAAGAGATTTAGAGGCACTTTTGGATGTAGCATGGAGAGTATTTTCTAACAGGGAAGAAGAAAGTAGGAGAAAAGAGAAGAGAATGTTGGTAGCAGCGTTGCAGGAAAGGAAGGAGACTAAAGGGACTAATAGAGTGCGGTTGGAAAAGGATCAGTGTGCGATTTGCAGAAAGAAGGGACACTGGAAAAGAGAATGTCCAGAGAGGAAAAAGAAAAATAGAATACAGGCACAACTAGAAGAGGATGATTAGGGAGGACCGGAGGAGACTATAAATACCCTAGCAGATTCTCTGGTTATAATGAAGCTAGGGAACAAGAAAATAAACTGGAATTCCTAGTTGACACAGGAGCAACCTTTTCAGTCTTAAATCAAGCACTGCTGCCTCTGGATGAGAGCTATGTTTCTGTGGTAGGGGCTACAGGTCAAACTGAGAAGGCATATTTTTTAAACCTCTTAAATATAAATATGGTAAAACTTGGGGCTTACATAAATTTTTATATATGCCAAATGCCCCAAAGTCATTGCTGGGGAGGGATTTGTTGGAAGCATTGGGAGCTGAAATTAAATTTAGTAAGGGAAGGTAGAATTCAGAGTAAGGGAGGAACAGTTGATTGAGGTTTTAAGTCTTGCATTAATGAGCCCTCAACAAGAGAAAAACGGAATAAAAGAAAACATAAAAGATCAAGTATATCCTGGGGTTTGGGACACTGAGCAGCCTGGAAGGGCCAAAAATGCCCTACCTGTGATAATAGATCTTAAGCCTGGAGCTCAACCTGTTAGATTAAAACAATATCCTTTAAGGAAAGAAGATAGGGAAGGAGTTTTGCCTATTGTAGAAAAATTCTTAAAGTATGGGCTGCTAACAGAGTGTGAATCAGCTTACAATACTCAATTTTACCTGTAAGGAAACCAGCTGGAGGGTATCGGTTAGTGCAGGACCTAAGGGCTATAAATAAAATAACAAAGGATATCCACCCTGTGGTGGCAAACCCATATACCCTCTTGACTCAATTGAGAACAGAATTAGAATGGTTTACCGTCTTGGATCTAAAGGATGCCTTTTTCTGTTTACCCCTGGCCCCTGAGAGCCAGCCACTGTTTGCCTTTGAATGGGAGAACCCAGAAACTAACCGAAAGTGTCAATTAACTTGGACAGTCTTGCCCCAAGGATTTAAGAACAGCCCTACTGTCTTTGGAAATCAGCTCGCAAAAGAATTAGAAAAGTGGAACAGGCCAGAAGGCAACAGATTTCTGCTACAGTATGTAGATGACATCCTGCTGGCCACCCAGACCAGAGCGCAATGTGAAAGCTGGACTGTGAGTATGCTGAATTTCCTGGGACTTCATGGGTACCGAGTTTCCCCGCAGAAGGCCCAAATAGTACAGCAACAAGTAACCTACTTGGGATATGAATTAACAGCAGGACAACGAGTGCTGGGCCCTGAAAGAAAGGAGGCCATCTGTTCTATTCCACTTCCAAACACAGTAAAGGCACTCCGAACCTTTTTGGGAATGACAGGGTGGTGCCGGTTGTGGATTTATAATTATGGCCTGCTTGTGAAACCCCTCTATGAATTATTGAAAGAGATTGATAAGGACTTGCAATGGAATGGAGAAGCTGAACAAGCTTTCCGTACCTTAAAGAAGGAATTGATGAGGGCACCAGCACTAGGCCTACCTGATGTCACTAAACCTTTTTTATTGTATTCCCATGAAAGCCAAGGGATAGCACTCGGAGTCCTAGCACAAACCTTAGGACCCTACTGAAGGGCGGTGGCATACCTCTCTAAACAACTGGATGAGGTAAGCAAGGGATGGCCAGGATGCCTGAGGGCTGTGGCAGCAGTTGCAATTAATATTCAAGAGTCTCGAAAGTTCACAATGGGGCAGAAGATCACAGTCCTAGTATCACACACCAGCTCTGCTGTTCTAGAAGCCAAGGGAGGACACTGGCTGTCTCCACAACGATTTCTTAAATACCAAGCCATCCTAGTGGAGCAGGATGATGTGGAAATTAAAGTTGCTAACTTTGTCAATCCAGCCTCTTTCCTCCAGGGTGGTGATGGAGAACGAGTTATTCATGATTGTTTGGAAACAATTGAGGCCACTTATTCCAGCAGACCTGACCTGAAGGAAGAATCCCTAGAAAAGGCAGACCATAACTGGTACACCGATGGAAGCAGTTTTGTGATCCAGGGAGAAAGAAAAGCTGGGTACGCTGTAACTACAGGAGAAGAGGTAATCGAGGCAGAAGCCCTACCAAGTAACACCTCCGCTCAAAAGGCAGAGATAATAGCACTGACCAGAGCTCTTGAGCTTTCCCGAGGGAAAAGTGCAAACATATGGACTGACTCCAAGTATGCCTTTGGGGTGGTACATGCCCATGGAGCCATTTGGAAAGAAAGAGGACTGTTGACATCTCAAGGAAAAGGTATTAAACATGCAGAAGAAATACTGAGGCTGCTAGAAGCAGTGCAGAAGCCAAGCAAAGTCGCCATAATGCACTGCAAAGCACACCAAAAAGGAAATACTGGTCAAGAAAGAGGCAACAGACTGGCAAATGAAACAGCTAAAAGGGTGGCCAGGGAGGGGAGGAAGGTGTCAGAGTTTGTTTTGATCCCAGATGGTAAACTGTCAATTGAGCAAAAGAGCCAGAACCTGTGTATAGCACAGAGGATCAGAAATTAATTAAAGACCTTTTGGGAATAGGACAGGAAAGGGCTGGGCCAGGACACCGGATGGGAGATTAATCATTCCCACGAACCTTCTCTGGGCTTTTGTTCAGATGGAACACGCAAAGACTCACTGGGGAACAGAAGCCCTGTATCGAAAATTGGTTCAGGAGTGTATAGCACGGAAATTATACACCACGGTCGAACAGGTAACCCGGCAATGTGAGGTGTGTCTTAAGGCTAACCCCAAAGTAAGAAGAGGAGTTAGACTGGGACAAATTAGCAGAGGAAATTATCCAGGACAACAATGGCAAATTGATTTTACTGAGCTCCCAAGAAAGGGGGGATACAGGTACCTATTGGTACTCACTGACACCTTCTCTGGTTGGCCAGAAGCATTTCCCTGTCGCACAAACAAAGCACGGGAGGTTACTAAGGCAGTGTTACAAGAGATAATACCTCGTTTTGGGGTACCTGCTGCTATTTCCTCAGACAGGGGACCTCATTTTGTGGCTAAGGTGGTACAACAGGTGAGCAAAATTTTAGGGATTGATTGGCAACTCCACACCCCCTACAATCCACATTCGAGTGGGCAAGTGGAGAAAATGAACCATTTAATCAAAAACCAGATAGTAAAAATTGGACAGGAAGTAAACCTTCCTTGGCCACAAGCATTACCAATTGCCCTGTTGCGAATTCGAACTAAGCAAAGAATAAAGGAAGGGTTGAGCCCATTTGAAATCCTGTTTGGAAGACCTTATGTAGTAGGAACTATGGACCCTTCTGAACCAGGGCAATTTAGAGAGGAAATGTTGAACAAGTATGTTCAGCAAATGTATAAGAACCTGAGCATTGTTAACAAACAGGTGATTGGAACCAATGTGAGAGGGTTAGACAGACCAGTCCATGATGTGGAACCTGGAGATTATGTCTATGTCAGATCTCTTTCAGAAAACCCTCTGGAGCCCAAGTGGACCGGACCATATCAGGTGTTATTGACATCCTTCACAGCCATCAAAATCAAGGAACAAGCTGCTTGGATTCACCACACCAGAGTCAAGAAGACTTCAGCAAGAGAATGGAAACTCGAATCTCAGGGACCCCTGAAGCTCAAGCTGTATCGATAATCGTGATTTGTTTGTTGGTTGATACTATTGAGGGATGGGAAGGAAATAGGTACTGAAATGTTAGTCAAGAATTGGCTTTGTAAACTAATCTCCCTAACTGTTGGATAATACTACTGTTAGTTTTGATTAAGATAATGATGTGTACTGGAAAGAGTAGTGTAGAATCCTACCATAAGTATAAAAATTATAAACTCAGGCATGAGCTGGAAACAGGACATTATTTTAAGAAAATATAGTATAGGAATATACTCTTGGCTGTAAGAAAGGGGGGAATTGATGAACAGAAAAGTCTCATTAACAGAATAACAGAGTTGATAAGAATTCTCTGCTTGTTAGCTGAAATGCTGGAATGCAGGGAGGGGGAGAGGGGTTGGCAGACAGCCTTTGGATAGATAAGGAATAGCAGGATTTTTCAGTGATTTACTTCTGTTAGTCTTGGACAAGATGATCTTTTGTATAAGATAAAGGACACCTACATGATATGTATACTTCTGCTATTTTAGATAGATAAGCTTTGTATAGATAGGAAGCATCTGGACCCCTGTCATTATAGACAGATAACTTTTTGTATAAAAGCTTGCCCAAAACTCTCTGAAGACGCACAGGTCTTTTGAAATGATTCTACCTGTGTCAGGCGCGCCAGAATAGAAGCATAATACAAGAAACTTACTGAGTCTCTTGTGTGTCATTCTCTAAGTCACTAGAAAAGTCTGGTCTCAGAAAAGCACTGACTTCTTGCCTTAAGAGTTGGAGAAAGGCACAGTTCTACCTGGGGCATACACTCCAGTTCTGTTGCTCCTGGCACAAACAGAGTATTTTTTTGGATGGAGAGCCCTTCTGCTTTGTGTTTCATGTTTCAGTCTTACCTGAAGCCAGGCAATGTACACTTATCGTCCATAGACATCATTAAAAGTGGTACATTCTGCTATTTGCCCTGCGAACTCTAAAGTTTAACCACAATGATGTCATTTTATTGGCTTTGTAATCATTGCTCATATTATAAAGGTCACACATTTCCCATTATGGCAGAAAATCAATAGCTCTCCCAATAGCCTCGGGGGAAGGGTTGCTTCTGAAGAATAATATATAATAAACAATTTTAGTCCTTACTTTATCATGGCTGTAATCTTGCAGAATAGCTACAGTAAAAATCTGGCAAAGGCTGATATATAAACTCATTAAAATTGGGAAGTGATTTAGAACAGGACTTTAAAAAAAGATTTATCTTGAGCTAAACAGCAAAGAGGCATGTTTAGGTCTACATTTAAACAAGCTGCAAAAGCTCTTCAACAACTTAATTTTACGGTAGCTGTTGGGGAATTCTTTCAGATTTACAAATTATGTGTTTCTCCAGCAAGGTGATAGACCTGAGCAACGTGCAAGCAGAACTGAAACTGCAGATAAGCAGGAAGCACAGATACACTGAATAGCTAAGAGGGGGAATTACTGAAAGAATATTTTCTATTGTTTAGAATAATTAAGTGTAGCAAAATAAAGCCAAGGCCTTTGAACATACTCTGGCTACTTATCCTTCAACTTAATTCTTAAACTAGAGAAGACCAAGGCACAGGGAACCTCTTAAAGCAAAACATGGCTTGACTACACTCTCAAATATAAATCAGAATTGGTGTCCCTTTCTGTTAACTAATATACAGAAAAGAGTGAAAACATTTAAATACTAAAAGCAGGAAAAATAACCCTAAGACCTTACCTGCAAGATTTAGGGGTGGAACTGACTCAATAAAAAAAAAATAGAGATCTTCATATTTTTGGAATTCATTTGTCCTTGAAAATAACTTCCTTACATGTAATACACACAAACAAAAATCAGAACAAGTGCTTTTATGTTTAACAGAGATGTAACTCAAGATGCAGAAAACTCTGTTGCATGTCCTGGAGTCACCATCACTGGAGGTGTTCAGGAGGAGACTTGATAGGGTGCTTGGTTGCATGGGTTAGTTGATTAGGTGGTGTTGGATGAGAGGTTGGACACGATGATCCTGAAGGTCTCTTCCAACCTGGTCTGGTCTGGTCTGGTCTATTCTATTCTATGTGTATCTATGCATTTTCCCAGCATTATCTATATCACCATATTCACAGAACAGAACTTCTGTGTGCTTCTGTTCAAAACATTGAAGAGTGAGATTTACAAAGCTGCCTTTAGAGTCAAGACAAAGTAGCTATGTAAGTGAAATAGCCCATGAATTTGTCAGTTTATGGACAACGCTGCCACCTCTGATTCAGGCTTCCCTCTTGGTTTGGCTATGCTGCCTTTAACCAGCTTGCAACATTATTTTCACTGACTAATGGTTTGGCTTTACTCAATTTTAGATTAAATACAAAAAGCTACCTATACCCAGTACAGATGCCAACCAACTCTCTGTTTACAAGCTATAGTCACAAAGTCAAAACAAATTCTGGATGTTCAAAATGGGGCCATCTGCACGGAATAAACATGAAAAATGTGAAACATTTTATGTAAATGTACATTACTGCCTAGGAACAGTTGGTTCAGATTCTTCCCAGGCTGCTTGGCTGGGAACAGGAGGACTGACAGAGTTTGTGACACCTATTTACATTCAAAGCCATATGACTCACTGTGCTGTAGACTCAGGCTACAATGTATATTTAAGATTTGTGCTCCAAAAAGGCACTGAAATAAACTATTACCTTTTAAAATAAACACACATTCAAAATTACCATTTGAGATCCTTCCCTGGACACATGGGAAAGATCTTAGAAGACAATGGCAGAGAACTAATTTTGTTCATATTTTGCTCAATGTTGTCCATACTACACTTAGAATTGTTAAGAAATAGGCAAACACTGATTCTGGTAGTGTAATACAAAGACAAATTATTGCTACCTTGACTACCTATTGTTTAGGATCTGATATAACTCAGGAATCTGAATATTCTCCACTAAAAGCACATTTGAGCTAAATGGAAGCTATAGGACTGCTGGCACGCAGGCAGGAGCTCCAGCTCCACCCTGGACTGAAGCCCATGTTTCGGGGTTAGTCCTTCCCTGCATGAATCAAAGCAATGGGCTGTCCCACTGGCCAGCTGCCTCTTAGCCTCTTCATCTTGCACCCTCCCTGGGTCTGCCCCATCAGCTTGATGGGGCTGGCTTGCTTTCATAATTAGGAACATAGATGTTTACCTTACAAGAACTGTGTTCTCATTCCACTACAGCAAAATATTTGCTACCAAAAAAGATAGGACCAAAAGAGAAAAAAACCCAACCAACCAACCAACCATTAAATTGATTTGTTTCCTGGACACCATTTCAGTGTCCAGAAAACAGGAAAACACATATTTTTATGCAAAATGAAGCACTTAGATGAAGCTACATTTTTTTCTCTCTTTCAAATTATTTTGATTACCAAAGGAAGGACTCCAAACTGGGACAGGCAGCTTTGCATGAGGCTTAAGAGTCTGTTAGCCATGTGCTCATTAGAAACTTCTGTTCAAGTCTATACAATTTACACTGAACATCTTTCCTGTGGAACATAATCCTTAAAGCATTGAAACTCCAGCAAAGGAGAGAGTGCAACGTTGCTGCATCTTAACTGTTCACTACTTGACTTTTCATCATCTTCAGGATTATTAATGGTTCAAAACTGTGAGAAACGAACTCACTGCTGAAATTTATAACCAGTTTATTATAAAATAAAGGCAACACAGCACTGGGCGCATAGCGAGTTTGCTAGAGGCACACCCTAACAACACGAGTTGAACTTATATAGACAACAAACATACATATTCATATATTAAAACGTACATATTCATATATTCCCCAACACGCACCCACCCCTCTCCATCAGGACTGAGACAAAACCTGCACTTTTGACCTGGCCAGTCTTTAGACATGTTGGCGCCTCACCTTTCTCTCCCAATACCCCACACAATACAGACCATAACCAACCAATCAGCCCAACGATTGAACCCCACGGTCCCCAGTAATTCCCCTTGCGAAAGCCAAATATTATAACCAGTTTCTCACAAAACCAACATGGCTATTTATCTTGGGAGAAGCAACAAAGACACTTCATTATATTACAGCCAATCTTCAGCTATGAACAGAAGAGACACAGCACTCTACACGGAAAGCTGTATTTTGTACGAAAGAGTTTGATTTATCATAATTGCACACTCATGAGATATAAAAGTATAGATGCCCAAACAAACCAACATGCATTTCTATGACACACACAGCAAGATCCATGTGCATACTCAGGTATCAGGTTTTTACTGAGGTATTCAAGTTTATGCAGCTGCAAGATAATCAATCATGTAAATGATGACAGGAAGGGACATTTATAGAGCAACATTATTGCAGTATGCATGTCATAAGGCACTGAATGTTCTACTAAATAGGATTTTTAAAAAATCCATTACACCATCACTTCTCCTTTGGAATTATTTTATCTGCTCAAAATGTATTGTTTCAAATCTCTGTCTTCATTATACTATCTTGTAGATAAATATTATCTTTGAGCCTCAGCCACTATCCATCTGCCTCATAAGAGAAAAATCATATACTGTAATAGTGCTATTGTATGAACTAGTAAAATAACAAGATTAAATAAATTACACTACTTAAACACAGGCTTGCAAAATTATCATGAGAATTTACCTGACCAACAAATCCATTTGCTCACTCTTTACCAACATGTTGATACAAATAATGTTCCTTGTTCCAGGCAGACAAAATTCAGCAAGACTAGTGTAACTTATTAAGGTCAAATGTTGCCAGTTTGCACCTGCTTTGTCAGAAGAAAAGCAGGAAAATTAATGGCTGTGAGCTCGGGCATGCACTAGCGGCTTCTGCTAATTTGCTATCGCAGAAATTATTATTACAAACCAAGACATGCAATTGGAGTAATGGCAAAAGCTTTTGTTCATGGACAACATGCCTCTCCAACCTGATCTCCTTCTATGATCAGGTGACCTGTCTGGTGGACATGGGGAGGTCTGTGGATGTGGTCTACCTGGATTTCAGCAAGGCCTTTGACACCGTCCCCCACAGTAAACTGCTGGTGAAGCTGTCAGCTCGTGGCTTGGACCACTACATTCTGTGCTGGGTTAGGAACTGGCTGGAGGGCCAAGCCCAGAGAGTGGTGGTGAATGGTGCCACATCCAGCTGGAGGCCAGTCACCAGTGGCGTCCCCCAGGGATCAGTGCTGGGCCCCACCCTCTTTAACATCTTCATTGATGATCTGGATGAGGGGGTCGAGTCAGTCATCAGCAAGTTTGCAGATGACACCAAGTTAGGAGCAGATGTTAGTCAGTTAGAGGGTAGAAAGGCTCTGCAGAGGGACCTCGACCGACTGGACAGATGGGCAGAATCCAATGGGATGGCATTTAACAAGTCCAAGTGCCGAGTGCTGCACTTTGGCCACAGCAACCCCATGCAGAGCTACAGGCTGGGGTCAGAGTGCCTGGAGAGCTCCCAAACAGAGAGGGACCGGGGGGTGCTGATTGACAGCCACCTGAATATGAGCCAGCAGTGTGCCCAGGTGTCCAAGAAGGCTAATGGCATCCTGGTCTGCATTAGGAATAGTGTGGCCAGCAGGATCAGGGAAGTCATTGTGCCCCTGTACTCTGCTTTGGTTAGGCCGCACCTTGAGTACTGTGTCCAGTTCTGGGCCCCTCAGTTTAAGAAGGACATCGAGACACTTGAACATGTCCAGAGAAGGGCAACAAGGCTGGTGAGAGGCCTTGAGCACAAGCCCTATGAGGAGAGGCTGAGGGAGCTGGGATTGTTTAGCCTGGAGAAGAGGAGGCTCAGGGGTGACCTCATTGCCCTCTACAACTACCTGAAGGGTGGTTGTGGCCAGGAAGGGGTTGGTCTCTTCTCCCAGGCAACCAGCACCAGAACAAGGGGACACAGTCTCAAGCTGCGCCGGGGGACGTTTAGACTTGAGGTGAGGAGAACGTTCTTCACCGAGCGAGTCGTTCGTCATTGGAATGGGCTGCCCAGGGAGGTGGTGGAGTCACCATCCCTGGAGGCGTTCAAGAGGAGATTGGACGTGGCACTTGGTGCCATGGTCTAGTCATGGGGTCTGCGTTGATAGGTTGGACTCGATGATCCTCGAGGTCTCTTCCAACCTTAGTTATACTGTGATACTGTGAAAACAAACAAAAGAGCCAGTCGTCCATACACCCTTAATGCTATTCACTGACAGAACACAATCTAACTGCTCAGTTAAGACTGTTTCTAAAGGAGAGGGCTCAGCAGCAGCCTGCAACGCTGTAGTGTCAGAGATCACTTGGAGGCACAAATCTGGCTCCCTGCTGAGACTTAAGAAAAGAAGATGATGAGTTTGAAGACGCTGGCTTAAGTGAGTAGCAAGCAGTGAAGAAATGAATAGCGAGTGCCCTTGGAAGAACAGCATTTCACGACTTAAGAGTTTTGCTAGGGACTGAGAATAAACTGAATCTCACAATGTACTAACAGAAAAGCAAAAAAACAGGGCCAACTTATTAACAGCACAGTATCTAATTTGTTTGCAAGTATCTCTGGCAGCCTAACTCAGCAAATACATGGCAAAACAGTCTGGGGCTAGAGCTACTATTTGCTAGAGGTAAATAAAAGATGCAAGCCAGTTTTGGTAGATTATATGAGAATGATGATTAAAAATAAATAAGAAAATAAAAATTTTATTCTCATAAAACTTGAACCTTACTCACTTAACCAACTCCAATCTGATTCATTTTTACTGATGCTTATTGCATCATCATAAACTAGCTTAGCAGAGAGATGGCATTATGCAGCTAATAAATGTTTCTTAGGAATGTGGTGAAATTTATACAAATAATTATCTGGGTAAGTCTATCCAAGGCTCTTTCTCATCACTGCAATGTCTAGAGGGAAAATAATAATAAAATAATGATAACCACAATTATTTTTTATTGCCACTGCTATAATTATGGTAGTGCCAAATGATCCCAATCAGCATTTCAGTAATTAGAGTTAATTCTGTCAGGCACTGGTTCTTTCTCACTCAGCTATAGGGTGTTGCTAGTGCTTTTCTATGGATGTTCAGAGCCAGCCTGTGCTCTGCACATTAATGGAAGGCAATGCATTGCAAAACCTATGGCCACAGTATCCATGGGAAAAGGGCAGGCAGCTCTTCTCACCCCATCACTCCCTGCCCACATCACCCAGCAGAACTGCTCAAAGTATTTCAGTCATCAAAGCTTAGCACTGTGCAAGCAAAAAGGGGGGGGACCGTGATCTGATACAATCACAACTTGGACATACTAATTCAAATTCAGTACCCAATGCAGCAAAGGCTAATACTTACTGATTTAAATGAAAGGAAATGAACTGGAGCTATCTGCAAGCACACTGGAGACTAGATTACCCTTCTTTTAGGGCAAGGCTGTTTTTTTTGGAAGTGGCCTGAAAATTACAACTTTAAAGAACATGGCTCCAGTTTTCATTCTTTGACCTCTTTAGACTGAAATACACCTTGTTAGGTAATTGTTCCCTTTTACCCCTAAATTTCAACAAAGTCACACCTTGTGGCCGGTTGACGTTGCCCCCTTAAGAAAGGGAATATGGTGGACGGAAGTTGGTAAACGGAAGGAATAGTCTAAACTAATTTCATTAGACGAGTGGGAGGAAGCACCTTCTGAACTGGGAGATATCCTGGGCACTCCGGGAACTTCTCGGTCACTCTTGCTTCCGCCTTTCCTTTGGGCAGCAACTCTTTTCTGTGCTGGGCTTTCTGCCAAGACTTCGGCCTTGAAGATAAGAAAAGCCAGGCCTCTATTAACTGCTTCCAATTAACACAAACTGCTTTTAACTTCTTTCTTTCTCTTTCTCCCTCTTTTCCGAACTACTCTGGGGAAAGGGGGGAGAGAGAGGGGAGAGCGGAGGTGGGGAACACCTCGGCCGAGGGGGGCTACTCTCATTTCTGTGTTACTCTGTTGTATATCTTTGTATATATTGTAGATATTGTAAATTTGTAAATATTCCCCTGCAAAATCCTACACTGCTTTGTAAATATAGCTCCACTGCTTTGCTAATTCAGCTGGTGAGTTTTTTTTTCCTTTCCCTTCAATTTTTCTTTCCCTTTAATTACAGGGGGGAGGGAAGAGGCTTCTTAGCCTTACCCCTTCCAACCCAACACACACCTCTAGACAGTGAGATGTAAGTAAATGTAGGCAGGTCACTGGGAAACACATGTTATGAGTGGCTGTATGACAGCTGCATGGTTTGCAGATAGGTCTGGCTGGAGCAAGAAAGGTGCTTAGTCTGTCATTCCTTGGATTTGTAGTTGTGCGTAGAAATTTTGTGAGCAAGAAGCTTAAACTACAGTAAACAGAGATGCTGTCAATGAAGGAGAGAGAACAGAGAAGTGCTTGGTGCCTCTGCAAGCTGCAGCCATCATGAATCTGCACCTGAAGGTTTGAAAAGACATCTTTCTGTCCTCCTTGCCACTGTTTCTCTACAGAGGTACATCAACCTGTCCCTCTTTTCAGAGCAACATCCAGTCCAATCCACTCACCCTACTAATCCATGGCCATGCTCGCCAGGCTGGAAATAGCCAGGCTGCAACGCCTGATATTGGTTTTGTGGCAGTTCCTTTGCTTGGTAGCCCAGCAACTGAGTATTTGTAAGCTGTGACTCATTTATGTAGAAGACCATACATATTTGCTTGGTGAAAACATGTTTTCCAAGGCCTGGCAGCTGCAAAATTTGAAATCCAGCAGGCAGCTCTGACAGGCATGTGGGAGTATGGTTGCTTGGCCAGGCAGAGCAAGTCAAGTGTGCTGAAAACAGAAAGCTGTTTCCTGTGCCAAGATTTTGCACCCAACATACAGCAATTATCAGTCCCTTGTTTAAGGGAAAAATGCCATCTACATTATAATTTACACTTGCACCCTGGCAGAAAAGGGCAAAGAGTATTTTATACTCCCATGAATCTCTCATTCTGATAAATTCTTTTAAATGGTTTAACAGAAACCACTGATGCTGTATGTCACTATACTCCTTCTGGCACCTGAAACAAACATAATATTTTTAACTGCCTGTTTCTCTGTTTTCAAAGAAGTGTTTTCATTCGTCCCCCCATTCATTCTGTTCTACAATGGAGTTGAAGCATGCGGATGTAGAAATCTGTTTGCTCCTCTCCTAGAGTTAAAAGCAAGGTTCTAAATAAGCAAGAAAACACAAAGAGGTCACCAAGAGTAGATTTTTCTTTCATCTGCTATTTCTCATTTTGGGCTTTTTACAAAATAAACAAGAACCAGACAGTCTGTTTTCCAGACACCTAAATGCTTTTGCAGTTTTATCAGACTGTTTCAGATGGATAGTGGCAGGTTTCTCTGTCTTGCATCCAAATGCTGCCTTTCTACACAATGGTGTAAAATGCAGAATGACATCTCTGTCTTCAGTGAGGGTATAAAGCAAAAGGAACTTGGTCCTCTCACCCTAAACGTTTTTCCTCTTCTGCCCTGCCTTCAAGTCCTCAGTGAGTATACGCAACCCTATTTTAGAAATAAAACAAAACTTCAATCTTCAGATTGCAAAAGAGGCAAGGTATTGTGGAACAGCAATTTGGCCATGAAGTCAAAGAAGTACGAACATAGCGTTACCTGATTGCACTGCATCACAGATGCTTGCTTCTTGTGACCAAATCTGTTTGTGTATGTGACTTACTGCTCTGTACTACTGGAATCAGGCAACCGGGATGACTTCAAGTGTCACTAAAATAAAATCTTGTAATGATAATGCTTGTGGGGCAGTAACTGTCTATATTTAGTAACTGACCACAAGGAAACAAAACTAAAGTCTACTTATAAAAGCCAGCATTTCAGCCATGAAGAAACTTTAAGGTCAAGTGCTTCCTATTGTTAATGTCATATTTAGTAGAGACTACAGCATTTTGGGTTAAGAAAAAGAAAGTAGCAAATTAAAATATTATGGTGATGCTTTCTTTGTTATGGAAATATCAAACAGTCCATTCATCTAGCAGCTATATTTGTCTATCCCAAACACATCTGGGGGCAAAAAAACCCCAACCAAACAAAAAAACATGCCTCTTCATGGGATTTTCCACTCCTTCCTCCCTTCCAGAACACATGCACATCTTACAGATCATTTCTTTCCTTGCCTAACCCAAGAATGGTTTAAATAAGCATGTCTGTGCTTTGGGAGAAGGACATTTTGGAGATTTTTTTGGTTTGTTTATAGATCATGATCTAATTGATTATATCTGTGTACATATATAAGCATATGCATGTGACACTCAGAAAATCATTAGTTTCTGGAAGGAATTATTTATGTACTTTTGGCCAACTATGACTGAGGCTGGTTGGCTGGGCTTTCTCTCTGGACAATGAGAAATGAGTACTTCCAGAAGGCAATTCACATTGCTTATCATTAGATGGGATGAATTACCCTATAGACATTCCCATCTTCCCTCATAACTGCACAGGAACCCTAGATAACCAGCTTAGGCTGGACTTCTGAAGAAAGCAAAAGCAACACAATACCCACAAGTCCATAATCAAAGCAAATTACCTCATCTCTCTTTTTAATAGCAAAGATGGATGGCTTTGCCCTTCACCTCAGATCTTAAACACCTATTTTATGTCAAGCTTAGAGTCTAAGATGTAAAGCCTAAACACTGACTGACTAACAGTGAGAAACGAGGACCTCTCATTGCTTTATAAGGATCTCCTACCTGCCTGCACATAGGTACCTGAATTAGGAGAAAAAGCTTCTTCTGGAAGCCCTTAAGGTGCTTCTCTTTATTCCCTATACCCTTGCTTTGGAAGTGTGATTTCTTAAGTAATTAAAATACAGGTGCAAATTAGAGGCCAAAGTCAGGCAGATTGGAAGCAACTGTGGTTGATGGTGCACCCAAAATACCTAAAGTAGCACTTAGGAGGCAGAATCCTATTTCAGCTGCTACTTATCATCCATTTTCTCCTGAAGTCTTATAAGTACAGTAATCTTGCAAGGATCATTTTGAAGAAGCTGACTAATCACATCATTTCCCTAAATGCAGATAAAGTATATCAGCTCCTTTGTGTGTTCTAGGCTTGAAGGAGCAAGCGGTAAGACCAAGTACTCAACCCCATACCTGTCATAAAGTAGGCTCAAATATTCACCCAAAAAAGTATACACTTAAAGAGGACTTTATGAAGAAAACTGAAGGAAACCTAGCACTCCCCAAATATATTTAATAATACATAAAAATGTTCCTGAGTTTTTTAGGGATAGGTTCACAGCCCAAGATGTTATTGCAATATGGCCTAATGTGGAATCAGCCTTGGGCATGCAACTATCTCCCCACATTCCCATCCCTTCCCCACACCTCACTTTCCTCCCTTTATGGGCACAGTGAAGTGGAACAGATGTCAGGAACATTTCACACCTGGTATTCCTCATACACATAATCTTTTTTTTAGATGATTTTGCACTGAAAAGGACTAAGATTACTTTTTATGGTCAGCTGCTGTTGGGAGGGAGATGAATGCCAAGTCCAAGCTTAGGCTTGAGTGCTGCACAGCTGCTGATGGGGGCTGCTTAAACCGTTTCCAAGAGCACAGTGCTAGTTTAATGCTGAGATTATACTCAGGACTGGATTAACCCAACATCAAAAGGGCCATGCTCAGAGATTCAGAAGAAAAATCACATGGAACAAGAACTTTTCTGGATGAGGACCAAAATGCTTAGCACATTGCAGGATGAATCCTTTTCTGAGAAACTATAAAGGGATTTAGAAGTGTACTCTCATTACCAAATGTTTCATAAATAAATAATTTTAGAATTACTTTGCCCAATCAAGTCTGGCTATCAGCTGTTCACTCCAGTGCAATAAAAACAATGCAT
Organism: Melanerpes aurifrons; assembly: GCA_011125475.1. NCBI lineage: Eukaryota > Metazoa > Chordata > Aves > Piciformes > Picidae > Melanerpes > Melanerpes aurifrons. The sequence continues at coordinate 773,663 of WWNC01000123.1, read as the reverse complement.
TTTTCCCCTGCTATGACTAATTCTCATCAAATATCCTTCCTTGAGATAGACATTAACTAGTTCTGTTATACTTTTTGTCTATACTTTGGGATATTTTTGAGGAGGGGATAAGTGATCTTATTTGGTTTTGAACATTTCTCCTTTATTGTTTTGAGACACAACTTGCTATTCTGCCACCAGATATCAACCCCAACACATAATGGAATCAATGACAGAACTTGAGGTTAATAATACCTAGCCTGTGGCAAAGAACAGTCAAAGTTAATATAGCACTTTCATGAATAGATCATCTTCCCATTGACATTTCTGGTAACCCATTGCTGCCTTTGTTTGGGATGGCATTAGAATTTAACCCTAGCACACACCATTTGGAATGTTCTTTATAGTCAATATAAAGAGATCTGGTTTTCTTTTTTTTTTTTTTCTTTAAGAAAACCTGCAATTTCTTGGTTTTATAATATCCCAAAGAATGCAATATAAATCACATAAAGCTTTAAGTACTATCTCAAAGGTGCCTCTAACATATCAGGAGAGGATTCTAGATGTATTTATAAACATACTGACTCTGTGATGATTTGGCATTATTAAGGGTATGACCCTGCAAAATAATTAGTGTGTCTTGCACCTTGAGTCCTTGACTTTTTTTGACTTCATTGGGGATTCTAAAAGGACCAGGCTTTACACTGCAAGTATCCTCTAAACCCCAAGTTTTTAGAAATTCCACCCCACAGCCCTGACTGCATTGCCTCACAAAGACACATTTGCTCAGTCTACAGATGAATATTTATTTTTCTCAGCTGGCAGTTTTGCAAGCTCAACTAGATATCAAGCTGGATTCTTCTTATTCAAGCATCATCATCAGTAATAAAGGGATTTGTGCCTTGGGTACACCTGTGCAACTGCATTAGCCTTCATCAAGGTTACATGTGTGTGACTGAGGTTATATATGAAAGATAACTGGGATAGAGTGACCTGACTGCAGACACAAATCAGCCTGTGGAATATTTATTGCTGCTGATGATATGAAAGAAGGCAAAAAGTGGTGAGGTTGGCATATGTGCTAAAATTTGCACTATTTTTTCTTGTAATACCTATGAGCATTATGTGAGTAGCTGAAAGACAGTAAGTGCTTAAAACTAGGGTTTTGTTTTCATAGTCTCTTTTCTGAGCATTTAAAAAGGGTTGGGGTTTTTAATTTGTTTTAAATGAATTCTTAGCAGAGTAGTGTTCAGTTTAAGTATATCTCCTTCTGATAACTAAATCATAAAGCAATGAGATTTCTCAGTGTGCTTCTAGAAATGGATGCTTCCTGGTGACTTCTGCAAACCAGCAGTCGTCTTCACAGCAAAACCCAAATTGCAGTCTTTGGCTAGTCAGTCATTGGATTTCTGTAAGTTGATGCTAAGATCTTTCTTTCCCTGTAGACCTAACTCTCTATCACCCTAGAAAGAATATATTGTAGCCTTAACAATTAAATGATAATGAGCAGACAGAAGAGAAAGCGCAGGAGAGATCTGGCATAGCTACAGTTAGCAATCATTAGATTTACAGAGGGGAAAAGGCATGCTTCCTAGGTCAACATATTTTTTATGAATAATTGATAAGGCAGTCAGCACAGTTACATCATAGAAATGTAATATATATCCATAATTATAAAACCAGCTTTCTGCAAAAGGACATAATACACTGTAAGGAGATACCAACCAATATGCCATCCTGAAATAAAATACAGTCACTATTGTGTTAGTTGGCAAAATTTAAATACAGGATTTGAAGCAAGAAAAATGTTCTTTAATCCCATTTTTTAGCACAGTCCAGGCTCAGTCTGCTTAGGAAAATACTGCAAGGCAAAATCAGCAGCTATATTAATTTGCTGATGATTGAGAGAAAAATGAATGTTATCCTTGTGGTTTGTTTTTTTCCCTACTTGCTACTCTAACTTACTAATAATACAAGAGTACAGATTTATTCCTATGTGAGTATATTAAGCATACAAATTGAAAAATCAATGTAATGGAAAAAAAAGATTATCATGCACTGTTTAGAATCAATCGACTAGAAACAGACGGGGGGGGGAAATGCAATGGTGGAGACAGGATGTTTAGAAAATGTACATACTGTACCTACCCTGAGCTAGACTGTTTGTAGGAAAAACCCCTACCCTTAGTCTAACATGCAGACTGAGCTATATTTTGACCAGAAAATCATCTTACTTCCAATCTTTTACAAAGACTTTTTGTCTTTTAAAAGTCCCCAAATAATAAAAATATCAATCCCTTTGCCCATAAAAGCCACACAAAGCATGTAACAAAATATTCAGGGGTGAAGGGATTATGATATTCCAAATGCTTTATTAGCAAGATGTCTCAGCATTGTGCACCAGAACGCTGATGGCTTATTGTAGCCCGAAGGACAGACTTCAGTCATATGTGACAGAGTCCCTTGAAAACATCGATAGCAGTTGTTTTTAGTTGTGGTCTGAATCACTGAATCACCATTAGCAGCTGAGTTTAAATCTTAAGATGGTGGAACACTTTCTTCAGCCAAAACTGGCCTCTACTCATCAGAAATAATTACACTGTATGAGTCAGATGTGTAACAAATGGGTCTGAGTCTCAGTTTGGAAATACATTCAGAGGAGGTGGAAAGAATGGCTACTGGCTCTGTGACAGGAGATTCAATCTTCATAAACCTGCAAGAGAGGGGAGGAAAAAAAAGCGACACAAATGCGCCCTACAAAAGAACAGAGCAGATCACAGCTGGAAGGAAGGCAAACCTTTTAATCAGGTCCTTGAAATACAAGCTGCAGGAAGCTAGAACATTTTGGTGGACTTCAAACTCTTTGCCTTCAACAATAATTTTCAGGTCTGTAAACTCTTTCGCTCTGCATTGCTGGTTCAACTCCTTCAACATTTCTGCAGAACAGAGAAGACAGACAGTGCCAGGGTTCCCATTAAGAGTTTTTTATTTTTACTTTTTAACTTTTAATATTTTCTTTTTTTTTGTAAAGTAGAGAAACAGGAAACAACTGATATTTTTGTTGGTAAGATTGGCTCAACACAGACAGTCAGAAGTTACAAACATAACATATTAAAAAAAAGAAAAAGAAAAAAGCAGGAACCAGTAGGTCTAAACAACTGAAATACATATACAGAAAAAAAGCAAAAACAATCCTAAATTTGGCAGGGTTAAAAAATGAAACCAAAATATTTCAGCATCAGCAAATCAGAAACATAGAGAATGCATTATCACAGAAAAGTTAAAATAATTTGTTATAATAAAAATCAAGAGCTAATGAATTTCTATCCAAATGCAAATAAGTTTTGAACATACTAGAATAACATTAGTAAAAATATGGTATTATGATGCAATATGAACTGGATATGGATCAAAACAATAAAACCACAAGACCTGCAAAAATAACTTATCCTCAACATAGTAAAAATGTGTTAAGCCTCTCAGTTAACAGAACAAAACAGTACTTCTAAATAATTTATAAATTACAGTGCATTTAAAACTAGCCAAATTACTAATGCATCTTGCAATATACCTTAGCTATATAGACTACAATTGTATATGCTTCAGAATTAGCTTAAAAGCATCCTTATGATTAAAAATAATCTCATGCAGAGAATAAATTACTGCCTTTTATAGCAATTCCCATTTTTTACACTCCAAGGGTTTTTGCCATCACAGCATTTTTATTTTTTAGCCTTCAATGGCTTCATTTACAGCAACAATCAACTTTCACACATCATGAAAGAATCATAATGATTAAAATAACCTATGAAAGTATTTCCATCCTGCAATAAAGCACCTACCTTGCATGATGGCTCCTTTTATAAAGCCTATTGGTACTAACAGAATGAAATAATAGCATGCCACGTCTTCATGTGTGGTTGTGAACTATTAAGCAACATACAAGCTGGCTAGAGTTTTAAGGGTAAGATTTCCATTCAACTTTGCAGACCAAAGTGGCTATCAAGATGAATAATATACTTTTCACCTTGGCAATAGCCTGGCAGTTCAGAAGCCAGTGACCAAGATGATAAAAGAGCTGATTTTAAATATTAAAGGATTTTGGGTTTTTTTATGTTTGTAATAGGTCAAGGTTCTCATTTTCTCAGTGTAACACCCTGAACGCTTTCATCTTCAGACAAATCTGTAAATCAACAACAGCTCTTTACATGGAGTCCTTATATAAAGTAAAAAGGACCTGAATAGTGTGTAACTATATCTGCATTTAATGCCACTGTTGGGCTTGGGCATTGGGCTACCAAAGCATTGCCAAAGGGCCTTATGGTAAAATGAAGACCCAGATAATCTTTATGTTCTTCTGCTTTCCAAGTGAAATTCATCAGGAATCTTTCCAGCAAAGCACTAGTGGTTAAACAACATGAAAACATGCAAATACACAACTGTTGTATGAAAAGAAATTGAAGTTTTCCCAAGCCCCAACATCTGTGGTGCACATTTTTCAGGCCTAAGTAAATAAATGTCACCTTGCACATTTATGTCTATTTAATGGAAGCACAGTAGTGTCTGAAAGGCTAATTATTCTGTGTGAAATGGGTCAGTGCTCTCCTGAGAGCAAGCAGATCATTAGAGAGGGCACAGAAATAACAGCAGGCTTGTGTCAGATCTATAATAGGGGAAAATAAACCATTCTGTCATGTGGGTGCTATAGCAGGGACTATTTTTAACAAATTCATCTGAGCTGAAGTACAATGATACGTTTTGAGAAAAACTTAAAATGGAAGCTGAATGTTCACTCTTCTGCAGGAAATTTTCAGGCTTTTGCTGGAGGTGTGGTGCCTAAAGTCTGGTTTGACCATGAATGCTTCAGGTCTCAGTAGAAGACCAAAGATGCTTTGAACACAAGGGGTGTTTTACTGATTAAGGGTCAAAGTAACTAAGGTCTCTGGTTTCAAAGGAAAAGACACTTTCTTAGCTGCATGCTTTTGGAGGGGATTTTTCTGTCCTTTTTCACATATAAATTACTTGTTTTTCATCCATTTTCCTACTTTCACTTTCAGGAACTACATTTTCCTCCCAACCAATTTTCTATCATTTTATACCTTAAAAACAGCTACTTTTCCCTCTAAACTTTCTGATAGTCTCTCATCCACTACTTAATTTTGTTATTCCCCTTTTCATATTTGCCCAACTGTCCTCCATCCTCACTTCCACTTTCCCCAAGTTCCTCTTCAAGATCTTTTTCTCTAGTATCTGTGGTAGTTCTTCACAATCTTCCTTGCAGAAACCTTTCAAGGCAAGGGCTCCAACGAAGTTTAAGAGTACACTTACACAAGGGGTCAATCTCCATCTCACCTCATTCCGTTTCCTCATTCTTAGAAACCAAAGAGTACAACTGTATGAAATAGGAAGGCATACATGGATCCTGTGCTTCAGGAGAGGAAACAGTTTAGTTGTGCTCTGAATTGGATAGGCATTTTCGGAGGTGTGCTCAGTGTAAGCAAGACAGTAAAGACAATCCTCAAACTCATGCTTGTGGCCAAGATTGCTGAATAACAAGACGTAAGTGCTGAGTGCTGCACTTTGGACACGGTAATCCCATGCAGAGCTACAGGCTGGGGTCAGAGTGGCTGGAGAGCTCCCAAACAGAGAGGGACCTGGGGGTACTGATCGACAACCACCTGAATATGAGCCAGCAGTGTGCCCAGGTGGCCAAGAGGGCCAATGCCCTCCTGGCCTGCATTAGGAATAGTGTGGCCATCAGGAGCAGAGAAGTCAAAGTTATAGGTAGCTTGAAGCAACTGCGCAGAGAGGTAACAACTAGATGCTAATCTGATGAAGTTATGCAGACATGCTTGGCATTGCAGTATCACAGTAGTATCACAGTATAACTAAGGTTGGAAGAGACCTTGAGGATCATCGAGTCCAACCTATCAACACAGAACTCATGACTAGACCATGGCACCAAGTGCCACGTCCAATCTCCTCTTGAACACCTCGAGGGACGGTGACTCCACCACCTCCCTGGGCAGCCCATTCCAATGACGAACGACTCGCTCGGTGAAGAACTTTCTCCTCACCTCGAGCCTAAACTTCCCCTGGCGCAGCTTGAGACTGTGTCCCCTTGTTCTGGTACTGGTTGCCTGGGAGAAGAGACCAACCCCTTCCTGGCCACAACCACCTTTCAGGTAGTTGTAGAGGACAATGAGGTCACCCCTGAGCCTCCTCTTCTCCAGGCTAAACAATCCCAGCTCCCTCAGCCTCTCCTCATAGGGCTTGTGTTCAAGGCCTCTCACCAGCCTTGTTGCCCTTCTCTGGACACGTTTGTGCCCGGTTGACGCTGTCCACTTAAGAAAGGGAATATGGTGGACGGAAGTTGGTAAACGGAAGGAATAGTCTAAACAATTTCAGTGGGCGAGTGGGAGGAAGCACTATCTGGCCTGAGAGTGAAGTGGGCATTCCCAGCACTTCTCTGTCAGTCTTGCTTCCGCCTTTCCTTTGGGCAACTATCTCTGTGCTGGGCTTTCTGCCAAGACTTCGGCCTTGAAGATAAGAAAAGCCAAGTCTGTATTAACTGCTTCTAATTAACACAAACTGCTTTTAACTTCTTTCTTTTCTCTTTCTCCCTCTTTTCCGAACTATTCTGGGGAAAGGGGGGGAAGAGAGGGGAGAGCGGAGGTGGGGAATCCCCTCGGCCGAGGGGGGTTACTCTCATTTCTGTGTTACTCTGCTGTATATCTTTGTATATATTGTAGATATTGTAAATTTGTAAATATTCCCCTGCATATCCTTCACTGCTTTGTAAATATAGCTCCACTGCTTTGCTAATTCAGCTGGTGAAGTTTTTTTTTCCTTTCCCTTCAATTTTTTTTTCCCTTTTACCTTACAAGGGAAGGGAAGAGGCTTCTCGGCCTTACCCTTTCACCCACCACATTTTTTATTGGCGCCCAACGTGGGGCAGATAATTAGTTTAATTTATTACCTGATTGATTTAGTGTTTTCCGGCTGAATTAGCAAACATGAAGGTCTTGTGGTTTGTGGAGCGATTGTTCTTTTCAATTTTTGGGGCTCTGGTTTACAGATATTGTTTGGGTTTGCTTTTGGATTACCTGGGTAAATATTTGGTGCGGACAATTTATATGTGGGTTATGTATAGAGTTAAATTATGGTATGGAAAATGTATTAATTTATTATGGCCAGTGAGATACAGGAATGTTACCTCCACCACTCTCCCAATTGAGATAAAGGGTTTTAAGATTCCGCCTGAGGAGAGAGTAACTTTAGGTGATGCCTGGGATCCAAAGGTGATTTATTTCATGTCTATAATTCTGCTGCTGGTGATAATTATCGTGTATCTCCTGATTTCTTTATGGCGAGAGAGAAGGGTGTCCAGAGCTTGTTTTGTTATTAAAACTAGATCAAAAAGAAAACGCCGTGGCTCTCGATCAGTCCCAGAGTCATCTAGTGATGAGGAAGGTGGAGAACCCGTGTCAGTCAAAAAGAGGGCTAAAAAGTTAATTGGTAAAGCAGCTCTAAATGACTTTGCTGATTCCAGCAAGCTGCCAAAGGCGGCAGCTGGTATCAACATCAGCAAGGCACCAGCAATCCAGGATGTTCCTGGACTGCATAGAAGACAACTTCCTCCTCCAAATGGTAGAGGAACCAACAAGAAATGGTGCTATGCTGGACCTTGTTCTCACCAACAGGGAAGGGCTGGTAAGCAATGTGAGGCTCAGAGATGGCCTTGGCTGCAGTGACCATGAAGCAGTTGAATTTAACATCCTCAGGGCAATCAGGAGGAAGTATTCCAAGCTCACGACCCTAGACTTTAGGCGTGCAGATTTTGATCGCTTCAGGGATCTGCTAGCCAAAGTGTCGTGGGACAAAGCCCTGGAGGGAAGAGGGACCCAGGACAGCTGGTCAATATTCAAGGACCACCTCCTCTGTGTCCAGGAGCTCTGTGTACCAACAAAGAGAAAAGCAGGTAAGAATGCTAGGAGGCCTGCCTGGATGGGCAAGGAGCTACTGGACACTATTACTTAAAAGGAAACTCTACAGGAAGTGGAGAGAAGGACGGGTAGAACAGGGGAATATAAAGGAAGCTGCCCGAGCAGCGAGAGTCCTGTTAGGAAAGCCAAAGCAGAGTTTGAATTGAATCTAGCCAGGGAGATTAGAGGAACACTAAGAACTTTTACAGGTATATTAATGGGAAGAAGAAGACTAGGGAAGGTGTGGGCCCCCTCAGAAAGGAAAATGGTGACATGGTCACAAGTGATGAGGAAAAGGCTGAGGTACTTAATAACTTCTTTACCTCAGTCTTCACTGCAAGGGCCTCTAGCCACACTCCTGACGTTATGGAAGTCAAAGCCAGGGACGGGGAGGAAGAACTGCCCATTGTGAGTGCAGATCAGGTTCGTGATCATCTGAAGAACCTGAAAGTGTTCAAGTCCATGGGACCTGACGGGATACACCCACGGGTACTGAGAGAACTGGCAGATGAGGTTGCTAAACCCCTCTCTATTATATTTCAAAAGTCATGGCAATCTGGTGAAGTCCCCACGGACTGGAAAAGGGGAAACATTGCCCCATCTTCAAAAAGGGTAAGAAGGAGGAACCAGGGAACTACAGGCCAGTCAGTCTCACCTCTGTGCCTGGAAAGATCATGGAGCAGATCCTCCTGGAGTCACTACTCGCTCAAAAGAATAGTGAAGAGGTGATTGGGAACAGTCAGCATGGCTTTGCCAAGGCAAATCCTGCCTGACCAACCTGGTGGCCTTCTATGAGCAGGTGACAACATTAATCGATGAGGGCGAGCAACTGATGTCATTTACCTGGACCTGAGCAAAGCCTTCGACACTGTCCCGCACCACATCCTGGTCTCCAAACTGGTGACACATGGGTTTGATGGGTGGACCACTAGATGGATAAGGAACTGGCTTGATGGCCGCACCCAAAGAGTGGCTGTCAATGGGTCCATGTCCCAGTGGAGGCCAGTGACAAGCGGAGTCCCTCAGGGATCAGTCCTGGGACCTGTCTTGTTCAACATCTTTGTGGGTGACATGGACAGTGGCATTGAGTGCACCCTCAGCAAGTTTGCTGATGACACCAAGCTGTGTGGTGCAGCAGACACGCTGGAGGGAAGGAGGCCATCCAGAGGGACCTTGACAGGCTGGAGAGGTGGGCACAAGCCAACCTCATGAAGTTCAATAAGAGCAAGTGCAGGGTCCTGCATCTGGGTCGAGGCAATCCCGGCACAAATAAAGGCTGGGCAGTGACTGGCTGGAAAGTAGCCTGAGGAGAGAGACTTGGGGTACTGGTGGACAAAAAGCTCAACATGAGCTCTCAATGTGCACTTGCAGCCCGCAAGGCCAATCAGATCCTGGGCTGCATCAGGAGAAGTGTGGCTAGCAGGTCGAGGAGGTGATCCTCCCCCTCTACTCAGCCCTGGTGAGACCCCATCTGGAGTACTGTGTCCAGTTCTGGAGTCCCTATTACAAGAGGGATGTGGAGGTGCTGGAACGTGTCCAGAGAAGGGCCACGAGGATGGTCAGAGGGCTGGAGCACCTCTCCTGTGAGAGCAGACTGAAGGAGTTGGGGCTGTTCAGTCTGCAGAAGAGAAGGCTCCGAGGTGACCTAATTGTGGCCTTCCAGTATCTGAAGGGGGCCTACAGGAAGGCTGGGGAAGGACTTCTCAGGATGTCAGGTAGTGATAGGACTAGGGGAATGGAATGAAGCTGGAGGTGGGGAGATTCAGGCTAGATGTGAGGAGGAGGTTCTTCACCATGAGAGTGGTGAGACCCTGGAATGGGTTGTCCAGGGAGGTGGTCGAGGCCCCGTCCCTGGGGATGTTTAAGAGCAGGCTGGATGAGGCTCTGTCCAGCCTGATCTAGTGTGGGGTTTCCCTGCCCATGGCAGGGGGGTTGGAACTAGATGATCCTTGTGGTCCCTTCCAACCCTGAATGAAACTATGAAACTATGAAACTATGAAACATGGCTCCTACTACTTCTCCTTCTTCTTCTTCTCCATCGGCCATTAACGGAGCAACGTCACTTCCGCCTACTCCCTCGGTGGGACCGGAAGTCACTGCCCCAGCAGCTGATTTATCTCAGGACCTGTCAGCTTCCATTAAGGTGGCTGTAAATTCAAACACAGCTCCAGTTAAGGTGGCTCCTTTAAAGACTAGAGGTGCAAAGGCCAAAGATGGAGAAGAAGAGGAGCTGGAGACTGATCCTGGTGAGGGGCCCTCTACTCTAAGAGATCCTGCTCAGGAGGAAGAGGTGGTTTGTTTTAAAGATCTAGCTAACCTAGTGAGATCAAAGCAGGATACAGATGAAGCTAGGAAAGCAGCTGGCAAAGGTGCTTCTCAGCTTAAAGAGATCCTTAGGAGAATGACAGCAGGATTATATGGACAAAAAGTTCAGGGAGACGATGAAGATGATATTTTGGAATGTTCTTCGCCCCGCGAGGAATTGCGAAATGTCCGTAAAGATTTCACCAGGGCAGATAAGGAACCAGTTCTAGCTTGGCTCAGTAGGTGTTATGATACAGGTGCTCTGGCTCTAACAGTTGGAGACAAGTCAGCAGCTCAGTTAGGAACTCTCTCAAGGGACAATGGAATAGATAGACATCTAGGCAGAGCTCTCGGTAAGGTTAGTCTGTGGATACGCCTTTTAATGGCGGTTGCCCTGAGATACCCTTCCCGAGATGATCTTCCATGGAATCCTAAACCCTGGACTACCATAGATGAGGGAATTAAGCGCTTGAGAGAATTTGCTGTTAGAGAGCTACTCTATGGTGAACATGAAACTCTGAATCCTGATGACATTCCTGTGGGTATTGGTCTTGCTAAAAAGATCATCAAACTTGCTCCTTCCAATTATGCAAACATTCTGGCAAGCAGAATTGTGTCAAGAAGTTATGGTGGAGCTTCTCCTACGGTTGGCCAATTCAGCGATCAAATGAGACAATTGGAGGATAGCATGACACGTGGTTCTTTGGTTTCAGCCATTGAAACTCTGTCTGGAAAAATTGAGAGTTGCATGAAGGATCTGAAAGATTCCATATCCCAATTGGCACAAAGGGATAATTTCAATTCTCCCTCCAGGTGGGTACAAGTTTCATCTGTGAGGAATACACGTCCTCCGAGGAGGTCATTCCAAAACAGGTCATTCCAAAACAGGTCGTTCCAAAACAGACCGCCAAGGCAATCACGTAGAACTATTTGGATAACTCTGCGTGATCAGTTTGGTGAGAACATGAACCGCTGGGATGGCCAACCAACTTCTAACCTTTTCAGGAGACTGAGGGAATTGCAAAGTGGCAGAACCCGAGGTAGCAATACCAGAAGGGTAGCTGTTACTTCCACAGTTCCCCAGAACGACTCTTATGGCTCCAACAGTGGCTCCAGTTATAACATGCAAAGTTATAACCCTGCAAACTATGTGCAATGCACATGTGCGCATGTTCCCCATAACTAGGGTGCCCTGCCTCCCGCCAGGGGGAGGAGAGGATAACAGAGATAATAGAATCTATTGGGATGTGTACATCCAGTGGCCTGGCACTTCGCAATTTGGAAGTACAGGGCCTTGGTTGACACAGGAGCTCAGTGCACCATAATACCATCAAATTATCAGGGATCAGAGTCTATAACTATTCTGGGAGTCACTGGTGGATCTCAAGAGTTAAGTAAGGTAGAGGTTAATATTAGTTTAACTGGTAAACAATGGAGGAAGCATACAGTTGTGACCGGACCTGATGCACCTTGTATTTTGGGAATTGATTTTCTGAGAGAAGGGCGTTTCAAGGACCCTAGAGGTTACAAATGGGCTTTTGGAGTAGCTTCAATAGAAATTGATGGACAAAAATTGAAGCTATCTACCAGACCTGAGCTTTCTGATGAATCTGCAGTTGTGGGACAACATAAGATACAGGACATTAAATTGCCGGTTGCTTCTCAGACTGTGCATCACAGACAATACAGAACCAACCGTGACTCTTTGTTGCCCATTCAGAATCTGATTCGTCAGTTGGAGAGTCAGAAAGTCGTCAGCAAAACTCATTCACCTTTCAACAGTCCAGTGTGGCCTGTGCGGAAGCAGAATGGAGACTGGCGTCTGACGGTAGACTACCGAGCCCTGAATGAAGTGACACCACCTATGAGTGCAGCAGTACCAGACATGATGGAACTCCAGTATGAGCTGGAATCCAAAGAGGCCAAATGGTATGCTACCATAGCCATTGCTAATGCATTTTTCTCTATTCCCATAGCAGAGGAATGCAGGCCTCAGTTTGCTTTCACCTGGAGAGGAATCCAGTACACTTTCAACAGGCTGCCAATGGGCTGGATCCACAGCTCAAGCATCTGTCATGCAGTGATCCACGATGCTCTGGAGAAAGGCGGTGCTCCAGAACACATCCAGTTCATCGATGATATCATCGTCTGGGGTAAAACTGCTGAGGAAGTCTTCGAGAAAGGTAACAAGATCATTGACATTCTTCTGAATGCAGGTTTTGCCATCAAACGAGACAAGGTGAAAGGACCTACCACAGAGATTCAGTTTCTGGGAGTGCGATGGCAGGATGGACGCAGACACATTCCAGTGGATGTGGTCAATAGAGTCTCTACCATGGCAAGTCCCACAAATATGCAAGAGACCTTACGTTTCTTGGGGATAGTGGGATTTTGGAGACTGCACATTCCTGGATTCAGTCAGATTGTGAAACCTCTGTATGATGTGACTCGAAAGAGAAACCATTTCCACTGGGGACCTGAACAACAAGCAGCCTTTGACCAAATAAAGCAAGAGGTAATTCAAGCAATGGGTCTGGGACCTGTCTGAGATGGTCCAGACATTAAGAACATTTTGTACACGGCTGCAAGTGAGAATGGTCCAACCTGGTGCTTGTGGCAAAAAGCTCCAGGTGAGACACATGGACGACCTCTTGGTTTCTGGAGTCGAGGTTACAGAGGTTCAGAGGCTAATTATACTCCAACAGAGAAGGAAATCTTAGCTGCCTATGAAGGAGTAAAAGCATCTTCTGAAGTGATTGGAACTGAATCACAACTTCTCTTAGCTCCCAGATTACCAGTTTTGAATTGGATGTTCAAAGGCAAAGGTTCCACACCACATCATGCCACAGACTCCACATGGTCTAAGTGGATGGCTCTGATAACACAGAGAGCTTGAATGGGAAATCTTGAAAGACCTGGTCTAGTGGAGGTGATCTCAAGTTGGCCTGAAGGTATCAACTGCGCTAAACCTCCAGAGGAGAAAGTAACTCGTGCTGAGGAAGCTCCTCCTTACAATGACCTTTCTGATGATGAAAAGAAATATGCTTTGTTCACAGACGGTTCCTGTCGTCTTGTTGGAAACAAGCGAAGGTGGAAGTCTGCAGTGTGGAGTCCAACACGCCGAGTTGCAGAGGCAAAAGATGGAGAAGGAGAATCCAGTCAGTTCGCAGAGGTAAAAGCTGTCCAGCTAGCTCTCGACGTAGCTGAACGTGAGAGATGGCCAAAGCTTTATCTCTACACCGACTCATGGATGGTAGCCAATGCTCTATGGGGTTGGCTAAAGAACTGGAAGAAGAGTGGTTGGCAGAGGAAAGGAAAACCCATTTGGGCAGCCAACCTGTGACAGGACATTGCTGATCGAATCGAGAGAATTCCAGTGAAAGTGAGACACATCGATGCTCACATTCCTAAGAGCAAAGCTACTGAGGAACAGCAACACAACCATCAGGCAGATCTAGCTGCAAGAGTTTTTCAAGTAGACATGGACTCTAATCTTGATCTCGACTGGAAACATCGAGGTGAGATATTCTTAGCTCGGTGGGCTCACGATTCGTCAGGACATCAAGGCAGAGATGCAACATACCAATGGGCTCGTGACAGATCCATAGACATTTCCATGGATGCTATCACGCAAGTCATCCATGACTGTGACATTTGTGCTGCTATTAAGCAGGCAAAACGACTTAAGCCCTTGTGGTATGGTGACAGATGGTCCAAGTACAAGTATGGTGAAGCTTGGCAGATTGACTACATCACTCTACCACGTTCTCGTTCTGGTAAGCAATACGTGCTTACTATGGTAGAGGCAAACACTGGATGGTTGGAAACTTATCCAGTTCCACACGCAACTGCATGCAACACCATTCTCGGTCTGGAGAGACAAGTCCTGTGGAGACACGGAACTCCAGAGAGGATTGAGTCAGACAACGGAACTCATTTCAAGAACAACCTTGTAAAGAACTGGGCCAAAGAGCACGGTATTGAGTGGATATTCCACATTCCCTACTATGCACCAGCTTCAGGGAAGATTGAACGCTACAACGGTTTGTTGAAGACCACTCTTAAAGCCATGGGGGGTGGATCTTTGAGAAACTGGGAAAAACATTTAGCACAAGCAACCTGGCTGGTAAATAGTAGAGGTTCAGTGAACCGAGCTGGACCTGCACATTCAGATTTGCTACGGAAAGTAGAAGGTGATAGAGTTCCTGTTGTTAGAGAAAAGAATCTGTTAGGTAAAACTGTTTGGGTATTTTCACCCTCAGGAGAGGCTAAACCTGTCCGAGGGGTGGTTTCAGCTGAAGGTCCGGGTCACACTTATTGGGTAATGCAAGAGAATGGTGAAATTCAGTGTATTCCACAAAGAAATTTAACTTTAGCTGAAAGAGGTTGACTTCGAACTGCTATACAGCTACATCGCGCCCAAAAGAAGAATCAACGAGGAATCTGCGGTGCACGAACCCTGAGAGCCCTGAGTCAACTAAGAGACCCTGAGATTTCCCTGTTTCCCTTTTCTTCGCTTCGTCGGTGAAGAAATAAACTGTTTTCCATGTTTCTCATTTTCTGATTTTCTTGGACTTTTGAATCATCTACATCTGAGCATAGCCAGAATGGACTATGAACTTTACTTGCGAGCTGTAAATATCGTCTTGGATTGGATGGACAGTATAAACAGCCAATGAAAATTGTTTAGAAGGGGTGGATTGTGCCCGGTTGACGCTGTCCCCTTAAGAAAGGGAATATGGTGGACGGAAGTTTGTAAACGGAAGGAATAGTCTAAACAATTTCAGTGGGCGAGTGGGAGGAAGCACTATCTGGCCTGAGAGTGAAGTGGGCATTCCCAGCACTTCTCTGTCAGTCTTGCTTCCGCCTTTCCTTTGGGCAACTATCTCTGTGCTGGGCTTTCTGCCAAGACTTCGGCCTTGAAGATAAGAAAAGCCAAGTCTGTATTAACTGCTTCTAATTAACACAAACTGCTTTTAACTTCTTTCTTTTCTCTTTCTCCCTCTTTTCCGAACCATTCTGGGGAAAGGGGGGGAAGAGAGGGGAGAGCGGAGGTGGGGAATCCCCTCGGCCGAGGGGGGTTACTCTCATTTCTGTGTTACTCTGCTGTATATCTTTGTATATATTGTAGATATTGTAAATTTGTAAATATTCCCCTGCATATCCTTCACTGCTTTGTAAATATAGCTCCACTGCTTTGCTAATTCAGCTGGTGAAGTTTTTTTTTCCTTTCCCTTCAATTTTTTTTTTTCCCTTTTACCTTACAAGGGGGAAGGGAAGAGGCTTCTCGGCCTTACCCTTTCACCCACCACAACGTTCAAGTGTTTTCATGTCCTTCTTAAACTGAGGGGCCCAGAACTGGACACAGTACTCAAGGTGTGGCCTAACCAATGCAGAGTCCTAGAATGGGAGGGCCTGGAAGGGACCTCCTGAGGTCACAGAGTCTTTAGATTGGGAGGGACTGGAAGGGACGTCCTGAGGTCACAGAGTCTTAGAATGGGAGGGGCTGGAAGAGGCCTCTTGAGGTCACAGACTCTTAGATTTGGAGGGCCTGGAAGGGACCTCCAGAGGTCACAGTGTATTAGAATAGGAGGGACTGGAAGGGACCTCCTGAGGTCACAGAATCTTAGAATGGGTGGCCCTGGAAAGGACCACCTGAGGTCACAGAGTCATAGAATGGGAGGAGATGGAAGAGACCTCCAGGGGTCATAGAATTATATAATGGGAGGGGCTGGAAGGGACCTCCTGAGGTCAGAGTCTTGGATTGGGAGTGCCTGGAAGGGACCTCCTGAGGTCACAGAGTAATAGAGTAGGTGAGGCTGGAAGGGACCTCCTGAGGTCACAGAGTCTTAGAATGGGAGGGGCTGGAAGGCACCTCCAGGGGTATGGGGGTGACAGAGATTGGAGTCAATACAGCTGGCCAATATGATCGAGTATTGTTCCTTTATTGTTCCAGTATTGCAGGCCTGTGGTGCAGGCCTATGGTGCGAGTATAGCATAGTAAAGTAAAGCATAGAAGAAGAAGAGAAAGGAAAGGCAGAAGTGCGTAGCAAGGGAACTTCTACAACTTATATAAACTCAGAGTGCCTTGTTGGCATGGCTTCATTGGTTCCCTACGAGTGACCACACATCGCACTATTATAGATTATTGGTCCAACTGAGGCTGAGGCTGAGGCTTTCCTCCACTCCCCTGAGACTTCTTGACACTGCAGACAACTACCAGTCGATGTTATTACATAATATTATTTTTACATAATTGGTTATTACATAATATGATGTTATTACATAATATGATAATCCCATGATTATCAGCCAGGGGATTAGTTATTTCCCAGCTGACAAATACAGCACCTGCTATTGCAGCTTCCATGTGGTGTGAAGACAAGTACACACCTCTGGAGAACAGCTTCTTACTTGAGAGGGAGGACAAGAAATAGGTCCCTTATTCTCTTTTGATCTGAAAGGAAGTGATAATAGAGAAGAGAAAAAGGGGAACAAGTGAAGCCTTGTGGGAATCATTAGCAGATAAGGATGTCTGAGATACTCTCTTGTGATCTTCAGTATACTTCCTGGACCCTAAAATAAGCATCCAGTTATCTGGGTTGTCTTTGTAGCCAAACAGAGATAGAAACATGTCTCATGTACAACTCAGACATTTCTGTGTTCTCAGCCAGATAGGATGTACTTACCATGGGTGTCTCTCTTCAGGGATTACCCAAGGAGATTAGATAATTAGCTGACATCAGATACTCATTTATTCTGCATGGAAGGTGAGAATTAATCTCTTGTAGACAAATACTTTCACTTTTTCCTTTTGAATCTCAATTTCAGTTGAAACTCTTCATCAAGAACAGAAGAAGAAGGGGGTGTGACAAAGTTAGGATTTGCCTGTACAAGGATCCTTTATTCGTGAGATGGGGGCGGCAGAGAAATGGTGAAATACTTTGAAGTGCCAAGCCTGCTAATGTGCTTGGGATGGAGGTGCAAAATACTGCTGTATGATACCAGTGTGCTCAGCCCTCCTCTCTGTGGTGAAGAGGTTATTAAATTTATGAATATGAATTATGAAAAGATTATTTTTATTAATTATCAAACTATTAATAACCGATGAATCACCAACTTATATACATGTTCTAGTGCACGTTCGTGAAATAGATTCCACAAGTGGCTTACTGTTATGATTATAACTTAATTGAACTAGTTACAGACTATATTTATATAACGAAGGGTGTGGTTCCGCCACTTGGCCACTAGATGGCGATTCGGTGGGATGCGAGCGGCTCCTGGCTATACACAGCAATATTACAATCTTTCTATGCATCAGCGCTTACTCTGCTAGACGCGGATACTTTGAACTGAGTGCTAGTGGATGGAAAGCACATGGAAGATATTCGATTCCCTCCAGACAACAGGGATCGGTCCTGGTCGGGGTCAGCCCGTGGGGTCGGCCCTTAAAGTCGACTCGCACGGCAGGGCGGGACAACGGTGGCCGGTAGGTGGGCAGCAGGCAAAGCTACGGGGGTCAGCCCAACCACGGCGATTCTCGGGGCTGATGCAAACAGCCTCAGGGAGAGAATGCGTCTGCGTTAGGCGGCGGATTCTCGTTTACTGAGCTTAAAGGAGCAGCGGGACTCTCGGAGTGGTCCTGGGTTCAGTGCAGTATAGGCACGAACAATGCCTTAGTCTTCCCTGAGATTCACAGGGCTTAGAGCGGCACTCGGTGGCTCCTCTCCCACTACAGGGGGCTAGGCATATGTGGACTTGGTATCAATCAAGTCTCTTCTCCCTGGCAACTGGGCAGATCTTACCCTCGAGGGTTGGTCCAGTCCTCCGGTGGCACGGTGGGCTCTCCCGCTCGGTACGACTGGCTGTAGCAACGCTGGGCTCAGGCGTTGCTAAGGTTCTCCCTCTGGGCTTCTTCACGATGCAGAGGCTTTCAGTATGCGTGCATGTATAACAGAAGCTAACAACAATAAGCTCAATGGCAAAGGCTGCAGCTCAAGAATTACTCTCTCGAGCAAGCACAGAGACAAAGTGAATGAGGGGGCAACTTGTTTACCAACTGGGGTGATACTTATAGATTCCTCGAGGCTGGGCTTGACCAATGGGCACTCTCATAAACAACTGGCTTCAGCCTATAGAAAGCGTGAAGCTAGAATTATGCCCATACTTGGTGTCAGCACGAGCGCTGCATGCGCTAGGTGCGTACTGACCTGGCTAATGCCTTGGCTTTTGTCTTCCTCCTGGAGGAGGGGGAACTTGTCCACATGCTGGGACAAGATTCAGTATCTAGGCATAATGTGCCTTCACCACACTCTCACAATTTGTACTAATTATTTAGCTTCCACAGGACGCCAACCTGCTTCCAAGGCATCTCAAAATGTTTGACTGTCAGCCCTCAAGATAGATAAAATGAGCTGAGAAAAACTCAATATTGAATACAGGAGCTCTACAGCCCCAAAGCACAGGCAGAGCAAGGCTGTGCCCTACAGAGTCTCTGCTATTCAGCTACACTTTCTAGAGAAGATGGAGTCCATACTGATGGAGTCCATGCTGATGGAGAGGTGTCACTGCTGGCACAGCTACACCAACCTCTTGTGGTGGGTTTGAGAGAAAGGCCCAGCCTTCTCCCCCCCACAAAGAGAAGAAAAAGAAATAACCACAGCTAGCCAGCCGGAGGAGCAAAAGGGAAATGCTATATTTACAAGCAATTTTTAGGGAATGCAGGAAACCTTGATGCAGCAGGAAAGTTATGATGTAGTTGCCATCACAGAAACGTGGTGGGACGACTCACATGACTGGAGCACTGCAATTGACGGTTACAAGCTCTTCAGGAGAGACAGGCAAGGAAGAAGGGGTGGAGGGGTGGCCCTGTACATCAGGAAGGCACTAGATGCCATTGACACGGAGATTAGGGACGATCGGGTTGAATGCTTGTGGGAAAGAATTAGAGGGAAGACCGGCAGGGCAGACATCCAGGTTGGAGTCTGTTATAGACCACCCAACCAGGAGGAAGATGTTGATGAAGCATTCTATAGGCAGCTTAAGGCTGTCTCAAGATCTCCGGACCTTGTTCTCATGGGCGACTTCAACCTGCCCGACATCTGCTGGGATCTCAACACAGCAGAGAGGAGACAGTCTAGGAGGTTCTTAGAATGCATGGAGGACAGCTTCTTATCCCAGGTGCTGCGAGAGCCTACCAGGGGCAAGGCTATGCCTGACCTCCTCTTTACCAACAGGGAAGGACTGGTGGGCGATGTGGTGGTTGGAGGGTGTTTGGGGTCCAGTGACCACGAGATAATTGAATTCTCAGTTTTTGGTCAAGCTAAGAGGGGTAGCAAGAAGACCTGCACTCTGGACTTCCGGAGGGCAGAATTCAGGTTACTCAAGGAACTAATTCAGAGGGTTCCTGTTACAGTTTGAGCTGGGTGCCCCCCTGCAGTGTTTACTTCCTGTGTCCAGAAATCCAGCCCAGAGGTGGACACAGGAAATTATGTAGTATTTCATACCACAATCCTTTGCACCACTATAAGATCCAGTGCGGAGTCTAGCACTATCTCTTTTCTTCCTCCTCCGTCAGCCGGTAACTGGGGAGATGTCTCCTGGCTTTGGGCCTGGCTAGGCCCAAGGCCACGGGGGGATGGGCAGTCTCAGATCTGGCCAGCTGAGACTAGCCTAGCAGTGGGAGGGGGAAGAAGGAGCCCTGGGGGTCTTGGGTGTACCCTCAGGTGGGGATGGGATCTCTCTGGGTCTGCTTTGGGATTTTTCTTTATCACTGTGCCTTTGCTTTTCTGTAAAAGTTCACTGCTTTCTATTTAAACTTTCCATCACTTTTGCAATCCGTTTGTCTGAGTGTTTATTGTTGCCAGGGGTGGGGAAGGGGGCTGCCTCAACCCAGCACATTCTTGGTAGCAGAGGATGGTTGAGGTGGGCAGAGGATCTGCCCCCAACCCCTTTACATTTCTGGCGGAGCCAGGCAGGAGTAGGAGCTGGTTATTGTGGCTACTCTGCAGATCGGATTGCAAAAGATAAGGGAGTTTAAATTTAGTTCTGGGCGTCATTTTCGTTTTTGGCAGTTGGGGGCTCGTGTTGTTGTTGGGGCGATTGTGTTAAGTTCTTGTGGATTGCAGGGGGACTCCTGGTGCGTGACCGGTGGCACAGAGTCCCTCCTATTTCAAGCAGGGGTGGTTCTTAACCATCGTAATGGGGGCACCGCTTGAGAATGCGGGACCTGCCTTCCCCCACCTTGATTCTCTGCGGAGCGGTAAAAGCGGCAGGGAGTGAAGTGGGGGAGGAGCAGTGGCGAGCAGATCAAAGTCAGGTCCGCTCTCGCTGCGGGGTAGGACCAGCCACAGCAAGCGGGCGAGCTCGGCTCCCTGTGGGCGAACGGGGACTCCAGCTGAAAGCTGTTCTCAAGGGCCCTGAGGACTTGATCATGGCTTTTGCTGGAGAAGACGTTTGAATGCCCGAGGGGTGGAGGCGATTTTGATTCTGTACCGCGGCGGCAGAGGTGGGCGGAGCCCTGCTGTGTGCTCAGGCGGCGGCAGGACCGGCTGTGCGCTCGGAGCGGCGGCGGCGGTCCCCGGCCGTCCACTTGAGCCGCGGTGGCGGCGGGACTGGCCGTGCGCTCGGAGCGGCGACGGCGGTCCTGGCCGTGCGCTCGGGCTGCGGCGGCGGTGAGCACAGCCGTGCGCTCGGGCTGCGGCGGGGCCGGCCCTAGTCTCTTCCCCAACTTTCTCAGACGAGTTCCGAAAATGGCGCCGAGCACCTGGCTCCACCTCCCTTCTTCTCACTAGGTTGTGGTGCAGCCCCTCCCTCCGCCAGGGGAGGTTAAGTTGTTGGATGCTGTCACGTTTTGGTACGCGAACGCCTAGCGGGAAAGCGGTGTACCGTGACATGCATCCGTAGAGCCTTGGGCCGCGGCTGGAAGCGGTCAGCACTGGGCTTGGGATAGGTCCGTGCAGGGTTGTGAAAGGCTCAGCGTGCTGTTTTCCTGGAGGGGTGGAGAAGCAGTTAGAGCCTGATTGTTCTGACTGGCTTGCCCCAGGGGGGGAAACATGCCGCTGAGTAAATAGAGATGGGAATAAAGGTTTGGTTGAGAAGTTGTGAGGTTCCTTCCAGGTGACCAGGATGTCCAACGGATCCATGAAGAGCTTGCACCGCAGAAGAGTGAACTCTGCATCGCTGAGAGGTTCTACTAGATGAGGGAAGAAGAACTGGAATGGACTGACACTAGAGCCTGAATGAGAGACTGTTTGGGTGGACGCCCAGATGAAGATATGGACTTCGCCGAACATGTCATGAGAAGATTTCTGATTTAATGAAATGCTTGGGTGCAAAGATTATAGTATGAAATAAGGGGTGGCGTGTTACAGTTTGAGCTGGGTGCCCCCCTGCAGTGTTTACTTCCTGTGTCCAGAAATCCAGCCCAGAGGTGGACACAGGAAATTATGTAGTATTTCATACCACAATCCTTTGCACCACTATAAGATCCAGTGCGGAGTCTAGCACTATCTCTTTTCTTCCTCCTCCGTCAGCCGGTAACTGGGGAGATGTCTCCTGGCTTTGGGCCTGGCTAGGCCCAAGGCCACGGGGGGATGGGCAGTCTCAGATCTGGCCAGCTGAGACTAGCCTAGCAGTGGGAGGGGGAAGAAGGAGCCCTGGGGGTCTTGGGTGTACCCTCAGGTAGGGATGGGATCTCTCTGGGTCTGCTTTGGGATTTTTCTTTATCACTGTGCCTTTGCTTTTCTGTAAAAGTTCACTGCTTTCTATTTAAACTTTCCATCACTTTTGCAATCCATTTGTCTGAGTGTTTATTGTTGCCAGGGGTGGGGAAGGGGGCTGCCTCAACCCAGCACAGTTCCTTTGGATAAAGCCCTTAATAATAAAGGGGTCCAGGAGAGCTGGACCTATTTCAAGGAAGAATTGTTGAAGGCTCAGGGACAGGCTGTGCTAATGTGCCAGAAGATGAGCCGCCAGGGCAGACGACCAGCCTGGATGGTTAATGAACTTTTAATGGAACTAAGGGAAAAAAAGAGGGTGTATCGCCTTTGGAAGAGAGGGAAGGCAACCCACGGAATGTTTAAGGATGTTGCTAGGTCTTGTAGGAAGAGAATTAGGGAGGCAAAAGCGCACTTGGAGCTTAAACTGGCCTCTACTGTGAAGGACAACAAAAAGTCCTTCTATAAATATATTAATAGCAAGAGGAAGGGAAAGGACAACCTCCACTCCTTGGTGGACATGGAGGGGAACGTTGTGATAAGGGATGAGGAAAAGGCAGAGATACTTAACACCTTCTTTGCCTCAATTTTTACTAGAAGGACAGAACGTCTTCCAGACAGCTGGCCTGCAGAGCTGGCAGAAGGAGCCAGGGTGCTGCACAGTTTCCCTATGTTCCATGAGGAGGTGGTTGGAACTCTCCTTAGCAGCTTGGATCCCCACAAGTCCATGGGACCAGATGGGATTCATCCTAGGGTGCTGAGAGAGCTGGCAGATGAGCTGGCCAAGCCACTATTCATAATTTTCCAGGAGTCCTGGCTCAGTGGGGATGTCCCAGAGGACTGGAAGCTGGCCAACGTGGTGCCCATCCACAAGCAGGGCCGGTTGGATGAGCCAGGGAATTATAGGCCTGTCAGCCTGACCTCAGTGCCAGGCAAGATTATGGAACAGGTCATCCTGAGTGCAATCACACAGCACTTAGAGGATGGCCAAGGGATCAGGCTCAGCCAGCATGGATTTAGGAAGGGCAGGTCCTGCCTGACCAACCTGATCTCCTTCTATGTTCAGGTGACCCGCCTGGTGGATGTGGGGAGGCCTGTGGATGTGGTCTACCTGGACCTCAGCAAGGCCTTTGACACCGTCCCCCATAGCAAACTGCTGGCTAAGCTGTCAGCCCATGGCTTGCACGGGAGCACACTGTGATGGATTAGGAACTGGCTGGAAGGCCGAGCCCAGAGAGTGGTGGTGAATGGTGCCACATCCAGCTGGCGGCCAGTCACTAATGGTGTGCCCCAAGGATCAGTGCTGGGCCCCATGCTCTTTAACATCTTTATTGATGATCTGGATGAGGGCATTGAGTTGATCATCAGTAAATTTGCTGATGACACCAAGCTGGGGGCAGGAGTTGATCTGCTGGAGGGTAGAGAGGCTTTGCAGAGGGACCTCGACAGGCTGGACAGATGGGCAGAATCCAACGGCATGAGATTTAACACATCCAAGTGCCGGGTTCTGCACATTGGCCACAACAACCCCATGCAGTGCTACAGTCTGGGGTCAGAGTGGTTGGAGAGCAGCCAGGCAGAGAGGGACCTGGGGGTGCTGGTTGATGGTAAGATGAACATGAGCCTGCAGTGTGCCCAGGTGGCCAGGAGGGCCAATGGCATCCTGGCCTGCATCAGGAACAGTGTGCCCAGCAGGAGCAGGGAGGTCATTCTGCCCCTGTACACTGCACTGGTTAGGCCACACCTCGAGTACTGTGTCCAGTTCTGGGCCCCTCAGTTTAGGAAGGATGTTGACTTGCTGGAACGAGTCCAGAGAAGGGCAACGAAGTTAGTGAGGGGCTTGGAACACAAGCCCTATGAGGAGAGGCTGAGGGAGCTGGGGCTGCTTAGCCTGGAGAGGAGGAGACTCAGGGGTGACCTTATCACTCTCTACAACTACCTGAAGGGGGGTTGTAAACAGGCAGAGGTTGGTCTCTTCTCCCAGGCAGCCAGTACCAGAACAAGAGGACACAGTCTCAGGCTGCGCCAGGGGAAGTTCAGGCTGGAGGTCAGGAGGAAGTTTTACACGGAGAGAGTGATTGCCCATTGGAATGGGCTGCCTGGGGAGGTGGTGGAGTCGCCGTCACTGGAGGTGTTCAGGAGGAGACTTGACAGGGTGCTTGGTTACATGGGTTAGTTAATTAGGTGGTGTTGGGTGATAGGTTGGACGCGATGATCTTGAAGGTCTCTTCCAACCTGGTTTATTCTATTCTATTCTATTCTATTCTATTCTATTCTATTCTATTCTATTCTATTCTATTCTAAGTTCAGTCTGGCAGGGAGCCCAGAGGCAGACGAGCTGGAAGGGAGAAGGGAAGAAACAAACTGAGGAAAGTCCCAGTTGCACTTACGCTCAAAGCTGCCTTTTTTTTACTAATCCACCAATGAAATTAGTTTAGAATATCTAATTCTTTTCTTCAACATTCCAAAACATTCAGCCATAGTGCCCCAGTACTGTCCTTTTTGTTAAAGGCACAGCCTCAAACGGGCACAGTCCACCCCTTCTAAGCAATTTCATTGGCTGTTCATACTGTCCATCCAATCCAAGACGATATTTACAGCTCGCAAGTAAAGTTCATAGTCCATTCCGGCTATACTCGGATGTAGATGTTTCAAAAGTCCAATAAAATCAGAAAATGAGAAAAATGGAAAAACAGCTTATCTCTTCACCGACAAAGCGAAGAAAAGGGAAACAGGGATTCTCAGGGTCTCCTAGTTGACTCAGGGCTCTCAGGGTTCTCAGGGTTCGTGCACAATAGATTCCTCGCAGATTATACCTTTGGACGCGATGTAGCTCTACAACACTTTGAAATTAAATGCTTTCAGCTAAAGTTAAATTTCCTTGCGGAATACACTGAATTTCACCATTCTCCTGCATTACCCAATAAGTGTGACCCAGACCTTCAGCTGAAACCACCCATCGGACAGGTTTAGCCTCTCCTGAGGGAGAAAATACCCAAACAGTTTTACCTAACAGATTCTTTTCTCTAACAACAGGAACTCTATCACCTTCTACTTTCTGTAGCAGATCTGAATGTGCAGGTCCAACTCGGTTCACTGAACCTCTACTATTTACCAGCCAGGTTGCTTGTGCTAAATGTTTTTCCCAGTTTCTCAAAGATCCACCCCCCATGGCTTTAAGAGTGGTCTTCAACAAACCGTTGTAGCGTTCAATCTTCCCTGCAGCTGGTGCATAGTGAGGAATATGGAATATCCACTCAATACCGTGCTCTTTTGCCCAGCTCTTTACACGATTGTTTTTGAAATGAGTTCCGTTGTCTAACTCAATCCTCTCTGGAGTTCCGTGTCTCCACAGGATCTGTCTCTCCAGACCGAGAATGGTGTTGTGTGCAGTTGCATGTGGAACTGGATAAGTTTCCAACCATCCAGTGTTTGCCTCTACCATAGTAAGCACGTATTGCTTACCAGAACGAGAACGTGGTAGAGTGATGTAGTCAATCTGCCAAGCTTCACCATACTTGTACTTGGACCATCTGTCACCATACCACAAGGGCTTAAGTCGTTTTGCCTGCTTAATAGCAGCACAAATGTCACAGTCATGGATGACTTGTGTGATAGCATCCATGGAAATGTCTATGGATCTGTCACGAGCCCATTGGTATGTTGCATCTCTGCCTTGATGTCCTGACGAATCATGAGCCCACCGAGCTAAGAATATCTCACCTCGGTGTTTCCAGTCGAGATCAAGATCAGAGTCCATGTCTACTTGAGAAACTCTTGCAGCTAAATCTGCCTGATGGTTGTGTTGCTGTTCCTCAGTAGCTTTGCTCTTAGGAATGTGAGCATCAATGTGTCTCACCTTCACTGGAATTTCCTCGACTCGTTCAGCAATGTCCTGCCACAGTTCAGCTGCCCAAATGGGTTTTCCTTTCCTCTGCCAACCATTCTTTTTCCAGTTTTTTAGCCAACCCCATAGAGCATTGGCTACCATCCATGAGTCGGTGTAGAGATAAAGCTTTGGCCATCTCTCACGTTCAGCTACGTCGAGAGCTAGCTGGACAACTTTTACCTCTGCGAACTGACTGGATTCTCCTTCTCCATCCTTCACCTCTGCAACTCGGCATGTTGGACTCCACACTGCAGACTTCTGCCTTCGCTTGTGTCGTAGTTTGGGCTGGGTGCCCTCTGCTACAGGGGTGTTTCCTGTCTCCAGAAGTCCAGCCCAGTGGGTGGTCACAGGAAATTATGTTATTTCCTACCATGATCCCTTGCGCCACTATAAGTTTTACGGCGGGGTCTGGCACTTCCTCTTTCCTTCCTCTCCGTCACCCGGTAACTGGGGGAGAGATCTCCCGGCCATGGGCCTGGCTGGGCCCAAGGGCAAGGGGGGATGGGCAGTCTCAGATCTGGCCAGCTGAGACTAGCCTAGCAGTGGGGGGGGAAGGAGGAGCCCTGGGAGTTTTGGGTGCACCCTCTGGTGCAGATGGGATCTCTCTGGGTCTGTTTTGGGGTTTCTTCTTGTTACTGTGTTTCTAGCTCTCTGCACGCACTCACTGCTGTCTATTTAAACTTTCCATCACTTTTGCAATCTGTTTGTCTGAGTCATTATTTCGGCGTGCGGTAGGGAGGGGGTTTGCCCCAACCCATTACAGCTTGTTTCCAACAAGACGACAGGAACCATCTATGAACAAAGCATATTTCTTTTCAACATGAGTAAGGTCATTGTAAGGAGGAGCTTCCTCAGCACGAGTTACTTTCTCCTCTGGAGGTTTAGCACAGTTGGTACCTTCAGGCCAACTTGAGATCACCTCCACTAGACCAGGTCTTTCAAGATATCCCATTCGAGCTCTTTGTGTTATCAGAGCCATCCACTTAGACCATGTTGAGTCTGTAGCATGATGTGGTGTGGAGCCTTTGCCTTTGAACATCCAATTCAAAACTGGTAATCTGGGAGCTAAGAGAAGTTGTGATTCAGTTCCAATTACTTCTGAAGCTGCTTTTACTCCTTCATAGGCAGCTAAAATCTCTTTTTCTGTTGGAGTATAATTAGCCTCTGAACCTCTGTAACCTCGACTCCAGAAACCAAGAGGTCGTCTACGTGTCTCACCTGGAGCTTTTTGCCACAAGCACCAGGTTGGACCATTGTCACTTGCAGCCGTGTACAAAATGTTCTTAATGTCTGGACCATCTCGGACAGGTCCCAGACCCATTGCTTGAACTACCTCTTGCTTTATCTGGTCAAAGGCTGCTTGTTGTTCAGGTCCCCAGTGGAAACTGTTTCTCTTTCGAGTCACATCATACAGAGGTTTCACAATCTGACTGTATCCAGTCTCCAAAATCCCACTATCCCCAAGAAACGTAGGGTCTCTTGCTTGTTTGTGGGATTTGCCATGGTAGAGACTCTATTTACCACATCCACTGGAATGTGTCGGCGTCCATCCTGCCACCGCACTCCCAGAAACTGAATTTCTGTGGTAGGTCCTTTCACCTTGTCTCGCTTGATGGCAAAACCTGCATTCAGAAGAATGTCAATGATTTTGTTACCTTTCTTGAAGACTTCCTCAGCAGTTTTACCCCAGACGATGATATCATCGATGAACTGGATGTGTTCTGGAGCACCGCCTTTCTCCAGAGCATCGTGGATTACTGCATGACAGATGCTTGAGCTTTGGATCCAGCCCATTGGCAGCCTGTTGAAAGTATACTGGATTCCTCTCCAGGTGAAAGCAAACTGAGGCCTGCATTCCTCTGCTATGGGAATAGAGAAAAATGCATTAGCAATGTCTATGGTAGCATACCATTTGGCCTCTTTGGATTCCAGCTCATACTGTAGCTCCATCATGTCTGGTACTGCTGCACTCATAGGTGGTGTCACTTCATTCAGGGCTCGGTAGTCTACTGTCAGACGCCAGTCTCCATTCTGCTTTCGCACAGGCCACACTGGACTGTTGAAAGGTGAATGAGTTTTGCTGACGACTTTCTGACTCTCCAACTGACGAATCAGATTGTGAATGGGCAACAGAGTCACGGTTGGTTCTGTATTGTCTGTGATGCACAGTCTGAGAAGCAACCGGCAATTTAATGTCCTGTATCTTATGTTGTCCCACAACTGTAGATTCATCTGAAAGCTCAGGTCTAACAGGTAGCTTCAATTTTTCCCCATCAATTTCTACAGAAGCTACTCCAAAAGCCCATTTGTAACCTCTAGGGTCTTTGAAATGCCCTTCTCTCAGAAAATCAATTCCCAAAATACAAGGTGCATCAGGTCCAGTCAGAACTGTATGCTTCCTCCATTGTTTACCAGTTAAACTTAAATGAAAGCTAAAATATTTATTACTACGTGATCTGGGATGATTCGGTTTTATCCTAATTGCTTGTAGCAGAGGACTAGCAGATAGCTTTTAGACCTTTTTGATCTCTTTATGTAGTGCAAGACATTAGCTAAACGTTTCCTAGTTTTGAAGGCTTTGAACAAGAAACACCCATCTGTGAAACCGATAGTGTAACCAACAGGCTCCCCGACATGTCAGCAATAGTCAAATGCTGGCCAGTTCAGGTGGTGCAAGGAAAAAAAGCTGGAAATTGTGTATTAACAGCAATCAGTCACACTCCTCTGAGTATGTACAACTGACAAACAAAGCACTTCTATTCCAAAATAAGAAAATAAAAAAATACAGGTGCCTGAAAATAAATCATTGATGCATCCTGGACAAATTGCATGCACTAGAGTGAACAAAAAGTATAATAAATACAACTGTAAGGTGTAACACCTAACAATCAAAGTCTTCAAAGCACTTAACATACATTAATTAGCCCATTCCGCCCATTGTAAACAAAGCCACTGCTCCCCACTTTCAACAGGGGCAGGGCTTAATTTTTTCTCACCATGTATGTAAGTGTAATCAACACAATTCTTTGAAATTAATCCATTGTTACTGACAAGTGGTGACACACCTATTTTCTAGCAGTCATTTACTGCAGAACATGATGCCTAATGAAAGCAAGTAAAACCAACTCCAGTCTTTGGCACTGAAATCTCACCCTTTAAGGAGATATTATACATTTATAAATGACACATTTATAAAGTAATAAATCTAGGTATTTAGGCCTGTATACTGAGTGGGTGTTAGGCACTGGGTTAAATGCACGTGACAGTATCTGAAGGGGGCCCACAGGAAGGCTGGGGAAGGACTTCTCAGGCTCTCAGGTAGTGATAGGACTAGGGGGAATGGAATGAAGCTGGAGGTGGGGAGATTCAGGCTAGATGTGAGGAGGAGGTTCTTCACCATGAGAGTGGTGAGACCCTGGAATGGGTTGTCCAGGGAGGTGGTCGAGGCCCCGTCCCTGGGGGTGTTTAAGACCAGGCTGGATGAGGCTCTGTCCAGCCTGGTCTAGTGTGGGGTGTCCCTGCCCATGGCAGGGGGGTTGGAACTAGATGATCCTTGTGGTCCCTTCCAACCCTGAATGATACTATGATACTATGATACTATGACAGCATTTCTTGGTCCAGTGGACAACTCATATGATAGAGAACTGTTCTTTTTGGTAGAGACTGTGTCTCCACAATGAGTATCAGTGATTCATTATGCTATCAGAACAGATAAGTGTAATCGAATATTCCAAAATAAAAAAATTAAATGCTGCCCATCAAATTTAAGCCCTCTCCTCGAGTAGCCTGAGACACAACAACTCTGCTTCAATAATTAGATTCTTGCTTTATAAAATCATGCTTTAGGTTGGAAGGGACTTTTAAAAGCCAGCTAGTCCTACCCCCTGGCAGTAAGCAGGGACATCGTTAACTAGATCATGTTTCTCAGAGCTCTGTGCAACCTTGACCTGGGATGTTTCCAGGGATGGGGCTTCTACCACTTCTCTGGACAACCTCTTTCACCCTCAGCATAAAAGATTTCTTCCTACAGCTTCAGCGTGTGTTGATGGCTGAACTCATGCTCACTCACAATTATAGAAGTACTTATAATATTTAAATACAAGGCTGTTAACTTAATAATCATGACTACTGGTTTCAAGAATTATAAACAATTATTTTTGTGTCCCATGAGCATAGTATCATATGTTAAAAAAGCCACAATTTGTGTAAAATTTCCTTTGAACAGCTCCCTACTTGTAACTTTTTCTTATCTCTAGATTCTGCCAGTCCTAAAGATGTGAAAGACTCTCTAATTAATTTTGTTTTGTCTTTTGTAAGTATTGTAAAGTTTTCATTGTCTAATAGGGTTGTAGCTATTTAGGAAATGTTTTGTAAAATGCCCTGATCACTGATGCCTAGCTCAAATTTCTCCTTAATGAGTAAATCTTGATTTGTAAATCTTTGTTTTTAACAAACTTTTTTGGAGGTATTTTTGTTAATAAATATTTTAATATGTTAATATTTTTGTATAAGTCCTAGAAAAGTCTCTTCTAGCATCAGTGTCACCTGGATAGTGAGTTTGTACACTATGGCAAGAATATGAGCTGTGATTGGCTAATAATGTAAGAAACCATTTAACTGAAAATGTTTTTCATATTCATAGAGGAACAAGTTATCAGGAAGTTTTTAAGTAGCTGCCTTACCAAAGTCAGAATAATTGAGAAAAAAAAAGTTTCCACTTTCCACTTTTAAGAAGTCTGAGATTAAAGGACCAAGATTTATTTAATGAGTATTAAAATTTATGGGCTCTCTAAGAATTAAGCAAGCTTAGAAAGACTATTTTGAGAGCTGAATGGCTTTCACATAATGGAGATGGTTGATAAGAATGGGCCAAAACATTTAAAACAGAAAAGAAAACATTGGACACCTCCGAAGACACGGCGATTAAGTCAAATCTCAACTGTGAAGGCAATATACAAATTTCACAATCATTTCATAATCCAAAAATACTACTAAGACCAACCCGCAAAGATGCTGAACCTACGACAGGATGACAACAGGCAATTTTGAATCTAGATAAGCATGAAAGAAGCATGTTTTTCTCCTTCTGTGTAGTTATGGAAACAGAGAGATATAAACCCCCTCCTAACCGAACAAGGGCTTTTTTCCTCGCTCTGTTCCCATCTGCAACTTTGCAGCTGTCACCACAAGTCATCCCGCTCGCTCCTGCAAGCCAGCAGGCAGCAAGCAGGCATCTAAGGCAAGGAGAGAACAAAAGAGACTGCAATACAGCTTCAGTTCAAATGACAGTCTCACCAGGGCTCCAGTTTCTCTGGAAAGACAAAGTTGTAAAGTTTTACGAAAGAATTGAAGTAAATTTCGTTTCTAGGGGTCTTAGTGGGAAATCGAAAGATATATTTTAATTTAAGATGCTAGCAACTTCTCTTGCTAATGACCAAAATATTGAGACCAATAGCTCACCAAGAGAAATCTGCAGGATGACAGGGGTCCATAAAGCCACTTGCACTGCTCTGAAAAGCCACGTACAGTGTAAAACATTAACTGTTTTCAGTTTTGAATCTGATCATTAAAGATGGTAAAATACAAGAAACCTTGAGAGTTGACAGGTATGCTTGAAAAACACTGTTGAAACTGTGTAGATCTGGAGAACAGATATGCTACAGCTTTAGGTAAACTGAGAATAACAGTATCCAATTTAGAGAGAAAATTCTTGATGGGAATTGATTTGTTTGTCTCACAATGAAAATCAGAACTGCGCTGGCACAGACATTGCAGAAACTTTCTCTGGGACACTAGACTTAGGGAAAATTCACATTAGTATTCCCATTAATTTGTTTTTTGAGCTTAAACTAGAATATAATTTGCAGTGCTAAATTTAAAGTGAGAATAGATCTCCATCTATAAGGTATGTTACTGACCTGTGACACACCAAAACAGGGTTTACTACTAATCTGGACAATAGGGCTCTCTTTGAGGTTCTCTCAAAGGGCAGATGCTTTTTTTGCAGCTTTAAACTTAGTGGTGACATCTCCAAAAAGGAACATACTGAACTGGAAATTAATTAACCACTGTTTGTTGTTGTTGGTTTATTTAATTTTTATTTTGCATTCCTCAGGAACCAAAACTTGGTGATTATTTCACCCTATAACAGAGTAGAACCTGGTGTCTCTAACTACTGTGAGCTGTGTGTCTGAACTGATTTCAGGAGAGATAATTATTGCTATTTTATTATTTCTCATTTCTCTAGACCGCTGATTTTCACACATCATATGCATATTCATGAACATTGTTGTACTTTTAATTAACTATATGATATTAGCAATTTATATGTACAAATGAAGAACCCTGGGAACAAACTCATTAAAAATCCAGGGCTATACTTCAAAGGCTTCAAGATTTTACCTCTTGCACACTTGCCCTCTCCCCACTCCGGAAGCAGGAGGCTAACATGGATTTAAAAAGAACAAATATCTACCTGTGCAAAAGTTGCCCTTTACATGTCACAGGAAATATCAGTATTTCAGAAGTTGGTTTTGTCTCCTCGAGGATCTGTGACCCTTTCTGTGGACTGAAGAGTTCATATGGAGCTTTCAAGCATGAAAAATGTTCTTAATTTGATATTGTCATTCGTATGTACTTTTTCACATTTCTTAATAAAATGTCATTAATGGTGACAATATGGCACAACTGTCATGTTTCGCTGTGCTGATGTCTTTAGGTTAGTTTGGAAGCATTTTTCTAGGTCATTATTTTTAATTAATACAACAAATTAGTATATTTTTATTCAAAATGTCAAACTCTTTTAATCATAACACAAATACGAAGCACTAACCTAGAAAATAGGCTATTTCTCTGTTACTAAGTAGCAACAACATAATTAAAAGCATGACATTCTAAAATAAAAATATCGTATTTGACCATTTTACATCAT
The DNA here is from genome assembly GCA_011125475.1 of Melanerpes aurifrons. Taxonomy (NCBI): domain Eukaryota; kingdom Metazoa; phylum Chordata; class Aves; order Piciformes; family Picidae; genus Melanerpes; species Melanerpes aurifrons. The sequence goes on along the minus strand of WWNC01000123.1, from coordinate 740,855 downwards.
GATGAGTGATCCTATCTACTTGCTATGTGAATTTTGTTGAAAGGGATAACAAATATACATTCTGAAACAACATCATCTCTCGTAACAAATTCTGGAAATATGTAACTTGTTAATGATGGTTAAATGACTTTTCTAATTAGTGAGATTTGGGAAAAAAGCTGATTGAAATGGTGTCTTACAGCAAAAAAATAGTTTTGAGGACACTGTCAGTAAGACATCAGACTGAGGCTATTTATCTATAATCAGAGCTTGCTTTAATTCAGTTATGGCTGTGAAATAACTAGAAGAGTTAAACTGGTAAAAAGCCCTTTCACGTGTGACACTGTTTACCAGTTCTAATTAACACACCAGTTTAACTGAGAACAGAATCTGGTTCCCATTAGTGTACCATAAAATAAATAGCTGTACAGACACATGCTTGCAAAACCATCAAAGGAGCATTGTTTCTTGATTTTCTGACACTTTTCAGTGTTAATTTTCTAGTCACCTTAACTGATATCTTGGATTTTGTTCAGTTTTTCTTTTTTTCCTTCTACTTTTACATCTTTATTCTTCTGCTCTCTCTCATACGCTTGCAATTTTCTCATGGCAGTATTTTTTTAAAGGTAGCAATATACCACTGAAGAATATGATTAAGATAATTCAGTGCATTCCTAAGGATATTAAATTGCTAGGCTGAAGTGCAATTTGGGTTGGCTGCAATCTTTTTAACAAAATACATAATGGTGTAAGTTCAAAATAAAACCGAAGATGAAGCTGCACCTCTGGGGTCCTTATCTGCAAGAACTCGAAGAAATGAAAAAAGCCCTGAAGATTTAGATTAAATTTTACAAAATGGCTGAGTAACTTTTAAGTCTAGGTCTTAACAGCTCTTGAGAATTTAACCTACCTATAATTAGTCATAAAGAAAAACAATGATTTCTTATGAAATAATATGATCAAAATGCTTTTGATGCATCTAAGTAATGTCAAAGGTCAAAAAGACACAGCTGGAAGGAAAGCACCTAGCTGGTATAACAGCCATTCATCGGAGCTTTAAATCTCTGCTTGTGCTGCAGGGACTAGTCTGCGGTGACAACTTCACATAAAAGTAAGACACCCCCTTTTGTAGGGGGCTATACAATTCTTCTCTTAATCACACAAATTTTACATCATTTTAACACCAATCTTTAATACTGGTTTAAGTAAAAGCAGTCAGAGTTCAGAACTGTAAGTGCAAGCTCTAGCTGTTTTTATGGCTTTTTCCTCTGTGGTTGATGGACACAAAAAGTAGTCGAAATCAGTTCTTTCGTTGTTCTTTCATATTCAATGTATAAACAAGAAAAATTGCTATAACTCTTTAAAAACAACCACAGAGTATCAAATAGAGCTTAAAGAAAAAAAAAGACATTCTATAAATGACTTAGTTTGAGTCTACTTGAAGAACAATCTTTTTCAAGTGCTTTTTCAAAGCAAAAATAGAACGTAGTTGATGTACGCTCATTTGGTGGTGCAGTGAAACAATGTATTCCCTTGGCCAAAAATTAGAAACCCAAAAAGATTTCTAGTATGCTTAACTTAAAGAAAAAAACCACTATGTTTTATTTATTTTAATATGTAATGAGCCAGATGGTGTACATTTGTACAGAGTTACTGACAAATGAGCGTGCTGATTACATTTTTTTTTGTCTTGAAAGAATATTCAGAGAATGAAGCTAGGAGTAAACCTAGTGAAAAGATATCTTGGAGTAGCACAATCATAAATAAAGTGTGACTGTGGAGCAAGAAAATGAAAATAAAATAAGTGAAAAGACCTGGACTTTCAAGGACTGTGCCAAGCCAAAGAAAATTAAAGGCATGTGCTTAGTGATGGACTTGGTAGAGTAAGGTTAATAGTTGGACTCTTGAAGGTCTTTTCCAACCTAAATAATTCTATAAATGTTCTTAAGCACCAAAGGTAGAGGTTAAGATCACAGTGAAAATCTGATACTATTAACTGTGCAAAGCAGGGTTGTTTCAGGACTGTGTAAGTGGCAGAAATCAGCCTATAAATGATCAAAAGGGTTGCTTACATCTTGAACACACACTAGTCACAGACAAAGGCTAAAAGTGATCCAGGATCCTTAACAGCTTTTATGCTGGAGTTAAATCCTTATAGACCCAGCTAACTCTAAGGTAATGAGACTGAGACTGTGTCCTCTTGTTCTAATGCAGGCTGCCTGGGATAAGAGACTAACCTCTGCCTGTCTACAACCCCCCTTCAGGCAGTTGTAGACAGTAATAAGGTCACCCCTGAGTCTCCTCTTCTCCAGGATAAGCAGCCCCAGCTCCCTCAGCCTCTCCTCATAGGGCTTGTGTTCCAAGCCCCTCACCAACTTCATTGCCCTTCTCTGCACACACTACAGCAAGTCAACATCCTTCCTAAACTGAGGGGCCCAGAACTGGACACAGGACTCGAGGTGTGGTCTAACCAGTGCAGTGTACAGGGGCAGAATGACCTCCCTGCTCCTGCTGGCCACACTGTTCCTGATGCAGGCCAGGATGCCATTAGCCCTCCTAGCTGCCTGGGCACACTGCAGGCTCATGTTCAGCCCACCATTGACCAGTACCCCCAGGTCCCTCTCTGTTTGGGAGCTCTCCAGCCACTCTGACCCCAGCCTGTAGATCTGCATGGGGTTGTTGTGGCCAATGTGCAGAACCCGGCACTTGGATGTGTTAAATCTCATGCTGTTGGATTCTGCCCATCTGTCCAGCGTGCCGAGGTCCCTCTGCAGAGCCTCTCTACCCTCCAGCAGATCAACTCCTGCCCCCAGCTTGGTGTTGTCAGCAAATTTACTGATGATCAACTCAATGCCCTCATCCAGATCATCAATAAAGATGTTAAAGAGCATGGGGCCCAGCACTGATCCTTGGGGCACACCATTAGTGACTGGCCGCCAGCTGGATGTGGCACCATTCACCACCACTCTCTGGGCTCAGCCCTCCAGCCAGTTCCTAACCCATCGCAGTGTGCTCCCGTCCAAGCCATGGGCTGACAGCTTGGCCAGCAGTTTGCTATGGGGGACGGTGTCAAAGGCCTTGCTGAGGTCCAGGTAGACTACATCCACAGGCCTCCCCACATCCACCAGGCAGGTCACCTGATCATAGAAGGAGATCAGGTTGCTCAGGTAGGACCTGCCCTTCTTAAATCCATGCTGGCTAGGCCTGATCCCTTTGCCATCCTCTAAGTGCTGTGTGATTGCACTCAGGATGACCTGTTCCATGATCTTACCTGGCACTGAGGTCAGGCTGACAGGCCTATAATTCCCTGGCTCATCCAACCAGCCCTGCTTGTGGATGGGCACCACGTTGGCCAGCTTCCAGTCCTCTGGGACCACCCCAGTGAGCCAGGACTCCTGGAAAATTATGAATAGTGGCTTGGTCAGCTCATCTGCCAGCTCCCTCAGCACCCTAGGATGGATCCCATCTGGTCCCATGGACTTGTGGGGATCCAAGCTGCTAAGGAGAGTTCCAACCACCTCCTCATGGAACATAGGGAAACTGTGCAGCTCCCTGTCTCCTTCTGCCAGCTCTGCAGGCCAGCTGTCAGGAAGACGTTCTGTCCTTCTAGTAAAAATTGAGGCAAAGAAGGTGTTAAGTATCTCTGCCTTTTCCTCATCCCTTGATATAACATTTCCCTCCATGTCAACCAAGGAATGGAGGTTGTCCTTTCCCTTCCTCTTGCTATTAATATATTTATAGAAGGACTTTTTGTTGTCCTTCACAGTAGAGGCCAGTTTAAGCTCCAAGTGTGCTTTTACCTCCCTAATTTTCTTCCTACAAGACCTAGCAACATCCTTAAACATTCCGTGGGTTGCCTCCCCTCTCTTCCAAAGGTGATACACCCTCTTTTTTTCCCTTAGTTCTATTAAAAGTTCATTAACCATCCAGGCTGGCCGTCTGCCCCGGCGGCTCATCTTCTGGCACATTGACACAGCCTATCCCTGAGCCTTCAACAATTCTTCCTTGAAATAGGTCCAGCTCTCCTGGGCCCCTTTATTATTAAGGGCTTTATCCAAAGGAACTGTGCTGAATTAGTTCCTTGAGTGACCTGAAGTCTGCCCTCCGGAAGTCCAGAGTGGAGGTCTTCTTGCTACCCCTCTTAGCTTGGCCAAAAACTGAAAATTAAATTATCTCGTGGTCGCTGGACCCCAAACACCCTCCGACCACCACATCACCCACCAGCCCTTCCCTGTTAGTGAAGAGGAGGTCAAGCATAGCCTTGCCCCTGGTAGGCTCTCGCAGCACCTGGGATAAGAAGCTGTCCTCCATGCATTCTAAGAACCTCCTAGACTGTCTCCTCTCTGCTGTGTTGAGTTCCCAGCAGATGTCAGGCAGGTTGAAGTCGCCCATGAGAATCAGGTCCAGAGATCTTGAGACAGCCTTAAGCTGCCTATAGAATGCTTCATCAACATCTTCCTCCTGGTTGGGTGGTCTATAACAGACTCCAACCAGGGTGTCTGCCCTGCCGGTCTTCCCTCTAATTCTTTCCCACAAGCATTCAACCCGATCGTCCCTAATCTCCATGTCAATGGCATCTAGTGCCTTCCTGATGTACAGGGCCACCCCTCCACCCCTTCTTCCTTGCCTGTCTCTCCTGAAGAGATTTACTGTAAAACACAGTCACTGAAAATCCAGGGGGGCTTCTCTCAGTTATGCTGCTCGGAAAGCTTTAGTGCCACAGAACAGCAGGATTTGCATTTTCTGAAATACTGGCTTCTGCATTGCAACTGGAGAATTACTGAAAGGAAAAAACATACAAAATGTTCTTTGTGATATGATGCTCCCCAGTGTGCTGCACATACATATGGGTATAACACAACCTCTGCTATATAAGTGAATATTTTTAACTTGAAAATAAATGTAGTTTTCTGATTTAAAAGAAAAAAAAAGTGTACTGTACATTGTTGTCGTAGGGTTGGGGGAAAGGCTGGGGCCTTCTCCCTCCCCTGTAAGTAGAGGGAAGAAAAAAAAATTGGAAGGGAAAGAAAAACACACAGCCGGATTAGCAAAGGAGTGTGTGCTGTATATTTACAAAGCAGTTTAGGAAATGCAGATTTATGTACAGAATTTACAGTATTTACAATATATACAGAAATATACAACAAAGTAGCACAGAAATGAGATTTCCCTCTTCTGATGAGGAGGGTTCCCCACCCCTGTACCCCCGTTCTCTCCCCCCTTTCCCCAGAGAGTGTTAGAAAGAGAGAATGAGAGCAAATGTTAAAAATGTCAAAAAGCAGTTAGGCAGCTATGTGTTAGAAGAGGCCTTATCTTATCAGTCAGTCTGGCCAAAAGCCCAGAAAGCTGCGAGCTGCAAGCCACCGAAGGAGTAGAAGAAAGACTGAGACTAGTCCCACTGGGAATCAAACTTAAGGCAGTGCTTCTGCCTCTCCACCAATGAAATTAGTTTAGACCTGTCCTTTATTTATAAACAATCGGCCATAGTGTCCCTTTGTTAAAGGTACCGCCTCAAACGGTCACAATTGTACATGTATACTATGTGGAAAACTCAGAGCAAGTTGAATGGAAATTTCAAACCTGTAGAAATTGGAGAACAGAGAATAAGAGTCCTGTCCGTGGCTTTGCTAAGAAACATGTTCTTCCTGGCAAAACTGTCATTGGAGAGGAGTCCAGCAGACATCAACATTTTGCCTGGAAGAACCTTGGTGAAGGACCAAGACAGTGGAAACTCAGGGACAAACCGAAACTGAAAGAATACAGAAAGACACAGAAATACAGAATAGAATAGAATAGAATAGAATAGAATAGAATAGAATAGAATAGAATAGAATAGAATAGAATAGTTTCATAGTTTCATAGTTTCATAGTTTCATAGTTTCATTCAGGGTTGGAAGGGACCACAAGGATCATCTAGTTCCAATCCCCTGCCACGGGCAGGGACACCCCACACTAGATCAGGCTGGACAGAGTCTCATCCAGCCTGCTCTTAAACACCCCCAGGGACGGGGCCTCGACCACCTCCCTGGACAACACATTCCAGGGTCTCACCACTCTCATGGTGAAGAACCTCCTCCTCACATCTAGCCTGAATCTCCCCACCTCCAGCTTCATTCCATTCCCCCTAGTCCTATCACTACCTGAGATCTTGAGAAGTCCTTCCCCAGCCTTCCTGTAGGCCCCCTTCAGATACTGGAAGGCCACAATTAGGTCACCTTGGAGCCTTCTCTTCTGCAGACTGAACAGCCCCAACTCCTTCAGTCTGTCCTCATAGGAGAGGTGCTCCAGCCCTCTGATCATCCTTGTGGCCCTTCTCTGGACACGTTCCAGCACCTCCACGTCCCTCTTGTAATAGGGGCTCCAGAACTGGACACAGTACTCCAGGTGGGGTCTCACCAGGGCTGAGTAGAGGGGGAGGATCACCTCCCTCGACCTGCTAGCCACACTTCTCCTGATGCAGCCCAGGATCTGATTGGCTTTGCGGGCTGCAAGTGCACATTGAGAGCTCATGTTGAGCCTTCTGTCCACCAGCACCCCCAAGTCTCTCTCCTCAGGGCTACTTTCCAGCCAGTCACTGCCCAGCCTGGATTTGTGCCCAGGATTGCCTCGACCTAGATGCAGGACCCTGCACTTGCTCTTATTGAACTTCATGAGGTTGGCTTGTGCCCACCTCTCCAGCCTGTCAAGGTCCCTCTGGATGGCCTCCCTTCCCTCCAGTGTGTTTGCTGCACCACACAGCTTGGTGTCATCAGCAAACTTGCTGAGGGTGCACTCAATGCCACTGTCCATGTCACCCACAAAGATGTTGAACAAGACAGGTCCCAGGACTGATCCCTGAGGGACTCCGCTTGTCACTGGCCTCCACTGGGACATGGACCCATTGACAGCCACTCTTTGGGTGCGGCCATCAAGCCAGTTCCTTATCCATCTAGTGGTCCACCCATCAAACCCATGTGTCACCAGTTTGGAGACCAGGATGTGGTGCGGGACAGTGTCGAAGGCTTTGCTCAGGTCCAGGTAAATGACATCAGTTGCTCGCCCCTCATCTATTAATTTTGTCACCTGCTCATAGAAGGCCACCAGGTTGGTCAGGCAGGATTTGCCCTTGGCAAAGCCATGCTGACTGCTCCCAATCACCCCTTCACTATTCTTTTGAGCGAGTAGTGACTCCAGGAGGATCTGCTCCATGATCTTTCCAGGCACAGAGGTGAGACTGACTGGCCTGTAGTTCCCTGGTTCCTCCTTCTTACCATTTTTGAAAATAGGGGCAATGTTTCCCCTTTTCCAGTCTGTGGGGACTTCCCCAGACTGCCATGACTTTTGAAATATAATAGAGAGGGGTTTAGCAACCTCATCTGCCGAATAGAATAGAATAGAATAGAATAGAATAGAATAGAATAGAATAGAATAGAATAGAATAGAATAGAATCTTGTCGTAGGTGTACTGAAGGTTACACAAAGGCTCTGTATTTCAAGTGAGGTTCCCCTAAATTTCTCTTGTGCTACATGAAAAGAAGTGTGGCCAGCAGGTCAAGGGAGGTGATTCTTATCCTGTATCCTGGTCTGGTGAGATCCCACCTGGAGTACTGCATTCAGTTCTGGAGTCCTCAGCTCAAGAAAGATACAGACCTATTGGAGCAGGTCCAGAGGAGGGCTACAAAAATTATCAGAGGGATGGAACATCTCCTCTATGAAGACAGGCTGAGAGTTGGGATTGTTCAGCCTGGGGAAGAGAAGAGAAGGCTCCAGGAGACCTTAGAGTGGCCTTTCACTTCTTTAAAGGGGGCTATAAGGATGGGGACAGACTTTTTACCAGGGCCCATTGCAATAGGAAAAAGGTATCAGTCTTAAACTAATAGAGGGAAGATTTAGACTGGATATAAGGAGAATTTTTTTACAATAAGGGCGATGAAACACTGGCACAGGTAGTGCAGATAGGTGATAGAATCCACATCCCTGGAAATATTCAAGGTCAGCTTGGACAGGACTCCAAGCAACCTGTACTAATTAAAGATGCCCCCATTCCCTGGAGGAGGGTTGGATTAAATGACCTTTAAAGATCCCTTCTAACCAAAATATAGCCATGCAGAAGATGTAACTCTGTATCACTAACAGTTCATCCTCCAGAAGGTACATTTGCTTCCCTTGTCATTCACACTGTTTCTGATACTTATCACACAGATGCTGATGTGAGGTTATACTAGCATCTCTTCTGCAGGAAGTGCTTACCCTGCACCTTTTAAAGGCATCAGCTTCATCCTGGGAACACACAAAGCTGACTCCAGGACAAATGGAGGAAAGTAATAGCCAAAATCTCCCAAACAAGTACTGGTCAAATATGCAGAAATACACCAGTCACTGCAAATTATCTAGTTCTGAGGAGCAAAAAAAGAAATTGCTGATGGCTCAATCTCTGTTACAATGATGTCCTACCTGAGCCTCTTGCTGATGAGGTCTTCTTGCAAGACAGTGAGGTTCAATACAGCCTCTCTAACGCTTTTCCTTCATATCTGTGCCCTGCTATCACTCTCCTCATCAGTGAAGATCAAGATCTTTCCAGAATTATCCTGGACTGGCCATGACTGACAAGAGAGCAGGGGAAAAAAATTAAAAATGTATAGTCATGTAGTGGCCTCAAAGAGCAGCAAGTCCACTCAGATAGGGTGGTGGTACTCATGGGTCTATTTCTAAATAGAAGAAATATAAATCAGTTAGAATGATGCATCATCTAAAATGCTGTCAATATTTAGGTGATGATAGCTGTGATTCCTCTGAATAGGAAAGAAGGAAGGAAGGAAATTTTAAAGGCTGTTAGAAAGGGACGTGTATTTGAGTATGAATTGTACAATGCTGCAACAGACTGCAGAAAATAGACAAAGCACTGTTCAGTAATGGAAAGAGATATTTATCTTTTTTTATATAAAGCATAAACAGTGAAGCACCAAAACATTCCCACTAGTTTAAACCCACTGCTGTATGTTTTCCATCAAGAAAAGGGAGAAAGAGCTTGCTTCTTGGTTTGGGGATTTGCAACAAAAGTGCATTGCATATTGAGACCCTTTAAAATGTATTGCCTTCTCAATTAATAAATAAATAAATAAATAAACAGGAATCACTTATTATTAAACCTGTATTCAGTCTCTGGGGAGACACTTCAGAAGGCAAATTGTATCATCCAGGTACTGAAATCATTGTAAGCAGCCCTTTTCCTCTGACATCTTCTCTTCGATGCCTTGTCAGTCTCTGCCTCTGACATCTCTTTTAATGTCCTTTGTAGTTGCTTTAAATGGAACATGGCCAAAAATTAAGTTATCATCCTTCCCTATGTCCTTTTTATTGTTATGAACAATGCTATTATCATCCTTGTCTCTCAGCAGTCAGCATGTTCAAGTTACAGTTCTGAATGTTTTACTTGCAAGAATTTGTCTGATCGGATCAACAAGGTTTTTGTCACTGCTCTAGAAGTAATTAGGAAGGACAGATTTCTCAGCAACAGAGGAACACAAGGAGATCTGCACCCATGTTAGAATCTGTGAAGTTTACTTCTTAAAGAGAGAAGATTTTTAATAGAGCCCAACAGTGGGGAAAAAAATGAATATTGCTCTCTGTGCTGTTTTAATTTGTACTGAAACTATTAATAGCTCAGGCTTTTCTCATTTCCTGTTTTTCAGTGTTGGCCCTTTCTGCATTTGCTTCCACCAGGTTGAAATAAAGAGTTATTTGTTGTCTTTAGAAATGTCAATTGTCGTGTACCACAGTATTTGATTTCCTGGCACCTTTTGCTCAGCTCCGTGGTTCACAGTGTGGATAATGTCGTGTCTCAGTGACCCCATCATATAGCAGTACAACAATGAAATTCTTTTCAGGTACATATGAGAGGGAGAACTGAGAAAAGTGTTTGGTATTGCGTTCTCCCACAAATAGCATTCTGATCATTTCTTTAACATTTGTCAACCTCCAAAAAGAAGGGAGGGGTTTCTATACACTTAAATACGTTCTGGAAGGCAAAGATTCAGCCTGTATTGCAGTCAGGCAATCCACCCATCAACCTCATTTGAATGATTTCTGATAGTTTTTGAACAACTTCAAAACCAACTTTTAACAGCAGTCCTTCTTTCAGTCTGCCCTACCTTGGAATGTAGCTTTCAGGCTGCAGCATTCAGCAGCAATTTGGTTTGGTTTATTCTAATAAAGGTAAAGGTTTATTCTAATGAGTGATAAAAGATGCACTGCTTGGATTCTTGTCTTTGCTAATAATTTCCAATATATATGAAGAGAATGAAACGTTTAAACTCAGGGATGGGGGAATTAAACAATATCCATGATGAATGAGCTGTAGAGCTGCAGAGAATTTGTTGTACATCCTGACCAATATAGCAGTGAAAGTAATCAATCCATTACCTCTCTACTGAGAGAAATGGCAGAGAGATAAGGGCATAATGAATGCCAAGCACAATACTGATAAGGAAGACACTTAAAATGACCAGCCAGAATATATTCCATAGTTAATAGTGCTGACAAAAGCAGTGACAAAGTAATAATTTATTCATGGCATAAGGGCTGTTCCTGTGAAAATCAAAGTAGCATTTTAAATTAAGGCAACTATTGAAATCAGAGTAGCCTTATTAACTGGTAGCTATTAATGAGTATTATAGAAAAGAATACTTTTAAGGCTGCATTTTGCCATTAACATATGGGCTAAACGGCAAAACCCTGTTACTTACAAATGCAGATTATTTATTTATTTAATATACACCCCTCCCCCACCCCCCCAACCTTTCTGGCTTTTTACTTAACCCTTTTCTTTAATGCATATTCTCTGCATATTCACATGCAGCCTGAATGAATAACGTTTTCGCCTACTGCTGACATGCCCCCTGCCCCACAGTGTTTGAAGGGACTGACTTACATTTTGAGTCCAGTAACTGCCAGTAAACATATTTGGTGAACCAAAATGCAACACTTAATTAAGAAACCACACCTATCTAAAACCTGGTAGCTTTTCTCTCTGTGCCCAAAGATTGTGCTTTATGAACATACTGTGCAACATAAAGTGTTGGAGATATATAAGGAACAGCAGTGACTGTGTTGAATGAAATAAAATCTGCATTTGCTCCAAATGGCTAAGGTTATGACTAAAAAACAAGCTGTTCCATTCTGATTTTCTTTTTGGATTTCATTATACTATATCTTAAATATTTATACTATTTTTAAGAATGTTTGGGGTCATTAACTGCTTGGACACAGAACCTGGGTCAAGCACACTGGTTTTCCTGGTAAACAAACAAGCTATCTAACCACATAAACTTCTGACCTAAATGGATGTTCTTAAAGCTTTAAAAATTTTATTTTCAACAAAAATATCTTCCAATTACTCAATCTCCTTCTCATATTTCAGTTCTGGTGCCAGACAGAGAGGGGTTTAGAGGGTTTATCACTTCCCACATACAATAATTTTCTCCCTGTATGCCCATGACAGATAGAGAGTTGTACTCTCAGATTTGTTGTTTCATCTTAGACAAAATTAAAATATAACTTTCAGGGACATAATGATATTTTGAGAATTATATTTTAATATAAAATAAATCTGACATGCCCATTGCCATTAGTAAATTACCTATGCTAACAAATGTGCCCACCACAAACCCTATCCCAGCAATTACATCTTTCGTCCTTTCTAATAAGGATGGTGAAAGATTTTAATAAGTTTATAATTAGTTTATTAGGTCTTTGACTAGAAAGAGATTGAGAAACCAAATCACTAAATTAGCAAAGGTTTCTTAGGCAGGCATCACAGAAACGTTTAGGGCACGGGGAAAACTGGTCTTTAATGTACATACACAAAACCTTCTGCTGCAATTGAGCATAGAGAGCAGAAGCCAGCAAGACAGAGGAAACAGGCTTCAGATCCTCCAGCTGCCTGCATTAACCCACAGCCACTGAAAGCAAAAAGCAGGCTTGCTCGGCACTCTGAGCACAAACCAGACTTTTATTCAATTCCATCTGAGCTCACACAGAGATAGTGACAGCTCGCTCTCTCTCGCCTTCTCAGCTCCTCAGCTGATGATCCGCTCTAATCGCCTTAGAGTGGCTCAAAATAACTGGGCCAAGGAAATACTGCTAAAAAATCCGCTGAAATAACCCCTGTTTTTTGCCAAAACGATGCTATTTTGTCACGTTCTGTTCTAGGCTTTGCAGGTGCAATTCTGCCACATTCCTGTGGCTAGACAGAGAATTCTGAAAGACCTGATAATTATCTTAGGTTCTCAATACCCTGAGGGATCACTGGTTCCCCCCTATGGCTACAGAGCCTTCAAAACCCTGAATATTTAGTTTGCATGCACCTTCAACACTGGGGATTTGGACAGTAGTTGATGCACTTTTCCCACCTTCCCCATCACACCTTTCTTCTCTCTCTCCCTCCCTCCACTGACCTTCTTTCCCTCCTGCCTTCCTTTCTCTATTTTTTTCAAGTATCCTGTATCATTTTAAGAGGTTCTAAAGAAGCTGCAACCCAACATCATAATAACACTGTAAAGAGATTGTCAGGAGCCCACAGCAACTGTCCTGGAGAGACTCAGACTAAATCACCTCTTTGTGGATTATCTTGGTTCATGAGAAATGAAATCACTTCTCTACATGAATGCAGTGTTTTCTGGTTTACTTTGAACGTAGGATTTGGTATGATTGGGAAGGCTGATACTTAAAACACTCACTGCTCATCAACACCAATTCAGCTGACAATGTTTTGAAGCTTACAAAGTAAGATGAGGAATATAAGGAATAAATTAAATGAATAAAATGAAAATGTCAGCAGAGGAAGTAACTAATCTCCGTCAAGTCTCTTATGTAATCCAGACCCTTTTGCTGCTGTTATTATTCAAAACCCTTAGGGAATCAAGGATCTAGGTCATCTGCAGGATAAAGAGCGTAGTATCCAGGAATCAATATTCACAGTAGTAAATTAAATTATAGTCCTCTCCATGCAAAGAGTTTTATTATTACTAGGAGTGCTGACAATTTAAACTCAACAGGAGAAAATAAATCCAAGCTATTGGGTAACTTTTTCACTACAACACCTCCCTGACCATGCTGTCACTTAAACCATCAATAATTCTTTAACTTTCTGTGAAATAAGATACCACACTTTCCCAGTAAGCATATGGCTACTATAATGATAGGCTTAGATAAGCCACTGCATCTATTGGAACAACCACTTCAATTAATACTGACAGTTACACTGCCATTAACACTAAAGAAACATCGGCACCACCAATGAGGCGTTTGAGACACCCCGCCACATGCTGCTGCCATTTGCAATGGGATTTTTAACCACAGTGCTGTGACAACAGAATTTCTAATGCTTAAAACATAACATAGAAGTTGATTTACAGGGATGCTAGTAAAGCAGCCATGCAGCTTTAAACCTTGCCATCAGCTGCAATGGTTCAGTGCAATCTCCTTCTGTATCTTCCACATGTTTCAGTGGTCAGATTGTATTCACCTATGATCAACATCCCAATTTAAGACACTGTCCAGATGCAAAAGTAAAATCCTATGATATTCTTCAAACTAATTGAAGTTGATAGCATATGATTTGGAACTGGAAGCAATTGTATAATGTTTATCTAAGCAGTCACATTTCTGTTTTTAAACCTCCACAGAAAAGCTTCTCATTTCATGGTACATTATGAACCACATTCATTGCATTAACTGATGAGGAAGGCAGACTGGTTTGATTGATTGCTTAAACTGGCAGAGCTCAACTCATCTTAACTGCACATTGTAGGGCATTCATGTGCTGCTCTCTGCACTGCACCAGGTGCTGCCAGAATCCCTGAAGCCTCCTTTGATCCAAAGCAAAGCAAAGCGGCCCAAGAAGATACAGAGCTTCCACTTTCCATCTCTAACTACATGCTGATTCCTTGTCTAGTACTGGCCATGACTTTTCTGACTGAATGTCTCTTTATAATCTGGTGAGAAAAAAGGAAATGTGTAGATCAAGGATAAATGTTGCTGAAGAAATGCAACACATTTCACATAGAGAATCAGCTGATTCCTTCTCAGATCCCACACAAAAGATTCTATAAAGCCACATAACAATGCTACTTTGGGAAACTTCAGAAACATGGCATTCTGAAAACTCTGCAAGTAAAGCATTAAGATCAGAATTAAGGAAAAAGAGAAAGAATTGTTTCATTTTTAGCTCAACAATCATGCAGGGTTCAAATTAATCCAAACGCTGAAGTCACACTTTGCTAGTTTATTACAGAACACCTGAGGCTCAGTTTGCACAGAAAATTAGGAAGGTTTTCTTTAATTGATTCCCGAGTGTACAGATGACAACACATAACTACAATTTATGTGTTCTTCTGCTTAACTTGGGAGGCGGAAGGCATTACTATGAACGAATACTTCTCCTGCCAAATGAAACAGCAGATGCAACAGGCCCAAGAGATGCTGAAACTTCTGATCCCAAAGACAGCCAAGTTGTCATGATGCTTCGGCAGCATCAGATGTTTTCAAGGAACATGAAAGCACCAGGCACTGCCTACCAATATATGCAACGACTTTTCATGTGCCACTTCACCTAAAACTGTTTGGGGAAAAAAACATGCACCTGTCCTTCCAAATGTGAGGGGGAAGGACCTCCTGAGAATATAATTTCACTCTTTTCAGTAGTGCTCTTCTGCCATTCATGGCCAGAGGAATGCTGATGTTACAGTTTGAGCTGGGTGCCCCCCTGCAGTGTTTACTTCCTGTGTCCAGAGGTCCAGCCCAGAGGGGTGGACACAGGAAATTATGTAGTATTTCATACCACAATCCTTTGCACCACTATAAGATCCAGTGCGGAGTCTAGCACTATCTCTTTTCTTCCTCCTCCGTCAGCTGGTAACTGGGGAGATGTCTCCTGGCTTTGGGCCTGGCTAGGCCCAAGGCCACGGGGGGGATGGGCAGTCTCAGATCTGGCCAGCTGAGACTAGCCTAGCAGTGGGAGGGGGAAGAAGGAGCCCTGGGGGTCTTGGGTGTACCCTCAGGTAGGGATGGGATCTCTCTGGGTGTGTTTTGGGATTTTTCTTTATCACTGTGCCTTTGCTTTTCTGTAAAAGTTCACTGCTTTCTATTTAAACTTTCCATCACTTTTGCAATCCGTTTGTCTGAGTGTTTCTTGTTGCCAGGGGTGGGGAAGGGGGCTGCCTCAACCCAGCACAGCTGAAATCACAGCACCCACCATGTCTGCCAGAACAAAGAGCTTCTGTGATGTGAATTATAAGAGGAAAGTACCTCTGCTGATCATAATTAAAGTTGCACTAAAAAAAAAAAAAAAAATTAGAAAAATCGAGAAAGGAGTGACCAGATGGATGGAAGTAGGAGCTGGTGGTTCACTTCTGCCTTCTTCTCTTTGGCAGTCAGATTGCGGCAATAGCAATGGACATTCTTTCCTGATTCTACCCTAGACAGATCATTAAATGTTACTTCAGTGTCCTGGAGATCTCTTCTGGTTATAGAAGAACTCTTCCTCAGTCATAGTGAAAACAAATCACTAAAGCTGTTGCATTTTGTAGCACTCTGCAGTCACCTATTTGCTGAGAGCAATGCAGAAAATAGTAAAAATAAAAAGCTGTTACACATCAACCCACCTGACCTAGCAAACACACGTTTATAAGACCATTATAAAGGACCATTATTATGTTTAAACATGCAGCACAATGTATCATCACAAGACAATTGATGGACAAAGCTGAAGAGCAGCCAGATCTGACCAGAATCCATATCCTACCCATTTTATCCTCTCTTTATCATAGTATCATAGTATCATTCAGGGTTGGAAGGGACCACAAGGATCATCTAGTTCCAACCCCCCTACCATGGGCAGGTAAACCCCACACTAGATCAGGCTGGACAGAGCCTCATCCAGCCTGCTCTTAAACACCCCCAGGGACGGGGCCTCGACCACCTCCCTGGACAACCCATTCCAGGGTCTCACCACTCTCATGGTGAAGAACCTCCTCCTCACATCTAGCCTGAATCTCCCCACCTCCAGCTTCATTCCATTCCCCCTAGTCCTATCACTACCTGAGATCCTGAGAAGTCCTTCCCCAGCCTTCCTGTAGGCCCCCTTCAGATACTGGAAGGCCACAATTAGGTCACCTCGGAGCCTTCTCTTCTGCAGACTGAACAGCCCCAACTCCTTCAGTCTGTCCTCATAGGAGAGGTGCTCAAGCCCAAATCTCACTGCCTCCAGCTCCTTTCCCTCCCCGTCTCTACAAACAGTGAGTTAACAAAAAATTTCATGTAGCTGTTAATGAACGCTTATAGTCTGCAATATATTGTTGAGCTGCACTGATTCTAATACACATTTTATTATTTCAGGATTAATAGCAAGAACTGACAACACTACAATATACTTTTGGTCATTTGGCTATTTTGGTTCGCTAGCCGATCAGGACCGCTCGTTCGGAACTGCTCCGCTTGAACTGTGAGTTTCTCTCGGGGTTTTTTTTTCCCCTTCCTTTCGGGGTTTCGCGGGTCGGGAGGACTCCTGGTAGTGGGGAGCCGGCAGGATCGTGCTCCCGCGAGCCTGCACGGGAACGGGAGCCCGGCGTCAGCCACGGCAGTTTTAAATACCGCCCGGGCTGTGCGCGCAGCACCATTTTTGTTCGCTAGCTAGCCTATCGGCTGGGTGCAAAAAAAGCCAAAAAACCAACCCCAAAAAAAAAAACAACAACAAACAACAACCACCCACAAAAAAAAAAAACAAAAACCAAAAAACCCTCAAACGTTCCACCATGGTTGTTACTTGAATGAAGGGTAGAAAAGCAGCATCTGCCCAGACAGAGCTGTTTTACCAGCATGCTGGAGTCCAGGCTCCCACCTGCAGAGAGTGCTTCAGCCTGGCACTTGGAATAGAGGGGGAGGGAGAGGACACCTGTGTCAGGTGTGACCAGGTGAATTTTCTCCTCAGCCTGCTGGCAGAGCTAAAGGATGAAGTGGCCGAGCTGAAGGAGGAGGTATCTAGGCTAAGGACAATAAGGGAAAGTGAAAGGAGTTAGATTTGTGGGAGAAGGCTCTGCAGATCTCCCCTGCTGAGGGAAGGGTCCCTGGAAACAATGAGGGATGGATACAGGTCCCTGCCAGGGGTGGCAAGAGGAATCCACCCTGACCCTCTTCTCCTCCGCTGCCCTTGCATAATAAGTATGAGGCCCTGCAGGCTGAGGGCAGTAGGGATGAGAGGGCTAAGGCTGAGAAGCAGGCATCCAGAGGGGAGCCTAAGGCCAAGCGGTCCCCACCAGCTATAACGACCAGCTCCACAAAGAAAAGGAGAAGGGTTATAGTTGTTGGGGACTCACTCCTGGGGGTTACTGAGGGACCCATATGTCGTCCCGACCCATCCCACAGGGAGGTCTGCTCCCTACCCGGGGGCACGGGTTACGGACATTGCAAGGAGACTCCCTAAGTTAATCCAGCCCACTGACTATTACCCTCTGATGGTAATACAGGCTGGGAGTGATGAGATTGACAAGAAGGGCACCAGGGCGATTAAGAAGGAGTTCAGGGCCCTTGGACAACTGATTGATGGGGCAGGAGCTCAAGTGATGTTCTGCTCAGTTCCCTCAGTGGCAGGGGGGTACACTGAGAGGAATGGGAGAATCTACACCATCAACAATTGGTTCAGGGGATGGTGTCAGCGGCAGAACTTTGGGTTCTTTGATCATGGGACAACTTTCACTGCACCTGAACTGCTGAGTCCTGATGGGGTGCATTTATCTAGAAGGGGTAAGAGAGTCTTGGCACTGGAGTTGGCAGGGCTCATTAGGAGGGCTTTAAACTAGGTCTGAAGGGGGTGGGTGAGGATATGGGTCCCTCAGCAGAGGAAAGAGTAGGGCACAAGGTAGGGTCAGTTGAGAAGTCAGGAACCCATCTGCGATGCATGTACACCAATGCATGCAGCCTGGGCAATAAGCAAGAGGAGTTGGAGGTCCTGATCCATCAGGGCAACTATGATATAGTCGCCATCTCAGAAATTTGGTGGGACAACATCCAGGATTGGAGTGTTACACTGGGGGGTTACAGGCTCTTTAGGAGAGACAGGCAAGGGAGAAGAGGAGGAGGGGTGACTCTGTATAGTAGGGAGTCACTCTCTGCCACACAACTTGAGGTGGAAGATGAGGGAATTGAGAGCCTGTGGGTTAAAATCAGAGGACAGCCTAACAAATCTGACATCCTGGTTGGAATCTGTTACAGACCACCCAACCAGAATGAGGAGGCTGATGAATTATTCTACAAGCAACTGGAGGCCGTCTCAAGATCATCAGAACTTGTCCTTGTTGGCGACTTCAACCTCCCAGATATCTGCTGGGAACTTAATTCAGCAGAGAGGAGGCAGTCCAGAAGATTCCTGGAGCAAATGGAGGACTGCTTCTTGACACAGCTGTTAAGCGAGCCTACCAGGGGACAGGCTCTGCTTGACCTGCTGTTCTCCAATAGGGAAGGGCTGCTGGGAGATGTGATCGTGGGAGACTGCCTAGGGTGCAGTGACCACGAGATAGTGAAGTTTTCAATATGCAGGGAGATAGGGAGGACTGCCAACAGAACCTTCTCCTTGGACTTCCGAAGGGCGAACGTCAGCCTATTTAAGAAACTTATTTGTAAAGTCCCCTGGGTACCAACCCTCATAAACCAAGGGGTTCAGAAGGGTTGGACCTACTTCAAACAGGAGCTCTTGAAGGCACAGGAACTGGCAGCTCCCACGTGCCGAAAGGCGAGCCGGCGGGGAAGGTGAGCGGCCTGGATGAGCAAGCAGCTCCTTGAGGATTTTAGGGGGAAAAAAGAGGCTGTATCACCTTTGGAAGGAGGGGAAGGCTTCTCGAGGTAAGTTCAAGGAAGTTGTTAGATTATGTAGGAATAAAATTAGGGAGGCAAAGGCCCAGCTGGAACTGAAGCTGGCCACCTATGTCAAAGATAATAAAAAGCATTTTTATAAATATATTAACAATAAGAAGAAGGGCAGGAAGAACCTCCACTCCTTATTGGACCTGGAGGGGAACACGGTGACTGACGATGAGGAAAAGGCTGAGGTCCTGAACACCTTCTTTGCCTCAATTTTTAACAGCAAGGCAGAGTTCAGGACGAGTGGCCTCCTGAGCTGGGCGATGGGGTCGGGGAGCAGTGTAGTGCCCCGGTAATCCATGAGGAATTAGTTCGGGACCTGCTGAGCCACTTGGACACTCACAAGTCCATGGGACCGGATGGGATCCATCCTAGGGTGCTGAGAGAGCTGGCAGATGAGCTGGCCAAGCCGCTCTCCATCATTTTCCTCCAGTCCTGGCTCACCGGTGAGGTCCTAGATGACTGGAAACTGGCCAATGTGGTCCCCATCCACAAGAAGGGTCGGATGGAGGAACCTGGAAACTAAAGGCCAGTCAGCCTGACCTCAGTGCCAGGGAAAGTGATGGAGCAGATTATCCTGGCGGCAATAACTGCGCACCTGAAGGAAGGCCAAGGGCTCAGGTCCAGCCAACATGGGTTTAAGAAGGGCAGGTCCTGCCTCTCCAACCTGACCTCCTTCTATGATCAGGTGACCCATCTGGTGGATGTGTGGTGGCCTGTGGATGTGGTCTACCTGGACTTCAGCAAGGCCTTTGACACCGTCCCCCACAGCAAACTGCTGTCTGAGCTGTCAGCTCGTTGCTGACAGCTACACTTTGTGCTGGGTTAGGAACTGGCTGGAGGGCCGGGCCCAGAGAGTGGTGGTGAATGGTGCCACATCCAGCTGGAGGCCAGTCACCAGTGGCGTCCCCCAGGGATCAGTGCTGGGCCCCGTCCTCTTTAACATCTTTATTGATGATCTGGATGAAGGGGTCGAGTCAGTCATCAGCAAGTTTGCAGATGACACCAAGTTAGGAGCAGATGTTAGTCAGTTAGAGGGTAGAAAGGCGCTGCAGAGGGACCTCGACAGACTGGACAGATGGGCAGAATCCAATGGGATGGCATTCAACAAGTCCAAGTGCCGAGTGCTGCACTTTGGCTACGGCAATCCCATGCAGAGCTACAGGCTGGGGTCAGAGTGGCTGGAGAGCTCCCAAACAGAGAGGGACCTGGGTGTGCTGATCGACAGCTGCCTGAATATGAGCCAGCAGTGTGCCCAGGTGGCCAAGAGGGCCAATGGCATCCTGGCCTGCGTTAGGAATAGTGTGGCCAGCAGGAGCAGGGAAGTCATTGTGCCCCTGTACTCTGCTTTGGTTAGGCCGCACCTTGAGTACTGTGTCCAGTTCTGGGCCCCTCAGTTTAAGAAGGACATCGAGACACTTGAATGTGTCCAGAGAAGGGCAACAAGGCTGGTGAGAGGCCTTGAACACAAGCCCTATGGGGAGAGGCTGAGGGAGCTTGGATTGTTTAGCCTGGAGAAGAGGAGGCTCAGGGGTGACCTCATTGCCCTCTACAAGTACCTGAAAGGTGGTTGTGGCCAGGAGGGGGTTGGTCTCTTCTCCCAGGCAACCAGCACCAGAACAAGGGGACACAGTCTCAAGCTGCGCCAGGGGAGGTTTAGACTCGAGGTGAGGAGGAAGTTCTTCACCGAGCAAGTCATTCGTCATTGGAATGGGCTGCCCAGGGAGGTGGTTGAGTCGCCGTCCCTGGAGGCGTTCAAGAGGAGATTGGACGTGGCACTTGGTGCCATGGTCTAGTCATGGGGTCTGTGTTGATAGGTTGGACTCGATGATCCCCGAGGTCCTTTCCAACCTAAGTTATACTGTGATATTGTGATACTGTGATATTGTATGGCACTCAGTTATTCAGTAATCAGAAAGGTCTGATTACTTATAACTTCTGATGCCATATGAATTACATCAAGATGAAGAATTTATATGAAAATGAACCATCAGAACTTCATGCTGAGTTCTATATGACTTCAGAGAAAATTATGATCTTTCTATATAGTTTAAAATTCCTTTTTAAGATAGTCTCTTTAGAATATTCTTTCGGAAGGATGAAAACCTTCCCCCTTTATCCTCCCACTCTCCCCCCCCCGAGGAATCCGGAAAAGAATACCTTTATACATTAAACTAGGCATCCGAGTTAAATATAATCTCACAATTCTTATAATCCAGTAGGACGACAAGAATTTATAATTATACAGGCCTTATCTATAGAATTTTATGCATAACTTTAAGTGCACAAGTACTTGCCAGCTAAAATAATCATTTTGAGTATACAGACTGCAGTATATCAGTATATGCCTGGATCCTAATACGACTGAACTGCAGTTTTGTTCATTTTTACTCTGAATTTCTTCAGCTCTAAAGCATCTATACAAGGCTTAAGGTCAGGTAATTTCTGAACATTTGGAAACAGTCTCCCAGTATGATGAGACCCAAACATGTGTTTAATTTTGTGATTTCCAGCCCAATTTAGGTGAGCATCTACAGTTATTGTTAATTGAGGCTACTCTTTGGTAAAGCTTCCCATCAGAACATCTTTCTACTGCTTCTGAAGGAAGGCAGTACCATAAAGATCAGATATCAGGCCTGTTGGCTGCTCTACAGGACACATTAAATATGTACATAAATCACCAGAGGATTAAAGTCCAAGTCAATTTGGAATTTCTAACAGAAAGCTTTCCTTTCTGCAATAAACTAACACTCATCTCACCGAAAATGACTCCCAAACCAGACAACCACATTTGGAAAAAAATCCAGTTAGTGTAAAGTGGTTGTACCACAGTATGGTAACTACCATAAAGAAAACAAGGACCTGTTCTTCCAGCCCAAATCCCTGAAGGGAGATTTTTTTTTCCCTGAAACAATTATAAATAACTGGGACAAAAAGGATTTGATATGAAAATGCCTCCCACACAGCTAACTCTACAGTACTGCTAATGTGCTGTTGTAACACGATCTGTGAGGGGTTATACATCTCAGCTTTTGCATACCCGCTGAGTTCAGTAATTTCCTTTGATTTATTTAAATGTACTTACAAATAAACATCTGAAAAATATAGGTAAAATGTGATTTTATTTTATTTTTCAATTGTGTGCTTTATGTTTGCTTTATTCATGCCTTTCTGCACTTTCCCCAGAGAGACACATCTTCCTCTCCTCAATTTTCAAAGATGAGCTTTGTCACTCTATTACTCTTAGTCTGAACCTGGAAGATAATAGGGTAAATTTGACAAACCTGTGCAGGAAATGAACACTCATTCATTTATTAGTGAGTCTCACTGGGCAGTATTAAACTTGTAATAAAAAAGTTACTGAGTGGAAGAGAACAAACCTACCGAAATTAGAAAACCAGACACCTGTGATGTCCAGCTTTTTCACTGATTCCCAACAGGTTGGTAATGGACAACATTGCTCCCAGCTACAGGGAATTAAGGAGTTAACACTTAAGGCTGATGGGCAGAACAAAATATAATCCCACTGTACAACATCACTTGCTAAGTATTGATGCCACGGGGCAGCAAAGGCTGGGGACCAGTGCACTGATCTTATTGCATAATTATAATATTACCTTTCAACCCATTTCTCTGAAATCCTGAAGCTCCACACAAGGTGTAGTTGAGTACAGCAATACAGAGATAAGCAACACTGACTCTGGGAGACTTATTTCCCTAACCTAGGAGTGATTACACAGGGTATGTATCTCTGGTAAATTCTCAATATGGTATTTTGTATCTCACACTTTCTATTTATGGGATAAATATGTGAAATACTGAAATTGGTTATCTTGGGAGATTTTAAAATATATATATATATAAACAAAATATATATATTGGAAAGCAAATTTGAGAATAGTTTTCATACTCTATAATATTTTTTCAGATGTTAATGCATTTTATGATTAATGCTATTAATAGTTAATTAGCTAAATAAATATGACTGTGTGAATTTCTCAATCTTCCTATTTGTTGCTTAGATAAACAGTTACATAGTGAATGCTTTATTACATACATAAAAATGTCTCGTGTTATAATTCATAAGTTCATATTGATGTTACATTTCCTTGCTGTAATATACGCATTAAGTCCCAGGCTGCTCTGGAAGGAAACTACAGATCTTAATAATTTATGTTCCAAGTTTTAACTAGGATTATCAATGGTAGCTTTTGAACTTTTTCTTTTAGTAACATAATATATCATAGTAAAAACGCACAGACAAGCGATGTGTCAGTTTGATTTTTTCCACCTGATTCAGCAACCCAAAATTCAGACACAGCAATTTAAGCAGAGTTGCACACTGAAGAATTTAAGTCCAAGAATTTAATCTGTTCTTTCCATAAATTTCTGTTGTTTGTGCTGTTATGATGATGTTAGCAGAGGAAGTTTATTTATATTGCACATTTTTAGCATCAGCACATTCAGAATACAACAGCAATCATTCATTCAATAGCTATCAGCAATGTAATAATATCATCGCTAACGCTCTAAATATCAAAAGAGCATTTAGAGAAAAGACAACAGAAAATAAAGTCACTGAACAACCAGTAACAGAATTCACTAAACACAAAGTGTATCTTTTAAATACATGTACACAGAAGCCACCACAGAAATAAACAGCAATTATGCACAGCTCTTTTGCGGCAACAGGTTGCATATAATTAAGCAATAACAAATAAGGGCATCTTTATGGGCCCATTAATAGGGATGTACACTCTAGAGAGCAGCATTTTAAGATCTTAACCCTTATGCATCCCAAAACACCTAAAGAGAATTTGTGATCAAACTATAAGCAGCATGACTGTAAAACAGCAGGAGCAAACCCGACACTGCTCTGTCTAGACTATGCACCACAGGATCGCCGTATGCAAACACGGAATGCCATGATCGATGGTGACAGATATGAACCAGCCCCCCTTTTTTCTGAGACTATGCACCATAACTTCTTTTTTTAACAGGCTCACATCTACTGCAAAAGCTGTTGTCCCTGCTGTTCTTAATGTATATTGTAAAGAGCTACTGAGATCAGCACTTTAAGGGGTCACTTGCCACTCTTTCCTCCTCTGCCTGCTCCCCCAGTATTTAGATAATAATGGATCTGGTTAAAATCACAAAGTCTAAGAACATACTGCAGAAAGTTAAAAAACTCACCTTGTAAAAGCACAGATAAAGACTTCTGTTGAAAAAGATGTTAACAAAGCAATACTTTCAAAAGGTGAAGAAGTGGTCAATCCTGTATGTACCCATGGTCTAAGAGAAAAAGTACATTATTTCTCCTTATTTTTGCAGTGTGTGTGTGAGTGAGTATGTGGTGGTGGTGTAAGTGCCACTTCAGAAAATGAATGGGTGAGCATGGTAAAGGTAATGCAAGGCACAGAAACACAGAATACATCTGGTTGGAAGAGACCTCAAAGATCATCCAGTCCAACCCTCAACACAGCACTGAAGGGTCAACACTAAACCATGTCCTTAAGCACCAGGTCCACATACTGCTTAAACACCTCCAGGGATAGTAACTCCACCACTGCCCTGGGCAGACCATTCCAATATTTGATAACCCTCTCTATGAAGAAATATTTCCTAACATCCAGCCTGAACCTCCCCTGGCACAGCTTGAAACCATATTTGTTCGAGCAACAGGAAACATGAACACTGAACTTGTAATAGTGCCCTACAGGCCTTCAGTCAAAACACAGATGAGGACCACTACATATGGGCAAAAATGCTGCCTGGTAAAAGGGGAGAAGAAATCTCAATAACATTATTCTTCCAGCTCAAAGGTACTGATGCATGTTTTAGCCATGGACATGGAGGACTCAGTGGTGATTTGCATTTAAGCACAGATCTCCTAGATCTACCTGTAAGCTAAACATGAAGGAGGAGAAATTTCAAAATGGACTGGAAGGAGTATTATGTGGTGCTCTTAGAGATGCTTACAGTATAATGAGCAGCACCGGAAAAGAAAGTGCTGGGTTGAAAAGGAAAGAGGTAGCCTCCTAATAATATAGGATGTCTCAGGTACAGTGCCTGAACACAGCAGATTCTTCATTAGTTAACAGTACTAACTAAAAATTGGTGGATAGGAAATGTACAGGTTTTTAAAGACCTTTAATGTGAATGCAGGTAGCATAACTGAATGAATGAAGATAGCAGAGAGATGCATAAAGTTGGGCAACATGACGACAGTCTTTCCAGTATGTTCCTCAAGAGCTCTAAAAGAACAGGCCTTGTCATGTCAATGCCAAAGAAAGTGGAGCTCTGGTGGCTGAGATGTGAGATGAAGAGAGATGCGAAAAGAGATTTGGCTATGACAATGACCTGGAAAGTCTGTATTATGGAAAGGCAAAAGAAGCTGCAAGACTTGTGCATTCAACTGGGCTATGTGGAAGGATATGTGCAGAATAGCTGCAGAGGCCACGTAAGATGATACTGTTGCTCACAATAGCTGAGTAAAGGATGCAGTGAATCACTGGGTTTGAGAAAAGGAGTCTGAGCGGGTGGAAAGATATCAGCAAAATTACAGCCTGAGATTTTGCAGGACATAAGGACTGGGACCCATCTGACTTGGTGTAAATGTCTACAGCTGGGCCAGCTGTTCATGGCATTCTCAAAAGACAGTGGAGATGTAATCAACAGAGCACATGCACAATTCACATTTTGAGTATCAGATGAATTGCCCCAGTCTCCCTTGATGCTCTTGTCTAGATCTCCACTGACTGGAAAAAGAGCCCATGCCAATTATCTCAAACATCAACATCTACCCTGTAGACTGTCTGAAATAAGGGAAGATGAATCTTACCCCGGGAAACTGATCTGGGGAGATCCAAAATTTATTAGACTAGATACATCTCTCTACATAGCTTTTCAGTCTTGCTGCAAAGCATAACTCTCTTCTTGGGAATCTGGGGAGCAAGTCGATAGTTACACATGGGTTCATTATTTTAAAGGGTAAAGATAACAATATATAATGTTAGAACATGTGGTTCAATACAATACCACAGGTCTACTTAAATAATAGAAATAAATCAGCCTGGACTAGCCCAGATATTTTAAACTATAGAACAAAATAAATAAATATAATTGTAGACAGAGAAAAGTAACTGCCTGGAAGGTACAGGCACAGTCACATTGAAAAATGCCACCTCATAAAGGCAGTAATCTCTCTCAGACAGATCTTCATTATAGCTAATTATTTTGCCAAAGGCACTTACGGCAACATATTTCTAGGGGAAGGAAAGGCAGGCAGCAGGGAAAAGGAAAAAATTTCTCAAGCCCTTGCCCTCTCACCCCAAAATTGCAGCCCAATGTGAAAGTCAAATATTTCACTTCAGCTGGAAAATTCTAAGAGTTCAAATGGAATATTGTAGCAGGTGAAATTGAAAACAGGGCAGATAAGTGGTTGCAAGGCATATACTCCCCTCTGGAACTTTTTAATCAGGAATACAGGATTCTTAGGTGGAGGCAATATCACATACTTACACTGGATTATATGGTCCAAGTAATAACCTTGCATTCGTAATAAATTTATTTTTTTCCTATAAAAGTTGGTTTTATTTTAACACAGCTATCTCTACTGAGGGGTACAGTTGGATATTTCCACATCAGCACACATGCTTAATGCAAAATGAACAACCCTCTCCCTCCTGATGAAGCAAGGATAGTCCAAGACAAAGCCTGGCTAATAAACCAGTTGTAAACAATCAGAGAAGACAGGCAATTCACAGCTCAGTGCATTGCCTTCATACAAACCAGAGGATTGAAAGGTAGATACAGTGTGAAAGCCATCTTAGAACCAAGATAAAAGAGACAATAAAAAGATAGAGGACAGCAGACAGACAGAAAGCAGCAAAAATATAATTTCCTTTGAAAATAACTACATTCAGTTTATGTTCTTGCCTTACATTTGTGGTATTAAGTAATCTAATCAGATGCATAAGGGTTTACTCTCCAAGGTACACATGAAACACGCAACAACCCCCCCATAAAACATGACCTGTGGTGACTCACTGGAGATTTAAGAGGATATATCTGTTTTTTTTCTCCTCTTGCTACACTTAGCAAAGTTCTTTTTCAACCTGTGGTCTCTTTCCACATCCCACCTCCCATGCAGATATCTCCCTTTGGTTTTATATATATTTTTGCTTACTTTGTCCAGTCATTTTTATAGTTTAGGGGCACTGCAGGTGAATCCTTCTCTTCTTTAGGCTTTAGGCAGAGGATCTCTGTTCATTTCTGTGAAGTAGCCATCATTTATGAATCTTAACTTGGCACAGTTTCCTATGACCAGCTATTTATTACAGTGATTCTCCCCTAATTCATTCATAAGGGTCTAGTAGCATCTGTAAAACTTTCTTTCTCTTTGCTTTGCCAGTGTGAGTTAATGTCTCAAGTTGGTGTTTTCCAATGAGAAAGCTGGACCCATGTTTCATCATTTGATTTAGAAACAGAGCTTGAAGGCAGCCAGGGTTAGACTGATGTTTTGTGGAATAAAGGTAATGATACTGTGGATTTACTCATGTGTATATCTAGGTTGTGTATTATTAATAGATTTGGAGACTTGTTTAAACTACAGGGACCTGGGGGTACTGGTTGATAATAGGCTGAACATGAGCCAACAGTGTGTCCAGGTGGCCAAGAAGGCCAATGGCATCCTGGCCTGTATCAGGAACAGTGTGGCCAGCAGGAGCAGGGAGGTCATTCTGCCCCTGGACTCAGCACTAGTTAGGCCACACCTTGAGTACTGTGTCCAGTTCTGGGCCCCTCAGTTTAGGAAGGATATTGACTTGCTGGAAGGTGTCCAGAGAAGGGCAACAAAGCTGGTGAGGGGTTTAGAGCACAAGCCCTGTGAAGAGAGGCTGAGGTAGCTGGAATTGCTTAGCCTGAAGAAGAGGAGGCTCAGAGGAGACTTTATTGCTCTCTACAACTACCTGAAGGGAGATTGTAGCCAGGTGGGGGTTGGTCTCTTCTCCCGGGCATCCAGCATAAGAACAAGAGGACACAGTCTCAGGCTGCACCAGGGGAGGTTTAGGCTGGATGTTAGGAAGAAGTTCTATACAGAGAGAGTGATTGCCCATTGGAATGGGCTGCCCAGGGAGATGGTGGAGTCACCATCACTGGAGGTGTTTAGGAAGAGACTGGATGGGGTGCCTGGTGCCATGGTTTAGTTGATTAGATAGTGCTGGATGATAGGTTGGACTCGATGATCTCAAAGGTCTTTTCCAACCAGGTTAATTCTATTCTATTCTATTCTATTCTATTCTATTCTATTCTATTCTATTCTACAGAAAAATGTTTAGCAGAAAGTATGCAGATCAGGCTGTATTTTGCAAATTGATATGTAGTTCTGTGATTGCCATGCCATTGTTCAACAAGCTTTCTACCAGACCTGTCTTAACAGCTAGGACCTGAAATCAGCCCAAGTACAACCCCATCATGCAGAGATCTGACATTTTTATCTCATTTCCAGCTGATATACTCCAGAAGGGAACAGTTGAGGCAACCTTCAATATGCCAGTTTTCTACCTCTGAAATCTTTAGCAGAGATGTTTCCCCTGTTTTCAGCTCTTATGCCCAGACATAAAAGACTTCTTTAGACCTGCAGAAGACAAACCACACAGGGCATCGTAGATCAGTATGAATGTGATAACTAATCCCTACAAGCAAAGGGAAACCCAGGGCATTTTCAGGAAACTCCTAAAATATGACTCTTCCAACTGCATGTGCATAAATTTACAGACCCTCGTTGTGTTGCTTTGCAATTCTCTTTATGAGTAGCCTCATGTGTTTGCTTTATTTATTAACTTAGACAAGACTCTAGACACCCTAGCATTATTAATTATATACACACATCTCACATTATATTAATTCTACAATATATATATAATTAAAGTAAATCTTGACAGCCTCAAAATCATCAATCCTACAGGACCTCAGCCAGTCACCAAGAAGCCTGTTTAATCTTCAAGGAATGATTGCCTCAGCCTTACCTTCAAATCCTTCTTGAACACATACTGAGAATATCACCAAGAATTTCAGATAAAAGAGCAGGACAGTGATTTCCAGACTCCTTACAGACTGTCCTGCCAGTCTGATTTATAATAAAGAACTTTAATTACATGCACATCCAGCACACAGTATGGCATGCACTGGAAGATCAGATCATTAGTGAGGTTAAAAAGTGAAATGCCATCATAGTCACAATCATTAATGGCAAGCAGCAGAGTTAGGATGTCTAGATGTACACCTAAGCACTGTTAGGTCTTTCAATGGCCAGTGGAAAGGTCTGCTGGCTGGAGTGACTGCTGCTTCCCCACAACCATGTATTGTCCCATATCTCTGAATTTCCTGCCTACTGTGTAATGGGTTGGGGCAAACCCCCTCCCCACCATGGGCAGAAACAACGACTCAGACAAAGGGATTGCAAAAGTGATGGGAAGTTTAAATAGGAAAACAATTTTAAAAAAAACAAACACCAATGAAAGCTTTACAGAGAACCACAAGCACCGTGACAAAGAGAGAGATCCCAGAAACATACTCAAGAACATCCCATCCCCACCTGGGGGTACACCCAAACCCCCCCAGGGCTCTTTCCTCCCCCCCAACCCAGCCTTGGGCCTGGGCAGGCCCAAGGGAGGCGGCTCACGGCATTTTACCTAGGCTGCAGCTGGGGATGAAAGAGAAAGTGGAGACCCTGCATGGGCATTTTATAGGGGAGCAGGGCATTATGGGATTGAATACCTGCCTGTGACCACCCCCTGGGCTGGGCCCACCCGTAGGGACCTCCCAGGTGTGTTCTGTGCAGTGGCAGCCGGGCCAGCACCCAGCCTAAACCACCACATACTGTCTCACTGCTCCAGAAGACCCATTGGGATCTGCAGTTAAAAAAAGCCCTGTGCTGTTCTCCATTGTTGTCAGCTGTACAACTTTCCCATTTGCTTCTCCTGTGTGCTGCAGTCCAGGGGATACAGATTCCTTATAACATCTGTTTTCTTCAAAACAGGTGTTTAGTGTTCAACAGCTCCAAAGAGGGAATTGAAATACAGCCCCTCTCCCACCCTCACAGAAGATTTAGTGGGCTGTGATGGATCTTCTTTCTTGATCTGCTAGCTCCAAGACTGCCATAAAGAAAAATTTCACTTTAACAGAGAGTGCCCACACTAAGGCTGTTGAGGCTCTCTGCTCCCAAGAGGTGGGAGATGTGAGTCTCAGTTCCTAACAGAGAGGAGGGAACTGAGTCTGCCTACTTGTAAGGCAAGATCTCTACCCAACAGACTGTTCTTCCTTGTTGTCTCCCCTCTATTTGGTCATATGTGAATTAAAGGTCTAAATCATGGAGTCCAAGTGTGCGAATCTAAGTTTCACACGAGGAATCCAGGTGAGGTGAGATTTTAGATGCACTGGATTTTTTGTTCTTTCATATCATCTGTCCTATGTGAGATGCCTTGCTGTGCCAGCTGCCCTTAGTAACCTCTGTTCCTAAAGCCCAGCTTAGAATTGGTAACTCCAGCCTGGGACGCAGAGTCTGACTCTGGTGCATTGGCATGTTAATGCCTAAGCACTTCTGTAGTCATGCAGTGACTGGGATAAAGGAAAATAAAAACAAGCAGGGTGGATTGCCAGGGCTGGAGGACAGCAGTGAGACAGACTGAGGCTGGTAGGAAGCCACAGCAGTTCAAAAAGATTGTGAAAGTGTCATGGTAAAAGGTGAGGGGAAGGCTCTAAGGATTAAGGGAACAAAGGAATGGGTAGAAGGGTCTGCTTCAATATCTAGACCATGCAGAGGTACTAAAATCTCTTCTTTTCCCCTCTACTGTATTCTCAGTAGTTTTCTCAAGTCAGATATTTTTGTTCCAGGCTGCCTGGAACAATTCAGAGGCAAAGATATATTTTTTTTTAATTCTTGAGTAAAAATGCATTCATTCACAAGCTCTTGTAAGGATTTAATTCCTTTTCTGTAGTGACGAACATGGGGGAAATACAGTGCAATACTATTCTTTTTAAAAATTTAATAAGTGAAGATTTTTCCTCTACCCTATTTTATCCATACACATGATTAAAACCACAGCACTCTCAACAACAGTAATAACAAAAGTCAAAGGAACCAGAGAATAGTGTTTGCATAATGCAAGCATGGACATAGATGTGAGTGTGGCTATCACAACACTCAGTTACTGGAAAACGCAGAAGAGAAAATGTCTCATTTCTAGGTCCTTTCTGGGATTAAGACAAAGGCTGTTACTGAATGCATAAAAGAGAGCTTTTGCAAAGCAGACTGCAGTAATGGGTCTGGAATTCCTGAGCAGTTAATAATTCAGTTCTTACATTGAACAAAAGGAAACAGCCAAGAGATAAATGAAAGGGAAACCCCATGGGGAGAGCAGACATGCTGTGGACATGACTAGCCACTTTGTACTACTGTTACCCTCCAGTAAGAGTTTTGCATTGTTTTGAATTCCTGAGTAAATATTGGTATTTGCAGAGGTTAAACAAGATACAGTACCAGAACCTGTCAAGCCTTTATTTATACCTAGCCAGGGGACAGGGTAGGCAGTTACAAGATGAGCATACACTGACAACCTCATTTAATCCAAACAGAGAAACCACCATAGGAATGGGAAGTATTTTAGCAGGCAGGCATGTCCAACTTGTCCTCACTCTCTAAACCGAAGATTTTTCATTGTGGTTTTCAGACAAGAATATAAGCATATGATAACTACATAATACACTAGCATCACAGACCAGCAGAAATTGTAGTAACCAATGTCAGAGAAATCAATTTCTGAGGGAGTATAACAAGAACTCATTCCCCATTCAAGACCACTCTGGTGCAACTAGTGCAACCAGCAAAGGTAGTATGGTCCCAAAGGGTAATTTACAAAGGCAGCTTGTGAAATCATGCAGTGCCACCTACTTTGCATCTCTAATCCTCCATAAACATACACTTTCTGCAGAACTCCCACATTTCAAGCTGGACACATGCTATTAAGGGTTTGATGCGGGACAACACTGGCTCATGACTGTCCTATGGGAGGGGAAAAAAGGACCATGTGTGATAATAATGTGCAGGAGAAACTGAAACTCTGTTGCTAATTCTACATTAGGGACAGAGATCTAAATGACTACGTGAGTTAGCATGTGTTACTCTCTTTTCCAAAGAGAGGAGCCGACTGTTGAGACCAAGTGCTGTGATTCCAATCTGTGTGACAGGTATGTTCTGTGAACCTTAGCAAGTCACCATGACTTTGTGTCTTGGGCTCGTTGTCTAAAGTTTGTCATTTGAGCAGGAAGGGATCTGCTCCAGCCAGAGTGTTGAGGCCATGTACAGTGTCAGCCATTTCAAAGCATTTACCACCTAAGAATCTGAAGGCCTATAAACCAGTAAAATTCCTCTGCAGATGCTTAACTTTAAGTAGCTGCATTGCTCTACAAAGCTTCCTCAGCTGAGACTTCTCTGAACCTTTGCAATTAATTTTATTTTATACTTATTTGTCAACAAGCCAAAGGCCTCACTCAATGAGCATGCAAAGATGGTTACCTAGGGAGAGATTCTCATAGCTGGTTTTCAGGAAGACTGAGCTATGATAGAAAAGCGAGGCCGTTTTAATGCTTCTGACATGTTCCACATTTCTTCAGTGGAGGCAACATAGAAGTCCCTCTTTACTACTCACTAGGTATTCAATGAAACTGGGAGAAAACAGTCTTTGAGAACAGGAACCCTTTGCGAAATTTGGCTTATATGGGCTAATCAAATCTAAAACCAGTGTAATAACGGTGAGATCCACTGCTATCACAATACTGTGATCCTATACAGAAGTCTTGGAAAGCTCTTTCAGTTCTCAGTACAAGCTGAATTGATTTTGGATGAAAGTGAACATGCTGAAATGACTATAACACAGACAATCTGTAAGAAATCAACCAAATCCTCTCTACTCCCACAGAAACACTACTTACCTTTCCAGTGGCCTTGCATAAGAGGAAAACAAGGAAAATCCAATTATTCTTGTCCTTCTGCCATATAAATTTCTTTCTACTTTGAAATGATGAAATTTTAATAGAAGGAGGTGTGAATAGAAGAACAGTGTGCTATCTAAGCTTAGGAGAGGCCCTACAAATACCTCCTGCAGAGTTTCTTCTACCTTTTCCTAAAAATCATATCTAACTACTATACAAGACATGATGGCAAAGCAGGCAGCTCAAAGCACTGTTTCAATTTATCTATTTTACCTCTCCTTTACATTTCTGTGTATCATAAGGCTTAAAAAAAGCCTTATAGTATCCTCTAAGGATCTCAGTTCCACAAAGGTGGGTATTAATTTGGTCACATCGTAATGAGAAGTGGGTCCAAAGAATCAGTGGATAATTTTGCATAAAGAGTGTGATCTTTTCCAAATCACTTTGTAGAAGGTGGCATCATGGGATCTATCAAAGAAAGAATAATTGTATGCAAGGAGAAGGAGAAGGAGAAGGAGAAGGAGAAGGAGAAGGAGAAGGAGAAGGAGAAGGAGAAGGAGAAGGAGAAGGAGAAGGAGAAGGAGAAGGAGAAGGAAATAATTGTCAGAACCCTCTACACTGATTTAGGAAATACCCTAGTATTCATACGCTGCTCTGCTTCGGGAATCTTCAGGTTGGGGGAATCTTCTCATCCCAGACCCCACAACAGGCATGTATGGCTGGTAACATTTGAGAAATTTGCCTATAGAATCTTTTCATCCAAAATGATAAGGCAAGCTAGGGCAGCTGCAGAACAGTCCTTACATGAGAGCATACTTGAATTTCTCTGAATCTAATGGGTTAAATGGATGGCAGATGTTCCCCATTTCACCATTTACCCATGCTTTTCCAGTCATTGCATTACTACAATAAACACTAGTATCACTGCTGATACAGATTCATTGTCTATGAAGTTTTTAGTATGTTGGCCCCTAAGAATAAACCTCTCTATGTTGTAAATGCCTTATTGTACACAGGCATCCTCAGATGGTCCAGCCTTCTCAAAAGTTTTCTGTAATTTTCCCACTTGGCAATGGCTGTTTATTTTGGACTAATGGCTCTCTTGAAAGCTTAGTGAATGGGGATGGAAAACTGTCTGGGCACATGTACTGATTGCAATCAGTAATTCACAGAGTATATTTTGATTATAGATCGTTTTATACTTTATGTTCATTAAAGAAGATTTGCTTATCTTTCCCCGATATTCCCATAGAGAAATCTGTAAAAAAATGAAGTAATTTTCCAATAATATCTAATGGCTACAGAAGTACCAATATGTTTGCTTCTAAAAGAGTAGTCTTGATTCATAGCCATAGAATGTTCTTAGTGTTAACAAGGAAAAATGCTCTTATGAAAGTTCTCATTTGTGTGATATTAGGTGGAAGATTATCACGCTGATACTAAAGAAAAATGAAGATGTTCTTCAGGGAAATTTTTAGAATTAAGATAAAGCAATGCTAAGAACTATGTCTTGGTTCGAATGAAAAGTCAAGTTAACCATTGGAAGAGAAATAGCAGGAGCTGTCAAAAACTGCTAATATTCTGCAGTTTAGGGATAATTCTCTAATGACCCTTGTAAGTATATGTGGTGAAGGCACATGATGCCCAGATACTGAATCTTGTCCCAGCATGTGGGCAAGTTCCCCCTCCTCCTGGAGGAAGACAAAAACCAAGGCATTAGCCAGGCTTGCACGCACCCAGCGCATGCAGCGCTCGTGCTGACACCAAGTATGGGCATAATTCTAGCTTCACACATTCTATAGGCTGAAGCCAGTTGCTTATGAGAGTGCCCATTGGTCAAGCCCAGCCTCGAGGAATCTATAAGTGTCACCCCAGTTGGTGAACACGTTGCCCCCCTCATTTACTTTGTCTCTATGCTTGCTCGAGAGAGTAACTCTTGAGCTGCAGCCTTTGCCATTGAGCTTATTGTTGTTAGCTTCTGTTATACATGCATGCATACTGGAAGCGTCTGCATAGTGAAGAAGCCCAGAGGGAGGACCTTCACTGCTTCTGAGGAATCCAGCGTCACCACAGCCAGTCGTGCCGACCGGGAGAGCCCACCGTGCCACCGGAGGACTGGACCAACCCCCGAAGGTAAGATCTGCCCAGTTGCCAGGGAGAAGGGACTTGATCGATACCGAGTCCACATATGCCTAGCCTCGCTGTAGCAGGAGGAGCCGCCACGAGTGCCGCTCTGAGCCCTGTGAATCTCAGGGAAGACTAAAGCATTGTTCGTGTCTATACTGCACCGAACCCGGGACCACTCCGAGAGTCCCGCTGCTCCTTTAAGCTCAGTAAATGAGAATCCGCCGTGGTTGGGCCGACCCCCGTAGCTTTGCCTGCTGCTGCATCGTCTGAGCCCACCTACTGGCCACCGTCACCCCGCTCTGCCGTGCGAGCCACGGGCCAACCCCGACCAGGACCAATCCCTGTTGTCTGAAGGGAATCCAATACCTTCTGCGTGCTTCCCATCCATTAACACTCAGTTCAAAGTATCCGCATCTAGCAGAGTAAGCGCTGATGCATAGAAAGATTGTAATATTGCTGTGTATAACCAGAAGCCGCCCGCATCCCGCCGAGTCTCCATCTAGTGGCCAAGTGGCAGAACTGCACCCTTCGTTATATAAATATAGTCTGTAACTAGTTCAATTAAGTTATAATCATAACAGTAAGCCACTTGTGGAATCTATTTCACGAACATGCACTAGAACATGTATATAAGTTGGTGATTCATCGGTTATTAATAGTTTTATAATTAATAAAAATAATATTTTCATAATTCATATTTCATATTCATAAATTTAATAACCTCTTCACCACAGTATA
Organism: Melanerpes aurifrons; assembly: GCA_011125475.1. Lineage (NCBI taxonomy): Eukaryota > Metazoa > Chordata > Aves > Piciformes > Picidae > Melanerpes > Melanerpes aurifrons. The sequence goes on along the minus strand of WWNC01000123.1, from coordinate 705,128 downwards.
AAGGTATTTAAATAGAGAAACTTTAATACAAAACAAAAATGAGAGTTAACCCAAAGATTCAAAAGAACAGTCACTAAAGGGGTTCTGAATCTATACTGAGAAATTCCAAGAAATGCTGGTTCTTCCTCTGTAGTGGATTGAGAGAGAAGGCCTAGTTTTCTCTCCCCCACAAAGAGGAAAAAAAAACCCAGAGCTAACTCAGCCGGAGAAGCAAAGGAATGTAGCTATATTTTACAAGCAATGTGGAAAGGCAGGTTAGATATACAATATATACAGTATTTACAATATATATACAGTATTTACAATATATATAGAGAAATATACAGCAAGGAAAAAAAAAGAATACAGGAACGAAATTCCCTCCTCTGGACAGAGGAGGGTTCCCCCTACCTCCTTTTTCCCCAAAAAGGGCTATAGAGAGAGAAAAGGTAATTAATAAGGATGAAATTTTGTTAGGCCTCAAAAAAGCGCATGCAGGATTAGTGCTTATCTTGTCCAAGGTCGTTCTGGCTAGGAGCCCAGAAGCAGGCAAGCAGGAAGGGAGAGGGAAAGGAATGAACTGAGAAAAAATTCTGCATGCACTAAAACTTAAAGTTGCATTCTACCAATCTACCAATGACATTCGTTTAGAATATCTGATTGTTTTCATTATTATTCCAAAACATTCAGCCAGAGTGTCCCAGCACTCTCCCTTTCTTAAAGGCACAGCCTCAAATGGTCACACAGATGTAGAGAGATCTAAAGGTCTTTAAGGCTGTATGATAAAACTTCTTTGTGAAGATGAAAGAAGTGTGTTTTATATTACATTTTGGTTTGTACATGCATCATCACAGGCCATGCTCTGAAGCTGAGAGCCCTCTGAAACTCCACCACACTTTCAAATGACTACTTCAACTTTTAATGAATAGGGTGGACTTTCAAAATTTGTTTATTATCCATTTGCCTCAAATAACTTGGGACTAACAAATCACAACCCAAGCTTGCAGACTTTTAATCTATCACCAGCAATAGCCCAGGGGAAGCAAGGGAATGTCTTTGAAAAAGGATTGATAAGATGTCTATTGACTGAGGATAAAGCTGAGCCATGCTGAAAAAGCAAAGCTGTTCATGGTGATTTTCCACAGCTAATGTCTGATTGGTGAAAAGGTGTTTCTGAAACATTCTAAAATTAAATCTGTCTCAGTGGCATAGGTGTACACAAAATACCATTACACACAACATCCATTATGTACCCCCATAATGGTCTCCCTAAAAGAAAACACAGAGCAAATATGTGAATACTTCATCTTAGGTCAAAAATATTCTGCCTCCAAGCCCTGGATTTTGATGATAAGTAATGTAATAAGATTGGACTGGGATTACCAACTTGTTTTCACTCAACATTTTTGCTCTTGAGTACTCATCTATTCTACTGTGACAAAGCTCTGGAAACTTAAGTTTCCAGATTCATAGTGTTGCCATCTACATATAGAAAGAGGTCAAGTGTTATTTTTGCTTTTAGGATATGTCAGGATGTGGGAGACAAAATATGAATGGAAAAAATTGTGGCTAGAACACATATGACTTCCTTACTTCAGGCTCTCAGTAATCCATTAACTAAGAGAAAACTGACACAGAGATGAGACAGACAAATTCAAGGACTGTCACATTTGAAATTTTAACATAATTTCGGTGAACAAAGAAAACCCAAAGGAACAAAGCCCTGAGAGTGGTCAGCAACGTACTCATGCTGAAAATAGGTCTTGAGGACTAAAAGAAGCACTTCAACATCTTTTCAAAGGTAAAATATTGCACTAAAGGCTTTAAAAAAAGTCTAATACAGTATTCTGGAAAAATCAGATGAAATGTTAAGATGTATGCATCCGTTCTCTAATGACTTTCTTCCACTTCCTTAGCATTGGTGCCACAGTACTGTCAGCAATCCTAGTGCCAGGGAAGATGTGGAAGACTAAACACAGGCTGTGACTGCTTTTTCCTGACATTGAAGAATATCCTGTACTGGACAAGGCTACCTAGAACTCTGTTCTTCTCAAGCCCAGGGGAAAGTCTTGCTGTGTATGTAACACCAACTCCCATGTCCAGCTTGGGTTTCACTATAACGATGGTGCGAAGGAAAAGGAAAAACAGCTTCAGCAATTTGCCAGTCTCAAAAATAAAAAAGAAATAAAACAAATGAGACAGGTAGGAGTAAGCAAGCCAAGTCAGTCGCCATTCTGGCCTATTATTGATGAGTTTATTGCTTTGGTATTTCATTAAATGCTTTTGAAAGTAGTGTACTTTAAAGTACAGCAAAATAAAAACGCTAATCAATAGATCCTCTATAGGAGCAGCTATCTTATGCCAATTAAAGTGCCTTTGAGAAAAAGAGACTTTTGAAAACCAATTTTATGTCTTAGAGTGGGTTTTGAGATGGGAGAGGGGCCGAAATCTGATTTCCCCTAAGGGAAGATTAGTAAAAAATTATTTAAGAGCAAGGTCTGCATGTAAAAGGATGCAGCTAGTATGCCTGTCTAGCTGCCATGTTGTAAGGCAAGCTAACAGCATTATAGAATCTATTACGATGTCCCGCACAGATGCTATGGTTTGATCAATTCCCTCTGCTGCCAGGGGTTTTTCAGTTTGGAAAGCAGAAAAAACCCCACTCCAAACCTTACATGAAATAACATGCCATTGAAATGTTTGACTGCCTACTTCTGCTGTACTTAAAACTACTGAGGAGGAATGTTTGGAGAATTCTGGCTACTAAAATGATCTATGAAATCCACTGTGTCATACTACGTGAAAACAAAGTATGTTTTGCAAGCACAGTGACGGTTTAGTAGATGCCTCATAAAAACAAAGACATGAGACAGTGGCTGTGACGTACAGCCTGGAACCAGTATCCTGGTAAGGACACAAGTGAGGGTTGTATAAAAACTGGCTTTAGTTTATGGAAAAGGGAAGGACTAGAAAAACTAGATGTGCAAAATACACAGAATGATGCACAGTATGAAGTCTGTGAAAATAAAGTAAGTCTGTTACACCTGCCTTTAGCAGTTAATTCACAGAAATGATGGTGGTCAGTTTACAATGATTTATTTAATTTGGGCAAAGAGCCAGGATTTGAAACTAAAGGTTCAGCTTCTCTACTGGCAGATGATATTACAAACAATGTTGCCCATCTGATGCTATCTGTATGTGGCCTGAAGGAACAGCATGCTGTCATATCTAGTCCTAATGAATCAGGAAAATTTGATGGGAAGTGTCACAGAGACCCTATGAAGTAAGGGTTAATAAGCAGAATTTGTAATAGAACAAAAAATAAATCATTTTAAGAGTATGGGACAAAAGAAAAACAAACAATGAAGCAACTGTGACCGTTTGAGGCTGTGCCTTTAAGAAAGGGACAGTGCTGGGACACTCTGGCTGAATATTTTGTAAACAAAGACAGGTCTAAACGAATTTCATTGGTAGATTGGTAGAACGCAGCTTTAAGTTTTAGTGCAGTTGGAATTTTTCTCAGTTCCTTCCCTTCTCCCTTTCCAGCTTGCCTGCTTCTGGGCACCTATCCAGAGCGACCTTGGATAAGATAAGCATTAATCCTGCATGTGCTTGAAGGCCTCTTCCTTAATAACTGCCTTTTCTCTCTCTAACCCTTTTTGGGAAAAAAGGCAGGTAGGGGGAGAGAGCGGGATACAGGGGGGGAACCCTCCTCTGTCCGGAGGAAGGAATGTTGTTCCTGTATTTTTCTTTGCTGCATATTTCTGTATATATATTGTAAATACTGTATATATTGTGTATAAATAACCTGCAATTTCACATTGCTTGTAAATATAGCATCCCTTTTGCTTTTCCAACTGAGTTATCTGTGGTTTTTCTCCTCTTTGAGGGGGAGGGAGAGCTAGGCCTTCTCTCTCAACCCGCTACATTTTTAATTGGCGCCGAACGTGCGGCCTGAGAATAGCTTGATTTATTGCCTGCTCAAGTCAGAATAGCAAACATGAATGTTTTTTGGATTTTAGAGCGTCTGTTCTTTTCAGGTTTTGGGGTCTTGATCTACAAATATTGTTTGGGCTTACATCTTGATCACATAGGCAAATATTTAATGCAAAAATTATATTTATGGTTCAGGTATAAAATTCAGCTTCTGTATGACCGCTGTCTGGGTTTTTTTCGGCTTAGTACATACGGAAATATAACCTCGACCACTTTGCCAATTGAGATTAGGGAGTTTAAGATTCCAGTAGGTGAAAGAGTAATTATAAGTGATGGCTGGGATCCAAAGGTGATTTATTTGATGTGTGTGAATATGCTGATGATGATAGTGATTGTGTATTTGTTATATTCTTTGTACCGGGAGAGAAAAGTATCTAAGGCCTGCTTCATTATTAAGCACAGATCAAAGAAAAGTAGGCATACTTCTGGCTCTGCCCCAGAGACTTCTAGTGATGAGGAGAGTGGAGAATCTGTAACAGTTAAAAATAAAGCTAAAAAGTCTATTGGAAAGGCTGCTTTGAACGGTACTGTTGCTGATTCTGGCAAGCAACCAGGGGAGGCGGCAGCTTTTAACATGGCGGCTACCCCATCTTCAGCCACCATTAACGAAGCAAAGTCATTTCGTCCTCCTACGGTTGGACCGGAAGCGCCCTCCAAAGCAGCTGATCTGTCTCAAAACTTGTCAGCTTCTGTTAAGGCGGCTGTAAATTCAAACACAGCTCCAATTAAGTAAGTAGCACTTTTAAGAACAAGAGGAAAAGCCAAAGCTGATCCAGGAGCCGATGGGGGAGAAGAGCAAGATGCTAATACGGGTGAGGGACCTTCTGCTAGGAAAGATCCTGCTGAGGAAGAAGAGAAGGTTTGTTTTAAAGATATAGCTGAGTTAGTGAGATCAACACAGTATGGAGATGCAGCTAGGACAGCAGATAGCAGTGGTGCTTCTCAGCTTAAAGAGATCCTTAGGAGAGTGACAGTAGGATTATGGGGACAACATGTTCAGGAACATGTGATAGATAGATGGAGAAGAAGATGACCTTCAGGGATGTTTTTCACCTCACGAAGAGCTTAGAAACGTGTGTAAAGATCACATCAGAGAAGATAAGGAGCCAGTTCTAGCTTGGCTTAGTAGATGTTTGCTTGGGTGGCCATACAAGAAATCCTTTATTTTTCTTCACAAACACCAAGTTTGGAGTTAGTTCCCTCAATATTTCTTAATTTTTTGGGGGGAGGCTCTGCAGAGGGACCTCAACCAACTGGACAGATGGGCAGAGTCCAACAAGATGGCATTTAACAAATCCAAGTGCTGGGTGTTGCACTTTAGCCACAACAACCCCATGCAGTGCTACAGGCTGGGGACAGAGTGGCTGGAGAGCAGCCAGGCAGAAAGGGACCTGGGGATACTGATTGACAGCTGCCTAAACATGAGTCAGTGCCCAAGTGACCAAGAAGGCAAATGGCCAGCAGGAGCAGGGAAGTCATTGTGCCTCTGTACTCCACACTGGTCAGGCCACACCTTGAGCCCTGTGTCCAGTTCTGGGCCCCTCAGTTTAAGAAGGACATTGAGACTCTTGAAGGTGTCCAGAGAAGGGCAATGAAGCTGGGGAGAGGCCTTGGGCACAAGCCCTATGAGGAGAGGCTGAGGGAGCTGGGATTCTTTAGTCTGGAGAAGAGGAGGCTCAAAGGAGACCTTATTGCTGTCTACAACTACCTGAAGGGAGGTTGTAGTCAGGAGGGGGTTGGTCTCTTCTCCCAGACAACCAGCACCAGAACAAGAGGACATAGTCTCAAGCTGTGCCAAGGTAGTTTAGGCAGGAGGTGAGGAGAAAGTTCTTCTCAGAGAGAGTTGTTAGCCATTGGAATGTGCTGCCCAGGGAGGTGGTGGAGTCCCCATCCCTGGAGGTGTTCAGGAGGGGATTGGCCATGGCACTTAGTGCCATGATTTAGTCATGAGATCTGTCATGACAGGTTGGACTTGATGATCTTTGAGGTCTCTTCCAACCTTGGTGATTCTGTGATTCTGTGATTCTATGTTATGATACAGGTGCTCCAGCTCTAATAGTTGAAGACAAGTCAGCAGCTCAGCTAGGAACTCTGTCGAAGGATAATGGAATAGATAGACATCTAGCCAAGGCTCTCAGCAAGGTTAATCTGTGGATACGCCTTTTAATGGCAGTTTTCCTGAGATACCCTTCCTGAGATGGTCTCCCATGGAATCCTAAACCCTGGACTACCATAGATGAGGGAATTAAGCGCCTGAGAGAATTTGCTGTTACAGAAATACTCTATGGTGAACATGAAAGTCTGAATCCTGATGACATTCCTGTGGGTATTGGTCTTGCTAAAAAGCTCATCAAACTTGCTCCTTCTAATTATGCAAATATTCTGGCAAGCAGGATTGTGGCAAGATATTATGGTGGAGCTCCTCCTACGGTTGGCCAATTCACTGATCAAATGAGACAATTGGAGGATAGCATGTTTCTAACAGGACACGTGTTTCTTTGGTTTCAGCCATTGAAACTCTGTCTGGAAAAATTGAGAATTGCATGAAGGATCTGAAAGATTCCATACACCAATTAGCACAGAAGGATAATTCTGATTCTTCCTCCAGGTGGATACAAGTTTCATCTGTGAGGAATACACGTCCTCCAAGGAGGACATTCCAAAACAGATCAAACCAAACAGACCACCGAGGCAATCACATAGGACTATTTGGATAACTCTGCGTGATCAGTTTGGTGAGAACATGAACAGGTGGGATGGCCAACCATCTTCTAATCTTTTCAAGAGATTGAGGGAACTGCAAAGTGGCAGAACCTGAGGTAGCAATACCAGAAGGGTGGCTGTTGCTTACACAGTTCCCCAGAACAACGATAATAGCTCCAACAGTGGCTGCAGTTCTCACACTGCAGTGTGCTCATTGCACATGTGGGCATATTCCCCATAACAAGGGGTGCCCTCCCGCCAGGGGGAGGAGAGGGATAATAGAGAGAACAGAATCTATTGGGATGTGTACATCCAGTGGCCTGGCACTTCACAATTTCGGAAGTACAGGGCCTTGGTTGACACAGGAGCTCAGTGCACCATAATGCCATCAAAATATCAGGGATCAGAGTCTATAACTATTCTGGGAGTCACTGGTGGATCTCAGGAGTTAAGAAAGGTGGAGGTTAATATAAGTTTAACTGGTAAACAATGGAGGAAGCATACCAGTTGTGACCGGACCTGACGCACCTTGTATTTTGGGAATTGATTTTCTGAGAGAAGGGCGTTTCAAAGACCCTAGAGGCTACAAATGGGCTTTTGGAGTAGCTTCTGTAGAAATTGATGGACAAAAACTGAAGCTGTCTGTCAGAGCTTTCAGATGATTCTGCAGTTGTGGGACAACACAAGATACAGGACATTAAATTGCCGGTTGCTTCTCAGACTGTGTATCACAGACAATACAGAACCAACCGTGACTCTTTGTTGCCCATTCAGAATCTGATTCGTCAGTTGGAGAGTCAGAAAGTTGTCAGCAAAACTCATTAAACTTTCAACAGTCCAGTGTGGCCTGCGCGGAAGCAGAATGGAGACTGGCGTCTGACGGTCGACTACCGAGTCCTAAATGAAGTAACACCGCCTATGAGTGCAGCAGTACCAGATATGATGGAACTCCAGTATGAGCTGGAATCCAAAGAGGCCAAATGGTATGCTACCATAGCCATTGCTAATGCATTTTTCTCTATTCCCATAGCAGAGGAATGCAGGCCTCAGTTTGCTTTCACCTGGAGAGGAATCCAGTACACTTTCAACAGACTGCCAATGGGCTGGATCCACAGCTCAAGCATCTGTCATGCAGGTGGTGCTCCAGAACACATCCAGTTCATCGATGATATCATCGTCTGGGGTAAAACTGCTGAAGAAGTCTTCGAGAAAGGTAACAAAATCATTGACATTCTTCTGAATGAAGGTTTTGCCATCAAGCGAGACAAGGTGAAAGGACCTACCACAGAGATTCAGTTTCTGGGAGTGCGGTGGCAGGATGGATGTTGACACATTCCAGTGGATGTGGTAAATAGAGTCTCTACCATGGCAAATCCCACAAACAAGCAAGGTTTTGCCATCAAGCAAGACAAGGTGAAAGGACCTACCACAGAAATTCAGTTTCTGGGAGTGCACAACAAACACAAACAAGCAAGAGACCTTATGTTTCTTGGGGATAGTGGGATTTTGGAGACTGCACATTCCTGGATACAGTCAGATTGTGAAACCTCTGTATGATGTGACTCGAAAGAGAAACAATTTCCACTGGGGACCTGAACAACAATCAGCCTTTGACCAGATAAAGCAAGAGGTAGTTCAAGCAAATGATCTGGGACCTGTCCGAGATGGTCCAGACATTAAGAACATTTTGTACACGGCTGCAAGTGACAATGGTCCAACCTGGTGTTTGTGGCAAAAAGCTCCAGGTGAGCCACATGGACGACCTCTTGGTTTCTGGAGTCGAGGTTACAGAGGTTCAGAGGCTAATTATACCCCAACAGAGAAAGAAATTTTGGCTGCCTATGAAGGAGTAAAAGCATCTTCTGAAGTAATTGGAACTGAATCACAACTTCTCTTAGCTCCCAGATTACCAGTTTTGAATTGGATGTTCAAAGGCAAAGGTTCCACACCACATCATGCCACAGACTCAACATGGTCTAAGTGGGTGGCTCTGATAACACAGAGAGCTCAAATGGGAAATCTTGAAAGACCTGGTCTAGTGGAGGTGATCTCAAGTTGGCCTGAAGGTACTGTCGAGGGTTGAGGGGAAGTACTCAAGCCTACTTTCCCCCCCCGAAAGTAATGGGGAAAAAAAAATTAAAGAAAGGGAAAAAAACCACAGCCGGGTTAGCAAAGGATTGTGTGCTGTATTTACAAAGCAATTTAGGAAATGCACGGGAATATACACCATTTACAATATTTACAATATATACACAGAAATATACAACAAAGTAACACAGGAATGAGATTGCCCTCCCCGCCAGGAGGAAGGGTTTCCCCCTGTACCCCGTTCTCTCCCCTTTTTCCCCAAAGAGGGTTAGAAGGAGAAAAAAGAGCAATTGTTAATTAAAAACAATTAGACCAGTCTTGTTTATAAAACATACGGCCTTTGTGAAAGGCACATCCTCAAATGGTCACAGTTCACCCCTGCTAAACATTTTCATTGGCTGCTCATACTGTCCATCCAATCCAAGACGATATATACAGTTCGTGAGTGAAGTTAATAGTCCGTTCCGGCTATGCTCAGATGTAAATTATTCAAAAGTCCAAGATAATCAGAAAATGAGAAAAATGGAAAACAGCTTATTCTCTTTGCCGACGAAGTGAAGAAAAGGGAAACAGGGATTCTCAGGGTCTCCTAGTTGACTCAGGGCTCTCAGGGTTCTCGGGGTTCGTGCACCATAGATTCCCCGTTGATTCTTCGATTGGACGCGATGTAGCTGCACAACAGTTCGAAATCAACCTCTTTCAGCTAAAGTTAAATTTCCTTGCGGAATACACTGAATTTCACAATTCTCTTGCATTACCCAATAAGTGTGACCCGGACCTTCAGCTGAAACCACCCCTCGGACAGGTTTCGCCTCTCCTGAGGGTGAAAATACCCAAACAGTTTTACCTAACAGATTCTTTTCTCCAACAACAGGAACTCTATCACCTTCTACTTTCTGTAGCAGATTTGAATGTGCCGGTCCAGCTCGGATCACAGAACCTCTACTATTTACCAGCCAGGTTACTTGTGCTAAATGTTTTTCCCAGTTTTTCAAAGATCCACCCCCCATGGCTTTAAGAGTGGTCTTCAACAAACCGTTTGTGGTGAAGGCACATTATGCCCAGATGCTGAATCTTGTCCCAGCATGTGGGCAAGTTCCCCCTCCCTCTAGGAGGGAGACAAAAGCCAAGGCATTAGCCAGGCTTGCACGTACCCAGCGCATGCAGTGCTCTTGCTGACACCAAGTATGGGCATATTCTAGCTTCACGCTTTCTATAGGCTGAAGCCAGTTGTTTATGAGAGTGCCCATTGGTCATGCCCAGCTTCGAGGAATCTATAAGTATCACCCCAGTTGGTGAACACGTTGCCCCCTCATTCACTTTGTCTCTGTGCTTGCTTGAGAGAGTAACTCTCGAGCTGCAGCCTTTGCCATTGAGCTTATTGTTGTTAGCTTCTGTTATACATGCACGCATACTGGAAGCCTCTGCATCATTGAAGAAGCCCAGAGGGAGGACCTCTGCTGAGCCTGAGGAGTTCAGTGTTGCTGCAGCCAGCCGTGCCGACCGGGAGAGCCCATCGTGCCACCGGAGGACTGGACTGACCCCCGAGGGTAAGATCTGCCCAGTTATCGGGGAGAAGGGACTCGATTGATAACCGAGTCCACGTATGCTTAGCCCCGCCGTAGCGGGAGAGACGCCGCCGAGTGCCGCTTTGAGGAGCCTCCGAGTGCCGCTCTGAGCCCTGTGGATCCCAGGGAAAACCAAAGCATTGTTCGTGCTTATACTGCACCGGACCCGGGACCACTACGAGAGTCCTGTTGCGCCTTTAACCTCATTAAAGAGAATCTGCCGCCTAACGCAGCCGCATTCTCTCCCTGAGGCTGTTTGCATCAGCCCCGAGAACCGCCGTGGTTGGGCCGACCCCCGTAGCTTCGCCTGCTTCCGTCGTTCGAGCCCGCCTACCGGCCACCGTCGTCCCGCCCTGCCGTGCGAGCCGACTTTAGAGGGCCGACCCCACGGACCGACCCTGTCCAGGACCGATCCCTGTTGTCTGAAGGGAATTGAATATCGTCCACGTGCTTTCCACCGACTAGCACTCAGTTCAAAGTATCTGCATCTAGCAGAGTAAGCGCTGACGCATAGACAGATTATAATATTGCTGTGTGTAGCCAGAAGCCGCCCGCGTCCCCCCGAGTCTCCATCTAGTGGCCAAGCGGCGGAACTGCACCCTTCGTTATATAAATATAGAAAGGGTTTATAGATAGTTCAATTACGTTATAATCATAACACTAAGCCACTTGTGGAATGTATTTCACGAGTGTGCACTAGAACATGTATATAAGTTGGTGATTCATCGGTAATTAATAGTTTGATAATTAATAAAAATTATATTTTAATAATTCATATTTCATATTCAAAAATTTAATAACCTCTTCACCACAGTATAAAGCGTTCAATCTTCCCTGAAGCTGGTGCATAGTAGGAAATATGGAATATCCACTCAATACTGTGCTCTTTTGCCCAGCTCTTTACAAGGTTGTTCTTGAAATGAGTTCCGTTGTCCGACTCAATCCTCTCTGGAGTTCCGTGTCTCCACAGGATCTGTCTATCCAGACCGAGAATGGTGTTGCATGCAGTTGCATATGGAACGGGACAAGTTTCCAACCATCCAGTGTTTGCCTCTACCATAGTAAGCACGTATTGCTTACCAGAACGAGAACCTGAAGGATGGCCAAGGGCTCAGGTCCAGCCAACATGGATTCAGGAAGGGCAGATCCTGCCTCTCCAACCTGATCTCTTTCTATGATCAGGTGACCCATCTGGTGGATGTGGGGAGGCCTGTGGATGTGGTCTACCTGGACTTCAGCAAGGCCTTTGACACCGTCCCCCACAGCAAACTGCTGACTAAGCTGTCAGCCCGTGGATTGGACCATTACACTCTGTGCTGGGTTAGGAACTGGCTGGAGGGCCGGGCCCAGAGAGTGGTAGTGAACGGTGCCACATCCAGCTGGAGGCCAGTCACCAGTGGCGTCCCCCAGGGATCAGTGCTGGGCCTTGTCCTCTTCAACATATTCGTTGATGATCTGGATGAAGGGGTAGAGTCAGTCATCAGCAAGTTTGCAGATGACACCAAGTTAGGAGCAGATGTTAGTCAGTTAGAGGGTAGAAAGGCGCTGCAGAGGGACCTCGACCGACTGGACAGATGGGCAGAGTCCAATGGGATGGCATTCAACAAGTCCAAGTGCCGAGTGCTGCACTTTGGCTACGGCAATCCCATGCAGAGCTATAGGCTGGGGTCGGAGTGGCTGGAGAGCTCCCAAACAGAGAGGGACCTGGGTGTGCTGATCGACAGCCACCTGAATATGAGCCAGCAGTGTGCCCAGGTGGCCAGGAGGGCCAATAGCATCCTGGCCTGCATTAGGAATAGTGTGGCCAGCAGGAGCAGGGAGGTCATAGTGCCCCTGTACTCTGCTTTGGTTAGGCCGCACCTTGAGTACTGTGTCCAGTTCTGGGCCCCTCAGTTTAAGAAGGACATCGAAACACTTGAGCGTGTCCAGAGAAGGGCAACAAGGCTGGTGTGGTGGGTTGGAAGGGGTGAGGCCAAGAAGCCTCTTCCCTCCCCCCTGTAAGTAAAGGGAAAGAAAAATTGAAGGGAAAGGAAAAAAAAACTCACCAGCTGAATTAGCAAAGCAGTGGAGCTATATTTACAAAGTAGTGTAGGATTTTGCAGGGGAATATTTACAAATTTACAATATCTACAATATATACAAAGATATACAACAGAGTAACACAGAAATGAGAGTAACCCCCCTCGGCCGAGGGGTTTCCCCACCTCCGCTCTCCCCTCTCTTCCCCCCTTTCCCCAGAATAGTTCGGAAAAGAGGGAGAAAGAGAAAAGAAAGAAGTTAAAAGCAGTTTGTGTTAATTGGAAGGGAGTTAATACCGGACTCCTATCAAGCCTTCAAGGCCGAAGTCTTGGCAGAAAGCCCAGCAGAGGAAGAGATGCTGCACGGAGAAAAGGCGGAAGCAAGACTGACCGAGAAGTGCTGGAAATGCTCATTTCCACTCCCGTTCAGAAGGTGCTTCCTCCCACTCGCCCAATGAAATGGTTTAGACTATTCCTTCCGTTTACCAACTTCCGTCCACCATATTCCCTTTCTTAAGGGGGCAACGTTAACCGGCCACAATCCACCCCTTCTAAACAATTTCATTGGCTGTTCACACTGTCCATCCAATCCAAAATGATATTTACAGTTCGTGAGTAAAGTTCATAGTCCATTCCGGCTATGCTCAGATGTAGATGATTCAAAAGTCCAAGAAAATCAGAAAATGAGAAAAATGGAAAACAGTTCATTTCTTCACCGACGAAGCGAAGAAAAGGGAAACAGGGAAATCTCAGGGTCTCTTAGTTGACTCAGGGCTCTCAGGGTTCGTGCACCGTAGATTCCTCGTTGATTCTTGTTTTGGGCGCGATGTAGCTGTACAACAGTTCGAAGTTAACCTCTTTCAGCTAAAGTTAAATTTCTTTGTGGTATGCACTGAATTTCACAATTCTCTTGCATTACCCAATAAGTGTGACCCGGACCTTCAGCTGAAACCACCCCTCGGACAGGTTTCGCCTCTCCTGAGGGTGAAAATACCCAAACAGTTTTACCTAACAGATTCTTTTCTCTAACAACAGGAACTCTATCACCTTCTACTTTCCGTAGCAAATCTGAATGTGCAGGTCCAGCTCGGTTCACTGAACCTCTACTATTTACCAGCCAGGTTGCTTGTGCTAAATGTTTTTCCCAGTTTTTCAAAGATCCACCCCCCATGGCTTTAAGAGTGGTCTTCAACAAACCGTTGTAGCGTTCAATCTTCCCTGAAGCTGGTGCATAATAGGGAATGTGGAATATCCACTCAATACCGTGCTCCTTTGCCCAGTTCTTTACAAGGTTGTTCTTGAAATGAGTTCCGTTGTCTGACTCAATCCTCTCTGGAGTTCCGTGTCTCCACAGGATTTGTCTCTCCAGACCGAGAATGGTGTTGCGTGCAGTTGCATGTGGAACTGGATAAGTTTCCAACCATCCAGTGTTTGCCTCTACCATAGTAAGCACGTATTGCTTACCAGAACGAGAACGTGGTAGAGTGATGTAGTCAATCTGCCAAGCTTCACCATACTTGTACTTGGACCATCTGTCACCATACCACAAGGGCTTAAGTCGTTTTGCCTGCTTAATAGCAGCACAAATGTCACAGTCATGGATGACTTGCGTGATAGCATCCATGGAAATGTCTATGGATCTGTCACGAGCCCATTGGTATGTTGCATCTCTGCCTTGATGTCCTGACGAATCATGAGCCCACCGAGCTAAGAATATCTCACCTCGGTGTTTCCAGTCGAGATCAAGATTAGAGTCCATGTCTACTTGAGACACTCTTGCAGCTAGATCTGCCTGATGGTTGTGTTGCTGTTCCTCAGTAGCTTTGCTCTTAGGAATGTGAGCATCGATGTGTCTCACTTTCACTGGAATTCTCTCGATTTGATCAGCAATGTCCTGCCATAGGTTGGCTGCCCAAATGGGTTTTCCTTTCCTCTGCCAACCACTCTTATTCCAGTTCTTTAGCCAACCCCATAGAGCATTGGCTACCATCCATGAGTCGGTGTAGAGATAAAGCTTTGGCCATCTCTCACGTTCAGCCACGTCGAGAGCTAGCTGGACAGCTTTTACCTCTGCGAACTGACTGGATTCTCCTTCTCCATCCTTCTCCTCTGCAACTCGGCGTGTTGGACTCCACACTGCAGACTTCCACCTTCGCTTGTTTCCAACAAGACGACAGGAACCGTCTGTGAACAAAGCATATTTCTTTCCATCATGAGAAAGGTCATTGTAAGGAGGAGCTTCCTCAGCACGAGTTACTTTCTACTCTGGAGGTTTAGCACTGTTGGTACCTTCAGGCCAACTTGAGATCACCTCCACTAGGCCAGGTCTTTCAAGATTTCCCATTCGAGCTCTCTGTGTTATCAGAGCCACCCACTTAGACCATGTTGAGTCTGTGGCATGATGTGGTGTGGAACCTTTGCCTTTGAACATCCGATTCAAAACTGGTAATCTGGGAGCTAAGAGAAGTTGTGATTCAGTTCCAATTACTTCAGAAGATGCTTTTACTCCCTCATAGGCACTTAAAATATCTTTCTCTGTTGGAGTATAATTAGCCTCTGAACCTCTGTAACCTCGACTCCAGAAACCAAGAGGTTGTCCATGTGTCTCACCTGGAGCTTTTTGCCACAAGCACCAGGTTGGACCATTGTCACTTGCAGCCGTGTACAAAATGTTCTTAATGTCTGGACCATCTCGGACAGGTCCCAGATCATTTGCTTGAACTACCTCTTGCTTTATCTGGTCAAAGGCTGCTTGTTGTTCAGGTCCCCAGTGGAAATTGTTTCTCTTTCGAGTCACATCATACAGAGGTTTCACAATCTGACTGTATCCAGGATTGTGCAGTCTCCAAAATCCCACTATCCCCAAGAAACGTAAAGTCTCTTGGTTGTTTGTGTTTGTTGTGCACTCCCAGAAACTGAATTTCTGTGGTAGGTCCTTTCACCTTGTCTTGCTTGATGGCAAAACCTTCATTCAGAAGAATGTCAATGATTTTGTTACCTTTCTCGAAGACTTCTTCAGCAGTTTTACCCCAGACGATGATATCATCGATGAACTGGATGTGTTCTGGAGCACCACCTTCCTCCAGAGCATCGTGGATTACTGCATGACAGATACTTGAGCTGTGGATCCAGCCCATTGGCAGTCTGTTGAAAGTGTACTGGATTCCTCTCCAGGTGAAAGTAAACTGAGGCCTGCATTCCTCTGCTATGGGAATAGAGAAATATGCATTAGCAATGGCTATGGTAGCATACCATTTGGCCTCTTTGGATTCCAGCTCATACTGGAGTTCCATCATGTCTGGTACTGCTGCACTCATAGGCGGTGTTACTTCATTTAGGACTCAGTAGTCGACCGTCAGACTCCAGTCTCCATTCTGCTTCCGCACAGGCCACACTGGACTGTTGAAAGTTTAATGAGTTTTGCTGACAACTTTCTGACTCTCCAACTGACGAATCAGATTCTGAATGGGCAACAAAGAGTCACGGTTGGTTCTGTATTGTCTGTGATACACAGTCTGAGAAGCAACCGGCAATTTAATGTCCTGTATCTTGTGTTGTCCCACAACTGCAGAATCATCTGAAAGCTCTGACAGACAGCTTCAGTTTTTGTCCATCAATTTCTACAGAAGCTACTCCAAAAGCCCATTTGTAGCCTCTAGGGTCTTTGAAACGCCCTTCTCTCAGAAAATCAATTCCCAAAATACAAGGTGCGTCAGGTCCGGTCACAACTGTATGCTTCCTCCATTGTTTACCAGTTAAACTTATATTAACCTCCACCTTACTTAACTCCTGAGATCCACCAGTGACTCCCAGAATAGTTATAGACTCTGATCCCTGATATTTTGATGGCATTATGGTGCACTGAGCTCCTGTGTCAACCAAGGCCCTGTACTTCCGAAACTGTGAAGTGCCAGGCCACTGGATGTACACATCCCAATAGATTCTGTTCTCTCTATTATCCCTCTCCTCCCCCTGGCGGGAGGGCACCCCTTGTTATGGGGAATATGCCCACATGTGCAATGAGCACACTGCAGTGTGAGAACTGCAGCCACTGTTGGAGCCATAAGAGTCGTTCTGGGGAACTGTGTAAGCAACAGCCACCCTTCTGGTATTGCTACCTCAGGTTCTGCCACTTTGCAGTTCCCTCAATCTCTTGAAAAGATTAGAAGATGGTTGGCCATCCCACCTGTTCATGTTCTCACCAAACTGATCACGCAGAGTTATCCAAATAGTCCTATGTGATTGCCTCGGTGGTCTGTTTGGTTTGATCTGTTTTGGAATGTCCTCCTTGGAGGACGTGTATTCCTCACAGATGAAACTTGTATCCACCTGGAGGAAGAATCAGAATTATCCTTCTGTGCTAATTGGTGTATGGAATCTTTCAGATCCTTCATGCAATTCTCAATTTTTCCAGACAGAGTTTCAATGGCTGAAACCAAAGAAACACGTGTCATGCTATCCTCTGTGGCAATGCCAGCGATGAGCAGTGTGAGCAATCTGGCAGTGCAGGCCTAGAGCCTGATATGATGGTAGGCCATTCTCAGCATAAATGCAGAGTCAGCTAGCAGTGGAGCAAAACAGTGTTGTGCCTGCAGTATGTAACTAAAACAAGACACTGGTAGCTATAAACATGGACAGTTATCTTGGGACAACAGGACATGCACCTGCATCAACAACCTCGTTGTGTCATTAGTAGTTGGACCAATAATCTGTAATAGTGCAATGTGTGGTCACTCATAGGGAACCAATGGAGCTATGCCAACAGGGCACTCCGAGTTTATATAAGTCGTAGCAGTTGCCTTGCTACGCACTTTTGCCTTTCCTGTCTCCTGTTTCTTCTGCACTTTACCATGCTATACTTGCACTACAGGCCTGCTCCATAGGCCTGCACCTCAGGCCTGCACCATAGGCCTGCAACACTGGAACAATAAAGGATCAATACTCGATCACATTGGTCAGTCGTATTGATTCCAATCTCCGTCGTCTACAATCCTCCAGTTGTCCCATTTGATCACTGAATTGGCCAACCGTAGGAGAAGCTCCACCATAATATCTTCACACAATTCTGCTTGCCAGAATGTTTGCATAATTAGAAGGAGCAAGTTTGATGAGCTTTTTAGCAAGACCAATACCCACAGGAATGTCATCAGGATTCAGACTTTCATGTTCACCATAGAGTAGCTCTCTAACAGCAAATTCTCTCAAGTGCTTAATTCCCTCATCTATGGTAGTCCAGGGCTTAGGATTCCATGGGAGATCATCTCAGGAAGGGTATCTCAGGAAAACCGCCATTAAAAGGCGTATCCACAGATTAACCTTGCCGAGAGTCTTGGCTAGATGTCTATCTATTCCATTATCCCTCGAGAGAGTTCCTAACTGAGCTGCTGACTTGTCTTCAACTGTTAGAGCTGGAGCACCTGTATCATAACACCTACTAAGCCAAGCTAGAACTGGCTCCTTATCTGCCCTGGTGTAATCTTTACGGGCATTTTGCAATTCTACCCGTGGTGAAGAATATTCTGAAATATCATCTTCTTCTTCCTCAATTTGTTGTCCTATTAATCCTGCTGCCATTTTCTCAAGGATCTCTTTAAGCTGAGAACCACCTCTGCCAGCTCCTGTCCTAGCTACATCTGTATCCTGTTTTGCTCTCACTATGTTAGCTAGATCTTTAAAACAAATCTTCTCTTCCTCCTCAGCAGGATCTTTTGTAGTAGAGGGTCCCTCACCAGGATCAGTCTCCTGCTCTTCTCCTCTATTAGCTCCTGGATCACCTTTGGTCTTTCCACTTCTAGTCTTTAAAACAGCCACCTTAACTGGAGCTGTGTTTGAATTTACAGCCACCTTAACAGAGGCTGACAAGTCCTGAGATAAATCAGCTGCTGTGGCAGTGGCTTCCGGTCCCACTGTGAGAGTGGGTGGAAATGATATGGCTCCGTTAACGGCCAAAGAAGGAGCGGGAGGAGGAGAAGGAGTAGGCGCCATGTTGTCACTTGCCGCCGCCCCTGGCAGCTTGCCAGAATCAGCAGCAAACCTGTTCAGTGCAGCTTTTCCAATTAACTTTTTAACTTTCTTTTTCTCTGACACAGATTCTCCACGCTCCTCATCACTTGACGTCTCTGGAACTGACCCAGAGCCATGCCGCTTTCTCTTTGATCTAGTTTTAATAACAAAACATGGTCTGGACACCTTTCTCTCCCGACACAGAGAAAACAGCAGATATGCAATCACCATCACCAGCAGCAGATTTGCACACACCAAATAAATCACCTTTGGATTCCAGACATCACTTAAAGTTACTCTCTCCTCCACTGGGATCTTAAACCCTTTTATCTCAATCGGGAGAGTGCTAGAGGTCACATTCCTGTATCTCGCTGGCCACAAGAAATCCACTCATTTTCCATACCAGAGTCTGACTCTATACATACACCACACATAAATTGTCTGCACCAAATATTTACCCAGGTAATCCAGAATCAAACCCAAACAATATCTGTAAACCAGAGCCCCAAAAATTGAAAAACAAAAACACTCCAATATCCACAGCACCTTCATGTTTGCTAATCTAGCTATAAAACACTAAAGCAATAAAGCAATAAATCAAGCTAATTATCCGTCGCATGTTGGGAAGCCAAGAAAAAAAAAATGTCGAGGGTTGAGGGGAAGGTCTCAAGCCTTCTTTCCCTCCCCCTGTAAGTAAAGGGGAAAAAAAACGAAAGAAAGGAAAAAAAAACATGGCCGGATTAGCAAAGGATTGTGTACTGTATTTACAAAGTAATTTAGGAAATGCATGGGAATATACAGCATTTACAATATTTACAATATATACACAGAAATATACAACAAAGTAACACAGGAATGAGATTCCCCTCCCCCGCCAGGAGGAAGGGTTTCCCCCTGTACCCCCTTCTCTCCCCTTTTTCCCCAAAGAGGGTTAGAAAGAGAAAAAAGAGCAATTGTTAATTAAAAACAGTTAGTACAGACCTTGCGGTAATCAGTTCCAAGGTCAGTCTGGCCGAAACCCCAGAAGCTGTGAGCTGCAGAAGGAGGGGGAGAAAATGCAAGACTGAGACTAGTCCCACTGGGAATCAAAACTTAAGGCAGTGCTCTGCTTCTCCACCAAAGAAATTAGTTTAGACCTGTCTTGTTTATAAAACATTCGGCCATGGTGTCCCTTTGTTAAAGGCACATCCTCAAACGGTCACAGGTACCAACTGTGCTAAACCTCCAGAGGAGAAAGTAACTCGTGCTGAGGAAGCAATACGTGCTTACTGTGGTAGAGGCAAACACTGGATGGTTGGAAACTTATCCAGTTCCACATGCAACTGCACGCAACACCATTCTCGGTTTGGAGAGACAAATCCTGTGGAGACACGGAACTCCAGAGAGGATTGAGTCAGACAACAGAAGTCATTTCAAAAACAACCTTGTAAAGAACTGGGCCAAAGAGCACGGTATTGAGTGGATATTCCATATTCCTTACTGTGCGCCAGCTGCAGGGAAGATTGAACGCTACAACGGTTTGTTGAAGACCACTCTTAAAGCCATGGGAGGTGGATCTTTGAAAAACTGGGAAAAACATTTAGCACAAGTAACCTGGCTGGTAAATTGTAGAGGTTCAGTGAACCGAGCTGGACCTGCACATTCAGATCTGCTACAGAAAGTAGAAGGTGAGAGAGTTCCTGTTGTTAGAGAAAGGAATCTGTTAGGTAAAACTGTTTGGGTATTTTAGAATAGAATAAACCAAACCAGGTTGGAAGAGACCTTCAAAATCATCGCGTCCAACCCATCAACCAATCCAACCCACCCAAACAGCTAACCCATGGCACCAAGTACCCCATCAAGTCTCCTCCTGAACACCTCCAATGACGGCGACTCCACCACCTCCCTGGGCAGCCCATTCCAATGGGCAATCACTTTCTGTATAGAACTTCTTCCTAACATCCAACCTGAACCTCCCCTGGTGCAGCCTGGGACTGTGTCCTCTTGTTCTGGTCCTGGGTGCCTGGGAGAAGAGACCATCATCCGCCGGTCTACAATCTCCTTTCAGGTAGTTGTAGAGAGTGATAAGGTCACCCCTGAGTCTCCTCTTCTCCAGGCTGGGCAACCCCAGCTCCCTCAGTCTTTCCTCATAGGGCTTGTGTTCCAAGCCCCTCACCAACTTCGTTGCTCTTCTCTGGACTCGTTCCAGCAAGTCAACATCCTTCCTAAACTGAGGGGCCCAGAACTGGACACAGTACTCGAGGTGTGGCCTAACCAGTGCAGTGTACTGCACTGATTTTCTCCCTCAGGAGAGGCTAAACCTGCCCGAGGGGTGGTTTCAGCTGAAGGTCCGGGTCACACTTATTGGGTAATGCAAGATGTCACCAGTTGGGGCTGTCCCCTTAAGAAAGGGAATATGGTGGACGGAAGTTGGTAAACTGAAATAATAATCTAAACTAATTTCATTGGTGAAGTGGGAGGAAGCACCTTCTGAACTGGGAGTGCAGGACAAAGTATCCTGGGCATTCCAGCACTTCTCTATCAGTCTTGCTTCCGCTTCTTCTTCAGGCAGTAGCTTGCAGCTCCTGGGCTTTCTGCCAAGGCTTCGGCCTTGAAAACCGATAAGCTACCAGGTCTGTATTACCTGCTTTCCAATTAACACAAAACTGCTTTTCACTTCTTTCTTTCTCTTTCTCTCTCTTTTCTGACCTACTCTGGGGAAAGGGGGGGAGAGAGGGGAGAGCGGAGGTGGGGAACCCCCTCTGCTGAGGGGGGAACCCTCATTTCTGTGTTACTTTATTGTATATCTTTGTATATATTGTACATATTGTAAATTTGTATATATTCCCCTGCATATCCTACATTGCTTTGTAAATATACAGCTCCACTGCTTTGCTAATTCAGGTCTGAGTTTTTTTTCCTTCCCCTTCAATTTTCTTTCCCTTTACTTTACAGGGGGGAGGGAGGAGGCTTCTAAGCCTTACCCTTCCAACCCCACGACACAAGAGAATGATGAAATTCAGTGTATTCCACAAAGAAATTTAACTTTAGCTGAAAGCGTTGAATTTCACACTGTTGTACAGCTACATCGCATTCAAAGGAAGAATCTATGAGGAATCTACGGTGCACGAACCCTGAGAATCCTGAGAGCCCTGATGTAATGGGTTGGGGCAAACCCCCTCCGCACCACGCGCAGAAATAACGACTCAAACAGATTTCAAAAGTGATGGAAAGTTTAAATAGAGAACAGTGAGTGCGTGCAGAAGGCTACAAACACAGGGACAAGACAGACCCTGTCGAGGGTTGGAAGGGTAAGGCCAAAAAGCCTCCTCCCTCCCCCCTGTAAAGTAAAGGGAAAGAAAATTGAAGGGAAAGGAAAAAGAACTCACAGCTGAATTAGCAAAGAAGTGCAGCTGTATATTTACAAAGCAATGTAGGATATGCAGGGGAATATATACAAATTTACAATATGTACAATATATACAAAGATATACAATAGAGTAGCACAGAAATGAGAGTTCCCCCCTCAGCAGAGGGGGTTCCCCACCTTCCGCGCTCCCCTCTTCCCCAGAGCAAAGGTTAGAAAGAGAGAGAGAGAGAGAAAAAAGGTTAGAAGCAGTTTGTGTTAATTGGAAAGCAGTTAATACAGGCCTTTATCAGTTTCAAGGCCGAAGCCTTGGCAGAAAGCCCAGGAGCTGCAAGCTGCTGCCCGAAGGACAAGCGGAAGCAAGACTGCAGAAAAGTGCTGGAAAGCCCAGTATACCTTCCTGCACTCCCAGTTCAGAAGGTGCTTCCTCCCACTTCACCAGTGAAATTAGTTTAGATAGTTCTTTTCATTTACCAACTTCCGTCCACCATATTCCCTTTCTTAAAGGCACAGCCTCAAACGGTCACAGCCCACCCCTTCTAAACAATTTCATTGGCCGTTCATACTGTCCATCCAATCCAAAATGATATTTACAGTTTGTGAGTAAAGTTCATAGTCCATTCCAGCTATGCTCAGATGTAGATGATTCAAAAGTTCAAGAAAATCAGAAAATGAGAAAAATGGAAAATAGTTCATTTCTTCGCCGACGAAGCAAAGAAAAGTGAAACAGGGAAATCTCAGGGTCTCTTAGTTGACTCAGGGCTATCATGGATCTCAGGGTTCGTGCACCGTAGATTTTCCTCGTTGATTCTTCCTCTGGGCGCGATGTAGTTGTACAGCAGTTTGAAAATAACCTCTTCCAGCTAAAGTTAAATTTCTTTGTGGTACACACTGAATTTCACCATTCTCTTGCATTACCCAATAAGTGTGACCTGGACCTTCAGCTGAAACCACCCCTCGGACAGGTTTCGCCTCTCCTGAGGGTGAAAATACCCAAACAGTTTTACCTAACAGATTCTTTTCTCTAACAACAGGAACTCTATCACCTTCTACTTTCCGTAGCAAATCTGAATGTGCAGGTCCAGCTCGGTTCACTGAACCTCTACTATTTACCAGCCAGGTTGCTTGTGCTAAATGTTTTTCCCAGTTTTTCAAAGATCCACCCCCCATGGCTTTAAGAGTGGTCTTCAACAAACCGTTGTAGCGTTCAATCTTCCCTGAAGCTGGTGCATAGTAGGGAATATGGAATATCCACTCAATACCGTGTTCTTTGGCCCAATTCTTTACAAGGTTGTTCTTGAAATTACTTCTGTTGTCTGACTCAATCCTCTCTGGAGTTCCGTGTCTCCACAGGATCTGTCTCTCCAAACCGAGAATAGTGTTGAGTGCAGTTGCATGTGGAACTGGATAAGTTTCCAACCATCCAGTGTTTGCCTCTATCATAGTAAGCATGTATTGCTTACCAGAACGAGAACGTGGTAGAGTGATGTAGTCAATCTGCCAAGCTTCACCATACTTGTACTTGGACCATCTGTCACCATACCACAAGGGCTTAATTCGCTTTGCCTGCTTAATAGCAGCACAAATGTCACAGTCATGGATGACTTGTGTGATAGCATTCATGGAAATGTCTATGGATCTGTCACGAGCCCATTGGTATGTTGCATCTCTGCCTTGATGTCCTGACGAATCATGAGCCCACCGAGCTAAGAATATCTCATCTCGGTGTTTCCAGTCGAGATCAAGATTAGAGTCCATGTCTACTTGAGAAACCCTTGCAGCTAGATCTGTCTGATGGTTGTGTTGCTGTTCCTCAGTAGCTTTGCTCTTAGGAATGTGAGCATCGATATGTCTCACTGTTACAGTTTGAGCTGGGTGCCCCCCTGCAATGTTTACTTCCTGTGTCCAGAAATCCAGCCCGGGGTGGACAGAGGAAATTATGTAGTATTTCATACCACAATCCTTTGCACCACCATAAGATCCAGTGCGGAGTCTAGCACTATCTCTTTTCTTCCTCCTCCGTCAGCCGGTAACTGGGGAGATGTCTCCTGGCTTTGGGCCTGGCTAGGCCCAAGGCCAGGGGGGGATGGGCAGTCTCAGATCTGGCCAGCTGAGACTAGCCTAGCAGTGGGAGGGGGAAGAAGGAGCCCTGGGGGTCTTGGGTGTACCCTCAGGTAGGGATGGGATCTCTCTGGGTCTGCTTTGAGATTTTTCTTTATCACTGTGCCTTTGCTTTTCTGTAAAAGTTCACTGCTTTCTATTTAAACTTTCCATCACTTTTGCAATCTATTTGTCTGAGTGTTTCTTGTTGCCAGGGGTGGGGAAGGGGGTTGCCTCAACCCAGCACACTCACTTTCACTGGAATTCTCTCGATTCGATCAGCAATGTCCTGCCACAGGTTGGCTGCCCAAATGGGTTTTCCTTTCCTCTGCCAACCACTCTTATTCCAGTTCTTTAGCCAACCCCATAGAGCATTGGCTACCATCCATGAGTCGGTGTAGAGATAAAGCTTTGGCCACCTCTCACGTTCAGCCATGTCGAGAGCTAGCTGGACAGCTTTTACCTCTGCGAACAGACTGGATTCTCCTTCTCCATCTTTCGCCTCTGCAACTCGGCGTGTTGGACTCCACACTGCAGACTTCCACCTTCGCTTGTTTCCAACAAGACGACAGGAACCGTCTGTGAACAGAGCATATTTCTTTTCATCATCAGAAAGGTCATTGTAAGTTGATACCTTCAGGCCAACTTGAGATCACCTCCACTAGACCAGGCCTTTCAAGATTTCCCATTCGAGCTCTCTGTGTTATCAGAGCCACCCACTTAGACCATGTTGAGTCTGTGGCATGATGTGGTGTGGAGCCTTTGCCTTTGAACATCCAATTCAAAACTGGTAATCAGGGAGCTAAGAGAAGTTGTGATTCAGTTCCAATCACTTCAGAAGATGCTTTTACTCCTTCATAGGCAGCCAAAATTTCTTTCTCTGTTGGAGTATAATTAGCCTCTGAACCTCTGTAACCTCGACTCCAGAAACCAAGAGGTCATCCACGTGTCTCACCTGGAGCTTTTTGCTGCAAGCACCAGGTTGGACCATTGTCACTTGCAGCCGTGTACAAAATGTTCTTAATGTCTGGACCATCTCGGACAGGTCCCAGACCCATTGCTTGAATTACCTCTTGCTTTATCTGGTCAAAGGCTGCTTGTTGTTCAGGTCCCCAGTGGAAATGGTTTCTCTTTCGAGTCACATCATACAGAGGTTTCACAATCTGACTGTATCCAGGAATGTGCAGTCTCCAAAATCCCACTATCCCCAAGAAACATAAGGTCTCTTGCTTGTTTGTGGGATTTGCCATGGTAGAGACTCTATTTACCACATCCACTGGAATGTGTCAGCATCCATCCTGCCACCGCACTCCCAGAAACTGAATCTCTGTGGTAGGTCCTTTCACCTTGTCTCGCTTGATGGCAAAACCTTCATTCAGAAGAATGTCAATGATTTTGTTACCTTTCTCGAAGACTTCCTCAGCAGTTTTACCCCAGACGATGATATCATCGATGAACTGGATGTGTTCTGGAGCACCGCCTTTCTCCAGAGCATCGTGGATCACTGCATGACAGATGCTTGAGCTGTGGATCCAGCCCATTGGCAGCCTGTTGAAAGTGTACTGGATTCCTCTCCAGGTGAAAGCAAACTGAGGCCTGCATTCCTCTGCTACGGGAATAGAGAAAAATGCATTAGCAATGGCTATGGTAGCATACCATTTGGCCTCTTTGGATTCCAGCTCATACTGTAGCTCCATCATGACTGGTAGCACTGCACTCATAGGTGGTGTCACTTCGTTCAGGGCTCGGTAGTTGACTGTCAGACGCCAGTCTCCATTCTGCTTTCGCACAGGCCACACTGGACTGTTGAAAGGTGAATGAGTTTTGCTGACGACTTTCTGACTCTCCAACTGACGAATCAGATTGTGAATGGGCAACAAAGAATCACGGTTGGTTCTGTATTGTCTGTGATGCACAGTCTGAGAAGCAACCGGCAATTTAATGTCCTGTATCTTATGTTGTCCCACAACTGCAGATTCATCAGAAAGCTCAGGTCTAGCAGAGAGCTTCAACTTTTGTCCATCAATTTCTACAGAAGCTACTCCAAAAGCCCATTTGTAGCCTCTAGGGTCTTTGAAACGCCCTTTTCTCAGAAAATCAATTCCCAAAATACAAGGTCCGGTCACAACTGTATGCTTCCTCCATTGATTACCTGTTAAACTTATATTAACCTCCACCTTTCTTAACTCCTGAGATCCACCAGTGACTCCCAGAATAGTTATAGACTCTGATCCCTGATATTTTGATGGCATTATGGTGCACTGAGCTCCTGTGTCAACCAAGGCCCTGTACTTCCGAAATTGCGAAGTGCCAGGCCACTGGTTGTACACATCACAATAGATTCTATTATCTCTGTTATCCCTCTCCTCCCCCTGGCGGGAGGCAGGGCACCCCTAGTTATGGGGGACATGCGCACATGTGCATTGCACATAGTTTGCAGGGTTATAACTTTGCATGTTATAACCGGAGCCACAAGAGTCGTTCTGGGGAACTGTGGAAGTAACAGCTACCCTTCTGGTATTGCTACCTCGGGTTCTGCCACTTTGCAATTCCCTCAGTCTCCTGAAAAGATTAGAAGTTGGTTGGCCATCCCAGCGGTTCATGTTCTCACCAAACTGATCACGCAGAGTTATCCAAATAGTTCTACGTGATTGCCTTGGCGGTCTGTTTTGGAATGACCTGTTTTGGAATGACCTCTTTGGAGGACGTGTATTCCTCACAGATGAAACTTGTACCCACCTGGAGGGAGAATTGAAATTATCCTTCTGTGCCAATTGGTATATGGAATCTTTCAGATCCTTCATGCAACTCTCAATTTTTCCAGACAGAGTTTCAATGGCTGAAACCAAAGAAACACGTGTCATGCTATCCTCCAATTGTCTCATTTGATCACTGAATTGGCCAACCGTAGGAGAAGCTCCACCATAATTTCTTGACACAATTCTGCTTGCCAGAATGTTTGTATAATTAGAAGGAGCAAGCTTGATGATCTTTTTAGCAAGACCAATGCCCACAGGAATGTCATCAGGATTCAGACTTTCATGTTCACC
The DNA here is from genome assembly GCA_011125475.1 of Melanerpes aurifrons. Lineage (NCBI taxonomy): Eukaryota > Metazoa > Chordata > Aves > Piciformes > Picidae > Melanerpes > Melanerpes aurifrons. Next base: position 678,277 of record WWNC01000123.1, on the reverse strand, counting down.
ATAGAGTAGATCTCTAACAGCAAATTCTCTCAAGCCCTTAATTCCCTCATCTATGGTAGTCCAGGGCTAAGGATTCCATGGAAGATCATCTCAGGAAGGGTATCTCAGGGCAACCGCCATTAAAAGGCGTATCCACAGATTAACCTTGCCGAGAGCCCTTCCTAGATGTCTATCTATTCCATTATCCCTTGAGAGAGTTCCTAACTGAGCTGCTGACTTCTCTCCAACCGTTAGAGCTGGAGCACCTGTATCATAACACCTACTAAGCCAAGCTAGAACTGGCTCCTTATCTGCCCTGGTGAAATCTTTACGGACATTTCGCAATTCCTCACATGGTGATGAACACTCTGAAATATCATCTTCCTCCTCGTCTCCCTGAACTTTTTGTCCATATAATCCTGCTGTCATTCTCCTAAGGATCTCTTTAAGCTGAGAACTACCTTTGCCAGCTGCTTTCCTAACTTCATCTCCATCCTGCTTTGATCTCACTAGGTTAGCTAGATCTTTAAAACAAACCTTCTCTTCCTCCTCAGCAGGATCTTTTAGAGTAGAGGGCCCCTCACCAGGATCAGTCTCCAGCTCTTCTTCTCCATCTTTGGCCTTTCCACCTCTAGTCTTTAAAACAGCCACCTTAACTGGAGCTGTGTTTGAATTTACAGCCACCTTAATGGAAGCTGACAGGTCCTGAGATAAATCAGCTGCTGGGGCAGTGACTTCCGGTCCCACCGAGGGAGTGGGCGGAAGTGACGTTGCTCCGTTAATGGCCGATGGAGAAGAAGAAGGAGGAGAAGGAGTAGGTGTCATGTTGATACTAGCCGCCGCCCTTGGCAGCTTGCCGAAATCAGCAGCAAAATCATTTAGAGCTGCTTTACCAATTGACTTTTTAGCCTTCTTTTTAACTGACAGAGTCTCCACCTTCCTCATCACTAGATGACTCTGGGACTGATCCAGAGCCACGGCGTTTTCTTTTTGATCTAGTTTTAATAACAAAACACGCCCTGGACACCTTCTTCTCCCGACGCCAGGAATACACAGAAAACACATTAGTTATTACCAGCAGCAGAATTATACACATGAAATAAATCACCTTTGGATCCCAGGCATCACCTAAAGTTACTCTCTCCTCAGGCAGAATCCTAAAACCCTTTATCTCAATTGGGAGAGTGGTGGAGGCGACATTCCTGTATCTCACTGGCCATAAGAAATCCATGCATTTTCCATACCATAATCTAACTCTATACATAATCCACATATAAATTGTCCGCACCAAATATTTACCCAGGTAATCCAAAATCAAACCCAAGCAATATCTGTAAACCAGAGCCCCAAAAATTGAAAAGAATAATCGCTCCACAAACCACAACACCTTCATGTTTGCTAATTCAGCTAGAAAACACTAAATCAATCAAGTAATAAATTAAACTAATTATCTTCCACACGTTGGGTACACCAAGAAAAAAAATGTCGTAGGGTTGGAAGGGTAAGGCCAAGAAGCCTCCTCCCTCCCCCCTTGTAAAGTAAAGGGAAAGAAAATTGAAGGGAAAGGAAAAAAAAAACCTCACAGCTGAATTAGCAAAGCAGTGGAGCTGTATATTTACAAAGCAATGTAGGATATGCAGGGGAATATATACAAATTTACAATATGTACAATATATACAAAGGTATACAATAGAGTAGCACAGAAATGAGAGTTCCCCCCTCAGCAGAGGGGGTTCCCCACCTCCGCGCTCCCCTCTTTCCCCCTTTCCCCAGAGCGGGATAGAAAGAGAAAGAAAAGAGAGATAAAAGGTTAGAAGCTGTTGTGTTAATTGGAAAGCAGTTAATACAGGCCTTTATCAGTTTCAAGGCCAAAGCCTTGGCAGAAAGCCCAGGAGCTGCAAGCTGCTGCCCGAAGGAAAAGCGGAAGCAAGACTGAAGAAAAGTGCTGGAAAGCCCAGTATACGTTCCTGCACTCCCAGTTCAGAAGGTGCTTCCTCCCATTTCACCAATGAAATTAGTTTAGATTCTTCTTTCGTTTACCAACATCCGTCCACCATATTCCCTTTCTTAAAGGCACAGCCTCAAACGGTCACAGTGTCTTATTGGATCTATGTTCTGGACAGAAGGCCCAAGAAAAAATATTCCCAGTACTTGTTTAATCTCTCTAAGAATTGATTTGCCAACATAGATTAAATGGGCCCTAGAGGGAAAACTGCACAATTCAGACAGCAGCCAAAGGGTAGCTTTAAAAGAAGAGATTTAAATTAACTCTGTGACTAGTTGAAAGTTATGCTTTTCCCCATCTAGTTTTAATTTTAAGGAACTGTTCAAAAATTTAGACTCACAGAATAATTTAGGTTGGAGGGACCTCTAAATTGTTCAAATAACTTCTAATGGAAATACAGACACCCAGGCCTTGCATTTTGGAGGAACCTGACACTTGAAATAACCATAAACCACCTCTTCCCTTTAACTATGTATAGTATGAATAAAGAAATGGAGACCTGCAAGGAAGTCTGTAAGAGTTACCAGGCTTATAACTCAGCATCCAAATGTCCTACCCCTATTCCAAGCTAGATGCTAAAGATAGCTCTACAGAAAAGAAGGCCAGCCCTCTAGCAATGCCTCTTTCCACTCTTAGGAGAGGTGAAGACTGGATGGTGAGATATTCAAGGGCTGACAGTACATGTGGAAAAGCTAGGATAAGCACTTAGATTCAAGACCCTAATCATAATTTTCCCTGTTGTAGCTGAAGTAGTTGAAGTCTCCTGTAACAGTGTGGGGTCTGGCTCTGCAACACTTTTGACCGAGTATGGCAATATTATATATATTCCCACCAGTTCAAGTGAAAAGCACTAATCCTGGCTGCAAGACTAGGGAGGCACTCACAATTCACTGACTGCTTCTGCAGAGACCTTCTATTTGTCATTTTCTGCAAAGTACTTGCATGTAAATAAAGATAACTACAATGAATGAAACAGCTGTATAAAATAAACCAAGCTAACTTGCTGGCAAGGTATAAAAGTTGGAAAAGGTTGATCTTTTTAAGGGCTATCCTACCGAAGTTTGAGTGGCTTCATAAAGGAGCTCCTAAAATACTCTGATTTACTAAAGTCCTTGTTCCTTCCCTTACACCTGGTTCAATATACAAAGCTGTAATTTAGCTCTTTCTGATGTTGCTAATAAGATCTCTAAGATGATTATGATGGAGAAAATGGAAAATGTTACAAATATCAGAATCAGATGCCAGCTGATTTACAATTATGCAGGCCAGCGTCCAAGCGCCAAAAAAGTCTTCTCCAAAGCAAGCTTGGGAGAAAGATAGCAAAAATCTATTCTGACCAACTGGGAAGTATTTTACACATTCTGGAAATCAAGCTAATGAGTCAAGCTTGCAAAATAAACAAACCTCAACCGGGTTTATTTAAGCTTCCAAGCAGACAAGACATGCAGGAGAATCTGACTTTGGAGGAAAAACAAACCAGAGATTACTACTATTTGCATATGGCAGTGCCTCAAGGGTCAGTCAAAGATTACACACCCACTGTGGGAACTGCTGTCAGGACACGTGGTAAGAAGGTGGTCTTTCCCTCCAAACACTTGTGATTTACTTGTCCAAATTTGCAGCAGATGCTGAGGTTGTGAACAGAGAGCATGATGCCTGCTCAGCACTGCCTGTTGCTGGACCTGGGTTACACTCAACAGCAAGGTCCAGACACAAAAAATGAGGGAAATGTGAAGTGAAACGGTTGCTCTGTATTAGGCTGAGGAACCTTCATGTCCATCTGTGTGTTGTCCTTGATGTGGAAAGGAACGCCATCCACTTGAGTTCTGAAAGCTAGCTTGACCAAAGGCAGTTAGTGAAAGCCTGTATAGAGAGCTGGAGACAGGAGCAATCTGTGCAGTGTTGTGATACTCCTGTCACCTCAGATCCTCTGTATTGAAACGAACTCTAAGCCACCTTTAGGACCATGACCACTTTTCCCTCTCCTTGCATGCTGTTCAACACCTGGTCCATTTTTCTCTCTCTCAGTTTCCTTTTTTGTCTTCTGTCTAATTGATTCCAAGCTTGACCAGCTTTGGAATTAATTTAACTGCATGGTATCATCACCAACACAGGTTCAGTCAGCTTGAGCTGCTGCAGCCCAGTGTGAAGGAAAAGAGGTGGAAGGAGAAGTGAATGTGCTGGCCAGATGTCTTCCAAAAATGGAGAGTTAAGTCAGGGCCAGAGGCTGTGCCACACCTGTGTGGCATCAGCCTCTTACAGATGTGAGCAGCACACAAATTATGTGAAACAGGAGTTCTTCCTGTTCTTTCCTCTTGCCTTCTTTTGTTGTGTTTGTCTGAAGAACAGGAATAATCTTCCAATCTGTAGCTGAACCTCCTCAATTTCACATTGTTCTCTTTCTCTGCAAGGATGTCTGGCACCACCTGAAAGGTGGCTAAGCAAAGGGTTTTTCTTTTTAATTCCTTTTTAAAAGTCCTCCAGCTAAAGCAAATGTAACACTTAGACACTTCAATAAAGAAGCCATGTAAATGCCTGGGTGAAATTTCAGTACTGCAGATGATCAGAATGAAAAATATTATCTTCCAGGTTGTCCTTCCTTTGGCTTTACTTACTGATCTCAGTAGAAGATTAGAGAAGGTTGAATGTTCTTTTCAAACTCCATCTGTGCTGTACTGCTTCATATTTCAGCTTTTCACAGCATTTTTGCTATTAAAAGTGCCACAAAGACTCAAGTCAAATTAAGTACAACACATCTCAGCAACTATAGTGACTCACAGAGAGAGAGAGAGAGCCCTCACATGCTACTCCAAAACATTTCAGAAGGGACACTTCTTAATACTGTCAGTGCCAACCCAGTGTCTGGCATTATCCAGGGATGATGTAGAATGCAAGTGTAGGTGCAGTTCTGGACAAAAAAGAAAACAAAGGGTGTAAAAGCCTCTGATTCCTGATCACCCCATGTGACTGTTTGAGGCTGTCCCCTTAAGAAAGGGAATATGGTGGACGGATGTTTGTAAATGAAAAAGACGGATCTAAACTAATTTCATTGGTAGATTGGGAGGAAGCACCTTCTGAACTGGGAGTGCAGCAGGGTGTCCTGGGCTTTCCTGCACTTTTCCAGTTTAGTTCTGTCTCCCCTCCCTCAGCAGCAGCAGCAGCAGCTCGCTGTTCTGGGCTTTCGGCCAAGGCTTCACCTTGAAACTGATAAACTGCAAGGCCTATATTAACTGCTTTCCAATTAACACATAACTGCTTCTAACTTTTTTCTTTTTTCTCTCTTTTCTAACCCTATCTGGGGAAAGGGGGAGAGAGGGGGAAGCAGAGGTGGGGAACCCCCTCAGCAGAGGGGGGAACTCTCATTTCTGTGCTACTTTGTTGTATATTTCTGTATATACTGTAAATATTGTAAATTTGTATATATTTCCCTGCATTTCCCTGCTTTGTAAATATACAGCACCCATTGCTTTGCTAATTCAGCTGTGAGGTTTTTTTTCCTTTCCCTTCAATTTTCTTTCCCTTTACTTTACAGGGGGGAGGGAGGAGGCTTTTTGGCCTTACCCTTCCAACCCTACGACACCCCAGGGACCTTTTTCACCAGGAATTTTCATTGCAACTGAATTCCTGTCTCATTCTTTCCTTTTCCAGTTGGATGTGGCATTCTCCATTTCCTGCTGCCTTTACCCCAGAAGCCGGTCAGCTGTGTGAATTCTAAGAAAAGTCTTCAGAGCCCAACAGGTGCTGGATCTCAGAGACTTGCATCCTTCACTGCCAAATGGCTGCAGGCTCCTACCCAGCTCTCCAGTACAGCCTCCTGCAGAGCTATTTTGATTTACAATCCTCTCGAGCCAGCTCCAGTTTAGGTAGGCAACTCAAAAAGTCTGAAGAAATTTCCAGGTACACAAACAGATGCTAGTGATGCTCCTGAGTTTTCTCCCTGTCTTCCTTTGGCACATGACACTTATGACTTCCTGTCTTTCACCACAGGCCATAAATTTCAGAGAGGAAGTATTCTGTGGCCCCTTGCATGTAAGGCAAGTCATCCTTGGACTCTTGAAATCTACATGTTCTGCACATGGTTACCTGTGATTGGAGTAGACTGGGCACCATGACCCAAGAGGCCTGTTCTAGCCTTGCATTTCTAAAACTTGCTGCAGTCCAAATCAGTAAATGAGAATAGCAACTCAGCAATCTTGCACCTTCCTAAAAAAAAAATAAAAAAAAAAAAAAAGGGTTCTTGTACCTTCCCTCTCCTTCTCTTTCTTTTTTGACTGGATCCCTATTTATACACCTATAGATTTTAATATACATACAGTCTTTTAATGAAGAAGTCTGTCCTTCAGTTGATTTATGGCATCTGTGTGATGTTTGCCACAATGCCACCAGCTGCTTCTCCAGCTGCTTAAAAGCATACATATGTGGGGCCACCACAGACATGGTCCTCCTGGTTATTTCCACCCCAGGAAGGCAGTGGCACCACATATCTGTTGGTTTCTGAGATTCTACATAAAGATGAAAAGAAATCATGTTTGTATTTAAGGGTTGTTTGATGAGAGTAGGTGAATCACCGTTGTGTGGTGATTCAGAAGAAGCTGAGGTTTTACAGAGGTGGTTTCACAAAGGATTCTGGAAGACAAGCTAGGGAAAATAAATTTTAAGTAAGATGAATTATTTTTTCAATATTAAACAAGTTAACAATAAAGCATAGCCTTGGAAAGGCATATGTTTGAACAGTTTGGAGCAGGCAAGATTCTCAGTGCAAATCAGTGAAGGTTCATTGCTTTCATTACACTGTTGATGGTCTACACCAAATGAAGAGCAGCACTGTGCATAATTTCTCTGGAATGGGGTGGAAAAAAATTAGGTTATATGCTCTTTTAATTGCTAATGAAACTGAAATCAAGACTACTTTCAACTGAATTTTAGAATTATCTGGTTCTTTTGTAAAACCAGCAAGGAGCTAGACTCTTCTACCAGCACTGAGTGTCGAGGGGTTGGAAGGGTAAGGCCAAGAAGCCTCCTCCCTTCCCCCTTGTAAAGTAAAGGGAAAGAAAATTGAAGGGAAAGGGAAAAAAAAACTCACAGCTGAATTAGCAAAGCAGTGGAGCTGTATATTTACAAAGCAATGTAGGATATGCAGGGGAATATATACAAATTTACAATATGTACAATATATACAAAGATATACAATAAAGTAACACAGAAATGAGAGTTCCCCCCCCCTGCTGAGGGGGCTCCCCACCTCCGCTCTCCCCCTCTCTCCCCCTTTTCCCCAGAGCGGGTTAGAAAGAGAGAGAAAGAGAAAAAAAAAGGTTAGAAGCAGTTTTGTGTTAATTGGAAAGCAGTTAATACAGGCCTTTATCAGTTTCAAGGCCAAAGCCTTGGCCGAAAGCCCAGCACAGAGGGCTGCTGCCCTGCAGAGGAGCGGAAGGAAGACTAAAGATAAAGTGCCGGAATGCCCAGGATAGCCTCCTGCACTCCCAGTTCAGAAGGTGCTTCCTCCCACTCTACCAATGAAATTAGTTTAGATTGTTCTTTTCATTCACCAACTTCCATCCACCATATTCCCTTTCTTAAAGGCACAGCCTCAAACGGTGACACTGAGGAAAGTTTGTAGAGCAGCAGTAGGTTAGTTGCAACAGCTGTTACACTGCCAGCCACAGCAAACATTTAACATAGGAGAAATGATAATAGGTCTATAATTCTTGGAGGTAAGTCTAACATCATTTAATGAGGTGACACTATTGTACATACTGTCTGCAGCTACTTCTGCTTTGTTGTAGATAGTTACTGTACTTGAAGTGGACATTAATGCTAATTTACAATGGAACGCTGGAATTACATCCCTGTGAGGCCATAATGAACTCCCCATAATTAATATTATTAATCATGGTCCTAGTGCAGGGGTCACATATCATGCATTTCATGTCAAAGGTTCTTATTAATAAACAGGAGGAGCTCAAGTGGTGTTCTTCTCAGTTCCCTCAGTGGCAGGGGAGTACACTGAGAGGAATGGGAGAACCCATACTGTCAACAATTGGCTCAGGGGATGGTGTCAGCGGCAGAACTTTGGTTTCTTCGATCATGAGACAACTTTTACTGCACCCGACCTACTGGGTCCTGATGGGGTGCATTTATCTAGAAGGGGTAAGAGAGTCCTAGCACTAGAGTTGGCAGGGCTCATTAGGAGGGCTTTAAACTAGGTCTGAAGGGGGTGGGTGAGGATATCGGTCCCTCTGCAGAGGAAAGAGTAGGGCACAAGGTAGGGTCAGTTGAGAAGTCGGGAGCCCAGCTGCAGTGCATGTACACCAATGCACGCAGCCTGGGCAATAAGCAAGAGGAGTTGGAGGTCCTGGTCCACCAGGGCAACTATGATATAGTCACCATCTCAGAAACTTGGTGGGACAACACCCACGATTGGAGTGCTACAATGGGGGGTTGCAGGCTCTTTAGGAGAGACAGGCGAAGGAGAAGAGGAGGAGGGGTGGCTCTGTACATTAGGGAGTCACTTTCTGCCACAGAACTTGAGGTGGAAGATGAGGGAATTGAGAGCCTGTGGGTTAAAATCAGAGGGCAGTCTAACAAATCTGACATCCTGGTTGGAGTCTGTTACAGACCACCCAACCAGGATGAGGCGGCTGATGAATTATTCTACAAACAACTGGAGGCTGTCTCAAGATCATCAGATCTTGTCCTTGTCGGTGACTTCAACCTGCCAGATATCTGCTGGAAACTTAATTCAGCAGAGAGGAGGCAGTCCAGAAGATTCCTGGAGCAAATGGAGGACTGCTTCCTGACACAGCTGTTAAGTGAGCGTACCAGGGGACAGGCTCTGCTTGACCTGCTGTTCTCCAATAGGGAAGGGCTGGTGGGAGACGTGATCGTGGGAGGCTGCCTAGGGTGCAGTGACCACGAGATAGTGAAGTTTTCAATATGCAGGGAGATAGGGAGGACTGCCAACAGAACCTTCACCTTGGACTTCCGGAGGGCAAACTTCAGCCTGTTTAAGAAACTTATTTGTAAAGTCCCCTGGGTACCAACCCTCATAAACCAAGGGGTCCAGGAGGGTTGGACCTACTTCAAAGAGGAGCTCTTGAAGGCACAGGAACTGGCAGTTCCCACGTGCCAAAATATGAGCCAGTGGGGAAGGCAACCGGCCTGGATGAGCAAGCAGCTCCTTGAGGATTTAAGGGGAAAAAAGAGGCTGCATCACCTTTGGAAGGAGGGGAAGGCTTCTCAAGGTATGTTCAAGGAAGTTGTTAGGAATAGTTGTTAGGAATGTAGGAATAAAATTAGAGAGGCAAAGGCCCAGTTGGAACTGAGGCTGGCCACCTATGTCAAAGACAATAAAAAGCATTTTTATAAATATATTAACACTTGTCGTAGGGTTGGAAGGGTAAGGCCAAGAAGCCTCTTCCCTCCCCCCTTGTAAAGTAAAGGGAAAGAAAATTGGAGGGAAAGGAGAAAAAAAACTCACAGGTGAATTAGCAAAGCAGTGGAGCTGTATATTTACAAAGCAGTGTAGGATATGCAGGGGAATATATACAAATTTACAATATGTACAATATATACAAAGACATACAATAGAGTAGCACAGAAATGAGAGTTCCCCCCTCTGCTGAGGGGGATTTCCCACCTCCACTCTCCCCTCTTTCCCCCTTTCCCCAGAGTGGGATAGAAAGAGAAAGAAAAGAGAGAAAAAAATGTTAGAAGCAGTTTGTGTTAATTGGAATGGAGTTAATACAGGCCTTTATCAGTTTTTCAAGACCGAAGCTTTGGCAGAAAGCCCAGGAGCTGCAAGCTGCTGCCCGAAGGAGAAGCGGAAGCAAGACTAAAGATAAAAGTGCCGGAGGGCCCAGGATACTCTCCTGCACTCCCAGTTCAGAAGGTGCTTCCTCCCACTTTACCAATGAAATTAGTTTAGATTGTTCTTTTCATTTACCAACTTCCGTCCGCCATATTCCCTTTCTTAAAGGCACAGCCTCAAATGGTCACAACACTAAAAAGAAGGGCAAGAAGAACCTCTGCTCCTTATTGGACCTGGAGGGGAACACGGTGATTGAAGATGAGGAAAAGGCTGAAGTCCTGAACACCTTCTTTGCCTCAATTTTTAACAGTAAGGGAGGAGTTCAGGACGAGTGGCCTCCTTAGCTGGGCAATGGGTCGGGGCGCAGTGTAATGCCCCAGTAATCCATGAGGAATTAGTTCGGGGCCTGCTGAGCTACTTGGACACTCACAAGTCCATGGGACCGAATGGGATCCATCCTAGTGTGCTGTAAAGGGTTGGGGCAAACCCCTTCCCCACCACGCACAGAAATAACGACTCAGACAAACACATTGCAAAAGTGATGGAAAGTTTAAATAGAAAACAGTGAGTGCGTGCAGAGAACTAGAAACACAGTGAGAAGAAGGACCCCAAAACAGACCCAGAAAGATCCCATCCCCACCTGAGGGTGCACCGAAGACCCCCAGGGCTCCTCCTTCCCCCCCCCCCACTGCTAGACTAGTCTCAGCTGGCCAGATCTGAGACTGCCCATCCCCCCGTGGCCTTGGGCCTAACCAGGCCCATGGCTGGGAGATCTCTCCCCCAGTTACCGGGTGGCGAAGAGGAAGGAAAGAGGAAGTGCCAGACCCCGCCGTGAAACTTATAGTGGTGCAAGGGATCATGGTAGGAAATAACCTAATTTCCTGTGTCCACCCACTGGGCTGGACTTCTGGACACAGGAAACACCCCTGTAGCAGAGGGCACCCAGCCCAAACTACAACAGGTACTTAGAGAGCTGGCAGATGAGCTGGCCAAGCCGCTCTCCATCATTTTCCTCCAGTCCTGGCTCACCGGTGAGGTCCTAGATGACTGGAAACTGGCCAATGTGGTCCCCATCCACAAGAAGGGTCGGATGGAGGAACCTGGAAACTACAGGCCAGTCATCCTGACCTCAGTGCCAGGGAACATGACGGAGCAGATTATCCTGGCGGCAATAACTGCGCACGTGAAGGACAGCCAAGGGCTCGGGTCCAGCGATTTAGGAAGGGCAGGTCCTGCCTCTTGTGGTGAAGAGGTTATTAAATTTATTAATATGAAATATGAATTATGAAAAAATTATTTTTATTAAGTATCAAATTACTAATAACTGCAATTGATGGCTACAGGCTCTTCAGGAGAGACAGGCAAGGAAGAAGGGGTGGAGCGGTGGCCCTGTACATCAGGGAAGAACTAGATGCCATTGAGACGGAGATTAGGGACAATCGGGTTGAGTGCTTGTGGGTAAGAATTAGAGGGAAGACCAGCAGGGCAGACATCCTGGTTGGAGTCTGTTATAGACCACCCAACCAGGAGGAAGATGTTGATGAGTCATTCCATAGGCAGCTTAACGCTGTCTCAAGATCGCCTGACCGTGTGAGAGACTAAGAAGTTTGTCTCTGTTGGTGTGAGTCAACAAAGATAAACTGATAGCAGAGCCACTGGAAAGAAGGTGGAAAGAATCCTGTCTACCAATCCTGGATGCAAATCAGCTTGTGATTGCATCGTGATAACACAGGACTACAACAATGGACCCAAGGACCCAGCCATCACGTACTTAGGGCAAGATAATCTCCACCCATCAAGTACCCTGGGCAGGGTGACACAATGGTTTGTACCACCTGTTTCCTGATGTGTAAGGAATGTGGGGGAGATTGTCTGGATGGAGGCAGGGAGACGGAGATTCCCCCCCCCCCATCCAAAATCTTGCCCAAACACACAGCAATACACAGAACCTAAGGATTATTTCCTGCCCCTGGAATTCCTGAGGGACAATATTTGAATACATACCTAAGGACTAAAAACTGTATAAAAGACTTGAGCAACTACTGGTTTGTAGAGAGAGAAACAGAGGAGAAAAACGGGGAGAAAAACAGAGATGAAGGAAAACACAGGAGACGGACCATGCCGCTGAGAAGGGAAAGCCGGGACAATGCTGCTCCAGATAAAAGAGGCTGCCCAGAGGACCACAGCTCTTCTCCAGCCAAAGCCTCAGCACCCTTTCTCTACAGACCCAGGCTGCCCAGATAATTACAGCTCTTCTCCAGCCAGAGTCTCAGCAACGTTCCTGCACCAACCCAACATCTCCCCAGAGGACCACAGCTCTTCTCCAGCAAAAGCCTCAACACCATTTATCTACAGACCCAACATCTCCTGCAGCACCTTTCCTCCACAGACTTTAACTGTCTTGGGAGGGATGAGGGGTGTGGTAATATAATTCCTTTCCTCTTCTCTCTCTCTTCTCTCTCTCCCTCTCTATTTTCTCCCTCTCCCCTTCTTATGTCCACTTTATTTATGTAATAAATAGTCTAGCTGTTGATACTTTGGCCTCCTTTGTGCCTCTAATTTCAGAACACGGGAATGTTCTAAAAGAACTTGAGTCTCTTTCCCTCTCCGGACCAAGACATTTAATTGGCGTAGTCGGCAGGATTCCCGTGCAGTGAAAAGTATCACAGCAAAATTATTGCGTTTCTGAGAACCCTGAAATGTGTGTGTGTGTCTGCGACGTACTCTGAGTACGAAGCGAAGTGCGGAGTCCAGATTCGCGTTTTCACGCTCTCGAGAGGGACGTGGCCGGAGAAGGACGAAGCGAAATTTTCAGAGAGACTGTGTGGGAGTTCTCAAAAGCTTTAAATGTGTGTGCTTTCTCGGGGAAGACTATCTGGGGTACAACTGTTGACTTTATAGTGTGACCTCCCTGAGAATTCTCAGTACCCTCTTTTAGGAAACCCAGTTTTGGTGATATTTGTAAAGTGTGTATCCTCTCGAGGAAAGTGTGGCTTTCCTGAGAAGCCTAGTATTGAAGCAAAAGTTAAGAGACTTTTCCAAGTGTGTGTTCTCTCAGGGAAGCAGAGTGGCTCTTCCCTAAGAATCACAGGGTTGTTGTCCTGGTGTAACAGAAGATTTGAGGTACAAAAGTTGAGAAGCTTTTGCAAGTGTGGGTTCTCTCAGGGAAATAGTGTGACTTCCTTGAGAAGCCCAGGTTGTTGTTGGTTTTTCTTGTGTGTGACCTCTCCTGAGAAATCTATTGTGCATTTTTCCTGGAGAAGATTATTTTGGAGTAAGCCTTTTAAAAGTGTACGTTTTTCCAGGGAAGATTTTGTTGGTACAAACAGTGTTTTGATCTGACTTCCCTGTGAAACTTAGTGCCCTATTAAGAAATTCTTTGTGAAACAAAAGAGATGGCCAGGAGTGAGTGGCTTTTTAACCTTTTAGAAGCTCACAGTGCCCGACCCTCTGTACAGGTACTTGACCGGGCCCGTGAAAATTGGCATAATTACCAGAGTGTGGCTGATAGAATTGTGGCCCTGCAGAAAGATGCAAGAGCAAAAGCCGGGAAAGGGAAAGCTTTTATTTGTGCAGTTTTAGGAGCCTGTTTAGCCGCCTCAGTGAAGGAGAAAGAGGAATGGCATGAGCAGGAGAATAAAACTATTTCCTCTTTGCAGGACTTAGTCTTGTCACTACAAAGCCATGTTGCCACTTTGAAAGACGTAGTGGCAGATCTTAAAATTCAATTGGAAAAGGAGAGGAGACAAAATTCATATTTGGACTCAAAAGAGGGTGTGAATTACTTGGAGTCTGCCCCTATGTACCCTCGGGCAGAACTGACAAAAGCTAAGGAAACTGCTGTGCATGTTAGACCTCTCATTAAAACTGAAGTTTTATATGAGGATGTGGAATCTACCCCCACTGTCAAAACTAAAGACACACCTTTCTCCTACACTATGCTGGCCAAAATTCGTAAAGAATTTGCACGCTCTGCTGAGGAATCTGAGGTGCAATATGTCTGACGAGTTTCAAAAACTGGAGGTGATCAGATTCTGTTAACAGAAGGTGAAGCCATGGGCTATTGGGGTGATAATGTTTTTCTAACTACAAAAAACAGAAGTGGACCCCTGAGCCTTACTCAGAGAGCTGCCTATTGGGCAGGGGGGTTTGATCCAAAGGAGAGAGGTGAACCCGTAGTTCTGCAGGGAGGGATGAATCAGATAATGGAGAATGTGCAAAAGGCTGCATGCCTGCAGATGATTTATGAAAGGGAACTAAAGCATAATTTTTAATTCCACCTTTCTCTCCTGGTGGATGCAAACAGAATGACTCCTCTGGTCAGGGGTCTCCCTGACTTGCTTAAAATAAGAGGTATCCAGCTTCAAAAAGAAATAGCTAATACCCCACTTTCTTCCAGGACATGGCAAGACGTGGGGAGGGAGTTATTAGATTATGCTAGGCAGTATAGTATACCTGAGGAAATTAAAAAACCTCAAACTAGAGGCTTGAGACATGTGAAAATGACTCACCCACCAAGCCCCCAGGGCCACATGCACCGTATTCCTAGTAGGCACCTGGCTAGGGGCAGGGAACACTTGAATACCCGGCAATATTGGTGGGGGGTGGGTCAGAAGAAAGGTATTCCAAAAGAAGTGGTTGATGGGGTAGCCACGAGGCAATTACAAATCACTGTGAAATGCTGGCCCGAGACTAAAAAGAGGGCTGAGGTCACTGCTCCCCTCTTGATGGGACCATTTGGTGAGGGGAGGGGTATGCCCCCCAGGGCAACCAAGGGCTTCACTTCCCAGTGGTGAATGGGGGGGTGAAGCATGAGTCAGGAGATCACCAAAAAATTGTATTTGGTATGGAAAAAGGCTTTTGTTTGTGTTTAGCTTGGCATTGAGAGAACCTGAAACAATCAAAGATACTTACAGGCCCATTCAAAGTAATTATCACCTGAGAGGGTGGCTCTGAATGGTAACCTGGAAATACCAGTTTTGTATGTTTCAAGGTTGTGTTTCTTATTTAAGTTCTAATGCTAAATTTAAGTTCTAATGCTGAAGACTACCTGATGTATTGTCAGAAGGACTTGTCTTGCTACAATATGGAAGACTTCTCAAGTTGTGCATCACAGAAGACATCTCTTCAAGGACTATACTTTTCATAACCCCGCAGGCATTCAGATCTGGACGGAAGCTCTCACTTCAATTCCAAACTGAAGGACTGATGGGGTGGGGGAGGGTATGGGTTTGTTTGTTCTCCTGGTTTCCAGTAGGAACAAGGATGCTTTCACCTTGTGTAATTACCTGGTTTAATTTTGTTATATTTTGTTAGTATTGTCAATCTTGTATAAATCCCTGTTGCATACAGTGATTCAACATGTAGTGTCCAATATGCAGTTTGTGTCTAATGATGGTGTACAACAGATTTGTGCAATTAGCCAATCAAAACTTATGTCTATTGTAAAAATTGTTTGAAACTTCTTTCCTTCCCTTTCTTTTCTTTCTTTCTTGCTTTTATCTTTGATTGACGGGGTGGTGTGAGAGACTAATAAGCTTGTCTCTGTTGGTGTGAGTCAACAAAGATAAACTGATAGCAGAGCCACTGGAAAGAAGGTGGAAAGAATCCTGTCTACCAATCCTGGATGCAAATCAGCTTGTGATTGCATCGTGATAACACAGGACTACAACAATGGACCCAAGGACCCAGCCATCACGTACTTAGGGCAAGATAATCTCCACCCATCAAGTACCCTGGGCAGGGTGACACAATGGTTTGTACCACCTGTTTCCTGATGTGTAAGGAATGTGGGGGGAGATTGTCTGGATGGAGGCAGGGAGACGGAGATTCCCCCCCCCCCCCCCCATCCAAAATCTTGCCCAAACACACAGCAATACACAGAACCTAAGGATTATTTCCTGCCCCTGGAATTCCTGAGGGACAATATTTGAATACATACCTAAGGACTAAAAACTGTATAAAAGACTTGAGCAACTACTGGTTTGTAGAGAGAGAAACAGAGGAGAAAAGCGGGGAGAAAAACAGAGATGAAGGAAAACACAGGAGACGGACCATGCCGCTGAGAAGGGAAAGCCGGGACAATGCTGCTCCAGATAAAAGAGGCTGCCCAGAGGACCACAGCTCTTCTCCAGCCAAAGCCTCAGCACCCTTTCTCTACAGACCCAGGCTGCCCAGATAATTACAGCTCTTCTCCAGCAAAAGCCTCAACACCGTTTCTCTACGGACCCAACATCTCCTGCAGCACCTTTCCTCCACAGACCTTAACTGTCTTGGGAGGGATGAGGGGTGTGGTAATATAATTCCTTTCCTCTTCTCTCTCTCTTCTCTCTCTCCCTCTCTATTTTCTCCCTCTCCCCCTCTTTTTTCTCCCTCTCCCCTTCTTATGTCCACTTTATTTATGTAATAAATAGTCTAGCTGTTGATACTTTGGCCTCCTTTGCGCCTCTAATTTCACAACACGGGAATGTTCTAAAAGAACTTGAGTCTCTTTCCCTCTCCGGACCAAGACACCTTGTTCTCATGGGTGACTTCAACTTGCCTGATATCTGCTGGGATCTTAACATAGCAGAGAAGAGGCAATCTAGGAGGTTCTTAGAATGCATGGAGGACAGCTTCTTATATCAGGTGCTGCGTGAGCCTACCAGGGGTAAGGCTATGCTTGACCACCTCTTCACCAATAGGGAAGGGCTGGTGGGCGATGTGGTGGTCGGAGGGTGTTTAGGGGCCAGTGACCACGAGATAATTGAATTCTCATTATTTGGTCAAGCTAAGAGGGGTAGCAAGAAGACCTCCACTCTGTACTTCCGGAGGGCGGACTTCAGGTTACTCAAGGAACTAATTCAGAGGGTTCCTCAGGATAAAGCCCTTAAAAACAAAGGGGTCCAGGAGGGCTGCACCTGCTTCAAGGAAGAATTGTTGAAGGCACAGGGACAGGCTGTGCCAATGTGCCGGAAGATGAACCGTCAGGGCAGACGGCCAGCCTGGATGGTTAATGAACTTTTAATAGAACTAAGGGAAAAAAAGAGGGTGTATCATCTTTGGAAGAAAGGGGAGGCAACCCATGAAAAATTTAAGGATGTTGCTAGATCTTGTAGGAAGAAAATTAGGGAGGCAAAAGCACAGTTGGAGCTTAGTCTGGCCTCTACTGTGAAGGACAAAAAAAAGTCCTTCTATGAATACATTAATAGCAAGAGGAAGGGAAAGGACAACCTCCACTCTTTGGTGGACACGAAGGGGAACGTTGTGACAAGGGATGAGGAAAAGGCAGAGATACTTAACCCCTTCTTTGCCTTAATTTTTACTAGCAGGACAGAATGTCTTCCAGATAGCTGGCCTGCAGAGCTGGCAGAAGGAGCCAGGGAGCAGCATAGTTTTCCTCTGTTCCAGAATGGGGTAGTTGGTGATCTCCTTAGCAGCTTGGATCCCCACAAGTCCATGGGACCAGATGGGATCCATCCTAGGGTGCTGAGAGAGCTGGCAGAGGAGCTGGCCAAGCCGCTCTGCATCATTTTTCAGCAGTCCTGACTCACTGGAGATGTCCCAGAGAACTGGAACCTGACCAATGTGGTGCCCATCCACAAGAAGTTCTGGTTGGATGAGCCAGGGTGTTCAAGAGGAGACTGGACGTGGCACTTGGCGCCATGGTGTGACCGTTTGAGGCTGTGCCTTTAAGAAAAGAGACAGTGTTGGGACACTATGGCTGAATGTTTTGAAATATTAACGAAAACAATTAGATATTCTAAACTAATTTCATTGGTGGATTGGTAAAAAATGCGATTTTATGCTTAGGTGCTGCTGGGACTTTTCCTAGTTCGCTCCTTTCCTTTCCCCTTTCCAGTTCGTCTGCTTCTGGGCTCCCTGCCAGACTGACCTTGGACAGATAAGCAACCAAGGCCTACTAATATACTTTGCTTTAATTAATAACTGCCCTTTTTCTCTATTTCTAACCCTCTTTGGGGAAAAAGGGGAGAGAAGGGGATACAGGGGAGGAACCCTCCTCCAGAGGAGGGAATTTCGTTCCTGTATTATTGTTTCTTTTTTTCTACCTTGCTATATATTTCTGTGTATATATTGCAAATACTGAAAATTATAGTTTCATAGTTTCATAGTTTCATTCAGGGTTGGAAGGGACCACAAGGATCATCAAGTTCCAACCCCCCTGCCATGGGCAGGGAAACCCCACACTAGATCAGGCTGGCCAGAGCCTCATCCAGCCTGGTCTTAAACACTCCCAGGGACGGGGCCTCGACCACCTCCCTGGACAACCCATTCCAGGGTCTCACCACTCTCATGGTGAAGAACCTCCTCCTCACATCTAGCCTGAATCTCCCCACCTCCAGCTTCATTCCATTCCCCTAGTCCTATCACTACCTGAGATCCTGAGAAGTCCTTCCCCAGCCTTCCTGTAGGCCCCTTCAGATACTGGAAGGCCACAATTAGGTCACCTCGGAGCCTTCTCTTCTGCAGACTGAACAGCCCCAACTCCTTCAGTCTGCCCTCATAGGAGAGGTGCTCCAGCCCTCTGATCATCCTCGTGGCCCTTCTCTGGACACGTTCCAGCACCTCCACATCCCTCTTGCAATAGGGGCTCCAGAACTGGACACAGTACTCCAGGTGGGGTCTCACCAGGGCTGAGTAGAGGGGGAGGATCACCTCCCTCGACCTGCTAGCCACACTTCTCCTGATGCAGCCCAGGATCTGATTGGCCTTGCGGGCTGCAAGTGCACATTGAGAGCTCATGTTGAGCTTTTTGTCCACCAGCACCCCCAAGTCTCTCTCCTCAGGGCTACTTTCCAGCCAGTCACTGCCCAGCCTGTATTTGTGCCTGGGATTGCCTCGACCCAGATGCAGGACCCTGCACTTGCTCTTATTGAACTTCATGAGGTTGGCTTGTGCCCACCTCTCCAGCCTGTCAAGGTCCCTCTGGATGGCCTCCCTTCCCTCCAGTGTGTTTGCTGCACCACACAGCTTGGTGTCATCAGCAAACTTGCTGAGGGTGCACTCAATGCCACTGTCCATGTCACCCACAAAGATGTTGAACAAGACAGGTCCCAGGACTGATCCCTGAGGGACTCCGCTTGTCACTGGCCTCCACTGGGACATGGACCCATTGACAGCCACTCTTTGGGTGCGGCCATCAAGCCAGTTCCTTATCCATCTAGTGGTCCACCCATCAAACCCATGTGTCACCAGTTTGGAGACCAGGATGTGGTGCGGGACAGTGTCGAAGGCTTTGCTCAGGTCCAGGTAAATGACATCAGTTGCTCGCCCCTCATCGATTAATTTTGTCACCTGCTCATAGAAGGCAACCAGGTTGGTCAGGCAGGATTTGCCCTTGGCAAAGCCATGCTGACTGTTCCCAATTACCTCTTCACTATTCTTTTGAGCGAGTAGTGACTCCAGGAGGATCTGCTCCATGATCTTTCCAGGCACAGAGGTGAGACTGACTGGCCTGTAGTTCCCTGGTTCCTCCTTCTTACCCTTTTTGAAGATGGGGGCAATGTTTCCCCTTTTCCAGTCCATGGGGACTTCACCAGATTGCCATGACTTTTGAAATATAATAGAGAGGGGTTTAGCAACCTCATCTGCCAGTTCTCTCAGTACCCGTGGGTGTATCCCGTCGGGTCCCATGGACTTGAACACTTTCAGGTTCTTCAGATGATCACGAACCTGATCTGCACTTACAATGGGCAGTTCTTCCTCCCCGTCACTGGCATTGACTTCCATAACATCAGGAGTGTGGCTAGAGGCCCTTGCAGTGAAGACTGAGGTAAAGAAGTTATTAAGTACCTCAGCCTTTTCCTCATCACTTGTGACCATGTCACCAGTTTCCTTTCTGAGGGGGCCCACACCTTCCCTAGGCTTCTTCTTCCCATTAATATACCCGTAAAAGTTCTTAGTGTTCCCTCTAATCTCCCTGGCTAGATTCAATTCAAACTCTGCTTTGGCTTTCCTAACCAGGACTCTCGCTGCTCAGGGCAGCTTCCTTATATTCCCCTGTTCT
The DNA here is from genome assembly GCA_011125475.1 of Melanerpes aurifrons. Taxonomy (NCBI): domain Eukaryota; kingdom Metazoa; phylum Chordata; class Aves; order Piciformes; family Picidae; genus Melanerpes; species Melanerpes aurifrons. The sequence goes on along the minus strand of WWNC01000123.1, from coordinate 658,480 downwards.
ACCTGTCCTTCTCTCCACTTCCTGTAGAGTTTCCTTTTAAGTAATAGTGTGTCCAATAGCTCCTTGCCCATCCAGGCAGGCCTCCTAGCATTCTTACCTGCTTTTCTCTTTGTTGGTACACAGAGCTCCTGGACACAGAGGAGGTGGTCCTTGAATATTGACCAGCTGTCCTGGGTCCCTCTTCCCTCCAGGGCTTTGTCCCACGACACTTTGGCTAGCAGATCCCTGAAGCGATCAAAATCTGCACGCCTAAAGTCTAGGGTTGTGAGCTTGGAATACTTCCTCCTGATTGCCCTGAGGATATTAAATTCAACTGCTTCATGGTCACTGCAGCCAAGGCCGTCTCTGAGCCTCACATTGCTTACCAGCCCTTCCCTGTTGGTGAGAACAAGGTCCAGCATAGCACCATTTCTTGTTGGTTCCTCTACCATTTGGAGGAGGAAGTTGTCTTCTATGCAGTCCAGGAACATCCTGGATTGCTGGTGCCTTGCTGTGTTGTCCCTCCAGCAGATGTCCGGGTGGTTGAAATCACCCATGAGGACCAGGGCTTGTGACCTGGAAGCCGCTTCTATTTGCCTATGGAGGGCCTCATCTGCTTGGATCTGCTGGTCAGGTGTGTATATATATCCTGCATTCCCCAAAATTGCTTGTAAATATAGCATTTTTTCCCCTTTTGCTTCTCCGGCTGGCTAGCTGTAGTTTCTTTCTTCCTCTTTGTGGGGGGGAGAAGGCTGAGCCCTTCTCTCAAACTTACCACACATGGTCTAGTCATGAGGTCTGTGGTGACAGGTTTGACTCGATGATCCTTGAGGTCTCTTCCAACTGTAGTTATACTGTGATTCTGTGATACTGTGATTTCAATTTTCCCAGCTGATGAGAGCTAACAGCCTGCCACAATTCCATTTATCATTCAAACCTCTCCCAGCTTTATAACCCATAATGGAGCTCAGCTCTGCATCAGTATCTCTCAGACTTGGGGTGGTCAGCACTTTGCAGGAGTCACTAGGCAACCGGCATGACGTATCAAAGCACTACGTTCACTGACAGAACTCTACAATACATCTGCATGGGGTCACTGGGGCCTGAGAAGTGACTCACAACCCCATGTGGCAAGACATGAAACATTGAAGATCTCACTTAAATGTTGTAGAATAAGGAAGTTCAAAACTGAAGTTCTACTTTGATTTAGGCTCTTGCTGATATGTGTGGGTCTGTGCAGTAAGCCAGTGGCCTGACACTATCACATCATCATGGCTATACTAATTTTCTGAGATACAGTTTTGCTTCAACAAGTAACTTTTAATCTGCTACTATCAAAATCTTTCAACACTAAGACCTGAAAAAACTCCAGATCCTTTTCTCCCAGCTGTCTGTAGTTTCCACCAGAGGTGAACAATATTCTTCATATAATGTTTTTTGTACTTTACCCTTCCTCTGGTTTCCTATTTTTACTTTTTCATGGTGATACAATATGAAACAATAAAAATGCCACTGAATTCCATGTTATTTCATGAAAAAATCATAGCATACTCTGCTGAAGATATCTTTACACTACATCTACAACAGTCATTGACAAGATAATGGTTTCATTAATTTGTATTTTGGGACCCTACACTTACATATCTGTGGCATGGCACCTCTGGAGTTCCTATGGTCTACATCAATGCCTGCTTGAGAGCCAGGGAATCTGTGGAATCCAGAACAGCTCTGTGAATCAAGATTTTTCTTTAAATATGTATTTCATTTACAAGACTATTTTTTTCCTAGTCAAAGTTATTATTCCAATACAATTCTTAGTCTGAACACAATTAAAACCAGCTTACAAGTGTGACCACACTGTCACTGCAAATTTTTCTTCTTTACTCCTTCCAGAATAAGTCATTCTAAGCATCTTTGTAACAGTGCAATTACAGCTACATTGAGGAGCTGTGCTCTTCTCACTACCGAAAGATAACTAATCCAAAATGTCTAGAAGACAAATTCTAACAGCCCTTTCTCAGCACCTGAATGCTGGAGGTGGGAGAAGTGTATTGTATAGGCTTGGAAAGATCATTCCAGCCCATACCTGAGCAAACACGGTTCATGAACAAACAATTTCATTTTTAAGTCCCCTTTTTTGTGTCTGCTATCCATCTTTCAGATGCTATTTCTTCAGCAGATGAGAAAGACTGCCTGGCTCTGCTTCCCAGTCCTGGTTTTAAATGAAGAGGGGCCTGCTGCTGAGAAACAGGAGAGCTCTGATCTCATGCCTGCTCTATCTGAGGAATCTGTGATGGCTGTTAACTGCTGGGACTCCTCCACTGGTGCTGAAAACGATCTGGTTGGATAGAAAAGAGTAGCTACACTGCAGTCAGAACCAAAGAAAGCACAGTCAGTTAGGTTCAGACTTCATCTCAGGCATGCGGTCTCTCATGGTATAAAAAAAGGCAGCAACCCAAAGTGTGGCAAGCTAAACTGTGTCCACAAAAACCTACTGCTGACAACTACTCTCACCCTCCTACAGCACAAACCTCCTAGCCCACACTTTTTTTCCTGTTGCTGCTGACCAATGCAGTTTGCTTGTGAGATTTTGGGGGTATTTCCAGCTTTTCAAATGTTCAGATTGACCGTTTTCTCTACTTTCTGACATCCTTCCAAACAATCAAACTGGAGAATAGCATAAAAACCTGCTAGAACACATAGAGAATTTTGTAATCTGTCCTACATCTTCCAAAATGCCTCACTGAAATTAAAACTTGTTTATAAAAGAAGGAGAAAAAAAATAAACAAATATCTAAATGCTGGCAAACTGTGAGAAAAGGGAGGGAGGGAAGTAGATGAAGACAAGTTGTCTCTTAAAAAGTGCAACTGCTATTGCCTTTTCCTTCCTTCCTTTATCCTGTCCTGTGGGTTTGTGAGCTAATTAGCATGACTTGTACATGCCTGCCATTTTATTACATAGGATTTATTACATATGACTCTTTGTTGAGAATTCTGCCTGTGTGGGATGTAGCTGAGTTTTAAAAAAAAAGAAAAAGAAAAAAGAGTGTCACAACTTTCAAAATCTAACTTTTCCTGCTTTACTAAGAGCTAGCACCAGCTGTACCAGTCAATAAAAATTAGCCTTCCCTGTTACTCCTTGCATATCCAGTAAACTCAGATTTGATCCGGATGTTCTGATTTCCACCCAATTAAAATGCAATCATAGTTTCATAGTTTCATAGTTTCATTCAGGGTTAGAAGGGACCACAAGGATCATCTAGTTCCAACCCCCCTGCCATGGGCAGGGACACCCCACACTAGATCAGCCTGGACAGAGCCTCATCCAGCCTGGTCTTAAACACCCCCAGGGATGGGACCTCAACCACCTCCCTGGACAACCCATTCCAGGGTCTCACCACTCTCATGGTGAAGAACCTCCTCCTCACATCCAGCCTGAATCTCCCACCTCCAGCTTCATTCCATTCCCCTAGTCCTATCACTACCTGACATCCTGAGAAGTCCTTCCCAGCCTTCCTGTAGGCCCCCTTCAGATACTGGAAGGCCACAATTAGGTCACCTCGGAGCCTTTTCTTCTCCAGACTGAACAGCCCCAACTCCCTCAGTCTGTCCTCATAGGAGAGGTGCTCCAGCCCTCTGATCATCCTTGTGGCCCGTCTCTGGACACGCTCCAGCACCTCCACATCCCTCTTGTAATAGGGGCTCCAGAACTGGACACAGTACTCCAGATGGGGTCTCACCAGGGCTGAGTAGAGGGGGAGGATCACCTCCCTCGACCTGCTAGCCACACTTCTCCTGATGCAGCCCAGGATCTGATTGGCTTTGCGGGCTGCAAGTGCACACTGAGAGCTCATGTTGAGCTCTCCACCAGCACCCCCAAGTCTCTCTCCTCAGGGCTACTTTCCAGCCAGTCACTGCCCAGCCTGTATTTGTGCCTGGGATTGCCTCGACCCAGATGCAGGACCCTGCACTTGCTCTTATTGAACTTCATGAGGTTGGCTTGTGCCCACCTCTCCAGCCTGTCAAGGTCCCTCTGGATGGCCTCCCTTCCCTCCAGCGTGTCTGCTACACCACACAGCTTGGTGTCATCAGCAAACTTGCTGAGGGTGCACTCAATGCCACTGTCCATGTCACCCACAAAGATGTTGAACAAGACAGGTCCCAGGACTGATCCCTGAGGGACTCTGCTTGTCACTGGCCTCCACTGGGACATGGACCCATTGACAGCCACTCTTTGGGTGCGGCCATCAAGCCAGTTCCTTATCCATCTAGTGGTCCACCCATCAAACCCATGTGTCACCAGTTTGGAGACCAGGATGTGGTGCGGGACAGTGTCGAAGGCTTTGCTCAGGTCCAGGTAAATGACATCAGTTGCTCTCCCCTAACATCAGTTGCTCTCCCCTGCAAAAATGCTTGATTTTGGGGGATAGATTTGCTTAAATTGTATTAATTCACAAGGATAAAGACAATTAGTAGAGCTCATTAGCTTGCAAAATGTAATTTATTTTCTTGAATATATCCATTTCCTTGGATGAAGAGCTCCATTAGCTTTATTATATTTGCGAAACTTATATAAAAATCTAAACCATGGCAACAAAGAGAAAATTGTTACTACACAGTCACAGCAGTCACTTTTCCACATTAAATAAGTTTGGCATTTATTTATATTTAAATGAGAATATCTACCACTATCAAAACCAGGATATGGGGCAAATACTTATACAGAATATAATTAAAACTAATTCAAGCAACAAATGTGGCCTGAAATTAAAATACCTCCCTCCTCCCAACTTCTTCAACTGAAAAATGACTCAATGTTCTCCCTCAAAAACCCTGCTTATAATCACTTAATTATCATAATGAGCAATAGTAAAGGGTCTCTAGCCATTTACAGTCCTCATAAGATGGGTCTGCATTCAGGCACGTCTGGTTTATTTAGCGCTGTGCTTTAATTTCACTGCGATATAAAGGTTAGAGAGTGGAGAAAATGAATACATGGCAAAGTATCTGTCATTACTTGTATCATATCACTGAGGTATTCTGTTCCACATGCACAATATAAAAGTGTCCGGTGCAATTTTCATACTGTTATAATTTTTGATATTACACTGTCTAAAAGCAGTGACACACAAAAGAAACACTCTTATTTTCAGTGCGGGGATGATACTAATTACATCATCCGTCATCATTACACAGCTAAAAAAACCTTTTCTTTCATAGAAAACTGCCATTTAGCAAATTAACGGGTAATGACCCATAATATACAGAAGATTGAAATTTGGGAATTACATTCACATTAGTTTGTTTTCTGCTTTCCCCTCATTTTTATTCCCTGGTACATCATGAAAATGAAGAGAGATGGAGAATTTCTCCAACTACCTAATTTGCTGACAGTTCTACCATCCTTTTAGAAACAGGTGCAGCATCATCTCTGTCCATAGCAATGCACAGTTTGGTTCTACCTAATCACACAGTATCACAGTATCACAGTATCATTTAGGTTGGAAAGGACCTTGGGGATCATCGAGTCCAACCTATCAACACAGATCCCATGCCTAGACCATGGCACCAAGTGCCACGTCCAATCTCCCCTTGAACGCCTCCAGGGCCGATGACTCAACCACCTCCCTGGGCAACCCGTTCCAATGCCGAATGACTCGCTCGGTGAAGAACTTCCTCCTCACCTCGAGTCTGAACCTCCCCTGGCGCAGCTTGAGACTGTGTCCCCTTGTTCTGGTACTGGCTGCCTGGGAGAAGAGACCAACCCCCTCCTGGCTACAACCACCCTTCAGGTAGTTGCAGAGGGCAATGAGGTCACCCCTGAGCCTCCTCTTCTCCAGGCTAAACAATCCCAGCTCCCTCAGCCTCTCCTCATAGGGCTTGTGTTCAAGGCCTCTCACCAGCCTTGTTGCCCTTCTCTGGACACGCTCAAGTGTTTCGATGTCCTTCTTAAACTGAGTGGCCCAGAACTGGACACAGTACTCAAGGTGCGGCCTAACCAAAGCAGAGTACAGGGGCACTATGACCTCCCTGCTCCTGCTGGTCACACTATTCCTAATGCAGGCCAGGATGCCATTGGCCCTCCTGGCCACCTGGGCACACTGCTGGCTCATATTCAGGTGGCTGTCAATCAGCACACCCAGGTCCCTCTCTGTTTGGGAGCTCTCCAGCCACTCCGACCCCAGCCTATAGCTCTGCATGGGATTGCTGTAGCCAAAGTGCAGCACTCGGCACTTGGACTTGTTGAATGACATCCCATTGGACTCTGCCCATCTGTCCAGTCTGTCGAGGTCCCTCTGCAGAGCCTTTCTACCCTCTAACTGACTAACATCTGCCCCTAACTTTGTGTCATCTGCAAACTTGCTGATGACTGACTCTACCCCTTCATCCAGATCATCAATGAATATGTTGAAGAGGACAGGGCCCAGCACTGATCCCTGGGGGACACCACTGGTGACTGGCCTCCAGCTGGATGTGGCACCGTTCACTACCACTCTCTGGGCCCGGTCCTCCAGCCAGTTCCTAACCCAGCACAGAGTGTAATGGTCCAATCCACGAGCTGACAGCTTAGTCAGCAGTTTGCTGTGGGGGACGGTGTCAAAGGCCTTGCTGAAGTCTAGGTAGACCACATCCACAGGCCTCCCCACATCCACCAGATGGGTCACCTGATCATAGAAAGAGATCAGGTTGGAGAGGCAGGATCTGCCCTTCCTGAATCCATGTTGGCTGGACCTGAGCCCTTGGCCATCCTTCAGGTGCGCAGTTATTGGCGCCAGGATAATCTGCTCCATCACTTTCCCTGGTACTGAGGTCAGGCTGACTGGCCTGTAGTTTCCAGGTTCCTCCATCCGACACTTCTTGTGGATGGGGACCACGTTGGCCAGTTTCCAGTCATCTGGGACCTCACCTGTGAGCCAGGACTGGAGGAAAATGATGGAGAGTGGCCTAGCTAGCACATCTGCCAGCTCTCTCAGCACCCTAGGATGGATCCCATCCGGTCCCATGGACTTGTGAATATCCAAGTGGCTCAGCAGGTCCTGAACTAACTCCTCATGGATTTCCGGGGCATTACACTGCTCCCCGACCGCATCGCCCAGCTCCGGAGGCCACTCGTCCTGAACTCCTGCCTTGCTGTTAAAAATTGAGGCAAAGAAGGTGTTCAGGACCTCAGCTTTCTCCTCATCCTCAGTCACCGTGTTCCCCTCCAGGTCCACTAGGGAGTGCAGGTTCTTCCTGCCCCTCTTCTTATTGTTAATATATTTATAAAAATGCTTTTTATTGTCTTTGACAGAGGTGGCCAGCTTCAGTTCCAGCTGGGCCTTAGCCTCCCTAATTTTATTCCTACATAATCTAACAGCTTCCTTATAATGATACAGACAGTATGCCAAGCCAGGAAAAGCCAGATGTTGGCATACTGATGCACAAAAAATTTGCCGCTGGCAAATATCAGATTTGCTTGCAAATAACAGATGGATGCTTGGAAATGAAGTAACGGAACGTGTTGCCTCCCAGTGCCTGACCAGGCCTCATAACATGATGGCATATAGGAGGTGTCTGACATGTTTAGAATAATAAACTTTATTCAGAATTAAGAATAAACCAAACCAGGTTGGAAGACAACTTCAAGATCATCGCGTCCAACCCATCAACCAATCCAACCCACCTAAACAACTAACCCATGGCACCAAGCACCCCATCAAGTCTACTCCTGAACACCTCCAATGACGGCGACTCCACTGACTCCTTGGGCAGCCCATTCCAATGGGCAATCACTAATCACTCTTTCTATATAGAACTTCTTCCTAACATCCAACCTGAACCTCCCCTGGCGCAGCCTGAGACTGTGTCCTCTTGTTCTGGTATTGGGTGCCTGGGAGAAGAGACCAACATCCGCCTGTCTACAACCTCCCTTCAGGTAGTTGTAGAGAGTGATAAGGTCACCCCTGAGTCTCCTCTTCTCCAGGCTAAGCAATCCCAGCTCCCTCAGTCTTTCCTCATAGGGCTTGTGTTCCAAACCCCTCACCAACTTCATTGCCCTTCGCTGGACTTGTTCCAGCAAGTCAACATCCTTCCTAAACTGAGGGGCCCAGAACTGGACACAGTACTCGAGGTGTGGCCTAACCAGTGCAGCGTACAGAGGCAGAATGACCTCCCTGATCCTGCTGGCCACACTGTTCCTGATGCAGGCCAGGATGCCATTGGCCCTCTTGGCTGCCTGGGCACACTGCAGGCTCATGTTCAGCCTACCATCAACCAGCACCCCCAGGTTCCTCTCTACCTGGCTGTTCTCCAGCCACTCTGACCCCAACCTGTAGTTCTGCATGGGGTTGTTATGGCCAATGTGCAGAACCTGGCACTTAGATGTGTTAAATCTCATGCTGTTGGACTCTGTCCATCTGTCCAGCCTGTCGAGGTCCCTCTGCAGAGCCTCTCTACCCTCCAGCAGATCAACTCCTCCCCCAGCTTGGTGTCGTCAGCAAATTTACTGATGATGGACTCAATGCCCTCATCCAGATCATCAATAAAGATGTTAAAGAGCACAGGGCCCAGCACTGATCCTTGGGGCACACCACTAGTGACTGGCCGCCAGCTGTTCCTAACCCATCGCAGTGTGCTCCCGTCCAAGCCATGGGCTGACAGCTTGGCCAGCAGTTTGTTATGGGGGACGGTGTCAAAGGCCTTGCTGAGGTCCAGGTAGACCACATCCACAGGCCTCCCCACATCCACCAGCCGGGTCACCTGATCATAGAAGGAGATCAGGTTGGTCAGGCAGGACCTGCCCTTCCTAAATCCATGCTGGCTGGGCCTGATCCCTTGGCCATCCTCTAAGTGCTGTGTGATTGCACTCAGGATGACCTGTTCCATGATCTTGCCTGGCACTGAGGTCAGGCTGACAGGTCTATAATTCCCTGGCTCATCCAACCAGCCCTTCTTGTGGATGGGCACCACGTTGGCCAGCTTCCAGTCCTCTGGGACCTCGCCAGTGAGCCAGGACTGCTGGAAAATGATGGAGAGTGGCTTGGCCAGCTCATCTGCCAGCTCTCTCAGCACCCTAGGATGGATCCCATCTGGTCCCATGGACTTGTGGGGATCCAAGCTGCTAAGGAGAGTTCCAACCACCTCCTCATGGAACATAGGGAAACTGTGCAGCTCCCTGGCTCCTTCTGCCAGCTCTGCAGGCCAGCTTTCAGGAAGACATTCTGTCCTTCTAGTAAAAATTGAGGCAAGGAAGGTGTTATGTACCTCTGCCTTTTCCTCATCCTTTGATACAACATTTCCCTCCATGTCAACCAAGGAGTGGAGGTTGTCCTTGCCCTTCCTCTTGCTATTAATATATTTATAGAAGGACTTTTTGTTGTCCTTCACAGCAGAGGCTGGTTTAAGTTCCAAATGTGCTTTTGCCTCCCTAATTTTCTTCCTACATGATTTGACAACATCCTTAAACATTCCGTGGGTTGCCTCAGCTTTCTTCCAAAGGTGATACACCCTCTTTTTTTCCCTTAGTTCTATTAAAAGTTCATTAACCATCCAGGCTGGCCGTCTGCCCCGACGGTTCATCTTCCGGCACATTGGCACAGCCTGTCCCTGTGCCTTCAACAATTCTTCCTTGAAGCAGGTCCGGCCCACCTGGACCCCTTTATTATTAAGGGCTTTATCCCAAGGAACCCTCTGAATTATTCCCTTGAGTAACCTGAAGTCAGCCCACCGGAAATCCAGAGTGGAGGTCTTCTTGCTACCCCTCTTAGCTTGACCAAAAACCGAAAATTCAATTATCTCGTGGTCACTGGCCCCTAAACACCCTCCGACCACCACATCGCCCACCAGCCCTTCCCTGTTGGTGAAGAAGAGGTCAAGCATAGCCTTGCCCCTGGTAGGCTCTCGCAGCACCTGGGATAAGAAGCTGTCCTCCATGCATTCTAAGAACCTCCTAGACTGTCTCCTCTCTGCTGTGTTGAGATCCCAGCAGATGTCAGGTAGGTTGAAGTCGCCCATGAGAACAAGGTCAGGCGATCTTGAGACAGCCTTAAGCTGCCTATAGAATGACTCATCAACATCTTCTTCCTGGTTGGGTGGTCTATAACAGACTCAACCAGGATGTCTGCCCTGCTGGTCTTCCTCCAATTCTTACTCACAAGTACTCAACCCGATCGTCCCTAATCTCCGTCTCAATGGCATCTAGTTCCTCCCTGATGTACAGGGCCACCCTCCACCCCTTCTTCCTTGCCTCTCTCTCCTGAAGAGCTTGTAACCGTCAATTGCAGCGTTCCAGTCATGTGAGTTGTCCCACCACGTCTCTGTGATGGCAACTACATCATAACTTTCCTGCTGCAACAAGGCTTCCAGCTCCTCTTGTTTGTTGCCCATGCTTCGTGCATTAGTGTACATGCACTTCAGCTGGGCTGCTGGTTTCACCTCTGACTCTAGCTTATCGCCCCCAGACTCTTGCCTGAGGGACTAGTTTCAGCCCCTTCCCCTCTGAAGCTAGTTTAAAGCCCTGTCGAAAAGACCTGCCAATTCCCTTCCCAGGATCTTTTTACCTTTGGGGGACCGGCCGTTCTCATATACTGTGACCTTTCCCCTTCTCTGGGACAGATGTACTCCATCTGTTGCCAGCTGGCCTGGTGCAGTAGAAAGTTTCCCAATATCAAAAAACCCAAAATTCTTTTGACTGCACCAGCCTCTAAGCCACTTGTTAACTATAGCTGCTGACCTGTTCCTTATGGTATTCCGTCCTGCAGTTAAGGGTATTGATGAGAAAATTATTTGTGCACCTGATCCCTCAACCAGGTCTCCCAGGGCCCTGAAGTAATTTTTGATAGCCCTGGGAGTTCTGGTTGCAACATCATCATTCCCTAACTGCATAACTAGTAAAGGGTAGTAGTCAGAGGGCTGCACCAGTCTAGGCAGTCTACTGGTAACTTCATTAACTTGGTGTGGTGGGTGAAAGGGTAAGGCCGAGAAGCCTCTTCCCTTCCCCCTTGTCGAGGTGTTCCCCACCTCCGCTCTCCCCTCTCTCCCCCCCTTTCCCCAGAGTAGTTCGGAAAAGAGGGAGAAAAGAGAGAAAGAAAAATGTTAGAAGCAGTTTGTGTTAATTGGAAAAAAAGGTTAGTCTTATCTTCAAGGCCGAAGTCTTGGCAGAAAGCCCAGCACAGGGGAGCTGCTGCCTAGAGAAGATGCGGAAGCAAGAGTGACAGAGAAGTGCTGGGAATGCCCATTTCAGTCTCAGTTCAGATGGTGCTTCCTCCCACTTGACCAATGAAATTGTTTAGAATATTCCTTCCGTTTACCAACTTCCGTCCACCATATTCCCTTTCTTAAAGGGACACCGTCAACCGGGCACAATCCACCCCTTCTAAACAATTTTCATTGGCTGTTTATACTGTCCATCCAATCCAAGATGATATTTACAGTTCGTGAATAGAGTTCATAGTCCATTCCGGCTATGCTCAGATGTAGATGATTCAAAAGTCCAAGAAAATCAGAAAATGAGAAAAATGGAAAACAGTTCATTTCTTCACCGACGAAGCGAAGAAAAAGGGAAAAAGGGATTCTCAGGGTCTCTTAGTTGACTCAGGGCTCTCAGGGATCTCAGGGTTCGTGCACCGTAGATTTCTCGTTGATTCTTCTTTTGGGCGCGTTGTAGCTGTACAGCAGTTCGAGGTTAACCTCTTTCAGCTAAAGTTAAATTTCTTTGTGGAATACACTGAATTTCACCATTCTCTTGCATTACCCAGTAAGTGTGACCCGGACCTTCAGCTGAAACCACCCCTCGGACAGGTTTAGCCTCTCCTGAGGGTGAAAATACCCAAACAGTTTTACCTAACAGATTCTTTTCTCTAACAACAGGAACTCTATCACCTTCCACTTTCCGTAGCAAATCTGAATGTGCAGGTCCAGCTCGGTTCACTGAACCTCTACTATTTACCAGCCAGGTTGCTTGTGCTAAATGTTTTTCCCAGTTTTTCAAAGATCCACCCCCCATGGCTTTAAGAGTGGTCTTCAACAAACCGTTGTAGCGTTCAATCTTCCTGAAGCTGGTGCATAGTAGGGAATGTGGAATATCCACTCAATACCGTGCTCTTTGGCCCAGTTCTTTACAAGGTTGTTCTTGAAATGAGTTCCGTTGTCTGACTCAATCCTCTCTGGAGTTCCGTGTCTCCACAGTATCTGTCTCTCCAGACCGAGAATGGTGTTGCGTGCAGTTGCATGTGGAACTGGATAAGTTTCCAACCATCCAGTGTTTGCCTCTACCATAGTAAGCACGTATTGCTTACCAGAACGAGACGTGGTAGAGTGATGTAGTCAATCTGCCAAGCTTCACCATACTTGTACTTGGACCATCTGTCACCATACCACAAGGGCTTAAGTCGTTTTGCCTGCTTAATAGCAGCACAAATGTCACAGTCATGGATGACTTGCGTGATAGCATCCATGGAAATGTCTATGGATCTGTCACGAGCCCATTGGTATGTTGCATCTCTGCCTTGATGTCCTGACGAATCGTGAGCCCACCGAGCTAAGAATATCTCACCTCGGTGTTTCCAGTCGAGATCAAGATTAGAGTCCATGTCTACTTGAGAAACTCTTGCAGCTAGATCTGCCTGATGGTTGTGTTGCTGTTCCTCAGTAGCTTTGCTCTTAGGAATGTGAGCATCGATGTGTCTCACTTTCACTGGAATTCTCTCGATTCGATCAGCAATGTCCTGCCATAGGTTGGCTGCCCAAATGGGTTTTCCTTTTCTCTGCCAACCACTCTTCTTCCAGTTCTTTAGCCAACCCCATAGAGCATTGGCTACCATCCATGAGTCGGTGTAGAGATAAAGCTTTGGCCATCTCTCACGTTCAGCTACGTCGAGAGCTAGCTGGACAGCTTTTACCTCTGCGAACTGACTGGATTCTCCTTCTCCATCTTTCGCCTCTGCAACTCGGCGTGTTGGACTCCACACTGCAGACTTCCACCTTCGCTTGTTTCCAACAAGACGACAGGAACCGTCTGTGAATAAAGCATATTTCTTTTCATCATCAGACAGGTCATTGTAAGGAGGAGCTTCCTCAGCACGAGTTACTTTCTCCTCTGGAGGTTTAGCACAGTTGATACCTTCAGGCCAACTTGAGATCACCTCCACTAGACCAGGTCTTTCAAGATTTCCCATTCGAGCTCTCTGTGTTATCAGAGCCATCCACTTGGACCATGTGGAGTCTGTGGCATGATGTGGTGTGGAACCTTTGCCTTTGAACATCCAATTCAAAACTGGTAATCTGGGAGCTAAGAGAAGTTGTGATTCAGTTCCAATCACTTCAGAGGATGCTTTCACTCCTTCATAGGCAGCTAGAATTTCTTTCTCTGTTGGAGTGTAGTTAGCCTCTGAACCTCTGTAACCTCGACTCCAGAAACCAAGAGGTCGTCCACGTGTCTCACCTGGAGCTTTTGCCACAAGCACCAGGTTGGACCATTGTCACTTGCAGCCGTATACAAAATGTTCTTAATGTCTGGACCATCTCGGACAGGTCCCAGACCCATTGCTTGAATTACCTCTTGCTTTATCTGGTCAAAGGCTGCTTGTTGTTCAGGTCCCCAGTGGAAATGGTTTCTCTTTCGAGTCACATCATACAGAGGTTTCACAATCTGACTGTATCCAGGAATGTGCAGTCTCCAAAATCCCACTATCCCCAAGAAACGTAGGGTCTCTTGCTTGTTTGTGGGACTTGCCATGGTAGAGACTCTATTTACCACATCCACTGGAATGTGTCGACGTCCATCCTGCCATCGCACTCCCAGAAACTGAATCTCTGTGGTAGGTCCTTTCACCTTGTCTCGCTTGATAGCAAAACCTGCATTCAGAAGAATGTCAATGATTTTGTTACCTTTCTCGAAGACTTCCTCAGCAGTTTTACCCCAGACAATGATATCATCGATGAACTGGATGTGTTCTGGAGCACTGCCTTTCTCCAGAGCATCGTGGATCACTGCATGACAGATGCTTGAGCTGTGGATCCAGCCCATTGGCAGCCTGTTGAAAGTGTACTGGATTCCTCTCCAGGTGAAAGCAAACTGAGGCCTGCATTCCTCTGCTATGGGAATAGAGAAAAATGCATTAGCAATGTCTATGGTAGCATACCATTTGGCCTCTTTGGATTCCAGCTCATACTGTAGTTCCATCATGTCTGGCACTGCTGCACTCATAGGTGGTGTCACTTCATTCAGGGCTCGGTAGTCTACTGTCAGACGCCAGTCTCCATTCTGCTTTCGCACAGGCCACACTGGACTGTTGAAAGGTGAATGAGTTTTGCTGACGACTTTCTGACTCTCCAACTGACGAATCAGATTCTGAATGGGCAACAAAGAGTCACGGTTGGTTCTGTATTGTCTGTGATGCACAGTCTGAGAAGCAACCGGCAATTTAATGTCCTGTATCTTATGTTGTCCCACAACTGCAGATTCATCAGAAAGTTCAGGTCTGGCAGATAGCTTCAATTTCTGTCCATCAATTTCTATTGCAGCTACTACAAAAGCCCATTTGTAACCTCTAGGGTCCTTGAAACGCCCTTCTCTCAGAAAATCAATTCCCAAAATACAAGATGCATCAGGTCCGGTCACAACTGTATGCTTCCTCCATTGCTTACCAGTTAAACTTATATTAACCTCTACCTTACTTAACTCTTGAGATCCACCAGTGACTCCCAGAATAGTGAAGAGGAGGTCAAGCATAGCCTTGCCCCTGGTAGGCTCTCGCAGCACCTGGGATAAGAAGCTGTCCTCCATGCATTCTAAGAACCTCCTAGACTGTCTCCTCTCTGCTGTGTTGAGATCCCAGCAGATGTCAGGTAGGTTGAAGTCGCCCATGAGAACAAGGTCAGGCGATCTTGAGACAGCCTTAAGCTGCCTATAGAATGACTCATCAACATCTTCTTCCTGGTTGGGTGGTCTATAACAGACTCCAACCAGGATGTCTGCCCTGCTGGTCTTCCCTCCAATTCTTACTCACAAGTACTCAACCCGATCGTCCCTAATCTCCGTCTCAATGGCATCTAGTTCCTCCCTGATGTACAGGGCCACCCCTCCACCCCTTCTTCCTTGCCTCTCTCTCCTGAAGAGCTTGTAACCGTCAATTGCAGCGTTCCAGTCATGTGAGTTGTCCCACCACGTCTCTGTGATGGCAACTACATCATAACTTTCCTGCTGCAACAAGGCTTCCAGCTCCTCTTGTTTGTTGCCCATGCTTCGTGCATTAGTGTACATGCACTTCAGCTGGGCTGCTGGTTTCACCTCTGACTCTAGCTTATCGCCCCCAGACTCTTGCCTGAGGGGACTAGTTTCAGCCCCTTCCCCCTCTGAAGCTAGTTTAAAGCCCTGTCGAAAAGACCTGCCAATTCCCTTCCCAGGATCTTTTTACCTTTGGGGGACCGGCCGTTCTCATATACTGTGACCTTTCCCCTTCTCTGGGACAGATGTACTCCATCTGTTGCCAGCTGGCCTGGTGCAGTAGAAAGTTTCCCAATATCAAAAAACCCAAAATTCTTTTGACTGCACCAGCCTCTAAGCCACTTGTTAACTATAGCTGCTGACCTGTTCCTTATGGTATTCCGTCCTGCAGTTAAGGGTATTGATGAGAAAATTATTTGTGCACCTGATCCCTCAACCAGGTCTCCCAGGGCCCTGAAGTAATTTTTGATAGCCCTGGGAGTTCTGGTTGCAACATCATCATTCCCTAACTGCATAACTAGTAAAGGGTAGTAGTCAGAGGGCTGCACCAGTCTAGGCAGTCTACTGGTAACTTCATTAACTTGGGCTCCTGGCAGACAACAGAGTTCCCTATGAGATGGGTCAGGCCAACATATAGGGCCCTCCGTTCCCCTCAGAAGGGAATCACCAATAACAATTACCCTCCTCTTTTTTTTGAGGGAACAGGTCCTGATGCCTGGGGAAGGCTGTTTAACCTTAGGCTGCTTTGCCTTAGGCTGTTTAACCTTAGGCTGTTTAACCTCATGGAGAACCCCAGATGGTGTGTCCTCCGGCATCAGGATCACCTCACCCTCGATCTCCAGTGCCCCATACATGTTATCCAAGAGCAGCGGGGAAGGTGAGGGGAGGCAAGGAGGTTTTACTTTGCGTCTTTTGAGAGGAACCTATGTCCATTCCCCTCTGCTTTTTGAATAACCAGCCTCTGCTGGGGGAGCCTGGGGAGCCTGCAGAGCCTGCTTACTCTGATTCAACTCTTTTCTCCTCTGGTTCATCTCTTTCCTCCTTTGGTTCATCTCTTTCCTCCTCTGGTTCATCTCTTTCCTACATTCCCTTACATTTCTAAGGCTAGCAACCTTATCCTTCTGTCTGGCCTCCAGATTAAGCAGATAGTCAATCTGCACACACCTTATGCAAGAGTTGCCCCCATTACCCTGCTTCTTAAGAGCCAGGCTCCAGCATTCTCTACAGCCAGATACCTGGACAGCTACCTGCTTGTGTGTTCTACCTCAGTCTGGGTCGACACCGATTTTTTAGGGAGATTTTGCTGCGAGTTACAACCATGCCTGTCCCTGGCCACAGCACCTACTGCACACACACCAAAGAAAATATTAAAAAAAAAAATTTAGAAAAAGTGCGGCGGCACGTGAGAGCACGAGAGAGTACAAGAGAATACGGGCTGCCCGACGAACAGAGTCCCCGCGAGCCCCAGCAAACCCTTTTAAATTAAGCCGGTCCCGCCGCTGTGATCACGAGTCTGACCACGTGAAAGGACGGGTGGTCCTGCCTCGCGGCAGCAGGAATCTCCACAGTGGCAGCGATTCCCGCAGCCCGAAAAGGAGAGCAGCGGCTGGTCCCCGGCGGCTGCTAGTCTTGGTGCTGTCCCGAGAGGGCTGCCCGACGAACAGAGTCCCCGCGAGCCCCAGCAAACCCTTTTAAATTAAGCTGCTCCCACCGCTGGGATCATGAGTCTGACCACGTGAATGGACGGCTTCTCCTGCCTCGCGGCAGCAGGAATCTCCACAGTGGCAGCGATTCCTGCAGCCTGAAAAGGAGAGCAGCAGCTGGTCCCCGGCGGCTGCTGGTCTTGGTGCTGTTCCAGCAAAGGACCCAGCAGTAAGGACAAGGTAGGGTAAATACCCCTCCAAGGGCCCTCCTGCTGCATGGACATTACTTCACCCCTGTATAATGCTGCAATGAGCTGCATTCTGGAAACATTCAAGTCCTACCATTTAACGAGAGATCTATAAGCGTTACAAGAGGCACAAACCATTGTGGATGAGCCCTTAGCTCAAATTTCTATGCTTTTGGGAAAGAAGAAGAATAAAAAGATTTCATTTTTTTTGTTCCTCAACACAGAAGTGGAAATAAAATGTTGGATAGCGGGGGGATAATACCAGATTTTAGGTGTGATGTACTTATCACCCAGATACAAAATAAATAAATAAATAAAATTTAGCCAGGTCTTTACTCAGTTTGCACTTCTGTGGGCCTGGATCAACTACTCCCTTTCATAATGCACCAGCTATAATTGGAGGGAAATGAAAAGAGAAATGTTGGGATTAATTAATAATAAAATTAATGGCAAAGATGAGTGAATTTGCTATGAACTAGCCATGTCAGTGGAAGCTTCAGTCATCAGTAGGTGCTTCAGATACCCAGCAAGAGCAATTGAGCATTTGGCCTTTAATTCCCATTGTCCACATCAGGTTGTTTAGAACTTTTCACTTACCCATAAAATGATTTCCTAACTTAAGTGAAATTCTGAACTGAACGTATCTGTAAAGTAAGGAAGAGCTCTCAGTTCCAATTTATCATTGTTAAAGTGGATTAAAGGATTTTTTATTAGTAACACTTAAAGCTCACTTGTTCATGTACCTGGAGACTTCTACCAGAGGAAACCATCCCCAGCAGACAGCCTGACCAAATCAAAAGCTGAAAATGTGTGTGTGATGAGCACATTACATAGGCTGATGAGGACTGTGATGAGCTGGGAATTAGTGAGGAAGCCTTTGGGAAAAGACCAAGTGCATACATGACACTCTTTTTTTCTGACTCACTGCTAAACCATAAAGCTCAAGTACCCTGCAGGACATGACACTATGACAAGTGATGTCTCCTGAATGAAGTATGTAAGCCTCTCTCTTAATCTTAACCCTCTTAGTAGGCCTTAATATATTAAACAGTATAAGACAGCACTGGAAATTATGTGAGATAATATACGAGCGTAATAGCAGTTTAACAAACCATGAATCAAAAATGTTGACAATATATGCACAAATTAGCTTTAGTTATGCTAATGAAAATGACGCCTGGTAAAATGTTGGATGTATGACATTGTAGTGGAGGATGCTTATGATCAGGATTGTGCCCCAAACATTTGGGTAGGATATATTTCTGCATGTGTTAACCCTCCTTTGTCCCCCACTCCTTTCTGGAGGCAGCAGGGGGGATCCTGGCGCCACTGAGTCCAGGTAAACAACCTACCTGGGCGTGGTCTCACCCCTGCAGTACTAGAGGCAGGCTATATGTTTGTTTCCCCGAGTATAGCATATACTCAGGCCATATTTGGTAGCTGGTAGTTCATTGGTTAATGTTTGCGTTGGCAACAGGTGCTTATTGGGCCAGTATTCACTGGGGCAAATGGTAAATAGGGGTCGTTTGGCAAATGAGCCCCCCCACCTCAGTGTTGGAGCCTGTGTGTGCGTGCATGCCAGCCAGTGCTTCGGGAGGCCTCGTGGTCCTTTTGCCACCGTCACTCAGCTGTGTGCAGTGCCGTGGACAGCACTCCGTGGGATCAACCGCTGCGTGATCCATCGTAGGAGAAAACCTGGTAGACCGTGTGAACCAGCGTTGCTGACCTGCCACTGCCCCCCTCCGAGCGAGGAATTTTGTATCCTGGGAGAGAACAGCAGAGCCACGCGGTGCGGCCACGCGGCCGGCGCCATTTCCTGCCTCCTTATTACGGCACATCCGTGCCACGTTGTCTGGATTATAAACATTATTGAAGAAAGACTCCACGAAGTTCTCAGCTTGTGAGTAAGCCAAGCCCTTTGTAGAACTTCGTTTAGGATAGCGTTTATATTGCTCCGGGTGGAGGGTTGCCAGTCACTGACCAACCCCTCCCCCGCCACTCTCTGACTCAGTTTAGATTCTAAGTTCAGTGAATCATTTTGGTTGAAATGCCCATACATAACATTCTGTAAAGATAGTTCCACTAACCGAATATTGATACCTGTGAAGGGCGATTGTAAATACCCCGTTACAGAGTTTGTACATATATAAATAAACTTATAATTTCATTGATGGATCTGCCGCGCATTTCTGAGGGCATATCCATGACAGACATTCAGAAGTAGCTTTCCATGAGCAGATGAGGAAAGACAGCTTGATCACAAAGAGTGATCAAGACTCTCCAACCTATTCCTGAAACATAGGATGGGATTCAGTTTATCATAAGCTGTTTAAATACAAGTATATTCCAGTTGGTTAGGTATATTAGCTCCTAAAATATCAATATAAACCTAATTAGTGCTGTCAACAGAGCCAAGAGTGATTCAACAAGGCAACCATAGATGAGTGCAGTCCCTGATGCCCTTTGACATGTTCTAGAGTAGCCAAGACCCCTACAAATAGCCAGCACCTGTGGAAGAACTGTGACCTGTCAGTACCAAGACACCATATAAGATGTACTGTGGCCCTAGGATAAACATGGCCCTAGCTGCCTCTGTTTAAATGATTGAATGATACGCTTACTTTCTAAATCTAGGTAAGTCATGGAAGAAATATTGCTTAACAAACTTGACTACTGGCTAGGGTTTTATAAAATAAGACTTCAGTTTTGAATATAAATGATTTTTCTTTCTCATTTACTAACCACATAATAACATTCAAAGATATCATCATGTCTTTTCCTTATTATTATATCTTTTTAAAACATATTCTATTGTATATTTAAGATTTTAAGTAAAAGTCTCTCTGTCTGGTTTTGAGAGGTAGGTTCAAGGTTCAAAGTAGTTTCCTTCAGCTCTTGTGGTTCAGAGTTTGTGGCGATCAACAACTAGCACAAACAAGCACTATCCCATTTTTCTTGTCCACAAACTTGAAATACTATTTTCTATGCCTTGGCACACTTCCAGACTATGTAATTACAATCTAGATCCAGACTGGGTGATTTTAATTTATATCCTTAAAACCACCTCTCTTATTTCATTTGGACACAATATAGCTACACCTTTTTCTGTCATAAAAACACAGTGTGGTCTCACTATACTCCATGTCCAGTTGGCTTCACACTGCAGTGGGAGGTTTCTAAAAAACTCAAACATTGCTCGCTCTCAGTGCATTTAAAGTGTAGGTACCAGCTAATGCAAAAGCCTTTTACATTTCTGAAATAGGCTCCTTCTCCTAACTGCTCTGGGGAGACCTAATAGCAGCCTTCCAGTACTTGAAAGGGGGCTACAGGATAGCTAGAGGGCGGACTTTTTACAAAGGCATGTACTGAAAGGATGAGTAGTAATGGCTTTGAACTGGAAGAAGACAGATTGAGATTAGACATTAGGAAGAAATTCTTCACCATGAGAGTGGTGAGGCAATGGCATACATTGTCCTGATAAGTTGTGGAGGTTTCAGCTGTGAAGTGTTCAAAGCCAGATTGGATATGGCCCTGAGCAACCTGATGTAGTAGGAGGTGTCCCTGCCCACAGCAGGGGGTTGGAACTAGATGATCTTTAAGGTTCCTTTTAACTCAAACTATTCTGTGATTCTATGACATTTAGAATTTGTCTCCTAAACACATTAATACATTACTTCCAGACACTTACATAGATCTTCAGTATATAAATAACCCTTCACTTCTTTCTTAACAACACAAAGGAGGGAGAGCCTCAGAAAATACCAAATCTTACTGATATACTGAATCTAGTACTCCAGCATCCAAGAAATTGAACAGAAGTGACTGTTAAAATAATTTCTCGGCTTTAGTCAATAGCCTTAAAGCCAAGAGGTGTTCTCAGCACCACTTTATTTTTATGATAGTGAATTAAAGCATCCCTGACTGATAACACCTAGTCTCCCTGCGCCAGGTTTGCCTATATGACAGTTTTGCAAGAGAGAGAAAAAAAATCCTCAACAGTGAAGTCATGATGGCTTATCCAAGGTCATAAGGGGCACTTTGAGGAAAGGGCTCTGAAACTTAATTTCCTACAGAAGAAAATTTTATTGGTGTGGGGCTTTAGCAGAGTGTCTGTTCTTGTACTGAATTCCTACTCGTGAGCAGATTTCACTGTCCTTGAATAGCAGATCTTCGGAAAGGATATCAGATTTGCTTTTTTAGCATCCTACCAAGTAAAATACCTGAAGAACTGTGTTGTTATGGAGATGAAGAAACATGAGCCCCTGTTCTTGCTACATATATACAAATGAATGAGAGATTTCTGTATTTTTTGAGTGTGAGGATTCCCTACTGATGGTTAAACATCTGCATCTGCCTAAATCAGAAGTCACTTGACTGATTCCTGCTAGATGTACCTGTTAGCCACCTATCTGACATGCTCCTGAAAAGTGCTTTTCTATGCAGATGCTCAAATCTGATATCTGACCATCCTAAAGTAGTATATTAAAAAAATTCTCAGAGAAATGCACTGTTCACAAAAATTTTTCCAAGCACAGTTTGGCCACAATAGGAGTATATCTAGCATAAAAACAGAATCACAGAATCACCAAGGTTGGAAGAGACCTCAAAGATCATCAAGTCCAACCTGTCACCACAGACCTCATGACTAAACCATGGCACCAAGTGCCATGTCCTAAAACTATGCAAATTCGGCTATCTGGAAAATTCACATCTGTAACAAAGTCTGCACAGCACACAAGAAAAGGCAAAGAGCAGAATCTCCTAGGATGTTGGGTAGTGATAGGACTAGAGGGAATGGAGCAAAACGAGAAGTGGGTAGATTCAGACTGGATGTTAGGAAGAAGTTCTTCATCATGAGGGTGGTGAGACACTGGAACAGGTTGCCCAGGAGGTGGTAGAAGCCCCATCCCTGGAGGTTTTTAAAGCCAGGCTGGATGGGGCTCTGAGCAACCTGATCTAGTGTGAGGTGTCCCTGCCCATGGCATGGAGGATGGAACTAGATGATCCTTGAGGTCCCTTCCAACCCTAACAATTCTATGATTCCCAGGTTATAAGCAATAGCAGTCTACTAGTACTACTCCTCCATCTGTTTTCCACAGGATAGTAATGTTTTGTGCAAAAACGTGTCCAGAGAAGGGCCACAAGGATGATCAGAGGGCTGGAGCACCTCTCCTATGAGGACAGACTGAAGGAGTTGGGGCTGTTTAGTCTGGAGAAGAGAAGGCTCTGAGGTGACCTAATTGTGGCCTTCCAGTATCTGAAGGGGGCCTACAGGAAGGCTGGGGAAGGACTTCTCAGGATCTCAGGTAGTGATAGAACTAGGGGGAATGGAATGAAGCTGGAGGTGGGGAGATTCAGGCTAGATGTGAGGAGGAGGTTCTTCACCATGAGAGTGGTGAAACCCTGGAATGGGTTGTCCAGGGAGGTAGTCGAGGCCCCATCCCTGGGGGTGTTTAAGAGCAGGCTGGATGAGGCTCTGTCCAGCCTGATCTAGTGTGGGGTGTCCCTGCCCATGGCAGGGGGGTTGGAACTAGATGATCCTTGTGGTCCCTTCCAACCCTGAATGAAACTATGAAACTATGAAAATCATCCTTGTTTTAAAGAACATCCACAGTTTGGGAATGCATGGAACACTACCCACTTCATTCACAAGGAAAAGGTCACACAGAAGAGATGGGTTTGATGTTGGATTTTGATACTCTATAAACCAGTCAGACTGAACAGGAGTCTCAGCCCTTACTTCTCCTAAGAATTCTTCCATTTTTAGCCAATTTTGTCTTTTCCATATTACTTTCTTCATCCCCACCCACTTCAGAGTGAAGACAGATGGACAAACCATATTTTGTCTTCCTCTGAAACATCAAAGGAATTGTGAAAAAAAAGTATTATGTTTTCTTTAATCCTGCACCCTTGGGTTTCTTTGATGTTGCAATATCAATGAGCACTGTGCAAAACTCATTGTTCAAAGTCTTTGAGCAAACCCTCTGTGCTGGGTTGAGGCAGCCCCCTTCCCCACCCCTGGCAACAATAAACACTCAGACAAACGGATTGCAAAAGTGATGGAAAGTTTAAATAGAAAGCAGTGAACTTTTACAGAAAAGCAAAAGCACAGTGATAAAGAAAAATCCCAAAGCAGAACCAGAGAGATCCCATCCCCACCTGAGGGTACACCCAAGACCCCCAGGGCTCCTTCTTCCCCCTCCCACTGCTAGGCTAGTCTCAGCTGGCCAGATCTGAGACTGCCCATCCCCCTGTGGCCTTGGGCCTAGCCAGGCCCAAAGCCAGGAGACATCTCCCCAGTTACCGGCTGACGGAGGAGGAAGAAAAGAGATAGTGCTAGACTCCGCACTGGATCTTATAGTGGTGCAAAGGATTGTGGTATGAAATACTACATAATTTCCTGTGTCCACCCCTCTGGGCTGGGCCTCTGGACACAGGAAGTAAACATTGCAGGGGGCACCCAGCTCAAACTGTAACACCCTCCAATCTGTTTTAGCTCCTTGGAAAACATCACACAGTCATACTGTGCAAACTTGACTAAGTATCTTAGCACCTTGCATAGTCAAATGCTTCTGATTTAATTGTTGGTACGCACAGCTGTATGTCTGTATCACTGTCTATGCCCCTGGTTGAACACTTACCTTGGACCTCCTGATTTTTGCAGCAGCCCAAGGATCTTTCCAGTATAGCAGTAAGCACATACACCAGTATATGCTGCAATTTTCTGAGTTTAATACGGCAAAACTTCACGCTGCTTTTACTTGCACATCTAGATGATTTTACTTTTGTCTATGAGTAATCATTCCTGCAAGCTAATGTACCTTCTTCCTAGAGACGATTTCATCAACTTATGCCACTTTCCAGAGTATCTAGTCTGGGAGTCTAATATAATCACAGAATTACAAGGTGGTAGGGGTTGGAAGGGACCATCTAGTCCAACTCTGCTGCTAATGCAGGTACACCCAGATCAGGTTGCACAGGAATGCATCCAGGTAGGTTTTGAAAGTCTCCAGAGAAACAGACTCCACAACCTCTCTGGGCAGCCTGTTTTAGCACTGTCACCCTCAAAGCAAAATGTTGTGTTTTTTTAAGTTTTTCCTTAAGATCAAGTGAAACCTCCTGTGTTTGCAGATACTGATACGGAACTATACACAAGTGCCTTGCTACCTTCACAAACTGAATGTCAGAAGTGTAACCATCCTACTATGTGGAAAGAACTTGGTACCACAGTTTGTGACAACGTATGAGAATACAACATACAGAAACAAGCATGTTGCAAGAAGGGGCCGCTATACGATCAATGTGATCAGCGGAATCCAACTTTATTGAGCATCAGACACATCTTATATACAGTTTGCTATCACTATGCCTACTTGGTAACATATTATTGGTTATAGGTTACATGTCAATCCCACCTCCTGCAGTTTTAACATCCTGCTTTCCTGCCAGACGGGCAAACAGATATCTCCTGTTTCAAGTCCCCTACTTGTTTGCGACCCTCTTGATGATTCAGCTAGATCCATTGTTCTGTGGCATCCCTTATCTTGGCAGGGCACCAGGCTGTCCTGCAGGCATCCCTTATCTTATCAGAAGACCAAATGGTCCTGCAGACCTCTTTCCCTTTGCCATTGTTCCACAATTCCCCCGTTCTCTTTAACAACTACAAATGCTTCTATGGTGTGATTAACTTGTTTCATAATACAGTGAAAAATAACTCTTGCTGCTATTAATATCAAAAGTCCAACTAACAAAAAGCGTAAGCATTCTTTAATCAAAGGCCCTATCCAACTAGACCACCCGCTAAACATTGATTGTAGCCAAGAATCAAAAGCACTAGTGTCTTTCTGAATTTGCTGCGAATGTTTTTTAAGCCAGCTCAATCTGGCATGAATAGATTCACTGTGATCAGAAAGATTAAAACAACACATACCCTCAACATCGTTACATCCATGGCCTTGAGCTAATAATAAAAAGTCTATGGCAGCGCGATTCTGTAATAAAGCATGTCTAAGGCTATTTTGATCCATTAACAACTCTTGTATAACACCATCAGTTATGTTAGCCTGCTTAAGTGACCAACAAGCAAGTTTTTCTATTTGCCTTAATGCTTGAGCGGCAGCTACTCCTGGTGCTACAATTGAAGCAAATGCATTGGCTGCAATTGACCATAACTGTACATTATCATTACAACTATCAGTATCTAAAACAGTCAATGCTCTTTTCTGTCGTTGAGTAGGCTTTGATATAGCTAACCAATCCCGATATTTTGGCATCAACATAGTTAGTTTGCCTAGATAACATGGACCTCCTCGTGGTGATACAGGAATGCCTTGCCAGGCCCTATCTCCACAAATTAAAAATATACCTTCTGGCAATGCTCTGGGTTTTTTATACCGGCGTAGGGCACTTTCTGACTCTTTTGTCAGATTGCCACAATAATATGTCCAATTATATTGATTCTTATTAGTGGGAAAAACATGATTCTTTGTTCGACTCCTAAAATTTATAAATTGAAAACAGGTTCCATTGCTACTTCGATTGTTAATTTGCATTGAACCTAATAATTGCAGTTCTTGTGGGTCCCATGTCAATGTCTTATTTAGGCCTCTTATCAATTCTATTGAGCATTGTCCAATGGAATTGCCTTGACAGTCCTTAGTATAATTGGTAAAGCCTTTGAACCGACTTATTTCATACTCAGGAATTCCAATCAAACATGTCTTAAAGGGGTCAGTAGCTGATTGCAAGCTTAGACAAAAATCAGTATTACCCGTTTGATTTGCCCATGTTACCCACATGTTGACATGATCATTAATCTGATATACAAGTGATTCACAACTAAACATCATTAGCATCATCATTATTATCAACAGAGAAGGCATCACTGGCATCATTGTTGTCCGCTTCGTTCTGCTCAACTGGAGGAGATGGTGCAGGTTTCGTCCAGCGACTGGGCACCCAATGAGGTCCTTCAGAGGTAGAAACACAAATGTAACCTCGACCTATAAACAATACATCGACAGGCCCAACCCATTGTCCAGTTTTTACATCTTTGTAAAATACTTTCATTCCTGCCTGTGGCTTCTCCGGCCTATTCTGATGTTTAGCAATAGGGGGTTTATCTTCAGATCTAAAAATACATAGATAGTTTAGTACAAAAAGTACCATATGCAGGTGTTCCCTGGGGTCTCCTTCTTTGTGTTTCTCTAAGTACAATTTCAAAGTCTGATTAGCTCTCTCCACTATAGCTTGACCAGTAGGAGAGTGGGCTATCCCAGTCACATGTTTTATGTCCCACTGGTTACATAGCTGTTGCATACCCTTACTCACATACGCAGGTCCATTGTCTGTTTTCAACAGCTGAGGTACCCCCATAACTGCAAAGCATGACAATAGATGTTTTCTGACATCTTTCAATTTTTCCCCTGGCTGGGGGGTAGCCCATATCATGTGACTATATGTATCTATAGACACATGAACATATTTTAACCTCCCAAAACTGGGCACATGAGTCACATCCATTTGCCAAATCTGATTGCTGGTTAAACCTCTTGGGTTAACCCCTATTCCCAGTCCTTGACCTTTGTTATGAAAACTACAAATGGGACACGCTTGGACAATGGCTTTAGCGTCTGCAAAAGATATGTTGAAGCCCTTAGCCAGTCCTTTTACATTTTGATGAAAAACGGCATGACTCTCCCTCGCCTTCACCATGGCAGATACTGGTACACTCAAAGATACTAATTTGTCTGCTCGATCATTGCCTTCTCCCAAGCCTTGAACATATAAATGACTTCTAATATGTACGATACAATATTCAACAGACCTCAATTGTACTGCTCTTTGCAGCTGTAACAACAATTCCCACAATCTCTCATTCTCAATTCTTTTTATCATTGCACTTTCAATTCTCTGCACTACTCCTACAACATATAGTGAATCAGACACTATGTTGAGTGGCGTCTCTACCCATTCTTGTAGAGCCCAAACTACTGCTCTCAACTCCAGTGTCTGTAAAGAGTCCTTGTCCTGTGCATCTAGCAACCTGTGCTTCCAGGTTCCTGTTTCTTGCCAGGTGACCACAGCTTTTCTTGACTTTTTTCCAGCATCTGTATACACAGTTAACGCGTCTTTCAAAGGCTGAAGGGAAAGTTTTGGCTTACATAACCAATGTCGGTTTTGCATCCATATAAGTCTTTTGTCTTTTAACGGTGTTGTTACTATTTGAGCACCATTAGCTAAACATGCATCAGCTAAGGCCTCACAATTTTGCAAATACCACTCCAAGTCATTTTTTCTTATTGGCAAATATATCATGCCGGGCTCTTGCCCCACAATACTCCACAACCGTTGTCTACACGCCCTTATCAAATCTGCCAAAATTAAAATTTTTTGTTGTATAGTTGTTTTTGGTTGTAGTGGTGGAAATACCCATTCTAACACTCTGGTTTTCTCCCCCGTTTCTTTTAAAGCTTGAGTAAGTGCCCCCAAAAAGTGTTATGAACCACATAACACAGTAATGTCTACGGGCACATCAAAGTTTCTTCGAGAGACACATCCTTGTGTTAATTGCTCTGCAATTCGCTGAATGGCTAGGTGTTGGTCAGACAATACTTCCACAGGCCGGGCCGGATCGGATCCCTTCAACAATGGCTTCAAGGGGTCTATCATGTCATTAGTGATTCCTGTCACAGATCGTACCCACTGTAAGTCTCCCATAAACTTCTGAACATCATTTAAATTTTTTAAGTCCTCTTTCAACTGTAATTTCTGGGGACATATCTGACTGTCTGTAATTTTCCAACCAAGGTATTTTATTGGTGGGCAATTTTGAACCTTTTCTTCAGCAATTTCCAGTCCCTTTTTTTGTAGTTGCAACTGCAGTTTTTGCATCTGTGCGACACTAAATGGTTGTTTTTGACATAACAAAATGTCATCCATATAGTGATATATTATTGTCTCGGGCCATTGTTCTCGTATAGGTTTTAGAGCTGTAGCCACATAGAGCTGGCACAGCGCTGGGGAATTTTTCATGCCCTGAGGTAACACTGTCCATTCATATCTGTCTGCAGGTGCCTGTCGGTTAATAGATGGGACTGTAAACGCAAAGCGACAGGTATCATGAGGATGTATTTGTATGGTGAAAAAACAATCCTTAAGGTCAATTACTAGTAAATTCCATCCCTCAGGCAACATTGAAGGTGCTGGTAAACCTGGTTGTAAAGCTCCCATTGCTATCATTTGATCGTTCACTGCTCTAAGATCGTGTAACAGCCTATATTTCCCAGATTTTTTCTTAATTACAAAGATAGGAGTGTTCCATGGGCTTGTTGATGGCTGCAAATGCCCTTGTTGTAACTGTTCCTGTACTAATTTTCTTGCAGCTAACAGACTTTCCTCTTTTAGCGGCCATTGCTCAATCCAGATTGGGTTACTATTATGCCATTGCAGCTGGATTGGGAAAGTCCATGCAGTGACCGCTACTACCCGTTTTTTGTTGTCAGTACTGCTCCTATTTGTGCGAGAACGTCTCTGCCTATTAACATCTGAACTGGGGGTGGCAAGGGCAAAATTGAACATGTCAAGGTCATCGTTTTCCCATCACAAGTAACAGCGACCGGGGTGAAGCTTCAGCCACCCTCATGCCTCCAACACCAGCTAGGAAGATGCCTCTGCAGATGTCGGCCAACTGGTCGGCCATACAGCTTTTGAGATCACTGTCACATCCGCACCGGTGTCCAACAGTGCCTTCACACTGATGGACTGCCCTTGGAAAGTGACAATTACTTGCGTCTGCGGCCGTTCTTGCAGACTGGCCGTGAGCAGTGTCAAAGGAGCCGTGGAGGAACCAAAGCCCCCATCCCCTCTGAACTGTCTGTTGTGAGGCATCATTCCCTCCGCTAGATGGGGCAAAGGGATCAACTGTGCTATTTTGCTCCCCTTTGGCACTGTTACTGGAGGTAACAATGCCTGCACCATTATCTGAATTTCTCCTGTAAAGTCTTTGTCAATAAGCCCTGTTACCACCAACAGCCCAGACATAGAGGCAGAGGATCTACCTATCAAGAGACACCCTACTGCTTGACCATTAATCTTTACGGGTCCCAGTACCCCCGTGGGTACCCTTTTCACTTGTCTATCCAACAAGGTAATTTCTACTGTGGCTGCCAGGTCCAGTCCGAGGCTCCCTGATGTGGCTGGCTGTAGTCGTGGCTCTCGCCCTGCGTGGTTGCTACTTGTGTCATCACGCGGCGACCGTTCGCGCTCCGCTTGCCGTTTCCCGAATCCTGGTTTCTGCAGGCTGAGCTGTTGTGGTCATCGCTGCGACAATTTTGACACCACACCTTTTCCACTCTACAGTTCCTCTTTATGTGTCCTCTGTTGCCGCATCTAAACCATTGTGGTCCACCCGAAGGTCGTTTCAGCCGGGCTCCGGACTGACGCAAAGGTATTAAGGCAGCCATAACCTGCTGGTTTTGATTAGCTAGGGCTGCTGTCTGTTTTGTCATACTCTCTGATAATACCTGAACCTGCTGTTGTAACCCTTTATCAATGGTCCTAACTGCCTCTGCTAACATTGCCATGGGGCCAACTGGCAGGTCTTGAGCCTTTTGTAATAGGTCTGCTATGGTCCACCTTGAATCTGCAGATGTAATAAGTTGCTGTGTCTGTTGGTTTCCATTCTGAATCAAACACTGCTTTAATATTGCCTCCTTGATGTGCTCTCCCACTTGGGCAGCTCTTAACGCAGCTAATAATTTATCTACAAACTCACCAAGGGGCTCATTTCGTCCCTGCTTAATTCCCATATAGTGGGGATTTGCAGACCCATCTTTCTGTTTATCAAATGCTGCTCTAGCTATATGTGCGGCAGCCTGAGCTATAGCTGGAGCCATAACTGCCTGGATTTCTACCCTGTCATATGCTCCTGTTCCACATAGGTGGTCTACCGTTACACCTTGCAGTGGATCATTAGGGGGTCTTGGCACGGCAGCTGCTTGTCTGGCTAAGTGTTCCCACTCATTCAAAAATGTTATAAACTGCGATGATGACAATATTAGCTTCATAATATTATACGAATCTCTTGGCAACATATTGTAATTCATATAAATAAATTCAACCATTTGTCTAACGGGCTCAGACTGGATTCCAAACTGAGACGCAGTCTGTCTTAATTGAGATAACAATTTCCATGGCAGATGCGTAACTTCAGCCTGTACCCTATTCGGCTGACCAGGCAGCTGAGTATAAATTACAGGGAGGGCTACCCTGTCAGACGCTGTCAGTCGACTAAAACCTTCTTCATCTCCCTCCTCGTGTAAATGCTCTGCAACCCTTCTCCAATAATCTCTGTTTCTTTGTCCTAAATCACCGTTAACCTCTTCCCTCTTTACTTCCTTTGTTTCCACAACTTCTTTACCCTTCGGCAATTCAGAAGAGTGAGGCGACGGAGGAGATTCCTCCTCTTTGCTAATGGCACTACTACTTTCACTCGTACCTGCCACCTTGCCACCCAAGCCTCTAACACATGCAGCCTTCTCCGTTAACAGTTGTTCTTGAACTTCCTCCGATAACTGCAACCCACTATGCGTTATCCCTGCACCATTGGGGTCTGAATATTCCAAACGTGACCTGGCTTGCCGCGCTGCTACCTGCGCAGCGTGGTGCCTATCTAAACACTCCGTAACTGCCTTCCAATACTTCCCACATTTTTGTGCTTGCTTATCTTCATCTAACCCGCGCAACCATAAATCTTGGACAAACTTCTTCCACTCACTCCTTTCAAATACCTCGTTAGGGTCGCTAAAATACTTTAACTCCTCTGCATACTCTAACATGGGTACTAACTCCCTTTTAAAGTCCAACTTACATCCTCGCTTTTCTAAAAAGCATTTAAACAAATCATACGCCGCCTGCCTATCCATTATTATCTATTATGAGTTAATACCTGTGCGCACAGTCTACTCAGAGCAGTATCGGCTTACGGCGTCTTCGGCCTCCAGCTGTTTCCTCTGCCTCTCTGTGGGTCGGTAAACACAGCACCAGTACTGCTATCCTGGACCGGAATACTTCTTGCTCTCCGCACTCTCGAACCCTGAATAGTCCTCTTCGGAACGGCACAGCTTCCTTCTTCGCCGTGACTCCTTTTGGAGATTTGCAGAACCCTCCTTTTTGGGTTCAGGACCTACTCTGTGAGGTCCCTGTTCAAGGCGCCGGTGCCCGCATTCTCCACCATTTGTTGCAAGAAGGGGCCGCTATACGATCAATGTGATCAGCGGAATCCAACTTTATTGAGCATCAGACACATCTTATATACAGTTTGCTATCACTATGCCTACTTGGTAACATATTATTGGTTATAGGTTACATGTCAATCCCACCTCCTGCAGTTTTAACATCCTGCTTTCCTGCCAGACGGGCAAACAGATATCTCCTGTTTCAAGTCCCCTACTTGTTTGCGACCCTCTTGATGATTCAGCTAGATCCATTGTTCTGTGGCATCCCTTATCTTGGCAGGGCACCAGGCTGTCCTGCAGGCATCCCTTATCTTATCAGAAGACCAAATGGTCCTGCAGACCTCTTTCCCTTTGCCATTGTTCCACACAAGCATGTTCAGTGCTGACAAGAATTTCTTGTATGCACCATTCCAACAGTTGCTTAAATTCTGTCAAGGACTAGGGTTGGGCTGGCTACTAAATGAGTGACAGACACTCTCTATTAACCCCTCTAATTTCCCCAAAAGAGAAAGAGAATAAGGGAGAGAGATTTACAGTTTGGAAAATAAAATTATAACTACTTTAAGGACAATAATAACAATAAAATGAAATATATACAAATATATACAAACCCAATATTGAACCAACCCGCCTGATAGGACTGTCACCCACTGATAGTGTGGGCAGGCCCTGGAAAAGTCCCAGACTGGACTCAATGGCAGACAGGAACCAGGTACAGGAGCTGGATTCAGGAATACATGGACTGGAATCAAATAGTCCTCCTAAGTCACTGAAGAAGAGAGCTTGACACTCGTGATCCATCAGTTTTACACTGAATATGACATATGTCAAATGGAATACCTTCTTGTTCAGTGTAGGCTCACCTGAACAATCCACTCCTCCCTGCAGGTGCAGCCTTAACTCTGCACTCCCAGTGCAGTATGCAAGATTTAGCAGTGACCTTGGTCTGCATACCAATTCTTGGCACTAACTATAAACATCAAGCAATATCACTGCTAGAAGCAGACACTGTCTGTGAAAATATGCTGTCAACTGCAAAAAGTGCAGTCACTTAGAAGAGACTGAGATGAAAAAAACCACCTCTGAACACAACTATTTTTGTTCTAACTCAAACCAGGACAATTTCCTACCTAACAAAAAAAAAAAGAAGTAAAGAAAAGAAAGTATTACTAGACACGCTTGTGAACTTACAAAACACAAATCCTTCCTCTCCTCATAGTATGCATCCTGTGAACACAGAAGACATCTGATACAAGTAAATTTGTGGGACGTTACACCAAAATTAGTTTCCTAACAATTATTGTTGCTTTTGTCTCAGCCAAAGTATTTTTATCTTTAGTCTTACAAAATATGCACATCAGTTAAAGGCTATTATAAAAAATTTATGTTCATAAAAACACTTTGAAGATGGAAGGTGTTATGTAATCCCATATTATCATTATTACTGATTGTACCTCAAAGCCCATCCATGCCATGGGACAGCAGAGTTCACTGTCAGCAACCTCAAGGCAGAACTGGGAAAGAAAACTTGCTATTTGGAAATGTTTGTATTTCACAAATTGGCTTAGATTATTGTATTTTTTTTTTTAGTCTAACATGAAACAGAATCATTCTTGTTCTGAATGCAATGAGATATAAATGATTCTTCTCTATTCAGAGTTCAGGCACTGCTCCATGAAGGACTGCCGATTATTAAAAAAAGAAAGAAGAAGCATTTCCACTTTCTTGTTGGGAAACCTAAAATCATCTGTAGTTTAATAAATCCACTTGCATCACAAACAGACCATTTTGAGAACATGTTTAAGTGTATACACAATTGCGCAGTCTAAATCTGAATGGACCTATTTTGTCCAGTTTGGACTGAGTTTGAACTCCCCAGGTATATTTCCCATCACATCCAAAGGGCTGGATGTAGACAAGGGTTGCACCCTAATATGTGTCAGGACGTGAAAAAGACAGAGGACCAAGACAAGATAAAGTCATAGAAATGAGAAATTAAACATAAGGAGTTCTAAAAGAAGAACAGAGACTCTGCAAGTGTTTTGGACATTTAGTAACTTTCAAAAGATCCAAATGCAGTTCTAGCTCTCTGCAAGGGTGTAATGGGTTGGGGCAAACCCCCTCCCCACCACAGGCAGAAATAACAACTCAGACAAAACTGATTGCAAAAGTGATGGAAAGTTTAAATAGGAAAATGATAAAAAACAACAATGAAAGTTTTACAGAGAACCACAAGCACCGTGACAAAGAGAGAGATCCCAGAACATACACAAGAAAGTCCCATCCCCACCTGGGGGGGTACACCCAAACGCCCCCAGAGCTCCTTCTCCCCCCCCAACCCAGCCTTGGGCCTGGGCAGGCCCAAGGGAGGCAGCTCACATCATTTTACCTAGGCACAGTCGAGGGAGGAAAGAGGAAGTGAAGACCTTGTGCTGATCTATTATAGGGGAGCAGGGCATTATGGGAAATGGAATACCTGGTTTCCTGTGAACACCCCCTGGGCTGGGCCCACCCCTTGGGACCTCCCAGGTGTGGTCTGTGCAGTGGCATCCGGGCCAGCACCCAGCCTAAACCACCACAAAGGGATTTTGGAACAGTGTGTAGATGGAAGGATGGATAGACAATCCACCTGGAAATCTGGGCTGTATTTAGAAATAGTTGCCATATATGGATTCTGTGCCTAGAGTTTGGTAATCATTCATCTCCTGAGAAATTTTTCACTTTGTGAGTATAGTGTTGTGTGGACAGGAGAGAAAATAGTAATTCAAAAGAACTTTACCACCTCAGACTTATTTAGAATGCATTTAGTGGCCACTGTCATGGACAAAACCATATTCATTAAGAAACCATGTTCTAAGCAAATGTTAAGTCTTAAGACTTCAGAGGGGGAAGAAACTCAAGAGATCTTCAAATGTGTCATCATTTAATTATCTAAGTAGATCTGCCAGTGATGACATAGTATCACAATACAGAGTAAAATCAAAGTTCTTCAGCTCTGTCATTTCAAGGACAGATGAAATACAGTTGCAAATTTGGTGCTTATTAAAAAAAATGTAAGAAAAGCAGAATGGATCAGATTATTTAAGACTCTTTAGCAACCCCACAATCTTTTTATTACAATAACTCATAAAATATTGGTAGTGGTGAAAGACTCCTGCTCCAGCTGAAACTTGAAAATCTCAAGTCACTGACATACTGACAGCTGTCAATCAAAAGAGCATCTGATGACCTTCTTTATGCTGTGCATTTAGCAAGGCATTGTTCTAGGACTATTACAACTCCTCTTTGACTTTTCAGTGCTCTTAATCATTGTCTGTCCTGACCCTACTGATAGTAGCATTAAAAGACAGGGCATGAATTACTGAAAACACTCTACCTGGAACATTAGAAGGGGAAATGTAGTCTAGTTTTTCTCAAGCAATGGCTTAGATACCCTCATCAATTTTGCAATTCCCCTAAGATTATTCTAATGACAGAATACTGTAATTAATCTTGAAAAAAGTTTTGATTTTAGAGGACCTGGTCAAGCATTTTGCTTTAAGCTCATTACTCCATGTGAACATGATAAAACATGAGCCAGAAGTGTGCCCTTGCAGCAAAGAAGGCTAATGGTATCCTGGGCTACATCAGGCAATGTATTGCCAGCCGGTCTGAAGGAGGTGATCCTTCTACTCTCCTCAAGGTCACACTTGGGATGCTGTGCCCAGATCTGTGCTCCTCAGTATGAGACATGGACCTACTGGAGAGTTCAGAAAAAGACCTTGAAGCCAGTGAAGAAGGCTGGAGCAACCCTCCAAAGAAAGGCTGCTGGAGCTGTGACTGTTCAGCTTGGACAAGAGAAAGCTCACAGTCATCTCCTCAGTTTATATAAATAGCTGAAGGGAGGGTGCAAAGATGATGGAGCCAAGCTCCTTCTGGTGGTGGCCAGTTAACAGGACCAGAAGCAATGGGTACAAACTGAAACCCTTAGATGTTCCCTCTCAACATCAGGAAACATGTTCTTAGGGTGACTGTACACTTTCCCAGAGAGGTTGTAGAGTCTCCAACCTTGGAGATGTTCAGAAGTTATCTGGACATGCTCCTGGGCAAAATAGCTCTAGATGATCCTGCTTGAGCAGAGGGGCTGTACCAAGCAACCTCCAGAGTTTCCTTCCAACTTCTGTCATTCTGTGACCTCTTGTATGTGTTATTACCAAGTTGAGCTCACAAATGATCACTAATCATCTGTATCTTTGTACCTGTCACACTGTCCCTGAAAGTCAAGGGTATCTTAAAGAAAACACAGTAAGAAGCATGTACAGTGCTAACAGACTTCCATGATAACCTACTAACTCCCCTACAAGAAACAGGACATTGAAAGCACAACTGTTTCTACTGTCGACTTCCTTCCCCACAGCTATATGCATATATACTCCTATATCTGTATGTATATACATGTGCACACACATACTAAAACTTTATGTATAATTATATATCTATAATTTTTATAATCTATTAATCTATCTACATATCTGTACCTACGGATAGAAAAATAAGGAAGCTTTTCCTAAGGTTACACAGGCAATTTGTTCTTGTCTAAGGCAGAGAACTGAGGCTTTCTAGAGCCTTCATCACACAATATCCTTGAATTAATGCTATTAAAATCCCAAGTGATAAGGTGTACTTTAAATTTAAATACCTCATCCCAGTATTCACGTCTAGAACTAGGTATGGTGAATGTCATAGATTGAATTGAACCTGCTGCTGTTATTCATATCATGCTGCAGCCATGCCAGCTTCAAAAACTTAAGTGCCAACTGGAGCAAAGTAGTATAGGATCATTATGGGGCCTGAAGTTCAGATTGCAACATGGGAAGCTTCCTGTTCTGATTGCTGCTTCTGGGTTCCGGTTTCTTGGGTGTGGGCTCTTCTCTGCAGACATGGCAGCGGAAAGAGTGGGAGTTGGGTAGCTGCTGTGTTTTCCTTTATGTTTTATGCTGGTTTTTAACCCATGTATTTCACTGTGCTTCTACTGCAAATAGGCTAAGCTAAAGTAATCATGTATTGTATTATTAGACTAAATATATTATTACAATAGAATAGAATTAACCAGCTAAGGTTAATCTAAGGTTATGCTTATGATATTTTATGTTACATAAAACTCATCACTTTATCTTAGCCCTGAGGTGTGTGTGTTACTCTTCCCCTCACTTTTTTTGTTGGGGGATGTGACCTTTAAGAAAGGGGACATTGTGGCTGAATGTTTATAAACGAAAGACAGATCTAAACTAATTTCATTGGTAGATTGGTAGAAAGCACCTTTGAACTTGGAGTACAACAGAGTATTCTGGGCAGTCCTGCACTTCTTTTCTTCCTTGCGGCAGCTCGCAGCTTTCTGGGCTTTTGGCCAGACTGACCTTGGAACTGATAACCGCCAGGCCTGACTAACTGCTTTTAATTAACAATTGCTCTTTTTCTCTCTTTCTAACCCTCTCTGGGAAAAGGGGGATAGAAGGGGGTACAGGGGTGGGGAACCCTCCTCAGCAGAGGAGGGAAATCTCATTTCTGTGTTACTTTGTTGCATATTTCTGTATATATTGTAAATACTGTAAATTCTGTATATATTTCCCTGCGTCTCCTAAACTGCTTTGTAAATACAGCACACAATCCCCTTGCTAATCCGGCTGTGTTTTTTTTTCCCTTTCAATTTTCTTTCCCTTCACTTTACAGGGGAGGGGAGAAGGCCCGGCCTTCCCCTTCAACCCTCGACAGGGGAGCAGGCAGTTCAGCCCTTGTTACAGTCATAGAACTGCTGGTCAAGCTGACATCCCTTTGAAAAGTCAGCCTTTTGTGGGGGGAAAAAAAAAGTTGACGGCTATTGACAAAATGTTGTAGTCTGCCTTGTTACTATTCATGATTAAGGAAAGTAAATATTGTCCAAGGTCTAATGAGAATTCCAATGCAATAAAGTCAAGTGTGAAAGGTGCAATCGATAAGTGATGATGCAACAGTATTCATTTGTAGTTTTGTTATTGTTTAGTTCATGTTATTTGGTGATGCTTGAAAATCAAGTGTTAAGAAATTAGTGTTACAAGGATTAACATTCAGATTTTATTTCAGATGTTATGTTTCTACAGTCACTACATTCAGAACACTAATTAGCATCTGATTTCTTTTCCTACTAGTTAAGGACTTCAAAGAATTACAGAACAAAAATGCTATGGAAACGAACATCAACATTATCCATGAACATTCACAAATTAAAACCCATGATGTCCATGGCTAATTTTATACTGCAGGAGAAAGTACCGCAATGAAGAACTGCAATTTCCTCATTTTTGTGTTGGCAACTGTCTCAAAGTATACCAAGTTTATGAAGAAAAGTGTCTGTTCCAATGTATAGCAGGTCTCAAAGTCCAAGCTGGAACATTTATGTCCTACATATGTCAGGGCTATTGACCATGGGTTCAATTTTGGATTTACTACAAGTCTTGGATATTAAGAAGCATAGTGCCCTATGAAAAAGACAGGGACTAAATCTCAGTTGCTCAGTAATTTCCACAGAGAAACCAATTTCTTCTAGTCCTTCATCAGACAGATTCATTTCTCACTGTTTGGGCTCAACTGGGTTGACAGACACATAGACATTGGTCTCTCACTGTGTCATAGCACGAGATACTGGTACCTTGTGTCAGATACTTAAGGGACAATTTCTGTCCCTCTCCCTTCTCTGCAGGCATGTTGTCAAGCGACAACTTGTGCTGGCACAGCATGTATCCTGAAAATACTGAAATTATTTTTTAATATTATTTGGAACTCTGTGTTTTCTGAAGAAGCCACATAAAAATTTGGCTGTGTAAACTTCAGTGGATCTTCATGAGCA
The DNA here is from genome assembly GCA_011125475.1 of Melanerpes aurifrons. Lineage (NCBI taxonomy): Eukaryota > Metazoa > Chordata > Aves > Piciformes > Picidae > Melanerpes > Melanerpes aurifrons. The sequence goes on along the minus strand of WWNC01000123.1, from coordinate 620,306 downwards.
TGTTCATAATGAACATATTCATGGTTCCAAATATTCTGCTTTATTAATTCCCCTAGCACGTCATCTTTAGATTACAGACCAAGACTTTAGGACATGGATCAAAACCAGGGGCTGATTCTGTTCTAAAATACATTGTCAAGTCAGCTAGGAGCATTTGGCACAAATCCTATCCAAAAAGCAATTAAAGACCAAACCAGACACCTCTCAAAATGGCTGTTGATTGTGTGTGGTGAAAGATCCCATGCATTTCATAAGGCAGGTCTTCACACATTGTTAAGAGCAATAATTACTATGAAACATTACTTATGTTGCTCATAATGTGACTGCTTTATAAATTCACTAAGTAAATGTAGCTAAGCTTAGCATTCATATTCAACATTACAGAAGCAAAAAAAAAATCCCTTCACACTGAATAACCCATCCAGACTGAGATGTTCTAATCCATGCAAAAACTGTTTTCTTACAAGTAGTTTCAACGGAATTAGGTAGGCGTTAGCTATGATAGTGTAAAGAGAATGAAGCATCTGTTTTGTACCATGACTCTTGTTATCAAAATGTATTTTTTGCAGTGCCATGGATATGACTCAACTCTTTCAGTGACATAAGCAACATCTTTTAACCTACTGCAATTGTGATTGCACACTAGCAACTCCTTTAACTTTTGGCAAGTTATTAATTTACTTTTATTTAGAAACAGCCAAGTAAGAAACCTAGTATTGCATAAATAAAGTATAATGTATGCAGCCAAATGAAAAATAATTATGGAAAATAAAACATGACATTTCTAATCAGCTCCCTAATAAAGTCTAAAAATATAAGAAATCCTATTTGATTAAACAGACAGAACTGCTCTTTCACTTAAGGGATAGCTGGGTAATTATTCAAACCTGTACAAGACTGGATTGTCAAGTGAAATAATAATACAGAGTATCTCAGGATAATGATAATAGTGTTTCTGTAAAACACTATTTGTTTTTCCATTTAAACTTTCCATCACTTCTGCAATCCATTTGTGAGTGTCATTCTTTTGCCCCTCACAGGGGCAAGAGAGGATCTGCCTGGCCTCAAACCAGGACAATTTAAAAGCAGTCCAAATATTTGGCTTCAGAAAAGCACTGCTGAGCTTGCCTGAACTCCTTTTCAAGAAAAGGATTTGCACACAGCAAAGTACAATTTATGTAATGAGCAGGAAGAGTTATTGGACTAATAATTTTTAATGGAGATTCCTTGTCTTTAATACAGAGCTACACAACAGAACTTAATAGCTTGTGACAAGTGAATAATTTACACATGGATTGTGTCTGAATACAAATGTATACATAAAATATCACAGACTTAATGAAGCCTTTGGGGTGCTTTTTTAAAAATCAATTTAATTGATTCTGTTGATAGGTCTGCATTTATATTTTTGTAAGCCACATTACTCTATACCTATGCATGTAGCACACTGGTGATTTTTAAGAGAGGCAGGGAAAACCCTGCACATGAAATTAGAAGCTAAGTACACAGAGAGTAGGTATTTTTTAAGTGTCTCGGGTAAGACACTTGGAAACAACACTTGAATGTGACCCAGTGGTGTGGCTCATTTAGAAACTGCTTATCAGAAAAGGTCAGCCTCTCAGGAATGCTCATGACTATTCAGGATGTTTTGCGGCATTTGAGCCCAATGAAGCTAGTAATGAAGAGTTTTCCCCTTAATGTTGAACATTTTGGGGTATTCAGCTTCAGTCAGCAGGGTTGCTTTTTACTGGCTTGGGCTTCCACTAGAGTGGGGAGAAGACAGTGGCTGGAGAAGTTTAATGTTGTGACAAAAGCACAACTGAAACTAGGAGGAAAGTGGTTGGATGGAAACATAAGTGTGTTTCAAAAGGAGAGGGACAGGACGATGGCTGCTTTACCATTGGAAGCACCAGCTTATCTGACAGGCCAGAAAGCTGGTTTTCACTACTAAGTATGCCCACAGCTCATCCTCCTTCTTTCTAACACACCAGTTCTTGTTGCCATTAACTCATAAAAGCTGTGCATTAAAGGAAAGCGTGGTGACAGACTCTAGAGCTGAGCTGGTGGGCTCGAAGAGAGCAGTGGGGAGGCCCAGGTGTCCACAGCGATCCTTGGCCCCACCATCTGCCCCTGCCTGCATGCCCCACAGAACCGCCCCGGCCCGCCTTACCTTTGGCGTGCCAGGGATCTGTGAACTCGTACTTCCCCACACCAATCATCTGCAGCATCTGCACCCTGTTGGTGTTATCCGGGGTACCTCCTGTGTTGGGGGGCAGCGAGTTGGCCGTTTGCCCATTGGTAGTTGGTGCACTACTGGGCAGGGCAGCTGAGAGCAGGGTTGGTGGTGGTGGTGGTAGCATGGGGCAGGCCAGGTGACCATTGCCCACTGCTCCAGGGCCCAGGTGGGGCACAGGGCCCACACTGCTCATGGAGGACGTGCTGAGGGGCTGGCTGTTGGTGTACAAGGGCTGGCTCTGGAGGTTGACCACCATGTTGCTGAGGGGCTGGGAGGGCTGCGGCTGGAGCTGGTAGTGGATCGGCATCAGTGGGAGCTGGGGGGTGACGTGCGGAGGGAGGGAGGGTGTGACGCCGATGACGGGGGCCTGGATGTTTGCGGCTGGGCTGAAGGTGGGCGGCTGTGTCATCCCATAGGAGTGCGTAATCAGGGCGGGCTGGCTGCCTGCCGACACTGTGGTGACCCAAGGCGCTGCACCTGTGGCACGAAGGAAGGCTGGCAATGGTGGCAGGCTTGGCACAGGGGAGATCAAAACAAAAATAAGTCACCCTAGAATTTCCCTCCTGCACTCACACCCATCTCTTACATGGTATCTAAAGCGGTTCAGGGTCTGGAGCCATTCCCAATTGGTAAGTGTGTAAAATTGCTATGGTGACAAAGCACAATTGTTATAATACTCATCAGGTGACATGTGGCATGTTTGCAGTTTTATGTATTTTGCACTTTATGCAGCTTAAGCGTAGGCTTCCAAGAAAATTAACCTCTTTCCCCACCATGCTTTCATGGCTCCCTGACAAACACTCTGTGTGTGTAATAATGGTGCTCCAGCCACTACAAAGAGATTGTAATTAGATGTCTGGCATAGTAGCACAATGTATGATATGTGTCTGGAAGCTGGAAATCATTTCAGGTAGTTCTGGACATAAAAGAAGTCTTGAAGTATTACAGAATTTCTTTTCCTCTGGTGAAGGCAGAGAAGGAGGAAAAAAACACAACCAACACCTACTCTAATGAACTTGCAGTCATTTTAATCGGTTTATGTTAGCCCCAGCACAGAATAAACTTGAGGGGTCTTTACAATGAGAGAAAACCCAGCTAAAGAATAAAGAAAGCACACACAATGAAGTCTAATTTATGGAAGTAAATGGAGATAGTGCACTGAATTAACTTTGAACGATCTTCCCTTGTAGAATTACAAATAAGATTAGAAACATACCTGGGTTTTCATTCTCCCTCATCTGTTTAGATGGAGGCTCATCAGTGTCCCAGGGCGTGGACTGATTGATGGGTGTCTGTCCCCACCTGATGCTCGTTGCAAGTCCTTGAGGCTGATTTTCAGTCTTGGAAATGCAAGGTGTCTACGAAAGAGAGAGAAAAATACAGAATAAAAATGTTTAGACTATTGGGAATCATTACTGTTCCTCATAGCTAACTTGCTTGTTTGTTTGTTACAGTCCAAGAGGATATCCTAAGGTCTTTAAATTCCATTCTCCTCCAGGCTTGCATGACATATCTGGAAAACACAATATATTTGAAAAAATAAATTTTGAAATGTATAAATACACATTTATATTAAAAAAACCCACAGTAAAATGGTATTTTTAGGAAAAAAGCTGCTTCTTTTGCCTTGAAAATAAATAAAAAACTAAAATAAATAAAAAACTACAACCAAACCACAGATAGGGTAATATCCATTCAGTCACAGCTTCTGTTTACACAAACTCTTCCAAAAATGGTGAGCTTTCTTTAGCAGAAGGCAGAATAAGAGAGACTTATTTACAACTGTAGGACAAATTACTGTAGAGCACTAAAGAGAAGTCTTATTATTTACTCTCTGTCAACCCTTAAAATTGAATGGCAATTAAAAAAAAGCAGCCTGAAAGTCATTGGCTGCTAAAGTGGGTATGTTGGCAGTTCTTCAGAGATATTAAAATAACTGTAAAGTAGGAGAAGGACTGGGACTGAATAATCATCAAAGGAGATACGATCTGAAAGAGTTTTCTTGATAAAGAAATTATCACATGGATTTAAATACTAAGCCAGCCCCAACCCTGCAATTTTAGGGGATCTTCCCAAACAACCATGTCCTTACTGAGGAAAAGTCTGGGGGAAAAAAGGGCGCTCCAACATGTCTCATTTATTTAACCCTGCAGCATATTTCATTGCTGGAAGATTAAAAGTGTTTTTGTTTTGTTTTTACTGGTGTCAGAACCCCTAAACCAATAAAACAGAACCAGCTGCCTGTTGCTGAATGAGCATTGAGGACTGAAGCCATAAAGGCGACCAGTCTGAGTAATTGCTTGTTTGCCTTACATCTGGGAAGTAATTTATCTCTCAGATGGGGTATAGTGGCTCCATAAATGCCCTGGGTCACATAGTGCCAATGAAATCTCTGTCAACACCAGCACCTTTTTTCACCATCAACCATACCTCAATCACCCCATGCATAGAAGTCATTAGCAGACTCATTTATGCCCTCTGCAAATACACACACCTTTCCCATGCCCATCAGTCATTCCTTGCATCTTTAAATCCATTGGAGGTGCCTACTTATTCCTGCCCTCCACTCTACCCCACTAACATACCTGCTAGCTCTTCTGACCTGTTTCAATGCTCCCTCCTTCACTTAAGTGCCTCTGACACCTCCTATCACCCACTTCTTTTTCTACCTGAGCTTCATCACCCTTGAGCTCTGGGAATCAGGAGTCCTGGGTGCAGATCTTGATGCAAGAGTGGGTTTTCGCTGTGTAATTTACTTTGCTTCAAGAAGCCTCAATAGGAATAACTTCCCCACTAGAAATGCTATACTTGGTTAAATGCAGATGATCGCAGGGAAATGTGATCTCTTTTTTATGGAATCTTGAAGTTGAAATTTTCAGCTTGTGCCCCAAATATTATTAATTCTTTTATTTTAAAAATGCCTAAATGTATTCTTTTCCATGGACTTGCAGGTCTTTTTATTACTTTTTTTTTGTATTGTAGTGTTTTTTTGTTTGGTTGGTTTTTTTTAATTTAACTTCTCCACATTTCCTTCTGCCCCCTCCATTTCAACTACTTCTACAACCTTTGCAACTGAAATAAAAGGAAAGGCAAAACGAGAGGTCATACAGACAAGCGAGAGCTCTAGGATTCATTCTGTTGCATTCATGGCAAAGAGCAGAAGGGGAAGTTATAAATCCCAGTTTTGAACTGCTTTCTATTAATAAGTTCTTGAGAAAAGGCATAATCTGAATACCTTTGGGTTTTTTCTTGTACAAGGTGTTACAAATTAGTTATCTGCCACACAAGGTCATTGACAATGGAGGATAAAATGCTGTTGGTGGTTTACCAGTTCACAATAACAGTATCCCTTTGGATCTAGCTAAACTGTTCAACAGTGGCCAAACCACTCTGCAGTAGAAAAGGAAAGAAGGAAGAAAACACTATCAGCGTTCTCTACCTATAAATCAGTTAAGATACCTCCCCCAGAAACACTGTGGTAAATGCAACACAGGAAACTGGGCATTTTTATGAATCATCAAAAACAGACAGGAGGATTCACAACTCAAATCATGCCCTGCACATTCTACGTGTGGCATCTGTGTTCCTTTGTTGTATAAACTGGGTCTTAAAAGTGGGTTTGAAATAAACACCTCTCATTATTGTGTGGTATTGTCAAGATGTGCAGCATCTTGTGTAACTTTGTTACATTCCCATGCTGCTTCAAAACAGTGTTGATAAAAATATTCATGTTCCTTAAATAATATAGAACCATACATATGTTATAATTTTAAAAGAACCCTTGTGTTCTGTACAGAAAATGTAAAAAATGGAGTATGTGACACAGCTCTCCCAAATCCTACAGAAATTCAGTTGCCTATTTTGCAACTGAAAGCTTGCTTTCCAGAAAACATCACACACATTGGAAACTGGTGGAGTTAGCATCCAAATCTAGATGTAAATTCCATACTTTGAGCCTTAATAAAGATGAAGGAGGATTGCAGGTTTGCTGTCAATAAATACTTCTCCTCCTCTTCCACATAATGTATTTTTTCCACTTTTTTTTTTTTAAAACATAAATATGCTCACAAACTCTGCTTCTTAGAGGCTCAGTGGGTTTAAATTAACAAGTCCAGCACACTGCTTTCAAACTTTACTCCTGAGCTTGTATTTATTTGATCAGAAAAAGCTAGACATTAGAATGAAATCACATAATTATAGAATCATATCAGTTGGAAAAGACTTTTAAGATTACTAATTTGGTGCTAAACTATGTCCCTTAGCGCCACATCTCTATGTCTTTTAAACACCTTCAGGCATGGGGATTCAAACCATCTCCTTGGGGAGCCTATTCTGGTTTTTGATAACTCCTTCCAATATCCAATCTGATCATTCCCTAGTGAAACTTGAGGGCATTTTCTCTCAACCTATCACTTGCTACTAGGGAGAAGGGACCAACACCCACCTCACTACAACCTCCCTTCAGGGAGCTGTACAGACTGAGAAGGTCTCCCTTCAGTCTCCTTTTCTTCAGATTATACAATCCTATTCCCCTCAACCCATCCTTAGAAGACCTGTTCTCCAGACTCATCACCAGTTTCATTGCCCTTCTCTGAACCCACTCCCGAACCTCAATGCTTTTCTTGTAGTGAGGGCCCCAAAACCAAACTCAGTATTCAAGGTGTGGCCTCATGAGTGCTGGGTACAGGGGCATAATCACTTCCCTGATCCTGCTGGTCATGCTATTGTTGATACAGGCCAGGAGGCTGTTGGACTTCTTGGTCACCTGGGCACACTGCTGGCTCATATTCAGCCAATTGTCGATTAAAATGTCCAGGTCTTTCTCTACATTTCACACACTCATGAAACAAATCACAACACACATTCTTGAAAGACTTCAGACAATAATGGTGGTGGAAACAGAAAAACAGCTCATTTTTTCTTTTTTTTTTTTTTTTAATATATACATACTTCTGCACTCTGATCTAATTTCTGCACTATTTTTCTTAATACATGAAGGGTTACATTACAAGTGTTACATGTCTCTGATCCAATTGCAGCAACTACCCATCTGCGTATCTGGAAAGCAAAATTATTTTTAATGCTCTCAAACAAAGGTACTTTCTGTTCATATACTTGGGCACACGACAGCGCTCTATTTGATGCCTTTAATGTACAACACAAATGACCAAAAAATGGTCTGTATTATGCTAGTTGTGTAGGGGGAAGAGATGTGTTCCATTAGTGATCTACAGACTTCACAGAAACTAATTGTACTATGTTACACTTTTATCTTTTGCTTTCATGTCAGACGCTTGTTTGAATTAAACACGAAACACATGAAAAAAAGAAATGCATTACAAAATCTACTGGGTATACATTTTAAAATGCTACCAAATGTCTATTTACATGAAAAGACAAGAAGGTTTCTAAATGGTCTGTTGAAGCTTGGCTAGTCAACAGCAGCATTGGCTATTTAATTGCCTGAAATTCGTGGCAGACTACAAAGATTACTAAATTAATAATCAGTATCTTTGTAGCACCCCTAAAACATTCAGTCTGTGCCCTTTGTCATGGATAGAGTACCCCAAGTACAAATATGAGGATTTTTTCCCTCTTTTGTTTGAAATGGCCATTAAGAACAAATAAAATTTTTGGTGGAAGCTTGCATTTCACCTCATGCCTGCCACTTTGAACTCCAGCAGTGAGCAATTTCCCACTTTTGAGGAAATTAACAGCAATGCAGATGTACAGGCAGAATGGAGCATGATGGAACAATTTCATAATTACATGAGACTAATACAGAAAAGTTGCCAAGTTGTCGATTTTTCGTAGCTCTAACAGTCATAAACCATGGCCCATAGGCAACAGTAATTGGTGTACAGCTGGTCCACTGAACCTTATTAAATTAAAACATTAAAAACCTTCAGATTCATGGGGCTTTCCAGAATATCCACAAGAAAGTTCACAAGTTCACAGCAATCAGTTGGTGCTAAATATTGGGAATTAGTGATTCAGTGTGTACTGCATAAATTTACATGGTTACCATTAAGTGTTCAGGAGGGATAGCTACAACTAAGTCTACCTATAAGTCCAAAGCTTTGCAAATCTTTTATGAAATAAGACTTAAACCTTTTTACATCAATGGCAAAATAAAACCTACTGCATTTCTACCAGCATTACAGAGCATGTTAATGGAATTAAAAAAAAACCAAAACACCTCAACACAACAACAACAAAAATTCCAACATAGTTTTCCCCAACCTCAGCACCACCAAACACTTCCTGGGAGGTCCTTATAAACACATTTGAACAATTTCCCCAGAGGCTTGTAAAACTGCTGACATATATCCTGCTACGGCTCAAAGTGCTAAGACCTACTCAAACAGTTTCATGAGCAAAAAAAAAAGAACTAATCTGAATAAAGGGATCCTATTTGTGGTTCCCAGCAACCAAAATTATTTTCCTAAGGCCTTCATTTAAAGTGATAGATGAGAAGTAGTGATTCTCTGTTCCAATTATCCAAAAGAGATTGGGAACAGCAGCTTAATACTAAGATAGCCAAAGCAGAGTTTGAATTTAATCTAGCCAGGGAGATTAGAGGGAACACTAAGAACTTTTACAGGTATATTAATGGGAAGAAGAAGACTAGGGAAGGTGTGGGCCCCCTCAGAAAGGAAACTGGTGACATGGTCACAAGTGATGAGGAAAAGGCTGAGGTACTTAATAACTTCTTTACCTCAGTCTTCACTGCAAGGGCCTCTAGCCACACTCCTGATGTTATGGAAGTCAAAGCCAGGGACGGGGCGGAAGAACTGCCCATTGTAAGTGCAGATCAGGTTCGTGATCATCTGAAGAACCTAAAAGTGTTCAAGTCCATGGGACCCGACGGGATACACCCACGGGTACTGAGAGAACTGGCAGATGAGGTTGCTAAACCCCTCTCTATTATATTTCAAAAGTCATGGCAATCTGGTGAAGTCCCCACGGACTGGAAAAGGGGAAACATTGCCCCCATCTTCAAACAGGGTAAGAAGGAGGAACCAGGGAACTACAGGCCAGTCAGTCTCACCTCTGTGCCTGGAAAGATCATGGAGCAGATCCTCCTGGAGTCACTGCTCGCTCAAAAGAATAGTGAAGAGGTAATTGGGAACAGTCAGCATGGCTTTGCCAAGGGCAAATCCTGCCTGACCAACCTGGTTGCCTTCTATGAGCAGGTGACAAAATTAATAGATGAGGGACGAGCAACTGATGTCATTTACCTGGACCTGAGCAAAGCCTTCAACACTGTCCCGCACCACATCCTGGTCTCCAAACTGGTGACACATGGGTTTGATGGGTGGACCACTAGATGGATAAGGAACTGGCTTGATGGCCGTACCCAAAGAGTGGCTGTCAATGGGTCCATGTCCCAGTGGAGGCCAGTGACAAGCAGAGTCCCTCAGGGATCAGTCCTGGGACCTGTCTTGTTCAACATCTTTGTGGGTGACATGGACAGTGGCATTGAGTGCACCCTCAGCAAGTTTGCAGATGACACCAAGCTGTGTGGTGCAGCAGACACGCTGGAGGGAAGGGAGGCCATCCAGAGGGACCTTGACAGGCTGGAGAGGTGGGCACAAGCCAACCTCATGAAGTTCAATAAGAGCAAGTGCAGGGTCCTGCATCTGGGTCGAGGCAATCCCAGGCACAAATACAGGCTGGGCAGTGACTGGCTGGAAAGTAGCCCTGAGGAGAGAGACTTGGGGGTGCTGGTGGACAAAAAGCTCAACAGGAGCTCTCAATGTGCACTTGCAGCCCGCAAGGCCAATCAGATCCTGGGCTGCATCAGGAGAAGTGTGGCTAGCAGGTGGAGGGAGGTGATCCTCCCCCTCTACTCAGCCCTGGTGAGACCCCACCTGGAGTACTGTGTCCAGTTCTGGAGCCCCTATTACAAGAGGGATGTGGAGGTGCTGGAACGTGTCCAGAGAAGGGCCACGAGGATGATCAGAGGGCTGGAGCACCTCTCCTATGAGGACAGACTGAAGGAGTTGGGGCTGTTCAGTCTGCAGAAGAGAAGGCTCCGAGGTGACCTAATTGTGGCCTTCCAGTATCTGAAGGGGGCCTACAGGAAGGCTGGGGAAGGACTTCTCAGGATCTCAGGTAGTGATAGGACTAGGGGGAATGGAATGAAGCTGGAGGTGGGGAGATTCAGGCTAGATGTGAGGAGAAGGATCTTCACCATGAGAGTGGTGAGACCCTGGAATGGGTTGTCCAGGGAGGTGGTAGAGGCCCCGTCCCTGGGGGTGTTTAAGAGCAGGCTGGATGAGGCTCTGTCCAGCCTGTTCTAGTGTGGGGTTTCCCTGGCCATGGCAGGGGGGTTGGAACTAGATGATCCTTGTGGTCCCTTCCAACCCTGAATGAAACTATGAAACTATGAAACTATAATGTATCCAATATGCAACCCACTCTCTTTTCTCTCTCCACTGAAAATAAAAAGGCTAAGACACATGCAAGCATAGAAGCAAACATTCCCTCCCATGAATTCTGATTTTATGGCCTGTCATAGGTAAAAGCAACTTCAATTTAATGAGGGAACTCCTTTTAAAGCTGTTAGCTATGCCTCGCTCTAATAGGTAATGACTGGTGGCCCTGACTGGGTTTTAAGCCTGAACGTGTCTGGTGCTCTAAAAAGCTTAGTGGTCTCTGCACCAAAGAGTTTATTTGCCATTCATACTCCTAAATATTGCATGAAATAGGTATTATTTGTGTGGATGAGGCATGCATATAAAATCTGAACCACAGAGGGATAGATCTTCAATTGGGATAAATTCCTCTAGTCTGCTGGACAAGATCCCAAGCTTTTTTCTGATTCTGTGGCCAAAGAAGCTCTTAAGGATGAACACAAAGCTTTTAAAGATGCAGTGATGACAGCAATATCTCCTAGCATTGGCTTTTGGGCAGTGGTACAGAAATGAAACTGTTGTTTTAAGAGATGGATGTACTGTAATGTATTAAAAACCTAAGAGATATGGACAGGCTGGCATGCAAGAGTAACAGAATGAGCTGTCCTGCAGTAAAACCTCATTTGAGAACTTGCTCACGGGTGGAGAGAACTCATCTACCTTACAGTTCTCATCACTGGGCAATTCTGGGATGACACAGAGTTGTTTTTCTCTTTCCAAAGCTAATGTGGGAGCAGTGAGAAAGAGAGTAATACAGTTAACTCAGTGGAACAATGTTACTACCTTGCATAAAAGACAAAAGAAGTCTTAGTTCCCTCTTGAGTGCAGATAATAATTCAATAATGGTATCTTAAACACCATTGAGTGACAAGCCACCACCCAGTGTGAGCTCTGGAGCACTGAGGTATAACCTCCAGGCAAGACACATGGCTTAGCAGCAGGATACAGCCTGCGTTCATGCCTGTTTTATAGAGGATTTAAACACTCCCTCTTGTGAGCTTAATGACACAAGCTTGGAGAAACCCAGGAGTGCAGTGGGGCCCGTGTCTCATACAAGCATAACACAACTGCCCAAACCCAGCTCCAGTCCCAGATGCATGCATAGAGGAGTTTCTCACAACCCAGTTCTAAGAAGGCAGATGCGTAAGTGTGTCAAGCTTCTTGTCCCTTCCAACATCACCCCAATCTTTCATAGACTGAGCCTCTTTGCCATCCCATTTATATCTGCACCTTGGTTACCCTCCTAAATAAGACAGCCAAATCCCCAAGCTCTGACAAAGCAATGGAAGCTAACTCCTTCCTAGGAATGGGTCAACTGTTACTGTCTCATTAATCCTTTCTAAGGCTCACTGTCCACATTTGCAACAGGTTTGGGGAGGAAAAAGAAGGAATGAGGTTATGGAAAAGGAGAGAGAAAGATGAGATAGAAGAAGGTGTTGATTTGACCACAGGTGGTATGTACATCTTTCTGGTTGCTGTACTGGCCAGGAGATTCACCGCTGTCACACCAGTGCTCCAGTTAGGTGCTCAGAAGTAGCTGGGAATGAATGAGGGACCATGGAATGACAAGAAGTGCTTCATAAATGGCACTTTGTATTCTCTCTTGGCAAATTTCACCAGCAGAGGCTCAGGTACTCACCCAGCTGCCTTCGTTTCTCAGCGAGAACATCAGGGAACGAAGCTGAGGTATCGAACCAAGGTCCCGGCTGCGACACTTGCTGCTCCAGGACACCAGGGACATCAGCGCACGACACTGGGTTCAAGCACAGAAGCCCTACTTTAGCCTGAGCAGAACCTCCTCTGCTAACACAGTTGGCATGCAGATCAAACCCAAATCAGAGCAAAGCTACGAATATAAAATCATCTCACAATGGAGGGGAAAACGTGCGACATCAGGAACATCACGGCAGCACATACTACAGAGAACATGCACTACACAATGGAAGAGGGCTCACAGAGATCCTGCAGGCATCCTATGGCAGAAGCAGATAAATCCAGTTCATCATAAGTGCCTTTTGTCAGAGAGCAAAAGGAAATATGGGTAATAATGGAATAAGTGCTTGTCAGACCAGAATCCCACGGGTGTACAAAGGATGTAACCCTTGTGTACTGGCAAAACTATTAATGAATGACCTAATGGCAGACTGCTTGAAAACTAAACATTTATCTTGAAGGCAGATGCTGGCCACTGATAGGTTCAGAAGTCACTCCATATGGCATTTTTGTTCCAAATTTCCCATAGATTTCTTTCAATTATCCAAATAGGACCCTGAATTTAATTCTGGATCAGGGACTAAAGCAGTAAAAATACAGGAATATTTATAAAGTAAAAGCTGTGTCACTTCAGAGTGCTTCAATTGTAGTACACACTTTGTGGCAGGAAAGTACATGTTCTCTGCCTACACAGCAGGCACATAAAAAGAAAGAAAAAAAAACCAAAACACCAAGATAATCCCGTGAGTGTTGAACAGTGTTGCGTGATATTACTGATTTATTAACTTGGCTTGATCAGTAAAGCCATCATCAAGGGCACATTTAGTTTGCACATAAATATAATTTTCTAATAGGCACTTTAGTTTAAATAATCTGACCCAGGCCTTGGGAAACTTTCTTTAAGAGAGAACAGAGAATTCTTTTTCTAAAAACAGGATCAAAGTACACTTGATCATGTCTCAAACAAAAGGACAGTCAGTACTGTAGAAACAGCATGCTTACCTTTAACAGTAAAAAGAAAAATAAGCCCATAGGTCCAGATTTATCACTGCCTTAAGTTCATCAGTGTCAATTGAGTTATTAAATTGTGGTTGAATTTGGCTCACAGCAACTGAAAAATTTCAACTTTGAGAGTCTTCCATCAGTAAGATGCTAATTTAATGCATAATTTAAACTCCACTGTCCTTTAACTCATCATTAGTAAATAATTAAAAAATGACTAAAATCCTTTTACATTTATAAAGCTGCCCCCATCCTCTACTGCAAATCAACAAAGCCTTTTCAATCAAGAATTTATTTATTCTTTAAATCTGAAAGTAAATACTGTAAAAGAGATGAGGAGAAACTGATGTACAAGATAAAGCAATTAGCTCTGGGATATGTACATTAAGACTAATAAATTTCACATCATGTTTTAAAGGAGTGGAGGAGGAATCCCAGATATATTAGACTTTATCCAAATTCTACTGAAATGTTCAATTAAGAGCATCTTATGAAGGTAAATTATGCAGTCACTAAAATTAAGATGTGAAAACCAGGATTAGAGCACTGCATCTCTCAAAGAGGCTATACAATTTAATAATCCATGCCTTTTCCTATATACAAGATAATATCTAAAATCTGGCTATTCCCTGCAATTGCTCCAGTCTTCTTAAATATTTGAGTTGTGCAGGAGAAACACAAATACTCAAATAATATACTGCTTTCCCCTTTAAACTAAAACCGTGTCTCTCAATGACTCTTACTGATGTATTTTTTTCTGTGCAGAGAAATGAAAATGCTTTTTAAGACCCAAACAAGTCTGTGCAAAAATGGCTCAAACCCATCAATCTCCCAGGTGGTTCTGAAAAGAAGCTAAACATTCACCAAGCTGTTCCAACCAGACATGACTGGCAGATCCTTTTTGGGAATGAGGTCTCAGGATACAACCCTGCTTCCATTTGGATTCATAGATTTAATAATGCAAAATGTTCAGGGCAGGATTAGGTAGTTGGCAGGGTGCTAATATATTTTTTTTTCTGGACACACAGACACCATTTTCTCCATTTTTGTTTGTGCTCTGTAGGCTTTATATCAAAGCATTCCTAGTCATTTTGTTTCTGTAACTCCATGCTACTGGTAGGTAGTTTCCCAGTTCTCCTGCTTTCCTTCAGCAGAACTGATTCGTGGACTAACATGAACACTTCAGCTGCCTCAACCATCCTTCCAAAAGATTTATGGCAAACACATTGGATACCAAGCTATAAATCTAGCAAATGGCTATTAGACATACTTTGCTGTCCACAGCCACAAAATTTAAAGTCAAACAGATAATGGTATAGTTGTGGCTAGCATTAAGAGTAGGCCTGCCAAAATCATGCTAGATTGCCACCTGTTTCTTCCTGGTATGGCACTCTGATTTTTGGGGTGTCAGACAGATGATCCTTCAATATGACTCTGTTTGTGGCAACTTGTGATGCTAAATAGTCCTTCATCATCCAAGGTTAAATTGGTACTGTTAAGATTAAGCTCTACTTACATTCCCTTCAACAACAAATTGGTTTATGTTCCTTTGCTTTTTATTTCTTCAGGATGAAATTTTTCTAGGTGTCCAGTTTGGACATTCTAAGTCCACTCCATTGGACTCTCTAAGAAAATAAAATTCAGCAAGAGTGGGCAGCTTGGTCAAAGACTGTGCTTTTGATTATCTTCCCTTATGTATCTTTTAAAGAAATTTTATGCTACCAAAGACATAAAACCTCCTACTGTCTTTGCTTCCAAGAAGTTAACCCAAAATAAGCCACTCTAAAATTAATTTCCCACTCAAGAAATTTCAGGGTGGCAGGGGGAGAGAGGGGGGTTATGTGAACCCTAAATAACACAGACTGGTTCTTTAAGCCACCTAGAGATGGACAAGCTAAAATTAAATAACTTTTGGTAGGGATACCTCAACTACAACAGCAAGTCATTATCTGATCTTCCTAATTCTCCTCCTCTGCTGTTGCAGGTCATGGCCTATCAGAAGCTATTACTTCTGTTAGGCCAGGTGCAGGGCAGACAGTGCCCTTGTAACCCTCCCCAGGATGAACTGCCAGCCAATACCTGTTAAGAGGCAGTGTGTCAACTGCTGAACTTGATGTGCCTTTCAGGAGAGGCAATGGGAGCCTTTATCTATTCTTTGTGCAGCCATCACCTCCAGAAGACAAACAGAGCCTTGCTATGCCATAATAAGGCTTCAATTAGAGCACAAATCTAACAATGCAGATGAAAATGACCAACTTTGGTATTGACAAGTGACAGAACACTTTCCTTTCCACACAAGAGGTAAATATCTTTGATGCAAATCCAAAATCTCCTTTCTTACCCACAGCACAGTTTCTAGAGTAACCATTAACTTCAGACAAGTACTGACTGTACACCAGACTATCCAGACTTATTAGAACAAAGCACAAAATTGCTGATTCTGTGTCAAATTCAAATGTAAATTACATGCTGATTCCCTTAAACCCATTGATTCATTAAGAAAGTTGAGTCATTAAGCAATACACTCCACAAAACACCTATCCAACACCCATGCCTCAGGAATGGTCACAGATTTTGTCAGATTAAAATGCTTTGACAGGAGATATAAAGTCGGATTACATGACTGTTGTAGGTCTCTTCCAACTGAACCTATTCTATTCTATTCTATTCTATTCTATTCTATTCTATTCTATTCCTATTCCTATTCCTATTCTTATAATTAAATAAACCTAAGTATGTATACCTATATACATATGTATCTCTCTCCCTTTTTAATACTGAAATGTGGATGCTATTAAAATGTTAATCTCTGCTTTCTTGAAGAACCCCAAACACCATGTACCAAGGAGGAAGTAAAAGCTAACAAACTAGATGAGGATCCACTTTTGTAATGCTGCATTTGATTAATTGTATGATTTATTTTCAATGACTCAATCCTGATCAAATTAACAAAGACAATGGTCAGAAATACCAGACTAAAACACAATACAAATTATTTGGTTCCAGGGGATCCAATCAAATGAAACAGGGTTAAATTAAGCAGTGATTGGATTAAGCAGAAGTTGCTCTATGAAGTCAGAAATGCATCGGTACTTTGAGCCATTCACTGTGTTTGTATGTTGCCATTTCGAGCTCTTCCTAGAGCTCTCAATAAATTTTAAACAAAACAAAGCTGTTTTTCCTTGGTATCACAAGCATAATGTGGAAATAATAATAAATTATTACTATATTTGACAGTATCTGGGTCTCTGCCAGAGTAAGCATCCTTTAAAAAAAAAAATACACTCTCATACATATCTCTTCCCCCATCAGTCTGCACCTGGAGGAGTTTACAGTCTATGTGCATGACACAGAGATCAAAAGGTGACAGAATAGCAGGATACAATCAAAAAGACAGAAAAACCCATTTAATTCTAGCATGTTAGCAAAGCACAAAGATGAAAAAGCTACTGTTCAACGAGGAGCATTAATGAAAGTTGCCAGTGATCCAGCTGGAAATGTCGTTCTTACCTGAAAATCAAAGTAAATACAAGTATCACAGGAAAAGTACTTCCACTTGCTGTGTACTGACCTAAACCTTGCCCTGGCAACAAGGTCCTACAGCACTGAACAGACATGTACCTTCAAATATTGAGCTCGCACTGGTTCAGCTGGACCATTACTAACCAGATGCAAAGGGACTTTGCGTCCAAAACTAGGCAAAAGGAAGGCTGGCAACAGCAGAAGCCAGCTCATTTGGATGTAAATAGGAAAACCTGAGAGTTAGAGAGTGAAACCAAACTCAATTCCTGCCCTTTTCCCTTTTTTTTTTCCACCAAGGAAATAATTTAAACATTGATGGATGTGGAACAGTACTCTCTAAGGACTTTTAATAAAGCTGATTTAGGGTGCTGGCCCTGCTTGCAGATCCTGGCCCCACATGTTACAGTAGGATGAGGAAGAATGCTGGCCTTCTGACATGTCCCTTACATGGCAGTGGTCCTCAGTAACACAGATCAGAGGAAAGCTACACAGCCACCAATAACGCTGCACACATTAGGAGCTAAAGTAGAAGATGTGCCTGTAATCCAAAAAAAGGCCAAAGCACATGTAAATAGGGCAGATCCAAATACACGGTCCCACTCTTGTGTCTCTTCTGGAAGTATTCATGAGTTGTATGGAAAGGCATGCTCCTGATCACTTGGTTACAGTATTGCTTCAATTCCCAGGAATATATTGCCTAGTAACTGTAAGCAGACATCACATCCGTCCTGTCACCTTATGGGATTTACTCACTTGTCATCACCTTAGCACTTTTAATTCATGCTGGGAACAAACCAAGCTAAATATTTTGGCATGCGATAGCTGACCTCTGTAGTGTGGGTTGGTCTTTCTCTTGACTGAGACCACTGGAGACATCAGACTAAATTCTGATGATCATCAAGCTTGCCGCAAGATCTGGCTTGTATGGCTAACACAGCAAATGTATTGTGAAGCACTGTCTCTTCCCAATGAAAAGACATCTGGCATTATAATTAAGAATTCATTAATTTTTTCTCTTCTGTCCCCTTAAAGAGTATTTTATTCATGTGTGCAGGGCTTTTTCACACTCTTCCTTGACATGACTTTTTTTTTCAGTCTCATTGCAATTTTTTCATGAGTATTCTCAGTTTCATTTTCTTACTTCATTTTCCACGTGTCTCTATCTCTCTCTCCTCACCCTTTCTATCATGCTTCCTCCTAAGTGAAAGGAGAACCCTATTATACTCCTGTTAGAACTGAACTTTCAAATCCATCATGTGCTAGTGGGCTCAAAATTAGGCAAATAAATTCCCTCAACCCTACAAATTAAATTGAGTCTTTCCATATGTTCTTTTAAGAGCACAAAGATGTCAAGTATTCACCCAGCTGTCACAAGATATGATGAGCAGGCATTTTGTATTAATTTTCTAAATCGTTTGTCGGATTTAACAGAAATGCTAATGGATCAAAAAGTAAATTCTAATCTATTCTAAATATCTGGTGATTATTTGTATTACAGTAGGACTTAGAATTTTCAGCTGAAGATGAAGGCACAATCTCAATGCATTCTGCACACACAGACAAATACCATTTGGATGATGTGTAGGCATTATTTTTTACATTCTACAAATTTTATTTCATTATTTTAACTAACACTCTCTTCATAGGTATACTCAACTTCACTTAAGAATAAAAGTACCATCAGCTTGCAAGCATCATTACCTAATGCATCTGCTGTTGAAATCCAGGTCTTACTAAAGACAGCAACTGTCTCCTGTCTGTATATATTTAAGGAAGAAAGCTGTCATGAATGTGAGAAACTGGTTATAATATTTGGCTTTCGCAAGGGGAATTACTGGGACCGTGGGGCTCGATCGTTGAGCTGATGGTCCGTATTGTGTGGGGTACTGGGAGAGAAAGGGGAGGTGCCAACAGGTCTAAAGACTGGCCAGGTCAAAAGTGCAGGTTTCGTCTATCCTGATGGAGAGGGGTGGGAGCGTGCTGGGGAATATATAAGTTTTAATATATTAATATGTATGTTTGCCGTCTATATAAGTTCACCTCGTGTTGTTGGGGTGAGCCTCTAGCAAACTCGCTATGCGCCCAGAGCTGTGTTGCCTTTATTTTATAATAAACTGGTTATAAATTTTCAGCAGTGAGTTCGTTTCTCACAATTTGGTGACCCGTACGTGATTACCCTGTCTGCAACGGCTTTTGGGACCCTTCAGAAGGGGGGGCGCCCCCGCCGATTTCGGCGGCCCAGAAGGAGGACCCTGAAAGCCTCTCAGAACACGGGCAGATGATCCATCCGATATTATAAGATAAAGGCAAGGGAAGGAGCTCCCAGAACTAGCCTGTAATTCTAGTGCACAAAGACCTGGGCAAGAAAAGGACTGTAAGTATTGTCCGGTTGGGCGGGTATTGAGGTCAGTGAGAGCGTGTGCGTGCGTGAGACGTGGACTGGACAGTCCGGATCCACGAAGTGATTGTGGAGTCCTTATAACTGCGTTTCCAAGCTCTCGTGAGGGACTTGGCCAGTGAAGGGACAAAGCGGTTGGTGATGGAAAGCGTGGACCTCGGGAAATGGAGCAAGGGTCAGGTGTAGACCAGCCCCGGGAAAGATGGGAGCAACAAGGGTACCCAGGGATATACCCCCGGACAGTCCTCTGGGGTTGCGTGTTGGAGGCACAATATGCAGGATAAGGATAAGGCAAAAAGGCTTAGTTGGATCGGCTCCGGGCGGGCCTGGAGCCGGGGCCATTAGGGTAGGGGATGGGCGTAGAGCAGCCGGAGCTGCAAGTCAGTGTATGCACCAGCACCTGCGGTAGTGCGGCGGGCAGAGCAGGAGCTGTTGCGGGGAGAGCTGTAGTGGCTGAGCCGTGCCCACCAGGGACTGGTAAAGGATCATCCAACCTGAACCTCACCTGGTGCAGCCTGAGACTGTGTCCTCTTGTTCTGGTACTGGGTGCCTGGGAGAAGAGACCATCATCAGCCTGTCTACAACCTCCCTTCAGGTAGTTGTAGAGAGTGATAAGGTCACCCCTGAGTCTCCTCTTCTCCAGGCTGAGCAACCCCAGCTCCCACTTTACCCATCCTCAATGACATCAAGTCCCAGGATCTTTTACACACAGAATGAAATCCTTGGTATTTTCTTGCAATGCAGATTCGATGTCACACAATGTCAGATGTTTCAAAAGGTGGGTTTGTCTCGCTAGTTCCAGAGCCTTCAGACCGAGGTGTTCCTGAAGTGGTCCTTTTACTCATGAAGCATGTGTCCACCCTTGTTTTGCAGTACGGACAGCTGGATCTGTTGTTAATAAAACCAAGAAAAGATCCTTCCCGGAGGGAAATTAGTGACTCTCCTTTCCCAGTTGTTATTAAGACTTTATCCCCAGCTTCAATCCCATATACATCAGGAATCCCAAAGGTGGGATCTGAGACCAGAACAAAACAAAAAGCTGCTTTCTGGGCCTCCTCTACTAATAAAGGCCGCTGATAAGCAAATTGGCCCTCGCCTACTTACAGAATCTAGTAACTTGGAACAATGCCCTACAGGATTTTTACTTCCAGTCCAGTCCTGGGTCAACACCCCATATAGATGTACACAAAGATCAAATGATTTGTCCATGTCAGGCAAATTTAAAACAGAGCATCAATCAACATTCTTTTTATTTATCCAATCACTCATCATCTTCTGGACTCCATTTAATATTACTATTGAGGGCTAATTTATCATACAAGACTTTTACCTCTTTATTTTTTCTCTATCCATAATCACCAGTACCCTTACAGCAGTTACCAACATTCTAGCTTTTGCCTTGTTTCTCTTCATCCCTCCTTACAAACATCTTCTGAGCTTCACGTAGTAATTCCTCTAAACCTCTGTCTTGCCAATCCTCAATCTTTTCCAATTTCTAGTATCTGCCCATGGTTTTGTTATAAAGGATTCACGGAGGCCAATTCAGAGTTGATTTGGTTTAATACAAATTAAGTAAGGCAGTGAACAATAAAGCAAAACCAGCGCTGGGCGACAGGGAGTCTCCGCTCCACCAACTGCCGCATCTTCCTGACAGTTCGTTGATCTTTTATGTGGTAGCTGTTCCGCGTCAGTGTCCTTCCACATTCCGAGGTACGCATCCCCAAGTTGTTGTTAGGGGGGTCATCCTCCATCCCTCGGTAGTTGATGAGGCTGAAGCAAGCAATCATTTATCACCAGTCTTCCTCTATGTCCTATCCTTCACCTCTCGCCATACATCACCAATCCTCCTTAGTCAACCTTTCCTTCACCTCTCGTCATACATCACCACATATGGACAGTTTCTGACTCCAGCTAACATCTTCAAGGTTACCCGATATCTTTATGTTCCTTTGTGCAAGCTCTTTAGCTAGCTTAATTACAATACTGTGATTCAACATTTGATAACATAGTAAATTCCTGCATACAATAAGCCTATAACAAACATTTCCTTCTACCCTTTTTAACAATTCCCCCCTTCTTCTTGTTACTTTTAAATGTTTGTTCTTCAATTTAATCATATACCTTCCTCGTGATACATTTGACAATCTTGTCTTTCATTTTGTGACATGGTTATAAGCAACAGCTTTGTGGTTTCAAACCTCTTTTCTACAAATTGTATGAGTCTCCTATTATACATGGTCCTAACATTAATCCTAAAAATATTAAAATTATCGGGCCAGCCACAGCAGATAACAGAGTAGTTAACCAAGGTGATACATTAAACCATTTTTCATACCATATGCCCCCTGACTCCCTCTCCCTTTTACGTTGTTCTAATCTTTTTCGTAACTCAGCCATGGAATCCCTCACTATCCCCGTGTAATCTAAGAAAGAACAACACTCTTCTTGTAGGGCTACACATAATCCTCCTTTTTCCAATAATAATAAATCCAAACCCCTTCTATTTTGCAAGGCTACCTCTGATAACGACTTAACTGAGGCAGCTAAATTATCAATTGATTGTTCAATTCTACTTAAGTCCTCATTTACTGCCTTTTGCAAGGTTTGTACTTCCTTATTTTTGACTAGTGATGCTATTCCTGTCCCAGCACCTACCCTCCGACAGCTAATAGCATGGCTATAGTTATCGCTGTAACTGGCTCCCGTTTAGATCGAGTCCAATCGTGTTCATATTGATGTATCACATCCTCCATTGGATGATATATTAATCGAGGGATTATCGTCACCTGGACACAAAACTCAGAAACATTAAAAACTTTTAAGGATAGACATGGTGTCAGACCAATATCTGAACACAACCATTTGGTACCCGGAGTCAGAATTATCCACTGAATTGTTTCACTTTGCCCTTTGTGTATCCTTTGTGGAGATATTGTACTATTACAGAGTTTATTATAATGCTTTGGAACAGTCCCAATACATTTTCCAGAACCGAAACATATTGCATAGTAATTCCTTGAGTGATGTTTTGATGCCATGGGCACTCAAGTGGATTAGTCCCGCTTACCCACTTCACCTTCCCCAATTGTGCAATAGCTTCATAATAAGGAGGTCTTATATTATAACATAGCCAACATTCAGTGGTTAAATTAGGATGGGTCTTATTCAAAGTAATATAAGCTGCATACATAATATTTAACAACGGGTCGCTCATTTCAGATGGATCGCTTCCTTGATCTTCCTCTGATATTTCAGGATAAACATTAGTTCGGGCTATCTCCATACTGCCAACTAAATCAGGAGTGGCAGAAAATGTTGAGCTAAAGATAGATAGCATTGGTCTAGGGGAACTCAGCAACGGTACCTCTTGTTTCACACTCTGCAAGGTTAATACCTTATTAGGGCCAATTGCTACAGGAGGATCATATGGCATGTACTTGCGCCGTATTTGAAAAGTGCTACCCCTATCAGTGCCTTGCTCCCAATACCTTATTCCCCAGGTACGCCCAGTTTCCCAAGAAGGATCCCGGGGTTCTTTATTTTGATCTCTATTCGGTGACATTTTCCAGGTCCACATTTATCTATTGGTTGTCCTACTTGGTTATGCTTGAGTGCCTTACAACCCGGAGGTCCCAATCTCACATCAATATAAGGATCACCTCTTGTTTTCCAACTTGACGCTATTGTTTCACACCCCCAATATGCACAATAATAATGCCCAGGCGAGTGACAATAACCTTTCCCTGGGTTTGAAGCTGGACACATATAAAAGCTTTACAACGTGCTTCTGACCTTATTCTCTTTTCACACTCAGGGCTATTCGGGTTACACCAATAATAAAAGGGATTTAAGGAAAATAGTTCAACAGAAAAATTCCAATTATTCCCTACTCCTGCATATTTAGCTACTACCTTTGATTCTTCTACATTAATCAATTCCCAAATTAATGGCCGGTGTGGATTATAGTTTTCAGACGCCCAGACCACTAGCGGTTGTTTGAGAAAACAACATATTATAAGCCACCATGTCAATTGGTGCCACCGAACACTCCTTACAAGGTCCCCTCTGCCTTGCTCGTCAACTTGGTTGCAGCAAGCTACGAGATGCATTTTTCTTCTTGGCAGCAGGTTTCCCATTACAGGCAGTGTTCAATAGGACTCATACAGTGGTTTGTTTTCAGTCGTTACAGATCCCTTTTCCACACTTTAAGATTTTCCACAGCCAATAAATGATTGATGACCCAATAATTGCTACGATAAATCCTATAATACACTGTACAACAAAGGGCAATTGTTCAAACCAAACCCAGTTCATGTAGAAAAGTCCAATTCTTGCTTCAACAGGCCCGTTTTCCCGTCACCTGGGGAACAAAACATCAATGTTTTAAACCATTAGAAAATCTTTTACACAACACATCCCAATCTTCATCCAAAACCTGCAGCGTGTGAGGCAAGGGTACCGTTGGACCACAGACGGATTGTAAAATTATTGTGTCATGATCTATTATTGCAAGCCTCACGGCTAGATTCAACCTCCAGTATAATAATCTAAGTTCAAGATCTTCTTGATTTTCTACTAACTCTCTTGCTTTTTGATAATCTGGTTCCCCAGTCTCATTGGACAAAGCCTCATGATATCCTGGCACATCTAATCCTTCTGAACACGCTCTACATTTATGTCCTAAAACAAAATGATGTTGATACACCCAACAAATATCTCGACATCCCCACAAAAGATCTTCACCCATGCCAGGTGAAGATGCGATCCACAACATAGACAAGGGGATCTCTACTTGGATAATTTACAAAATTTCTACGGATCCATGGGATAATAAGGTCAAGATCCTCCTCCTGAGTCACTGTGAATCTCACTCCAAACACTTCATCCATGTTATCCAGTAGTGGAGCAATTTTTCGCTGCAACCGCCAAATTCGTCTCAGCAAATAGCTGTTTTCATCGTCTTGGGAAGGCTTCAAAGGGCTTTCTTCTCCTGCCGCGCCAATTTGAGTTTCAAATCCCCCTCGGGGCTGACGACTTTCCATTCTTTATGGGTTACAGGTCCTTTAATTCTGCTCGCATGCGTCCATCCTTTTTCTGCAGTCCTGATGGAAGTATTTGTAGTGAGGAGGACCAAATAGGGACCTTCCCAGTGAGGTTGCAAAGTAGACTCTTTCCAAGATCGTATCAGAACCCAATCACCAGGCTTTATACGATGTAACACAATATTTAAAGGGGGTCTCTGGGTTAATTGCCCTTTTTCCCAAAGTTTTTGCCTAAATTTCATTACTGCAGTGATATAGGTGTTAAGATATGTATCTATCACTTTAGGATGGTCACTTGGAGTCCCCACATCATAAGGCATCCCATATAACATCTCAAAAGGGGAAATTCCTATGTCTGTCCTAGGTTGGGTTCTGATATTTAAAAGGGCTAATGGTAAACACTTTACCCATGACATTTTTGTTTCTAAAGTTAATTTGGCTAGCTGCTTCTTTAGCTCCCCATTCATACGCTCAACTCGTCCTGAACTCTGTGGGTGCCATGGGGTATGGTTTTCCCACCTAACTCCCAATGCTTCTATCAAATTCTTAATCACCTTTGAAGTAAAATGTGGCCCTTGGTCTGAATCAATAATCTCAGTTACTCCGTATCGAGGATAATATTTTCTAATAGGACCTTTGCTACTGCCTGTGCAGTAGCTCTAGAGGTAGGAAAAGCTTCCACATAATGTGTGAGATGATCTACTATAACTAATACATATTTATACCTTCCTACTCTCGGAAATTCTGTAAAGTCAACTTGTATATTCGAAAAGGGTCTGACAGCCGTGGGTCGCCCTCCCAAAGGTAGTTTCCTCATAGATGCCTTATTAATTTTGAGACACGTTAAGCATCCTTGTGTGACTTGCTTTGCCAGATCATGTAGCCCAATTGACATGAACCTTGTGCTGAATTGGTCTACTAGTCCCTGGGTTCCCCAATGTGTTTGATTGTGTATTGTAGTTAGAATTTGGAGGGCTAATGATTTTGGCAGTACCTTTCTACCATCAGGTAAATACCATTCGTTATCTTTCTTTTGAACGCCCAGTTCCGTCAACTTCTTTTCCTCTCGTGGGGTAAATACCAAAAGCGGAGCTGACCTTTGAAGGAGAACTGACCTCTCCTGGGACAGGTCTTTTTGTTTATTTACTAATAGGTATTTACTAACAGTCTCTATTGCTGCTCGCTTCGCTTCCAAATCTGCCCGATTATTCCCTCGGGTGTGGAGGTCCATTCCCTTTGGTGTCCTTTAAGATGTACTACAGCTAATTTTTGAGGTTCTCTAAGGGCATCCAACACTTGAACAATTAACTCTTGATGTATCAGGTCCTTCCCTTGGGAATTTATGAGACCTCTCTCTTCCCATATTTTCCCAAAGGTGTGTACTACTCCATAACTGTATCTCGAATCTGTATATATTGTTCCTACCTTCCCTTTTAGTCGTTTCAGAGCTTGTAACAATGCATAGAGTTCACATGCCTGTGCAGACCATGTGGGGCTCAAGGGTCCTGACTCCACCGTTTCTAATGTTTTCCCATCCACTACTGCGTATCCTGACTTCCTTTTGCCATCTATAACTCGGGATGACCCGTCCACAAAAAGTTTCTCCCCTTCATCTAATTCTTCCTCCTCTAAATCGGGGCGTATCTTGGTTTGTGTTTCGATTGTTGCAAGACAATCATGTGCAAATCCCTCTTCGTTTGGTTGACCGTACAAAAACTCCACTAAGTTTTGTAAATTAGTAGTTTCCAGAGACAAATTGGGAGATTCTAATAAAACACTTTCATATTTTAATAGTCTAGGGTCCGAGATCCATTTATCAGCTTTTTGTTGTAACACATTCCGAATATTGTGTGGCGAAAATACCTTAATGTTGCTGTTAAAAGTTATCTTACGCGCTTCTCCAACTAGCTGGGCGCACCCTACCACTGCTTGTAAGCAAGTAGGCCATCCTCTACTTACAGGGTCCAAAAGTTTAGAAAAATATCCTATCGGTTTCTTTTTCCCAGCCCATTCTTGGGTCAAAACACCATATGCGGTACCATCCTCAATATTTACAAAGAGAATAAATTGTCTCTTTAAATCTGGTAAGCTCAAAACTGGGGCATTAACTAAATCCTCCCGTAAAATCTGCCATTTCCTCTCATCCTCCTCATTCCATGTCACCACCCCATCCAGGGTGAGCTTCTGGTATAAGAATTTCACCTTATTACTATAATTTTCAATCCATTGTCTACAGTATCCTACCAATCCTAAAATTTGTCTTATTTGTCTCTTGTTCTTGGGAGGTGGTAATGCCAATATCCCATTTACACGTTCGGGATCTATCTTTTTTTCTCCTTTATTAATATAATGGCCTAAATACTTCACTTCTTCTTCCACAAACTGTAATTTCCTTTTTGAGACTTTCAGGCCTTTTAGACCTAAGAAATTTAGAAGTTTGATGCTTTCTGTTCTAACTTCTTCTTCATTCTCTCCAGCAATTAATAAATCATCTACATACTGCAAAAGAGTAATCCCAGAGGCTGGCTCATATTCCTGTAGTATTTGTTCTAAAGCTTGTCCAAACAAGTTAGGAGATTCTGTGAACCCTTGGGGTAAAACTGTCCACCTCAGCTGCTGTCTTCTTCCAGTATCCGGGTCCTCCCATTCAAAGGCAAAATAGTCCCTACAGGATTCATCTAACGGACAGGCCCAAAATGCATCTTTCAAATCAATCACACTATACCATAAATTTTCGGGGCCCAATTTACTTAATAAAGTATAGGGATTAGTTACTACAGGAAAGCGGGGTATTGTCCGTTTATTTATTGCTCTTAAATCATGTACCAATCGATAAGTCCCATCTGCCTTTTTACCGACAATATTGGGGTATTAAAAGTTGACATACAGGGTTCTAAAAGTCCCTGCTTAATTAATCTATCTATTTCAGGTTTTAATCCTCTCCGCCCTTCGAGTGAAATGGGGTATTGTTTAATTGTGATTGGTCTCTCAGGATTTTGAATTGTAACAGTAAATGGTGCTATCTGTAAACGTCCAACACTATCAGGGGTATACCAAACCTCGGGGTTTATTTTCTCTTCGTCCTCAACTCGCAGTGGACAGAGTTTAATTTGAATAGCTTTATTTTTACTTCTAAAGAAATTCCTAATTCTATAATCAAGTCTCGGCCCAATAAATTAAATTCTGCTTCCGGCACTACCAGAAGGTCCCCTAAACTTATTTTTGATTCTGTTTCTATTTCCACATTCTTTACTATTCCTACTTTAAAGGGTTCACCTTTTGCCCCTACCACCGTTGTGGTATCTGAAGATAATTTACATCCTTTGGGCAAACGCTGGATAGTAGATCTTTCAGCGCCTGAATCTACCAAAAACTGGAAATTTTCCTGTAGGGGACCTATTTTTAGAGTTATCAAGGGCTCATGATGTTTCCGGGTCCCTAATAGATAAAGCCCCTGACCCCCCTAATCCTCCTTGAACATTTTCTCATCCTGAATCCTTTTTCTGCAGTTCCGCTTCAAATGTCCCTTTTTCCCACAATAAAAACAAGTTCTTTCTTCTTTTCTGTCTGCCGTATTCACCTTTTGGTTGTCCAAGAGTCGGGGTGGAGGTTTATTTTCCTTTTTCCTATTCCCTGGCTTTCTCTAACTGCCGCCACCATCATTCGAACTTGTTTCTTATGTTTTTCATCATCCCGTCGTACATAAACTTTCTGAGCTTCTCTTAATAATTCGTCTAAACCCCTGTCCTGCCAATTCTCAATCTTTTCCAACTTTTTCCTGATATCTTCCCAAGAATTTGCCACAAATTGTGTTTTGAGTAGCACTTGCCCAGGGGGGGCTTCAGTATCTAAACCCGAATACATCTGCATACTTTTTCGTAACCTCTCGAGCCAATCGTTTGGAGATTCATCTTTCCCTTGCCTTTCGTTAAGGGCCTTGTTTATATTTTGTCCTCGAGGGACTGCATCACGAATCCCTTGGATAATTATGTTTCGTAAGTCCTGCATATGGACTCTGTGATTATTATTCTGGTGGTCCCATTGAGGTCTTTGTAATGGCCATTTTATATCAGCCTGTGGACCTTGTGCGTGTTGGGCATCCCAAGCTCGCATACCGGCTGTCCTTATCATATTCTTTTCTTCTGTTGTAAAAAGAATGCCCAAAATAGCTTGCAATTCGTCCCAAGTATATATACTAGGACCCAGAAATTGATCCACTCGCTCAGCTACTCCGAGCGGATCTTCTAAAAGTTTCCCCATATCCTTCTTAAATTCTCTGACATCACTAGAGCTAAGTGGTACAGATATAAACCCCATTTGGGGATTTGGTCCCCCCATAGGAACTTCTCTTAAGGGGAACAGATTCCGCTGGCGCGTCCTATATCTAGTTTGTGGCCCTTGACTAAGCTCTTCTTCCTCGGCACCGTTGGATGTCGAAGCCGTAGGGGCTGTGAGCATCGCATACGGTGGTGGCCCTGTTGGGATTTCATCTTCTCTTTTGGGTTTCATTTTTCTTTGTTCCTCCAAGGTGGAAAGGGAAAAGAGAGATACTCCTGGTCCCCCAGGTCGGGTAACCCATACCGCTGCATATTCACTCTCTTCCGGGCTAAAAGGAGTTTTGCCATTTACCCAAAGATTTAAATGCTGCCTAACCCAATCCTCACTGGACCCATATTTAGGCCACCATATAGCGGGTCCTATCTTCTGATTACCCCATTTATTTATACAATAATCAATCATTTTATCTTTGGACTTATTCCCTGTTCCTGGATAATGTTTCCACATAGTTAACATAAAATGTAAGGGTGAGTCCTTTGGTATATTAGGACATTTAACGGGAACAGGCACCCTACTTTTTCCTGTCCCATCTTCCAGAGTGTTTACACACAATTTCTTATACACTCACTTCCCTTGTTCGTGGCTCACGCTTGGGGTAGCAATGAGAACCGCACTACTTAAGGGTCCACAATCGCTTGGGTTAGTCCGAGCTGCCGGCCCCCTCTCATTCACACACCACACACTCCACTCTGGGAAACCCGACCCGACCGAACGGAACCTTGCGCAAAAAGGCAGATACTTACGTGTCCCGTGTCTTCGTCCGGACTTTTGTGCACAAAATTTATGGGGTCAACCGGTTATTCCTTTGCTTTATTGTTCAAAATTTCGGATCGTCGGTAAGGATTGGTAGAAATGAGAACAGCGAAGCCGCTGGTGACAGCGGGCGCCTCTCCGTTGTTCTTATTCCACTCCTATTCCTTATCCGAGTCACGGCACCAAAATTGTTATAAAGGATTCACGGAGGCCAATTCAGAGTTGATTTGGTTTAATACAAATTAAGTAAGGCAGTGAACAATAAAGCAAAACCAGCGCTGGGCGACAGGGAGTCTCCGCTCCACCAACTGCCGCATCTTCCTGACAGTTCGTTGATCTTTTATGTGGTAGCTGTTCCGCGTCAGTGTCCTTCCACATTCCGAGGTACGCATCCCCAAGTTGTTGTTAGGGGGTCATCCTCCATCCTCGGTAGTTGATGAGGCTGAAGCAAGCAATCATTTATCACCAGTCTTCCTCTATGTCCTATCCTTCACCTCTCGTCATACATCACCAATCCTCCTTAGTCAACCTTTCCTTCACCTCTCACCATACATCACCAATCCTCCTTAGTCAACCTTTCCTTCACCTCTCGTCATACATCACCACATATGGACAGTTTCTGACTCCAGCTAACATCTTCAAGGTTACCCGATATCTTTATGTTCCTTTGTGCAAGCTCTTTAGCTAGCTTAATTACAATACTGTGATTCAACATTTGATAACATAGTAAATTCCTGCATACAATAAGCCTATAACAAACATTTCCTTCTACCCTTTTTAACAGTTTTGCCACAAACTGCATCCTGAGAAGTATCACCCCAGCTGCAGAATTGGGATCTATTCCAGATTAGAACTGCAAACTTCTCTTTAATCTTACCATCTTGATGGTCCCACTGAGGATCTTGATTAGGCCACTTCTGATTTCTTGGTGCCCCCCCCACACACTCTGATTTTACCTCTCCCATATTCTCACGCCAACCTGTCTGCCTTTTCCTTGTCTTTGTCCTTAAATATGGGAACAGAGGTAGGGCGTGAAGCCCTAATCCAAACAGCAGCATATTCAGCTTAAACCATTTTTTATAATATGATCCCTAAGGCGCTCTCTGAGATGGGAATGGGAGGGAGGTCTGATGACTTGCTTTTGTCCCATTCTCCTGATCACTAATCACTGCCCGGGGGTCAAAACCGAGCGGCGGCAGTTGAAGCGCCAGCTCCGAGCCACTAGCCCGCTCCCTGCGAACAACTGACCCCCCCCTCACTGTGCCGATCCCCTGCAAAGTCACACCGCAAAAAAACCTCACCCGCGGCAGCCCAGGTCCCTGCCCTCCTGCGGAAACCTGGAAACACGGAAAAAAACCTTCCTGAAGCAGGTCCCTCAAACCGAGGTCCCCCCCCTAAAAACCGGGACGTCAGACCCGCGAGCGTGACCGCGCCACGGGCCCCCACAGTTCGAGCCCCACTAAGGAACCGACAGCAGGATACGAAAAACTCCTGAACCCGGGTCCCCCTGACTTAGAGAATGACACACAAGAGACTCAGTAAGTTTCTTGTATTATGCTTCTATTCTGGCGCGCCTGACACAGGTAGAATCATTTCCAAAGACCTGTGTGTCTTCAGAGAGTTTTGGGCAAGCTTTTATACAAAAAGTTATCTGTCTATAATGACAGAGGTCCAGATGCTTCCTTATCTATACAAAGCTTATCTATCTAAAATAGCAGATGTATACATATCATGTAGGTGTCCTTTATCTTATACAAAAGATCATCTTGTCCAAGACTAACAGAAGTAAATCACTGAAAAATCCTGCTATTCCTTATCTATCCAAAGGCTGTCTGCCAACCCTCTCCCCCCCCTGCATTCCAGCATTTCAGCTAACAAGCAGAGAATTCTTATCAACTCTGTTATTCTGTTAATGAGACTTTTCTGTTCATCAATTCCCCCCTTTCTTACAGCCAAGAGTATATTCCTATACTATACTTTCTTAAAATAATGTCCTGTTTCCAGCTCATGCCTGAGTTTATAATTTTTATACTTATGGTAGGATTCTACACTACTCTTTCCAGTACACATAATTATCTTAATCAAAACTAGCAGTAATATTATTAATAAAACAATCATTACAATTCCCAGCAACAACTGTTTAAGCCAGCGTATATTGGGCATCCATGAGGTTAACTCTTCCCAGAGGTCTGATAATCCATATGATGTATCATCCTTGCTTACCTCATGTAATACTTTCCCCTGTTCCCATATATTTTGTACATCAGTTTTAATTTGTCCTGATTTATCTACATAGGTGCAACAAGTGGTGTTTATCAGGTACACACCCCTCCCATTTCAGCTGTAATAATATCCAAAGCCAGCCTGTTTTGTAGTGACACACTGCTCGCGGACTTAACTTCCACCTGCAGATTCTGCACTGCATCAGCTGCTGAATTAGCAATGACTTCCATTGTAGCTGATATATTTACTATTGCTTTTTCAAGTTGTGCAACGCCTAATGCAGGGAACAATGCTCGAACAAAACTGTGATATCCAGTATTGTATCTGACAAGGGGATTTGCTGTCCTTCTGTGTCTTCTCCAAAGAGTTCTCCAATATCCTCTAGGCAGGATCTCATGATGGACAGTGATTTGTGGGGTTAAGTAGCCTGCAGTGCAAACTCCTGTCCATTTTGGGGGTAAGCTTTTTCTAGCATGTCCATCCCCACACAACCACCAATATCCATAAGGGAGTAAGCAACTAATTTGACTTAATAGAGCTACACCAGCCCCTACAACATCCAGCCTGCTTTCTTTAGAAGAGGTACAGCCATTTCCCTGAACCCATGGATTGGCACCTGAGACTTCTCCAGGGAAGAGTAATTCCAGCTGCAGCCCAACCCTGTTAAATTTCGCCATCCTACCTTATTTTCACTACTTTCATTACTTTCTACAAAAAGGGTTCGTGAAGGATCTACAATTAATAAGTCAAACTTTGGACCCAAGCTTTCTGAGCTATCTTTCCCATGTTGACAATTGTGGAAGTTACTATCAGATGTAGTCACCCAGTCTGACGGCCCCCATGTCCAATTCATTGAGGCTACCCCAAATAAAGGGGTCCTCATTTGGCCTCGAGGAAGTTCAGTGCATATCCAACAGTTAGAAAGATTAGTTTGCAAAGCCAATTCTTGACTAACATTTAAGTACATATTGCCTTCCCATCCTTCAATAGTATTAACCAACAAACAAATCACAATTATCGATACAGCTTGAGCTTCAGGGGTCCCTGAGACTCGAGTTTCCATTCTCTTGCTGAAGTCTTCTTGACTCTGGTGTGGTGAATCCAAGCAGCTTGTTCCTTGATTTTGATGGCTGTGAAGGACGTCAATAACACCTGATATGGTCCAGTCCACTTGGGCTCCAGAGGGTTTTCTGAAAGAGATCTGACATAGACATAATCTCCAGGTTCCACATCATGGACTGGTCTGTCTAACCCTCTCACATTGGTTCCAAGCACCTGTTTGTTAACAATGCTCAGGTTCTTATAAATTTGCTGAACATACTTGTTCAACATTTCCTCTCTAAATTGCCCTGGTTCAGAAGGGTCCATAGTTCCTACTACATAAGGTCTTCCAAACAGGATTTCAAATGGGCTCAACCCTTCCTTTATTCTTTGCTTAGTTCGAATTCGCAACAGGGCAATTGGTAATGCTTGTGGCCAAGGAAGGTTTACTTCCTGTCCAATTTTTACTATCTGGTCTTTGATTAAATGGTTCATTTTCTCCACTTGCCCACTCGAATGTGGATTGTAGGGGGTGTGGAGTTGCCAATCAATCCCTAAAATTTTGCTCACCTGTTGTACCACCTTAGCCACAAAATGAGGTCCCCTGTCTGAGGAAATAGCAGCAGGTACCCCAAAACGAGGTATTATTTCTTGTAACACTGCCTTAGTAACCTCCCGTGCTTTGTTTGTGCGACAGGGAAATGCTTCTGGCCAACCAGAGAAGGTGTCAGTGAGTACCAACAGGTACCTGTATCCCCCCTTTCTTGGGAGCTCAGTAAAATCAATTTGCCATTGTTGTCCTGGATAATTTCCTCTGCTAACTTGTCCCAGTCTAACTTCTCTTCTTACTTTGGGGTTAGCCTTAAGACACACCTCACATTGCCGGGTTACCTGTTCGACCGTGGTGTATAATTTCCGTGCTATACACTCCTGAACCAATTTTCAATACAGGGCTTCTGTTCCCCAGTGAGTCTTTGCGTGTTCCATCTGAACAAAAGCCCAGAGAAGGTTCGTGGGAATGATTAATCTCCCATCCGGTGTCCTGGCCCAGCCCTTTCCTGTCCTATTCCCCAAAAGGTCTTTAATTAATTTCTGATCCTCTGTGCTATACACAGGTTCTGGCTCTTTTGCTCAATTGACAGTTTACCATCTGGGATCAAAACAAACTCTGACACCTTCCTCCCCTCCCTGGCCACCCTTTTAGCTGTTTCATCTGCCAGTCTGTTGCCTCTTTCTTGACCAGTATTTCCTTTTGGTGTGCTTTGCAGTGCATTATGGCGACTTTGCTTGGCTTCTGCACTGCTTCTAGCAGCCTCAGTATTTCTTCTGCATGTTTAATACCTTTTCCTTGAGATGTCAACAGTCCTCTTTCTTTCCAAATGGCTCCATGGGCATGTACCACCCCAAAGGCATACTTGGAGTCAGTCCATATGTTTGCACTTTTCCCTCGGGAAAGCTCAAGAGCTCTGGTCAGTGCTATTATCTCTGCCTTTTGAGCGGAGGTGTTACTTGGTAGGGCTTCTGCCTCGATTACTTCTTCTCCTGTAGTTACAGCGTACCCAGCTTTTCTTTCTCCCTGGATCACAAAACTGCTTCCATCAGTGTACCAGTTATGGTCTGCCTTTTCTAGGGGTTCTTCCTTCAGGTCAGGTCTGCTGGAATAAGTGGCCTCAATTGTTTCCAAACAATCATGAATAACTTGTTCTCCATCACCACCCTCATCCAGTTGTTTAGAGAGGTATGCCACCGCCCTTCGGTAGGGTCCTAAGGTTTGTGCTAGGACTCCGAGTGCTATTCCTTGGCTTTCATGGGAATACAATAAAAAGGTTTAGTAACATCAGGTAGGCCTAGTGCTGGTGCCCTCATCAATTCCTTCTTTAAGGTACGGAAAGCTTGTTCAGCTTCTCCATTCCATTGCAAGTCCTTATCAGTCTCTTTCAATAATTCATAGAGGGGTTTCACAAGCAGGCGATAATTATAAATCCACAACCGGCACCACCCTGTCATTCCCAAAAAGGTTCGGAGTGCCTTTACTGTGTTTGGAAGTGGAATAGAACAGATGGCCTCCTTTCTTTCAGGGCCCAGCACTCGTTGCCCTGCTGTTAATTCATATCCCAAGTAGGTCACTTGCTGCTGTACTATTTAGGCCTTCTGCGGGGAAACTCGGTACCCATGAAGTCCCAGGAAATTCAGCATACTCACAGTCCAGCTTTCACATTCCGCTCTGGTCTGGGTGGCCAGCAGGATGTCATCTACATACTGTAGCAGAGCTCCATTGCCTTCTGGCCTGTTCCACTTTTCTAATTCTTTTGCGAGCTGATTTCCAAAGACAGTAGGGCTGTTCTTAAATCCTTGGGGCAAGACTGTCCAAGTTAATTGACACTTTCGGTTAGTTTCTGGGTTCTCCCATTCAAAGGCAAACAGTGGCTGGCTCTCAGGGGCCAGGGGTAAACAGAAAAAGGCATCCTTTAGATCCAAGACGGTAAACCATTCTAATTCTGTTCTCAATTGAGTCAAGAGGGTATATGGGTTTGCCACCACAGGGTGGATATCCTTTGTTATTTTATTTATAGCCCTTAGGTCCTGCACTAACCGATACCCTCCAGCTGGTTTCCTTACAGGTAAAATTGGAGTATTGTAAGCTGATTCACACTCTGTTAGCAGCCCATACTTTAAGAATTTTTCTACAATAGGCAAAACTCCTTCCCTATCTTCTTTCCTTAAAGGATATTGTTTTAATCTAACAGGTTGAGCTCCAGGCTTAAGATCTATTATCACAGGTAGGGCATTTTGGCCCTTCCAGGCTGCTCAGTGTCCCAAACCCCAGGATATACTTGATCTTTTATGTTTTCTTTTATTCCGTTTTTCTCTTGTTGAGGGCTCATTAATGCAAGACTTAAAACCTCAATCAACTGTTCCTCCCTTACTCTGAATTCTACCTTCCCCTTACTAAATTTAATTTCAGCTCCCAATGCTTCCAACAAATCCCTCCCCAGCAATGACTTTGGGGCATTTGGCATATATAAAAATTTATGTAAGCCCCAAGTTTTACCATATTTATATTTAAGAGGTTTAAAAAATATGCCTTCTCAGTTTGACCTGTAGCCCTACCACAGAAACATAGCTCTCATCCAGAGGCAGCAGTGCTTGATTTAAGACTGAAAAGGTTGCTCCTGTGTCAACTAGGAATTCCAGTTTATTTTCTTGTTCCCCTAGCTTCATTATAACCAGAGAATCTGCTAGGGTATTTATAGTCTCCTCCGGTCCTCCCTAATCATCCTCTTCTAGTTGTGCCTGTATTCTGTTTTTCTTTTTCCTCTCTGGACATTCTCTTTTCCAGTGTCCCTTCTTTCTGCAAATCGCACACTGATCCTTTTCCAACCGCATTCTATTAGTCCCTTTATTCTCCTTACTTTCCTGCAACGCTGCTACCAACATTCTCTTCTCTTTTCTCCTACTTTCTTCTTCCCTGTTAGAAAATACTCTCCATGCTACATCCAAAAGTGCCTCTAAATCTCTTCCTGCAGGGGTGACAACTTTGCAGCTTCTTTCTGATATCACTAGCAGATTGCCCAATAAATAGGGATACCAGTTGTTGTATACCTACTTCTGATCCGGGGTCAAGAGAGGTGTTTTCCTCATGACTTCCCTCAGCTTATCCAAGAATTCTGAGGGTGATTCACCAGGTCCTTGTCTGACTGAGTATAACACAGACCAGTTAATTGCTTTCGGAATGGCTTTTTCTATTCCCCTGGCTACAAACTCCCGGTATTCCTCCAATCTAGTCCTTTGCAGCGCATTGTTTGTATTCCATTCCGGATTTTGGAGTGGAAATACATCTCCAATGTTTGCCCCCCCTCCCCGGGTTTGAATTCTTTCTGTTGCTAGCTCCAATCCATGTTTTTCAATTAATTGTTTCTCTGTTTCAGTCATTTGTTCTAATAATAACTGGATATCGTCCCAGTCTGGATTGTGCTGCCTAACCATGAATCGAAAATGTGTAGCTGTCCCTGTGGGACCATTACGATAATTTTTAGCCTTTTCTCTCGAACTATCCAAATCATGATTTGTAAAAGGCACCTTAATCCAGACTGGGTCCCCCTCAGGCCCTACTGCTTGTCGCAGGGGGGCTTGAATGAGTACCTGGGAAGCCGGGGCATTTGCTTACTGTCCTCGGGTCCTTCTTGCCACTGGGCTTCCCTGAGCATAGCTCTGGGAACTGACTCCAGTATCACTATCTGAATTGCTGCCACTCCCAAAACCTCCGACATTATTTTCCGAACTCTCTGTCACTACCTCTTGCAATTTTCCTGGAGATTGATAAAATTCAGGCAGGTCTTTTATTTCCTCAAGTTTAAGACACCTCTGCCCTATACTACACGCAGAGCAACACCTTTTCAACTGTGTCTGCCGCTTATTCTTGGCCTTGTTTTCTTTTTCAAGGGCCAAAACCATTGGATCTGAGGGAGCTCTAACACCACAGTCCCTTTGAAACTCCGGATGCTCTCGGAGATAGAAAAACATATCAGCATATATTGTCTCATCCCATTTCTTTTCTCTTCTTAAAAACAACATCAATTGCAGTAAAGTATCATACTCCAGACTCCCATTTACAGGCCATTTCTCTCCACCATCTAATTTATATAATGGCCACCACCGGGTACAAAATTTAATTAGAGTCTTTTGATTTGTTGACCCTCCTGGGGGGCCTCCAATTTCCCCCCAGTGGGCAAGTATACAACCAAGTGGGCTATGTCTTGGGATCTCACTACTTTGTCTCCCTCCCATTTTACACAATACAACACAGTACTTTCTTTTTTACAGCACACAGAACACAAAACAAATACAAATACAAATACAACAATAATGACCGGTCCTTAGCACACAGTTATTGGCCACACACACTCAGTCACACATTCAAAATCTCTAGTATTTTATGTTCTTTAGGGACCCTCGTGGCCCCTCACACACTTAAACGATACTTATAATTCCCTTTGGGACCCCCCTGGTCCCACACTACAAACAATGTTCATGATACATAAACAATGCTTATAGTTACCTTTGGGACCCCCCTGGTCCCAACCCAAGAGCTCTTTTACCTAGGGGTGCAATAAATGCCTCTCTCCCGCGCAGGGCGTCCCCTCGCGACTTACGGAGCTACCCCTTGTATAGAAGCATACCTTCTCTGTGCTGGCAGTCTTGTCTGTCCCTGCAGCGATCTGATGAGCAGCGGAGCTCTCCTCGAGAATTTCTCGGCGGGCCCTGAGAGGTCCGGCTCCTCAGCAGGTCCTGCAGCCAAACAGAGTCGTCCTGCCGCGGTCGCCAAATTGACTTAGAGAATGACACACAAGAGACTCAGTAAGTTTCTTGTATTATGCTTCTATTCTGGCGCACCTGACACAGGTAGAATCATTTCAAAAGACCTGTGCGTCTTCAGAGAGTTTTGGGCAAGCTTTTATACAAAAAGTTATCTGTCTATAATGACAGGGGTCCAGATGCTTCCTTATCTATACAAAGCTTATCTATCTAAAATAGCAGATGTATACATATCATGCAGGTGTCCTTTATCTTATACAAAAGATCATCTTGTCCAAGACTAACAGAAGTAAATCACTGAAAAATCCTGCTATTCCTTATCTATCCAAAGGCTGTCTGCCAACCCCTCTCCCCCTCCCTGCATTCCAGCATTTCAGCTAACAAGCAGAGAATTCTTATCAACTCTGTTATTCTGTTAATGAGACTTTTCTGTTCATCACCCCACCGCCGGAACCCCGGAAACCAGGACGTCAAACCCGCGACCACCGCCGCGACGCAGGCCCCCACGGTTCAAGTCCCCCCAAGGAACTGACCGCAGGATAGGAAAAACTCCTGAACCCGGGTCCCCCACTGCCGGATCCCGGGTCCCCCACTGCCGGAACCCCGGAAACCAGGACGTCAGACCCACGACCGCCACCGCGATGCGGGCCCCCACGGTTCAAGTCCCCTAAGGAACCGACCGCAGGATACCAAAACCCCGAAACCGGGCCCCTCACCACCGGGACGCCGAAAACCGGGACGACCAGTTTCCACAGCCCCCAGACCGTAGAAACAACGCTGCCCCTTCACAGCCCGAAACCAGGGCTGTGAAGACCACCTGACTACCATCCAGAATCCTGGAATCCCCACCCACAGTGAAATTCCGGGACCCCGTAGCCAGGACCCCTCCTTAGCTACCGGGACTTTAAACCTTTCCCCTTTTGCCCCTAAAACTCGCTCTCCACACCCCCTCTAGGAACCTTGTGTTAAAGGGGTTATGTGTTAATTGATAAAGGGGTTAAGGGAAATGTTTGTTATAGTCTTATTGTATGCAGGGACTTGATGTATTGTCAAATGTCAAACCACAGTATTGTGGTCGTGCTAGCGGAACTAAGAGTTTGTGCAAGGGAATACGAGGATGTTGTGGTAATGTATAGCCAGGGTGGGGATGGCAGTTAGCGGAGACTCCCCTGTTGTCCAACGCTATCATCAACCACCAGAAGGCAGGAAATGAGCGGAGACTCCCCTGTTGTCCAGCGCAATCATCATCCACCAGAAGGCAGAAAATGACGCATCTCGAGCTCTACGCGGAAGAGCTACCACATAAAAGACCGATGGACTCCAGGTTGGGCACGGCAGTTGGTGGAGCGGAGACTCCCCTGTCGTCCAGCGCTGCATTTGCTTTATTGTTCATTGCCTTACTTAATTTGCATTAAACCAAATCAACTCTGAATTGGCCTCCGTGAATTCTTTATAACAATTTTGGTGCCGTGACTCGGATAAGGAATAGAGAGTGGGATGAGAACAACGGAGAGGCGCCCCGCTGATACCAGCGGCTCCGCTGTTCATACTCCTACCTCATCCTTACCGACGATCCGAAATTCTGAACAATAAAGCAAAGGAATAACCGGTTGACCCCATAAATTTTGTGCACAAAAGTCCGGACGAAGACGCGGGACGCGTGAGTATCTGCCTCTTTGTACAGGGTTCCGTACGGTCGGGGTCAGTTTTCCCAGAGTGGACTGTGTGGTGTGTGCATGAGAGGGGGCCGGTAGCTCAGACTAACCCAAGCGAGTGTGGACCCTTAAGTAGTGCGGTTCTCATTGCTATCCCAAGCGTGAGCCACGAACAAGGGGAAGCGAGTGGACAAAGGTTGTGTGTGAACACTCTGGAAGATGGGACAGGGTAGTTCCCATTAAGAGAAGTCCCCATGGGGGAACCAAACCCCACTGGAAGATGGGACAGGGTAGTTCCCATTAAGAGAAGTCCCCATGGGGGAACCAAACCCCCAAATGGGATTTATATCGGTACCCCTAGCATATACGCTTGGGACGAATTGCAATCTATTTTAGGCATTCTTTTTACAACAGAAGAGAAAAATATGATAAGAACAGCTGGCATGCGAGCTTGGGACGCCCAGCCTGCACAAGGTCCACAGGCTGATGTAAAATGGCCATTACAAAGACCTCAATGGGACCATCAGAATAATAGCCACCGGGTCCATATGCAGGACTTACGGAATATAATTATTCAAGGGATTTGTGATGCCGTCCCACGGGGACAGAATATTAATAGAGCTTTTAATGAAAGACAAGGAAAAGATGAATCTCCAAATGATTGGCTCGAAAGGCTACGAAAAAGTATGCAAATGTATTCAGGCTTGGATACCGAAGCCCCCCTTGGGCAAGTGTTACTTAAAACACAATTTGTTGCAAAATCTTGGGAAGATATCAGAAAAAAGTTGGAAAAGATTGAGAATTGGCAGGATAGAGGGTTAGATGAATTATTAAGAGAAGCTCAGAAAGTATATGTAAGAAGGGATGATGAAAATCATAAGAAACGAGTTTGGATGATGGTGGCAGCAGTCAGAGAAAGCCAAGGAATAGGAAAAAGAGAAAATAAGCCTCCACCTCGATTATTAGACAACCAAAGGGTGAACATGGAAGGCAAAAGGGAAGAGAGAACTTGTTTTTATTGTGGAAAGAGGGGACACTTGAAGCGAAATTGTAGAAGCAGGATACAGGATGAGAAAATGTTTAAGGGAGATTAGGGGGGTCAGGGGCTCTATTTATTAGGGACCCAAAAACATCGTGAGCCCTTGATAACTTTGAAAATAGGTCCCTTACAGGAGAACTTTCAATTTTTGATAGACTCGGGTGCTGAAAGGTCCACCGTTCAGCGTCTGCCGGGAGGGTATAAATTATCTTCAGATACCACAATGGTGGTAGGTGCAAAAGGTGAACCTTTTAGAGTAAGAATAGTAAAAGATGTGGAAATAGAAAAAGATTCAAAGATAAGCTTAGGAGATTTTTTGGTGGTGCCAGAGGCAGAATTCAATTTATTGGGCGAAGATTTGATTATTGAATTAGGAATTTCTTTAGAAGTAAAAAATAAAGCCATCCAAATTAAGCTTTGTCCTTTACGGACCGAAGATGAAGAGAAAATAAATCCCGAGGTCTGGTATACCCCTGAAAGTGTTGGGCGTTTGCAGATACCACCATTTACCGTCACAATTCAGAATCCAGAAAGGCCGATTGTAATAAAACAATACCCCATTTCACTTGAGGGTCGAAGAGGATTAAAACCTGAAATTGATAGATTAATTAAGCAGGGACTTTTAGAACCTTGTATGTCACCCTTTAACACTCCAATATTGCCAGTAAAAAAAGGCAGATGGGACTTACAGATTGGTGCATGATTTAAGAGCAATAAACAAGAGGACAGTGCCTCGCTTTCCTGTAGTAACTA
Organism: Melanerpes aurifrons; assembly: GCA_011125475.1. NCBI lineage: Eukaryota > Metazoa > Chordata > Aves > Piciformes > Picidae > Melanerpes > Melanerpes aurifrons. Next base: position 578,855 of record WWNC01000123.1, on the reverse strand, counting down.
ACCCATCTACCCTGTTAAGTAAATCGAGCCCCGAAAATTTATGGTATAGTGTGATTGATTTGAAAGATGCATTTTGGGCCTGTCCGTTAGATGAATCCTGTAGGGACTATTTTGCCTTTGAATGGGAGGACCCGGATACTGGAAGAAGACAGCAGCTGAGGTGGACAGTTTTACCCCAAGGGTTTACAGAATCTCCCAATTTATTTGGACAGGCTTTAGAGCAAATATTACAAGAATATCAACCAACCCCTGGGATTACTCTCTTGCAATATGTGGACGATCTATTGGTTGCTGGAGAAAACGAAGAGGAAGTTAGGGCAGAGAGCATTAGACTTTTGAATTTTCTGGGCTTGAAAGGCCTTAAAGTTTCAAGAAAAAAGTTACAATTTGTAGAAGAAGAAGTAAGGTATTTGGGCCATTATATTAGCAAAGGGGAGAAGAGGATAGATCCTGAGCGTGTTAACGGAATACTTGCATTACCAACACCCAGGAACAAGAGACAGATACGCCAAATTTTGGGATTGGTAGGGTACTGTAGACAATGGATAGAGAATTATAGCAATAAGGTGAAGTTCTTGTATCAAAACTTACCTCAGACGGGGTTGTGACATGGAATGAGGAGGATGAGAGAAAATGGCATGCTCTGCAGGAAGATCTAGTTAATGCCCCAGTTCTTAGCCTCCCAGATTTAAAAGACAATTTTTCCTTTTGTTAATATTGAAGATGGTACCGCATATGGGGTTTTAACCCAAGAGTGGGCAGGGAAAAAGAAACCGGTAGGATATTTTTCAAAAATACTAGACCCTGTAAGTAGGGGCTGGCCTACCTGTCTACAAGCAGTAGTAGGATGTGCTCAATTGGTTGGAGAGGCACGGAAAATTACCTTTGGCAGCAACATTAAGGTATTCTCTCCACATAATATCCGAAATGTATTACAACAAAAAGCTGAAAAACATCAGATAAAGCCTGGTGATTGGGTCCTGATACGATCCTGGAAAGAATCCACTCTGCAGCCCCGCTGGGAGGGTCCTTATTTGGTCCTCCTTACTACAAACACATCTGTCAGAACTGCAGAGAAGGGTTGGACGCACGCCAATAGAGTTAAAGGACCCATAGATAACAAAGAATGGAGGGTTATCAGCCCCGAAGGGGATATGAAGCTAAAACTAGCCCGGAGGCCGAGGGAGACTCCTTAAAGATTGACCAAGACGGTGAAAATAGTCCCTTGCAGAGACGAATTCGGAGGCTACAGCGCAAGATCGCCCCACTGCGGTATAACCTAGAACTGGTATTTGGAATAAAAATTACTGTGAGACATAAAGAAGATCTTGAATTCATTATTCCACGGATTCGCAGAAAATTTGTAAACTATCCGAGTAGGAATCCTGCCTGTCTGTGTTGTGGGTCACACTTCCATTTAGCCTGGGTTGAAATAATCTGTGGGGGGTGTGGGGATAATTGTTGGGTGTATCAACATCATTTTGTTTTGGATCACAAATGTAGAACATGTTCATATGAGTTAGACATGCCAAGTTATCATGATGCTCTTTCTGAAGAAACAGGAGAGATGGACTATCAAAGAGCGAAGGAATTAGTAAAAAATCAAGAAGATCTTGAACTTAGGTTATTGTATTGGAGGCTGAATCAAGCTGTAAGACTTGCATTTGCTGATCGTAAGACAAAAATTTTACAATCAATTTGTGGTCCGCAGGTGCCTTTGCATCATGTGTTGCAAGTTTCATCTAAAAACTGGGATGCTATATGTAAAAAGTTTTCAACTAGCCTTAAGATCTGATGTTTCTTTTTAGATAAGAAGACGGATCTGTTTGGATAAAAAGCTGGGTTTTCTACATGAATGAGGTTTGGTTTGAGCAATTACCCCTTGCTGTACAGTGTATCATAGGATTTATTATAGCAATCATTGGCTCATTAATCGTGTATTGGATGTGGAAAATCTTAAAGTGTGGAAAAGGAATTTGTAGTGACTGAAATATCTTGTGGAAAACAGGCCACTATTTAAGAACCCCTTTCTGAACATTTCCTGTAATGGGTAATCCTTTACCAGTCCCTGGTGGGCACGGCTCAGCCACTACAGCTCTCCCCGCAACAGCTCCTGCTCTGCCCGCCGCACTACCGCAGGTGCTGGTGCATACACTGACTTGCAACTCCGGCTGCTCTATGCCCATCCCCTACCCTAATGGCCCCGCCCAGGCCCGCCCGAGCCGATCCAACTAAGCCTTTTGCCTTATCCTTATCCTGCATATTGTGCCTCCAACACGCAACCCCAGAGGACTGTCCGGGGGTATATCCCTGGGTACCCTTGTTGCTCCCATCTTTCCCGGGGCTGGTCTACACCTGACCCTTGCCCCATTTCCCGAGGTCCACGCTTTCCATCACCAACCGCTTTGTCCCTTCACTGGCCAAGTCCCTCACGAGAGCTTGGAAACGCAGTTATAAGGACTCCACAATCACTTCGTGGATCCGGACTGTCCAGTCCACGTCTCACGCACGCACACGCTCTCACTGACCTCAATACCCGCCCAACCGGACAATACTTACAGTCCTTTTCTTGCCCAGGTCTTTGTGCACTAGAATTACAGGCTAGTTCTGGGAGCTCCTTCCCTTGCCTTTATCTTATAATATCGGATGGATCATCTACCCGTGTTCTGAGAGGCTTTCAGGGTCCTCCTTCTGGGCCGCCGAAATCGGCGGGGCGCCCCCTTCTGAAGGGTCCCAAAAGCCGTTGCAGACAGGGTAATCACGTACGGGTCACCAAATTGTGAGAAACGAACTCACTGCTGAAAATTTATAACCAGTTTATTATAAAATAAAGGCAACACAGCTCTGGGCGCATAGCGAGTTTGCTAGAGGCTCACCCCAACAACACGAGGTGAACTTATATAGACGGCAAACATACATATTAATATATTAAAACTTATATATTCCCCAGCACACTCCCACCCCTCTCCATCAGGATAGACGAAACCTGCACTTTTGACCTGGCCAGTCTTTAGACCTGTTGGCACCTCCCCTTTCTCTCCCAATACCCCACACAATACGGACCATCAGCCCAACGATCCAGGCCAACGATCCAGGCCAATGATCGAGCCCCACAGTCTCCAGTAATTCCCCTCGTGAAAGCCAGATACTATAACCAGTTTCTCACAATATCCTGGTGAGTTGTTCTCTGTGTAGTACCCTGTCTAAAAACCTATTAGGCCATCACTTAAAGCAGGAGGGCAGCAGATACTGGCTGTCAGTGATAATCCACCACCCGATTCAATACTGTTGACAAGCTTGCTTCATGGATATTTGTGATTAAATAGCATATTTTCCAAGAATGTATTGTCAGTCTGTGGTGAAGAGGTTATTAAATTTATGAATATGAAATATGAATTATGAAAAATATTATTTTATTAATTATCGAACTATTATTAACCGATTAATCACCAACTTATATACATGTTCTAGTGCACGTTCGTGAAATACATTCCACAACTGGCTTAGTGTTATGATTATAACGTAATTGAACTATCTATAAACCCTTTCTGCATTTATATAACGAAGGGTGCAGTTCCGCCGCTTGGCCACTCGGCGGGACGCGGGCGGCTTCTGGCTATGCACAGCAATATTATAATCTGTCTATGCGTCAGCGCTTACTCTGCTAGACGCGGATACTTTGAACTGAGTGCTAGTGGGTGGAAAGCACGTGGACGATATTCAATCCCCTTCAGACAACAGGGATCGGTCCTGGTCGGGGTCGGTCCGTGGGATCGGCCCTCAGAAGTCGGCTCGCACGGCAGGGCGGGACGACGGTGGCCGGTAGGCGGGCTCAAACGACGGAAGCAGGCGAAGCTACGGGGGTCGGCCCAACCACGGCGGTTCTCGGGGCTGATGCAAACAGCCTCAGGGAGAGAATGCGGCTGCGTTAGGCAGCGGATTCTCTTTAATGAGGTTAAAGGCGCAACAGGACTCTCGTAGTGGTCCCAGGTTCGGTGCAGTATAAGCACGAACAATGCTTTGGTTTTCCCTGGGATCCGCAGGGCTCAGAGCGGCACTCGGCGGCTCCTCTCCCGCTATGGCGGGGCTAGGCATACGTGGACTCGGTATTGATCAAGTCCCTTCTCCCCGGTAACTGGGCAGATCTTACCCTCGGGGGTTGGTCCAGTCCTCCGGTGTCACAATGGGCTCTTCCGATCGGCACGACTGATTGTAGCAATGCTGAGCTCCTCAGGCTCAGCGAAGGTCCTCCCTCTGGGCTTCTTCACTATGCAGACGCTTCCAGTATGCGTGCATGTATAACAGAAGCTAACAACAATAAGCTCAATGGCAAAGGCTGCAGCTCGAGAGTTACTCTCTCGAGCAAGCATAGAGACAAAGTAAATGAGGGGGGCAACGTGTTCACCAACTGGGGTGACACATAGATTCCTCGAGGCTGGGCTTGACCAATGGGCACTCTCATAAGCAACTGGCTTCAGCCTATAGAAAGCGTGAAGCTAGAATTATGCCCATACTTGGTGTCAGCACGAGCGCTGCATGCGCTAGGTGCGTACTGGCCTGGCTAATGCCTTGGCTTTTGTCTTCCTCCTGGAGGAGGGGGAACTTGCCCACATGCTGGGACAAGATTCAGTATCGGGGCATAATGTGCCTTCACCACACAGTCCCATTGTCTTGGCTCAATTTCAACTCCAGTAATTAAATTTCTACCTGTCTAATATTCCCCTGCCACTTTGAGGAGATATGGCAACCCTCTCCTCATTCAGTCTCACATTGCTTCACAGCGTCATGGCCAAACTGCACACACTTTATTAAGTGGACACATCTCTCCCTGTATATATTGTACATAGCAGTTACTACCCAAACAGCTCTGTGATTCTTGAAAAGGTGAAAAGTGCAAGATATTATTATTGTTGTAATTTAAAAGATTGTTTATCTGCCTCTGGAAGCAGTCATCCTGGGACACCTTTTAATTTCCTTCTCTTTCATGAGTAAATTTGTACATTTAAATTAGTTACCAAAGGTTGAGCTAGGTAAGCCTGAGTTTGTATTCTTTTTATTTTACTAATAAAAGTAAAATATCCATAAAATGTGACTGTCTACAGCTTTTCAATATCCAGCTTCAGGGAGTTCAAGCCCTTTCAGATCTATCTGGGAGAGCTAACTCCACCAGCAAACTAAAAATCTGACTCTCTCAGTGGAATAAAACTTTTGTTTACAGCTGAATAGGGCATAAAATGGGAGGTTTTAAACTTGTGACATTTCCATGTCTGGAAAAGCTGTCACACACTCTGCACAGCATCTTACCTCAAGCTGTAAGCCCAGGGGCATTAGTAGCATTAGCCCAACTGTAAGAGTACCAGAGGGATAGAATGGTGTAACTAAAACACTTTCAAAACTTCCCAAAATCTTTCAGAAAACAGAAGTTTCCCTGCTGAGAAGGGCTCTTATTTCCAGCTGTTCATGCTTGCAATCTAGCTTCATAACCATCTCAGTAGCACTCAACTGACCGACACCTGCCTGTCAGAAATCCTGGCTCACATTATTTTGGGAGAGATCTCTGAATGCACAAAGTGAGAGAAAGTGTAGATTAAATTTTTTTAAAGAATTACTCTCATTTTTAAAACTTAGCAACTGTTGGAAGCTGCTGTGAGCCAGAAATTGGTCAAATCAATCCTGTAAACATGGTTTTGTGGGCAATAGAAGATGTGCTAAATACAAGTCATCATTGGCTGCCTTCGCCCACATTCTCTGCCCTCCTCCCACTTCCCAAAGGGACCATTTGGAGTGCTTAAACAATTGCGATTTTAAATAGACACTGTTAAGCATATTTTGTATTAAAATGTAAAAAATGTAAACAAGCTCAGCAAAAAAAAAAAAAAAAAGAAAAGTATGCATATGAGAAAGACTAATACAGTATGAATGCATTAATGTATTCTGGAGCATTTGCATGTGTCAGAGGGAGTTTAAAGGAAGTGAGCAGAAGATGAGAAATTACAAGATGAGACAAAAAGTGACAAAAAAAACCCACTCGTTTGGGAGGAAAAGCAGGCAGGGAAAAGACTTGTCTTGCAGATAAGCGAAGACTCTGTGTACAACATGGAGGGAATTTTTAAACACCAAGCTTTTACTAACATCAGTAAGGTTATTATAACTAACTTCGTAAGACCTAGGGACAGCAGTTAAACGATGTAATACAGGTTCCTAATTTAGGTATCATGCCTGCTTCTCTCCATCGGCTCTGTTAGAAGCTGGAGTCTGGCAGTCCAGGATAACAAGTGGTCTAAATTACTCATTACTCTCTGGAAGGCATAAGCCGTTGTAAACCCTCTGACTATGCCCCTGTGTGCACTGCAGCAGAACCAGAGTGTGAAAGGGAAAAAAAAAAAAAAAAAGTTATGACAAAGAACATCATCCAGCTATATTACAAGCAGAAGACAGACATTCAGGAACTCTATGAAGACAATGATGACCTAAACCAAAGAAAATGGGATACTGGAAGTTAAATTATCTGTGCAGAGAACTTAATGTAAAAAGATTCAAAAGAAAATATGGTCTATGTAGTTGCAGTCTGGTTCATTTAAAGGGAAAAAAGCCAACCCCTCTCCCCCAAACTTAGAGTGAACTAAGGGGAGTACACAGGAAGGAGAGATATTTTTTTTGTTGTTTTGGAATACCTAGTTCCAAATTTAATCTTAAACGACTCTGACATTTGTCCTCATGGATAATTCAGAATACAGATTTAGGGCAGACAAAGTATCCATAAAAATAATAAAGTAGGAGCTGCTTGCAAGGGCTGTATCAGTAAAAATTGCCCTTGGGTAAAAAATAGTTCCTACTGCTTTGTGACCTGCCCAGCTTCAGGCGATGTACCAAGATCCCAGGAACTATTTATTTATTTATTTATTTATTTTCCCTCCTGTGCAATCATTTGTGGCTCTCATCCAGTCTCTGATTATGCTAACTGTATTTAACAGAATTTGTATGTATTCTCCTTTGCTCTCATCTCATCTGTATATACACAAGACACATTTTTAAATTTAACTCTTCAAAAATAAGTAAAAAATACAACCTCCCCTTCAAGGTTAGGTAAAAGTCAACCTTATTACCAGTTCTAAACAACAAATGTACAGCATTTGTTACTAGCAAAACAAATAACCCTTTCTATATTAACACAGTGCAACAAAGCTTTTAGTTAGTGTGAGAGGAATGCCATAATGAAGGAGTTTGCATAACGCAGTCAGATCATGTGACCTAGACACAATTTTGTTTGCATTAAATTGCATTGTGATACTCAAAACAGAGAGACAGTGAGCTGTTGTAAAACCTTTCCCACGGGTTAGCAATAAACCCCAGAACTTAAATTCCTGAATAAATTACTTTTTTCTTTATGTCTTTTTTTTTTCCTTCCTTAAAAGTGTTCTACCAAGTAGTTAGATGTCGAGGGGTTGGAAGGGTAAGGCCAAAAAGCCTCCTCCCTCCCCCCTGTAGAGTAAAGGGAAAGAAAGTTGAAAAGGGAAAGGAAAAAAAAAATCACAGCTGAATTAGCAAAGCAATGGGTGCTGTATATTTACAAAGCAATATAGGATATGCAGGGGAATTTACAGAATTTACAATATTTACAATATATACAAAAATATACAACAAAGTATCACAGAAATGAGAGTTCCTCCCTCTGCTGAGGGGGTTCCCCATCTCTGCTTCCCCCTTCTCTCCCCCTTTCCCCAGAGAGGGTTTGAAAAGAGAGGAAAGAGAAAAAAATTAGAAGCAGTTATGTGTTAATTGGAAAGCGGTTAATACAGGTCTTGCAGCTTATCAGTTTCAAGGTCAAGCCTTGGCCGAAAGCCCAGAAACAGCGAGCTGCTGCTGCCGAAGAAGCGGAAGATAGACTGACTGCAAAAGTGCAGGAATTCCCAGGAAACTCTGCTGCACTCCCAGTTCAGAAGGTGCTTCCTCCCAATCTACCAATGAAATTAGTTTAGATCCTTCTTTTTGTTTACAAACATCCGACCACCATATTCCCTTTTTTAAGGGGACAGCCTCAAACGGTCACACTAGACGTCAAAACCCACTTGATTTTGGTGAGACAAAACCAGACCTTAATGGCCTCAATCCAGCTTCCCTGACTGTCTTTGAGGTCCCCAAACACAGTGGTGACTGGGTTATTTCATACTTCATGGAGATTCTCTGAACCTCTAAATTATTGCTTAATTTTACTAAATGGCAGCTAAAGAGAAGTGTAACTGTAAGAGCAAAGGACTTGCTTCCCCTCCTAAATCAAAGTAAGACTGGCTTTTCATTCTTTGTTTAAGTGAATTTTAGTAAAAGCTGCCCAACAGGCAGCCCCATGCACTGCTACTATACTCTTCCACAGCTCATTCATTACTCCTGTCCCTCCCCAGGATGCTCACCTCCCGGGCACCTCACAGGAGGGACCATCCATGCTGAACACCACAGCTGGGAATGCCTCCTAGGGCCATGTTTTGAGCGTATTAAAGTGTCATAATAACACAGGCAGGCACCAAAGGGTTTTCAAAAAGTGCTGAGGCAGAAAAGGCATTTGGTTTCTGCCACAGTCCAGAGAGGTGGAATTAGGTTGGCCAAACTTGCAAACCTGAAAATCCAGAGGCACTTAAAGCTTTTTGAAAGCCAAACCTCAAAGGCCTCAGTCACCTCCAAAAATGAGACACAGAAGCATTTGGAAACACAAGCTGCTATCTGTTTTGGGGACTGTTGGCAGAAATGAAACAGGGGATTCAGGCTGAACACCCATTCTCCCTGATAGATGAAGGGAGAGCAATGGATATCATCTATCTTGACTTCAGTAAGGCTTTTGATACTGTGTCCCATAACATCCTCATAGGTAAACTCAAGAAAAGTGAGTTAGATAAGTGGACCATGAGGTGGATCAGTAACTGGTGCAACAACTCAGTTCCAAAAGTTGAGATCAGTGGGACAGAGTCCAGTTGGTGGTCTGTGACCAGTGGCGTTCCCCAGGGGTCAGTACTGGGTCCAGTTTTGTTCAGTAACTTCATCAATCAATACAGCTTCACCAAGGGCAAATCATGACTGACAGACCAGGTGGCTTTCTTTGACAAGGTCACAACATTAATAGACGAGGACCTGGGCAAAGTCTTTGACACTGTCCCACAACCTCCTGATCTCCAAACTGATATGGGTTTGATGGATGGACCACTTGGTGGATAAAGAACTGGGGTTGATGGCCACACCTGAAGAGTGGCTGTCAATGAGTCCATGTCCAAGTGGAGGCCGGTGACAAGTGGAGTCCCCCAGGGATTAGTACTGGGACCTGTCTTGTTTAACATCTTTGTTGATGACATGGACAGTGGCATTGAGTGCACCCTCAGCAGGTTTGCTGATGACACCAAGCTGTGTGGTGCAGCAGACACGCTGGAAGGAAGGGATGCCATCCAGAGAGACATTGACAGGCTGGAGAGGTGGGCCCATGACAACCTCATGAGGTTCAACAAAACCAAGTGCAATCCCAACCACCGATATAGGCTGGGCAGTGACTGGCTAGAGCTCCTCTCCTATGAGGACAGACTGAGAGAGTTGGGGTTATTCAGTTTGGAGAAGAGAAGGCTCTGAAGAGACCTTATTGTGGCCTTCCACTCTCTGAAGGGGGCCTACAAGGAAGCTGGTGAGGGACTTTTTAGGGTGTTGGGTAGAGATAGGACTGGGAGGAATGTATCTAAGATAGAGGAGGGTAGATTTAGATTAAACATTACAAAGAAGTTCTTCACCATAAGGGTGGTAAGACACTGGGAACAGATTGCCCTAAAGAGGTGGTGGAAGCCCCATCCCTGGATGTTTTTAAAGCCAGGCTGCATGGCTCTGGGCAACCTGATCTAGCAGAGCATCCCTGAGTATGGCAGGGGATTTGGAACTGGATGATCCTTGAGGTCCCTTCCAATCCTGCCAATTCTGTGATTCTGTGACACTGTCCATCTGTGTAAAAGATAGAAAGCCCCTTCTTTATTCAAACAGATCCTGTTTAGATGACTACAGACTCTTTTGAGAGCAAGAGTTTCTTAGCAAAGAGCTGACGAGGAAAAGCAGATCAGACTGCCTAGCTGTATGCCTTTAAAGCTAAACCAGGTTTTGCGTACATTACCTTTCAACTCTTAGACCCACACACTTGTTTTGGTGGTGACATCTGAAGGTGGTGGTAGTCAGCCATTTTCCTGTAGTCATTGCTACTTTTGCTAGAGCTTTCTCCAAATGCATTTTTATTTTTTCCCAGGCATCTGAACTGCCTGTGCAAATTATTTGTGTAAGTATTAGATCTGAAAGCTGTGTCCCCTGACACTTGCAATTTTGGACTCTGATAGGAGCAGTCAGCCCTTGTGAGGTAGGTTCTTTGAGATGTTTGCTGGGAGTGAGAGCATGTCAGTGAAGATGAGAAGATGCTGCCTGCTATGTGAATCTATATGCAGGGGAAGTGGCTCTTCTCTTCAGTGTCTGTTTCTTCACTCTCTATCCTTGTACAATGAAGGCTGGGGAGGGACTTCTCAGGATATCAGGTAGTGATAGGACTAGGGGGAATGGAATGAAGCTGGAGGTGGGGAGATTCAGGCTGGACATGAGGAGGAAGTTCTTCACTGTGAGAGTGGTGAAGCCCTGGAATGGGTTGTCCAGGGAGGTGGTTGAGGCCCCATCCCTGGAGGTGTTTAAGACCAGGCTGGATGAGGCTCTGTCCAGCCTGATCTAGTGTGGGGTGTCCCTGCCCATGGTAAGGGGGTTGGAACTAGATGATCCTTGTGGTCCCTTCCAACCCTGACTGATACTATGATACTACTATGAAGTGACTACAAACCACTTCTCTTGTAAAGATGGCCACAAGTCACTCGTAAGATGTATATTGTTTATTTAGAGATCGGTCTAAAAGTAACTCTATTTAAAACAACAACAACAACAAAACAGAACAAGAAAACAACAACAAAACAAACAAAAAGAAACAAACAAAACCCCAAGAAAGAAAGAAAGAAAGAATGAAAGAAAGAGAAAGAAAGAAAGAAAGAAAGAAAGAAAGAAAGAAAGAAAGAAAGAAAGAAAGAAAGAAAGAAAGAAAGACACAAAAAAAGGAGTCTTCAAAGCTCATGGCATCCCTGACATACTCTTAATACACAAGGAGTTACAAAACATAAATTATCCATAATAATAGAAACACTTCTTTCCACCTCGTGCCTGCTGCTACCTAAATTCTTTTTGATTGTTCAGGCATGGTTGTTATATACATGCAAATTTTAATTAAGGGAAAACTTGGCTGAATACTTGATAAAATTATTTGTTGGATAGTATATTTGAAAAGCAATGCATAATTCTAATAGATTATTCAATGGATATTTGTAGCCTTCTACAGAAGTGTTTAGGTAATGCAAAAAAGGGATTAATTGAATTATTTATTTGATGGACAATGGCATTATTATTCAAATACATTATTCAACTAATCGTATTCAACCAGTACTAATTAAAAGCAGAGAAGCAATTCCTTTCAAGTACAACTCATTCAAATGCCAGTTTTGGCTCCATTAAGAAAATGGACTTTGCAGGGGAATGTCTCAAGCAAGTGTAGATGGTGCAGATACACCTCATGCTAAAGGAGCCATGTCCTACACCACAGTGCCCTTGACCAAATATATCTGTATGACTGTAGTAGGATTTGCACTTCTTAATTAATTGCTTGCCTGCACTGGGGCTGGATTTCACCATTCTCAACCATGGAGGTATTTTAGCACATGAAATATATTAAATGAGTCAATTTAATATGTAACCAGCAGGGTCAATCCAAGCATGCTAGCTGCTCCAACAACACTCTTACTTGGGAAGCTTCCAGATATGAGAAAGAAATACTCTGGCATTTTCTTTGCTACTTGCAAGTGTCTTGTAAACCTTCCACACCATGATGAATGTCTGTCACTACCTTATAAAGGTACAACTGTTTTGTCACCCAATATGGTGATGCACCATGCCTATATCTCATCACACTGCAGGACCAGAAAACATAGTAAGTACTACTTAGACAAACATTTGTGCCATCAGGAATTCACCCAAAAGAGACTATGCAGAACAAGCCAGTGAAATCACCTGTGCTTCAGACACATCAGATTCTTATGCTATATTAGCACAAATATTTTAATATTTTTTTATTTAGCAACAAACAACTAAGAACAAACAGCTTTAAGAGCACAAGGCTTAAGATTGGACAAGATTTGTATCTTAAGTATTAATAATGACCTCCTAGCAGCACACAAGAGTGGAGAAATGCGCAGTATCAGACAGTACCACCCAGTCACCATCCCCACAGATGGGAAAGTCCCTATCTGAAGAAAACCTGCTTCACAATCATGGCAGAGGTACATTTAGCATAGTCTGCATGTGACAAAGAATAAGAATCACAGAATCACCAAGGTTGGAAGAGACCTCAAAGGTCATCAAGTCCAACCTGTCACCACAGACCATCATGCTAGGACTTTATAGACATAATAAACCCGTGCTAAGTTCCTGTCTGATATACTGGAGAAGGCAGCCATAATGGTTATCAAATAAAGACCCTCTTTAGATTTAGTATGCTTTTAAAAATATTTTACTTTTTAACTGAAACAATGTTTCCCCTGTTTTGAGGAGATTTTAAGATAATTTTCAGAAAATAAAAGTTTGAAACGCTAAAAGAAGAATTTGGATCACACTGACTATGTATTAACTGAAACCATTTTGCTAGCTTAATTTACATTACTATTTTGAGCAGTTTCTTTAAATGATTCAAGGCACATTTCCACTCTAATCCTATCAGAGGTGATGGAGATTGGAATCAATATGGCTGACCAATATGATCGAGTATTGTTCCTTTATTGTTCCAGTGTTGCAGGCCTATGGTGCAGGCCTGAGGTGCAGGCCTATGGAGCAGGCCTGTAGTGCAAGTATAGCACAGTAAAGTGTAGAAGAAGAAGAGACAGGAAAGGCAGAAGTGCATAGCAAGGGAACTGCTACAACATATAAACTCGGAGTGCCTTGTTGGTATGGCTTCATTGGTTCCCTATGATGACCACACATCGCACTATTATAGATTATTGGTCCAACTACTAATGACACACAAGGTTTGTTGATGCAGGTGCATGTCCTGTTGTCCCAAGATAACTGTCCATGTTTATAGCTACCAGTGCCTTGTTTTATTTACATGCTGCAGGCACAGCACTGTTTTGCTCCACTGCTAGCTGGCTCTGCATTTATGCTGAGCATGGCCTACCACCATGTCAGGCTCTAGGCCTGCACTGCCAGATTGCTCACACTGCTCGTTGCTGGCATTGCCACATAATCCCTTACTCCCATTTGGAAGGAAACAGATGAATGTGATGAAATGCAATGAAGATGATAAATTCATGCCACTTGAAAAGTGGCAAATGACATTTACTGGTGTCTCAGTTCCCATTTCATGATTGACATAGAACTATAAACAAGAAAATAAGTACTGTTAAAAACCTTTCTATACAGTGGCAAATAGGGTTTTAATGGTGGTTTGCCTGTGCTTATTAACAAGCCATGGCAGTAGCTGCACACTGATCAGTAACCGTGTAAGAGCTCAGCCTACTGTAGAAGTCCTGAGTCTATGTACTTTCAATTTTAGAGCATAACCATCATATGCTCCACAAACCAATGAAATTTCTAATAATACAAACCAATGATGTGTTAAATTGAGACACTTCTAGTTTGAATGCCAAAAACTTCACTATGATTTAAAGGATCTGAGCTTACCTTTCTCTATCAATTTACTGTTAATTTGCTACTATTGGAGCAATTTACAAAAAGGAAAAAAAAAGGTAATATTTTATTTCATTTCTAGTATCAATCCTGTTACTTTCCAATATACACTCAAATGCCATTTATTGTACAAAATACAATATGGTAATTCTAGAGAAGTGAGATGGCATGAGAAGTCTTGTGGGGAGCAGGTAAAAAGAAATCACTTTGCAAAATGCGCATTCTGTATTTAGAAACAGGTGGCAATCCTCACTACTCCCCTTAGAAGAGGCAGAGACATTCACAAAATTTTAGATCATAAACATTTGCCTATTTCAATTGTACCAAGCATCACACATTTTCTTTATTAGTTATTACATGGTTTTGCTACTGTGCCGGTTATGATCATATTTGAACCCTGCAGATAATCTCCATCAAAAATGTGAGAATGTCCTGCAAACGTGGGTTTTTCTAAATGTGCTTTCACCCCAGCTCCTCAAGATGGCACTTAACCATTTATTTATGACTCTGTTTGCGGTTTATACCTGTGGTGGGTTGAGAGAGAAGGCCTAGGTTCCTCTCCCCCACAAAGAGGAAAAATAACGACAGCTAACTCAGCCGGAGAAGCAAAAGGAATGCTATATTTACAAGCAAAAATGAACTGCAGGTTATATATATACACAATATACAGTATTTACAATATATATACAGAAATATACAGCAAAGTAAAAAAAACAAGAATACAGGAACGAAATTCCCTCTTCCGGAGGAGGGTTCCCCCCCTGTGCCCCCTTCTCTCCCCCTACCTCCCTTTTTTCCCAAAAAGGGTTAGAAAGAGACAAAAAGGCAGTTATTAATAAAGCAGAATTCTAGTAGGCCTATTAGTAGGATTAGTTGCTTATCTGTTCAAGGTCGCTCTGGCAAGGAGCCCAGAAGCAGGCAAGCTGGAAGGGAGAAGGAAAGGAGTGAACTGAGAAAAAACTCCAGCTGCTCTAAAACTTAAAGTTGCATTCTACCAATCTACCAATGAAATTCGTTTAGAACATCGATGTTTACAAAACATTCAGCCAGTGTCCCAGCACTGTCCCCTTCTTAAAGGCACAGCCTCAAACAGTCACAACCCCCCATAGAATTTCAAAGTGACTCTGAAATAAGATCATCCATATATATATATATATACACACACACACATATATATATAAAGAAATCCTAACATTCTTTGAAAAAGTAAAGTCCTTATTGCCCACATCTTTTAGTGTATTATAGGTTTTTATTACCGTCTCTAAAGAAAGCTACTGAGGAACATGAGTGTCTTGCTCAGCAGTGATGCCTCTGATGTAAGAAGAGAGGAAACATCCAGCACTTCAACAAAAATACTCTGAGATATTTCTTTGAATGTCTTTTACACTACTTTCATCAAGTACATTTCCCCCCCATTCCAAACAGAAAGCTGACTTACAGAATGTTTTTCTCCTTGAACACAGCCAACCAGTTGCCCTCTACTGTCTTTATCCTACTTCTGGAAAATGAGAAAATTGGACTGGGGTGACTTGGATGTATGTTGTGGGGTCAGCCTGCTGTTCCACTTTGTCTGAAATAGGTTCCAAGAGACATATTCTCTGCTTAAACCATTTTGGGAACCGTTCCTTCATTACAAATTGTGGTTGTCTCTGGGAATGTGGACTCTGAGAACCCAGGCACAAGTGGAAGCTAAGGCTCAGAAGCAGGGAGACGGTGGTGATGTGATACTCCATGATGCCTCTCTGTGATCTGCTTGGAGATGCTGAGCCTTCCTAGAGCTCATCATCCTTCCGACATCATCCAGCCTGACTTGTAACTATATCAGCAAAAACCTGGAGCTTCCACTCCTCATGTTTCTTCAAAGGGATGAGAAAACTTCAGATACAGCATAAGATTATAAATACCTTAAAAGTACCTTTGAATGACCAGTCCTTATTTAACCTGTTTGGTCTGAAAGTTAAAAGAGAAGGCTAATATCATCTCTGTGCTACTGAGATACATGAATTAGATTTGATCTTAATGACTGTAAATAAAAACTACTTTCTTATCAACTTTGCCTTTCTTCACTCCTGCTGTCCTCTCCATCCTCTCTGGATGCTCATTTTACCTTGATAAGCATCACCTTGAGCTCTGCTTGTTCTGTATCTTTAACATCAGTGTCCACTGATTGCCCCACGCTGTCAATATATTTATGGAAAAAATCAGAAGAATAGATGCAAATCTATTTTTTGGACACTGACTACTTTCCCTCCATTCACTGTCTTGCTTTGCCACACACATGAGTTATGACACTCTGCACATAAATCTGGTTTAACACTTGAAGTGCAGACTTCCCTGCACCACAATAGCACTGAACTCAGTTTTCAGCTTCATGGCACCAGTTGGTGACTCCATCTGATTATGCTGTTCATTAGAGTACAAGATGAGATTAAGATCAGTAGCACATTTCACCTATACCAAACATGACTTGGATGACAGTTACTACTGCACTCATCACAAAGCCAAGCACAATTTACACAAGGTAGACCTCATCTGAATAACCACCATCAAACTGCATTTCCTTTGACCCCATGGACATTATGACTATATCTCTAACACTTAACCAAGTATTGCCAACTTTTGCACCATGACTGGGCACTACCTGGGAGACTTTCACTTGAGTCAAGACAAAATTGCACCAAGAATCATTTTAAAACAGCATTACTGGGTGTCACTGACCTAGACTGTCTATTCACTGATAATGCTTGATGGTAGACACGCAGCCTCCACTTATTAAAGGAGTATCACTGCAATGGGTTAGCTTTAGTCTCTATATGCAGTTTTCACCATAGGACTGTTTTTTCTACCACAAATATTCAGTTGCAGTATTACTGGCATTTTCCAAAATGTTAACTCAATATATCAGCTGTTGTTAAATTAAAAAAATGCTCTAAATAATACTTGTGTTTGGAGAAATTCATCTTCGTTTATGGACTCTGAAAAGATGATGTGTAGGCATAGTTGTCTGAAGTTAAAAAAAGTAAAACCTTGAAAAAAACTCATCTATGGATTCTCATTAGAGTCATTAACAAATGAAAAGACTCTAATGCTGGCACATCTGAGTTCAGGGGAGTCACAAAGGAAAGACCTTGTGAGCACAATGCCCATTCTGACTCTCCAGGACAACCACAGTGCTGAAGAAGGTAACAAGAGTTTTATTATAAGCAGCTAAAGACTTATTGCACTGAGCTTGACAGTGTTTTCCTAAGCTGAAACAACAGAAGGTCAGATAGGTTAGACAGTGTGCAACTGAAGACTATTTCAATGCCATTTCCATGACTTCAAGGAAGCTATTTTGCCAAAAGTATTATGAGAATATTTTTATTTCGATAAAATGGCTACTTTGCTGGAATTAATTCTGACAGATGTTTTAGCAATTACAGAATCACTTAACTAATTACCTCAGATACCTTTTGGGCCTTATCTACTATGTGAACACCTCAAACTAAATTATACTGAGTAAACTGCCACGGGACTGTAGAAAATCTTGGCTGTGGGAGAGACAGAGTCAAAGTTAGTGCTTGGCACTTTAAGTCATCAGCATTATAACGATTCAGCTAGAGTACAGATAATTTTGTTGCTGACCTTACATTATTATATAATTAAGGTAATTTATGTAATTACTTGCTAAAAAGACTAATTTTGTTCATCAACATAAAGACTCTCAAAGCACAGTAATATGAGGGAATTAGATTCCAATACACCAGTTTGGGGAGAATAAACCTCCACTGAATAAAGTGAAACAGGAGTAAGCAGTAAAACAGAAGGAGAGTACAAATTCATGAAATCCAATTACTAGTCTCTCTTCTGTCACAGACATACCCTGGAATGCCCCAGTACCATAAACATAGTAGAGGTTTCCTTGTCATATGTAAAATATCCACTGAAAGATTACTAACTGTAAGCTTAATAAGAAGTTAAAAGGCTTTCCCAACTCAGACAAACAAAAAACTATCCTTAGGGATGCCTGGAATTAGTTTCTTGTCTCTTCTGAAGACAATTTTGCCTTTTCCCGTGAAAATAACATTATGCTGGAAGATCCTAACAAATAAACTATTTAATTGAGTACACTAAGTATGAAGCAATCTCAGTTATTTGAAGGCACAAGCTCATCTATTAAAATAACCCTTCTCTTTCCTGCACAATAATGTAATTTTAATCCATAGAGTTTTTCCTCTGGAGACACAACTTATTGTAAATGATCACATTAAACACTGGTGTCTTTTGAAAACATACTGTCACCGTTTGAGGTTATGCCTTTAAGAAAGGGACACTGTGACTGAATGTTTTATAAACAAAGGACAGGTCTAAACTAATTTCATTGGTGGATTGGTAGAGTACTGCCTTAAGTTTTGATTCCAGCAGAGACTTTTCTCAGTATTGCACTTTTTCCCTCCTCCTTTCACAGCTTGCGGCTTCTAGGCTCTCTGCCAGACTGACCTTGGACTGATAAGCGTGAGGCCTGCAAAATCTACTAACATTTTGCTCTAATGTATAACTGCTTTTAATTAACAATTGTCCCTTTTTTCTCTTTCTAACCCTCTCTGGGGAAAAAGAGAAGAGAAGGGGGTACAGGGGGGGAACCCTCCTCCAATTCGGGGGAGGGGAGTTTCATTCCTGTGTTACTTTGCTGTATATTTCTGTGTATATATTGTAAATACTGTAAATTGTGTATATACCCTGCATTTCCTAAACTGCTTGTGAATATATCACATTCCTTTGCTCATCCGGCTGTGGTTAGCTGTGGTTTTTTAACTTTTTTTTCCCTTCACTTACAGGGGGGGAGAAGGCTGAGGCCTTCCCCTCAACCCTCGACAACATATCAAGAATTAAAAGGAAGTCTTTGATGTCAAAAGAGTGTTACATTTGAGAAACTTCAAGAAAAGTTTTTTTGATTCCTTGCAATTCTTTGTTTCTTTTAGAGGTGACAACTGGCTGGTTTATCTGCATTCAGACACTGTAAAACTTCTTCTGTCTTCAAATTTTGTAAAAAAATTAATCCTATATACGGAAAATAATTTCTCCAACCTTGGTTGTGGTTGCTCCTGGTACTATTTTGAATTGGATAATGACATGAACCTTCTTGTATGACAGGAGGATGATTCTATTACAAGCAATCAGTATTTTGTTTGTTTAATAACTAAGGAATTGCACCAGTATATAACTGAAGACTTAATTATTTGGCAGGCCTATGAAACATGTTAATTAAAATTTCAAGCTACAAGAAGCCTACAGAAGTATTTAATAGAAGAAGCAACACTTGATGAGACTATTTTAGTACTTCAAGAAAGTGTGCTATATGAATAATATAAACTTTCAAAGTACTTTATCTATAAAGCCAAGAGACTTTGAAACACACAATTTCTATTTTTAATGCAAGTGAAAAAACTTTTGAGCACTCTTCAGAACATCAAGCTTAAGAATTTACAGGACTGCAATGATACTGTGAAGAATACAATTTTCAAAATAAAACTTTAAAGGCATTACAGAACCTGATGCATTAAGAATGAATACTAGTGTCCAATTCAAAAACACAACTGCGGGCAGACAAACTCACCACTGACCACATGTATGAGAGACAAAGAAAAGGAGGATCCACAAAGAGCCTCTGAAGAATCTGACAGGATTTTGGAAATAAGCTGCTCCCTAGACTAGATGAAGCTGCTGCCTAGATTCAAATGGTGAAGAATTTACAGGATTTGTAAAAGTTTACCTGTTACTGATATTGCTGAGCTAGTTATAACCCTGCAAACTATGTGCAATGCACATGTGCGCATGTTCCCCATAACTAGGGGTGCCCTGCCTCCCGCCAGGGGGAGGAGAGGGATAACAGAGATAATAGAATCTATTGGGATGTGTACATCCAGTGGCCTGGCACTTCACAATTTCGGAAGTACAGGGCCTTGGTTGACACAGGAGCTCAGTGCACCATAATACCATCAAATTATCAGGGATCAGAGTCTATAACTATTCTGGGAGTCACTGGTGGATCTCAAGAGTTAAGTAAGGTAGAGGTTAATATAAGTTTAACTGGTAAACAATGGAGGAAGCATACAGTTGTGACCGGACCTGATGCACCTTGTATTTTGGGAATTGATTTTCTGAGAGAAGGGCGTTTCAAAGACCCTAGAGGTTACAAATGGGCTTTTGGAGTAGCTTCAATAGAAATTGATGGACAAAAATTGAAGCTGTCTGCTAGACCTGAACTTTCTGATGAATCTGCAGTTGTGGGACAACATAAGATACAGGACATTAAATTGCCGGTTGCTTCTCAGACTGTACATCACAGACAATACAGAACCAACCGTGACTCTTTGTTGCCCATTCAGAATCTGATTCGTCAGTTGGAGAGTCAGAAAGTCGTCAGCAAAACTCATTCACCTTTCAACAGTCCAGTGTGGCCTGTGCGAAAGCAGAATGGAGACTGGCGTCTGACGGTAGACTACCGAGCCCTAAATGAAGTGACACCACCTATGAGTGCAGCAGTACCAGACATGATGGAGCTCCAGTATGAGCTGGAATCCAAAGAGGCCAAATGGTATGCTACCATAGACATTGCTAATGCATTTTTCTCTATTCCCATAGCAGAGGAATGCAGGCCTCAGTTTGCTTTCACCTGGAGAGGAATCCAGTACACTTTCAACAGGCTGCCAATGGGCTGGATCCACAGCTCAAGCATCTATCATGCAGTGATCCACGATGCTCTGGAGAAAGGCGGTGCTCCAGAACACATCCAGTTCATCGATGATATCATCGTCTGGGGTAAGACTGCTGAGGAAGTCTTCGAGAAAGGTAACAAAGTCATTGACATTCTTCTGAATGCAGGTTTTGCCATCAAGCGAGACAAGGTGAAAGGACCTACCACAGAGATTCAGTTTCTGGGAGTGCGATGGCAAGATGGACGCCGACACATTCCAGTGGATGTGGTCAATAGAGTCTCTACCATGGCAAGTCCCACAAACAAGCAAGAGACCCTACGTTTCTTGGGGATAGTGGGATTTTGGAGACTGCACATTCCTGGATACAGTCAGATTGTGAAACCTCTGTATGATGTGACTCGAAAGAGAAACCATTTCCACTGGGGACCTGAACAACAAGCAGCCTTTGACCAGATAAAGCAAGAGGTAATTCAAGCAATGGGTCTGGGACCTGTCCGAGATGGTCCAGACATTAAGAACATTTTGTACACGGCTGCAAGTGTACCATGTTCTCGTTCTGGTAAGCAATACGTGCTTACTATGGTAGAGGCAAACACTGGATGGTTGGAAACTTATCCAGTTCCACATGCAACTGCACGCAACACTATTCTCGGTCTGGAGAGACAAATCCTGTGGAGACACGGAACTCCAGAGAGGATTGAGTCAGACAACGGAACTCATTTCAAGAACAACCTTGTAAAGAACTGGGCAAAAGAGCACTGTATTGAGTGGATATTCCACATTCCCTACTATGCACCAGCTTCAGGGAAGATTGAACGTTACAACGGTTTGTTGAAGACCACTCTTAAAGCCATGGGGGGTGGATCTTTGAAAAACTGGGAAAAACATTTAGCACAAGCAACCTGGCTGGCAAATAGTAGAGGTTCAGTGAACCGAGCTGGACCTGCACATTCAGATTTGCTACAGAAAGTAGAAGGTGATAGAGTTCCTGTTGTTAGAGAAAAGAACCTGTTAGGTAAAACTGTTTGGGTATTTTCACCCTCAGGAGAGGATAAACCTGTCCGAGGGGTGGTTTCAGCTGAAGGTCCGGGTCACACTTATTGGGTAATGCAAGAGAATGGTGAAATTCAGTGTATTCCACAAAGAAATTTAACTTTAGCTGAAAGAGGTTAACCTCGAACTGTTGTACAGCTACATCGCGCCCAAAAGAAGAATCAACGAGGAATCTACGGTGCACGAACCCTGAGATCCCTGAGAGCCCTGAGTCAACTAAGAGACCCTGAGATTTCCCTGTTTCCCTTTTCTTCGCTTCGTCATCGAAGAAATAAACTGTTTTCCATTTTTCTCACTTTCTGATTTTCTTGGACTTTTGAATCATCTACATCTGAGCATAGCTGGAATGGACTATGAACTCTATTCACGAACTGTAAATATCATCTTGGATTGGATGGACAGTATAAACAGCCAATGAAAATTGTTTAGAAGGGGTGGACTGTGGCCGGTTGACGTTGCCCCCTTAAGAAAGGGAGTATGGTGGACGGAAGTTGGTAAACGGAAGGAATACTCTAAACTAATTTTCATTGGTCAAGTGGGAGGAAGCACCATCTGAACTGAGACTGAAATGGGCATTTCCAGCACTTCTCGGTCACTCTTGCTTCCGCATCTCCTTCGGTGCAGCAGCTTTCTGCCTGTGCTGGGTTTTCTGCCAAGGCTCCGGCCTTGAAAAACTGATAAGGCCTGTATTAACTGGTCCCAATTAACACAAACTGCTTTTAACTTCTTTCTTTCTTCTTTCTCCCTCTTTTCCGAACTATTCTGGGGAAGGGGGGGAAGAGAGGGGAGAGCGGAGGTGGGGAATCCCCTCGGCCGAGGGGGGTTACTCTCATTTCTGTGCTACTCTGTTGTATATCTTTGTATATATTGTAGATATTGTAAATTTGTAAATATTCCCCTGCAAAATCCTACACTGCTTTGTAAATATATCTCCACTGCTTTGCTAATTCAGCTGGTGAGTTTTTTTTTCCTTTCCCTTCAATTTTTCTTTCCCTTTTACCTTACAAGGGGGAAGGGAAGAGGCTTCTCGGCCTTACCCTTTCACCCACCACAAATTAATACTGAAATGTTGTTGTATCTGGAGTTTCATTAAAAGCCCACTGCACTAAACCTCAAACAGCTAGACAATGTAAGCTGACTAAGGTAAGAGAGAGTCTGTGAGGGATTTAACTTGAATTTAAGATGCTTAATTATCATTAAACTTTCAGTCTCAAATTATTCTTTAAACAAACCAGAGGTTAAATGACATTGAGATTTTAAGTGCTTCATCAGGTAATTGAATTAAAGCTTTCCCCCAGCTACAAACCTTCCTGGGATTTGTCTTCTCAGAAATTTTTCAGTTTTACTAGATCAAAAAAAAAAAAAAAGAAAAAAAAGGGCTCACCTTTCTAAATAGACTTGTCATTAGAACTAGCTGGATAATCTAGAGAATAATTATCTGTGCTCCATTTTAGGTTGTAATACCACGTACCTCCATGGTAAAAGTTGGTATGATTTGCATGGATGGCACAGTTTGCATTTTTCCCAGGGAATCACAGAATTAACGTGGAGTCTTATACCTTACTTTTTGCCATTTTTTTATATACAGAAAGAGGAAAACAGATTTGTGATTAATAGCTTCCATTTCCTTTGTTTGCTTACTTTTGTCAGGTATTTCTCCCAGGCATCATAAGAATCTTTACCATATGACATTAACCGAACCATCGTGTCCCTGAAATTGCATTGCATAAACACACGTAATACACTTTCCTCAGAGGCTTCCTCAAAGACTACATTATTTGGTTACTGACTCTAAAATATTTTCCCCTTCACATCTACCAACACTAAAAAGGATAAGAGAGGGGCTGCATCAAAGCCTAGTGCTACCCTACAATGGGAGAAAACTTCTCATTCTTTAACATAATGGACAAAGACTAAAGGGATCCAGTTGCTGGGAGCTTAGAAGGGTATATTCAAAATGGAAATAAGGTGAAGGGTTTGACATTAGTTAACCACTGGAACATACTATCATGGGAATAGTAGGATTGCCTGTCATGAATCAAACTAAGGATGAAGGGGATTTTCAAGCCATGCTCTTGCTCCATCATAAAGTATGAGATCTGTTCCAGGATCACTGGGTAAATCTCCACAGTCTTTCAGGAGGTAATTACAGGCATCATTTGTGGCGTTAAGTTCTACAAATATACATAGGGAAAATCCTCTCATATGTTGGTCAAAGTCTTTATGAAGAAATAAAATGTGTCAGATAAGAAAAAAAAAGGCTACAAAGATATCCAATGGTAAATGAGAAGCAACAAACTACTAATAAGCAACACAGTACTGACTGGCTTGAAAAGGGTTCATCTCCATTTGTTGTTAATTGGACAAAATAATGGACAAGTTTTGTTCAAGCTAATAAAATATGGTGGAAAGTTGGGATAGGTCTCAGGAGTAAAAAGTCTTAAGAGCTGTATTTTAACAACAGAATACTGAGGGATGAGTTTCTTTTGTGGAAATGGGACTTTTCTTTTCACCTCCAAATAAGTTTTAGCAATCTTAATATCTGTATGAAATAGAGTTTAATTTATTTTCCATAATCTAGAGAAGAAAGCATATACATGGAGGGGAACATAGTAACAAAAGATGAGGAAAAGGCAGAGGTACTTAACACCTTCTTTGCCTCAAATTTTAATAG
Source organism: Melanerpes aurifrons (assembly GCA_011125475.1). Taxonomy (NCBI): domain Eukaryota; kingdom Metazoa; phylum Chordata; class Aves; order Piciformes; family Picidae; genus Melanerpes; species Melanerpes aurifrons. Next base: position 554,654 of record WWNC01000123.1, on the reverse strand, counting down.
CAGGATAGATTGTCTTCTGGATGACTGGCTTCCTGAGCTGACAGATAGAGGCAGGGAGCAGTATAGTTCCCCTGTGATCCGAGAGGGAGTAGTTAGAGATCTCCTCAGCTGCTTGGATCTCCACAGCAAACTCCTGGCCAAGCTGTCAGCCTGTGGCTTGGACAGCAGCACTCTGTGCTGGGTTAGGAAGTGGCTGGAGGGCCAACCCCAGAGAGAGTTAGTGAATGGTGCCACATCCAGCTGGCAGCCAGTCACTAGTGGTGTCCCCCAAGGATCAGTGCTGCGCCACATGCTCTTTAATATCTTTATCGATGATCTGGATGAGGGGATTGAGTCCATCATCAGTAGGTTTACAGATGACACCAAGCTGGGGGTGGGTGTTGATCTGTTAGAGGGTAAGAGAGCTCTGCAGAGGGACCTTGACCGGCTGGACAGATGGGCAGAGTCCAAGGGCATGAGATTCAACAAATCTAAGTGCCGGGTTCTTCACATTAGCCACAACAACCCCATGCAGTGCTACAGGCTGGAGAGTGGCCAGGCAGAAAGAGACCTGAGGGTACTGGTTGATAGTAGGCTGAACATGAGCCAGCAGTGTGCCCAGGTGGCCAAGAAGGCCAATGACATCCTGGCCTGCATCAGGAACAGTGTGGCCAGCAGGAACAGGGAGGTCATTGTGCCCCTGTACTCAGCACTGGTTAGGTCACACCTTGAGTACTGTGTCCAGTTCTGGGCCCCTCAGTTTAGGAAAGATGTTGACTTGCTGGAACGAGTCCAGAGAAGGGCAACAAAGCTGGGGAGGGGTTTGGAGCACAAGCCCTATGAGGAGAGGCTGAGGGAGCTGGGGCTCCTTAGCCTGGAGAAGAGGAGGCTCAGAGGAGACCTTATTGCTGTCTACAACTCCCTGAAGGCAGGTCGGAGCCGGGTGGGAGTTGGTCTCTTCTCCCAGGCAGCCAGCACCAGAACAAGAGGACACAGTCTCAAGCTGTGCCAGGGGAGGTTTAGGAAGAAGTTCTATACAGAGAGAGTGATTGCCCATTGGAATGGGCTGCCCAGGGAGGTGGTGGAGTCACTATCACTGGAGGTGTTTAGGAAGAGACTGGATGGGGCACTTGGTGCCATGGTTTAGTTGATTAGATAGTGCTGGATGATAGGTTGGACTCGATAATCTCAAAGGTCTCTTCCAACCTTGTTAATCTATTCTATTCTATTCTATTCCAGGAATAAAATAAAATAATTCAACAACATGAGCAAATGATTGTTGTAAAATATTTACTCCCGCCCATGAGCATGTAAGTTTTTGCTGTCCCTGGTGGAGATAAATTTGATAACCACTCTAACAAGCAATGCAAACAAAAGATGCATCACATCTACCAGTGTGAAGAAGTGATCTCCCTGTCACATACCCAGCATGTCATCTGATGTTGAATTTTCCAGCTAATTCTGTGTTCTCCAACTGATCTGCAGCTTCCCTATTTCTGGAGCCACTAGCATCTGCTCTCTGTCTTCAAGGCTGTTGCCTGAAATGGTCTTTTTTTATAATATTAGTCTAGTAAGACTGTGTGGCCGGTTGACGGTGTCCCTTTAAGAAAGGGAATATGGTGGACGGAAGTTGGTAAACGGAAGGAATATTCTAAACAATTTCATTGGTCAAGTGGGAGGAAGCACTATCTGGCCTGAGAGTGAAGTGGGCATTCCCAGCACTTCTCTGTCACTCTTGCTTCCGCATCTTCTCTGGGCAGCAGCTCCCCTGTGCTGGGCTTTCTGCCAAGGCCTCGGCCTTGAGGATAAGATAACCAGGTCTATATTAACTGCTTTTAATTAACACAAACTGCTTTTAACTTCTTTCTTTTCTCTTTCTCCCTCTTTTCCGAACTATTCTGGGGAAAGGGGGGAAGAGAGGGGAGAGCGGAGGTGGGGAAACCCCTCGGCCGAGGGGGGTTACTCTCATTTCTGTGTTACACTGCTGTATATCTTTGTATATATTGTAGATATTGTAAATTTGTAAATATCCCCCTGCAAACCCTACACTGCTTTGTAAATATAGCTCCACTGCTTTGCTAATTCGGCTGGTGAGTTTTTTTTTCTTTCCCTTCAATTTTTTATTCCCTTTTACCTTACAAGGGGAAGGAAGAGGCTTCTCGGCCTTACCCTTTCACCCACCACATTTTTTTGGCGCCCAACGTGGGGCAGATAATTAGTTTAATTTATTACTTGATTGATTTAGTGTTTTCCAGCTGAATTAGCAAACATGAAGGTCTTGTGGTTTGTGGAGCGATTGTTCTTTTCAATTTTTGGGGCTCTGGTTTACAGATATTGTTTGGGTTTGCTTTTGGATTACCTGGGTAAATATTTGGTGCGGACAATTTATATGTGGGTTATGTATAGAGTTAAATTATGGTATGGAAAATGTATTAATTTACTATGGCCAGTGAGATACAGGAATGTTACCTCCACCACTCTCCCAATTGAGATAAAGGGTTTTAAGATTCCGCCTGAGGAGAGAGTAACTTTAGGTGATGCCTGGGATCCAAAGGTGATTTATTTGATGTGTATAAATCTGTTGCTGGTGATGGTGATTGCATATTTGCTGTTGTCTCTGTGGCGAGAGAGGAAGGTGTCCAGAGCTTGTTTTGTTATTAAAACTAGATCAAAAAGAAAACGCCGTGGCTCTGGATCAGTCCCAGAGTCATCTAGTGATGAGGACTGTGGAGAACCCGTGTCAGTTAAAAAGAAGGCTAAAAGTTAATTGGTAAAGCAGCTCTAAATGACTTTGCTGATTCTAGCAAGCAGCCAAGGGCATCGGCTGGTATCAACATGGCTCCTACTCCTTCTCCCACTCCTTCTCCTTCTTCTTCTTCTCCATCGGCCATTAACGGAGCAACGTCACTTCCACCCACTCCCTCGGTGGGACCGGAAGTCACTGCCCCAGCAGCTGATTTATCTCAGGACCTGTCAGCTTCCATTAAGGTGGCTGTAAATTCAAACACAGCTCCAGTTAAGGTGGCTCCTTTAAAGACTAGAGGTGGAAAGGCCAAAGATGGAGAAGAAGAGGAGCTGGAGACTGATCCTGGTGAGGGGCCCTCTACTCTAAGAGATCCTGCTCAGGAGGAAGAGGTGGTTTGTTTTAAAGATCTAGTTAACCTAGTGAGATCAAAGCAGGATACAGATGAAGCTAGGAAAGCAGCTGGCAAAGGTGGTTCTCAGCTTAAAGAGATCCTTAGGAGAATGACAGCAGGATTATATGGGCAAAAAATTCAGGGAGATGAAGAGCAAGATGATATTTTGGAATGTTCTTCTCCACGGGAGGAATTGCGTGATGTCCGTAAAGATTTCACCAGGGCGGATAAGGAGCCAGTTCTAGCTTGGCTTAGTAGGTGTTATGATACAGGTGCTCCAGCTCTAACAGTTGGAGACAAGTCAGCAGCTCAGTTAGGAACTCTCTCAAGGGACAATGGAATAGATAGACATCTAGGCAGAGCTCTCGGTAAGGTTAGTCTGTGGATACGCCTTTTAATGGCGGTTGCCCTGAGATACCCTTCCCGAGATGATCTTCCATGGAATCCTAAACCCTGGACTACCATAGATGAGGGAATTAAGCGCTTGAGAGAATTTGCTGTTAGAGAGCTACTCTATGGTGAACATGAAACTCTGAATCCTGATGACATTCCTGTGGGTATTGGTCTTGCTAAAAAGATCATCAAACTTGCTCCTTCCAATTATGCAAACATTCTGGCAAGCAGAATTGTGTCAAGAAGTTATGGTGGAGCCTCTCCCACGGTTGGCCAATTCAGTGATCAAATGAGACAATTGGAGGATAGCATGACACGTGGTTCTTTGGTTTCAGCCATTAAAACTATGTCTGGAGATATACAGAATTGCATAAGAGAGTTAAAAGATGAATTTAGAAATTCCATATCCCAATTGGCACAAAGGGATAATTTCAATTCTCCTCCAGGTGGATACAAGTTTCATCTGTGAGGAATACACGTCCTCCAAGGAGGTCATTCCAAAACAGGTCATTCCAAAACAGGTCATTCCAAAACAGACCACCAAGGCAATCACGTAGAACTATTTGGATAACTCTGCGTGATCAGTTTGGTGAGAACATGAACCGCTGGGATGGCCAACCAACTTCTAATCTTTTCAGGAGACTGAGGGAATTGCAAAGTGGCAGAACCCGAGGTAGCAATACCAGAAGGGTAGCTGTTACTTCCACAGTTCCCCAGAACGACTCTTATGGCTCCAACAGTGGCTCCAGTTATAACATGCAAAGTCATAACCCTGCAAACTATGTGCAATGCACATGTGCGCATGTTCCCCATAACTAGGGTGCCCTGCCTCCCGCCAGGGGGAGGAGAGGGATAACAGAGATAATAGAATCTATTGGGATGTGTACATCCAGTGGCCTGGCACTTCACAATTTCGGAAGTACAGGGCCTTGGTTGACACAGGAGCTCAGTGCACCATAATACCATCAAATTATCAGGGATCAGAGTCTATAACTATTCTGGGAGTCACTGGTGGATCTCAAGAGTTAAGTAAAGTAGAGGTTAATATAAGTTTAACTGGTAAACAATGGAGGAAGCATACAATTGTGACCGGACCTGATGCACCTTGTATTTTGGGAATTGATTTTCTGAGAGAAGGGCGTTTCAAAGACCCTAGAGGTTACAAATGGGCTTTTGGAGTAGCTTCAATAGAAATTGATGGACAGAGATTGAAGCTGTCTGCCAGACCTGAACTTTCTGATGAATCTGCAGTTGTGGGACAACATAAGATACAGGACATTAAATTGCCGGTTGCTTCTCAGACTGTGCATCACAGACAATACAGAACCAACCGTGACTCTTTGTTGCCCATTCAGAATCTGATTCGTCAGTTGGAGAGTCAGAAAGTCATCAGCAAAACTCATTCACCTTTCAACAGTCCAGTGTGGCCTGTGCGGAAGCAGAATGGAGACTGGCGTCTGACAGTAGACTACCGAGCCCTGAATGAAGTGACACCACCTATGAGTGCAGCAGTACCAGACATGATGGAGCTACAGTATGAGCTGGAATCCAAAGAGGCCAAATGGTATGCTACCATAGACATTGCTAATGCATTTTTCTCTATTCCCATAGCAGAGGAATGCAGGCCTCAGTTTGCTTTCACCTGGAGAGGAATCCAGTACACTTTCAACAGATTGCCAATGGGCTGGATCCACAGCTCAAGCATCTGTCATGCAGTGATCCACGATGCTCTGGAGAAAGGCAGCGCTCCAGAACACATCCAGTTCATCGATGATATCATCGTCTGGGGTAAAACTGCTGAGGAAGTCTTCAAGAAAGGTAACAAAATCATTGACATTCTTCTGAATGCAGGTTTTGCCATCAAACGAGACAAGGTGAAAGGACCTACCACAGAAATTCAGTTTCTGGGAGTGCGATGGCAGGATGGACGCCGACACATTCCAGTGGATGTGGTAAATAGAGTCTCTACCATGGCAAGTCCCACAAACAAGCAAGAGACCCTACGTTTCTTGGGGATAGTGGGATTTTGGAGACTGCACATTCCTGGATACAGTCAGATTGTGAAACCTCTGTATGATGTGACTCGAAAGAGAAACCATTTCCACTGGGGACCTGAACAACAAGCAGCCTTTGACCAGATAAAGCAAGAGGTAATTCAAGCAATGGGTCTGGGACCTGTCCGAGATGGTCCAGACATTAAGAACATTTTGTATACGGCTGCAAGTGACAATGGTCCAACCTGGTGCTTGTGGCAAAAAGCTCCAGGTGAGACACGTGGACGACCTCTTGGTTTCTGGAGTCGAGGTTACAGAGGTTCAGAGGCTAATTATACTCCAACAGAGAAGGAAATTCTAGCTGCCTATGAAGGAGTAAAAGCATCTTCTGAAGTGATTGGAACTGAATCACAACTTCTCTTAGCTCCCAGATTACCAGTTTTGAATTGGATGTTCAAAGGCAAAGGTTCCACACCACATCATGCCACAGACTCCACATGGTCCAAGTGGATGGCTCTGATAACACAGAGAGCTCGAATGGGAAATCTTGAAAGACCTGGTCTAGTGGAGGTGATCTCAAGTTGGCCTGAAGGTATCAACTGTGCTAAACCTCCAGAGGAGAAAGTAACTCGTGCTGAGGAAGCTCCTCCTTATAATGACCTTTCTGATGATGAAAAGAAATATGCTTTGTTCACAGACGGTTCCTGTCGTCTTGTTGGAAACAAGCGAAGGTGGAAGTCTGCAGTGTGGAGTCCAACACGCCGAGTTGCAGAGGCGAAAGATGGAGAAGGAGAATCCAGTCAGTTCGCAGAGGTAAAAGCTGTCCAGCTAGCTCTCGACGTGGCTGAACGTGAGAGATGGCCAAAGCTTTATCTCTACACCGACTCATGGATGGTAGCCAATGCTCTATGGGGTTGGCTAAAGAACTGGAAGAAGAGTGGTTGGCAGAGAAAAGGAAAACCCATTTGGGCAGCCAACCTATGGCAGGACATTGCTGATCGAATCGAGAGAATTCCAGTGAAAGTGAGACACATCGATGCTCACATTCCTAAGAGCAAAGCTACTGAGGAACAGCAACACAACCATCAGGCAGATCTAGCTGCAAGAGTTTCTCAAGTAGACATGGACTCTAATCTTGATCTCGACTGGAAACACCGAGGTGAGATATTCTTAGCTCGGTGGGCTCACGATTCATCAGGACATCAAGGCAGAGACGCAACATACCAATGGGCTCGTGACAGATCCATAGACATTTCCATGGATGCTATCACACAAGTCATCCATGACTGTGACATTTGTGCTGCTATTAAGCAGGCAAAACGACTTAAGCCCTTGTGGTATGGTGACAGATGGTCCAAGTACAAGTATGGTGAAGCTTGGCAGATTGACTACATCACTCTACCACGTTCTCGTTCTGGTAAGCAGTACGTGCTTACTATGGTAGAGGCAAACACTGGATGGTTGGAAACTTATCCAGTTCCACATGCAACTGCACGCAACACCATTCTCGGTCTGGAGAGACAGATCCTGTGGAGACACGGAACTCCAGAGAGGATTGAGTCAGACAACGGAACTCATTTCAAGAACAACCTTGTAAAGAGCTGGGCAAAAGAGCACGGTATTGAGTGGATATTCCACATTCCCTACTATGCACCAGCTTCAGGGAAGATTGAACGCTACAACGGTTTGTTGAAGACCACTCTTAAAGCTATGGGGGGTGGATCTTTGAAAACTGGGAAAAACATTTAGCACAAGCAACCTGGCTGGTAAATAGTAGAGGTTCAGTGAACCGAGCTGGACCTGCACATTCAGATTTGCTACGGAAAGTGGAAGGTGATAGAGTTCCTGTTGTTAGAGAAAAGAATCTGTTAGGTAAAACTGTTTGGGTATTTTCACCCTCAGGAGAGGCTAAACCTGTCCGAGGGGTGGTTTCAGCTGAAGGTCCGGGTCACACTTATTGGGTAATGCAAGAGAATGGTGAAATTCAGTGTATTCCACAAAGAAATTTAACTTTAGCTGAAAGAGGTTAACTTTGAACTGCTGTACAGCTACATCGCGCCCAAAAGGAGAATCAACGAGGAATCTACGGTGCACGAACCCTGAGATCCCTGAGAGCCCTGAGTCAACTAAGAGACCCTGAGATTTCCCTGTTTCCCTTTTCTTCGCTTTGTCGGTGAAGAAATGAACTGTTTTCCATTTTTCTCACTTTCTGATTTTCTTGGACTTTTGAATCATCTACACCTGAGCATAGCCGGAATGGACTATGAACTCTATTCACGAACTGTAAATATCATCTTGGATTGGATGAACAGTATAAACAGCCAATGAAAATTGTTTAGAAGGGGTGGACTGTGGCCGGTTGACGGTGTCCCTTTAAGAAAGGGAATATGGTGGACGGAAGTTGGTAAACGGAAGGAATATTCTAAACAATTTCATTGGTCAAGTGGGAGGAAGCACTATCTGGCCTGAGAGTGAAGTGGGCATTCCCAGCACTTCTCTGTCACTCTTGCTTCCGCATCTTCTCTGGGCAGCAGCTCCCCTGTGCTGGGCTTTCTGCCAAGGCCTCGGCCTTGAGGATAAGATAACCAGGTCTATATTAACTGCTTTTAATTAACACAAACTGCTTTTAACTTCTTTCTTTTCTCTTTCTCCCTCTTTTCCGAACTATTCTGGGGAAAGGGGGGAAGAGAGGGGAGAGCGGAGGTGGGGAAACCCCTCGGCCGAGGGGGGTTACTCTCATTTCTGTGTTACACTGCTGTATATCTTTGTATATATTGTAGATATTGTAAATTTGTAAATATCCCCCTGCAAACCCTACACTGCTTTGTAAATATAGCTCCACTGCTTTGCTAATTCGGCTGGTGAGTTTTTTTTTCTTTCCCTTCAATTTTTTATTCCCTTTTACCTTACAAGGGGGAAGGGAAGAGGCTTCTCGGCCTTACCCTTTCACCCACCACAGACTGCCATGAAATAAAACTCTGATAAGCAATCAAAGAAGAAGTTATTTTCTAAAGGGATTTCTCTATAAAATAGGGTCAAAAACCTACTTCTAGCCTGGAACACTTGGAATACATGAAAGCAAGCTTTGTTTTAGAAGCTTAGATGTCTACACACAAAGTTGATAATTGTTTTATCTTTTTTCTGTTTATTGCTTTTGAAGAAATTCAGTCCAAGACCTAGGATGCATCAAAGAAAGATGAGTATTTGGATGAACTTTTTTTGATGACAAGATCTTTTCCTTATTAAGTCACCAAAACAGCCCAGAGCGAAAAGGTAGCAGAAGTCTTCTGGAAAAAAAAATGTACCAAGCATCACTGAGGACAATCACAGGGCACAGAAGTTCAACAGCTTTTATGTTCTCTCTCTTTACGTACCCACAATTAAGGAGCTAGATGTCATATATGTGAAGAGACAAATTGTCTGATCCAAAACTCATCAAATCAATATAAACATGCCCTTTGACTTCAGATGAGCTTGGGAGAAGCCCTCAAAGATTTTAGCACTAATGAGTTAGAGCTTTTCCAACATCACTTAGATAAACTTTAAGGTGAGGGTGATGAAGGGCGGTTTCAAAAGCAGATCTGAGCTCTGTGTGTTGGTTATGATCCATCAGAGAAGATAGCTTCTTTGGTCAGACAGGGACTGTTTCTCTTGTATTCTCTATCATGGTTCAAAGTATTTAAAATACCAACATATACCTACCTGCCAAACTTCTTGCTGCTGCAGAAATCGAGAACATGCTCTTGTGTTACAACATAGTTTATGACTTTTGTTTCGTTCCAGAAAAGGTCTTAATTTGGGTCAAGTGCTAGACATTTGTTATAGCCTATGGAGTAAACATGGACATGCTGCCTATGATTTCACAGCCCATATACAGAAGGACTGGACTATTCTGTTGATTCTCTTCAGCCTTATGTGTTTCTGTATTTAAAATAAATAAAAAATAATGGTATGCCTCAAACTGCTAATTTTCACAGTTGCATCAGAAAATTTCTTTTTACTGCACTCAAAATTGAGGCAGCTCAGCTTGTATCAGTCAGTCATAGGTTTCAAACCCAGTCTATTAGGGTCAAGTAGTGAAAATGTGGGGTGGTCATGTGAGACTGTGTCCTTGCCCTGCCTGCCCTGTTCTTATCCTTGCTCCTGGCTATCCCTCAATGACTTCACAGAACTCACTGCTCCTACTTGCTGACATTAAAGAATGGTGTAAAGATCCTGGAACACACTTAAGTTGCTGGCAACTACATTGAGGAGGAAGGGCAGGAGTGAAGAGAAGCCACAAAATCAGAGGAAACCTCAAGTGTCTCCTCAGACTTTTTCTCCCATCCTTTTGCTTTGTAAGCTAAACCGGATACTGATTTTTAGTTTGTAACACCACAGATTTCATACATTACCTTCTCCAAGTTATTTGGGCTTTTATACTATTGCATTGATCATAAGGCTAGAGACTCAAAAGAATAGTGAGGAGGTGATTGGGAACAGTCAGCATGGCTTTGCCAAGGGCAGATCCTGCCTGACCAACCTGGTGGCCTTCTATGAGCAGGTGACAACATTAATAGATGAGGGGCGAGCAACTGATGTCATTTACCTAGACCTGAGCAAAGCCTTCGACACTGTCCCACACCACATCCTGGTCTCCAAACTGGTGACACATGGGTTTGATGGGTGGACCACTAGATGGATAAGGAACTGGCTTGATGGCCGCACCCAAAGAGTGGCTGTCAATGGGTCCATGTCCCAGTGGAGGCCAGTGACAAGCGGAGTCCCTCAGGGATCAGTCCTGGGACCTGTCTTGTTCAACATCTTTGTGGGTGACATGGACAGTGGCATTGAGTGCACCCTCAGCAAGTTTGCTGATGACACCAAGCTGTGTGGTGCAGCAGACACGCTGGAGGAAGGGAGGCCATCCAGAGGGACCTTGACAGGCTGGAGAGGTGGGCACAAGCCAACCTCATGAAGTTCAATAAGAGTAAGTGCAGGGTCCTGCATCTGGGTCGAGGCAATCCCAGGCACAAATACAGGCTGGGCAGTGACTGGCTGGAAAGTAGCCCTGAGGAGAGAGACTTGGGGGTACTGGTGGACAAAAAGCTCAACAGGAGCTCTCAATGTGCACTTGCAGCCCGCAAGGCCAATCAGATCCTGGGCTGCATCAGGAGAAGTGTGGCTAGCAGGTCGAGGAGGTGATCCTCCCCTCTACTCAGCCCTGGTAAGACCCCATCTGGAGTACTGTGTCCAGTTCTGGAGTCCCTATTACAAGAGGGATGTGGAGGTGCTGGAACGTGTCCAGAGAAGGGCCACGAGGATGATCAGAGGGCTGGAGCACCTCTCCTATGAGGACAGACTGAAGGAGTTGGGGCTGTTCAGTCTGCAGAAGAGAAGGCTCCGAGGTGACCTAATTGTGGCCTTCCAGTATCTGAAGGGGGCCTACAGGAAGGCTGGGGAAGGACTTCTCAGGATGTCAGGTAGTGATAGGACTAGGGGGAATGGAATGAAGCTGGAGGTGGGGAGATTCAGGCTAGATGTGAGGAGGAGGTTCTTCACCATGAGAGTGGTGAGACCCTGGAATGGGTTGTCTAGGGAGGTGGTCGAGGCCCCGTCCCTGGGGGTGTTTAAGAGCAGGCTGGATGAGGCTCTGTCCAGCCTGATCTAGTGTGGGGTTTCCCTGCCCATGGCAGGGGGGTTGGAACTTGATGATCCTTGTGGTCCCTTCCAACCCTGAATGAAACTATGAAACTATGAAACTATGAAACATCACTGTATTACACAGCACTGGTCAGGCCACATCTTGAGTCCTGTGTCCAGTTCTGGGCCCCTCAGTTTAGGAAAGATGTTGACTTGCTGGAATATGTCCAGAGAAGGGCAACAAAGCTGGGGAGGGGTTTGGAGCACAAGCCCTATGAGGAGAGGCTGAGGGAGCTGGGGTTGCTTAGCCTGGAGAAGAGGAGGCTCAGAGGAGACCTTATTGCTGTCTACAATGCCCTGAAGGGAGGTTGGAGCCAGGTGGGGGTTGGTCTCTTCTCCCAGGCAATCAGCATCAGAACAAGAGGACACAGTCTCAAGCTGCACCAGGGGAAATTTAGGCTCAAGGTGAGGAGAAAGTTCATCACAGAGAGAGTTGTTAATGCACACTACGGAAGCAATTTCCAGAGAAATCCAGTTCAGACTCAGCTTTCATCCCCCGATAGCTAAGAAATTGTTGCCTGATTGCCCCCCACCTTGCAAGAGTTCCAGAGCTTGCTCAGCTTAGTCCCTGGAAAAAGGAAGCTGAGGTGCAGGCTGCAGGTGTGCCTTCCTCATGAAGCTGTTGTAGGCATGGTGTCACAGAGTTTTGTTCTTTATGCAAAGGTCTTATTTTGATTTTTTGATTTTTTTTCCCCACTTTTGAGAGACAATCTTCCATTATCACATTCCTCCCATTAAAAGCTCAATTTTTACTAGCAGGACAGAACGTCTTTCAGACAGCTGGCCTGCAGAGCTGGCAGAAGGAGCCAGGGAGCTGCATAGTTTCCCTATGTTCCATGAGGAGGTGGTTGGAACTCTCCCCAGTAGCTTGGATCCCCACAAGTCCATGGGACCAGATGGGATCCATCCTAGGGTGCTGAGAGAGCTGGCAGACGAGCTGGCCAAGCCACTATCCATCATTTTCCAGCAGTCCTGGCTCACTGGAGAGGTCCCAGAGGACTGGAAGCTGACCAACGTGGTGCCCATCCACAAGAAGGGCCGGTTGGATGAGCCAGGGAATTACAGGCCTGTCAGCCTGACCTCAGTGCCAGGCAAGACTATGGAACAGGTCATCCTGAGTGCATTAACACAGCACTTAGAGGATGGCCAAGGGATCAGGCCCAGCCAGCATGGATTTAGGAAGGGCAGGTCCTGCCTGACCAACCTGATCTCCTTCTAGGAGCAGGTGACCCACCTGGTGGATGTGGGGAGGCCTGTGGATGTGGTCTACCTGGACCTCACCAAGGCCTTTGACACCATCCCCCATAGCAAACTGCTGGCCAAGCTGTCAGCCCATGGTTTGGACGGGAGCACACTGCACTGGGTTAGGAACTGGCTGGAGGGCTGAGCCCAGAGAGTGGTGGTGAATGGTGCCACATCCAGCTGGCGGCCAGTCACTAGTGGAGTCCCTCAGGGATCAGTGCTGGGCTCCATCTTCTTTAACATCAGGCTGACAGGCCTATAATTCCCTGGCTCATCCAACCGGCCCTTCTTGTGGATGGGCACAATGTTGGCCAGCTTCCAGTCTTCTGGGACATCTCCAGTGAGCCAGGACTGCTGAAAAATGATGGAGAGCGGCTTGGCCAGTTCCTCTGACATCTCTCTCAGCACCCTAGGATGGATCCCATCTGGTCCCATGGACTTGTGGGGATCCAAGCTACTGGGGAGAGCTCCAACCACCTCCTCATGGAACATAGGGAAACTGTGCAGCTCCCTGGCTCCTTCTGCCAGCTCTGCAGGCCAGCTGTCTGGAAGACATTCTGTCCTGCTAGTAAAAATTAAGGCAAAGAAGGGGTTAAGTATCTCTGCCTTTTCCTCATCCTTTGTTACAACGTTCCCCTCTGTATCCACCAAGGAGTGGAGGTTGTCCTTGCCCTTCCTCTTGCTATTAATGTATTTATAGAAGGACTTTTTGTTGTCCTTCACAGCAGAGGCCAGTCTAAACTCCAAATGTGCTTTTGCCTCCCTAATTTTCTTCCTACATGATTTAGCAACATCCTTAAACATTCCGTGGATTGCCTCCCCTTTCTTCCAAAGATGATACACCCTCTTTTTTTCCCTTAGTTCTATTAAAAGTTCATTAACCATCCAGGCTGGCCGTCTGCCCCGGTGGTTCATCTTCTGGCACATTGGCACAGCCTGTCCCTGCGCCTTCAAAAGTTCTTCCTTGAAGTAGGTCCAGCTCTCCTGGACCCCTTTGTTTTTAAGGGCTTTATCCCAATGTACCCTCTGAATTAGTTCCTTGAGTAGCCTGAAGTCCGCCCTCTGGAAGTCCAGAGTGGAGGTCTTCTTGCTACCCCTCTTAGTTTGACCAAAACCCGAAAATTCAATTATCTCGTGGTCACTGGCCCCTAAACACCCTCCGACCACCACATCACCCACCAGCCCTTCCCTATTGGTGAAGAGGAGGTCAAGCATAGCCTTACCCCTGGTAGGCTCACGCAGCACCTGATATAAGAAACTGTCCTCCATGCATTCTAAGAACTGTTGGGGATTGTTTTGAGCAAGAGGGGACATGGGTCCCAGGAACACCTGTGCAATTCAGGCCTTGAGGAATTCTCTGTAAAAAGTCCCTTAGATGATTGGTTAAGATCAATGTTTGGGAATGTGTCACAGTGGGTTATACAATTGATAAAAGAAGCTTTAAGGTTTTTAGGTATTATTGTACTAATTTTGATTATTGTTAAACTTGTTTATTATTGTATTATGCAAAGTGTTCAAAGGATAACCTCCAAGGCCTTACTTGCACAAAAGAAAAACAGGGGAATTTGTTGGGGATTGTTTTGAGCAAGAGGGGACATGGGTCCCAGGAACACCTGTGCAATTCAGGCCTTGAAGAATTCTCTGTTGATAATATAGTGGTGGAGTAGGAGCTGTGGGAAAGTGTTGATTTCTTGGTATACTGAAGTCCAGATGCCCCTGAGAAGGGAGGCAAGCAAGATAAGGAGGAGGCGAGATCTGGGAAAAAGAGCAATTAGACTGAGTAGGAAAAATTCCACAGAGTTGTGAAAACAATGATGTAACCTTTTAGAGAGAAACCAATAGTATGTGTTAAATTAGAATAGAATTAACTATGCATAAGATAAGACTATAAATAATGAAGTGTGGAACAATAAAGTTGGATGATTACTATCACTCATATTGAGTGCTGTCGTCCCTGTCTCCGTTCTCGTCAAGTGGCGCCTCGAACAGGGACCCGATTCTGCGGGTACTCTGAGCTGTTTCGGTGGGGACGATGGTAGAGACCGCACCCGGGAATTACGGGCGAGCCGACCGAGGAGGAAGGCTCGGGCGGGCCAGTCTTGGTGAGCCGAAATTGGCATGCCAGTGGAAAACGTCGGCGGGCTGGAGTTGGCGGGCCGACGGCAGCTTGGGCGGGCCGGTATCGGCGGGCCTGAGGAAAGGAGCAGCGGACACTGGCGGGAAACTCCGGCCGGAGTTCGCGGACGTCGGTGAATATGGAAAAAGAGGTAGCGCTCTCCTTATTTCAATGCTTTCTAGAAAAGCGTAAGGCGGACATATCGTCTAAAGTAATTCCTGGGCTTTTGGCCCATGGATCCACTTTAGGGTATTTCCCTAGCGGAGATAGTTATTTTGATGAAGCTTGTTGGAGAGAGTACGGGAACAAGTTGTGGGACTTGGTAATAGATGGTGATAAAACTGCTATAAAACTGCAAAAGCCGTGGCGAGAATGCATAAACTGTACAAAAAAAATATAAGTTAGAACAGCGAATGGCTGCTGCAGTTACAGCGAATTTGTCAGAACGGGATGCAGAGCCAGTTGTATCTGAATTACGACCGAATGATATGTTTGAAAAGAATCGACCGATCAACCGGGGCCACCCCCGATACACCTTGCGGCGACCACACCGCGTTTGCCAGCCACCACCACTGCTGTTTCGCCTCAAGCAGAGAAAAAGCCGAAAAAGGACAGCGAACCCTGTGCCTCAGTGTATTCGATCCCGTTAATCAACATCTTCTGACATCGCCAGCGAGGGCTCGGATTCGGAAGATTCAAACAGCGCCGACTTTGCTTTACAGCCCCCCTTAGAAACAATGGAGCGCTTGGAGGCTCGCTGTTACGGCATTCTTACGACCACACCCCTCCCGCAACCCCCAATGGCCCCCGCGGGCACCGACAGCTCCGATGACACAGGCAGCACCGACCGTAGCGGTGGCCCCGGTGGCTCGCACCAGCCGACATCCCCCGGCGGCTCCAGCTGCACTACCCCCCCCCCCCCCCCCAGCGGTTTCTGGTACGGCTATTGTCGACCATGGCTCTGTTCTCATTTAAAGCAACAGTGCTAATTTCTTCATTTCTGATTGTAATGTCTTTCAGAGATTTGTTATTTAGAGTTTTGCTAAGTTTTCCTGGTAAGTATAATGAATGGTAAACATTTGGTATTTACAGGTACTTAGTACATAGTAATTGCAGTAAGGTGTATGTACTTAGTAATGAGTTCAAATTGTAAGATTTTCTTTTGGTTCGAACCTTCTTAGTTGTCTGCCTAGGCATTTCAAAGGAACTCCATGTAATATAGTTAAGGTTTGTAGTAAATAGGTATTAATTTTAACAAGTATTCCTTCACTAATGTGCAGAAGAATCAAGACTAAGAGGAAACAGCATTTCCCATGAAGTCGAACATCGATCACAATAACTATTATGATAATCTGGGATCAAAAACATCAATCAGAAGAATGTAATACAGCATCATGTGAATTAGGACTGAATATTATGGTTGGTTGATTGTTGTGTGATTAGAGAAAATGTTCATAGGGACTTATATGTTATCTCACCAGTTTGCTATAATTTTACACACCTAGAGGGAAAATCAAAACTCATAACAACACAACATGCATTTTCATTTTTGGTTGAAAACATCAACAAACAAATAAATAAATTAAAAAAAAAAAAAGGGGGGAAAAGAGAGAATACCCCATAGCAAAAAAAAAAAATTAATGATTTTAATGATACCAATAAGAGATCAGTATTACTAGGATGAGCAAAAACACATTATTATGGGTAATTTTATATTGGGCAAAGCAATGAAGCTCTTTTGCTTTTGCTGATTGCCTGCAAGTTTTCTGTCTGTAAAGCTAGAGCCTGGACAGATCTACCTTTACAGATTAAAGAAATCTTGCTACCATTAAACAATTCATGAATTTTGACCATCCTAGAGAAAATAAAGATGCAACATAACCCTAAAGCAGATTGTAAAAGACAGTGCTAAGGATTGCATTTGTGTCTTAATCTCTGTGTGCAATGTGTTCAGGCATAATCAAGTCTTCTCTGTCAATAAGAAGAGTGAAATGTAAAGATCAGAACTATTAAGATCTAAGTTCTTTACAATGTCTGTTATCTTTGACCATATATTATGCCAGCTCTGTTAGAGCATTCTATCTAGTTCAACTTAAGCTTTGTGCCTTGTGTAGGTAACATGGCCCAACATGACAGGCAATAATTAATTTTGTTTGAGCCTTCAGACTGTGGGTGAACCTTTTCAGACGTGTCTGATAGGGATACCCAGATTTGATGTAAATATGTTTGTTAATTATAGTAGTAATAATTGTAGTAATGACAGTGAAGTGGCAAATTGTAGTGCATTATTGATTAAGGGACTGACTCAGCGGTTACCGTATGATCCTGAAGAACTGCGATTATTGGGCTCTCAGCAGGTTGGCAATGCATCGAGAAACTGGACTCAAACGTGTATTGTGGTCGGAGGTGTGTTTAAAGGACAGCAAGGTTTCGAGCAAGTGTTAGAAGGTTGGGGGAAAGTGCCAGTTGGGATACAAAGCAGTTCTCAGGGATGGACTGACGTTTGTCCCAAAAGACCATATAACGTGTATGGTGACTATTGTGGATGGAATGACAAAGCAACCATAAAAGGTCTCATCGTGCCAAAACTGTGGGGTGCATATGGAGCTCAAGATCTCAGTGCAGGGACTTCAACAATTAAGAACAAAAATATACCCCTTTTATGGAATAATCATATAGCAAAAGCACTGCCGATAGGTATATTTTTGATTTGTGGAGATCGTGCCTGGCAGGGAATTCCAGCTAACCCAGTGGGGGGTCCTTGTTATTTGGGGTCTTTATCCATAATAGCACCTTCTCAGACTCAGTGGTTAAAACTTTTAAAGCAAATAAAACAACGGAAAAAACACACAATTGAGCAATTACCATCAAATTGTAATGACCAAGTGGAATTATGGGGGTATGCAATGAGAGCCTTTGTAACTATAATTGTGCCAGGTGCCGCTGCAGGAAAAGCCTTGAGTGCAGTAGAAAAATTAGCGTGTTGGTCAGTAAAAAACGCAAATGTTACCACTCAGGTGTTAGAAGGGTTATTGTTAGATCAAAAATCATTGAAGCACGCATTACTGCAAAATCATGCTGCAATTGATTTTTTGTTGTTGGCTCAAGGGCATGGATGTGAAGATTTTGAAGGAATGTGTTGTTTTAACTTGTCGGATCATGGAGTGTCGATGCATGCTGAGATTAGGTGGCTAAAGAATCATACGCGCGCTGTTACAACTGTAAAAAGTCCCTTAGATGATTGGTTAAGATCAATGTTTGGGAATGTGTCACAGTGGGTTATACAATTGATAAAAGAAGCTTTAAGGTTTTTAGGTATTATTGTACTAATTTTGATTATTGTTAAACTTGTTTATAATTGTATTATGCAAAGTGTTCAAAGGATAACCTCCAAGGCCTTACTTGCACAAAAGAAAAACAGGGGAATTTGTTGGGGATTGTTTTGAGCAAGAGGGGACATGGGTCCCAGGAACACCTGTGCAATACAGGCCTTGAAGAATTCTCTGTTGATAATATAGTGGTGGAGTAGGAGCTGTGGGAAAGTGTTGATTTCTTGGTATACTGAAGTCCAGATGCCCCTGAGAAGGGAGGCAAGCAAGATAAGGAGGAGGCGAGATCTGGGAAAAAGAGCAATTAGACTGAGTAGGAAAAATTCCACAGAATTGTGAAAACAATGATGTAACCTTTTAGAGAGAAACCAATAGTATGTGTTAAATTAGAATAGAATTAACTATGCATAAGATAAGACTATAAATAATGAAGTGTGGAACAATAAAGTTGGATGATTACTATCACTCATATTGAGTGCTGTCGTCCCTGTCTCCGTTCTCGTCAAAGAACCTCCTAGATTGCCTCCTCTCTGCTATGTTAAGATCCCAGCAGATATCAGACAAGTTGAAGACACCCATGAGAACAAGGTCAGGTGATCTTGAGACAGCCTTAAGCTGCCTATAGAATGACTCATTAACATCTTCCTCCTGGTTGGGTGGTCTATAACAGACTCCAACCAGGATGTCAGCCCTGTTGGCCTTCCTTTTAATTCTCACCCACAGGCACTCAACCTGATGGTCCCTGATCTCCAGCTCAATGGCATCTAGTGCCTTCCTGATGTACAGGGCCACCCCTCCACCCCTTCTTCCTTGCCTGTCTCTCCTGAAGAGCCTGTAGCCATCAATTGCAGTGCTCCAGTCATGTGAGTCATCCCACCACGTCTCTGTGATGGCAACTACATCATAACTTTCCTGCTGCAGCAAGGCTTCAAGCTCCTCATATTTGTTTGTTGCCCATGCTTCGTGCATTAGTGTACATGCACTTCAGCTGGGCTGCTGGTTTCACCTCTGGCTCTGGCTTATCACCCCCAGACTGGTTTCAGCCCCTTCCCCCTTCGAATCTAGTTTAAAGCCCTCTCTATGAGACCTGCCAATTCCCTTCCTAGAATCTTTTTCCCTTTGAGGGATAGGCCATTCTCGTACACTCTGATCTTTCCCCTCCTCTGGGACAGATGTACTCCATCTGTTGCCAGCTGGCCTGGTGCAGTAGAAAGTTTTTCAAGATCGAAAAACCCAAAATTCTTTTGACTGCACCAGCCTCTAAGCCACTTGTTGACTATAGCTGCGGACCTGTTCCTTATGGCATTCTCTCCTGCAACTAACGGTATAGACGAAAAAATTATTTGTGCACCTGACCCCTCAACCAGGTCTCCCAGGGCCCTGAAGTCATTTTTGATAGCCCTGGGAGTTCTGGTTGCAACATCATCATTCCCTAACTGCATAACTATCAAGGGATAATAGTCAGAGGGCTGCACCAAACCAGGCAGCCTTCTGGTAACATCTCCAACCCTAGCTCCCGGAAGGCAACAAACCTCCCTGTGAGTAGGGTCTGGCTGACATATGGGGCCTTCTGTTCCCCTCAGGAGGGAATCGTCAATAACAATTACCCTCTTCTTTTTTTTTAAGGGAGCAAGTCCTGATGCTGGGGGAAGCCTGTTTAACCTTAGGCTTTTTAACCTTAGGCTGTTTTGCCACAGGGAAAACCCCAGATGGTGTGTCCTCCGGTATAAGAATCACCTCACCCTCATCCTCCAATGCCCCGTACTTGTTTTCCAAGGACAGTGGGGAGGGTGAGAGGAGGCAAGGAGGTTTAACCTTGCGTCTTTTGAGAGGAACCTGCGTCCATTCCCCTCTGCTTTTTGGATAACCAGCCTCTGCTTGGGGGACCTGAAGAGCCTGGTTACTCAGGTTCGTCACCCTTCTGCAATCACTTACATCTCTAGCAACCTCGTCCTTCAGTCCGGCCACCAGGCTAAGCAGATAGTCGATCTGCTCACATGTTATGCAGGAGTTATCTCCACTACCCTGCCTCTCAAGTGCCAGGCTTCAGCACCGTCTGCAGCTAGATGCCTGGACACCTACCTCTTGCTTATGACACCTACCTACCTGCTTATATTCCCCCTCAGTCTGAGTCGAGACTGACTTTTTAAAGGAGTTATTGTGGCGAATTACCACCATGGCTAGCCCTGCCCACAGGACCTACTGGAGAAATTTTTAGAAAAAGTGTGGTGGCACGCACGTCCAAGTGAGAAGCCACGGGCTGAAATGGAAGCTGCCGTGAGCTGCCGCTGGCTTTTTAAAGTGCCGCGGCACGCAGGGAGTCCAAGCGATCCTGAGCATGTGGAGAAACAGCAAGAGCCGATCCTAGCAGAGTGTTGAGATTCAACATGAGTCCCGCAGGTTGAAAAGGGAGCAGTTCGTGCTTTTCCGAGGCTCCTGGTCTCGGTGTGTTCCCAATGGAGCTTACTGCTGAAACGGAAGCTTTCTTCAGATTATCATACCAAAACCAGTTTGAATGGAGAAAACAGCCATGACTTTTCTATTTAACTGAAACCTAGCTTTCTCTCATTTATTTGTTGTCTGTAATTAGAGGGAAGACCAGTAGGGCAGACACCCTGGTTGGAGTCTGTTATAGACCACCCAACCAGGAGGAAGATGTTGACGAAGCATTCTATAGGCAGCTAAGGGCTGTCTCAAGATCTCCGGACCTTGTTCTCATGGGCGACTTCAACCTGCCTGACATCTGCTGGGAACTCAACATGGCAGAGAGTAGACAGTCTAGAAGGTTCTTAGAATACATGGAGGACAGCTTCCTATGCCAGGTGCTGCGAGAGCCTACCAGGGGCAAGGCTATGCTTGACCTCCTCTTCACCAACAGGGAAGGACTGGTGGGTGATGTGGTGGTTGGAGGGTGTTTGGGATCCAGTGACCACGAGATAATTGAATTCTCGGATTTGCTCAAGCCAAGAGGGGCGGCAAGAAGACCTCCACTCTGGACTTCCGAAGGGCAGACCTCGGGTTACTCAAGGAACTAATTCAGAGGGTTCCTTGGGATAAAGCCCTTAAAAACAAAGGGGTCCAGGAGAGCTGGACCTACTTCAATGAAGAATTGTTGAAGGCTCAGGGACAGGCTGTGCCAATGTGCCGGAAGATGAGCCGCCGGGGCAGAGAACCAGCCTGGATGGTTCATGAACTTTTAATGGAACTGAGGGAAAAAAAGAGGGTGTATCACCTTTGGAAGAGAGGGGAGGCAACCCACGGAATGTTTAAGGATGTT
The DNA here is from genome assembly GCA_011125475.1 of Melanerpes aurifrons. Taxonomy (NCBI): domain Eukaryota; kingdom Metazoa; phylum Chordata; class Aves; order Piciformes; family Picidae; genus Melanerpes; species Melanerpes aurifrons. The sequence goes on along the minus strand of WWNC01000123.1, from coordinate 533,505 downwards.
GCTAGGTCTTGTAGGAAGAGAATTAGGGAGGCAAAAGCACACTTGGAGCTTAAACTGGCCTCTACTGTGAAGGACAACAAAAAGTCCTTCTATAAATACATTAATAGTAAGAGGAAGGGAAAGGACAACCTCCACTCCTTGGTGGATACAGAGGGGAACATTGTAACAAAGGATGAGGAAAAGGCAGAGGTACTTAACACCTTCTTTGCCTCAATTTTTACAAGAAGGGCAGAACGTCTTCCAGACAGCTGGCCTGCAGAGCTGGCAGAAGGAGCCAGGGAGCTGCACAGTTTCCCTATGTTCCATGAGGAGGTGGTTGGAACTCTCCTTAGCAGCTTGGATCCCCACAACTGCATGGGACCAGATGGGATTCATCCTACGGTGCTGAGAGAGCTGGCAGATGAGCTGACCAAGCCACTATCCATCATTTTCCAGCAGTCCTGGCTCACTGGAGAGGTCCCAGAGGACTGGAAGCTGGCCAACGTGGTGCCCATCCACAAGAAGGGCTGGTTGGATGAGCCAGGGAATTATAGGCCTGTCAGCCTGACCTCAGTGCCAGGCAAGATCATGGAACAGGTCATCCTGAGTGCAATAACACAACACTTAGAGGATGGCCAAGGGATCAGACCTAGCCAGCATGGATTTAGGAAGGGCAGGTCCTGCCTGACCAACCCGATCTCCTTCTATGATCAGGTGACCCGCCTGGTGGATGTGGGGAGGCCTGTGGATGTAGTCTACCTGGACCTCAGTAAGGTCTTTGACACCGTCCCCCACAGCAAACTGCTGGCCAAGCTGTCAGCCCATGGCTTGGATGGGAGCACACTGCGATGGGTTAGGAACTGGCTGGAGGGCCGAGCCCAGAGAGTGGTGGTGAATGGTGCCACATCCAGCTGGCAGCCAGTCACTAGTGGTGTGCCCCAAGGATCAGTGCTGGGCCCTGTGCTCTTTAACATCTTTATTGATGATCTGGATGAGGGCATTGAGTCCATCATCAGTAAATTTGCTGACGACACCAAGCTGGGGGCAAGAGTTGATCTGCTGGAGGGTAGAGAGGCTCTGCAGAGGGACCTCGACGGGTTGGACAGATGGGCAGAATCCAACGGCATGAGATTTAACACATCCAGGTGCCGGGTTCTCCACATTGGCCACAACAACCCCATGCAGAGCTACAGTCTGGGGTCAGAGTGGTTGGAGAGCTCCCAAACAGAGAGGGACCTGGGGGTGCTGGTTGATGGTAGGCTGAACATGAGCCTGCAGTGTGCCCAGGCAGCCAAGAGGGCCAATGGCATCCTGGCCTGCATCAAGAACAGTGTGGCCAGCAGGAGCAGGGAGGTCATTCTGCCCCTGTACACTGCACTGGTTAGGCCACACCTCGAGTACTGTGTCCAGTTCTGGGCCCCTCAGTTTAGGAAGGATGTTGACTTGCTGGAACGAGTCCAGAGAAGAGCAACAAAGTTGGTGAGGGGTTTGGAACACAAGCCCTATGAGGAGAGGCTGAGGGAGCTGGGGCTGCTTAGCCTGGAGAAGAGGAGACTCAGGGGTGACCTTATCACTCTCTACAACTACCTGAAGGGAGGTTGTAGACAGGCTGATGATGGTCTCTTCTCCCAGGCACCCAGTACCAGAACAAGAGGACACAGTCTCAGGCTGCACCAGGGGAGGTTCAGGTTGGATGTTAGGAAGAAGTTCTATACAGAAAGAGTGATTGCGCTATGGAATGGGTTGCCCGGGGAGGTGGTGGAGTCGCCGTCATTGAAGGTGTTCAGAAGGAGACTTGATGGGGTGCTTGGTGCCATGGGTTGGCTGTTTGGGTGGGTTGGATTGGTTGATGGGTTGGACACGATGATCTTGAAGGTCTCTGCCAACCTGGTTTGGTTTATTCTAATAAAGTTTATTCTAATAAATAGATAAGTATTTGGGAAAAGCCCTTTCCTTTCATTGTGTGTAACATCATTAGGGACTGTTTGGTTTGGCTTTCCATGTCTGAGGAGAAATAGTTAGAAAATATGATTTAAGTAAAGAATATATGGAAAGACACTGGGATAAATCCTGCTTTTCTCTGCATGAGGTAAGGAAAATTCAACTGGGTAAAGGGATCAGAAGCAGTCTATAAAGTTGTCTCTGAACTGGTACATGGGACAAGAAAATGCAAGCTTCCTGAATACAACAGAAGACAAAGCAAGAGAGAGTCCCCATCTGATGTGCTGTGTGGTACATTTGCCATTGCTGCTCTGTGTTCAGCAAGAACTTCAATAGGTATCTTCCACCTGATCAAGGCAAGGTACACCTACTTTTAATAGCACACACAGAGTTGTGGGTTGTGTGTCACCACTGGTGAAGGGATTTCCTATGGACAGTGGTGCACTAGAATAAATAAGGTCACATTTGCTCAGTTCTTAGGGTAAAAGTTGTCTCATTTGAGTCCTGATCATTTTAGTCATATGTCTGCCCGTGCATGAGGAACCAGTCAGAAGGCAGATATATTACTGTGAAGCATCCATTCCTCATTGAAATGTGAAGAAATTTGGAGCCTACATCTATTTTCTCCAAATGCACATCTAAAATTTTGTTTTATATGTCAGAATCCAGAAAACTGAATATATATCCTTTGTTCACCCACAGAGGCCAAATTCAATTCAGTGTGTTCTTTATGATCTTTGACAACCACAGTTGTCTTGCAGCAGAGGAGAACAAGAAAAAGTGTAGCATACCTAACAAATCCCTGAGATTTCATCAGAAAGAAAAAGATCGCAGTGCTACTGAGAGCAACTTAAGCATCAAACTCAGGTAGAAAAGATTTCTCTTTGGGAGCCTTCAAAGCAGCTGTTTCTCCCCAGTGACTTTTATAAGAAATATGTGCAGTTTGAGTTGGGTGCCCCCCTGCAATGTTTACTTCCTGTGTCCAGAAGTCCAGCCCAGAGGGGTGGACACAGGAAATTATGTAGTATTTCATACCACAATCCTTTGCACCACTATAAGATCCAGTGCGGAGTCTAGAACTTTCTCTTTTCTTCCTCCTCTGTCAGCCGGTAACTGGGGGAGATGTCTCCTGGCTTTGGGCCTGGCTAGGCCCAAGGCCACGGGGGGGATGGGCAGTCTCAGATCTGGCCAGCTGAGACTAGCCTAGCAGTGGGAGGGGGAAGAAGGAGCCCTGGGGGTCTCGGGTGTACCCTCAGGTGGGGATGGGATCTCTCTGGGTCTGCTTTGGGATTTTTCTTTATCACTGTGCTTTTGCTTTTCTGTAAAAGTTCACTGCTTTCTATTTAAACTTTCCATCACTTTTGCAATCCGTTTGTCTGAGTGTTTATTGTTGCCAGGGGTGGGGAAGGGGGCTACCTCAACCCAGCACACTTACCTTACAGGGGCTAGCCACCTAAAATGTAGGTGCGAATTAGGCATCTGCATTCCTACAAAAAAATGCACTGATGACTGACTTGGAATAAAGAAACTTGCAAAGCACTGAATAAAACAGCCTGAAAGATGTACAAAATATATGCATATAAAAATATAAAAATAGTGAATGCTACTGCTATATACACAGACTCCTAAGACAAAATTGACTGCAGCACAAATGCTCAAAGCAGCCAGAAATATGAACACTCCAATTTAGAGTCAGGCTGTACATGTTTCTCTGCATCCTGCACACTGGGATGGGCAACACTAAAGTCCTTCACAACACTATCTGATATTTGTTAAGTCCACATAAAAGAAAAGAGTTGGAAGTTCGAGATTCTACCCTGCTCTCCATGCTCAACTCCAGTGTTGCTGATTCTATAATGTTATACATCAGGAACATGCCTCAGGGCTATCAAAATATTCTCAGTTAATAGGTTAAAAATGTGAAGCATTTAAAGTGTCCCGTGTTCCTGTTGATATTCTCCAGGCAATTTCCTAAATAAGCTTCAAATTTTACTCATTTTCAGCTTTAGAACAAGCAGCACCACAAATGACTAAAAGAAACAACAACAACAAAACATAAACGCACACCCAGATGGTGACTATTATCTGAGCTAGAAAATAGAGACAAATACATCCACTTAGGGCAAACATATTGTATTATATCACTATGATGTACTGTAATGGGATATGATTTACATTAGAACTTGTGAATTAGAGATTTCACTTAGGGCCCTTCTCCACAAATCACAACAACAAACAGGAGCACAAAATTGAGCTCTAATAATGGTGTGTATTCCATCATTATTTGCTGGATTATTTCTAGATTAAAATCAACAGATAAAATAGTGCTGTTGTGCAACGTTATTCTAGAAATGTGATGTAAAGTAAAATCCTGAATCACTATGGTCAGCAATGATTTTATGGCTATCTTCCCAAGAACTGGTATGGTATAGGTGAGATTTTCACTATAAAGCACTCCTGAAGGCAGATGGTGTGACCATGGCTTATTATGTTAAATGTAATGGTGCTCCCTCCATCTGTTTGTTCTGTCTACCTCTTGCCTTATATCATAACCTCATAAGCTACTTATCTTAGGGACTACCTTTTAGTTAAATATGTTGAGGCCTCCAGCACAAAAGGAGTCAGTGCTTTGGGATTTCCTTTGTTAATGCATCTGGGCTAAACAGATAAACAACTTGTCAGGTATGAGTTTGCCACATTCCTTTTCCGTAGTGAATTCTACTTCTAATTGGATAAGGTTCTCTTCCTCGCATCCCATCATCTGGTTTGTAATGTGGCGCACCATTTAAGCACTGCAAAATCTCTTGCTGGCACAGCTGCATTTCAGTTCCCTAATTTATATAACTGCTTCCCACAAAGATTTTAGGACTGAAAGTTGTTCTGAGAGGGAGGATGACATGTTAAGTGGATTCCAGAGATTTGAGGTTCCTTCTAAGTGACTCACCAGAGTTAAGCTCATCTGTATGCACCAATATTCTCTAAATAATAAAAAAAAAAAAGATAATGTTTCCTCTCCTGATGAATGCTCACTCAACTTTATCCACACAATGCTTTGGCAGCTCTGCAAGAATGTAAAAAAGCTAATTTCCTGTTTAACTTTGTCTAGAAACAACCACTGAAGGCAACCTCTCCCTGCTGAATGTGTGCCTTATTGAAAGCTTGAGACTGGGAGAGGTATGGTGAATATCCACTTCCACAGTTAAAATAGTTCTAGCCCTCCCTGCTCTGTTGCAAAGAGGGAAAAAAAAAAAAAAAGAGAGAGAGAGAGTAATAAAAAAGAAAGAATAATTAAAGATGCTTGAGCCAGAATTGGTAAGCAATTGCAAATGCAAGCACCAGCTGAAGTGCTTCTATGCGAATGCACGCAGCTTGGGCAACAAACAGGATGAGTTAAGGGGCACTGTGCTGCTGGGATGCCACGACATAGTGGCTATTACTGAAACTTGGTGGGATGAATCCCATGACTGGAATGTAGGGATAGATGGGTATAAACTCTTTAGGAAGGATAGGCAGGGAAGGAGAGGAGGAGGTGTTGCCCTCTATGTCAATAGCCAGTTGGAATCAGTGGAGCTCCAACTGGGGAGGGATGATGAGCTAGTTGAGAGTGTATGGGTTAAAATTAAAGGCAGGACAGGGGAAGGAGATATTACTGTGGGGGTCTCCTACAGGCCACCTGACCAGCAGATCCAAGCAGATGAGGCCCTCCATAGGCAAATAGAAGCGGCTTCCAGGTCACAAGCCCTGGTCTTCATGGGTGATTTCAACCACCCGGACATCTGCTGGAGGGACAACATAGCAAGGCACCAGCAATCCAGGATGTTCCTGGACTGCATAGAAGACAACTTCCTCCTCCAAATGGTAGAGGAACCAACAAGAAATGGTGCTATGCTGGACCTTGTTCTCACCAACAGGGAAGGGCTGGTAAGCAATGTGAGGCTCAGAGACGGCCTTGGCTGCAGTGACCATGAAGCAGTTGAATTTAACATCCTCAGGGCAATCAGGAGGAAGTATTCCAAGCTCACGACCCTAGACTTTAGGCATGCAGATTTTGATCGCTTCAGGGATCTGCTAGCCAAAGTGTCGTGGGACAAAGCCCTGGAGGGAAGAGGGACCCAGGACAGCTGGTCAGTATTCAAGGACCACCTCCTCTGTGTCCAGGAACTCTGTGTACCAACAAAGAGAAAAGCAGGTAAGAATGCTAGGAGGCCTGCCTGGATGGGCAAGGAGCTACTGGACACACTGTTACTTAAAAGGAAACTCTACAGGAAGTGGAGAGAAGGACAGGTAGAACAGGGGGAATATAAGGAAGCTGCCCGAGCAGCAAGAGTCCTGGTTAGGAAAGCCAAAGCAGAGTTTGAATTGAATCTAGCCAGAGAGATTAAAGGGAACACTAAGAACTTTTACAGGTATATTAATGGGAAGAATAGAATAGAATAGAATAGAATAGAATAGAATAGAATAGAATAGAATAGAATAGAATAAACCAGGTTGGAAGAGACCTTCAAGATCATCACGTCCAACCTATCACCCAACACCACCCAATCAACTAACCCATGTAACCAAGCACCCTGTCAAGTCTCCTCCTGAACACCTCCAGTGACGGCGACTCCACCACCTCCCCAGGCAGCCCATTCCAATGGGCAATCACTCTCTCCGTGTAAAACTTCCTCCTGACCTCCAGCCTGAACTTCCCCTGGCGCAGCCTGAGACTGTGTCCTCTTGTTCTGGTGCTGGCTGCCTGGGAGAAGAGACCAATCTCTGCCTGTTTACAACTCCCCTTCAGGTAGTTGTGGAGAGTAATGAGGTCACCCCTAAGTCTCCTCCTCTCCAGGCTAAGCAGCCCCAGCTCCCTCAGTCTCTCCTCATAGGGTTTGTGTTCCAAGCCCCTCACTAACTTCGTTGCCCTTCTCTGGACTCGTTCCAGCAAGTCAACATCCTTCCTAAACTGAGGGGCCCAGAACTGGACACAGTACTCGAGGTGTGGCCTAACCAGTGCAGTGTACAGGGGCAGAATGACCTCCCTGCTCCTGCTGGCCACACTGTTCTTAATGCAGGCCAGGATGCCATTGGCCCTCTTGGCTGCCTGGGCACACTGCAGGCTCATGTTCAGCCTACCATCAACCAGCACCCCCAGGTCCCTCTCTGCCTGGCTGCTCTCCAGCCACTCTGACCCCAGCCTGTAGCACTGCATGGGGTTGTTGTGGCCAATGTGCAGAACCCGGCACTTGGATGCATTTAATCTCATGCCCTTGGACTCTGCCCATCTGTCCAGCCTGTCGAGGTCTCTCTGCAAAGCCTCTCAACCCTCTAGCAGATCAACTCCTGTCCCCAGCTTGGTGTCATCAGCAAATTTACTGATGATAGACTCAATGCCTTCATCCAGATCATCAACAAAGATGTTAAAGAGGATGGGGCCCAGCACTGACCCCTGGGGGACTCCACTACTGACTGGCCGCCAGCCGGATGTGACACCATTCACCACCACTCTCTGGGTTCGGCCATCCAGCCAGTTCCTAACCCAGCTCAGAGTGCTGCTGTCCAAGCCATGGGCTGACAGCTTGGCCAGGAGTTTGCTATGGGGGACGGTGTCAAAGGCCTTGCTGAGGTCCAGGTAAACTACATCCACAGGCCTCCCCACATCCACCAGGCGGGTCACCTGATCATAGAAGGAGATCAGGTTGGTCAGGCAGGACCTGCCCTTCCTAAATCCATGTTGGCTGAGCCTGATCCCTTGACCATCCTCTAAGTGCTGTGTTAATGCACTCAGGATGACCTGTTGCATGATCTTGCCTGGCACTGAGGTCAGGCTGACAGGCCTGTAATTCCCTGGCTCATCCAACCGGCCCTTCTTATGGATGGGCACCACATTGGCCAGCTTCCAGTCCTCTGGGACCTCGCCAGTGAGCCAGGACTGCTGAAAAATGATGGAGAGCGGCTTGGCCATCTCCTCTGACAGCTCCCTCAGAACCCTAGGATGGATCCCATCTGGTCCCATGGACTTGTGGGGATCCAGGCGGCTGAGCAGATCACCAACTACCCCATTTTGGAACAGTGGAAAACTATGCTGCTCCCTGGCTCCTTCTGCCAGCTCTGCAGGCCAGCTGTCTGGAAGACATTCTGTCCTTCTAGTAAAAATTGAGGCAAAGAAGGTGTTAAGTATCTCTGCCTTTTCCTCATCCCTTATCACAACGTTCCCCTCCGTGTCCACCAAGGAGTGGAGGTTGTCTCTGCCCTTCCTCTTGCTATTAATGTATTTATAGAAGGACTTTTTGTTGTCCGTCACAGCAGAGGCCAGACTAAGCTCCAAATGCACTTTTGCCTCCCTAATTTTCTTCCTGCAAGACCTAGCAACATCCTTAAATTTTTCACGGGTTGCCTCCCCTCTCTTCCAAAGGTGATACACCTTCTTTTTTTCCCTTAGTTCCATTAAAAGTTCTTTAACCATCCAGGCTGGCCGTCTGCCCCGGCGGCTCATCTTCCGGCACATTGGCACAGCCTGTCCCTGAGCCTTCAACAGTTCTTCCTTAAAGTAGGACCAGCTCTCCTGGACCCCTTTGTTTTTAAGGGCTTTATCCCAAGGAACCCTCTGAATTAGTTCCTTGAGTAGCCTGAAGTCCGCCCTCCGGAAATCCAGAGTGGAGGTCTTCTTGCTACCCTCTTAGCTTGACCAAATAATGAGAATTCGATTATCTCGTGGTCACTGGCCCCTAAGCACCCTCCGACCACCACATCACCCACCAACCCTTCCCTATTGGTGAAGAGGAGGTCAAGCATAGCCTTGCCCCTGGTAGGCTCCCGCAGCACCTGGGATAAGAAGCTGTCCTCCATGCATTCTAAGAACCTCCTAGATTGCCACTTCTCTGCTATGTTAAGATCCCAGCAGATATCAGGCAAGTTGAAGTCGCCCATGAGAACAAGGTCAGACGATCTTGAGACAGCCTTAAGCTGCCTATAGAATGACTCATCAACATCCTCCTCCTGGTTGGGTGGTCTATAACAGACTCCAACCAGGATGTCAACCCTGTTGGCCTTCCCTCTAATTCTTACCCACAGGCACTCAACCCGATCGTCCCTAATCTCCGTCTCAATGGCATCTAGTGCCTCCCTGACGTACAGGGCCACCCTCCACCCCTTCTTCCTTGCCTGTCTCTCCTGAAGAGCCTGTAGCCATCAATTGCAGTGCTCCAGTCATGTGAGTCATCCCACCACGTCTCTGTGATGGCAACTACATCATAACTTTCCTGCCGCAGCAAGGCTTCCAGCTCCTCTTGTTTGTTGCCCATGCTTCGTGCATTAGTGTACATGCACTTCAGCCGGGCTGCTGGTTTCACCTCTGGCTCTGGCTTATCACCCCAGACCCCAGCCTGGGAGGACTGGTTTCAACCCCTTCCCCTTCGAAACTAGTTTAAAGCCCTATCTATGAGACCTGCCAATTCCTCCCCAGAATCTTTTTCCCTTTGAGGGATAGGCCATTCTCGTACACTCTGATCTTACCCTCCTCTGGGACAGATGTGCTCCATCTGTTGCCAGCTGGCCTGGTGCAGCAGAAAGTTTTTCAAGATCAAAAACCCAAAATTCTTTTCCCTGCACCAGTCTCTAAGCCACTTGTTGACTTCAGCCGCTGACCTGTTCCTTATGGTATTCCCACCTGCAACTAAGGGTAGAGACGAAAAAAATTATTTGTGCCCTGATCCCTCAACCAGATCTCCCAGGGCCCTGAAGTCATCTTTGATAGCCCTGGGAGTTCTGGTTGCAACATCATCATTCCCTAACTGCATAACTATCAAGGGATAATAGTCAGAGGGCTGCACCATACCAGGCAGTCTTCTGGTAACATCTCCAACCATGGCTCCTGGAAGGGAACAAACCTCCCTGTGAGTGGGGTCTGGCCGACATATGGGGCCCTCTGTTCCCCTCAGGAGGGAATTGCCAATAACAATTACCCTCCTCTTTTTTTTAAGGGAGGAAGCCCTGATGCCGGGGGAAGGCTGTTTAAGCTTAGGCTGTTTCACCTTAGGTTGTTTCACCTTGGGCTGTTTTGCCACAGGGAAAACCCCAGATGGCGTGCCCTCCGATATCAGAATCACCTCACCCTCAACCTCCAATGCCCCGTACTTGTTTTCCAAGGGCAGTGGGCAGTCAAGGGCAGTCAAGAAGAAGACTAGGGAAGGTGTGGGCCCCCTCAGAAAGGAAAATGGTGACATGGTCACAAGTGATGAGGAAAAGGCTGAGGTACTTAATAACTTCTTTACCTCAGTCTTCACTGCAAGGGCCTCTAGCCACACTCCTGATGTTATGGAAGTCAAAGCCAGGGACGGGGAGGAAGAACTGCCCATTGTAAGTGCAGATCAGGTTCGTGATCATCTGAAGAACCTGAAAGTGTTCAAGTCCATGGGACCCGACGAGATACACCCACGGGTACTGAGAGGACTGGCAGAGGAGGTTGCTAAACCCCTCTCTATTATATTTCAAAAGTCATGGCAATCTGGTGAAGTCCCCACAGACTGGAAAAGGGGAAACATTGCCCCCATCTTCAAACAGGGTAAGAAGGAGGAACCAGGGAACTACAGGCCAGTCGGTCTCACCTCTGTGCCTGGAAAGATCATGGAGCAGATCCTCCTGGAGTCACTACTCGCTCAAAAGAATAGTGAAGAGGTGATTGGGAACAGTCAGTATGGCTTTGCCAAGGGCAAATCCTGCCGGACCAACCTGGTGGCCTTCTATGAGCAGGTGACAAAATTAATAGATGAGGGGCGAGCAACTGATGTCATTTACCTGGACCTGAGCAAATGTGCCCGGTTGACGCTGTCCCTTTAAGAAAGGGAATATGGTGGACGGAAGTTGGTAAACGGAAGGAAGAGTCTAAACTAATTTTCATTGGTCAAGTGGGAGGAAGCACTATCTGGCCTGAGAGTGAAGTGGGCATTCCCAGCACTTCTCTGTCACTCTTGCTTCCGCCTTTCCCCAAGGCAGCAACTCTTTGCTGTGCTGGGCTTTCTGCCAAGACTTCGGCCTTGAAGATAAGAAAAGCCAAGTCTGTATTAACTGCTTCTAATTAACACAAACTGCTTTTAACTTCTTTCTTTCTTCTTTCTCCTTCTTTTCCGAACTATTCTGGGGAAAGGGGGGAAGAGAGGGGAGAGCGGAGGTGGGGAACTCCCTCGGCCGAGGGGGGCTACTCTCATTTCTGTGTTACACTGCTGTATATCTTTGTATATATTGTAGATATTGTAAATTTGTAAATATTCCCCTGCAAAACCCTACACTGCTTTGTAAATATAGCTCCACTGCTTTGCTAATTCGGCTGGTGAGTTTTTTTTCCTTTCCCTTCAATTTTTTTTTCCCTTTTACCTTACAAGGGGGAAGGGAAGAGGCTTCTCGGCCTTACCCTTTCACCCACCACAGCAAAGCCTTCGACACTGTCCCGCACCACATCCTGGTCTCCAAACTGGTGACACATGGGTTTGATGGGTGGACCACTAGATGGATAAGGAACTGGCTTGATGGCCGCACCCAAAGAGTGGCTGTCAATGGGTCCATGTCCCAGTGGAGGCCAGTGACAAGCGGAGTCCCTCAGGGATCAGTCCTGGGACCTGTCTTGTTCAACATCTTTGTGGGTGACATGGACAGTGGCATTGAGTGCACCCTCAGCAAGTTTGCTGATGACACCAAGCTGTGTGGTGCAGCAGACACGCTGGAGGGTAGGAGGCCATCCAGAGGGACCTTGACAGGCTGGAGAGGTGGGCACAAGCCAACCTCATGAAGTTCAATAAGAGCAAGTGCAGGGTTCTGCATCTGGGTCGAGGCAATCCCAGGCACAAATCCAGGCTGGGCAGTGACTGGCTGGAAAGTAGCCCTGAGGAGAGAGACTTGGGGGTGCTGGTGGACAAAAAGCTCAACATGAGCTCTCAATGTGCACTTGCAGCCCGCAAGGCCAATCAGATCCTGGGTTGCCTCAGGAGAAGTGTGGCTAGCAGGTCAAGGGAGGTGATCCTCCCCCTCTACTCAGCCCTGGTGAGACCCCATCTGGAGTACTGTGTCCAGTTCTGGAGCCCCTATTACAAGAGGGATGTGGAGGTGCTGGAACGTGTCCAGAGAAGGGCCACAAGGATGATCAGAGGGCTGGAGCACCTCTCCTATGAGGACAGACTGAAGGAGTTGGGGCTGTTCAGTCTGCAGAAGAGAAGGCTCCGAGGTGACCTAATTGTGGCCTTCCAGTATCTGAAGGGGGCCTACAGGAAGGCTGGGGAAGGACTTCTCAGGCTGTCAGGTAGTGATAGGACTAGGGGGAATGGAATGAAGCTGGAGGTGGGGAGATTCAGGCTGGATGTGAGGAGGAGGTTCTTCACCATGAGAGTGGTGAGACCCTGGAATGGGTTGTCTAGGGAGGTGGTCGAGGCCCCGTCCCTGGGGGTGTTTAAGAGCAGGCTGGATGGGGCTCTGTCCAGCCTGATCTAGTGTGGGGTTTCCCTGCCCATGGCAGGGGGGTTGGAACTAGATGATCCTTGTGGTCCCTTCCAACCCTGAATGAAACTATGAAACTATGAAACTATGAAACCTCTACCAGCACTTGAGACAATGTTAATCTAGCTGCCTTAGGTACCAGCATGAAGACTGGATCGTCACCTACAAGGCTGATTGTCACCTACAAGGCTACAAGGCTAGGATGGTGTCCTGACTAGTATCACAGTCACAGCTCTGTTTACAGCTCAGTCTGACCTTTCCTTACTGACTGAAGAAATATGAATGATGTATCTGTAAATGTTAGGGTGGATTTTTGTTTGTTTGTTTGTTTTTAATCTAGTCATTAACAACAAGAAAGTAGGACCTGAGGAAAACTAAGACAAAATTGTGTCTCCTTGGTTTTGGGAGAGATTCTCATACTTATAAGTAATTTCTGAAATAAAGATATTAAGGAGAAAGTGATGTGCAAAAAAGGGAGGATAAAATCCCACTTGGGATGAGTGTATCAGATACCCAGGCTGGTGTCACTGCCCTACTCAGGGAAACAGCTGAGATAGCTCTGATTTTGCTGAAACTTCTGGAATTCATGCTCCCTGACAAAGGAAAATGAGGGAAACTGTAATGAAACACATATAGTAAGTGTTCTGAGAGCTATAGTAGCAATGAAATGTCAGAAAAAGCAGTAATGGGAAGGAGAATACATCAAGGAGCGATGGCATATGATGTCACCATGGTTTATTCTGTGACAAAAGAGAGGTCAGGTTTTGTAATGCTCAGGCAGTAATGAGGTAGGAAGCAAAGCCACAGAAGTGACTCACAAGCAGGAGGTTACAATCTTCTAACTTCTCATGAATTTCATAGTGGCAAATACATTTTTTAGCAACTACCCTACAGGCTCTTTTCTCCCTCATTTGCAACTGCCTAATATGCTTTTAGTATTTGCAGCTATCCAAGAGTTAAAATAGTAAAATCAAGAAAGCAGAGATTTTTCTCGCTATCATTTTTAGCATTTTGTCCTTTTTGGATGGAATGAATCATATTATTTACTATGGTCTTTTGGTTTAGTCCTCTGTCTTATACTCCATCTGGAAGTGGGTAGGATAACCAACACTCTGCCCAGTACCTCACAGTTGGTTTTAAGAAAGTACGTAACACCTGAAACAAGAGGGAAAACATATGTAGGAACTCAGAAATACATGTCAGGGGGACTACTCCTTTGCTGTTAGGCTCAGAGGGATAAATTACTGCTCCACACAGCAACAGAGACCCCCTTGCTCTGCCAGCATGGCCCCAGGTCTGAATGTGAGCACTTGGAACCATCGTGTAGCATCAACCTTATAGCTGCTACAAGAAATTAAAAGGACAAAACACACACAAAAAAATCAGCTGTCACACCACTTTAACTATAAGCTCTTGTTCTACCCATAACCTATGCAAGTTGTTTTTGAGGAATAAGGAGCGATGTGCCACGACAAAGTTTCAGTATGGAAATTAAGTGCCAGCTACACATGTGCTAGGAAGTATCAACGCCAAAGAGCTACAGAAAGGCAAACAAAGCAAAAACATCTGAAAAAGAAACAGTAGGGGTAACACGATAAAAAATATCTGATATAACTGAGAAGAGCAAGCAGGATTTAACGTATGCTACCCTTGTTAGTGCTGTGTAAATGTCCTGCTCTGCTCCATGCTGGTGTTATTCCAGGGTCAAGCATATTCAGTGTCCTTTATAATCAAGTTGTCAATATACGCTCCTGACGCTATACATTGATTTTCTGCCACCAAAAAAAAAAAAAGAGAAAAAGAAGATGAAGTTATCCTTATGTGCTCAGCAATGTCACAGTGACCTAATATTTCTTAGACCACAATACTCCGTATCACCACAAAGACCAGAGCATCTTCCTGGCCCCATACATTTTATCTACAGTTTTTAGACAAGTAAGCTCTTTACAAACATATCAAGGTAGCAATTTATTCAGTAGCAATGGGAAATTTGTGAAGTTCAAGTTTGTACCAATAAACCAGTTATACAAAATTCTGTGAACCACAGCAGAAAGGGCAAGGAAATGACCCTGAAATCCTGTTAAGGAAAATAAAGGAAGAGTAGGGCTTTAATAGAAAATAGATACTTAGAATAAATGACAGCAACAATAACTTACATAGTCCTTTCTCTCTAAATTACTCAAAAACTTCAAAAAAAGAGACCAGACCAAGCCCCAGAGTGGCTAGGGAAAGCAAAGAGGAGAGTTACATGACTTGCCCAAACCAGCATATAACACAGCTAAGAAAATCTGCACTCTCAGTCCTGTTTCTCAGTATTAAGCAGACTCTTGTCTTGCCAATTTCTCCATATCTTTTTAGCCATGATCAGGGATGATACAAGGGCTCTTCCACTTTAACTTCCAGATACTTAAACCGGAAGTGAAAGCTCATAAACCTTCTTCTAAGGAAATTTAAATGTTAGAATGTCAGATAGTATTTGTCAAGAAGTGTGTAATGAATTATGGGAGGATGTATTCAGTAGGTGAGGAAGCAGAGAGCTGAGCTCACACGATACCAAAGCTCTTCCACTGCAGGATATTGATTTGTTAAGATGAGAGCACAGTCTGCAAAGTATTATCTGAAAATGGAGTAAGTACAAAACTGGAAGGAACTCTATCAGCCACCTCAAAAGTGGTACCCACAAACACAGCTTGATCTTGGTGTACACGTCTCAACAGTCTTTTAAAGGTTTCCTAACAAGAAGATTCAAAACCCTGCCAAGGAGTGAAATCCAGTGCTTAACTATTCCTGTTTACCAGATTTCCCTACCAGCTGACTTAAGCTCCTCTTCCGAGATCACTTTTCAGCCAGTGAGCTCCTCTTTTATATTTGTGCATTTTGGTGGTGTAGTTTTGTTATTTGTTTGTTCCCCCCCCCCACCACTATTTCCACTTCTACTTAAGGAGTTTAATTGCACTGAAAACTCAGTCAGTCGAGTGAAAGCAGCCTTCTTTTGCTCCAATCCCTTCATCTCCTCCCCACACATCGCCATCCACACACACCAGCATTGTGATGGCCAGTAAGACAAGCAGGGGAATGGAAGTGACACAAAGCGAGCCTATACCATGCTCTACAATCATCAAATTGTACAATCATTTTAGTTGGAAAAGGCCTTTAAGATCATCAAGTCCAACCATTATCTAACTCTGCCAAGCCTGGTGATAAACCATCTCCCTTAGCACCAGACCACTTTCAGTGAAGAAGTTTCTGCCAATATCATTTAAACTTCCCCTGATGCAACTTGAGGCCATTTCCTCTCATCCTGTTATTTGTTAATAAGGAGAACAGACTGACACTCACCTTCCTTCAACCTCCTTTCAGGAAGTTTTAGAAAGTAGGAATGTCTCCCCTCAACCTATTTTCTCCAGGCTACACAATCCCAGTTCCCTCAGCTGCCCCTCACAAGACGTGTTCTCCAGACCCTTCGGCAGCTTCTATGCCTTTCTCTGGAGCCACTCCAGCACTTCAAGGTCTTTCTTGTAGTGAGGGGGCCCCAGTACTCAAGGTATGGCCTCACCAGTTCTGGGAATAGGGGGATGACCACTTCCCTGGTTCTGCTTTTCGTACTATTCCACAAACAGGCCAGGGTGTTGGTCTTTCTGGACACCTGAGCACACTGCTACCTCATATTCAAGCCTTATCTTGGGCTGCCCTCTCAGCTCAACCACATTTCCTTGGTTTATGTAAGAAAATGCTACATGTGATCATATGAAAAACCTTATTCAATTCCCAACACATCACCTTCATCATTTCCTGCTCCTCTGTTGAATGGCTTTTGACACACACAAGAAAAAATAACTGCTCTTTAACACAGTTAGTTAACCTTAATTTCAGTTAAACCCACTTCAGTGAAAAATTTCTTACCACACTAAATATTTGTTTGGGTTTTTTTCAAATATATTTATGCTGGCCTGAAAGCTTATCATTTAATAACATCACCTCTTTAGGAAGCTGGTTAGCTCACAGGATCCTGTAGCTCTCTGGATACTTTTCATAGGTGGTTTTTTTTTTTTCAAAATAGACAGGAAAACCCTTTTAATAAGATCCACAGAAAAGTAAGATCCATCTGTTTGAATAAAATCCAGTTGAGCTGTTTCATAGTTTCATAGTTTCATAGTTTCATAGTTTCATAGTTTCATTCAGGGTTGGAAGGGACCACAAGGATCATCTAGTTCCAACCCCCCTGCCATGGGCAGGGAAACCCCACACTAGATCAGGCTGGACAGAGCCCCATCCAGCCTGATCTTAAACACCCCCAGGGACGGGGCCTCGACCACCTCCCTAGACAACCCATTCCAGGGTCTCACCACTCTCACGGTGAAGAACCTCCTCCTCACATCTAGCCTGAATCTCCCCACCTCCAGCTTCATTCCATTCCCCCTAGTCCTATCACTACCTGACAGCCTGAGAAGTCCTTCCCCAGCCTTCCTGTAGGCCCCCTTCAGATACTGGAAGGCCACAATTAGGTCACCTCGGAGCCTTCTCTTCTGCAGACTGAACAGCCCCAACTCCTTCAGTCTGCCCTCATAGGAGAGGTGCTCCAGCCCTCTGATCATCCTCGTGGCCCTTCTCTGGACACGTTCCAGCACCTCCACATCCCTCTTGTAATAGGGACTCCAGAACTGGACACAGTACTCCAGATGGGGTCTCACCAGGGCTGAGTAGAGGGGGAGGATCACCTCCCTCGACCTGCTAGCCACACTTCTCCTGATGCAGCCCAGGATCTGATTGGCCTTGCGGGCTGCAAGTGCACATTGAGAGCTCATGTTGAGCTTTTTGTCCACCAGTACCCCCAAGTCTCTCTCCTCAGGGCTACTTTCCAGCCAGTCACTGCCCAGCCTGTATTTGTATATGTGTTTCAAGTGATGACAAGATCTTTCAGAGGCATTTAGTGGCCAAAATTACTTGGCTTGCAGCAAAACTTTAAGATTTTGGTTCGCTAGCCGAATCGGGACCACTGTTCGGGATCGCTCCGCTTGAACTGTGAGTTTCTGCTCGGGGTTTTTTGCCTTCCTTTCGGGGTTTCGCGGATTGGGAGGACTCCTGGTAGGGGGGAGCCGGTAGGATCGTGCTCTCGCGAGCCTGCATGGGAACTGGAGCCTGACGTCAGCCACGGCAGTTTTAAATACCGCCCACACTGTGCGCCATTTTGGTTCGCTAGCTAGCCTATTGGCTGGTTGCAAAAAAAAACCAAAACTCAAACGTTGCACCATGGTTGTCACTCGGATGAAGGGTAGAAAAGTAGCATCTGCCCAGACAGAGTTGTTTTACCAGCATGCTGGAGTCCAGGCTGCCAGCTGCAGAGAGTGCTTCAGCCTGGCACTTGGAATAGAAGGTGAGGGAGAGGACACCTGTGTCAGGTGTGACCAGGTGAACTTTCTCCTCAGCCTGGTGGCAGAGCTGAAGGACCAAGTGGCTGAGCTGAAGGAGGAGGTATCTAGGCTAAGGACAATAAGGGAAAGTGAAAGGGAGTTAGATTTGTGGGAGAAGGCTCTGCAGATCTCCCCTGCTGAGGGAAGGGTCCCTGCAAATGGAGAGGGATGGATACAGGTCCCTGCCAGGGGTGGCAAGAGAAATCCACCCCGACCCTCTCCTCCTCCTCCGCTGCCCTTGCATAATAAGTATGAGGCCCTGCAGGCTGAGGGCAGTGGGGATGAGAGGGCCGAGGTTCAGGAGCAGCCATCCAGAGGGGAGCCTAAGGCCAAGCAGTCCCCACCAGCTGTAACGACCAGCTCTGGGGAGGAGCCTAAGCCCAAGCGGTCCCCACCAGCTATAATGACCAGCTCCACAAAGAAAAGGAGAAGGGTTATAGTTGTTGGGGACTCTCTCCTGGGGGGTACTGAGGGACCCATATGTCATCCCGACCCATCCCACAGGGAGGTCTGCTCCCTACCAGGGGCAGGGGTTAGGGACATTGCAAAGAGAATCCCTAAATTAATCCAGCCCACTGACTATTCCCCTGTTGGCAATACAGGCTGGGAGTGATGAGATTGACAAGAAGGGCACCAGGGCGATTAAGAAGGAGTTCAGGGCCCTTGGACAATTGATTGATGGGGCAGGAGCTCAAGTGGTGTTCTGCTCAGTTCCCTCAGTGTCAGGGGTGTACACTGAGAGGAATGGGAGAACCCACACCATCAACAATTGGCTCAGGGGATGGTGCCAGAGGCAGAACTTTGGGTTCTTTGATCATGGGACAACTTTCACTGCACCTGATGCGCTGGGTCCTGATGGGGTGCATCTATCTAGAAGGGGTAAGAGAGTCCTGGCACTGGAGTTGGCAGGGCTCATTAGGAGGGCTTTAAACTAGGTCTGAATGGGGTGGGTGAGGATATGGGTCCCTCTGCAGAGGAAAGAGTAAACTTGGTGGGACAACACGCACGATTGGAGTGCTACAATGGGGGGCTACAGGCTCTTTAGGAGAGACAGGCGAGGGAGAAGAGGAGGAGGGGTGGCTCTGTACATTAGGGAGTCACTCTCTGCTACAGAACTCGAGGTGGAAGATGAGGGAATTGTGAGCCTGTGGGTTAAAATCAGAGGACAGCCTAACAAATCTGACATCCTGGTTGGAATTTGTTACAGACCACCCAACCAGGATGAGGAGGCTGATGAGTTGTTCTACAAATAACTGGAGGTTGTCTCAAGATCATCAGATCTTGTCCTTGTCAGTGACTTCAACCTCCCAGATATCTGCTGGGAACTTCATTCAGCAGGGAAGAGGCAGTCCAGAAGATTCCTGGAGCGAATGGAGGACTGCTTCTTGACATAGCTGTTAAGCGAGCCTACCAGGGGACAGGCTCTGCTTGACCTCCTGTTCTCCAATAGGGAAGGGCTGGTGGGAGACGTGATCGTGGGAGGCTGCCTAGGGTGCAGTGACCACGAGATAGTGAAGTTTTCAATATGCAGGGAGATAGGGAGGACTACCAACAGAACCTTCACCTTGGACTTCCGGAGGGCAAACTTCAGCCTGTTTAAGAAACTTATTTGTAAAGTCCCCTGGGTACCAGCCCTCAAGAACCAAGGGGTTCAGGAGGGTTGGACCTACTTCAAAGAGGAGCTCTTGAAGGCACAGGAACTGGCAGTTCCCACGTGCCAAAAGATGAGCCGGCGGGGAAGGTGACCAGCCTGGATGAGCAAGCAGCTCCTGGAGGATTTAAGGGGAAAAAAGAGGCTGTATCACCTTTGGAAGGAGGGGAAGGCTCCTCGAGGTATGTTCAAGGAAGTTGTTAGATTATGCAGGAATAAAATTAGGGAGGCAAAGGCCCAGCTGGAACTGAAGCTGGCCACCTCAGTCAAAGACAATAAAAAGCATTTTTATAAATATATTAACAATAAGAAGAAGGGCAGGAAGAACCTGCACTCCTTATTGGACCTGGAGGGGAACACGGTGACCAAAGATGAGGAAAAGGCTGAGGTCCTGAACACCTTCTTTGCCTCAATTTTTAACAGCAAGGCAGGAGTTCAGGACGAGTGGCCTCCAGAGCTGGGTGACGGGGTCAGGGAGCAGTGTAATGCCCCGGAAATCCATGAGGAATTAGTTCGGGACCTGCTGAGCCACTTGGACACTCACAAGTCCATGGGACCGGATGAGATCCATCCTAGGATGCTGAGAGAGTTGGCAGATGAGCTGGCCAAGCCACTCTCCATCATTTTCCTCCAGTCCTGGCTCACCGGTGAGGTCTCAGATGACTGGAAACTGGCCAATGTGGTCCCCATCCATAAGAAGGGTCGGATGGAGGAACCTGGAAACTACAGGCCAGTCAGCCTGACCTCAGTGCCAGGGAAAGTGATGGAGCAGATTATCCTGGCGGCAATAACTGCGCACCTGAAGGACAGCCAAGGGCTTGGGTCCAGCCAACATGGATTTAGGAGGGGCAAGTCCTGCCTCTCCAACCTGATCTCCTTCTATGATCAGGTGACCCATCTGGTGGATGTGGGGAGGCCTGTGGATGTGGTCTACCTGGACTTCAGCAAGGCCTTTGACACCGTCCCCCACAGTAAACTGCTGGCTAAGCTGTCAGCTCATGGCTTGGACCGCAACACTTTGTGCTGGGTTAGGAACTGGCTGTAAGGACCGAGCCCTGAGAGTGGTGGTGAATGGTGCCACATCCAGCTGGCGGCCAGTCACCAGTGGTGTCCTCCAGGGATCAGTGCTGGGTCCCTGTAGTGAAGGATGCTTATCATCAGGATTGTGCCCCAAACATTTGGGTAGGATATATTTCTGTATGTGTTAACCCTCCTTTGTCCCCCCCCTTTCTGGAGGCAGCAGGGGGAATCCTGGCGCCACTGAGTCCAGGTAAACAGCCTACCTGGGCGTGGTCTCACCCCTGCAGTACTAGAGGCAGGCTATATGTTTGCTTCCCCAAGTATAGCATATACTCAGGGCCATATTTGGTAGCTGGTAGTTCATTGGTTAATGTTTGGGTTGGCAACAGGTGCTTATTGGGCCAGTATTCACTGGGGCAAATGGTAAATAGGGGTCGTTTGGCAAATGAGCCCCCCCACCTCGGTGTTGGAGCCTGTGTGTGCGTGCGTGCCAGCCAGTGCTCTGGGAGGCCTCGTGGTCCTTTTGCCACTGTTACCCAGCTGTGTGCAGTGCCGTGGACAGCACTCCGTGGGATCACCGCTGCGCGATCCATCGTAGGAGAAAACCTGGTAGACCGTGTGAACCAGCGTTGCTGACCTGCCACTGCCCCCCTCCGAGCGAGGAATTTTGTATCCTGGGAGAGAACAGCAGAGCCACGCGGTGCGGCCACGCGGCCGGCGCCATTTCCTGCCTCCTTATTACGGCACATCCGTGCCACGTTGTCTGGATTATAAACATTGTTGAAGAAAGACTCCACGACTTCCTCAGCGTCTGAGTAAGCCAAGCCCTCCTTTGTAGAGCTTCGTTTAGAATAGCATTTATATTGCTCCGGGTGGAGGGTTGCCGGTCACTGACCAACCCCTCCCCCGCCACTCTCTGACTCAGTTTAGATTCTAAGTTCTGTGAATCATTTTGGTTTAAATGCCCATACATAACATTCTGTAAAGATAGTTCCACTAACCGAATATTGATACCTGTGAGGGGCGATTGTAAATACCCCGTTACAGAGTTTGTATATATATAAATAAACTTATATTTTCGTTGATGGATCTGCCGCGCATTTCTGAGGGCATATCCACGACAGTCCCGTCCTCTTTAACATCTTCATTGATGATCTGGATGAGGGGGTCGAGTCAGTCATCAGCAAGTTTGCAGATGACACAAAGTTAGGGGCAGATGTTAGTCAGTTAGAGGGTAGAAAGGTGCTGCAGAGGGACCTCGACCAACTGAACAGATGGGCAGAATCTAATGGGATGTCATTCAACAAGTCCAAGTGCTGAGTGCTGCACTTTGGCCACGGCAACCCCATGCAGAGCTGCAGGCTGGGGTCAGAGTGGCAGGAGAGCTCCCAAACAGAGAGGGACCTGGGGGTACTGATTGACAGCTGCCTGAACATGAGCCAGCAGTGTGCCCAGGTGGCCAAGAGAGCCAATGGCATCCTGGCCTGCATTAGGAATAGTGTGGCCAGCAGGAGCAGGGAAGTCATTGTGCCCCTGTACTCTGCTTTGGTTAGGCCGCACCTTGAGTACTGTGTCCTGTTCTGGGCCCCTCAGTTTAAGAAGGACATCAAGACACGTGAATGTGTCCAGAGAAGGGCAACAAGGCTGGTGAGAGGCCTTGAACACAAGCCCTATGAGGAGAGGCTGAGGGAGCTGGGATTGTTTAGCCTGGAGAAGAGGAGGCTCAGAGGTGACCTCATTGCCCTCTACAACTACCTGAAAGGTGGTTGTAGCCAGGAAGGGGTTGGCCTCTTCTCCCAGGCAACCAGCACCAGAACAAGGGGACACAGTCTCAAGCCACGCCAGGGGAAGTGAGGAGAAAGTTCTTCACCGAGCGAATCATTAGTCATTGGAATGGGCTGCCCGGGGAGGTGGTGGAGTCACCATCCCTCGAGGTGTTCAAGAGGAGATTGGACGTGGCACTTGGTGCCATGGTCTAGTCATGGGGTCTGTGTTGATAGGTTGGACTCGATGATCCTCGAGGTCTCTTCCAACCTTAGTTATACTGTGATACTGGGAAGATCTACTTTTTAAACAGAAGGCGATCTACTTTTAAACAGGAGGAGTTCAGATCACAGATTTTTAGAATTTTGCCCAGTTATGAAAAATGATGGAATAACATAAAAGTTGGAGAAAAAAAAAACTATTTCATAAAAGATGACCGTGCACTGGTGGCATGGGATATGTGACTTCTTAAACTACCAATTACAGACACAGAAGATGTGCTGCTTCCTGGAGCTGTTGCATTTGGATTAGGAGTATACTGGTTTCCAAGTGTCAGGTTACCCAACCCACCCTCTCTCAGCACATTTCTCATGCATTTTTTTGATCTAAGCTGCAGTTTTGATCATATTCCATTAGGTATCACTGGTTGTGAGTACCCACACATGCTGAGTGGCACATTAAAACTACCTTTTAATGTCTCACTATAAAACTTGTTTTCAATATCAAACAAAACATTAAAGATCCATTATTTCTCCATATCAGCTAAAGACTTTTTAATGAGATTAATTACAAGAAAAGAAGAATGTCTTTTTCAGAAGATCAGTTGAACAACACAATACCTAATGTTCAGCAACCTTAAATAGCATCTATTGGATCTGATGTTATTTGAAAAACGCCTGCAAATATATATATAGCATTTCAAATGTATATATAGCATTTCAAATATATATATAGCATTTCAAATTGTTCAACTGAACATATTCTAAAATTGCCAGAAATAAAATTGACTATTTTTCTGTTACATGCCTGTCAGAGCTACACCTTTCAGACCTCTACAGCTTTCATATGCCTTTAAGTAATCTGTATGTGTCTTGAATGAGGAAAAAGTGTTGATCTGTTTGAAGGTAGGAAGGCTCTACAGCAGCACCTGGACAGGCTGGCTGGATGGGCCAAGCCCAGTTGTATGAGTTCAACAGGACCAAGGGCTGTGTCCTGCTCTTGGGTCGCAACAATCCCCTGCAATGCTCCAGGCTTAGGGAAGAGTGGGTGGAAAGCTTCCTAGCAGAGAAAAACCTGGGAGTGTTGATTGACAATCAGCTGAATATGAGCCAGCAGTGTGCTTAGGTGGCCAAGGAGGCCAACAGCATCCCGGCCTGTATCAGGTATACTGTGAAAAGCAGAACCAGAGGAGTGATCATGCCTCTATTCCCAGAATTGGTGAGTACTGGGACCCTACCACAAGAAAGACCTTGAGGCCCTGGAGTGAAAATAGGTTGAGGGGAGACCTTCTCACTCTCTACAACTCCCTGAAAGGAGGTTAGAGTAAGAAGTGACAGGATGAAAGGAAATGGCCTCCATTTGCACCAGGGGAGGTTTAGAATGGACATTGGTAGAAACCTCTTCATTGAAAGGGGTCTTGAATACTGGAATAGGCTCCTCAGTGAGGTGGTTAAATTGCCATCCCTGGAGATGTTGAAAAGACGCAGAGATGTGGTGCTAAGGGACATGGTTTATCACAAGACTTGGTGGAGTTAGATAATGATTGGACTTGATGATCTTAAAGACCTTTCCCAAATAAAACAATTCTGTGAATGAGAAATTATGCGATTTTGCAAAAACTTATAAATAAAACATCAACATGATCTATACATAAAATCTACAATAAATAAAGCAGAAGTTACCAGCATTTATCTCTCTTGTTCTGCTTGCAGGAGTCACTAAAAAAAAGTGTAAATGGTTTTGTAGGACAATGGCTCTGTCACAATGGTCACAGTCTTCCTGCATCAAAGACCACATAGCAGATGTGTAAAAGTTAAGAAAGAAATTGTCGCATAATGAAATTTGAAAAATACAATATGCAGGCAGTGAAGAAAGAATACTAATGAATGTAGTATTTAATCTCATTTCAGGCAGGGAGAAAAGAGACCAAGGAGAGCAAGCACAGAGGAGATGATACTTCACTCACTCACTGGATCTCTTTGAGGATATTACAGCCTTGTTTGACAAGGAAAGAACAGCAAAGATTAGCTATCTGGATTTCTAAACCCCCTGACCTTGTTTCATGCCAAAGGTTAATGTCTACGAGAGGAAGAAAATTGACATACTTCTATAAAAGCCTAAAGGTATAAGAAGGTATAAGACAAAGGGCAGTCTCAAGTGGATACTTTTCCACCTAGAGAAAGCTGTTGCAGATCAACGAAAGCACCAAGACTCACTTTTGCTGCTAGTTTTATTATTAATTTAAGCAATCTTTATTTGCATGAAGAGTTCTAATTTTACCAGATGCACTAAGTGTGGTGGTTTAGGCTGGGTGCTGGCCTGAATGCCACTGCACAGAACACACCTGGGAGGTCCCAAGGGGTGGGCCCAGCCCAGGGGGTGGTCACAGGCAGGTATTCCATTCCCATAATGCCCTGCTTCCCTATAAAATGTCCATGCAGGGTCTTCACTTCCTCTTTTCGTCCCCTGCTGTTGCCTAGGTAAAATGGCGTGAACCACCTCCCTTGGGCCTGCCCAGGCCCAAGGCTGGGTTGGGTGGGGGAGGAAAGAGCCCTGGGGGGGTTGGGTGTACCCCCAGGTGGGGATAGGACGTTCTTGGGTATGTTGTGGGATTTCTCTCTTTTGTCACGGTGCATGTGGTTCTCTGTAAAGCTTTCATTGTTGTTTGCTTTTAAATTGTTTTTCTATTTAAACTTTCCATCACTTTTGCAATCTGTTTGTCTGAGTCATTGTTTCTGCCCGTGGTGGGGAGGGGGTTTGCCCCAACCCATTACACTAAGTGAAAGGTGAGGGAAATTTTCAGTGCTGAAGGACCAGGCTAAATCAAACACCTGAGGACAGAGAGCTTCATGTGAAACAACAGGACACTCTGCCAAAATTCCTGTGAAAAAAGATCCAAGGAAAGTAGCCTGCAGTCTACATTCCCGACTAAGCAGAAGACATGGATATCCTACCTGTTCTCACTGAGATACAGAGCTGAAATGCAAGTAATATGAGGAAAACAAATGACAACACTGAAATGAATTAGGAAGACAGGAAGAACCAGTTTGGATGAAACACTGCAATCAAATGTGCACCTGTTTTTGGACATGAAAGAACAGTACAGCTCTTTGGGATGGGGGAAGTAGGGGGCTTGGCTTCAGATCAGGTGATAGGCCCACTGGGATCCCTGGTATCAATCCTGAGCCATGGGAATGCGTTTCCCAGCATATGCAAGTGCTTCTCCTAAGTATTCCAAAAAACTAATACATTCAGGATGGTTTTAATAGATCTTTGGTATTAGCCAAGAAAAATATAAATAGATTCACAATTTCACAGCCAAGGTTTTCAAGCCAAACAAAAAAAAGCCACAACAACAACAGCCATCATTCTCTCTTCCCTGTCCAAATGAGACAGTACATAAAAACTTGCAATCGAATCACAAGAACTGGCATACCCAAAGATATTAACAACATTATGAATTATATTATGTGTCGTAGGGTTGGGGGAAAGGCCAGGCCCTTCCCCCCACAGTGAGTAGAGGGAAAGAAAGTTGAAAGGGGAAAAAAAACTCACAGCCGGATTAGCAAAGGAGTGGGTGCTGTATATTTACAAAGCAGTTTAGGAAAAAATGCAGGTTTATGTACAGAATTTACAGTATTTACAATATATACAGAAATATACAACAAAGTCACATGGAAATGAGGGTTCCCTCCTCTGCTGAGGGGGGTTCCCCACCCCTGCTCCCCCTTCTCTCCCCCTTTCCCCAGAGAGGGTTAGAAAGAGAGGAAAAGAAAAAGCAGTTGTTAATTGGAAAGCAGTTAATAAAGGCCTTGCATTTTATCAGTTTCAAGGTCAAGCCTGGCTGAAAGCCCAGAAAGCTATGAACTGCAAGCCACCGAAGGAGGGGAAGACACGGACGAGAAAACTGCTGTACTCCCAGTTCAAAAGGTGCTTCCCCCCAATCTACCAATGAAATTAGTTTAGATCCGTCTTTCGTTTACAAACATCCGACCACAATATTCCCTTTCTTAAGGTGACAACCTCAAACGGTCACAGTCTACCCCTTCTAAACAATTTCATTGGCTGTTCATACTGTCCATCCAATCCAAGATGATATTTACAGTTCGTGAGTACAGTTCATAGTCCATTCCGGCTATACTCAGATGTAGATGATTCAACAGTCCAAGAAAATCAGAAAATGAGAAAAACGGAAAACAGTTTGTTTCTTCGCCGACAAAGCGAAGAAGAGAGAAACAGGGATTCTCAGGGTATCTTAGTTGACTCAAGGCTCGCAGAGTTCTCAGGGTTCGTGCACCGTAGATTCCTCGTTGATTCTTCCTTTGGACGCAATGTAGCTGTACAACAGTTTGAAATTAACCTCTTTCAGCTAAAGTGAAATTTCTTAGTGGAATACACTGAATTTCACCATTCTCTTGCATTACCCAATAAGTGTGACCCGGACCTTCAGCTGAAACCACCCCTCGGACAGGTTTAGCCTCTCCTGAGGGTGAAAATACCCAAACAGTTGTACCTAACAGATTCTTTTCTCTAACAACAGGAACTCTATCACCTTCTACTTTCTGTAGCAAATCTGAATGTGCAGGTCCAGCTCGGTTCACTGAACCTCTGCTATTTACCAGCCAGGTTGCTTGTGCTAAATGTTTCTCCCAGTTTTTCAAAGATCCACCCCCCATGGCTTTAAGAGTGGTCTTCAACAAACCGTTGTAGCGTTCAATCTTCCCTGAAGCTGGTGCATAGTAGGGAATGTGGAATATCCACTCAATACCGTGCTCTTTGGCCCAGTTCTTTACAAGGTTGTTCTTGAAATGAGTTCCGTTGTCTGACTCAATCCTCTCTGGAGTTCCGTGTCTCCACAGGATCTGTCTCTCCAGACCGAGAATGGTGTTGCACGCAGTTGCATGTGGAACTGGACAAGTTTCCAACCATCCAGTGTTTGCCTCTACCATAGTAAGCACGTATTGCTTACCAGAACGAGAACGTGGTAGAGTGATGTAGTCAATCTGCCAAGCTTCACCATACTTGTACTTGGACCATCTGTCACCATACCACAAGGGCTTAATTCGCTTTGCCTGCTTAATAGCAACACAAATGTCACAGTCATGGATGACTTGTGTGATAGCATCCATGGAAATGTCTATAGATCTGTCACGAGCCCATTGGTATGTTGCATCTCTGCCTTGATGTCCTGACGAATCATGAGCCCACCGAGCTAAGAATATCTCACCTCGGTGTTTCCAGTCGAGATCAAGATTAGAGTCCATGTCTACTTGAGACACTCTTGCAGCTAGATCTGCCTGATGGTTGTGTTGCTGTTCCTCAGTAGCTTTGCTCTTAGGAATGTGAGCATCGATGTGTCTCACTTTCACTGGAATTCTCTCGATTCGATCAGCAATGTCCTGCCATAGGTTGGCTGCCCAAATGGGTTTTCCTTTTCTCTGCCAACCACTCTTCTTCCAGTTCTTTAGCCAACCCCATAGAGCATTGGCTACCATCCATGAGTCGGTGTAGAGATAAAGCTTTGGCCATCTCTCACGTTCAGCCACGTCGAGATCTAGCTGGACAGCTTTTACCTCTGCAAACTGACTGGATTCTCCTTCTCCATCTTTTGCCTCTGCAACTCGGCGTGTTGGACTCCACACTGCAGACTTCCACCTTCGCTTGTTTCCAACAAGACGACAGGAACCGTCTGTGAACAAAGCATATTTCTTTTCATCATCAGAAAGGTCATTGTAAGGAGGAGCTTCCTCAGCATGAGTTACTTTCTCCTCTGGAGGTTTAGCACAGTTGATACCTTCAGGCCAACTTGAGATCACCTCCACTAGACCAGGTCTTTCAAGATTTCCCATTCGAGCTCTCTGTGTTATCAGAGCCATCCACTTAGACCATGTTGAGTCTGTGGCATGATGTGGTGTGGAACCTTTGCCTTTGAACATCCAATTCAAAACTGGTAATCTGGGAGCTAAGAGAAGTTGTGATTCAGTTCCAATCACTTCAGAAGATGCTTTTACTCCTTCATAGGCAGGTAGAATTTCTCAGAGACTTCCTCAGCAGTTTTACCCTAGACGATGATATCATCGAGGAACTGGATGTGTTCTGGAGCACCGCCTATCTCCAGAGCATCGTGGATCACTGCATGACAGATGCTTGAGCTGTGGATCCAGCCCATTGGCAGTCTGTTGAAAGTATACTGGATTCCTCTCCAGGTGAAAGCAAGCTGAGGCCTGCATTCCTCTTCTATGGGAATTGAGAAAAATGCATTAGCAATATCTATGGTAGCATACCATTTGGCCTCTTTGGATTCCAGCTCATATTGTAGCTCCATAATGTCTGGCACTGCTGCACTCATAGGTGGTGTCACTTCATTCAGGGCTCGGTAGTCGACCGTCAGACGCCAGTCTCCATTCTGCTTCTGCACAGGCCACACTGGACTGTTGAAAGGTGAATGTGTTTTGCTGACGACTTTCTGACTCTCCAATTGATGAATCAGATTGTGAATGGGCAACAAAGAGTCACGGTTGGTTCTGTATTGTCTGTGATGCACAGTCTGAGAAGCAACTGGCAATTTAATGTCCTGTATCTTATGTTGTCCCACAACTGCAGATTCATCAGAAAGCTCAGGTCTAGCAGACAGCTTTAATTTTTGTCCATCAATTTCTATAGAAGCTACCCCAAAAGCCCATTTGTAACCTCTAGGGTCTTTGAAACGCCCTTCTCTCAGAAAATCAATTCCCAAAATACAAGGTGCGTCAGGTCCGGTCACAATTGAATGCTTCTTCCATTGTTTACCAGTTAAAACTATATTAACCTCCAACTTACTTAAATCTTGAGATCCACCAATGACTCCCACAATAGTTATAGACTCTGATCCCTGATAATTTGATGCCATTATGGTGCACTGAGCTCCTGTGTCAACCAAGGCCCTGTACTTCCGAAATTGTGAAGTGCCAGGCCACTGGATGTACACATCCCAATAGATTCTATTATCTCTGTTATCCCTCTCCTCCCCCTTTGTTTGGGTGCAAAGATTGTGGTATGAAATAAGGGGTGGTGTGTTGCAGTTTGAGCTGGGTGCCCCCCTGCAATGTTTACTTCCTGTGTCCAGAAGTCCAGCCCAGAGGGGTGGACACAGGAAATTATGTAGTATTTCCTACCACAATCCTTTGCACCACTATAAGATCCAGTGCGGAGTCTAGCGCGCTCTCTTTTCTTCCTCCTCTGTCAGCCAGTAACTGGGGGAGATGTCTCCTGGCTTTGGGCCTGGCTAGGCCCAAGGCCACGGGGGGATGGGCAGTCTCAGATCTGGCCAGCTGAGACTAGCCTAGCAGTGGGAGGGGGGAGAAGGAGCCCTGTGGGTCTCGGGTGTACCCTCAGGTGGGGATGGGATCTCTCTGGGTCTGTTTAGGAATCTTTCTTTGTCACTGTGCTTTTGACTTTCTGTAAAAGTTCACTGCTTTCGATTTAAACTTTCCATCACTTTTGCAATCCGTTTGTCTGAGTGTTTATTGTTGCCAGGGGTGGGGAAGGGGGCTGCCTCAACCCAGCACATGCTGACACCAAGTATGGTCATAATTCTAGCTTCACGCATTCTATAGGCTGAAGCCAGTTGTTTATGAGTGTGCCCATTGGTCAAACCCAGCCTCGAGGAATGAATAAGTATCACCCCAATTGGTAAACAAGATGCCCCCTCATTACAGTATCACAGTATCACAGTATCGCTTAGGTTGGAAAGGACCTCGAGGATCATCGAGTCCAACCTATCAACACAGACCCCATGCCTAGACCATGGCACCAAGTGCCATGTCCAATCTCCCCTTGAACGCCTCCAGGGACGGTGACTCCACCACCTCCCCGGGCAGCCCCCCTCCCGACCACAACCACCTTTCAGGTAGTTGTAGAGGGCAATGAGGTCACCCCTGAGCCTCCTCTTCTCCAGGCTAAACAATCCCAGCTCCCTCAGCCTCTCCTCACAGGGCTTGTGTTCAAGGCCTCTCACCAGCCTTGTTGCCCTTCTCTGGACACGTTCAAGTGTCTCCATGTCCTTCTTAAACTGAGGGGCCCAGAACAGGACACAGTACTCAAGGTGCGGCCTAACCAAAGCAGAGTACAGGGGCACAATGACTTCCTTGTTCCTGCTGGCCACACTATTCTTGGTGCAGGCCAGGATGCCATTGGCCCTCTTGGCCACCTGGGCACACTGCTGGCTCATGTTCAGACAACTGTCGATCAGTACCCCCAGGTCCCTCTCTGTTTGGGAGCTCTCCAACCACTCTGACCCCAGCCTGTAGCTCTGCATGGGGTTGCCGTGGCCAAAGTGCAGCACTCGGCACTTGGACTTGTTACATGCCATCCCATTAGATTCTGCCCATCTGTTCAGTTGGTCGAGGTCCCTCTGCAGCACCTTTCTACCCTCTAACTGACTAACATCTGCCCCTAACTTTGTGTCATCTGCAAACTTGCTGATGACTGACTCTACCCCTTCATCCAGATCATCAATGAATATGTTGAAGAGGACGGGGCCCAGCACTGATCCCTGGGGGACACCACTGGTGACTGGCCTCCAGCTGGATGTGGCACCATTCACCACCACTCTCAGGGCTCGGTCCTTACAGCCAGTTCCTAACCCAGCACAGAGTGTAATGGTCCAATCCACGAGCTGACAGCTTAGTCAGCAGTTTGCTGTGGGGGACGGTGTCAAAGGCCTTGCTGAAGTCCAGGTAGACCACATCCACAGGCCTCCCCACATCCAGCCGACGGGTCACCTGATCATAGAAAGAGATCAGGTTGGAGAGGCAGGATCTGCCCTTCCTGAATCCATGTTGGCTGGACCTGAGCCCTTGGCCATCCTTCAGGTGCGCAGTTATTGCCGCCATGATAATCTGCTCCATCACTTTCCCTGGCACTGAGGTCAGGCTGACTGGCCTGTAGTTTCCAGGTTCCTCCATCCGACCCTTCTTGTGGATGGGGACCACGTTGGCCAGTTTCCAGTCATCTGGGACCTCGCCGGTGAGCCAGGACTGGATGAAAATGATGGAGAGTGGCCTAGCTAGCACATCGGCCAGCTGTCTCAGCACCCTAGGATGGATCCCATCCAGTCCCATGGACTTATGAGTGTCCAAGTGGCTCAGCAGGTCCCGAACTAATTCCTCATGGATTTCCGGGGCATTACACTGCTCCCCGACCGTATCGCCCAGCTCCGGAGGCCACTCGTCCTGAACTCCTCCTGCCTTGCTGTTAAAAATTGAGGCAAAGAAGGTGTTCAGAACCTCAGCCTTCTCCTCGTCTTCAGTCACCGTGTTCCCCTCCAGGTCCAATAGGGAGTGCAGGTTCTTCTTGCCCTTCTTCTTATTGTTAATATATTTATAAAAATGCTTTTTATTGTCTTTGACTGAGGTGGCCAGCTTCAGTTCCAGCTGGGCCTTTGCCTCCCTAATTTTATTCCTGCATAATCTAACAACTTCCTTGAACATACCTCGAGAAGCCTTCCCCTCCTTCCAAAGGTGATTCAGCCTCTTCTTCCCCCTTAAATCCTCCAGGAGCTGCTTGCTCATCCAGGCCGCTTGCCTTCCCCGCTGGCTTGCCTTTTGGCACGTGGGAACTGCCAGTTCCTGTGCCTTCAAGAGCTCCTGTTTGAAGTAGGTCCAACCCTCCTGAACCCCTTGCAATTTTGCAATTGACTTTGTCTCTGTACTTGCTCGAGAGAGTAACTCTCGAGCTGCAGCCTTTGCCATTGAGCTTATTGTCGTTAGCTTCTGTTATACATGCATGTGTACTGGAAGCGTCTGCATCGTGAAGAAGCCCACAGGGAGAACCTTTGCTGTTTCTGAGGAATCCAGCGTCACTACAGCCTGTCGTACCGACCAGGAGAGCCCACCGAGCCACCGGTGGACTGGACCGACCCCCGAGGGTAAGATCTGCCCAGTTGCCAGGGAGAAGGGACTTGATCGATACCGAGTCCACATATGCCTAGCCCCCCTTAGCGGGAGAGGAGCCGCCGTATGCCACTCTGAGCCCTGTGAACCTCAGGGAAGACTAAAGCATTGTTCGTGCCTATACTGCACCGAACCCGGGACCACTCCGAGAGTCCCGCTGCTCCTTTAAGCTCAGTAGATGAGAATCCGCCGCCTAACGCAGCCGCATTCTCTCCCTGAGGCTGTTTGCATCAGCCCCGAAAATCGCCGTGGTTGGGCCGACCCCCGTAGCTTTGCCTGCTGCCGCATCGTCCGAGCCCACCTACCGACCACCGTCATCCCGCCCTGCCATGCGAGCCGACTTTTGAGGGCCGATCCCACGGGCCGACCCCAACCAGGACTGATCCCTGTTGTCTGGAGGGAATCGAATATCTTCCACATGCTTCCCATCCACTAGCACTCAGTTCAAAGTATCCGCATCTAGCAGAGTAAGCGCTGACGCATAGAAAGATTGTAATATTGCAGTGTATAGCCAGAAGCCGCCCGCGTCTCGCTGAGTCCGCCAAGCGGCAGAACTGCACCCTTTGTTATATAAATATAGAAAGGGTTTATAGATAGTTATAATCATAACACTAAGCCACTTGTGGAATCTATTTCACGAACATGCACTAGAACATGTATATAAGTTGGTGATTCATCGGTTATTAATAGTTTTCTTTTTTAATAAAAATAATATTTTCATAATTCATATTTCATATTCATTAATATAATAACCTCTTCACCACAGCCAGTGTTACAAAGTACAGATTTAGGATTGAGAAATGCAGGAAATTTCTGTGAAACTACTGAATGTGGATGCATAAAATAGGAAGTTATCTGGGTAGGAATTACTTTATGTTCTTGCTAGGGAATGTTTTTTTTAACAGGTCTGTGACTGTAGGTATTTATAGGTGGGCTACCTTGCATCTTCCAACTCAAGCAAGAAACTGTGTAATGGACAGATGCATTTTCTGTGGATGTGGTACTGATACTAAATATTAGGTATTTTCTTACAGCTATAATCAAAAGAATGCTCAACCAAGCACTTACTTATCCCACTCCATCTTTCATGAGCGCAGGCATCTTAATTTCACTGGCAAAATAGATGTGTATGTTTTGTCAGCATGACTGCATGTTTTTTATAATCTGTCTCCTCAAACTCTGCGAGGTCTCATTTTTCTCAGCATATTTTATACCTAGCAGCACCTGGATCATTACCCATGCACCTCATGAAACCTTTTTTCTTAGTCATTTTCCTAATTAGCAGCCCGTGCCTGCCACGTGTGGGTAATGGCACTTGCATCCTTGCGCAGGTAAAAGGAGTCTCTCAACAGCAGTCATTTACTCTTTATTTGCATATCTAAAATGACCTAGCAAATTTTCTTTGAGACTGTTTTTTGTACATAACTCTGACCTCCATTGAGACACACTGTAGGGTGCTGAAGGTCCTGCTGAACCCTGGCATGGAGCCACACCGCTGTTGCTGGCTTCTGGCTACCATCCCCAGCAAGTCAGCAGAAAGAGTCAAGTGGCTCCGCGGTGTCACCATCAGCCTTTGCCTCACCCCAGGCATTGCCTCTCTCCTGGAGCACAACAGCATGTTGTACAACACTGAATGGCAAGCAGTTCTATATTAAGAAAATCATGAAAATGCATCTTATTAGAAGCCATGGGGTTGATTGAAAGCATAATAAATGGCAGCCTACCAACAAAGATTGTTGCTCTGGGTAGATAATCTGATCAGTAAATATTTATTTCATTACAAAGTCTCTTTTATGGTTTGATCTGGGTTCAGTCAACAATTCTAAGTGAACTGTTCAGCATTTTAAATTGGATCTGGAGGTTCTGCCATTTGAACCAGGGATACCATAAACAAATAAGAGATTCAGTGCAATTGGAGGTAGTAGTATGAAATGCACTAATATTTATTTAAAGAATCCTCACAGGGCATTTGCTATTTGATTAGGCAACTTGTTTGCTTTGAAGTCCTAACTTGTTTAGTCTTAAACTTTGAGAAGATACAGAAACACTGCATTCATCCAGGGACAACTTAAAAACATCAACTCTTCAATTGCTTCTACATGGGCATTCATTTCACTGATGCTGCTCGCTAGCAGATCTTAGAACCTAGTGGCCAGCAAATTGTATTGTACCTGAATTCTTTCAGCAGTGTAGCAAAAGCTTTTTGCCTAGGCATACCTCATATAATCAGCTATGAAGATTCATGGGAAAACATACAATTCTTATAATTTTGCTGGTGAATTTTCTGTACCAAAGTAAAGCAAGTAAATCAGAATGTCTCAATAGTTGCATTATAAACATATGTTGCACAGTCGTTGTTCTCAGCCTCTGCGAGCTCTTCAATGTAATGTTCAATGTCTGCAGGAATAATAAAAGCATTTTTACTTTGTCCAGTGGCAGTGGATCAGATAAATGAATGCAGATCTAAAGGAGAAGAGTGCAGTGCTTTCCCCCACTGGAAGTTGTGGGTTTAGCTTTAAATTCAGAAAATGCTTAAGAGAACCTTATGAAATGTAATAAAGTTCTCCTTCCCTGAGCTCACACTGTCAATCTGAAATTGTATTGAGGGAATTTGAGTTTCAATAGTGTCCTTATGGAGCAGCTATGCTTATTACTTAGATATTAGAGGTGCCCTGTTGATGTACAGGCATTTGAATTCCAAAGGGAAATAAAGTCTGCATTTTCAGCTTATTATTGTACAATATTGTAGACACTCCACAGTAAGCGTCTGGTAAAAATTGTTCTTTTTCCCTTCTAACTTTCACTACCTAACGTGTTGTCTTGGCTTCCTACCTCTGCTGCAAAAGAAAGCATTAGCTTGAATTTCCAATTCCCTAGTAAGAGGTTATGTACATTGTAACACTATTATAGCTAATGTTGTTTATGTACTTAATTCTTTGTGCTAACTGTGGTGGTCACAGTTTGAATCTGTTGTGCTACCTAGGTGCTCAAGGAAACTACTAACATTACCTAAGAGCAGGCTGCCTGAGAACCAGACAGCATGTCCTCTACTGTTTTGTCTCCTCCAATGCTGACTTTTAACATCCTGCTAAGTTTGCTTTGTATATACAGGTGCACACCAGCTAGCATAGCTGTAGGACAGCTTGCTCAAAGCCGAAGCAACACCATGCAGCAGGCATGTAGATGTGCTTGGAAGGAGCTGCTCTGGGTAAAAATGCCTTGTCACATCCCTCACCAACTCATTTTCTCTTGTACATCCTGCTGCAGGGCTGCAGGAATTTACTTGCTTATGGCCTGGCTTGTGAACTCAAATCCCAATTGCCTTTCTTCCCATCCCATGCACTAGAAATTAAAAAATAAAAGGAAAGAGAGAACCTGACTGAAAACTCTCAGCTCTCTCTAGTCTCTGCATGAAATGGAGCATGAAGGAGAGTGCTCCAGGCAAGCAGGAGCTCCGAGTTAACTGCCAGGTCAACACAGCAGGCTAAGAACTGGTCAGTGTGCTCCCAGTGTGTAGCTGAGGCAGTGCTCACCACCTTTTGCAATAGATACAACGATTTATAAATGACGCATGAAGGGATTTTGAGGTCTGCAAAGGCAGTGCTGTGGCAGGATCAGCAAACGCTTGAAGGTATTCATTCAGCCAAGCTCCTTGGTTATGTTTTCCTCAGCCCAAAATAAGCCCCAAAATGAGAGGGAATGGAAGATTTTTGCTGAGCCTCACAAGATCTTTCTCTGCTTCCAGTTGCCTAGTCATAAAATGAGGAATGAACCACACTGTCTATATATTAGGAAAACTGCTCTATTTTGTCTCTTTCTGTCTCAAGCAAGTACAGAAATCTTGCTGCGTAAAGAAAGACTGAAGGCAGGATTCACCTAGCTGAAATCAGGGAACTTTGCCATTTACTTCAGTCAGGATGGTAGGAGCTGAGTGCACATGTGGTTTTTGGTTCATGCTTCCTAGGGGCAGCTTCAGCACTTTCGTATGTAACTACCCTGTTTTTCATTTCATTCTGTCTCTTTAAACTATATTTTAACTTTAGGTTGGGGGACTTAGCCCCTGAGGTCATTTAAGAGTGTTTGACAAAGGACTCTCTGTTTTAAATTAATTATCCAAAGTGATAGTCCTGTCTCAATTACATGCGTTGTGGCCAGCCTTAAAATTGTTGTTTTCCTTCTATGTTCCAAATAGTCAACTAAAGCAAAAATTGTCCATCTTGGAAGGAAACAGATTATAGGTCTCATTAAACTGTATGCATTTAATGTGAGATCCACAGATTAATTTTTAGCACAAATGAACAAACACTGCTTTCTATAAATACCCTTCTGAGATTGTTAAAAATGATGAAAAAATCCTTTTGACACACAGAGATTTAAAAACAAAGATACTGTTTGTTTTGCTACTACAAACACACCCTGAAACTGAAGCTCAGGTGTTTACCTTCTGGGTTTTGAGCCTTCAGTGACTGAGTTCTTCCCAAACAAAGCAGATAGAAATCACTAATGAAAGTCGTATTTTTGTTGTTCATCACACAGCAAGAGTCAGGGCTCAACAGAAAGCACAAGCTACCACTAGAATGGAGATACACCTTAGGATTATTACACCTGGCAGCATTGCAAGGATTTCAATTTTTTGAAGTATATCTTTTGAGATTCTGAAAAAGTGCTGTATCAAAACCCAAACATTCTTGGGCAAACATGAAGCTGGCGGTACAGGAGCAGTTGAATTTTATCACTGCAGTACCAGCTCTGTAAGTCTTTGTATTCAGCAATTGTCTTTTGATTAGGAAAAGAGGTGGCTTCTCATTGCAGGAGTCCATCTGTGCTGTGGTTCCCTTTACCCTGCAATATGACCTGACGTCCCCTCAATGTCACAGTCATTTCTTGCAATTTTAATGTATTCCAGGAATAGGGAAGGGTATGTCTGCTTATTGATCAAATTCCTTTGTGAAATCAAAAATGCAAGTTACTTCTGCATTACCTTAAGAAGGATGTATTGCATGAGCCTCTTTCATGCTAGCACACGTGCATGGTTTAGGGTTCATTGCTTTTGTATTTCTGGCTCATGGAAAACCCTGTTCCTGTTGGATATATTGAATAGTATGGTTTGGATCTGCTGGCCAGGTGAAGTTAAAAGTCCTGTTTGATTCCATTTGTCTTCCTCTATACCCTTTCTCTTCTCTTTTGCCCCCTCCAATGTGGATATTTTTAGCTCAAGAGCTGTAACCTGTACATCTCATTTACACTTATTTCCCCCTTTTTCTTGGTTTCGTTATTCTTAGGCAGTAATGAGCACAACAAACTTCATAAGGGAAGTGCTCTCAGCCTAGTAGCTGTCTAATGCTACTTACACAGCAGTGATGCCCAGGTTATTCTTACCCTCCAAAGTTTAAAAATTTCCCTTTTCTCTGCCTCTTGGTGACCTGAAAGCTTTCCTCCCCTCTTCTTCCTTCTCCACACATTTTGTCCTGCCTATACCTGGAGGAGGAGTGAGGTAATTT
Organism: Melanerpes aurifrons; assembly: GCA_011125475.1. NCBI lineage: Eukaryota > Metazoa > Chordata > Aves > Piciformes > Picidae > Melanerpes > Melanerpes aurifrons. Next base: position 495,623 of record WWNC01000123.1, on the reverse strand, counting down.
TTGGGTTGTAATACATTTTAGGACTTCCTGATGTGGAAAAAACCATGTTTCATAATAATTACTCTCTTTATTAAATATTGATGTATTCTTTTCACAGAAGTACAGAATGGTAGGGATTGGAAGAGATCACTGGAGATCATATAGTCCAACCTCCCCTGATGAAGCAGATTCACCTAGAGCAGGTTGTGCAGGAACATATCCAGGCAGGTTTTGAAAGTCTCCACAGAAGGAGACTCAATAACCTTTCTGGGAAGCCTTTTTCAGTACCCTGTCTGAAACATAGAAAAGAATATGTGCTTTGTTTTTTACCTAAAGAACAGTTCCTTGCACAGCCTGTAGTACACAGCTCACTAAGATGGCTTGATGGCTGGAGGTCAGTTTGTGAGGTTTACCACTCTTGGTTTCATGATTTGCTTAAAAGTAGCAAGAAAGCAGCTCTTAGGTTGAATCCTTACACCATGGCTGCAACCTTCAGGGCCCTGGAGATGATGAAGTAAGCTGGGAGACCCTGAGCACACTGCACAGGCAGAGTACAATTTCTAGTTGAGATAAGTTAATAGTGGAGCCCATTCCAGTACAGCCTGAAGAGTTAATTGTTTCTGCTCCATTTCTCAGCAAAATGTGTTTGTATGCATTCTGGCTAATAAACACTCAAGCCAGATTGAAATGGGACTTAAGACTACATGCATTTCCAAAGGAGTTCGTTGCTGAGAGAAGACTTTCCAGTGCTCTTTTCCTGTGCTTTAGTTGCAGTTGTATGAGGTTAAAAAGGTTAGATTGTTGATAGTGCAACCTGCTAAGAGTGGGTCCTCCATGGATAACAGCAGCTGGTTTGGGGCTACCCCCACTTTCCTGTGTGTCAACACTGTATCAGGGCCTGTCAAACCCAGATAGTTTCTGGGAGTTGCTTTTCAGAGAGTTGGCAAAGACTTTGCTGGAAAGAAGCAATTGCACTTCAGGAGGAAGTGGGTGGTCTGACTTGGAGACAGAGGAGTCAACAAGCAATTTCTGATCCTTGCTAGCTCATCAAACTGCTGGCCTCTGCAACCTTGGGCAAATAAGGCAACCTCACATACCATTTCCCTCCACTGAAGGTACCTGGTAATTCCATAATGGAAAGAGTTTCGCTATCTCTGGAAATAGACCTGGCACTGATATGGACATCAGGAATCACATATGCTTCTCCCCATAACATTACTGGGTTGGGGCTGATGGTCATGCTGGCTGTGCAATTGTGGCAGTCCCCTGCAGGCAGTCAGAGGACATCTGTGTCTCAGCAGGGTTGTGCTGGGGCTCTTCACTTTTGCAGGACTTTTGGGGGGAAGTTGCAGCACTGGGGGTTTGGCTAGGGCAGTATGTAGCCTTGTGCACATGTTTTGAAGTGTACTGGAATGCGACTATGCCACAAGTTTCTCCTTTTGCAATGGCAGAGCTCCAGGAAGCAGCTGTCTTTATCTGTCTCACACAGGTGCTACTAACCCATCAACACTGCACCACCACTTGTAATATGGTTCTTTGCTCCTGCTTGTACAGTTTTCATGTGGCACTTGCTGTTCTGCCCAGCTCACAAGTCTAGGTTGGCTAAGGTGCACTGTGAGGCACCAAAATAGATCTAATTCCACAGAATAGGGCTGTGGAGACTACTTACAAACTGATGTTTAACTTCTTGCAGTTGTTTCCTCTAAGGAAAGAGTGAATCTAGATATCTTTGCTGAAGTCCTTGTCATTGCATTTCTTTTTTCCCCACAGTTCAGTCAGAGAAAAGCTCACAAATTGTATGTGAGCACTTGGTAGGATCCATATTCACGTCATAGCCCATCCATGGTAGTTACATCTTCATGAATAGCAAAGCCTACCAGCTCATTGCTATGAAGGTCTTGGAGTGGTGTTCACCCATCACACACTTGACTTGTGCATGACATCTGTCACGGTCCGGAGACATTAGATGTCTCGGTCCGGAGACACAGTTCCTTTAAATATTCCCGTGTTGTGAAATTAAAGGCACAAACGAGGCCAAAGTATCAACAGCTAGACTATTTATTACATAAAGTGGACATAAGAAAGGGGAGAGGGAGAAAAGAGAGAGAGAGAGAGAGAGGGACGAGAGACAGAAGAGGAAAGGAATTATATTACCACACCCCTCATCCCCCCCCAAGACAGTTAAAGTCTGTGGAGGCAAGGTGCTGCAGATGTTGGGTTTGTAGAGAGAAACGCTGGTGAGGCGTTTGCTGGAGAACAGCTGTGGTCCTCTGGGGAGATGTTGGGTTGATACAGGAACAGTGCTGAGGCTCCTCTGGGCAGCCTGGGTCTGTAGAGAAGGGGTGCTGAGGATTTGGCTGGAGCTGTGGTCCTCCGGGCAGCTTCTTTTCTCCGGAGCAGCATTGTCCTGGCTTTCTCTTCTCAGCGGCCTGGCCCGTCTCCTGTGTTTTCCTTCATCTCCGTTTTTCTCCCCGTTTTTCTCCTCTGTTTCTCTCCTCTGTTTCTCTCTCTGTTTCTCTCTACAAACCAGTAGTTGCTCAAGTCTTTTATACAGTTTTTTAGTCCTCAGGCAGGTGTTGGTATGTAGTCAAATATTGACCCTCAGGAATTCCCGTGGCAGGAAATCTGTGTGTGTTGGGCAAGAACCTGGCTGGAGGGGGGGGGAATCTGTCTACCCCGTCTCCATCCAGACAAAGCTCAGGAAACAGGTGGAGATTATCTTGCCCTAAAGGTGTGATGGCTGGGTCCTTGGGTCCATTGTTGTAGTCCCATGTTATCACGATGCAATCACAAGCTGATTTGCATCCAGGATTGGTGGACAGGATTCTTTCCACCTTCTTTCCAGTGGCTCTGCTATGACTTTATCTTTGTTGACTTACAGAGAGAGACAAACTTATTAGACTCTCACACCACCCCGTCAATCAAAGATAAAAGGAAGAAAGAAAGAAAAGAAAGGAAAGAAGTGGAAAAGAAAGGAAAGAAGTTTTAAACAATTTTTGCAATAGACATAAGTTTTGATTGGCTAATGGCACAAATCTGTTGTACACCATGATTAGACACAAACTGCATATTGGACACTACATGTTGAATCACTGTATGCAACAGGGATTTATACAAGATTGACAATTATAACAAAATTAAACCAGGTAATTACAGAAGGTGAAAGCATCCTTGTTCCTCCTGGAAGCCAGGAGAACAAACAAACCCATACCCCCCCCACCCCGTCAGTCCTTCAGTTTGGAATTGAAGTGAGCTTCCGTCCAGATCTGAATGTCTGCGGGTTATGGAAAGTACAGTCCTTGAAGAGATGTCTTCTGTGATGCAAAACTTGAGAAGTCTTCCATATTGTAGCAAGACAAGTCCTTCTGACAATACATCAGGTAGTCTTCAGCATTAGAACTTAAATTTAGCATTAGAACATAAATAAGAAACACAACCTTGAAACATACTAAACTGGTATTTCCAGGTTACCATTCAGAGCCACCCTCTCAGGTGATAATTACTTTGAATGGGCCTGTAAGTATCGTTGATTGGTTCAGGTTCTCTCAAAGCCAAGCTAAACACAAACAAAAGCCTTTTTCCAAACCAAGTACAATTTTTGGTGATCTCTGACTCATGCTTCACCCCCAATTCACCACTGGGAAGTGAAGCCCTTGGTTGCCCTGGGGTGCATACCCCTCCCCTCACCAAATGGTCCCACCAAGAGGGGAGCAGTGACCTCAGCCCTCTTTTTAGGCTCGGGCCAACATTGCACAATGATTTGTAGTTGCCTCGTGGCTACGCCATCAACCACTTCTTTCGGAATACCTTTCTCCCGACCCATCCCCCACCAATATTGCCGGGTATTCAAGTGTTCCCTGCCCCTAGCCAGGCGCCTACTAGGAATACGGCACATCTGGCCCTGGGGGCTTGGTGGGTGAGTCATTTTCACATGTCTCAAGCCTCTAGTTTGAGTTTTTTTAATTTCCTCAGGTATATTATACTGCCTAGCATAATCTAATAACTCCCTCCCCACGTCTTGCCATGTCCTGGAAGAAAGTGGGGTATTAGCTATTTCTTTTTGAAGCTGGATACCTCTTATTTTAAGCAAGTCAGGGAGACCCCTGATCAAAGGAGTCATTCTGTTTGCATCCACCAGGACAGAAAGGGAGATTCAAAATGATGTTTTAGTTCCTTTCATAAATCATCTGCAGGCATGCAGCCTTTTGCACATTCTCCATTATCTGATTCATCCCTCCCTGCAGAGTTAGGGGTTCACCCCTCTCCTTTGGATCAAACCCCCCTGCCCAATAGGCAGCCCTCTGAGTAAGGCTTAGGGGTCCACTTCTGGTTTTTGTAGTTAGAAAAACATTATCACCCCAATAGCCCATGGCTTCAGCTTCTGTTAACAGAATCTGATCACCTCCAGTTTTTGAAACTCGCCAGACATATTCCACCTCAGATTCCTCAGCAGAGCGTGCAAATTCTGTACGAATTTTGGCTAATTCAGTGTAGGAGAAAGGCGTTTCTTTGGTTGTGATAGTGGGGGTAACCTCCCCATCCTCATATAAAACTGCAGTTTTAATGAGAGGTCTGATATATGCAGCAGCTTCCTTAGCCGCTGTCAATTCTGCCCGAGGGCACATAGGGGCAGACTCCAAGTAATTCACACCCTCTTTTGAGTCCAAATACGAATTTTGCCTCCTCTCCTTTTCCAATTGAATTTTAAGATCTGCCACTACGTCTTTCAAAGTGGCAACATGGCTTTGTAGTGACGAAACTAAGTCCTGCAAAGAGGAAATAGTTTTATTCTCCTGTTCATGCCATTCCTCTTTCTCCTTCACTGAGGCTGCTAAACAGGCACCTAAAACCGCACAAATAAAACCTTTGCCTTTCCCGGCTTTTGCTCTTGCATCTTTCTGCAGGGCCACAATTCTATCAGCCACACTCTGGAAATTATGCCAATTTCCACGGGCCCAGTCAAGTACCTGTACAGATGGGCGGGCACCGTGAACTTCTAAAAGGCTAAAAAGCCGCTCACTCCCGCCATCTCTTTTGTTTCACAAAGCATTTCTTAATAGGGCACTAAGTTTCACGGGAAATCAGATCAAAACACTGTTTGTACCAGCAAAATCCCCCCTGGAAAACGTACACTTTTAAAAGGCTTACTCCAAAATAATCTTCTCCAGGAAAAATGCACAATAGATTTCTCAGGAGAGGTCACACACAAGAAAAAACAACAGCAACCTGGGCTTCTCAGGGAAGTAACACTATTTCCCTGAGAGAACCCACACTTGCAAAAGCTTCTCAGTTTTTGTACCTCAAATTTTATGTTACACCAGGACAACAACCTTGTGATTCTTAGGGAAGAGTAACTCTGTTTCCCTGAGAGAACACACACCGGCAGCAGTTTCTCAACTTTTGCTTCAATACTAGGCTTCTCAGGAAAGCCACACTTTCCCCGAGAGGATACACACTTTACAAATATCACCAAAACTGGGTTTCCTAAAAGAGGGTACTGAGAATTCTCGGGGAGGTCACACTATACAGTCAACAGTTGTACCCCAGATAATCTTCCCTGGGAAAGCACACATATTTAAAGCAGGGTACAGAGGATTCTCGAGGAGGTCACACTATAAAACCAACAGTTGTACCCCAGATAATCTTCCCCGAGAAAGCACACACATTTAAACCTTTGAGAACTCCCACACAGTCTCTCTGAAAATTTCGCCCGTCCTTCTCCGGCCACTTCCCTCGCGGGCGAGTGGAAACGCGAATCTGGACTCCACTCTCGCTTCGTACTAAAAGTACGTCTCAGGCACACACACACATTTCGGGGTTCTCAGAAATGGAATAATTTTGCTGTGATACTTTTCACTGCACGGGAATCCTGCCGACTACGCCAGTTAAATGTCACGGTCCGGAGACATTAGATGTCTCGGTCCGGAGACACAGTTCCTTTAAATATTCCCGTGTTGTGAAATTAAAGGCACAAACGAGGCCAAAGTATCAACAGCTAGACTATTTATTACATAAAGTGGACATAAGAAAGGGGAGAGGGAGAAAAGAGAGAGAGAGAGAGAGAGGGACGAGAGACAGAAGAGGAAAGGAATTATATTACCACACCCCTCATCCCCCCCCAAGACAGTTAAAGTCTGTGGAGGCAAGGTGCTGCAGATGTTGGGTTTGTAGAGAGAAACGCTGGTGAGGCGTTTGCTGGAGAACAGCTGTGGTCCTCTGGGGAGATGTTGGGTTGATACAGGAACAGTGCTGAGGCTCCTCTGGGCAGCCTGGGTCTGTAGAGAAGGGGTGCTGAGGATTTGGCTGGAGCTGTGGTCCTCCGGGCAGCTTCTTTTCTCCGGAGCAGCATTGTCCTGGCTTTCTCTTCTCAGCGGCCTGGCCCGTCTCCTGTGTTTTCCTTCATCTCTGTTTTTCTCCCCGTTTTTCTCCTCTGTTTCTCTCCTCTGTTTCTCTCTACAAACCAGTAGTTGCTCAAGTCTTTTATACAGTTTTTTAGTCCTCAGGCAGGTGTTGGTATGTATTTCAGAGGCAAGGAAATAATCCAGGTATCTGTTCCCCCGGAAATCTGTGTATGTGGGCAAGATTGGAGGCGAGGGGGGGCCTCCGTCCCCCCCCCCCTCCATTCAGACAAGTCCTCCCACATTCCTTTACACAGGTGGTGGAAACCATAGTATCACCCTGCCCAGAAAGCCTGATGGCTGGGTCCTTGGGTCCATTGTTGTAGTCCGGTGTTATCACGATGCAATCACAAGCTGATTTGCATCCAGGATTGGTGGACAGGATTCTTTCCACCTTCTTTCCAGTGGCTCTGCTATGACTTTATCTTTGTTGACTTACATAGAGAGAGACAAACTTATTAGGCTCTCACAACATCAAATCCGAGTCAAGCTCCGTGGTCAGCATCAGCCACCAGTTCAGTCTTGTCACAATGATTTCTTCAGTCTCTCCTTCAATTCTGCTCTCTGTTTGTAGTTCCTTGTAGTAGACTTTTTCCTAACTTCCATCTGTTAACAATTTCATACTCGTATTTGGCATTTTTCCCCAATCTGGCTTCTACCTATCCATTGTGTGTCCTGTTTACTGTTGAAACTCCTTTACATTATGTATTCAGTAGGAAATGCCTCGCTATGAAACTCCTCCTGCTTGCAAACACTCCATTTCCCTTAAGACTTCCAGCAATGATCTCCGAAAATATCCACACCACTTCACGGAGAGCTTGTCTCCTGTGTATTCAGATGTCAAACTGTTTGTGTCTCGGCTTGGAGCAGACACTGTCTCATTTGTGTGCAAAGCCCTACCATGAGCACTGGATTCAGCTGCTGCATTGTATTGTAACACTGGGAAAGAAATCCAAACTTTTCACAGTTAAGGACCATTTCTCCTCACTTTCTTCCCTACATTGTAAATTATGGTTTTGCTGTGCTTTCATTAAGCTGCATTCTCCAGTGTGTGAGAGCTCTCTTGCACAAAACTTGGCTAAATTCAGCTACAGATTTCCTATGAAGGTTCTTCCTGGGAAAGGTGGAATTTCTTATGATGGAGAAGACAATAGTCTCTAGTGCCACTTTTATTCTCTAAACCTGCAGATTGGGTGAGATGGATGGTGAGATGAGGGACTTATGTTCCTTATATGAGGTGAGCCCTCCATGGACATGGGGGATCTTACACAATCCTCACAAGGAAGGGAATGACTTGTTCTTCTTCAACATAGTGCTGGTCCAAGCAGGGTTCAACTAAGTGAGCAGCACACAATTGTTTCCCCCCAGTTTTCATGCCATGTCCAGCACTGTCAGTCCAAAGTCCTTGAAGCAATGTGGTGGTGTATCAGCCACACACTGTTTGCTTCCTCCTCTATGCCTGCCTATCTCCTTTTTCCATTGCTTGAGTTGCGTGAGCATCCTGGGGTTTTTGCCCAATGGGAGTAAAAGCAAACAGAATGCAGGATTTTATGTAGCTGTTGCAATGAAAACAGCAAAGCAATACCACAGTGTTATCAGAAAAGCATAAGCTGCAGTGGAATCAGCCTTCTGGTCCATTGTGGTGGGTTAACGCCTTTTTCTGAAAACAAAAGAAGAAAGCAGGGTGGAGGGCTTGCGGGTACTTTACACTCCCTGAAGGGCGTTTCCCCCCGGGAAAGCTGAGTCTGTTCCACTCCCCCCTCCCTGCCCAGCTAGGGTATAAAAAGCAGGACATCATAGCTGTTGGAGCTCCTTTTTGGCTCCTGCCTCTGCTGGATGAGAGCTACTGCAGCTGCCCTCCTGCTCCTCAGCCATGTGACCGGACCTGATCCTTCTCCCTGCTGCCTCTGCACCTCCTCAGAGAAAGACTGGTTTTGTATTATTCTTTTTCTGTCCCACTCCCATCCATTCTTATTCTTTGCCCTTGTGAACCCTTTTTTTTTTTTTCCACTGTTATTGCTATATATATAATTTGAAGAAAAAAAATTATTTGCCTCTCTACTTCTAAGCTGACTCCAGATTGTTGTTTAGTGGATTTGCTCCTTACCCTTTTTTTTTTCCTCTCCCTGTTTGGAGGGAGGAGGGGGGGAGTGGGGAAGAGATTCTCAGCCTTTTCCCCATTTGAGCTTTTAACTCTCAGTTAAGGCTCAAACCACTACATCCATCTATCCATGAGTCTGCCGCTTTCAATAGAGAAGTGTCTGTATTTGCAGGACAGGCTTGTGTGGGAGCAAATGGGGGCTGTTTGCAGCTTGAAAAGGGGGATGTTGCAAATCTACAGTAGCAGCACTGTGTTTCTGCAGATACTGACATGCCTAGTGCACCATCCTGCTTTCCTGTCTGTCTTCCCTGCTCTTTCAATACATGAAAAATTCCTCTCTCCAAGGGGCATTGCATAGTTAAACCAGCAACTAATCTGTGAGGTGACAAACCAGCACCACCACCTAAGGGCTCTCGGTTTATTTGTGCTCATGAGCATGTCTGCACACCACACCCCCTTCTCCGCTCAAGAGCCACCAGAGTATTATAATATAGAGGAATCCTGCTCTCACACAGAAGCTGATTGCAAAGCAAACCCTTGCTGTCCTGACCTGCAGTTTGTACAGTAGATGGCTTTAAAATTAGGGTGTGGTAAATAATTGATTCATCTGTTAGACTGCCAAATTAGAAAAATAATGTCACCTATGTAATTTTGCATTCTCACAGATGTCTAAATAGCACTGTGGGGGTTTAGGAAAAGGAAAGTACATGGAGAATGAGGATTTAATGTCAAATGAAGGAGTTTGATGCACTCAAAGTGAAGCACTAGTTCCTTGAAGTAAAGTTGGGGAGAGGAAAATCAAAGTTCATGAAGAGGGAGAAGTTTATGGGTCCCCTTTCACCTGCCATCCCTTTTCTGCCTGAGACACCCTGGATCCGTCCCATTGTGAACAGTCAGCCTCATGCACCAGTTCTGTATCTCCTCCTCAGTGGATTGTCCCTGCCACAGTTCCAGGGGCTCACAGCAGCATGGGGAATGTCATCATTGTGGTATTACACCTTCATATGATCTTTCCTGATGAATAGTTAAAATATCTCCATCCCAGAAAGCTTCAGCCAGAGATTTCCGTCCATATGGGAGTTCATAATTCCTCCTGAAAAACAGAGGGTTTCATTTACATCCACACCACAGCAAGGCTGTAGCAAGGTCCTCTCAAGAGGACTATATTGAAGTGGTTTCCCTTAATATGTCCCATTTCACCTCAGCTCTGCTGTGCATCAAACACGAGGAACATACTACACATCTATATACCACCATACAGCAGTAAGTGGAATTGGCTACAAGTGTATTCTTGTAGCAGATAATCTTGCAACTCCCAGGGTGGAGGGATATTAATAGATAAACTTAATATAGGCAGAAATAGCCAGAATATACTGAATTTTTGGAGTGAGAAGACATGACCTCAGTCAGAATAAAATGGGAGACTCTGAAGGATGGGTGACCCAGAGCCTTGGCAGTGTGTAAAATGAGAGATGGCCAGCTAGGTATCTTGTGCATAAATTGTAGTTGGCACTTTAATAATCTTGCAGCCCTTGCTTTGGCAGACGGATAGATATTTTCAGAATTAGGAGGACATTTGAAAAATGTATTTTCTGGGTCAGATTTTAATTTGGGGGCTTGTCAACCTCGAGACTGTCCTTTCTCTTAAAGTAAGTTCACCGTGGCATCATTAGCCTGCAGAATATGTACCTCTCCCAGGGATTTAAATCTCAGAGACATAATGTGACCGTTTGAGGCTGTCCCCTTAAGAAAGGGAATATTGTGGTCAGATGTTTGTAAACGAAGGACGGATCTAAACTAATTTCATTGGTAGATTGGGGGGAAGCACCTTTTGAACTGGGAGTACAGCAGTTTTCTGGTCTGTGTCTTCCCCTCCTTCGGTGGCTTGCAGCTCATAGCTTTCTGGGCTTTCAGCCAGGCTTGACCTTGAAACTGATAAACTGCAAGGCCTGTATTAACTGCTTTCCAATTAGCAACTGCTTTTTCTTTTCCTCTCTTTCTAACCCTCTCTGGGGAAAGGGGGAGAGAAGGGGGAGCAGGGGTGGGGAACACCCCTCAGCAGAGGAGGGAACCCTCATTTCCATGTGACTTTGTTATATATTTCTGTATATATTGTAAATACTGTAAATTCTGTACATAAACCTGCATTTTTTCCTAAACTGCTTTGTAAATACACAGCACCCACTCCTTTGCTAATCCGGCTGTGAGGTTTTTTTTCCCTTTCAACTTTCTTTCCCTCTACTCACTGGGGGGAGAAGGGCCTGGCCTTTCCCCCAACCCTACGATATTCTTTTTCTTGGCACCCAATGTGGGGCAGATAATTAGTTTAATTTATTACTTTATTGATTTAGTGCTTTATAGTTGGATTAGCAAACATGAAGGTGTTGTGGTTCTTAGAACGATTATTCTTTTAAATTTTTAGGGCTCTGGTTTACAGATATTGTTTGGGTTTGATTTCGGATTACCTGGGTAAATATGTGGTGTGGACAATTTATTTGTGGGTGTGCTGGGTTGAGGCAATGCCCTTCCCCACCCCTGGCAACAATAAACACTCAGACAAACGGATTGCAAAAGTGATGGAAAGTTTAAATAGAAAGCAGTGAACTTTTACAGAAAGTCAAAAGCACAGTGACAAAGAAAGATCCCAAAACAGACCCAGAGAGATCCCATCCCCACCTGAGGGTACACCCAAGACCCCCAGGGCTCCTTCTTCCCCCTCCCACTGCTAGGCTAGTCTCAGCTGGCCAGATCTGAGACTGCCCATCCCCCCGTGGCCTTGGGCCTAGCCAGGCCCAAAGCCAGGAGGCATCTCCCCCAGTTACCGGCTGATGGAGGAGGAAGAAAAGAGCATGCTAGACTCCGCACTGGATCTTATAGTGGTGCAAAGGATTGTGGTAGGAAATACTACATAATTTCCTGTGTCCACCCCTCTGGGCTGGACTTCTGGACACAGGAAGTAAACATTGCAGGGGGACACCCAGCTCAAACTGCAACACGCCACCCCTTATTTCATACCACAATCTTTGCACCCAAACACATCATTAAATCTGAAATCTTCTCATGACATGTTCGGCGAAGTCCACATCTTCATCTGGGCGTCCACCCAAACAGTCTCTCATTCAGGCATCAAGTGTCAGTCCATTCCAGTTCTTCTTCCCTCATCTAATGGAACCTCTCAGCGATGCAGAGTTCACTCTTCTGCAGTGCAGGCTCTTCATGGATCCGCTGGACATCCTGGTCACCTGGAAAGAACCTCACAACTTCTCAACCAAACCATTATTCCCGTCTCTATTTACTCAGCTGCATATTTCCACCCCTGGGGCAAGTCAGTCAGAACAATCAGGCTCTAACTGCTTCTCCACCCCTCCAGGAAAACAGCACGCTGAGCCTTTCATAATCCTGCACGGACCTATCCCAAGCCCAGTGCTGACTGCTTCCAGCCGTGGCCCAAGGCTATACAGATGCATGTCACAGTACACCGCCTTCCCACTAGGCGTTCGCGTACCAAGACGTGACAACATCCAACAACACAATCCTCTCCCGGAAGAGGGAGGGACTGCACCACAACCTACTGAGAAGAAGGGAGGTGGAGCCAGGTGCTCGGCACCATTTTCGGAACTCATCCAAAAAGGTCGGGGAAGAGACTAGGGTCATCCCCGCCGCAGCCCGAGCGCACGGCCAGGACCGCCGCCACCGCTCCGAGCGCACGGCCGGACCCGCCGCCACCGCAGCTCAAGTGGATGGCCGGGGACCACCGGCGCCGCTCCGAGCGCACGGCCGGGCCCGCCGCCGGGCATACAGGAGGGCTCCGGCCACCTCTATCGCCGCGGTACAGAATCAAAATCGCCTCCACCCCTCGGGCATTCAAACGCCTCCTCCAGCAAAAGTCACAAATACGTCCTCAGGGCCCTTGAGAACAGCTTTCAGCTGGAGTCCCCATTTGCCCATAGGGAGCCGAGCTCGCCCGCTTGCCGCGGCTGACCCTACCCTGCAGCGAAAACGAACCTGACTTTGTTCTGCTCGCCGCTGCCCCTCCCCCACTTCACTCCCTGCCACTTCTGCTGCTCCGCTGAGAATAAAGGTGGGGGAAGGGCAGGTCCTGCATTCTCAAGCAGTGCCCCCATTCCGATGGTTAAGAACCACTCCTGCTTGAAATAGCAGGAGGGACTCTGTGCCACCGGTCACGCACCAGGAGTCCCCCTGCAATCCACGAGAACTTAACACAATCGCCCCAACAACAACACGAGCCCCCAACTGCCAGAAGACCAAAACGACACCCAGAACTAAATTTAAACTCTCTTATCTTTTGCAATCCGATCTGCAGAGTTGCCACAATAACCAACTCCTACTCCTGGCTGGCTCGCCAAGAATGTAAAGGGGTTGGGGGCAGACCCCCTGCCCACTGAAACCATCCTCTGCTACCAAGAATGTGCTGGGTTGAGGCAGCCCCCTTCCCTACCCCTGGCAACAATAAACACTCAGACAAACGGATTGCAAAAGTGATGGAAAGTTTAAATCAAAAGCAGTGAACTTTTACAGAAAGTCAAAAGCACAGTGACAAAGAAAGATCCCAAAACAGACCCAGAGAGATCCCATCCCCACCTGAGGGTACACCCAAGACCCCCAGGGCTCCTTCTTCCCCCTCCCACTGCTAGGCTAGTCTCAGCTGGCCAGATCTGAGACTGCCCATCCCCCCAAGGCCTTGGGCCTGGCCAGGCCCAAAGCCAGGAGACATCTCCCCCAGTTACCGGCTGATGGAGAAGGAAGAAAAGAGAGCATGCTAGACTCCGCACTGGATCTTATAGTGGGTGCCAAGGATTGTGGTAGGAAATACTACATAATTTCCTGTGTCCACCCCTCTGGGCTGGACTTCTGGACACAGGAAGTAAACATTGCAGGGGGGCACCCAGCTCAAACTGCAACACAGCACGAGCACTGCATGCGCTGGGTGCGTGCTGGCCTGCCTAATGCCTTGGCTTTTGTCTTCCTCCTGGAGGAGGGGGAACTTGCCCACATGCTGGGACAAGACTCAGTATCTGGGCATAATGTGTCTTCACCACACTGGCTTCTGAAACAGTCACAGATTCAGTAACACAGGTTTGTGGCTATAACTATGTCCTTAACTCACTGCCATGTGCCTAAAAAAAATCCTACATGCTCATCAGCACTTAATCTGTCAAAAGTGCCACAGTATGTTGACAAAATTATAAATACAGGTTTGTTATTTTAATGAGTCACTGACATCTTGTGACCATTTGAGGCTATGCCTTTAAGAAAGGGCCACCATGGCCGAATGTTTTATAAACAAAAGACAGGTCTAAACTAAATTCATTGGTGGATTGATAGATTACGGCTTTGAACTCTGAGTCCAGCAGAGACTAGTCTCAGTCTTGCACTTTTTCCCCCTCCTTTCACATCTTGCGGCTTCTGGGCTTCCTGTCAGACTGACCTTGGAACTGATAAAGCATGAGGCCTGTAAAAATTTACTAACACACTTGCTCTAATTATAACTGCTTTTAATTAACAATTATTCCTTTTCTCTCTTTCTAACCCTCTCTGGGGAAAAGGGGGAGAGAAGGGGGTACGGGGGGAAAAACCCTTCCTCCAGGAATCTCATTCCTGTGTTACTTTGTTGTATATTTCTGTGTATATATTGTAAATACTGTAAATTGTGTGTATATATATATCCTGCAGCCCCGCTTGTAAATACAGCACATTTCCTTTGCTTATCCGGCTGTGGTTTTTCTTTTATTCTTTTTTTTCTCCCTTCACTTACAGCGGGGGAGAAGGCTGAGGTCTTCCCCTCAACCTGGGCCACATCTGCTGCTTATTCTTAGTTTTCATTTGTAGTTCCCTACTCTGACATCATGGTGCATGTGATCTTCATTTGGTCACCATTCATAGCACTGGCTCAGTCCTTTACGTTACTTTGACAGCATTTCTCCTCATTCATTATTTAACAATAACTTTTGCTTACCAAGCACATTTCAACACAACTAACTAAACTAAAAGCATGTCCTAATCCTTAATGAAGTACAAATGCTTCTCCTGGGAGGCTGCTAAGCATCATCATAATTTTATGGATGAGAAAGCAAATATTAAGTAATTTGCCAAGGTCATGCAGCCTGTCTGCAGCAGAAATTGGGGAAAGAACTGCTTGGGAGAGCTCTATGTGTTGCCTGGTGTAATTAACAACCTTAAGCAGCTCAGGCTACTCTGAACCCAACAGAAATGCATGGGGAGAGAACGTGAATGCATAAACAGCCATAATGAAAGTCCTGCAGCATGGTCATCTCATCACCGGAAGGTTGTGAGCCTCCACAGTTGGCCAGTGACAACTTTTTGTTATTAGATAATGCTGAAACAAAGCAGTCCAGTGCTCTACTTGGGAGCCTGAAGGTCTTGAGATATCAACAATGGATTATTTTTTTTTCATGTCCAGCATTTCTCAGTCTCTTTTCAACTCCATGTTTTTAACAATGATGTTATTTAACACATGCCAGTATGAATAAGTTTATTCTTTCTTCTGATTTGTTCCTATAAAAGGAGCTTGTGTTACACAGGAGCTCAAGTGTTAACAGGAGCTCAAGTTGTGTTAACAGGAGCTCAAGTGGTGTTCTGCTCAGTTCCCTCAGTGTCAGGGGTGTACACTGAGAGGAATGGGAGAACCCATACCATCAACAATTGGCTCAGGGGATGGTGCCAGAGGCAGAACTTTGGGTTCTATGACCATGGGGCGACTTTCACTGCACCTGATGCGCTGGGTCCTGATGGGGTGCATCTATCTAGAAGGGGTAAGAGAGTCCTGGCACTGGAGTTGGCAGGGCTCATTAGGAGGGCTTTAAACTAGGTCTGAAGGGGGTGGGTGAGGCAATCGGTCCCTCTGCAGAGGTAAGAGTAGGGCGCAAGGTAGGGTCAGTTGAGAAGTCAGGAACCCAGTTGCGATGCGTGTACACCAATGCACGCAGCCTGGGCAACAAGCAAGAGGACTTGGAGGTCCTAATCCATCAGGGCGACTATGATGTAGTTGCCATCTCAGAAACTTGGTGGGACAGCACCCACGATTGGAGTGCTACAATGGGGGGTTACAGGCTCTTTAGGAGAGACAGGCGAGGGAGAAGAGGAGGAGGGGTGGCTCTGTATATTAGAGAGTCAATCTCTGCCACACAACTTGAGGTGGAAGATGAGGGAGTTGAGAGCCTGTGGGTCAAAATCAGAGGACAACCTAACAAGTCTGACATCCTGATTGGAATCTGTTACAGACCACCCAAACAGGATGAGGCGGCTGATGAGTTGTTCTACAAGCAACTGGAGGCTGTCTCAAGATCATCAGATCTTGTCCTTGTTGGTGACTTCAACCTCCCAGATATCTGCTGGGAACTTAATTCAGCAGGGAGGAGGCAGTCCAGAAGATTCCTGGAGCAAATGGAGGACTGCTTCCTGACACAGCCGTTAAGCAAGTCTACCAGGGGACAGGCTCTGCTAGACCTGCTGTTCTCCAATAGGGAAGGGCTGGTGGGAGACGTGATTGTGGGAGGCTGCCTAGGGTGCAGTGACCACGAGATAGTGAAGTTTTCAATATGCAGGGAGATAGGGAGGAGCACCAACAGAACCTTCACCTTGGACTTCCGAAGGGCGAACTTCAGCCTATTTAAGAAACTTGTCTGCAAAGTCCCCTGGGTACCAGCCCTCATGAACCAAGGGGTTCAGGAGGGTTGGACCTACTTCAAACAGGAGCTCTTGAAGGCACAGGAATTGGCGGTTCCCATGTGCCGGAAGGCAAGCCGGCGGGGAAGGCGACCAGCCTGGATGAGCAAGCAGCTCCTGGAGGATTTAAGGGGGAAGTGGAGGCTGTATCACCTTTGGAAGGAGGGGAAGGCTTCTCGAGGTATGTTCAAGGAAGCTGTTAGATTATGTAGGAATAAAATTAGGGAGGCAAAGGCCCAGCTGGAACTGAAGCTGGCCACCTCAGTCAAAGATAATAAAAAGCATTTTTATAAATATATTAACAATAAGAAGAGGGGCAGGAAGAACCTGCACTCCCTAGTGGACCTGGAGGGGAACACGGTGACTGAGGATGAGGAGAAAGCTGAGGTCCTGAATACCTTCTTTGCCTCAATTTTTAACAGCAAGGCAGGAGTTCAGGACGAGTGGCCTCCGGAGCTGGGCGATGGGGTCGGCGAGCGGTGTAATGCCCCGGAAATCCATGAGGAGTTAGTTCGGGACCTGCTGAGCCACTTGGATATTCACAAGTCCATGGGACCGGATGGGATCCATCCTAGGGTGCTGAGAGAGTTGGCAGATGTGCTAGCTAGGCCACTCTCCATCATTTTCCTCCAGTCCTGGCTCACCGGTGAGGTCTCAGATGACTGGAAAGTGGCCAACGTGGTCCCCATCCACAAGAAGGGTCGGATGGAGGAACCTGGAAACTACAGGCCGGTCAGCCTGACCTCAGTGCCAGGGAAAGTGATGGAGCAGATTATCATGGCGGCAATAACTGCGCACCTGAAGGATGGCCAAGGGCTCAGGTCCAGCCAACATGGATTCAGGAAGGGCAGATCCTGCCTCTCCAACCTGATCTCTTTCTATGATCAGGTGACCCACCTGGTGGATGTGGGGAGGCCTGTGGATGTGGTCTACCTGGACTTCAGCAAGGCCTTTGACACCGTCCCCCACAGCAAACTGCTGACTAAGCTGTCAGCTCGTGGATTGGACCATTACACTCTGTGCTGGGTTAGGAACCGGCTGGAGGGCCGGGCCCAGAGAGTGGTAGTGAACGGTGCCACATCCAGCTGGAGGCCAGTCACCAGTGGTGTCCCCCAGGGATCAGTGCTGGGCCCTGTCCTCTTCAACATATTCATCGATGATCTGGATGAAGGGGTCGAGTCAGTCATCAGCAAGTTTGCAGATGACACAAAGTTAGGGGCAGATGTTAGTCAGTTAGAGGGTAGAAAGGCTCTGCAGAGGGACCTCGACCGACTGGACAGATGGGCAGAGTCCAATGGGATGTCATTCAACAAGTCCAAGTGCCGAGTGCTGCACTTTGGCCACAGCAACCCCATGCAGAGCTATAGGCTGGGGTCGGAGTGGCTGGAGAGCTCCCAAACAGAGAGGGACCTGGGTGTGCTGATTGACAGCCACCTGAATATGAGCCAGCAGTGTGCCCAGGTGGCCAAGAGGGCCAATGGCATCCTGGCCTGCATTAGGAATAGTGTGGCCAGCAGGAGCAGGGAGGTCATAGTGCCCCTGTACTCTGCTTTGGTTAGGCCGCACCTTGAGTACTGTGTCCAGTTCTGGGCCTCTCAGTTTAAGAAGGACATCGAAACACTTGAGCGTGTCCAGAGAAGGGCAACAAGGCTGGTGAGAGGCCTTGAACACAAGCCCTATGAGGAGAGGCTGAGGGAGCTGGGATTGTTTAGCCTGGAGAAGAGGAGGCTCAGGGGTGACCTCATTGCCCTCTACAACTACCTGAAGGGTGGTTGAAGCCAGGAGGGGGTTGACCTCTTCTCCCAGGTAACCAGCACCAGAACGAGGGGACACAGTCTCAAGCTGCGCCAGGGGAGGTTCAGACTCGAGGTGAGGAGGAAGTTCTTTACCGAGCGAGTCATTCGTCATTGGAACGAGTTGCCCAGGGAGGTGGTTGAGTCATCGACCCTGGAGGCGTTCAAGGGGAGATTGGACGTGGCACTTGGTGCCATGGTCTAGGCATGGGGTCTGTGTTGATAGGTTGGACTCGATGATCCCCGAGGGCCTTTCCAACCTAAGTGATACTGTGATACTGTGATACAGACTGCCTATAATTCATTAAGTCAAATTCCCTTCCATCTGGAGGCTTATACAGTTGTTGAAAAGCTGTCACTATAACCTATTGTCACTACAACTTTTTATGAACCAACCTACATTTTTATGTCAAAATTGATCTCAACAATTTTGCAGTAATTACTTTCAATTATTTCTATATCATCAGCCTTTAGGTAACACAGCCTTCAAGATCCTGGGATAAACTTCTCTCCCTGGCTCTGTTCATATAAAAAATAAATAGCTCTTGCATATTGTGGCCGGTTAACGTTGCCCCCTTAAGAAAGGGAATATGGTGGACGGAAGTTGGTAAACGGAAGGAATAGTCTAAACAATTTCATTGGGCGAGTGGGAGGAAGCACCTTCTGAACGGGAGTGGAAATGAGCATTTCCAGAACTTCTCGGTCACTCTTGCTTCCGCATCTCCTTCGGTGCAGCAGCTTTCTGCCTGTGCTGGGTTTTCTGCCAAGGCTCCGGCCTTGAAAAACTGATAAGGCCTGTATTAACTGCTTCCAATTAACACAAACTGCTTTTAACCTCTTTCTTTCTACTTTCTCCCTCTTTTCCGAACTATTCTGGGGAAAGGGGGGAAGAGAGGGGAGAGCGGAGGTGGGGAATCCCCTCGGTCGAGGGGGGTTACTCTCATTTCTGTGCTACTCTGTTGTATATCTTTGTATATATTGTAGATATTGTAAATTTGTAAATATTCCCCTGCAAAATCCTACACTGCTTTGTAAATATAGCTCCACTGCTTTGCTAATTCAGCTGGTGAGTTTTTTTTTTCCTTTCCCTTCAATTTTTCTTTCCCTTTTACCTTACAGGGGGGAGGGAAGAGGCTTCTTAGCCTTACCCCTTCCACCCACCACATTTTTTTTATTGGCGCCCAACGTGGGGCAGATAATTAGTTTAATTTATTACTTGATTGATTTAGTGTTTTCCGGCTGAATTAGCAAACATGAAGGTCTTGTGGTTTGTGGAGCGATTATTCTTTTCAATTTTTGGGGCTCTGGTTTACAGATATTGTTTGGGTTTGATTTTGGATTACCTGGGCAAATATTTGGTGCGGACAATTTATATGTGGGTTATGTATAGAGTTAAATTATGGTATGGAAAATGTATTAATTTCCTATGGCCAGTGAGGTACAGGAATGTTACCTCCACCACTCTCCCAATTGAGATAAAGGGTTTTAAGATTCCGCCTGAGGAGAGAGTAACTTTAGGTGATGCCTGGGACCGAAAGGTGATTTATGTGATGTGTATAAATCTGTTGCTGGTGATGGTGATTGCATATTTACTGTTCTCTCTGTGGCGAGAGAGGAAGGTGTCCAGAGCTTGTTTTGTTATTAAAACTAGATCAAAAAGAAAACGCCGTAGCTCGAGATCAGTCCCAGAGTCATCTAGTGATGAGGACTGTGGAGAACCTGTGTCAGTCAAAAAGAAGGCTAAAAAGTCAATTGGCAAAGCAGCTCTAAATGACTTTGCTGATTCTAGCAAGCAGCCAAGGGCATCGGCTGGTATCAACATGGCGCCTACTCCTTCTCCCACTCCTTCTCCTTTTTCTTCTTCGTCGGCCATTAACGGAGCAACGTCACTTCCGCCTACTCCCTCGGTGGGACCGGAAGTCACTGCCCCAGCAGCTGATTTATCTCAGGACCTGTCAGCTTCCATTAAGGTGGCTGTAAATTCAAACACAGCTCCAGTTAAGGTGGCTCCTTTAAAGACTAGAGGTGCAAAGGCCAAAGATGGAGAAGAAGAGGAGCTGGAGACTGATCCTGGTGAGGAGCCCTCTACTCTAAGAGATCCTGCTCAGGAGGAAGAGGTGGTTTGTTTTAAAGATCTAGCTAACCTAGTGAGATCAAAGCAGGATACAGATGAAGCTAGGAAAGCAGCTGGCAAAGGTGGTTCTCAGCTTAAAGAGATCCTTAGGAGAATGACAGCAGGATTATATGGGCAAAGAATTCAGGGAGACGAAGGTGAAGATGATATTTTGGAGTGTTCTTCTCCACGGGAGGAATTGCGAAATGTCCGTAAAGATTTCACCAGGGCAGATAAGGAGCCAGTTCTAGCTTGGCTTAGTAGGTGTTATGATACAGGTGCTCCGGCTCTAACAGTTGGAGACAAGTCAGCAGCTCAGTTAGGAACTCTCTCAAGGGATAATGGAATAGATAGACATCTAGGCAGAGCTCTCGGTAAGGTTAGTCTGTGGATACGCCTTTTAATGGCGGTTGCCCTGAGATACCCTTCCCGAGATGATCTTCCATGGAATCCTAAACCCTGGACTACCATAGATGAGGGAATTAAGCGCTTGAGAGAATTTGCTGTTAGAGAGCTACTCTATGGTGAACGTGAAACTCTGAATCCTGATGACATTCCTGTGGGTATTGGTCTTGCTAAAAAGATCATCAAACTTGCTCCTTCCAATTATGCAAACATTCTGGCAAGCAGAATTGTGTCAAGAAGTTATGGTGGAGCTTCTCCTACGGTTGGCCAATTCAGTGATCAAATGAGACAATTGGAGGATAGCATGACACGTGGTTCTTTGGTTTCAGCCATTGAAACTTTGTCTGGAAAAATTGAGAATTGCATGAGAGAGTTAAAAGATGAATTTAGAAATTCTATATCCCAATTGGCACAAAGGGATAATTTTAATTCTTCCTCCAGGTGGGTACAAGTTTCATCTGTGAGGAATACATGTCCTCCAAGGAGGTCATTCCAAAACAGGTCATTCCAGAACAGGTCATTCCAAAACAGACCGCCAAGGCAATCACGTAGAACTATTTGGATAACTCTGCGTGATCAGTTTGGTGAGAACATGAACCGCTGGGATGGCCAACCAACTTCTAATCTTTTCAGGAGACTGAGGGAATTGCAAAGTGGCAGAACCCGAGGTAGCAATACCAGAAGGGTAGCTGTTACTTCCACAGTTCCCCAGAACGACTCTTATGGCTCCAACAGTGGCTCCGGTTATAACATGCAAAGTTATAACCCTGCAAACTATGTGCAATGCACATGTGCGCATGTTCCCCATAACTAGGTGCCCTGCCTCCCGCCAGGGGGAGGAGAGGATAACAGAGATAATAGAATCTATTGGGATGTGTACATCCAGTGGCCTGGCACTTCACAATTTCGGAAGTACAGGGCCTTGGTTGACACAGGAGCTCAGTGCACCATAATACCATCAAATTATCAGGGATCAGAGTCTATAACTATTCTGGGAGTCACTGGTGGATCTCAAGAGTTAAGTAAGGTAGAGGTTAATATAAGTTTAACTGGTAAACAATGGAGGAAGCATACAATTGTGACCGGACCTGATGCACCTTGTATTTTGGGAATTGATTTTCTGAGAGAAGGGCG
Source organism: Melanerpes aurifrons (assembly GCA_011125475.1). Lineage (NCBI taxonomy): Eukaryota > Metazoa > Chordata > Aves > Piciformes > Picidae > Melanerpes > Melanerpes aurifrons. The sequence goes on along the minus strand of WWNC01000123.1, from coordinate 473,993 downwards.
TTTCAAAGACCCTAAAGGTTACAAATGGGCTTTTGGAGTAGCTTCAATAGAAATTGATGGACAAAAATTGAAGCTATCTGCCAGACCTGAACTTTCTGATGAATCTGCAGTTGTGGGACAACATAAGTTACAGGACATTAAATTGCCGGTTGCTTCTCAGACTGTGCATCACAGACAATACAGAACCAACCGTGACTCTTTGTTGCCCATTCAGAATCTGATTCGTCAGTTGGAGAGTCAGAAAGTCGTCAGCAAAACTCATTCACCTTTCAACAGTCCAGTGTGGCCTGTGCGGAAGCAGAATGGAGACTGGCGTCTGACAGTAGACTACCGAGCCCTGAATGAAGTGACACCACCTGTGAGTGCAGCAGTGCCAGACATGATGGAGCTACAGTATGAGCTGGAATCCAAAGAGGCCAAATGGTATGCTACCATAGACATTGCTAATGCATTTTTCTCTATTCCCATAGCAGAGGAATGCAGGCCTCAGTGCGCTTTCACCTGGAGAGGAATCCAGTACACTTTCAACAGACTGCCAATGGGCTGGATCCACAGCTCAAGCATCTGTCATGCAGTGATCCACGATGCTCTGGAGAAAGGCGGTGCTCCAGAACACATCCAGTTCATCGATGATATCATCGTCTGGGGTAAGACTGCTGAGGAAGTCTTCGAGAAAGGTAACAAAGTCATTGACATTCTTCTGAATGCAGGTTTTGCCATCAAGCGAGACAAGGTGAAAGGGCCTACCACAGAGATTCAGTTTCTGGGAGTGCGATGGCAGGATGGACGCCGACACATTCCAGTGGATGTGGTCAATAGAGTCTCTACCATGGCAAGTCCCACAAACAAGCAAGAGACCCTACGTTTCTTGGGGATAGTGGGATTTTGGAGACTGCACATTCCTGGATACAGTCAGATTGTGAAACCTCTGTATGATGTGACTCGAAAGAGAAACCATTTCCACTGGGGACCTGAACAACAAGCAGCCTTTGACGAAATAAAGCAAGAGGTAGTTCAAGCAATGGGTCTGGGACCTGTCCGAGATGGTCCAGACATTAAGAACATTTTGTATACGGCTGCAAGTGACAATGGTCCAACCTGGTGCTTGTGGCAAAAAGCTCCAGGTGAGACACGTGGACGACCTCTTGGTTTCTGGAGTCGAGGTTACAGAGGTTCAGAGGCTAACTACACTCCAACAGAGAAAGAAATTCTAGCTGCCTATGAAGGAGTGAAAGCATCTTCTGAAGTGATTGGAACTGAGTCACAACTTCTTCTAGCTCCCAGATTACCAGTTTTGAATTGGATGTTCAAAGGCAAAGGCTCCACACCACATCATGCCACAGACTCCACATGGTCTAAGTGGATGGCTCTGATAACACAGAGAGCTCGAATGGGAAATCTTGAAGGACCTGGTCTAGTGGAGGTGATCTCAAGTTGGCCTGAAGGTATCAACTGTGCTAAACCTCCAGAGGAGAAAGTAACTCGTGCTGAGGAAGCTCCTCCTTACAATGACCTTTCTGATGATGAGAAGAAATATGCTTTGTTCACAGACGGTTCCTGTCGTCTTGTCGGAAACAAGCGAAGGTGGAAGTCTGCAGTGTGGAGTCCAACACGCCGAGTTGCAGAGGCGAAAGATGGAGAAGGAGAATCCAGTCAGTTTGCAGAGGTAAAAGCTGTCCAGCTCGCTCTCGACGTAGCTGAACGTGAGAGATGGCCAAAGCTTTATCTCTACACCGACTCATGGATGGTAGCCAATGCTCTATGGGGTTGGCTAAAGAACTGGAAGAAGAGTGGTTGGCAGAGGAAAGGAAAACCCATTTGGGCTGCCAACCTATGGCAGGACATTGCTGATCGAATCGAGAGAATTCCAGTGAAAGTGAGACACATCGATGCTCACATTCCTAAGAGCAAAGCTACTGAGGAACAGCAACACAACCATCAGGCAGATCTAGCTGCAAGAGTTTCTCAAGTAGACATGGACTCTAATTTTGATCTTGACTGGAAACACCGAGGTGAGATATTCTTAGCTCGGTGGGCTCACGATTCGTCAGGACATCAAGGCAGAGATGCAACATACCAATGGGCTCGTGACAGATCTATAGACATTTCCATGGATGCTATCACACAAGTCATCCATGACTGTGACATTTGTGCTGCTATTAAGCAGGCAAAACGACTTAAGCCCTTGTGGTATGGTGACAGATGGTCCAAGTACAAGTATGGTGAAGCTTGGCAGATTGACTACATCACTCTACCACGTTCTCGTTCTGGTAAGCAATACGTGCTTACTATGGTAGAGGCAAACACTGGATGGTTGGAAACTTATCCAGTTCCACATGCAACTGCACGCAACACCATTCTTGGTCTGGAGAGACAGATCCTGTGGAGACACGGAACTCCAGAGAGGATTGAGTCAGACAACGGAACTCATTTCAAGAACAACCTTGTAAAGAACTGGGCAAAAGAGCACGGTATTGAGTGGATATTCCACATTCCCTACTATGCACCAGCTTCAGGGAAGATTGAACGCTACAACGGTTTGTTGAAGACCACTCTTAAAGCCATGGGAGGTGGATCTTTGAAAAACTGGGAAAAACATTTAGCACAAGCAACCTGGCTGGTAAATAGTAGAGGTTCAGTGAACCGAGCTGGACCTGCACATTCAGATTTGCTACGGAAAGTAGAAGGTGATAGAGTTCCTGTTTGCGGCCGGTTGACGGTGTCCCTTTAAGAAAGGGAATATGGTGGACGGAAGTTGGTAAACGGAAGGAATAGTCTAAACTAATTTTCATTGGTCAGGTGGGAGGAAGCACCATCTGAACTGAGACTGAAATGGGCATTTCCAGCACTTCTCGGTCACTCTTGCTTCCGCATCCTCTTTAGGCAGCAGCTCCCCTGTGCTGGGCTTTCTGCCAAGACTTCGGCCTTGACGACTTGATAACGGCCTGTATTAACTACTTCCAATTAACACAAACTGCTTTTAACTTCTTTCTTTCTTCTTTCTCCCTCTTTTCTGAACTATTCTGGGGAAAGGGGGGGAGAGAGGGGAGAGCGGAGGTGGGGAACCCCCTCTGCCGAGGGGGATTACTCTCATTTCTGTGTTACTCTGTTGTATATCTTTGTATATATTGTAGATATTGTAAATTTGTAAATATTCCCCTGCATATCCTTCACTGCTTTGTAAATATAGCTCCACTGCTTTGCTAATTCAGCTGGTGAGTTTTTTTTTCCTTTCCCTTCAATTTTTCTTTCCCTTTACTTACAGGGGGGAGGGAAGAGGCTTCTTGGCCTCACCCCTTCCAACCCACCACACTGTTGTTAGAGAAAAGAATCTGTTAGGTAAAACTGTTTGGGTATTTTCACCCTCAGGAGAGGCTAAACCTGTCCGAGGGGGGGTTTCAGCTGTAGGTCCGGGTCACACTTATTGGGTAATGCAAGAGAATGGTGAAATTCAGTGTATTCCACAAAGAAATTTAACTTTAGCTGAAAGAGGTTAACTTTGAACTGTTGTACAGCTACATCGTGCCCAAAAGAAGAATCAACGAGGAATCTACGGTGCACGACCCCTGAGATCCCTGAGAGCCCTGAGTCAACTAAGAGACCCTGAGATTTCCCTGTTTCCCTTTTCTTCGCTTCGTCGGCGAAGAAATGAACTATTTTCCATTTTTCTCATTTTCTGATTTTCTTGGACTTTTGAATCATCCACATCTGAGCATAGCCGGAATGGACTATGAACTTTACTCACGAACTGTAAATATCATTTTGGATTGGATGGACAGTGTGAACAGCCAATGAAATTGTTTAGAAGGGGTGGATTGTGGCCGGTTGACGTTGCCCCCTTAAGAAAGGGAATATGGTGGACGGAAGTTGGTAAACGGAAGGAATAGTCTAAACAATTTCATTGGGCGAGTGGGAGGAAGCACCTTCTGAACGGGAGTGGAAATGAGCATTTCCAGAACTTCTCGGTCACTCTTGCTTCCGCATCTCCTTCGGTGCAGCAGCTTTCTGCCTGTGCTGGGTTTTCTGCCAAGGCTCCGGCCTTGAAAAACTGATAAGGCCTGTATTAACTGCTTCCAATTAACACAAACTGCTTTTAACCTCTTTCTTTCTTCTTTCTCCCTCTTTTCCGAACTATTCTGGGGAAAGGGGGGGAGAGAGGGGAGAGCGGAGGTGGGGAATCCCCTCGGCCGAGGGGGATTACTCTCACTTCTGTGCTACTCTGTTGTATATCTTTGTATATATTGTAGATATTGTAAATTTGTAAATATTCCCCTGCAAAATCCTACACTGCTTTGTAAATATAGCTCCACTGCTTTGCTAATTCAGCTGGTGAGGTTTTTTTTCCTTTCCCTTCAATTTTTCTTTCCCTTTTACCTTACAGGGGGGAGGGAAGAGGCTTCTTAGCCTTACCCCTTCCACCCACCACACATTTTAACAAGAGCTACACAGAAAGAGACACAGATTCAACTGCACATCCCGGTGGATGCACAAACGAATGTCATGTATTGATTTCACCCACTCCCAAAGGAAACAATCATAAATAAATGCAATGGTTTCTGTTAGAAAGAAAGCCTGGCTGTAAAAATGTAATTCCTGATGGAAAAAAAAAACCCAAAAACCAAAACCCAATCTAAATTAGGCTGTACTCATTTTTGTTTTACAGTAGAGGCACATATGTGAGCAAATGTCACGTTTCAGAGGGCAGATACATAAAATGATGCACAGAGGTAACAAGGTCAAAGACCAACAGCAGCTGCCTTATGTGTCTCAAGTCACAATTTACTGAAAGGTATGCTTTCCTCCTAGCATCTTACCCTCTGCTAGACCAACCTGATATGTAGGAAGTGATAAAAAATGTAGCATGCAAGGTGTGAATATATCTTCCATTCTGGGTAACTAAGGAAGAAGCCTTTCTGACTGAAATTCCAGCAACCATGACATGGCCCCAGTCCCAAAACTCTGTAATAAAGTCCTTCAGACCACATTTTCTTGACCTTTCATAATGGCTTTATGACAGATTATGGTGTACTCTACTAAAGCGTTGTACTGGCATAAGCCATATGATATGACCAGGACTAATTTTGCATCAAAGAGAAAGCCAGAACACTAACACAAAAATCAGGAACAACACAGAAATACAGCTGATGGGTAGAAAAACTGGTTTTCGCATGCCACTCTATCACAAAATTAGTCGGAGATGTGTCTATGTTTGTAATATGGCTTCATATCAGCAGCACTATATTTTTCTAACAAAATAAAACTCAAACCTGAAATGGCATGCTTGGGTCAGTAAAATTTATCTCTTGACTAAGCCCTTGAATTAAAATACTGTTTCAAAAATGAGTGAAAACCCATCATTTTTCAAAAGCTTGGAGTTGTCCAACTGAAACACTTTTAAAAGGCAGGACTGGAAAAGGAAGTGTCAGTTTTGGAAGCAACAAAGATCAATGCATCCTCAATATGGTATATCTACCAAACTGCTGTGCAGGAAAGTAAAGCATGACACATAGCTGATGAAGCAGTCTTGGGCCAACACACACGATTCTTACTCATCTTGCACTAAAGCAAAACTGTGTTTAATTGAAAATTATGGAGAGAAGCTTTGCTGAGTAGGAGCAGTAGGGCTTGGCTCATGCAACATATATATGTGTGTTCTGTTGGTAGCTTGACTGCAGACCATATAAGTAATTTAAGGTTTCTTTGGTAGAAGTACATGTGTTTGGGTGGAGAACAGAAACAGATGGAATAAAAGCAATCGCTCTCAGGTCTTATGTTCATATGACTATCTTTCTGAATATAGACACCCTCTCCATGTACTGCATTTTCTTCTTATAGCACCTACCATCCTATGAACTGAGGATCAATGCAGTATTATACAAAGTCCTACAAAGACGAACAGCAGCAGGCTGGCCCTGTGTCCCTGTATCTTAACTGAAAGGGAAGAGGAGGATTGTTTACTTACATTCTCACAACCAGTTGCTATTAAATTCCAGTGACTCAAATTTTACTAATCTAGGCTGGACTAATATTACAGGAACAGAAACTCCTTCAGTCTACAGATCAGTGGTATTAGCTTCTCATGCTTGTTGTGGTATTGGCTATGTGTTCAAAGGCCTTTCACCTTGTGCTAACTTGGGCTTAAGTGCCAAGTTTATGGATCCACTTTAAATGCTGAACCTACAGTAGTCATTTGAAGGACTGATTCAATTACAGAACAAACAAGTGCAACCGTATTGTATTTGTGCAGGTACTGGCAGTGTGCACACACACCCCTTTTGGCCTCACAATACTTCCCTCTGGACACACTCTCCTGCTCCATTCTATCTAAATCTTGGTACTGGAAATGCCACAGGTCTGCTTGTTTTTTACACTGAAAGGAGTAAGAATAGGGAAGGATTAAAAGTATCTCAGTCATCTCAGAAATGCCTCTGCCTTGTTTCTGTTTTGGGGACTGTACTGCTCTCAGTTACAGTCCTAAAGCATTAATGCTTCTCCTTTTATCTGTATAGCAATCCAAACAGGAGTACACTCAGAGTCAAACAAGTGGATTTTTCTCCTTCTGTCTTCATCCAGAGAAGTCTCTAGCCAGGATATTCTGAGCAGTTTTCTTATCTTCTTCTCAACATGCTGTAGGTTGCATGCTGTGGTATCCTTTCAGGTTCAATTTGCATAATTCTGACTAACAAACTGAGAGGATGGCGACAGGAGGAAGAGAAACAAACAGATTAGATCATCTATTTAATATCCTCCTGGTGAGCTCACCAGGTCTGAAATAGCAGTGTTTTATAACAGGTATAATCTCTATTTAAAAGCTACAAACTGTGTTACCCATTAGAGGTAAGTTCACGGTTTAACCTGACACGGTGGAAGGTGGATCTTGTAGGGAGCACATGGCCAGGACACTGACAGGAGAGAGGTAGCACCTAGAGGATGTAAAATTGCTCTCTGTTAATGAAGGGGCTAAATACAAAGTGAGGTTTGCTCAGTAACAAACAGCCACAAGCTGTTAGTGAACAGACAGCAGAAGAGCTTCCCCAGACAGCGATGGGGATCAAAACTCCATCTGGTCTTTAGGTAGTGCTTCATACGTTTATGAACCTACTCCAAATAATGTGATTTCATGCAATGTCTAGCATTCAGACTCAAGAATCAGAAAAGATTCTTTCCAGGTCTACATCTTATGAGGTGAGGGGAATTTTGTTCATTAAAAAATTTTTAGAGTGGTTTCTGTGTAAAGAATTGCAGGTTGATGACCAAGGATGGAACTCCCTTTAGATGGCTTAATAATCTTCAATGCTGCAGGAACCTCAGCTTGGATGTAACAGGGCTACAGGCTGATGCAATAAGCATATTTAGGATTATTACTCAAGTCTTTTCCTGCTAGCTCATCTCAACACAGAATTTTTGCATAGTTCAAAATAAAAAGATATTAGAAAAATCTTCTTTTAATTAGGGTAACTGATGTCCTGTGACCACAAAACCCACAGGTTTCTGAAGAATATGCAGATCTTTTTGGAAGTGTAAGGGAAAAAATGCAGCAGAGGAGTTACACATGCTCTCTAGGGAAGGTCCTTTCTGGAAATTTAATTTCAAAAAACCAAGATCAAGGCCTTAAAGGAGCATGAGGAAGCCATTACCCACAGCCTTCTCAATGAAATAACCTTATCTCCAAAAATATACAATTATTCTGCAGCATGTGACGGGGATATTCAAAGGAAATAGAACAGAAAGATTTGAAAAATTATTTTCTTTTGCTTTAATGATATGAAGATCAGAAACATCGAGGATCTCTGGGATGACCCCTGAAGGCTGGGAGCTGTAGTGGGAGCTTCTGTTGCTGCTATGAGTAGAAAATGAAAGGTCCATTATGAAAGGGATGATGGCTCCTCTATGTGTCCTCTACAACTGCCAAGCAGAGCTGCAGTCCTCACAGCGATGCTGGATCTTGGAAGGAGAAACAACTGATGAAACAAAAGAGATGATTTAGAATAGCACTGGTTTCTTGTTATGCCTGACAACCACACACCAAGTTCTGTATGTTCTAAGAGAATATAATTTACAGAACTTTTTATCTGCTGCAGCTGGTCTTCAGTGGCTGCTGAGGGGTAAAGAAGTCCAGGCTCCTTGGCCAGTGGGCTCTGTTAACATTTATGATATTCGGTGTGCTGGGTTGAGGCAGCCCCCTTCCCCACTTCACTGGCAACAATAAACACACAAATGGATTGCAAAAGTGATGGAAAGTTTAAATAGAAAGCAGTGAACATTTACAGAAAAGCAAAAGCGCAGTGACAAAAAAAGATCCCAAAACAGGCCCAGAGAGATCCCATCCCCACCTGAGGGTACACCCAAAACCCCCAGGGCTCCTTCTTCCCCCCCCACTGCTAGGCTAGTCTCAGCTGGCCAGATCTGAGACTGCCCATCCCCCCGTGGCCTTGGGCCTAGCCAGGCCCAAAGCCAGGAGACATCTCCCCAGTTACCGGCTGACGGAGGAGGAAGAAAAGAGATAGTGCTAGACTCCGCACTGGATCTTATAGTGGGTGCCAAGGATTGTGGTAGGAAATACTACATAATTTCCTGTGTCCACCCCTCTGGGCTGGACTTCTGGACACAGGAAGTAAACATTGCAGGGGGCACCCAGCTCAAACTGCAACATCGGTGAGACTAAGGTCTCTAGGAAGCTGCAGTTCAGCCTCTGACCAAAATTTGATTTTGTCTTGACTAGGACTGTGGGATAGGCTACAATGAAACTATTTTGGATTCTCCAGCATATCCTGTCCTTTGTTGCTCTGGGTTTCAACTTCATTCCATACAACCCATTATAATCTCCATTGCAATCAGGCAGCTAAAATCAACTGCCACCAGCCAAACAGATCATGAAGCATAACTGTAGAAAGAACCCAGAAGGCAAACCTTCTGCTTGAAACTCTCATGATTAGGCACAACCCCACTTCATTCACATACAAGGGAAAATGCTATGAGATTTAATTAGGAGATAGGAATGGTGTGAATTCAAGTGGCTGGCAACAGCTAACTTCATGTTTCAAGTAGTTAGCAGAGATTGTTCCTTTGCTGACTACCTGCTGCAGGAAGGCTGATGTGACCATTTGAGGCTGTGCCTTTAAGAAAGGGACAGTGCTGGGACACTCTGGCTGAATGTTTTGGTGAAGAGAATGAAAACATCGATATTCTAAACGAATTTCATTGGTAGATTGGTAGAATGCAACTTTAAGTTTTAGAGCAGCTGGAGTTTTTTCTCAGTTCACTCCTTTCCTTCTCCCTTCCAGCTTGCCTGCTTCTGGGCTCCTTGCCAGAGCGACCTTGAACAGATAAGCAACTAATCCTACTAATAGGCCTACTAGAATTCTGCTTTATTAATAACTGCCTTTTTCTCTCTTTTTAACCCTCTTTGGGAAAAAGGGGTGGTAGGGGGAGAGAAGGGGGTATGGGGGGGGGGAACCCTCCCCTGTCCGGAGGAGGGAATTTCATTCCTGTATTCTTGTTTTTTTTTTTACTTTGCTGTATATTTCTGTATATATATTGTAAATACTGTATAAATTGTGTATCTAACCTGCTTTTCCACATTGCTTGTAAAATATAGCATTCCTTCCACTTCTCCGGCTGAGTTAGCTGTGGTTTTTTTTCCTCTTTGTGGGGGAGAGAAAGCTAGGCCTTCTCTCTCAACCCACCACAGCTGAGTTGGAGGAGCTGGTCTTTCCCTACAAAAACAGCCCAGAATGAATGAACTCCAGGATGGGACAGGGTTTCTCCTAATGGTTTGTAAGAGGAAAAGCTACCCAGTAGAAATTTGCCTGAAATGGGAGCATTTTCCTGCTTCTCCTCTTGCAAGAAACTTTCCAGATGAAACATGTAATAAACAAGATTAATACTGATGTTTATTACTACTCAGGAGGTTATAAAAAGAAATGCCTTCCACACAGGCTTCCCCTTCTGAGTTGTGACTGAAACAGCTCAGATATATCCACCTTCAGGGCATACCATAAACCCGCATCAATTTGTCAGGTAGTTTCCACAGGCATCTCAAGCATGTTGAAACTTGGTTAATTATCGCTGCTAAACAACTCTTCTCCCTTCTTCCGTTCAGATGGAATTTATCATTGTTTTTGCTTTATTGTTTTCTTTGCTACAGATTTTGCTTGCAATGCCTGCTGGGGTGCTTCAAACACCGAAGACCTTTTTCAAAATGCTGAAAGGAAACTAATAACCATAAATAAATAATTCTTTAATTTCTCCGAGGAGCTGTCCAGCAAAAAAGAGAGAAATTGTTGAAGTAGTTCAAATGCACAAAATAAGACAGGGGTGTGAAAAATGCTTTCCAGACTCTCCCTTCAGGCTTTCTTTCAATGACCCATTGCAAGAAAACTAGGGAAACAAAAAGAGGAAGACAAATCTGATTTTTCATTTATACTGTGAAGATGATCTGCACAAGTCAAACTGTAGGCTTGTTGTATATGATGGAAAGCAAACTGAACTCCAAGATCCCTTTTGGTTTACGCTTTTACAGACTATGTTTGCAGTGAAGGCACCAAGAGAACAAAACCACTGTGGATTTGGGAGGAAAATAAAGCAACCAAAATAAAGATGCTGCCTTCAAAAGCCCTCTGATGTAAAAGTTATAGGAAGCATATATTATTATTAGTTCATTTGATACAGTTATTCAACACAGGGTTCTGTTTTTCTGAATTCTGCATCTATCACTTTAAACTTACAACCTCCCCCCTCCCCAACCCCCCCAGGGGATAAAAAAAAATGGTGGCTTGCTGGGAGACTGCTACTACTGCCTATCGTTCAGGGGGCCATCTGTTTACTTCCCTGCTTGAGGATGAGGACATAGGTTGAGCTGAAGAGCCATTAAAAAGTCAGTGACATGAATTGAAAGCATACTTCTCTTTGACATCTGTAGGCTGTTAGAATTATTTTAAATTGTGCATTAAGATGTTACTTAACATATCTTACATTCCATGTAATGTAGATTTTATAGCACTCAACTTACAGAAACATGATTTGTTTTTTACCTGCATAACTACTTGAGTTATGCTTGATACACACTAACCAGTACTTGTCATTCTGGTTTAATTTCTCCAAGTCAATTCTCTGGTTTCTCATTCAACTGACAGCACAAGCATGCAGTAACACTGAAAGGGGAAGACCTTTGGACTGATACAAAATACAAGCAAAACAGAACCATAACCAAATCTACAAAAATCTACTGAGCTGGAATGAAAATTTAATGGAATTTTTTGGAATTACATTAAATTCTTCTACATGGGGCTAAGGCTATACACAGATGACCACAAGCAATTGAGTTACTGTAAAATAACAAGAAATAACCAAATTGCAGTAACAGACGGTGTGTTTTCTCTTAGAATGTCCCTCTGGAGAAGCAAAATGAGCTTAAGCCACATGTGTACATTTGAGAGTTAAGCTAACAGTTTTTTCTTCAGAAGTGAGGCAGGTTCTGAGAAGGAACATACACGGTCTGCTCCTGCAGCTGAGCTGACCAATAATACCTCACCATATCATGGTAATGCTGTGGACTGTGATCAGGGGTCCGCAGCACTGCTCAGACTCAAAGTGAAAGGAAATAGGGCAGGTGAAGCAGACAATAGTAGCTGAATTATTACATTTTGCATTTCCTGAAAAGTGAACCACCCAGAGCTGACGGCACCGAAAACAAACAAAAAAGAACAAAAGACCAAAGAACATTTCTGCCATCACAGAATAACAGAATCACAGAAACAGTCAGGTTGGAAAAGACCCTCAGGATCACACAGTGCAACTGATAAGCATACTCTACAAGGTTCACCCCTAAACCATATCCCCAAGCACCACATCCAAACAACCTTCAAACACATCCAGGGCTGGTGACTCAACCACCTCCCTGGGCAGCACATTCCAAGGCCTGACCACTCTTTCTGTGAAAATTTTTTCCTAATGTCCAGTCTAAACCTACCCAGTCCCAGCTTGAGCCTGTTCCCTCTTGTTCTATCACTAAGTACCTGTGAGAAGAGACCAGCACCTGCCTCTCCATGACATCCTTTCAGGTAGTTGTAGATAGCAATGAGGTCTCCCCTCAGCCTCTTCTTTTTCAAACTAAACAGCCCCAGATCCTTCAGTCATTCTTCATAAGATTTATTCTCCAGGCCCTTCACAGGTTTGTCGCCCTCCTCTGCACTTGCTCCAGCACCTCCACATCTCTCTTGCATTGAGGTGCCCAAAACTGAATACAGCCTGGTTGTGGCCTCACCAGAGCTAAGTACAAGGGGATAACCACCTCCCTACTCCTGCTGGACACAGCATTTCTAATACAAGCTAGGATGCCATTGGCTTTCTTGGCCACCTAGACACACTGCTTGCTCATATTCAGTTACTTGTTGATTAGAACCCTGAGGTAGGTTTAAGAAGAAGGGCTCAGCATTCTCCCCCCCACAAAAAGGAAGAAAGAAACCACAGCTAGCCAACCAGAGGAGCAAATGCTATATTTACAAGCAATTTTTTGGGAATGCAGGATATATACACAATTTACAGTATTTACAATATATACACAGAAATATACTGCAAGGGAAAAAAAAACAACCAATAATACAGGAACGAAATTCCCCCCCCTCTGGAGGAGGGTTTCCCCCCGGGACCCCCTTCTCTCCCCTTTTTCCCCAAAGAGGGTTAGAAAGAGAGAAAAAGAGCAATTGTTAATAAAGCAGAATATGTTAGTAGGCCTTATCTGTCCAAGGTCAGTCTGGCAGGGAGCCCAGAAGCAGAAAAGCTGGAAAGGAGAAAAGAAAGGAGCGAACTGAGGAAAGTCTCAGCTGCACCTAAGCTTAAAACTGCCTTTTTTACCAATCCACAATGAAATTAGTTTAGAATATCTGGTTGTTTTTGTTAACATTCCAAAACATTCAGCCATAGTGTCCCAGTACTGTCCCTTTCTTAAAGGCACAGCCTCAAACGGTCATAGTCCACCCCTTCTAAACAATTTCATTGGCTGGTCATACTGTCCATCCAATCCAAAACAATATTTACAGTTCATAAGTAAAGTTCATTGTTCCATTCCGGCTATACTCAGATGTAGATGATTCAGAAGTCCAAGAAAATCACAAAATGAGAAAAATGGAAAATAGTTTATCTCTTCACCGACAAAGCGAAAAAAAGGGAAACAGGGATTCTCAGGGTCTCTTAGTTGACTCAGAGCTCTCAGGGTTCTCAGGGTTCGTGCACCGTAGATTCCTCGTAGATTCTTCCTTTGGACGCAATGTAGCTGCACAACAGTTTGAAATTAAACTCTTTCAGCTAAAGTTAAATTTCTTTGTGGAATACACTGAATTTCACCATTCTCTTGCATTACCCAATAAGTGTGACCCGGACCGTCAGCTGAAACCACCCCTCGGACAGGTTTAGCCTCTCCTGAGGGGTACAGGGGGAAAACCCTCCTCCAGAGGGGGGGGGAATTTCGTTCCTGTATTATTGTTTTGTTTTTTTTTTACCTTGCTGTATATTTCTGTGTATATATTGTAAATACTGATTAGAAGTTGGTTGACCATCCCATCTGTTCATGTTCTCACCAAACTGATCATGTAGAGTTATCCAAATACTCCTATGTGATTGCCTTGGTGGTCTGTTTTGGTTTGATCTGTTTTGGAATGGCTTCCTTGGAGGATGTCTATTCCTCACAGATGAAACTTGTATCCACCTGGAGGAAGAATTGGAATTATCTCTTTGTGCCAATTGGGATATAGTATTTTTAAATTCATCCTTCAGCTCTTTCATACAATTCTTTATTTCAGACAGAGTTTCAATGGTTGAAACCAAAGAAACATATGTCATGCTATCCTCCAATTGTCTCATTTGATCAGTTAATTGGCCAACCATAGGAGGAGCTCCACCATAATTTCTTGCCATAATTCTGCTTGCCAGAATGTTTGCATAATTAGAAGGAGCAAGTTTGATGAGCTTTTTAGCAAGGCCAGTTCCTACAGGAATGTCATCAGCATTCATAGTTTCATGTTTACCATAGAGTATCTCTCTAACAGCAAATTCTCTCAGGCGCTTAATTCCCTCATCTATGGTAGTCCAGGGTTTAGGATTCCATGGAAGATCATCTCGGAAAGGGTATCTCAGGGCAACTGCCATTAAAAGGCGTATCCACAGATTAACCTTACCGAGAATCTTGCCTAGATGTCTATCTATTCCATTATCCCTCGAGAGAGTTCCTAACTGAGCTGCTGACTTGTCTCCAACCATTAGAGCTGGAGTACCTGTATCATAACATCTACTAAGCCAAGCTAGATCTGGCTCCTTATCTGCTCTGGTGTAATCTTTACGGACGTTTCTAAGTTCTTCGCGAGGTGAAGAACATTCAGAAATGTCATCTCCTTCCTCCTTTGTCCCTTCTATCACATCATCTGGAACTTGTTGCCCCAGTAATCCTGCTGTCACTCTCCTAAGGATCTCTTTAAGCTGAGAAGCACCACTGCTAGCTGCTGTCCTAGCTTCATCTCTGTCCTGTGTTGATCTCACTAACTCCACTAGATCTTTAAAACAAATCTTCTCTTCCTCCTCAGCAGGATCCTTTCTGGCAGAAGGTCCCTCACCTGCATCAGCATCTTGGTCCTCTCGCCCAGCAGCTCCTGGATCTGCTTTAGCTTTTCCACTTCTAGTCTTTAAAACTGCTACTTGTTTAATTGGAGCTGTGTTTGAATTTACAGCCGCCTTAACAGAAGCTGACAGGTTTTGCGACAGATCAGCTGCTGTGGAGGGGGCTTCCAGTCCTGCCGAGAAGGAGGGCGAAATGACTTTGCCTCGTTAATGGCGGCCGAAGATGGGGGAGCCGCCATGTTGGAAGCTGCCACCACCCCTGGCTACTTGCCAGAATCAGCAACAGAACTGTTCAAAGCAGCCTTGCCAATAGACTTTTTAGCTTTATCTTTAACTGATACAGATTCTCCACTCTCTTCATCACTAGAAAACTCTGGGGCTGAGCCAGAAGTGTGCCTCCTTTTCTTTGAGCTATGCTTAATAATGAAGCAGGCCTTAGATACTTTTTTCTCCCGGCACAAAGCATATAACAAATACACATTAGTTATCACCAGCAGCAGGATTACACAGATCAAATAAATCACCTTTGGATCCCATCCATCACTTAAAATTACTCTTTCACCTGCTGGAACCTTAAACTCCCTTATCTCAATTGGCAAAGTGCTCGAAGTTATATTCCCATACGTACTAAGCCGAAAAAAACCGAGACAGCAGTCATGCATAAGCTGAATCTTATACATGAACCGTAAATATAATTTCTGCATTAAATATCTACCTAGGTGATTTATAAGGAGACCTAAACAATATTTGTAAATCAGAACCCCAAAAACTGAGAAGAACAGACGCTCTAAAATCCAAAACACCTTCATATTTGCCAGTCCGACTCGAGCAAGCAATAAATCAAGCTATTTTCATGCCCCATGTTGGGCGTCAATTAAAAATGTAGTGGGTTGAGAGAGAAGGCCTAGCTTTCTCTCCCCCACAAAGAGGAAAAAAAACACAGCTAACTCAGCCGGAGAAGCAAAGGGATGTAGCTATATTTACAAGCAATGGGAAAATGCAAGATATGTACACAATATATACAGTATTTACAATATATATATAGAAATATACAGCAAGGAAAAAAACATACAGGAACAAAATTCCCTCCTCTGGACAGAGGAGGGTTCCCCCCCCTGTACCCCCCTCTCTCCCCCTACTTCCCTTTTTTCCCAAAGAGGGTTAGAGAGAGAAAAAGGTAGTTATTAAGAAAGAAGAATTTTAGTAGGCCTATTAGTGCAGGATTAGTGTTTATCTTTATCCAAGGTCGGAACTCTGGCTGCTCAGAAGCAGACAGGCTGGAAACGCAGGACAGAGAGAAACTGAGAAAAATTCCAACATGCACTAAAACTTAAAGTTGCATTCTACCAATCTACCACGTGCTCGGGATCATTCGGGCTCCCCCGCATGCTGCGGCAGTTTAAAAGCCAGCGGCAGCTTGCGGGCGGTTTCATTTCAGCGGAAAGCTCCACCGGGAACACACCACGACCAGGAGCCTCGGAAAAGCACGAACTGCTGCCTTTTCAACCTGAGGGACCCGCGCGGTATCTCTACGCTCAGCCAGGATTGGCTCGCCGTTTCTCCACGTGCTCAGGATCGTTCAGGCTCCCCTGCGTGCTGCGGTAGTTTAAAAGCCAGCGGCAGCTCGCGGGCAGTTCCGTTTCAGCCCGGCTTCTCTCTCGGACGTGCGCGCTGCCACACTTTTTCTAAAACTTTCTCCAGTAGGTCCCATGGGCAGGGCTAGCCATGGTGGTAATTCGCCACAATAACTCCTTTAAAAAGTCAGTCTCGACTCAGACTGAGGGGGAATATAAGCAGGTAGGTAGGTGTCATAAGCAAGAGGTAGGTGTCCAGGCATCTAGCTGCAGACGGTGCTGAAGCCTGGCACTTGAGAGGCAGGGTAGTGGAGAGAACTCCTGCATAACATGTGAGTAGATCGACTATTTGTTTAGCCTGGTGGCCGGACTGAAGGACGAGGTTGCTAGAGATGTAAGCGATTGCAGAAGGGTGACGAACCTGAGTAACCAGGCTCTGCAGGTCCCCCAAGCAGAGGCTGGTTATCCAAAAAGCAGAGGAGAATGGACGCAGGTTCCTCTCAAAAGATGCAAGGTTAAACCTTGCCTCCCCTCACCCTCCCCACTGTCCTTGGAAAAGAAGTACGGGGCATTGGAGGATGAGGGTGAGGTGATTCTTATACCGGAGGACACACCATCTGGGGTTTTCCCTGTGGCAAAACAGCCTAAGGTTAAAAAGCCTAAGGTTAAACAGGCTTCCCCCAGCATCAGGACTTGCTCCCTTAAAAAAAAAAGGAGGGTAATTGTTATTGACGATTCCCTCCTGAGGGGAACAGAGGGCCCCATATGTCGGCCAGACCCTACTCACATGGAGGTTTGTTGCCTTCCAGGAGCTAGGGTTGGAGATGTTACCAGAAGGCTGCCTGGCATGGTGCAGCTCTCTGACTATTGTCCCTTGATAGTTATGCAGTTAGGGAATGATGATGTTGCAACCAGAACTCCCAGGGCTATCAAAGATGACTTCAGGGCCCTGGGAGACCTGGTTGAGGGGTCAGGTGCACTAATAATTTTTTTGTCTATACCGTTAGTTGCAGGAGGGAATGCCATAAGGAACAGGTCAACAAGTGGCTTAGAGGCTGGTGCAGGCAAAAGAATTTTGGGTTTTTCGAGCTTGAAAAACTTTCTACTGCACCAGGCCAGCTGGCAACAGATGGAGTACATCTGTCCCAGAGGAGGGGTAAGATCAGAGTGTACGAGAATGGCCTATCCCTCAAAGGGAAAAAGATTCTAGGAAGGGAATTGGCAGGTCTCATAGAGAGGGCTTTAAACTAGTTTCGAAGGGGGAAGGGGCTGAAACCAGTCCCCCCAGGCAGGAGTCTGGGGGTGATAAGTCAGAGCCAGAGGTGAAACCAGCAGCCCAGCTGAAGTGCATGTACACTAATGCATGAAGCATGGGCAACAAACAAGAGGAGCTGGAAGCATTGCTGCAGCAGGAAAGTTATGATGTAGTTGCCATCACAGAGACGTGGTGGGATGACTCACATGACTGGAGCGCTACAATTGATGGCTACAGGCTCTTCAGGAGAGACAGGCAAGGGAGAAGGGGTGGAGGGGTGGCCCTGTACATCAGGAAGGCACTAGATGCCATTGAGCTGGAGATTAGGGACGATTGGGTTGAGTGCCTGTGGGTGAGAATTAGAGGGAAGGCCAACAGGGCTGACATCCTGGTTGGAGTCTGTTATAGACCACCCAACCAGGAGGAGGATGTTGATGAGTCATTCTATAGGTAGCTTAAGGCTGTCTGAAGATCACCTGACCTTGTTCTCATGGGTGACTTCAACTTGCCTGACATCTGCTGGGATCTTAACTTAGCAGAGAAGAGGCAGTCTAGGAGGTTCTTAGAATGCACGGAGGACAGCTTCTTATCCCAGGTGCTGCGTGAGCCTACCAGGGGTAAGGCTATGCTTGACCTCCTCTTCACCAACAGGGAAGGGCTGGTGGGCGATGTGGTGGTCGGAGGGTGTTTAGGGGCCAGTGACCAGGAGATAATTGAATTCTCAGTATTCGGTCAAGCTAAGAGGGGTAGCAAGAAGACCTCCACTCTGGATTTCTGGAGGGCGGACTTCAGGCTACTGAAGGAACTAATTCAGAGGGTACATTGGGATAAAGCCCTTAAAAACAACGGGGTACAGGAGAGCTGGACCTACTTCAAGGAAGAATTGTTGAAGGCACAGGGACAGGCTGTGCCAATGTGCCGGAAGAGGAGCCACCGGGGCAGATGGCCAGCCTGGATGGTTAATGAACTTTTAATAGAGCTAAGGGAAAAAAAGAGGGTGTATCATCTTTGGAAGAAAGGGGAGGCAACCCATGAAAAATTTAAGGATGTTGCGAAGTCTTGTAGGAAGAAAATTAGGGAGGCAAAAGTGCATTTGGAGCTTAGTCTGGCCTCTGCTGTGAAGGACAAAAAAAAGTCCTTCTATAAATACATTAATAGCAAGAGGAAGGGCAAGGACAACCTCCACTCCTTGGTGGACACGGAGGGGAACATTGTAACGAAGGATGAGGAAAAGGCAGAGATACTTAACACCTTCTTTGCCTCAATTTTTACTAGCAGGACAGAATGTCTTCCTGACAGCTGACCTGCAGAGGTGGCAGAAGGAGCCAGGGAGCAGCATAGTTTTCCTCTGTTCCAGAATGGGGTAGTTGGTGATCTGCTCAGCTGCTTGGAACCCCACAAGTCCATGGGACCGGATGGGATCCATCCTAGGGTGCTGAGAGAGCAGGCAGATGAGCTGGCCAAGCCACTCTCCATCATTTTCCAGCAGTCCTGGCTCACTGGCGAGGTCCCAGAGGACTGGAAGCTGGCCAACGTGGTGCCCATCCACAAGAAGGGCCGGTTGGATGAGCCAGGGAATTATAGGCCTGTCATCCTGACCTCAGTGCCAGGCAAGATCATGGAACAGGTCATCCTGAGTGCATTAACACAGCACTTAGAGGATGGCCAAGGGATCAGGCCTAGCCAGCATGGATTTAGGAAGGGCAGGTCCTGCCTGACCAACCAGGTCTTCTACGAGCAGGTGACCCGTCTGGTGGATGTGGGGAGGCCTGTGGATGTAGTTTACCTGGACCTCAGCAAGGCTTTGACACCATCCCCCATAGCAAACTCCTGGCCAAGCTGTCAGCCCATGGCTTGGACAGCAGCACACTGCAATGGGTTAGGAACTGGCTGGAGGGCCGAGCCCAGAGAGTGGTGGTGAATGGTGCCACATCCAGCTGGCGGCCAGTCAGTAGTGGAGTCCCTCAGGGATCAGTGCTGGGTCCCATGCTCTTTAACATCTTTATTGATGATCTGGATGAGGGCATTGAGTCCATCATCAGTAAATTTGCAGACGACACCAAGCTGGGGGCAGGAGTTGATCTGCTGGAGGGTAGAGAGGCTCTGCAGAGAGACCTCGACAGGCTGGACAGATGAGCAGAATCCAATGGCATGAGATTTAACACATCCAAGTGCCGGGTTCTGCACATTGGCCACAACAACCCCATGCAGTGCTACAGGCTGGGGTCAGAGTGGCTGGAGAGCAGCCAGGCAGAGAGGGACCTGGGGGTGCTGGTTGATGGTAGGATGAATATGAGCCTGCAGTGTGCCCAGGTGGCCAGGAGGGCCAATGGCATCCTGGCCTGCATCAAGAACAGTGTGGCCAGCAGGAGCAGGGAGGTCATTCTGCCCCTGTACACTGCACTGGTTAGGCTGCACCTCGAGTACTGTGACTAGTTCTGGGCCCCTCAGTTTAGGAAGGATGTTGACTTGCTGGAACGAGTCCAGAGAATGGCAACGAAGTTAGTGAGGGGCTTGAGGAGAGGCTGAGGGAGCTGGGGCTGTTTAGCCTGGAGTAGAGGAGACTCAGGGGTGACCTTATTGCTCTCTACAACTACCTGAAGGGGGGTTGTAGACAGGCAGAGGTTGGTCTCTTCTCCCAGGCAGCCAGCACCAGAACAAGAGGACACAGTCTCAGGCTGCACCAGGGGAGGTTCAGGCTGGAGGTCAGGAGGAAGTTTTACACAGAGAGAGTGATTGCCCACTGGAATGGGCTGCCTGGGGAGGTGGTGGAATCGCCATCACTGGAGGTGTTCAGGAGGAGACTTGACAGGGTGCTTGGTTGCATGGTTTAGTTGATTAGGTGGTGTTGGATTATAGGTTGGACGCGATGATCTTGAAGGTCTCTTCCAACCTGGTTTTTTCTATTGTATTCTATTCTATTTAGAATATCTGATTGTTTTCGTTATTATTCCAAAACATTCAGCCAGAGTGTCCCAGTACTGTCCCTTTCTTAAAGGCACAGCCTCAAACGGTCACACCACTGCAACAACAAAAGCAATCCCAACCCTCATGCTGACGCACTCTTCAGATTTAAATTCAGAAAAGAAATAAAAGTGGAGAGGTTTGGAGCAAGAGAAAGGTGGCATTGAATGACATCTGAATTCAACCAGCACCTTGACAGATGATCTTGCAGCAGACGCTCTTTCTCAACTGAGGCAGTGAGCAACAGCTGCCTCATCAAAGCTTTCACAGCTTGGCTCACTCCAAGTAAATCTTCTTCAGCAACAAATCCTCGGAAACAAAAGACCCAACAGTGCTAGAAAGAAATAGCAAGTCCAGCTCTTCTGCAACTCTGTAACAATATTTAGGCTTCGGCATTTCTGTTGAGTACACATTTGCCAAAGTACTTCTGCTCATTTTGGGTTTCCTTTGCTTACTCTTTCTCTGCTCCCTTCCTTGCTTTATAAGTACCAATAAACTATGGAGTTTTAATTTCTGGTTTGCTGCTTTTATAATGGCATCCTGAAATATCTTTTCAATTTAACAGAGTAACAGCTTTTGTTATTCTCTGTCAAATCCCAGGTTGCATAGACTATCACTGCTCAGAAAGAAAGAGCAGGACCAATAAAAGGAAGATTATTAGCATTAGTGTTAGTATTAGCATTAGGACCAGATGGAAGTTATCCCTGGGTATTAGAGAAGATCAGGAAAGAAACTTTCAGGCTACTGGCAGACATCATGGAAAGGCTGATAAGTTCCAGATGGAATACAGAAATCAGTAAATATGGCACCAGATTACAAAGTTATATGAAATAGATTTTAGTGTGAAATTAGCAATAAGTATGATTTGTAACACAGCAGCCTATCGCAATTTTGATATAATTTGACAAGTTGCAGTATAAGACAAAGTGTCAGAAGCTATCAAAGCAAAACAAAAAAAAACTCCCAAGTGGTTTGCCACTTGGAGCCACCCCTTATTTCATACCATGATCCCTGCACTCAAACACATCATCAAATCAGACAAACCTCTGATGACATGTCTGGCGAAGTCCATATCTTCATCTGGGCGTCCACCCAAACAGTCTCTTATTCAGGCTCAAGTGTCTGTCCATTCCAGTTCTCCCTTCATCCAATGGAACCTCCCAGCGATGCAGAGTTCACTCTCCTGCGGTGCAAGTTCTCCATGGATTCGTTGGACATGCTGGTCACCTGGAAAAGCCTCACAACTTCTCAACCAAGCCTTTACTCTCATATGTATTTACTCGTTGGCATATTCTACACCCCTGGGGCAGGCCAGTCGGAACAATCCGGCTCTACGACTGCCTTTTCCAATCCATCCAGGGTGCCGCAACCAACCACTTCCAACCGTGGTCCAAAACTACACGGATGCATGTCCGAGGCACTCCGACTACCAATAAGTGTTCGTGTACCGAGGCATGACAGCATCCGGCTGCACACCCCCCACCCCCGGAAGAGGGAGGGGCTGCACCACAGCCCACTGAGAAGAAAGGAGGTGGAACAAGAGGACACAGTCTCAGGCTGCGCCAGGGGAAGTTCAGGCTGGAGGTCAGGAGGAAGTTTTACACGGAGAGAGTGATTGCCCATTGGAATGGGCTGCCTGGGGAGGTGGTGGAGTCGCCGTCACTGGAGGTGTTCAGGAGGAGACTTGACAGGGTGCTTGGTTACATGGGTTAGTTGATTAGGTGGTGTTGGGTGATAGGTTGGACGTGATGATCTTGAAGGTCTCTTCCAACCTGGTTTATTGTATTATTGTATTATTGTATTATTGTATTATTGTATTGTATTGTATTATTGAACCAGGTGCTCGGCGCCATTTTCGGAACTCATCCAAAAATTGGGGAAAGAGATTCGAGCTGGCCCTACCACAGCCTGAGCTCACGGCCAGGGCCACTGCCGCTGCTCCTCCGAGCGCACGGCCGGGCCCGCCGCCACCACCACACAGCACACAGCAGGGCTCCGCCCACCTCTACCGCTGTGGCACAGAATCAAAATCACCTCCACCCCTCGGACACTCAAACGGCTTCTCCAGCGAAAGCCATAAACGTGTTCTCAGAGCCCTTGAAAACGGCTTTCCAGCTGGAGTCCCCATCGGCCCTCCAGGGTTTTGGGAGATGGCTCGCCCGCTTGCAGCGGCTGGCTCTATCCCCGCAGTGAGAACGGACCTGACTCTGATCTGTTCGCTGCTGCCCCTCCCCCACTTCACTCCCTGCCGTGGAGGAAGGGCAGGTTCCGCTTTCTGAAGCGGTGCCCTGATGCCAATGGTCGAGAACCACCCCTGCTTGAAACAGCAGGAGGGGGTCCATTCCACCGGCCGCGCACCAGGTGTCCCCCCACAATCCTCAAGAACTCACACGATCGCCCCAGCAACAAAACTTGAGCCCCAACTGCCAAACCAAAACCGACGCCCAGAACTAAATTTAAACTCTCCACCTTTTGCAATCGATCTGCAGAGTGGGCACAACAGCTAGTCCCACGTTGGTGCGCCAAAATGTAATGGGTTGGGGCAAACCCCCTCCCCACCACGCGCAGAAATAACGACTCAGATTGCAAAAGTGAAGGAAAGTTTAAATAGAGAACAGTGAGTGTGTGCAGAGAGCTAGGAACACAGTGACAAGAAGAACCCCAAAACAGACTCAAAAAGATCCCATCCCCATCTGAGGGTGCACCCAAAACCCCCAGGGCTCCTCCTCCCCCAGCTAGGCTACTCTCAGCTGGCCAGATCTGAGACTGCCCATCCCCGTGGCCTAATAAAATGAGTTGGACGGTGGTAATACCGATGGACATTGATTACCTAGCAGGTCCTCTGTCTTTTCATTCTAATGAGAGCTGCTGTAGTATGTAACACTATAGTATCAAGAGAAGACCTATCAAACATTACCCCTTCCTCAGTCTGCTAAGTCCCAGCCTTGTTTTCAGTCTGATACTTTCCTTTTTCCCCTCCCAGCAAATATATTAACTGAAGTTAAGGCATGAGAGAGAACAAAGATGTTTTCAGGACTAAAGAACAGAATTTATCAAAATCACTCCAAGAAGCTTAATTTATGTAACTGAGGAAATAAATGGGGGAAAAAAAAACAAAACAAAAAAACCCAAACCAAAACAACCCCAAACAACTTAATTTAAAAAGTTTTCAGTCCTGAACTTGAATTACCAGAAGGCAGTGGCAGATATTGTATAAGGAATATATAGAGATCAATCACTCATACAGAACTGTGATCTGCATAAAATACCTTTTTCAGTGATGGCAAAGCAAAGAAATTTTGACTGATTGAAAGGAAAATGTAAAAGTTAGGTCCTACCAACTCCTCTTCCTTCTTTTGCATAGGAACTGTAGGGACAGTTACAATTTCAGTGTTCTCCTGCAGCAAGAGGTCTGTTGATAAAAAAGGAAAAATCCTTGCTAGCTACCACGATGTTCTGAAAAAGTGTAACGTCCATGCTAAAAATAAGTTACAGCTTCAAGATGCACTACAACTACTTTTAAGGCTTTTTAGTTGCTTTGTTGAAAAAAAATCACATGCAGATGTCTCATACTGAGCTCCTAAAATGCTGTAAGTTTGTGACTCCATTGGAAACACTGCAAGTACTGCATAATGACTAATGTGTTATGTACTGATAATGTATTTGGTGCCTCATGTCAGGGCATCATAAATCTTTACTTAGCTACAACAGTCATTCTGAGCTCAGTTATGTTTTCCAATATAAATGTTGCCTTTTCTCAAGGTAACATTTATATACATAATACATATATATATTTATATGTACATACATGTTGTCCATGCATTACGTGTTAAGATTGCCTTCACACTTCTCAATTAATAGATTTTATTAATTGCAGCTTCCCCAAGAGCCTGTAAATCTGGCAGCTGAGCATCCTTATCTATTTTCCTTCAATGACCTCTGTGTAAGACTTGCTTAGTTTTCTGTCAGGCGCCTTGGGATCCATATTTCAAGCAGGATACTTTTTTCTTCTTATCTCTAGTTATTAATATTTGTTTGTTTGTATTACATCAGCATCTTACAATCCCATCTGGGGCCAGACATGCCAGGAATACATAAGAAAGAGTACCTGCCTCAGGAGAGAGTCTCTAAGTAAAAAAAAATTGCAGAAAAACTAAGACACAGGAAGAGGATGGGAGTGGAAGAGATGTAAAAAGGTGCTGTGACTTGCCTTTTGTGATACATAGATAAGAGCTGCCTGGATCCCATTCTACTGCATGTGCAGTGCATGATGAACCATCAACACTGGCAATAAAAATTATTAATATTTTTAATTTTTTTGAACCACATCAAAGAAACTCAGTTTGGCTCTTCTACAGCAGTAAGTTCTGCAAAATCACTACAATACTCTTACTATGTGAATATTAGATATTTGGTTCAAAGAAGTGTGACTCGTGAGCCTTAGCCTACATTATTCTGATTTGAGGTGGGGTTTCTGCACTTTCTTCCCCAGCATGTCTCGAGAAAATGTTTTTAGAGGAAGCACAAGAAGAAAAACACAACTGGAATGAAAATAAAAATACTGCTGCATTGCCTAACCTATTAAGTGACTACATTTAATAGGGGGGAGAATGAAAAAGAACTTAAGGTTAGTATCTCAGCAGACACTGAATTCTGGACCAGATCGTAGAAATTAACTAAGAGGTGGTAATGTTGTAACATGTAACCTATGCTGTTCCATGCAGTACTTTGATGGAGTTGACACTGTTTTCCAGCACAGAGTGACACTAAAACAACAAGGAATTCTGCCAGAATTGATGTTCTTCACCCCCCTGCATACCTTCAGGAATTCCATGACATAGGGCAGCAAGGACTGTATCAGGCACCTTTGCAGTCACTGTGCATCAACACCAAATATTGCCTGATGGTAGTTGTGGCTACAACAAGCTACAACTCAGGTTGTGCATAAGTCCAGCAACAGTTTCCTATTTTACTTTCCTTGCAAACTAAACTATTAATGCAAGGTCTTGGCCTCTGTTTAAGCTGTTTCAGAGTCATTCCCGAATAGTTGAAAGATTGTGCCAAGGTGTTGAGTGAAGAAGGCAGTCAACAACTCAGCTTTTCAGGTGAGGGCAAGATGCCACAGCCAGGAAGCTGTGGAAAGGAATCCTGCCTTAGTCCAGGGCAGTAAAAAGCATCACACCCACCCCACAGCATATTCCACATGGAGGGAAAATTTCTTTGACCAACATCACCACCAACAAACTTGATACCAAAGTAAACCAAATGAAAGTAAACAAACAAAAATGCTGCACTGTGCATGGTTCCCAACACAGTAATCTACAGTGGACACTCAAGTGTGATCTGTACAGGAGAGGAAAGAGCAATTCACACATAGACTAAGTGACACACAACTTCAAATGTCTGTTCTAAAACTGTTCTCAAAGACATTGATAGGGTGATAAGTTATAACCATGTGAGTTATGAATTTATCCTACTAGAAACAAATGTTTGCTTAACCTTAAAGTACAACGTGCCCCCATCTCCAGCATAGCTGCAATTTCTTAATAGGGTTCTGAACAATCTGTCAGAGTTCTTCAAACATGCTTTTACAATTCATTTAGCATCAGGCAAGTGGTGAATTGTATTTTATATAAACTGTGATCTTTTTAATGGTCTTTTTTGGTTTTTTCGTAGAGAAGGCCAAAAGGGACCTTTCAAAATTATCCAACTCGACCTCTTGCATAACAGAAATTACAGAACTTCCCATAATTGATTATTATTTGATCTAAAGCATATCTTGTAAAAAAGCATCTAATCTTCATATAAAAATCAACAGTGATGGAGATTTAGTGCAAAAAGTTCTTGGTATATTGACCTCTTGGTAAATTGCCCTCACTGTTGAAAATCAAGGCTTAATTTCTGAATTTATCTGCATTTGTCAAGCTTCAGTTTCTCAACACTTTGTTTGGCAGATGTATTACTTTTGTTTCAAAAGGATGATGTGCATTGTTTGTAATAAACAAGACAGGCAGTAAAATGCATCTTCTTTCCAACAGTAACGATTAAAAATGAATATGTGCCAAAGAGATGACTCATTCCCACACTTCAGTCAGAACTGGTACTACCAATTGCCTCCATGGTATTTAACGTCAAATGATCTGCTGTGTCAAACTGAAGACATGGTTCCATTGCTGTTACAGTGCCTCTAAATCAGCTAACTTAATTCTGGAAGCAGCCTGGCTATTACAAATCAGGCTGATGGAGAAGGGAGGAAGGGATCAGTTGTCTCAGACTAAAGGCAAATTCAGTGCCCTCTGTTATTGTAAAATAATTGCATAGCAAACAGGAATAACCCAGGAGGCTTTCTACAACCCAGCTAACTCGGGGCTACAAAACCCATCTGAGAAGGTGGCAAATGCTCAAGAACAGACAGATGGGCAGAATCCAATGGAATGGCATTTAACAAGTCCAAGTGCCGAGTGCTGCACTTTGTCTACGGCAATCCCATGCAGAGCTACAGGCTGGGGTCGGAGTGGCTGGAGAGCTCCCAAACAGAGGGGGACCTGGGGGTACTGATCGACAGCCGCCTGAATATGAGCCAGCAGTGTGCCCAGGTGGCCAAGAGGGCCAATGGCATCCTGGCCTGCATTAGGAATAGTGTGGCCAGCAGGAGCAAGGAGGTCATTCTGCCCCTGTACTCTGCATTGGTTAGGTCGCACCTTGAGTACTGTGTCCAGTTCTAGGCCCCTCAGTTTAAGAAGGACATTGAGACACTTGAACATGTCCAGAGAAGGGCAACAAGGTTGGTGAGAGGCCTTGTGGTGGGTTAACGCCTTTTTCTGAAAACAAAAGAAGAAAGCAGGGTGGAGGGCTTGCGGGTACTTTACACTCCCTGAAGGGCATTTCCCCCCGGGAAAGCTGAGTCTGTTCCACTCCCCCCTCCCTGCCCAGCTAGGGTATAAAAAGCAGGACATCATAGCTGTTGGAGCTCCTTTTTGGCTCCTGCCTCTGCTGGATGAGAGTTACTGCAGCTGCCCTCCTGCTCCTCAGCCACGTGGCCGGACCTGATCCTTCTCCCTGCTGCCTCTGCACCTCCTCAGAGAAAGACTGGTTTTGGTTTTTTTTTTTTTTCTGTCCCACTCCCATCCATTCGTGTTCCTTGCCCTTGTGAACCTTTTTTTTTTTTTTTTCCCTGTTATTGCTATATATATATAATTTGAAGAAAAAAAAATTATTTGCCTCTCTACTTCCAAGCTGACTCCAGATTGTTGCATAGTGGATTTGCTCCTTACCCTTTTTTTTTCCCTCCTCTCCCTGTTTGGAGGGAGGAGGGGGGGAGTGGGGAAGAGATTCTCAGCCTTTTCCCCATTTGAGCTTTTAACTCTCAGTTAAGGCTCAAGCCACTACAATTTTGGCGCCTCCAACGTGGGGCTTGGAAATTAATCGTGTATTGGGAAAGCAATACTTTTTTCTGAAAAAGGAGTTAGAAGTAGAAATGGCAATTTTAAAGAACCTGATGGCCCAAGCCTTTGCATGGGCTTTTGGCTGGATCTTTTGGACCCACATCTACAAATTAATAACTTACCATGTGGTGTGGTTAATGATAGAGATGCTGATCAAGTGGATAAAAACTTTACCAATTAAGTTAGGCATGTATCTCTTGAATTCATTGAATTTCACTGTCAGTGGTAACTTTTCTAACATAGGAAACTTTCCTGAAGCAAGTTATGAAACCAATGGTGTAGATAAAAGTGCCTGTGATGGAAAATTGCTCTACGTTGCAATATGCTCCATATGCCTAAATGTAATCCTTATAGTGGCATTTGCTGGGACCGTGTTGGGTGGAGGACTAGCTAACCCATTAAGAGCTGTTTGGAGGGTGATAACACACTCCTTTGTGCTCTTTAATGACTGGGGACGTGTCTGCTGTGGGCATTGTAAGCACTCTGTAGACACAAAGAGGGAGGGGTCCGGTTGTAATGACTGTGCCAGCTCTCAGCCTGAGCCCCAGGCACAAGGGTTTGCCCCACCACCAGCAGTTCCACAGTTGACCCCTGATGCTCCTGCCAATGTAGTCTCTCTAGCACCAGTCACCACACGCAGGAAAAGAAATAAAAAATCATCGCCAAGCACAGATGGTGAGGAAGGAATCTCAGCAGGCCCCAGCACCTCACAGAACCCAGCGGTGGATGAAGATGATTCAGACCAGGAAATAACTGTTACATCACTGCCCAGAAAAGAACTAAGGCAAACTCGTCTGGACTACGCAAGGAAACAGGGTGAGCCAATACTGAGCTGGGCCCTGAGATGCTGGGACGAGGGGGTGGACACAGTGGACCTGGATAAGAGGGAGGCGAAGCTTTTAGGCTCCCTGACTCGTGATGCTGGTCTGGACAAAGAGTTAGCCAAACTTGATGGAATACACACTCTCTGGGCCCAGATTCTGAACGCCATCAAGAGCCGGTACCGCTCAAGAGATGACCTGCCCTGGGCCCCAGTTAGATGGACAACTATGGAACAGGGCATTCGGTATCTGAGGCAGATGGCCGTGATGGAAATAATTTATGGGGATGGCCAGCTCCCTTTGGACCCAGATGAGGTGCCCATGAGACAGCCCTTCGTAAAGAAACTCACCCAGGGTGCTCCTCAGAAATATGCTCACACATTAGGAGGGATACTCTTGACTGGACAGGATGGAAGTCCTAAAACTGTCTGTGAGTTTGCCAATGATTTAAGGGAATATGAGGACAGTGTAAATCAGAATCCCCTGATCTCAGCCGTAGAAACTATGGCTAAAGACATTGTCAAAGAGAACAAGACCTCCATGTCTGAACTGAAAAAGGGGAGCGATGCCTCCTTTTCCCCTTCTCCTTCAGAATGGGTCCAGGTTTCGGCAATCAGGAACAGGCGACCTTCCCTAGGAGATCACCCCAAGCCAATCGGGAATGTCAAGGGGTCTCTGTGGAGGTTCCTCTGTGACCATGGAGAGGACATGGACACCTGGCATGGCCAACCCACCTCTGCCCTCTGGAACAGGGTGCGGGAACTGCAAGGTGGGCACCACGGGGATAACTCATTCAGGAGAAGGGCTGCCCCAGTTTCCCGGAGTGGTCCCTCTCGCTCAAGAGACCCTTCCCCTAGTAACACAGGACCGTGTGACAAGTGTGGACATTGCCGCCAGCATTAGAGGTGCCCTACCTCCAGCCAGGTGGAGGCCAGGGATAACAGAGTATACTGGGATGTGTACGTGAAATGGCCTGGCACTTCAGAAGCCCTGAAGTACCGAGCTCTGGTGGACACAGGGCCCAATGCACCCTGATACCATCGGGTACAAAGGGGCTGAGTCCATAAGCATTCAAGGAGTCACAGGAGGCTCACAAGACTTGACTGTACTGCAAGCTGAGATAAGCTTGACCGGGAATGAATGGGGAAAGCACGACATAGTGACTGGTCCAGATGCACCTTGCATTCTTGGCATTGACTTTCTGCGGGAGGGATGCTTCAAGGACCCTAGGGGGCACAAGTGGGCGTTTGGGGTGGCAGCTGTGGAGACTGCAGGCAAAGAACAGCTGTCCACCATGCCCGAGCTGTCGGATGACCCCTCCGTAGTGGGCAGCCTTAAGGTGCAGGATTTGAAGTTACCTATTGCCTCTCGCATAGTACATCGCAGGCAATACAGGACCAACAGAGACTCTCTGCACCCCATACACCAACTGATTCGATGACTGGAGAGCCAGAGGGTGATCAGCAAGGCTCACTCCCCCTTCAACAGCCCGATATGGCCAGTACGGAAGGCAAATGGGGAATAGAGACTGACCGTGGACTACTGTAGCCTGAATGAAGTGACTCCTCCAATCAGCGCTGCCGTGCCGGACATGCTGGAGCTCCAGTACGAGCTGGAATCGAAGGCGGCCAAGTGGTATGCCACAACTGACATTGCTAATGCCTTTTTCTCCATTCCCATTGCAGAAGAATGCCAGCCACAGTTTGCTTTCACCTGGAGGGGAGTACAGTATCAATGGAATCGGTTACCTCAGGGCTGGGTCCATAGCTCAACCATCTGCCATGAGGTGATCCAGACTGCCTTGGAGAAAGGTGGAGCTCCTGAGCATCTGCAGTTCATCGATGACATCATTGTATGGGGTGAGACAGCAGAGGAAGTTTACCAGAAGGGTAAGAGGATAATCGACATCCTGCTGGAGGCTGGCTTTGCCATTAAGAGAAGCAAGGTGAAAGGGCCTGCCAGGGAGATCCAGTTCCTGGGTGTTCAATGGCAGGATGGCCGTCGCCACATCCCTCAGGAGGTGGTGAACAGGGTAGCTACTATGGTGCAGCCCACGAACAAGAAAGAGACACAGTCCTTTTTGGGGCTTGTGGGCTTCTGGAAAATGCACATTCCCGGGTACAGTCAAATTGTGAAGCCTCTCTTCCATGTAACAAG
Organism: Melanerpes aurifrons; assembly: GCA_011125475.1. Taxonomy (NCBI): domain Eukaryota; kingdom Metazoa; phylum Chordata; class Aves; order Piciformes; family Picidae; genus Melanerpes; species Melanerpes aurifrons. Next base: position 443,167 of record WWNC01000123.1, on the reverse strand, counting down.
GAAGAAAAATGATTTTGTGTGGGGACCTGAGCAGCAGGTGGCGTTTGACCAGATCAAACGAGAGGTGGTCCATGCTATGGCTCTGGGACCTGTTCGAACTGGGCCAGAGATCAAGAAAGTGCTGTACACTGCGGCTGGTGAGAATGGTCCTACATGGAGCTTGTGGCAGAAGGCTCCTGGTGAAACCAGGGGCAGGCCCCTAGGTTTCTGGAGTAAGGGGTACAAAGGCTCTGAGGCCAACTACACCGCGACAGAGAAGGAAATCCTAGCTGCCTATGACGGCGTCCGGGCTGCCTCTGAGGTAATTGGGACTGAGTCACCTCTATTTCTAGCTCCGAGACTTCCAGTCCTGACCTGGATGTTCCTGGGGAACTTCGAACACCCTGGCATAGTGGAAGTGATCACCAACTGGCCAGAGGGTGCTGACTTTGCAATGCCACCTGAGCAGACAGTGACCCGTGCTGAGGAGGCTCCCCCATATAACGATCTCCCTGACAATGAGAAGGGCTATGCTCTATTTACAGATGGGTCCTGCCGGCTTGTAGGAAGCAAGCGGAGATGGAAGGAGCCCAACAAGGCAAGTGGTAGAAGCAAGGGATGGAGGAGGTGAATCCAGTCAGTACGCAGAGGTAAAAGCTGTCCAGCTGGCCCTGGATATAGCAGAACGAGAGAACTGGCCAGTGCTGTACCTCTACACTGACTCCTGGATGGTAGCCAACGCCTTGTAGGGGTGGCTGAAGGAATGGAAGAGGAACGGGTGGCAGAGAAAAGGGAAGCCTGTTTGGGCCGCTGACCTGTGGCAAGACATCGCTGCCCGCCTGGACAGGCTGCCAACCAAGGTACAGCACATCGATGCACACATCCCCAAGAGCAGAGCCACAGAGGAGCACAAGCACAACCACCAAGCAGACCTGGCTGCTAAGATCTCCCAAATAGACTTGGACTGGGAACACAAGGGCGAGCTGTTCTTAGCTCGCTGGGCCCATGACACTTCTGGCCACCAAGGGAGAGATGTCACATACCGGTGGGCTCGGGACAGATCCGTGGACATCTCTATGGAGGCCATCTCACAGGTCATCCACGTTGATTAGGTGGTGTTGGGTGATAGGTTGGACGCGATGATCTTGAAGCTCTCTTCCAACCTGGTCTATTCTATTCTATTCTATTCTATTCTATTCTATTCTATTCTATTCTATTCTATTCTATTCTATGAGTGTGACATCTGTGCTGCCATCAAGCAGGCCAAGCGCACGAAGCCTCTGTGGTATGGGGGGAGATGGTCGAAATATAAATATGGAGAGGCCTGGCAGATAGACTACATCACCCTTCCTCGGTCTCACAGCGGCAAGCAGTATGTACTGACCATGGTGGAGGCAAGTACAGGGTGGCTGGAGACCTATCCAGTTCCTCATGCCACTGCTCGCAACACCATCCTGGGCCTAGAGAGACATATCCTGTGGAGACACGGCACCCCCGGGAGGATTGAATCAGACGATGGAACCCACTTCAGGAACCATCTCATAAGGGACTGGGCAAAGGAACATGGGATTGAGTGGATTTACCACATCCCATACCATGCACCAGCTGCAGGGAAGGTTGAGCGCTACAATGGCTTGCTAAAGACCACCCTAAAAGCCATGGGAGGTGGAACCTTCAGGAACTGGGAAAAGCACCTAGCTCAAGCCACTTGGTTAGTGAACAGCAGAGGATCTGTGAACCAATCTGGTCCTGCCCAGTCCGACCTGCTGCAAACAGTGGATGGAGATGGAATTCCTGTGATTGCTGAGAAGAACCTGTTGGGGAAGTCAGTGTGGGTTTTCCCTGCTGCTGGTGGGGGCAAACCAACCCGAGGGGTGGTCTCGGCTGAGGGTCCTGGTCACACGTACTGGGTCATGTTAGAAACTGGGGACATTCAGTGTATCCCACAGCAGAATGTGACTCTGGCTGAGAGGGGATGCACTCAGAGGAGGCAACACTCATCAATGTAATTATGTGAATAGTTATAAGCTGTTCTAAGTTTCTCCCTCCTAGCTTAATACCAGCCCAGCATCCAGGACCCAACATACCCACTGCACACCAACCCAAAGAGCATCATCTCACCTGTACCCGCTCCTGATGTCCCTACAGCAACGGACTGTTCCCGATGTCCCTACAGCAACGGACTGTTCCTGATTTTTTTTTTTTCTTTCCCTTTCAAAGACAGACTGATTCCTGATTCTTCTCCACATGCCTGCCCAGTTCAAGCACCACCTACAGTGACCATCAGCAGAGAGAGAGAGAGACTGCCCTGGGAGAGAGCGAGCCGGGATAGGAAGAGACTTGCACCAAGGATTCAAATACCACATGTCAAAATTGCATGAAGGGGCTGTGGCAGGAGAGAAGAAGTGGAACAGAGGGGTGGATATTTATACCCTAGCTGGGCAGGGAGGGGGGAGTGGAACAGACTCAGCTTTCCCAGGGGGGAAACGCCCTGCAGGGAGTGTAAAGTACCCGCAAGCCCTCCACCCTGCTTTCTTCTTTTGTTTTCAGAAAAAGGCGTTAACCCACCACAGGCCTTGAGCACAAGCCCTATGAGGAGAGGCTGAGGGAGCTGGGATTGTTTAGCCTGGAGAAGAGGAGGCTCAGGGGTGACCTCATTGCCCTCTACAACTACCTGAAAGGTGGTTGTGGCCAGGAAGGGGTTGGTCTCTTCTCCCAGGCAACCAGCACCAGAACAAGGGGACACAGTCTCAAGCTGCGCCAGGGGAAGTTTAGACTTGAGGTGAGGAGAAAGTTCTTCACCGAGCGAGTCGTTCGTCATTGGAATGGGCTGCCCAGGCAGGTGGTGGAGTCACCGTCCCTGGAGGTGTTCAAGAGGAGACTGGACATGGCACTTGGTGCCATGGTCTAGTCATGGGGTCTGTGTTGATAGGTTGGACTCGATGATCCTCGAGGTCTCTTCCAACCTTAGTTATACTGTGATACTGTGAACTCATCAGTGGACTGTGAACTCGTCAGTGGTTACAATATAGACACACCCACAAGCAGAGAGGAAACCTCTCTCCCCTGCTCTTGGCACCTTCTAACTTTCTAGTTCAGCTAAAGGTCACAGGATGCAAGAGCTGACTCTTCTCATCATGGAGATTAAACACAGCAATACTGAGTGGAATTGGTATGGCAAGGCTTGCTGGGTGCATTTTCATTATCCTTGGAAAAATTCGTAATGGTTACCAAATTAGTACCTAAATGACAACATTTAGCACAACAATTAACAAGCTAAAGTGGAGAACAGACCTTTGATCTAGACCAAATAACTCTTTTGGTCCCCTGCTCTAAAAAGCTTCAAAATGAAGTCTGCCTTTACCCAGTGCTTATCTTCAAGTGATGACTCCTCTCTTCTGCCAAGTTCAGAGTAATCCTCCCTCTATTGCTTTTAAGCAGTATGTGTTTTTTTGTTTTCTTTTCTTTCTTTCTTTTTCTTAGTTGGAAATCTGTTTTATTTTCTAGGATTAAAAGGTGAACCAGAAAGCTTTTTTTACCTGCCCTGACCAGAGTTCAAGCTTCTTATTTCCCCAGAAACTACTGATGAATCACTGACACCTGAAAACAAAGTTTGACCCGAATTCCTTGTGCAGCCTCGGGCATTGGTGATTTATCAACCACTGCACAAGATGCAACACAACTTTCAAGTTGGTACTTTACAAATGCTGAAAATGCTGTTTAAATATTTTGCTTTAAAATACACTTGCAAGGTTCAAGGTCACACAAATATGCTGCTAACAATCTGGAACATTAAAGTATTATTTAAAACAAAGAAAGTTATTTGTTGAAGTGATTTCAGTGCATTGCTAAGGCACTGGCTGGCTGGTTTCAGCAAAGCTATTTCTCTTTGTGGATGTGCTGGTTTATAAATCACTCACTCATCGTGAATCCTGCTGGATACCAGAGGAATCCTATTTAAGCTTCTGGTAAGCAATTTGCTTGGTTTACTAAATTCTCCAGTCACGCGTCCATGCAAGAGCTGCTTTTGCTTCCCACTCAGATTCTTCTTTCTGCCCGCCATTTGTCTTTGCCACATCTGTGTTTATTGTGTGGCTGCGAGTGATGGCATGCCTTTGCAGCTAGGATCTGCCTGATAACCACTGTAGGACTTGGCTGCCTCTCAAAGCTGACCTGCCAATCAAGTTGCCAAATTTTTTCATTCATTTTAGGCCACATGAGCCAACCACCCCAGCAGAGAAACAAGTGGGAGGAAGGGAGTTACTTGTTTCAGACTCTCCTCTCTGTTGGTGTTAGCTTCACCCAGCTACGGCTGGCTGGCTCCTGCTGTAGCATGTCCCAGAGCACAGAAGACGAAGACTTGAAAGTGTGCCATAGTAAAACTTTAGTTTACTACTTAAGTTTTCTCCTCATGCTGTGTGCTTCAATGTTGACAGTTAACTCGCATTTAAAACAACCCTCTGCAACAGAGCTGTCAGCAAGAGATGTATCTGAGCCACATGGACCCTTTAAAATTCTTCACTGGCTGAAGGGACATCAGTCAGCCAGGAGAGACCCTTACCTCTGGGTTAGAAGTCTGAGGGATATACACAGCATAACCTTTTATTTTCCCCTTCTTCACCATCCCCCTTCCCCCGCAATGCTACTACACAGGAAAAATTGAAAGGAAGAAAAATCAGGTCACAGTGTGCAAAACAAAGGGAGAGTACTGATCGTTCTTCTGGAGGAAGGGTCTGCACTGAGCCCATCACCTTCATCACCTGAATGCCAGTGCCCGGCTGCAATCCTGCCAATGGTGCTTGCAGCAGCTGGAGCCTTTTCAAGGGTTATATTTTACTGAACAGGGACGTTTTCAATGCTGTCAACACAGTTCATCTCTGTAGCTAGCCTTCAGCTGAGGTTCACATGCATAGCCCTGGAGTAAGAGACTCATAAAAGGGACCTGCTTTGATAAAGCACTTCAGAAGTAGTGAAATGCATTCAAGCAAGTTTTTTTTCCACGTACTAGAAAATGCAACACCTACTACAAATCACACTGGCTACATTAATAATTACATATAGGCTTTTCCCTCTCCAGCTTTACCTAGGTCTCATGAAATTGGTTTGGTAAAATAACTCCTTCTGAATAATCAACAGTAACATTAACCCAGCAAGCTATAAATAAAGTAAGGAAGTGAAGACTACAAGGCTTCCCCTGACACCTACACTTGCAAACCACTTGGGAAAGACGAAGTAAGGCAAGACCAAAATATATCTATTTCTCTGTAAGAATACGACTGTGTTAAATAAAAAGAGAATAAAATCCAGGGAAACAGGAATACCTCTAGCCATCTTGCATGCCAGATCTTGTCTTGTCCATATACCACAGGTCTCCTTGTGTATGAAGTGTCCTGTAACCTCATGTGATGTCCCGCCACAGCTCTGTCAGCCAGCAGTTTAATACAAAACAGAACTGACAGATACTGTAGGCATTTGACGAATGTAATGAGAGGTTCTTTGCAGCGTCTGATCTACTTAGATCAGGGTTCTGTGCTCTGATTACTGCTTTATGCTGTCTCATCTACACTTTCTGAAGATTAAGGAATAAAAGCAATGAAACATCCCTGGCACCCTCAAAAAAAAAAATCTTGCATCATTGTTAAGCCTGAAAAAGGAAAACTCCCACAGCAAATTGTTGAGGGTACTTTTCCCTATTTGCTTTTGAACAGCCTTTTCCTCATCGAAAGCCAGGGTGATAATAACTAGGTCTGATTTTTAGTATTTCCAACTCTTTGATTTATTTCAGATGTGGATTTTATAGTTCAATGTAGAGTTGACCTATTCTCATATCAAACCACGCATGATGCCCTATGAATCTGACCTGACTGAAATCAATACCCCTGGAGTTTCCTGACAACATTACATTAATTTACCAACTTTATTTCTAAGAATAACAAAAAATTTCCAAATATACACTACCATTTTATTCCCTGTTCACCAGTCATATTCCAGAGCACTACTGCTATACACAGTGCAGACCATACAGCACAACAGGAGTTCTGCCAGTAAACTAAAATATTCATGAGATGTAGGGCTGTGTGAGACTGTTAACATGACTTGCCTCTCGTTTAGCACTCCATCAGGCTCTACTGACGGCAATATCACTGGTTCCAGATGACTCTTCCAAGCACTAGCAAACAAGGGAAGAAGGCAAGAAACCCATTGTGCGCAAGTGCAGGACATATGGAGCAGACCGGAGGCAGATGGGTGTGCAAGAATGTTTAACAGATGTCTCCTCCTCTCCATACACACAGACCCATAGTCAGGGATCACCTTAAACAGCATTACCCAGAATAATTCCCTATCTAAACACCAACAAAGACAATTAGAGGTGATAAACACATGACAATGACACAGTGTCAGCGTTTTGAAGACTGCAGTAGCACAAACAAACACCTCAGCAGGAAACACTGGGGGAAAAGCAAATGTCTATAAAAGCCACATTCTGCTGCAGATGTAATGGTGGGGAAAAAAGCCCAACTGAACTGCTGGTTTTCCCAGTTGGCAGGTATTTTAGAATCTAAATGGCCCTGAAAATTTACTACAGTATAAAATTGCTGTAATTTAATTAATTAATTCAAATTAATTAATTCTAATTAATTAATTAATTCTAATTAAAAAGCTATAACATTAACTTTTGGTACTCTCCCAACTCCCATTTCTTTTCCTTAAATATTTGCCTCCACTGCACAATAAAATGAAAAGGAAAAAAAAAAAAAGCAGTGTATTTAATCACTGAAGGAACTACATCATGCTGAAAATTTAGAAAGAGAAAAGAAGAAATACTACAAAATACACACAGATTTAGATTTACTCATGTCTACTGATACATACAGCAACCCAAAGCCTTAATTTTCCATAAAATCCAGTATGTAATTTCTTTTTTGCTCATTCCAGCTAGATTGCCATTCTGATTTGATCAAAGCCATTGCGTAAAACAGCCATTAGTTCACCCACTTCATGCTGATAGTGCAGGATTGTCCCCTAATATGGTTTCTGCAGTGATATCCCATCCAATCACGCAGTCAAGAGTAACAGGGCTTCGTCCACACCCCCTAGCAATACAATAAGGCCCCAGTGCCTTATTCCGATGCTGTTCTCTTTTCTCTTTTCAAGTCCTCAAAATCCCACTGCTCACTGGGAGGAATCTCTGCTGCTTCTCTGTGAATGACAGTCATGCCCATGGTCAATGGCTGGAAGACAAGACTCACTAATCCCAACAACCAGCTGACTCAATGCATTCCTGCTGCCTTTGCAAAAAGGCTTGGCAATTTTGCACAAACTAAATTAACAGTGGTACAGATTCAGCTACCTACACTTTAGTGCTCAGAGATTATTTAAATGCCCAAGGTAACCAACATCTGCATTAGTCTGGATGAAACAGCACAGGTCCTATAGGAGACCTATGCCCTTGTGAAGCTGAAGCCCTTGTTGGGTAGCCCACTGCCTCTGCAGTATCTGAGTAACTTAAAGAAATTCTTTGTACCCAAGTCCCAGATGTGAAAACCTCAACAGACTGTCTAGTGAATACATGCAAAACTAACATAGACTTTCACTGAGGTATAAAGTGACACAGCCCACAACCGAGATTAGCTACATTTGCAGGTTGGATACTCAACATAGTTATAGACTGGTTCCTTGCCAGTGATTCATGGGGCTATTTCTCTGTTCACACTTACTGAAAGATACTTGTGTTGAAATGCATTTTCCATCCTGTTCAGGCAAATTTCCATTTATTAATGTAACTATGTCACCACTCTAAAAATTGCAGGTCTTGCTGCTTGGGAAAATATATAATGGGCTCCTGCATAAACAGAGAACAAAGGTGACAATTTTCTCTCTATACTGCTTTGTTCAACTCAGTCCTGCAGCAAATATCTTGATTAGTCCCTGGTCCTTTCAGTATGAAAAACTATATGGAACTACATGGGCTAGTACTACCAGGATGACATATAAACTGATGTTTTCATTTAATGTTGCATTTAGATGGCAGGTTCTGGAGGTTAGATACTAGATCCTGGAACCAGAATAATCGAAAGATGCTTATATAAAATGTATTTTCAGCATGCATCCACCTCAGCCTCATAACATAAAAGGCATCTATAGTGGGATGCAACAAATTGTAGATTTTCGCAGTGCATAGGTTTTGCTGTATCTCAGTAAGTCACTGGAGGCTTCCTTTGAGATTACCCTATCCCTTGTTGCCATAGGTTGGCTGCCCAAATGGGTTTTCCTTTTCTCTGCCAACCACTCTTCTTCCAGTTCTTTAGCCAACCCCATAGAGCATTGGCCACCATCCATGAGTCGGTGTAGAGATAAAGCTTTGGCCATCTCTCACGTTCAGCTATGTCAAGAGCTAGCTGGACAGCTTTTACCTCTGCAAACTGACTGGATTCTCCTTCTCCATCTTTCGCCTCTGCAACTCGGCATGTTGGACTCCACACTGCAGACTTCCACCTTCGCTTGTTTCCGACAAGATGACAGGAACCGTCTGTGAACAAAGCATATATCTTTTCATCATCAGAAAGGTCATTGTAAGGAGGAGCTTCCTCAGCACGAGTTACTTTCTCCTCTGGAGGTTTAGCACAGTTGATACCTTCAGGCCAACTTGAGATCACCTCCACTAGACCAGGTCTTTCAAGATTTCCCATTCGAGCTCTCTGTGTTATCAGAGCCATCCACTTGGACCATGTGGAGTCTGTGGCATGACGTGGTGTGGAGCCTTTGCCTTTGAACATCCAATTCAAAACTGGTAATCTGGGAGCTAAGAGAAGTTGTGATTCAGTTCCAATCACTTCAGAAGATGCTTTTACTCCTTCATAGGCAGCTAAGATTTCTTTCTCTGTTGGAGTATAATTAGCCTCTGAACCTCTGTAACCTCGACTCCAGAAACCAAGAGGTCGTCCACGTGTCTCACCTGGAGCTTTTTGCCACAAACACCAGGTTGGACCATTGTCACTTGCAGCCGTGTACAAAATGTTCTTAATGTCTGGACCATCTCGGACAGGTCCCAGACCCATTGCTTGAACTACCTCTTGCTTTATTTCGTCAAAGGCTGCTTGTTGTTCAGGTCCCCAGTGGAAATGGTTTCTCTTTCGAGTCACATCATACAGAGGTTTCACAATCTGACTGTATCCAGGAATGTGCAGTCTCCAAAATCCCACTATTCCCAAGAAACGTAGGGTCTCTTGCTTGTTTGTGGGACATGCCATGGTAGAGACTCTATTTACCACATCCACTGGAATGTGTCGGCGTCCATCCTGCCACTGCACTCCCAGAAACTGAATCTCTGTGGTAGGTCCTTTCACCTTGTCTCGCTTGATGGCAAAACCTGCATTCAGAAGAATGTCAATGATCTTGTTACCTTTCACGAAGACCTCCTCAGCAGTTTTACCCCAGACGATGATATCATCGATGAACTGGATGTGTTCTGGAGCACCTCCTTTCTCCAGAGCATCGTGGATCACTGCATGACAGATGCTTGAGCTGTGGATCCAGCCCATTGGCAGTCTGTTGAAAGCATACTGGATTCCTCTCCAGGTGAAAGCAAACTGAGGCCTGCATTCCTCTGCTATGGGAATAGAGAAAAATGCATTAGCAATGTCTATGGTAGCATACCATTTGGCCTCTTTGGATTCCAGCTCATACTGTAGCTCCATCATGTCTGGCACTGCTGCACTCATAGGTGGTGTCACTTCATTCAGGGCTCGGTAGTCTACTGTTAGACGCCAGTCTCCATTCTGCTTCCGCACAGACCACACTGGACTGTTGAAAGGTGAATGAGTTTTGCTGACGAATTTCTGACTCTCCAACTGACGAATCAGATTCTGAATGGGCAACAAAGAGTCACGGTTGGTTCTGTATTGTCTGTGATGCACAGTCTGAGAAGCAACCGGCAATTTAATGTCCTGTATCTTATGTTGTCCCACAACTGCAGATTCATCAGAAAGTTCAGGTCTGGCAGATAGCTTCAATTTTTGTCCATCAATTTCTATTGAAGCAACTCTAAAAACCCATTTGTAACCTCTAGGGTCCTTGAAACACCCTTCTCTCAGAAAATCAATTCCCAAAATACAAGGTGCATCAGGTCCGGTCACAACTGTATGCTTCCTCCATTGTTTACCAGTTAAACTTATATTAACCTCTACTTTACTTAACTCTTGAGATCCACCAGTGACTCCCAGAATAGTTATAGATTCTGATCCCTGATAATTTGATGGTATTATGGTGCACTGAGCTCCTGTGTCATCCAAGGCCCTGTACTTCCGAAATTGTGAAGTGCCAGGCCACTGGATGTACACATCCCAATAGATTCTATTATCTCTGTTATCCCTCTCCTCCCCCTGGCGGGAGGCAGGGCACCCCTAGTTATGGGGAACATGCGCACATGTGCATTGCACATAGTTTGCAGGGTTATAACTTTGCATGTTATAACTGGAGCCACTGTTGGAGCCATAAGAGTCGTTCTGGGGAACTGTGGAAGTAACAGCTACCCTTCTGGTATTGCTACCTTGGGTTCTGCCACTTTGCAATTCCCTCAGTCTCCTGAAAAGATTAGAAGTTGGTTGGCCATCCCAGCGGTTCATGTTCTCACCAAACTGATCACGCAGATTTATCCAAATAGTTGTACGTGATTGCCTTGGTGGTCTGTTTTGGAATGACCTGTTCTGGAATGACCTGTTTTGGAATGACCTCCTTGGAGGACGTGTGTTCCTCACAGATGAAACTTGTACCCACCTGGAGGAAGAATTGAAATTATCCTTCTGTGCCAATTGGTATACGGAATCTTTTAACTCTCTTATGCAATTCTGAATATCACCAGACATCGTTTTAATGGCCGAAACCAAAGAACCACGTGTCATGCTATCCTCCAATTGTCTCATTTGATCGCTGAATTGGCCAGCCGTGGGAGAAGCTCCACCATAACTTCTTGACACAATTCTGCTTGCCAGAATGTTTGCATAATTAGAAGGAGCAAGTTTGATGATCTTTTTAGCAAGACCAATACCCACAGGAATGTCATCAGGATTCAGAGTTTCATGTTCACCATAGAGTAGCTCTCTAACAGCAAATTCTCGCAAGCGCTTAATTCCCTCATCTATGGTAGTCCAGGGTTTAGGATTCCATGGGAGATCATCTCGGGAAGGGTATCTCAGGGCAACGGCCATTAAAAGGCATATCCACAGATTAACCTTACCGAGAGCTCTGCCTAGATGTCTATCTATTCCATTGCCCCTTGAGAGAGTTCCTAACTGAGCCTCTGACTTGTCTCCAACTGTTAGAGCCGGAGCACCTGTATCATAACACCTACTAAGCCAAGCTAGAACTGGCTCCTTATCTGCCCTGGTGAAATCTTTACGGACATTTTGCAATTCCTCGCGGGGTGAAGAACAGCCTGAAATATCATCTTGCTCCTCGTCTCCCTGAACTTTTTGTCCATATAATCCTGCTGTCATTCTCCTAAGGATCTCTTTAAGCTGAGAACCACCTTTGCCAGCTGCTTTCCTGACTTCATCTGTATCCTGCTTTGATCTCACTAGGTTAGCTAGATCTTTAAAACAAACCACCTCTTCCTCCTGAGCAGGATCTCTTAGAGTAGAGGGCCCCTCACCAGGATCAGTCTCCAGCTCCTCTTCTTCTCCATCTTTGGCCTTTGCACCTCTAGTCTTTAAAGGAGCCACCTTAACTGGAGCTGTGTTTGAATTTACAGCCACCTTAATGGAAGCTGACAGGTCCTGAGATAAATCAGCTGCTGGGGCAGTGACTTCCGGTCCTACCGAGGGAGTAGGCGGAAGTGACGTTGCTCCGTTAATGGCCGATGGAGAAGAAGAAGGAGAAGGAGTAGGAGCCATGTTGATACCAGCTGCCGCCTTTGGCAGCTTGCTAGAATCAGCAAAGTCATTTAGAGCTGTTTTACCAATTAACTTTTTAGCCTTCTTTTTAACTGACAGAGAGTCTCCACCTTCCTCATCACTAGATGACTCTGGAACTGATCTCGAACCACGGCGTTTTCTTTTTGATCTAGTTTTAATAACAAAACAAGCTCTGGATATCTTTCTCTCTCGCCGCAGAGAGAACAGTAAATATGCAATCACCATCACCAGCAACAGATTTATACACATCAAATAAATCACTTTTGGATCCCAGGCATCACCTAAAGTTACTCTCTCCTCAGGCGGTATCTTAAAACCCTTTATCTCAATTGGGAGAGTGGTGGAGGTAACATTCCTGTATCTCACTGGCCATAGGAAATTAATACATTTTCCATACCATAATTTAACTCTATACATTACCCACATATAAATTGTCTGCACCAAATATTTGCCCAGGTAATCCAAGATCAAACCCAAACAATATCTGTAAACCAGAGCCCCAAAAATTGAAAAGAATAATCGCTCCACAAACCACACTACCTTCATGTTTGCTAATTCAGCTGGAAAACACTAAATCAATCAAGTAATAAATTAAACTAATTATCTGCCGCACGTTGGGTACGCCAATAAAAAAATGTGGTGGGTTGGAAGGGGTAAGGCTAAGAAGCCTCTTCCCTCCCCCCTGTAAGGTAAAAGGGAAAGAAAAATTGAAGGGAAAGGAAAAAAAACTCACCAGCTGAATTAGCAAAGCAGTGGAGCTATTTTTACAAAGCAGTGTAGGATTTTGCAGGGGAATATTTACAAATTTACAATATCTACAATATATACAAAGATATACAACAGAGTAACACGGAAATGAGAGTAACCCCCCTCGGCAGAGGGGTTCCCCACCTCCGCTCTCCCCTCTCTTTCCCCCTTTCCCAGAATAGTTCGGAAAAGAGGGAGAAAGAGAAAGAAAGAAGTTAAAAGCAGTTTGTGTTAATTGGAAGCAGTTAATACAGGCCTGGTTATCTTGTCAAGTCTTCAAGGCCGAAGCCTTGGCAGAAAGCCCAGCAGAGAAAAAGCTGCTGCACGAAGAAAAGGCGGAAGCAAGACTGACCGAGAAGTTCCCGGAGTGCCCAGGATATCTCCCAGTTCAGAAGGTGCTTCCTCCCACTCGTCTAATGAAATTAGTTTAGACTATTCCTTCTGTTTACCAACTTCTGTCCACCATATTCCCTTTCTTAAGGGGGCAACGTCAACCGGGCACACTTGTCTACACAGTGTATTTACTTCAGTTATTTCCACCTGTAGGAAAAAACCCAAACTTCTGGTGAGCCACTGACTGCAGCCACTTACAGAATTTTGCATTTAGGAAATACTGACTACATCCCTGAATAATGTTCCAGACAGGAACATTACTAAGATATCTGCATTATGTGATTCTGTTACAAGGGATTGGGAGTTTTTGTTTGTTGGGATTTTTTTTTTGATTGGTTGGGGTTTGGTGGTTTTGGTTTGCTTTTGTCCATCCATCCTTCCTTTCTTTCTTTCCTTTCTTTTCTCTATTTCACCACAGTTTTATTACTTGACAGTCTGCTAAACACAGGTTAGTTTGCCAAACTGCATGCTCATCTCCTTCTAGAGCAGGGCACTGTCAGTTGCCTCCATTGACAGAAACTTAAGTCTTAAGAATCATTCATTCCTGTGCAACCTGTGCTACATTATATGGTCCTGCTCTGGCAGGGAGGTTGGACTATAAGATCTCCAGAAGTCCCTTCCAACCCCTAACATCCTGTGATCATAAGAACGCAGCAAGAACAGTCAAGAATCTACTTTTACACTGTTCTTTAACTGTCAATTAGAAGCATTAACAGCCCAGTAATTTCTTGCAATCAAAAAGTAAGAAACTGATACCAATTAATCAGTTCATACTGTGGAGGTGGTGTCAGTGGAAGGACAGAGAACTAAATAATTCAGTTGGACTTGTAACTTGTAAACACCACATTTCAGGGCTTTCAAAAGGCACATAATGAGTTACTTTGTGTGCCCAGATATATGAACCAAGAAACAGATCTGAACTTACCATTCAACTAAACTATCCTCAAAAAACCACCCTACAGATACAACTAAATCGAAGAAAAAATCAAATGGAAACAACGTAAAAAGTGGGTCAAAAAGTCAAATCTCACAGCTTTCCACCCCAAACAAGCAGAAATTAAAATCCAAAAATATTCTTAACCTGTGGCTTCATGGTGGCATCATCATTAATTCTCACCCATTCTTCCCTTCTGCATCTGGTCTCTGGTGGCACACACCTGCCTGCCCTAACACCCTGTGGTGGTATTCACCCATATAACTACTAGCAGGCCTGTTCTGAGAAACACAGATCTCCCATAAAAATATCCTGATGTTTCTTCCAGTTCCCTTTAGGTGCTATTGATACTGCTGCAGACTTTGATACTTGAAACCAGAGTTTTAATATTTCACTACTAAAAACATGCAGGACTGGGAACTGGAGAAGACTATTTCTATGGCTTCGTATTATACAGTGGAACAGGATTTATGGACGATTTTTGCTTCCCTCTTTGCTTTCCCAAGCTCAGTAAGTACCCAGAACTCTGTGCCAGGCATTTCAACTTGATGTAACACGCTTCGTACATACATGCTGTATGTCTCACAAAAGCCAGCAAATCCTTCAGAAATCTCCCAAAATGCAAGAACCTCAGTAAGTATTTGGAACACAAGGAAGCTGGAGTATGGAGTGAGTCTCAAATCCTGCACTTCACTTATGACTCTCTGGCTCTGCAGCCCCATGGTGGGATGGGGAGATAAAAGGAAGGTTCATATTCCTGCTCTTAGAATATTGACTTTACTGAGAAATGTTGAAGTGTTATAAAATAGTCCTGCAGATTTGGGAACTGCGAGTCTGAATTTCCTCAAATTGAGGAGACAACTGAAATAGGTCTTCTATTTCATAAGCTACTGGTCTGATACGGTGCTTATTTTATAAAATTAAAGGATTTTTGGTACCATTTCAGACATGACAATCTGGGGCTTGCCTGGTGTGTTAAGAACTTCTCCTCCTCTTACAAGAGCAGCTTCGTTTATATCTACATGGAAATGCTTCTCTCCAGAGCCCAGAACTTGTGATGCCAGCTCTCTTACAAACCCTTGTTATTCAGATCAAGATAAACCCACCTCCCAGGCTTGAAGGTTCCCTGACGCATGCCGCTGTAATTGGATTTTTCACCTCCAAAGGACACATGCATTCTGGATTTGCAAGCTTCAGACAGACTGACTTTTAATAACAAACTGACTTGAGAGTGGAAGCACCATAAGAATTTTCTTGCAAGATTGAAAGAGTTATTCTATTATTTGCAAAGTTAGAATCAGCTTTAAAAGAAAACACCACTAGCCCACTAAAGTGAAGCATATAATTGCAGTAAGATTCTTTCTGAACTATAATATTATGAAGTTACATTTTTTATCAGTTTGATGGACTGAGGAATAACTCAGTCTTTAATATTCTTACCTTTATTTCACTGTCCATAGGATCTGAACCCACAAATTGTACTGCAGCTCTGAAGCCTTACCCCAGGACTGTGTGTTTGGAGACTATGATTTTTCCTTCTCGTTTTGAAACTTTTTTTTTTTAGCATGTATAAACAGTAGGATTGTACCTCCTGGGCATGCATTCCTTTTGTTGAATGCAAGACAAATCCTTTCCTTCTTTTTCAGAACCCAGCTTCTTTCTTTCCCTCTTAAATATGAGTACAGCTTCTCCAGAGAACACACACCTAACTCCAGAGCAGAAATGATGAACCTGCCACTTGGAATGCTCTATCCAAAAATCCTCATTCCCCACAGTTTATGACAGTTTTAAGATCTGCTGGTGATATGCTGTTTTGTTTTGTTTTTTTTTTAAATTTAAAAAAGATAGCTACTGCTGATTTTATGTCTTGTATTCAGATTTCCTTAAACCCTCATCTTTTTTATTTTTTTTAAATTATTTTTTTGGTAAGGAAAACCCTCAGAAATGCTACTCAGTGGATTTAGGTAAAGGAACAGTTACTTTCCACGTCCCAGATGGGTTTAATACTTTCATAGTTTCATAGTTTCATTCAGGGTTGGAAGGGACCACAAGGATCATCTAGTTCCAACCCCCCTGCCATGGGCAGGGACACCCCACACTAGATCAGGTTGGACAGAGTCTCATCCAGCCTGCTCTTAAACACCCCAAGGGACGGGGCCTCGACCACCTCCCTGGACAACCCATTCCAGGGTCTCACCACTCTCATGGTGAAGAACCTCCTCCTCACATCCAGCCTGAATCTCCCCACCTCCAGCTTCATTCCATTCCCCCTAGTCCTATCACTACCTGACATCCTGAGAAGTCCTTCCCCAGCCTTCCTGTAGGCCCCCTTCAGATACTGGAAGGCCACAATTAGGTCACCTCGGAGCCTTCTCTTCTGCAGACTGAACAGCCCCAACTCCTTCAGTCTGTCCTCATAGGAGAGGTGCTCCAGCCCTCTGATCATCCTTGTGGCCCTTCTCTGGACACGTTCCAGCACCTCCAGATCCCTCTTGTAATAGGGGCTCCAGAACTGGACACAGTACTCCAGGTGGGGTCTCACCAGGGCTGAGTAGAGGGGGAGGATCACCTCCCTTGACCTGCTAGCCACATGTAGTGAAGGATGCTTATGATCAGGATTGTGCCCCAAACATTTGGGTAGGATATATTTCTGTATGTGTTAACCCTCCTTTGTCCCCCCCTCCTTTCTGGAGGCAGCAGGGGGAATCCTGGCGCCACTGAGTCCAGGTAAACAGCCTACCTGGGCGTGGTCTCACCCCTGCAGTACTAGAGGCAGGCTATATGTTTGTTTCCCTGAGTATAGCATATACTCAGGCCATATTTGGTAGCTGGTAGTTCATTGGTTAATGTTTGCGTTGGCAACAGGTGCTTATTGGGCCAGTATTCACTGGGGCAAATGGTAAATAGGGGTCGTTTGGCAAATGAGCCCCCCCACCTCGGTGTTGGAGCCTGTGTGTGTGTGTGTGCCAGCCAGTGCTTTGGGAGGCCTCGTGGTCCTTTTGCCACCGTCACCCAGCTGTGTGCGGTGCCGTGGACAGCACTCCGTGGGATCAACCGCTGCGTGATCCATCATAGGAGAAAACCTGGTAGTCCGTGTGAACCAGCGTTGCTGACCTGCCACTGCCCCCCTCCAAGCGAGGAATTTTGTATCCTGGGAGAGAACAGCAGAGCCACGCGGTGCAGCCACGCGGCCGGTGCCATTTCCTGTCTCCTTATTACGGCACATCCGTGCCACGTTGTCTGGATTATAAAAATTATTGAAGAAAGACTCCACGACTTCCTCAGCGTCTTGAGTAAGCCAAGCCCTTCTTTGTAGAGCCTCAGTTAGGATAGCATTTATATTGCTCCGGGTGGAGGGTTGCCGGTCACTGACCAACCCCTCCCCCGCCACTCTCTGACTCAGTTTAGATTCTAAGTTCTGTGAATCATATTGGTTTAAATGCCAATACATAACATTCTGTAAAGATAGTTCCACTAACCGAATATTGATACCTGTGAAGGGCGATTGTAATTACCCCGTTTGTATATATATAAATAAACTTATAATTTCATTGATGGATCTGCCGCGCATTTCTGAGGGCATATCCATGACACCACACTTCTCCTGAGGCAGCCCAGGATCTGATTGGCTTTGCGGGCTGCAAGTGCACATTGGGAGCTCATGTTGAGCTTTTTGTCCACCAGCACCCCCAAGTCTCTCTCCTCAGGGCTACTTTCCAGCCAGTCACTGCCCAGCCTGGATTTGTGCCCAGGATTGCCTCGACCCAGATGCAGGACCCTGCACTTGCTCTTAATGAACTTCATGAGGTTGGCTTGTGCCCACCTCTCCAGCCTGTCAAGGTCCCTCTGGATGGCCTCCCTTCCCTCCAGTGTGTCTGCTGCACCACACAGCTTGGTGTCATCAGCAAACTTGCTGAGGGTGCACTCAATGCCACTGTCCATGTCACCCACAAAGATGTTGAACAAGACAGGTCCCAGGACTGATCCCTGAGGGACTCCGCTTGTCACTGGCCTCCACTGGGACATGGACCCATTGACAGCCACTCTTTGGGTACGACCATCAAGCCAGTTCCTTATCCATCTAGTGGTCCACCCATCAAACCCATGTGTCACCAGTTTGGAGACCAGGATGTGGTGCGGGACAGTGTCGAAGGCTTTGCTCAGGTCCAGGTAAATGACATCAGTTGCTCGCCCCTCATCTATTAATTTTGTCACCTGCTCATAGACGGCAACCAGGTTGGTCAGGCAGGATTTGCCCTTGGCAAAGCCATGCTGACTGTTCCCAATCACCTCTTCACTGTTCTTTTGAGCGAGTAGTGACTCCAGGAGGATCTGCTCCATGATCTTTCCAGGCACAGAGGTGAGACTGACTGGCCTGTAGTTCCCTGGTTCCTCCTTCTTACCCTGTTTGAAGATGGGGGCAATGTTTCCCCTTTTCCAGTCCGTGGGGACTTCACCAGATTGCCATGACTTTTGAAATATAATAGAGAGGGGTTTAGCAACCTCATCTGC
Organism: Melanerpes aurifrons; assembly: GCA_011125475.1. NCBI lineage: Eukaryota > Metazoa > Chordata > Aves > Piciformes > Picidae > Melanerpes > Melanerpes aurifrons. Next base: position 424,690 of record WWNC01000123.1, on the reverse strand, counting down.
CAGTCCTCTCAGTACCCGTGGGTGTATCCCGTCGGGTCCCATGGACTTGAACACTTTCAGGTTCTTCAGATGATCACGAACCTGATCTGCACTTACAATGGGCGGTTCTTCCTCCCCATCCCTGGCTTTGACTTCTATAACATCAGGAGTGTGGCTAGAGGCCCTTGCAGTGAAGACTGATGTAAAGAAGTTATTAAGTACCTCAGCCTTTTCCTCACCACTTGTGACCATGTCACCATTTTCCTTTCTGAGGGGGCCCACACCTTCCCTAGTCTTCTTCTTCCTATTAATATACCTGTAGAAGTTCTTAGTGTTCCCTTTAATCTCCCTGGCTAGATTCAATTCAAACTCTGCTTTGGCTTTCCTAATCAGGACTCTTGCTGCTCGGGCAGCTTCCTTATATTCCCCCTGTTCTACCTGTCCTTCTCTCCACTTCCTGTAGAGTTTCCTTTTAAGTAATAGTGTGTCCAGTAGCTCCTTGCCCATCCAGGCAGGCCTCCTAGCATTCTTACCTGCTTTTCTCTTTGTTGATACACAGAGCTCCTGGACACAGAGGAGGTGGTCCCTGAATACTGACGAGCTGTCCTGGGTCCCTCTTCCCTCCAGGGCTTTGTCCCACGACACTTTGGCTAGCAGATCCCTGAAGCGATCTAAATCTGCACGCCTAAAGTCTAGGGTCGTGAGCTTGGAATACTTCCTCCTGATTGCCCTGAGGATATTAAATTCAACTGCTTGATGGTCACTGCAGCCAAGGCTATCTCTGAGCCTCACATTGCTTACCAGCCCTTCCCTGTTGGTGAGAACAAGGTCCAGCATAGCACCATTTCTTGTTGGTTCCTCTACCATTTGGAGGAGGAAGTTGTCTTCTATGCAGTCCAGGAACATCCTGGATTGCTGGTGCCTTGCTGTGTTGCCCCTCCAGCAGATGTCCGGGTGGTTGAAATCACCCATGAGGACCAGGGCTTGTGACCTGGAAGCCGCTTCTATTTGCCTATGGAGGGCCTCATCTGCTTGGATCTGCTGGTCAGGTGGCCTGTAGGAGACCCCCACAGTAATATCTCCTTCCCCTGTCCTGCCTTTAATTTTAACCCATACGCTCTCAACTAGCTCATCATCCCTCCCCAGTTGGAGCTCCACTGATTCCATCTGGCTATTGACATAGAGGACAACACCTCCTCCCCTCCTTCCCTGCCTATCCTTTCTAAAGAGTTTATACCCATCTATCCCTACATCACAGTCATGGGATTCATCCCACCAAGTTTCAGTAACAGCCACTATGTCGTGGCATCCCAGCAGCACAGTGGCCCTTAACTCATCCTGTTTGTTGCCCAAGCTGCGCGCATAGAAGCACTTCAGCTGGGCTGGCCCTGTCCTCCTCTTGTGCCAAATCCCCTCGGTTTCCACAGAATGTCCTGGTGGATCATTCGTGGCTTGCCTCAGGGCAGCAAGTTGAGAGTCCTTACCAGCTCTCCTTCTCTCTACTGCTGGTGAGCTGCCCCTCTGTTTGTCACCAGCCAGCAGGAGACTATTAACCCCTTCCCCCTTCAAATCTAGTTTAAAGCCCTATCAATGAGCCCTGCCAATTCCTGCCCCAGGATTCTTATCCCCCTCTGGGACAAGTGTGTCCCATGAGTTGTTTTCAGCTCTGGTGCCTTGAAAACCAATCCATGATTGTGGAACCCAAAGCCCTGTCGATGGCACCAGCCCCTCTAAGCCAGAGACAGTGCTGGTACATACAGATAGGCAGATGAAGATGCTGGGGTTTTTCTGAACTGTCAAAAAGTAAGACAGCTGTGGAGTAGGTACCCAGGGTTAGGCAGTACAGATTTTTAGGTTTGCAGATCTGGATTTTGGTGTTTGAATTTTGCTTTCCTTGGGAGCATGCTGCTTTATAGCTGACTCAAAGTGACATGGTTCCAAATGATTCACAGAAGCCAGCTCTGCTTTCACTTTTAATAAACATTTTCTAACCCTGATAGTTACAGGAAATAATGTGAAATGCAACCTGGCCATGCTCTAAAACCTCATAAATCATAAAGGAAACCAAAGCAACTCCAATTTTATTATGCTGTAAAAATCTTACGACTTTGTGGACTGTGTTACAACACCTGAACATCTGGAGACAGCAACAATAGAAGTTACTAATTCTAACAGGATGAAAAATGTGATAAAATAGATAAGCAATGTGCACCATGACAGGGCAAATGCTTGACTGTTTTATAACTACATGAACATTTCATTGTTGTGAGACTAAATGAGATTTATCATGACTTTATAGTTTGTATTTCTAACACTATCTCCACATACTTACCTCAGTAGTTTGGGTCTGTGATATGTGGAATTGAATATAGAGATGTAAAGAGGCAAAATCCAAAAGCATTGTGAGCTCCAAGTTACACCACCGTGTAAGGACTCCTATGCCCTGCTCACCAGCAACATCACCACGTCTTTCTTGCAGCCTTCAGTGATGTGACAGTGAGTAACATCTGTCATGCAGTTTATTTTCACAGCCCTCACCTTCTGTGCCTGTCTTACAGAGAGACCTACATAGGTCTACACATTGCTAGACACAAAGAATGATCTCCCCAGTGCCCCACTGCTGAATGATGGTAAAATATTCATCACAGTCTGGTTAATTGCTACATTATGTTGACAACTGTGTGTAATTCTGGTCACCGTGTCATTGTTATTTAGATAAAACAAGTTATATGATTAAAGGAACTATTTAAGAGCTACCAAGGCAGGAAGAAACCTCAGAAGAAAGCAGTACTATAAAAATAAAAATGGTTGAACAAATGAAAGAAACCAAATGTGGACATTTAGCAACACAATCCAGCTAAGGACCTGACATCAGCAGTAGGCTTGATCAAATGTGTGGGAAAGTCATAAGTAGGATTACCATGGCAAGCATCTTTTTCTAACCATAGTTTTAGATTCCAAACAGTGCTGCAGCTACAGAAGATCAATTTTCAGTCATTTTACCCACAAAGATTTTCATGGTACATCATTCAGTAATTCTGCATTAGAGGAACTGTGTTGAAATCTCTAGAAGGTACAGTAAGAGGTTTAAAATCAAGAGTCTTCACAGAAAACAACTAAAATAATGTCCTCCAAAAGAATTAGCTAAATATTTATGGTAACTGCACACTAACTCTTTGGAGTGAAGATCTACTCAAGTCAAAACCTTTGATGAAATTGGAAGCCACCTCAGTAGTTAAGTGGAAGACTGTGGTCCTTCAGTTATTTAAAAATGCCTCTTTTATTAAGTATTCTAGTTCTTTTAGGTTCACCACCTAAGGCTGGAAGAACATGTAGGAACATTTGGGATGACTTGATTTCCTGATTCCACCTATCCAGTCTTTCCAGTCACTCAGTGTTGTTTTCAAGATTTACATGTTCTCCACTTCAGCTATTTTTCCATGTGTTAGCACCTAAGCAACCATCTTCCAAGCTTCCATCAGCAAACTGAATAGATTCTATGGCTTATTCTCCAGGTCTGGATAATTTTTGTGCTTTAGTATTTTCCATTTTCTTCAACCACGGACATTGGAAGTGGGCAGAGTATTTAAGCATCAGTCTTACTAATACAATAGACTTTATTCAGAATACTTCTCCTACTTTTGCTCGGTATTTCTCCTTTTACACAATCAAGGTCTTTGCTGGTTCTTTTAATTACATTATTATATTGACAGCTAATTTTTAGATGATTATCTAGGAAACAGATGCCCTCTCCCAAGGGCTTTAAGAGGTAAGTCCTCATCATTTAAGCCATGAGACCTAGGATGCTACTGGCTCCAAAAGTCCATCTCATGGGACAGAACAACAGAAGGAGCATCCAAGCTTCAGTTGCAGCAGATGAGCTATAAGAAGAAAGATGGGATTCTGCTTACAAACCAATCTACTAGCATGGACAACCAAGTTGCAGTTACACACCCTCACCCTGCAGTCATTGCTATAAATAAATCTGTGGCAAAGGGGCAGACAGGTGAGACAGCCATGTTTAAAAAATGTTCATTGTGCCTTCCAGGGTTTGCTTTTAGAACCTCTGCTCAAGTCTCTGAAACCTAGAATCACAAGGTTTCTTTTGCAAAAAGAATCATCCTATGAGTATGTCACAGTGTCTTCTTTACTTCTTATTTTCTGTTTTCCTGGACTATGGAGTATTCCAGATCACCTTTCTTATTTTGTCCCAACTCCCTTCAGTCAGCTGTAATTTTTTTTCTAGCAATGGTGACATACTATCATTCGATAACTTTTGGTAGAATTTAAATCAGTTTACCTTCATGCTGTTGAGTACAATTTGCTCTTGCATGGCTCAAGGAATTTTAAAACTTTAGGCCCATATCCTCACTGTTCAGAGTATGAGGATGGATGTTGCCCTGGTGCACTTCATAATCTTTAATGTGTTTATCCGCAAAAATACTTCCTCTGAGTGGGTTCTTTTCTCTCTTATACAAGTACTGAAACAAAACATCAAAGTCCAAATCCACAGCTGTCCAAACCTAAATGCTATTGAAATCAGGAAGCAAAAGATACACAAACATCTGGATGATTTGTGCAAGACCAAGATGTCTTTGAAGAACATAGTCAAGATGTAAATCCAGGCCTCTTGGATCTCCCACTCCATCACTCCACTATTGCACTACTCAGGGCCCCCCAGTACCAGGTAACAAAGATGGAAAACATTTACCTGCCTTCATAATCATAGAGATTAGACACCAACAATAGGGACAGAACCTCCTGCATGTGTTACTCAGCATGGTCAGTCATCAGAGTACAAATGCTCTGGAAATAAGTGCATGGCTTGCTGCAACTGAGTTCCCCTTCTTAGTGCTTTAAAGCCAACCCAAGAGTCTTGCCTATTTTTCGTCTTTCTTGGTTTGAAAACAGTGGCCAGTCTCCATGATAGACTCAAAACTTCATCATTCTTTCTATGAATTTTCCAGCTCCCCATGGCCTCATGTTCCTTTATAGTCTCGCCACATAATTGAAAATGAGTAATTTGATCAGAGATGGTAAACAGTTTTATATATAGATTTACCTCAAAATCTTGAGGTTGAGTGCTGTCTCTGCAGGGAAAACAATTTTCAGTAACTGCAAACTCGTGTGATAATGTCACCAACAATCCAGAAAAAAATAATTCTGACACTTTTCTGTTCACGAGAAAGAGCAAATACCTTGTTTACAACTAAGCTCTGTGTAATGGACCAAGTGCTTCCTACTAGTGTCACAAATGAGAAAAATTTACATTAGTGAAGAACAGCAAAAGGAAAGGCAAAATAAAAAGGGGAAATAAATACATACAGTGAAACAATGGGTAAAGTTTCTGCCACTTGAATGATTCAGTACAAGCAAGATGTGATTTTTTTTCTCTCAGCAGGTGAATAACAATGATAATGACAATACTTAAAATATCAATAACCACTTGCAGAATATGTATTCTTTTCACATTTAGACCTTTAAGTACTTACATAGCTTTCGCTAACACAGATGGACAAAATGTTAAAGAATGTGAGGATAGGCTTTGTTTCAGACATCTGAAAGTGATCTGCAGGGTCCCCCTGTAGCCAATGGGAACAGAAAAGCACAGCAAAGGAGAGCTTCAACCCATTTAATTTAGGATAATAGAGTTTTCCCTCTCTGCTGACTGAAAAAGAAGGCTACAAGCTAGCTTTAAATAGATGCCTAACATTTGAATGGATAAAGATATACAAGGTGAATGAGAAGCTCTCAAATGAAATAGTATTAAGCTTCAGATTTCCCTAAACTGTACCTTATGTCTCATCTGCTAGACCTAGACTGTTCTCAGGAGTGCAAGAGAGGATCCAGGTACCCAGCATTGTTGGAGGTAAAACTAAATGGAAAGTATGAAAATGGATGAGAAGGAAAAAATGTGCATTATATATGACAAATCTGTATAGCAGGCATAAAAAATAAAGCCTTCCAAGAGCAAGAACAAAACAAAAGATGAGTTGGTTCATTTATGTCTCATCTATTTCATTTTTAGTGCTTAAGTAATCAAACAAACCAAAAAAGATCAATGAAACAATTTGAAATTTCATTATAAAGAAACAGTCTTTTCTATTTCCTTTTTTTTTTGTTTATTTGGTTGGGTTTTTTTCATTAGGAAGAGTGCAAACACAGTTGAAAGACTTGCTGAGCCATGAGAAAGGTCACAGCAATAACAAGGAACATTTTGTCAGTATCAGGAGAGAGGACGCAGATGTGCAGAATGGCCCAATGAGCAGCAGAAAGATTGCTGTCCTCAGGAAGATTGCTTTTTCAAGGGAAATAATGCCAAGGCTGTTCTTTTGTTCCTACCATGAGACACAGTCCATGAGCTCAAGCTTTCAGATGACTGATGTAGCTCTTGGCCAGGCCTTCAGGGCTTGGTCTGGATGACACTGTCAACTTCTCAGTTTGGTCAAGGACTGACAAGTTCAACTTTGGTAACAATGGAGAGCATGGAGCACTGCTTCTTTGCCACTGGCCTGACATAATTTTATTTCCCCATATAAGGACAAAGAGTTGCTGCAAACTTGCACTTTTACAAACACTTTCTCCATTTATTTTTAGAGAAGCCTTTTCTGAAGCTAGACTTCAAAGTCCATAACAATATCAAAATACACAGATAGATTAATAAGATTATGTGACCATGGTCCTGATCTGTGTCAAGCAAAAACTTGACTCTTTCTCAAGTAAATTTTTCAAAATATTCATGATTGTGTCAACTCACATTTCAGGCTCTTTCAAAAGACCTTCCAGGATGGAAGCACCCCAAAATGGTCTGAATGTCTGCAAGAACTAGATCACTGCAAAGGCAGGAATTTCAAAGGTGTCTATGTTCAAATAGCTTGAAAGAGCTGTCCATGGAATCCAACAGAGACAGGATAAAGTAAATAGTATTAGTCCTGCATCTGTAGGAGGTAGAAGGGAGAAAAAAAAATAGTGGTAGTTCTCAAGATGAGTCACTAGATACTTTCCCTGAATCTTGCTGCTCTAATACTGTGTTGTGATGCAAATGCCATTGATTTTTAATTTTCTTCCTCTGAAACTCCAAACCTGTAATATTAAATAACATTGAGGGAATTTAATTTTGTATCCAGAATACACTAAGCAGACAGCAACCCACTACTGTCTGTCCTAGCCCATTAACTTTATAAAAAAATGCAACAGAGCTGATTTCTGAAAAAGCAATTTATCAGTCTGCAGTACAAATATGGTAGCAGTTGAAAATTTTATCTGAATTCAGGTGTTCTTTGGCCAGGATGTACATTCATGCCTTCTAAGCTTGTCAAGATCAATAAAACCAGTCAAAAGTGTATGATAGGTATAATTACCTTACTCTTCTTTATCTCCCCTTTAACCAAAATGCATAGGCTTGTATTGCATTTCTTTACAGAAAAGATAATTATTTCTGTCACTGCTGTACTTATTTCTCAGGCTTGTAACAAATGAATTAAACCTGGCATCTGACCAAGGATGCATTTTGCATAGACTGGTGTACGGAAGGAAGGATGAATCTACACTGTAGAAAGTTCAGAATTTGTTGAACATGTAAGATTTTGGTCCCTAGTTATGCTATATCCTCCAACAGAGTAAACATGTTTCCAGAGGGAGGGGGAATGAATTGAGATTACATGATTCCCTGGACATTAATGGATATGATATCACCACATGCTGAAACTCATTTGATATAATTTGTCACCACACTACTTGACCTCTTTATGCTTAAATCACAACAGGTAGGTTTTAGACTTTCAAAAGCAGACTTTCAAGAGCAGCTTGAATTGTTTTGTGACGTACTGTGGTTACAACAGCTAAAATTGACTGGAGACAGAAATAATCACACCTCCTGCTTGAGAGTACACATTAATTTGAGAAGGAATTCTCCTTTTACTCAGCTTGCTGCAAATGTCTTGAAAACCCCGTGTTTTTCCACAAAAACATGCAGACTCACATACAAACTACTTAGACAAGAAATCACATCTAGTGTGTCAATACTCTGTCCAGTATGAGAGGTCCTCGTTTACTGAACAATTATTTATAAGCTTTTGGCAGTGGCAAACTTTGTAGGCAACTGTAAACTTTATTGACAATGTAGAACCAAATAAAGGTTTGCCTAAGAAATTCAATTCATAGCTCAATGGCAGATTAGCATAAGTGAAATATGAGTATTTAATATAATAAAACATGTGCTGCAAGCATCTAGCCCATCATGGGAAAAATGTGAAACCAGAAGGTATTTTAATGAAAAATTGGAAGCAAATATCACAGTCTAATGTTTTAAAGCCATATGAGTTAATTTTAGTTTGAAAGGAAATAATTTTTCAAAGTTCTGTACTCTGTTTAAAAACAGATTGAGCAAGTTTATTAAATTAGCATACCACTGCATTTATGAAATCCATAAGTCAGATCAATGGTGCAGAGTCAGTTCTAGAAAGTAATTGCTAGCTTCTCTCAATATGGACAATCCAAAAACTTCCAAGGACTAGTTTTTCCCTCCATTATTTATAACAAGCAAACCATGGTGCAATAGATTCTAATTCATAATGCCTTTTTAATGTTTTTATAGCACAGCATTTGGACTCATTTCTAATCTCTGCAGATGACAGGTTGTCATTATTGAATTCCCATTCATATGAATTATGGGTACAATATATTTTACCCAGTATTTTCTGCCCCAGGATTAACATGATTCTACAATTAAGTAAATAAATAAATAAATAAATCACATGGTCAGCTTTATTTTTTTTTTTAGAAACAGAGAGCACTAACAGCCAGCAGAGATTAGTCTTGCTACAACACTATGCATCTGACCTTGACCTTGCACCCATTTGACTACAGAATATCTGTGGTGGGTTGGAAGGGGTAAGGCTAAGGAGCCTCTTCCCTCCCCCCGTAGGGTAAAAGGGAAAGGAAAATTGAAGGGAAAGGAAAAAAAACTCACCAGCTGAATTAGCAAAGCAGTGGAGCTATATTTACAAAGCAGTGTAGGGTTTTGCAGGGGAATATTTACAAATTTACAATATCTACAATATATACAAAGATATACAACAGAGTAACACAGAAATGAGAGTAACCCCCCTCGGCCGAGGGAGTTCCCCACCTCCGCTCTCCCCTCTCTCCCCCCCCTTTCCCCAGAATAGTTCGGAAAAGAGGGAGAAAGAAGAAAGAAAGAAGTTAAAAGCAGTTTGTGTTAATTGGAAGGGAGTCAATACCGGACTCCTATCAAGCCTTCAAGGCCGAAGTCCTGGCAGAAAGCCCAGCAGAGGAAGAGATGCTGCACGGAGAAAAGGCGGAAGCAAGACTGAAGATAAAGTTCCCGGAGTGCCCAGGATATTTTCTCCTGCACTCCCAGTTCAGAAGGTGCTTCCTCCCACCTCACCAATGAAAATTAGTTTAGACTCTTCCTTCCGTTTACCAACTTCCGTCCACCATATTCCCTTTCTTAAGGGGACACCGTCAACCGGCCACAGTCCACCCCTTCTAAACAATTTCATTGGCTGTTCATACTGTCCATCCAATCCAAAATGATATTTACAGTTTGTGAGTAAAGTTCATAGTCCATTCCGGCTATGCTCAGATGTAGGTGATTCAAAAGTCCAAGAAAATCAGAAAGTGAGAAAAATGGAAAACAGTTTATTTCTTCACCGACGAAGTGAAGAAAAGGGAAACAGGAAAATCTCAGGGTCTCTTAGTTGACTCAGGGCTCTCAGGGATCTCAGGGTTCGTGCACCGTAGATTCCTCGTTGATTCTTCTTTTGGGCGTGATGTAGCTGTACAACAGTTTGAAGTTAACCTCTTTCCGCTAAAGTCAAATTTCTTTGTGGAATACACTGAATTTCACCATTCTCTTGCATTACCCAATAAGTGTGACCCGGACCTTCAGCTGAAACCACCCCTCGGACAGGTTTAGCCTCTCCTGAGGGTGAAAATACCCAAACAGTTTTACCTAACAGATTCTTTTCTCTAACAACAGGAACTCTATCACCTTCTACTTTCCGTAGCAAATCTGAATGTGCAGGTCCAGCTCGGTTCACTGAACCTCTACTATTTACCAGCCAGGTTGCTTGTGCTAAATGTTTTTCCCAGTTTTTCAAAGATCCACCCCCCATGGCTTTAAGAGTGGTCTTCAACAAACCGTTGTAGCGTTCAATCTTCCCTGAAGCTGGTGCATAGTAGGGAATGTGGAATATCCACTCAATACCGTGCTCTTTTGCCCAGTTCTTTACAAGGTTGTTCTTGAAATGAGTTCCGTTGTCTGACTCAATCCTCTCTGGAGTTCCGTGTCTCCACAGGATCTGTCTCTCCAGACCGAGAATGGTGTTGCGTGCAGTTGCATGTGGAACTGGATAAGTTTCCAACCATCCAGTGTTTGCCTCTACCATAGTAAGCACGTATTGCTTACCAGAACGAGAACATGGTACACTTGCAGCCGTGTACAAAATGTTCTTAATGTCTGGACCATCTCGGACAGGTCCCAGACCCATTGCTTGAATTACCTCTTGCTTTATCTGGTCAAAGGCTGCTTGTTGTTCAGGTCCCCAGTGGAAATGGTTTCTCTTTCGAGTCACATCATACAGAGGTTTCACAATCTGACTGTATCCAGGAATGTGCAGTCTCCAAAATCCCACTATCCCCAAGAAACGTAGGGTCTCTTGCTTGTTTGTGGGACTTGCCATGGTAGAGACTCTGTTTACCACATCCACTGGAATGTGTCGGCGTCCATCCTGCCACCGCACTCCCAGAAACTGAATCTCTGTGGTAGGTCCTTTCACCTTGTCTCGTTTGATGGCAAAACCTGCATTCAGAAGAATGTCAATGATTTTGTTACCTTTCTCGAAGACTTCCTCAGCAGTTTTACCCCAGACGATGATATCATCGATGAACTGGATGTGTTCTGGAGCACCGCCTTTCTCCAGAGCATCGTGGATTACTGCATGACAGATGCTTGAGCTGTGGATCCAGCCCATTGGCAGCCTTTTGAAAGTGTACTGGATTCCTCTCCAGGTGAAAGCAAACTGAGGCCTGCATTCCTCTGCTATGGGAATAGAGAAAAATGCATTAGCAATGTCTATGGTAGCATACCATTTGGCCTCTTTGGATTCCAGCTCATACTGTAGCTCCATCATGTCTGGTACTGCTGCGCTCATAGGTGGTGTCACTTCATTCAGGGCTCGGTAGTCTACTGTCAGACGCCAGTCTCCATTCTGCTTCCGCACAGGCCACACTGGACTGTTGAAAGGTGAATGAGTTTTGCTGACGACTTTCTGACTCTCCAACTGACGAATCAGATTCTGAATGGGCAACAAAGAGTCACGGTTGGTTCTGTATTGTCTGTGATGCACAGTCTGAGAAGCAACCGGCAATTTAATGTCCTGTATCTTATGTTGTCCCACAACTGCAGATTCATCAGAAAGTTCAGGTCTGGCAGATAGCTTCAATTTTTGTCCATCAATTTCTATAGAAGCTACTCCAAAAGCCCATTTGTAACCTCTAGGGTCCTTGAAACGCCCTTCTCTCAGAAAATCAATTCCCAAAATACAAGGTGCATCAGGTCCGGTCACAACTGTATGCTTCCTCCATTGTTTACCAGTTAAACTTATATTAACCTCTACCTTACTTAACTCTTGAGATCCACCAGTGACTCCCAGAATAGTTATAGACTCTGATCCCTGATAATTTGATGGTATTATGGTGCACTGAGCTCCTGTGTCAACCAAGGCCCTGTACTTCCGAAATTGTGAAGTGCCAGGCCACTGGATGTACACATCCCAATAGATTCTATTATCTCTGTTATCCCTCTCCTCCCCCGGGAGGCAGGGCACCCCTAGTTATGGGGAACATGCGCACATGTGCATTGCACATAGTTTGCAGGGTTATAACTTTGCATGTTATAACTGGAGCCACTGTTGGAGCCATAAGAGTCGTTCTGGGGAACTGTGGAAGTAACAGCTACCCTTGTGGTATTGCTACCTCGGGTTCTGCCACTTTGCAATTCCCTCAGTCTCCTGAAAAGATTAGAAGTTGGTTGGCCATCCCAGCGGTTCATGTTCTCACCAAACTGATCACGCAGAGTTATCCAAATAGTTCTACGTGATTGCCTTGGCGGTCTGTTTTGGAACGACCTGTTTTGGAATGACCTGTTTTGGAATGACCTCCTTGGAGGACGTGTATTCCTCACAGATGAAACTTGTACCCACCTGGAGGAAGAATTGAAATTATCCCTCTGTGCCAATTGGTATATGGAATCTTTTAACTCTCTTATGCAATTCTGAATATCACCAGACATCGTTTTAATGGCTGACACCAAAGAACCACGTGTCATGCTATCCTCCAATTGTCTCATTTGATCACTGAATTGGCCAAACGTAGGAGAAGCTCCACCATAACTTCTTGACACAATTCTGCTTGCCAGAATGTTTGCATAATTGGAAGGAGCAAGTTTGATGATCTTTTTAGCAAGACCAATACCCACAGGAATGTCATCAGGATTCAGAGTTTCATGTTCACCATAGAGTAGCTCTCTAACAGCAAATTCTCTCAAGCGCTTAATTCCCTCATCTATGGTAGTCCAGGGTTTAGGATTCCATGGGAGATCATCTCGGGAAGGGTATCTCAGGGCAACCGCCATTAAAAGGCGTATCCACAGATTAACCTTACCGAGAGCTCTGCCTAGATGTCTATCTATTCCATTATCCCTTGAGAGAGTTCCTAACTGAGCTGCTGACTTGTCTCCAACTGTTAGAGCTGGAGCGCCTGTATCATAACACCTACTAAGCCAAGCTAGAACTGGTTCCTTATCTGCCCTGGTGAAATCTTTACGGACATTTCGCAATTCCTCCCGTGGAGAAGAACACTCCAAAATATCATCTTCACCTTCGTCTCCCTGAATTCTTTGCCCATATAATCCTGCTGTCATTCTCCTAAGGATCTCTTTAAGCTGAGAACCACCTTTGCCAGCTGCTTTCCTAGCTTCATCTGTATCCTGCTTTGATCTCACTAGGTTAACTAGATCTTTAAAACAAACCACCTCTTCCTCCTGAGCAGGATCTCTTAGAGTAGAGGGCCCCTCACCAGGATCAGTCTCCAGCTCCTCTTCTTCTCCATCTTTGGCCTTTGCACCTCTAGTCTTTAAAGGAGCCACCTTAACTGGAGCTGTGTTTGAATTGACAGCCACCTTAATGGAAGCTGACAGGTCCTGAGATAAATCAGCTGCTGGGGCAGTGACTTCCGGTCCCACCGAGGGAGTAGGCGGAAGTGACGTTGCTCCGTTAATGGCCGATGGAGAAGAAGAAGGAGAAGGAGAAGGAGTAGGCGCCATGTTGATACCAGCTGCCGCCTTTGGCAGCTTGCTGGAATCAGCAAAGTCATTTAGAGCTGCTTTACCAATTAACTTTTTAGCCTTCTTTTTGACTGACACGGGTTCTCCACAGTCCTCATCACTAGATGACTCTGGGACTGATCTCGAGCTACGGCGTTTTCTTTTTGATCTAGTTTTAATAACAAAACACGCCCTGGACACCTTTTTCTCTTGCCACAAGGAATACAGAGAAAACACATTAGTTATCACCAGCAGCAGAATTATACACATCACATAAATCACCTTTGGATCCCAGGCATCACCTAAAGTTACTCTCTCCTCAGGCGGAATCTTAAAACCCTTTATCTCAATTGGGAGAGTGGTGGAGGTAACATTCCTGTATCTAACTGGCCATAGGAAATTAATACATTTTCCATACCATAATTTAACTCTATACATAACCCACATATAAATTGTCCGCACCAAATATTTGCCCAGGTAATCCAAAATCAAACCCAAACAATATCTGTAAACCAGAGCCCCAAAAATTGAAAAGAACAATCGCTCCACAAACCACAAGACCTTCATGCTTGCTAATTCAGCTGGAAAACACTAAATCAATCAAGTAATAAATTAAACTAATTATCTGCCGCACGTTGGGTACGCCAATAAAAAAAATGTGGTGGGTTGGAAGGGGTAAGGCTAAGGAGCCTCTTCCCTCCCCCCTGTAGGGTAAAAGGGAAAGGAAAATTGAAGGGAAAGGAAAAAAAACTCACCAGCTGAATTAGCAAAGCAGTGGAGCTATATTTACAAAGCAGTGTAGGGTTTTGCAGGGGAATATTTACAAATTTACAATATCTACAATATATACAAAGATATACAACAGAGTAACACAGAAATGAGAGTAACCCCCCTCGGCCGAGGGAGTTCCCCACCTCCGCTCTCCCCTCTCTCCCCCCCCTTTCCCCAGAATAGTTCGGAAAAGAGGGAGAAAGAAGAAAGAAAGAAGTTAAAAGCAGTTTGTGTTAATTGGAAGGGAGTCAATACCGGACTCCTATCAAGCCTTCAAGGCCGAAGTCCTGGCAGAAAGCCCAGCAGAGGAAGAGATGCTGCACGGAGAAAAGGCGGAAGCAAGACTGAAGATAAAGTTCCCGGAGTGCCCAGGATATTTTCTCCTGCACTCCCAGTTCAGAAGGTGCTTCCTCCCACCTCACCAATGAAAATTAGTTTAGACTCTTCCTTCCGTTTACCAACTTCCGTCCACCATATTCCCTTTCTTAAGGGGACACCGTCAACCGGCCACAATATCCAGCCTGTAATTTACATGTATATGGTTAATAAAATGCCTGTATTTAGGTAAGTATCTAACTACATCTTCTAGACAACAAGTCAATGCTTGCTCAGCAGGGCTTTCCTTCCTCTGCCCAGCTGGGAAACACCTGGCCCTTTGGGCCAGATAATGTGCGATGGATGGACATGAGATGAGTGCTTCCTCTTTTCTGCATGCCTTCAGATACTGATGTGTGAATGAAGAAGTCATTCTCCCTAATGAAAACAGCTCTTAAGAACCAGGAAGTCTCTAGCACACTTCAGCTCCTTTTAATTTGCCCACCAGCAGCTCTCTCTCATGTGTATCTCCCCATAGGAATGTCTCAATCCATCAAAATGATTAAAAACGTACTAAACAGTAGGTGTGAAAATAGCCATCCTGAGGTCAACAAGGGCTACTTTTATCATTGAAGGCAGGCATATACTTTATGCTCTACCAGATGGTTGAGAGACAGAGATACAACACAGGATTAAAGAAATCCCCAAGATGCAGCCCACAGGAAGTACAAACTGGGTAAGTATACACACAGCCTACTTGCAATGTGACTCACAGAATTATTGAGGCTAGAATAGACCTCTGAGATCATGAAGTCCAGCCTATGACCTAACACCATCACATTGACCAAACATGTCACAGTGCCACATCTAATCTTTCCTTAAACATCTCCAGGGATGACGATTCCACTACCTCCCTGGGCAGTCTATTACAGTGTCTAATTACCCTTTCCACGAGGAAGTGCTTCCCAACATTGTCGAGGGTTGAGGGGAAAAGCCTCAAGGCCTCCTTCCCCCCCCGTAAGTAAAGGGAAAGAAAAATGAAAGGGAAAAAGAAAAAAAACCCACAGCCGGATTAGCAAAGGGATTGTGTGCTGTATTTACAAAGCAGTTTAGGGAATGCAGGTTTATATACAGAATTTACAATATTTACAATATATACACAGAAATATACAACAAAGTTACACAGGAACGAGATTCCCTCCTCCGCTGAGGAGGGTTCCCCCTGTACCCCCTTCTCTCCCCTTTTTCCCCAAAGAGTGTTAGAAAGAAAGAAAAAAAGAGCAAATGTTAATTAAAAGCAGTTATGTGTTAGAAGAGGCCTTATCTGCTCCAAGGTCAGTCTGGCCGAAAGCCCAGAAGCTGTGAGCTGCGGGAAGGAGAGGGGAAGAGTGCAAGACTGAGACTAGTCTCACTGGGAATCAAAGTTGCTTTCTACCAATCCACCAATGAAATTAGTTTAGACCTGTCTTGTTTATAAAACATTCGGCCATGGTGTCCCTTTGTTAAAGGCACCGCCTCAAACGGTCACAAACATCCAACCTTAAACTCCCCTGGTGGAGATTCAAGCCATGCCCTCTCCTCTTGTCACAAGTTGCCTGGGGAAAGAGACTGACCCCTGCCTTACTACAACCTCCCTTCAGATAGATGTGGAGTGTGATAAGGTCCCCCTGAGTATCCTCTTCTCCAGGCTAAACAACCCTAGCTCCCTCAGCCTCTCCTCATAAGACTTTCCCTCCAGCCCCTTCACCAGTCTCGTCACTCTCCTCTGGGTCCTCTCCAGCACCTCAATATCCTTCCTGAAGTGAGGGCCCAGAACTGCATACAGCACTCGAGGTGAGGCCTCACCAGTGCCAAGCACAGGGGCAACTGTCAGCTGTTGTCAACCAGAACTCCCAGGTCTCTCTGTGCCAGGCTGCTCTCCAGTCACTCCTCCCCCAGTCTGTAGTGCTGCATGGGGTTATTTAGAACAGAATAGAATAAACCAGGTTGGAAGAGACCTTCAAAATCATTGCGTCCAACCTATCAACTAATCCAACCCACCTAATCAACTAAACCATGGCACCAAGCACCCTATCAAGTCTCCTCCTGAATACCTCCAATGATGGTGACTCCACCACCTCCCCGGGCATCCCATTCCAATGGGCAATCACTCTCTCTGTGTAGAATTTCTTCCTAACATCCAGCAAATTGTGGACAAAGTGTAGGACCTTACGCTTGGCCTTGTTGAACTCCACACTGCTGGCCTCAGTCCATCGACCCAGCCTGTCCAGGTCTCTCTGAAGTGTCTTCCTACCTTCCAGCAGATTGACCTCCCCTCCAGCTTGGTGTCATCCGCAAACTTACTAACGGCATACTCGATCCCCTCATCAATAAAGATCTTGAATAAATTGGGTCCAGTACTGATCCCTGGGGGACACCACTGGTCATCAGACATCAACTGGATGCCACGCCATTCACAACTGCTCTCTGTGCTCAGTCATCCAGCCAGTTTTTAACCCAGCAAAGGGTGTACCTGTCCAAGCCATGGGCTGCCAGTTTTTCCAGAAAGATGCCGTGGGAGACTGTGTCAAAGGCTTTGCTCAAGTCTATGTAGACCACATGCACAGACCTCCCTTCATCTACCAGGCAGGTCACCCAGTCATAGAATGAGATTAGATTGGTTAGGCAGGACCTTCCTTTCCTAAACCCATGTTGGCTGGGTCTGATCCCCTGGTTGTCTTGTACATGCTGCATGATGGTACTCAGGATGAGCTGCTCCATAACCTTGCCAGGCACTGAGGTCAGATTGAGAGACCTATAGCTCCCTGGATCCTCCTTTTGGCCCTTCTTGTGGATGGGCATCACATTGGCCAACCTCCAGTCATCTGGGACCTCCCCAGTTAATCAGGACTGGTGATAAATGATGGAGAGTGACTTAGCCAGCTCTTGTGCCAGCTCCCTAAGCACCCTAGGATGAATCCTGACCAGAACCATTGTCTTGTTAGGATCTAAGTGGCACAGCAGGTCACTAAATACTTCCTCCTGGATAACAGGAAGGATATTCTGCACTCCATCCCTGTGTAGAAACTCAGGAACCCAGACGCCCTGAGGATATCCAATCTTTTTGTTAAAGACTAAGGCAAAGAAGCTGTTAAGTACCTCAGCCTTTTCCTTGCCTTCCGTTACTTTGTTTCTCCCTTCATCCAATAAGGAATGGAGATTTTCCCTGGCCCTCCTTTTGTTATGAATGTATTTATAAAATCACTTCTTAATATCCTTAATAGAATCATCCAGATTAAGTTCTAACTGAGCTTTTGCATCTCTTTCCACATGACCTTACAATATCCTTAAATGCTTCCTGGTTCACCTGCTCCTTTTCCCAAAGTTGATAAACTCTCTTTTTCCCCAAGTTCCTGCAAATGCTCCCTGCTCAACCAGGCTGGTCTTCTTCCCCACCGGCTTGTTTTTTGGCACATAGGGACAGCCTGCTTCTGTGCTTTCATAACTTCATGCTTAAAGTAAGTCCAACCTTCATGGGCCCCTTCGTTTTTGAGGGCTGCTTCTCAAGTGACTCTCTGAACCAGCATCCTGAATAGATCAAAGTCAGCCCTCCGGAAGTCCAAGATAGAGAGGCTTTGCTGATGGCCCTCCTAATCTTACCACATATTGAAAATTCTACCATATCATAGTTGCTGTGCCCCAGATGACCTCTGCCCACCACATCTTCCACCAGACCTTCCATGTTCGTAAACGGTAGGTCTAGTGGGGCACTACCCCTGGCAGCCTTGCTCACCAGCTGCAATGGTAACTTCCTAGACTGCCCCTCTGTGCTGTGTTGTACTCCCAGCAGACATCTGGTAAGTTGAAGGCCCCCATGAGAACAAGGTCTAGGGAATGTGAGACAACTCCAAGTTGTTGAAAAACTGTCTCATTGGTATCTTTATCCTGGTCAGGTGGTCTGTAGCAGACTCCCACCAGGATACTGTTTGTCTTCCCTTTTATCCTTATCTATAGACATTCCATCTTGGTGTGTCTAAGATTCAATTTGAGGCACTGTGGTGGGTTAACACCTTTTTCTGAAAACAAAAGAAGAAAGCAGGGTGGAGGGCTTGCGGGTACTTTACACTCCCTGAAGGGCGTTTCCCCTGGGAAAGCTGAGTCTGTTCCACTCCCCCCTCCCTGCCCAGTTAGGGTATAAAAAGCAGGACATCATAGCTGTGGGATCTCCTTTTTGGCTCCTGCCTCTGCTGGATGAGAGCTACTGCAGCTGCCCTCCTGCTCCTCAGCCACGTGGCCGGACCTGATCCTTCTCCCTGCTGCCTCTGCACCTCCTCAGAGAAAGACTGGTTTTGTATTATTCTTTTTCTGTCCCACTCCCATCCATTCTTGTTCCTTGCCCTTGTGAACCCTTTTTTTTTTTTCCACTGTTATTGTCATATATATAATTTGAAGAAAAAAAAATATTTGCCTCTCTACTTCCAAGCTGACTCTAGATTGTTGTTTAGTGGATTTGCTCCTTACCCTTTTTTTTTTTTTCCCTCTCCCTGTTTGGAGGGAAAAGGGGGGAGTGGGGAAGAGATTCTCAGCCTTTTCCCCATTTGAGCTTTTAACTCTCAGTTAAGGCTCAAACCACTACAGGCACTCAAAACACTCCTTATCATACAGTGCTACCCCTCCACCTCTCTTTCCTTGCCTATCCCTTCTAAAGCGCCATTAGTCATCCACTGCAGCACTCTAACAACGCAAGTCATCCCACCATGTTTCTGTGACATCAATTATTCATGGGCCATTGTTGCAGTTTGAGCTGGGTGCCCCCTGCAATGTTTACTTCCTGTGTCCAGAAGTCCAGCCCAGAGGGGTGGACACAGGAAATTATGTAGTATTTCCTACCACAATTCTTTGCACCACTATAAGATCCAGTGCGGAGTCTAGCACTTCCTCTTTTCTTCCTCCTCCGTCAGCTGGTAACTGGGGGAGATGCCTCCTGGCTTTGGGCCTGGCTAGGCCCAAGGCCATGGGGGGATGGGCAGTCTCAGACCTGGCCAGTTGAGACTAGCCTAGCAGTGGGGGGGGAAGAAGGAGCCCTGGGGGTCTTGGGTGTACCCTCAGGTGGGGATGGGATCTCTCTGGGTCTGTTTTGGGATCTTTCTTTGTCACTGTGCTTTTGGTTTTCTATAAATGTTCACTACTTTCTATTTAAACTTTCCATCACTTTTGCAATCCGTTTGTCTGAGTGTTTATTGTGGTGGGGAAGGGGGCTGCCTCAACCCAGCACACAGTGTACAATAGTTTCTAATTCCTTCTGCTTATTCCCCATACTCTGTGCATTGGTATATAAGCATTTTGGAGAGGGATTGAAGCCATTAGTTTTCACTCTTGCTATCTGACCATTCCTGGCCACTTCCGTGGTTACAATCCTATTAGTGAGCCCTGTGTTTTTATTGTCGCATATGCCACCATTATCCACCTCAAGTGGGACAGCAGATTGAAGCAAATTAGGCTCTTGTCTAGTGAGCCTGGTTTTATCCCCTTTCCCCTTTGAGCCTAGTTTAAAGCCCTTTCAACAAACCCTGCCAACTCTCACTTAAGGCGAAACAGTGAGCTGTATGAACTTATGGCCTTACCTACTATGGCTGTTTTTACCTTTTATGGAATGAACTAGGATTAGCAGCATAGAGCACACTTTAACATCACAGTATCACAGTATTGCCAAGGCTGGAAGAGACCTCAAGGATCATTGAGTACAACCTGTCACCACAGACCCATGACTAGACCATGGCGCCAAGTGCCACGTCCAATCTCCTCTTGAACACCTCGAGGGATGGTGACTCCACCACCTCCCCGGGCAGCCCATTCCAATGACTAATGATTCGCTCGGTGAAGAACTTTCTCATCACCTCGAGCCCAAACTTCCCCTGGCGTGGCTTGAGACTGTGTCCCCTTGTTCTGGTGCTGGTTGCCTGGGAGAAGAGGCCAACCCCTTCCTGGCTACAACCACCTTTCAGGTAGTTGTAGAGGGCAATGAGGTCACCTCTGAGCCTCCTCTTCTCCAGGCTAAACAATCCCAGCTCCCTCAGCCTCTCCTCATAGGGCTTGTGTTCAAGGCCTCTCACCAGCCTTGTTGCCCTTCTCTGGACACATTCACGTGTCTTGATGTCCTTCTTAAACTGAGGGGCCCAGAACAGGACACAGTACTCAAGGTGCGGCCTAACCAAAGCAGAGTACAGGGGCACAATGACTTCCCTGCTCCTGCTGGCCACACTATTCCTAATGCAGGCCAGGATGCCATTGGCCCTCTTGGCCACCTGGGCACACTGCTGGCACATGTTCAGGCAGCTGTCGATCAGTACCCCCAGGTCCCTCTCTGTTTGGGAGCTCTCCAGCCACTCTGACCCCAGCCTGTAGCTCTGCATGGGGTTGCCGTGGCCAAAGTGCAGCACTCGGCACTTGGACTTGTTAAATGCCATCCCATTGGATTCTGCCCATCTGTCCAGTCTGTCGAGGTCCCTCTGCAGCGCCTTTCTACCCTCTAACTGACTAACATCTCCTCCTAACTTGGTGTCATCTGCAAACTTGCTGATGACTGACTCGACCCCTCATCCAGATCATCAATGAAGATGTTAAAGAGCACAGGGCCCAGCACTGATCCCTGAGGGACACCACTGGTGACTGGCCGCCAGCTGGATGTGGCACCATTCACCACCACTCTCAGGGCTCGGTCCTTACAGCCAGTTCCTAACCCAGCACAAAGTGTTGCGGTCCAAGCCATGAGCTGACAGCTTAGCCAGCAGTTTGCTGTGGGGGACGGTGTCAAAGGCCTTGCTGAAGTCCAGGTAGACCACATCCACAGGCCTCCCCACATCCACCAGGCGGGTCACCTGATCATAGAAGGTGTGGTGGGTTGGAAGGGGTGAGGCCAAGAAGCCTCTTCCCTCCCCCCTGTAAGTAAAGGGAAAGAAAAATTGAAGGGAAAGGGAAAAAAAAACTCACCAGCTGAATTAGCAAAGCAGTGGAGCTATATTTACAAAGCAGTGAAGGATATGCAGGGGAATATTTACAAATTTACAATACCTACAATATATACAAAGATATACAACAGAGTAACACAGAAATGAGAGTAATCCCCCTCGGCAGAGGGGATTCCCCACCTCCGCTCTCCCCTCTCTCCCCCCCTTTTCCCAGAATAGTTCGTAAAAGAGGGAGAAAGAAGAAAGAAAGAAGTTAAAAGCAGTTTGTGTTAATTGGAAGCAGTTAATACAGGCCTTATCAGTTTTTCAAGGCCGGAGCCTTGGCAGAAAACCCAGCACAGGCAGAAAGCTACTGCACCGAAGGAGATGCGGAAGCAAGAGTGACCGAGAAGTGCTGGAAAATGCCCATTTCAGTCTCAGTTCAGATGGTGCTTCCTCCCACTTGACCAATGAAAATTAGTTTAGAGTATTCCTTCCGTTTACCAACTTCCGTCCACCATACTCCCTTTCTTAAGGGGGCAACGTCAACCGGCCACAGAAGGAGATCAGGTTGGAGAGGCAGGACTTGCCCCTCCTAAATCCATGTTGGCTGGACCCAAGCCCTTGGCTGTCCTTCAGGTGCGCAGTTATTGCCGCCAGGATAATCTGCTACATCATTTTCCCTGGCCCTGAGGTCAGGCTGACTGTCAGGCTGACTGGCCTGTAGTTTCCAGGTTCCTCCATCCGACCCTTCTTGTGGATGGGGACCACATTGGCCAGTTTCCAGTCATCTGGGACCTCACCGGTGAGCCAGGACTGGAGGAAAATGATGGAGAGCGGCTTGGCCAGCTCATCTGCCAGCTCTCTCAGCACCCTAGGATAGATCTCATCCGGTCCCATGGACTTGTGAGTGTCCTGATGCCGAATTTTGCCCCAAAAGGCGAGAATAACTGCCTAAGAGACTCAGTTTAAGTCAGATAGACAGGAGGTATTTTATTGGCAACGCGTTGGAGAAATCACTAAATGGATTTCTGCCTGTCCCGTAACAAAAGCATGCCTTTTATACAGTTTTGGATGTAGTATTGCATCAGATCTTATACATAATCATATCTTTGCATACATATTCATGTTGGTGTAGGCTGAGCGTGGGCGGGGGCATCTCTTTTGATGATCTTCTTGGTGGTCATTCCGGTGGCCTTCATCATGGGCAGGGGTTTCCTGATGAGTCTTCCTCCTTAACTTTTGAACTCCTTTCCTAATTTGGTCAATTCCCGGTGTGCCTGGCTTGGTTCTGAGTGTTAGTTTAGCCTTGTTGGCTCTGAATCATGCTTACCCTAACAGTTCTTGTCAGTCCTTATCTTCTTTTTCTGTCACAGTGACCCATGCCTCAGCTAATTTACTGCTTTATCTGCTTCATGCTTTCGAAGCTCTCTGTTCTGGGGCTTCATTCCCCCCTTTTTCTTATAACTGACGAATTCTTTCGTCAAATTATAATATTCCCATCTCTATTTACTCAGCGGCATATTTCCACCCCTGGGGCAAGTCAGTCAGAACAATCAGGCTCTAGCTGCTTCTCCACCCCTCCAGGAAAACAGCACGCTGAGCCTTTCCAACCCTGCACGGACCTATCCCAAGCCCAGTGCTGACCGCTTCCAGCCGCTGCCCGAGGCTCTACAGATGCATGTCACGGTACACCGCCTTCCTGCTAGGCGTTCGCGTACCAAAACGTGACGGCATCCAACAACTTTACCTCCCCTGGCGGAGGGAGGAGCCAGGTGCTCGGCGCCATTTTCGGAACTCGTCCGAAAAAGTTGGGGAAGAGACTAGGGCCGCCCGCAGCCCGAGCGTACGGCCGGTCCCGCCGCCACTGCATCTCAAGTGGACGGCCGGGGACTGCCGTCGCTGCTCCGAGCGCACAGCAGGGCTCCGCCCATCTCTGCCGCCGCGGCACAGAATCAAAATCACCTCCACCCCTCGGACACTCAAACGGCTTCTCCAGCTGGAGTCCCCCTCGGCCCCCGGGCTTCGGGAGCTGGCTCGCCCGTTCGCAGCGGCTGGCCCTATCCCGCAGCGAGAACGGACCTGACTTTGACCTGCTCGCCGCTGCCTCTCCCCCACTTCACTCCCTGCCGCTTTACAAGATGTCGCTGGTACACAGCTGTGAACCAAGGTGGGTTTGAACACAAAATACCAAGTCCTTATCCCAAATTCAAACTTGAGTCTTACTAAATTGCGAGATTCTTGCAGACAACATAACAATGTTAGACAAAGTGTGACACAAATGTATCTCTTCAGAAACAAAGCAACAACATTAAGATGAAAGAGAATAAACAAAGCAACAACATTAAGATGAAAGAGAATCATACACCCGATTAACAAACACTCTTATTTTCCAGTTGGGGGGGACTCGAACCCCCTTATACACCAGTTGGGGCTCGTCCCCCGAATTTCCAATGGGGCCTCGAACCCTATTTGTGGGACTCTGCCAGGGCGTCCCCAGGCTTTCCCGGCAGGTGACCACGTCTGGTCCCTGTTTCCCAGTCAAAGCGCTTTATCCCAAAATCAATAAACAATTAAAAAATACCTCTTGATTGGAGCAGGAGATGCAGGTAACCCTTCGTCCACCAACGAGCACTGGTCCGGGGGGGTCTCTTCTGACAAAAAGTCGTCAGGGGCGCCCAGAGGGTCCCGGCCCCGGACCCGTGCTCGGGAGGATTCCTTAGGACCTGGGTCTCCTGTCTGGCCCCATCTGGGGTCGCCAGAAAATGATGCCGAATTTTGCCCCAAAAGGCGAGAATAACTGCCTAAGAGACTCAGTTTAAGTCAGATAGACAGGAGGTATTTTATTGGCAACGCGTTGGAGAAATCACTAAATGGATTTCTGCCTGTCCCGTAACAAAAGCATGCCTTTTATACAGTTTTGGATGTAGTATTGCATCAGATCTTATACATAATCATATCTTTGCATACATATTCATGTTGGTGTAGGCTGAGCGTGGGCGGGGGCATCTCTTTTGACGATCTTCTTGGTGGTCATTCCGGTGGCCTTCATCATGGGCAGGGGTTTCCTGATGAGTCTTCCTCCTTAACTTTTGAACTCCTTTCCTAATTTGGTCAATTCCCGGTGTGCCTGGCTTGGTTCTGAGTGTTAGTTTAGCCTTGTTGGCTCTGAATCATGCTTACCCTAACAGTTCTTGTCAGTCCTTATCTTCTTTTTCTGTCACAGTGACCCACGCCTCAGCTAATTTACTGCTTTATCTGCTTCATGCTTTCGAAAGCTCTCTGTTCTGGGGCTTCAGTCCAAGTGGCTCAGCAGGTCCCGAACTAATTCCTCATGGATTTCCAGGGCATTACACTGCTCCCTGACCCCGTCACCCAGCTCTGGAGGCCACTCGTCCTGAACTCCTGCCTTGCTGTTAAAAATTGAGGCAAAGAAGGTGTTCAGGACCTCAGCCTTTTCCTCATCTTCAGTCACCGTGTTCCCCTCAAGGTCCAATAAGGAGTGCAGGTTCTTCTTGCCCTTCTTTTTAGTGTTAATGTATTTATAAAAATGCTTTTTATTATCTTTCACAGAGGTGGCCAGCTTAAGTTCCAACTGGGCCTTTGCCTCTCTAACTTTTTTCCTACATAATCTAACAGCTTCCTTGAACATACCTCGAGAAGCCTTCCCCTCCTTCCAAAGGTGATACAGCCTCTTTTTTCCCCTTAAATCCTCCAGGAGCTGCTTGCTCATCTAGGCCGGTTGCCTTCCCCGCCGGCTCATCTTTCAGCACATGGGAACTGCCAGTTCCTGTGCTTTCAAGAGCTCCTCTTTGAAGTAGGTCCAACCATCCTGGACCCCTCGGTTCTTGAGGGCTTCTACCCAGGGAATTTTACAAATAAGTTTCTTAAACAGGCTGAAGTTTGCCCTCCGGAAGTCCAAGGTGAAGGTTCTGTTGGTAGTCCTCCCTATCTCCCTGCATATTGAAAACTTCACTATCTCGTGGTCACTGCACCCTAGGCAGCCTCCCACGATCACGTCTCCCGTCAGCCTTTCCCTATTGGAGAACAGCAGGTCAAGCAGAATCTGGCCTCTGGTAGGCTCACTTAACAGCTGCATCAGGAAGCAATCCTCCATTTGCTCCAGGAATCTTCTGGACTGCCTCCTCTCTGCTGAATTAAGTTCCCAGCAGATATCTGGCAGGTTGAAGTCACCGACAAGGACAAGATCTGATGATCTTTAGACAGCCTCCAATTGTTTGTAGAATAATTTGTCAGCCTCCTCATCCTGGTTGGGTGGTCTATAACAGACTCCAACCAGGATGTCAGATTTGTTAGGCTGCCCTCTGATTTTAACCCACAGGCTCTCAATCCCTTCTTTCTCCACCTCAAGTTCTGTGGCAGAGAGTGACTCCCTAATATACAAAGACATTATCACTAATGTCAGTAAAGCATGGCAATTGCTTTGGAAGAAGTCTTTTTTAATGGACACCAAAGGACACACGTTGCTGTACCAGGGCAGAAAGGCAATAGTTTTTTTCTTGGATTTCCACGTAACAGTAAAAATCTATTAAATGTAACAAAGAACTTCCAAAATACCAGAAATGGCATGGTCCGTGCCCTGCAGAGCTCACAAGCAAAAATTACAAGGAAATGATGTGTGAAGGAAACAAAACATGAAGCACATAAGTAGATGACAGGTAACAATGCTGAGTAATATCATATGTGTTTCTGTACACACACTCCAATCAGGTATTGGCAAAATCTGCTCCTAAATACACATGCATTCAGAAATACTCAACAGCCCAGCTGTAACCAGAGGATTAGTTTTTGCCGGTATCACGGTGGCAAAGAGTTCTTTAGGAGAAACCCACATACAAAAAGGGCAAGAGGCTTGCAAACAATCCCTGAAGGCACATGCCATGCATAGAAAATAAACAAACATTTATCAGAAAAGCAAGCAAAAAGGTAATCAAAACCAGAGTCCTTGGGATAACAGATGGCAGAACCGGGGACACAAAAAGATACATGGGTGGAAGCAGAGCAATGGGTTGTTTGAATGCTTCTGACATTTCTTTAAATGTCAGCTCATAATTACGATGTCCCCACCACCACCTTATAGGTATGTAACCTCTTCTAGCAGAGGCCTCATAACTTGCAGCTCACTGCACTTTAGCATTTCCAGCTACCCATCATGTTCCTACCTTTTATTCTGTTGAGAATGAACAAGCAAACACCAAGCTTCCAGTGAACACTTACTACTTCAGTTTTAATTTCAAGGGTTCCTCACTGTTCAGTTATATCTCTGGGTGTATTATACAGACTTTTACAGGGTGTTATGCATTGAGAAGCACCATGAGATGAGTGCAAGAAAGGGCAATATTTAAAGAAGTTCAGAGCACCCTGTGCACAGAGCATATTCTATAAACACTCTCTCAGAGGAGAAACAATGTGGTATAATCTTTTGTATAAGTTTACATGTGTAAAACCTACATTACTAAAAATCAACCCTTGTTCACTATTTGAACACAAATCCCATTAATAATTCCATTAAGCTACCACTTCAGTTCATTACTTTACCTGTTTGCACTTCACTATATTCACTGTCAACATCTGCTGATTTCCCTGAGAAAGAGGGTGAGCAAGGCCATGCAATCACACTGCTGTTCAGTGCTCTACCCATTGCTTGCTGGCGAGCATTGCTCGTGGAAAGGGCATTTCAGCTCCCTCCTACCCAAAGACAGAATACATTGCCTTCCAACACAACCAGCCTCCAACCTACCACATAAGAGCTAACTTCCATCCCCGAATTCAAATTACTTAATTATCACAGCTACTCAGCATGCTTGTTCAATACTTTACTAAGCAGATACTTTAAAGAGTAAAGAGAAGGAAAAAAAGAATTGGAGGATTGACACACAGAGAGTGATAAATAAGAAGCAATATAAGTTTATATTTTTAAAGTAAAAGCTTATAGAGGGGGTGAGAAACAGAGCTAGGCAAAACCAAAAACATTCCCCCAGAATCAAGTCCCACAACACTTTAAACTGTTAAACATTCAGGGATGCAACAGATAACATAATCACAATGCACGGCAGGGTCCTCAGTGAAGAATGGGTACACAACTCTTAAAAGATTATTACAGCAAATTTAAGCAAACCAATTGCACAGAGATGAGAAAGCAGCTAAACAGAGGTTTTCAGGACTTCTGATCACCAAGGCTCATTCCAACTGGCTCAATTTGATCTAACAATCAAAAAGTCAAATGATATGAAGTAAGATATTTCCTCCAGTAAACTGAAAAAGGTGGAGTGGGAGCTTATTTAGATTTGCTTCCTGCAACAGCATTTCTTTCCTTCTTTCTCCAAGCAGCCTAGCTCTTGTAAAAGGGTTGCAGCAGTGGTATACACATTTGCACATTGCTTCATCTATGTACTTTTATTTTGTACAGGAACACTCACCTCCAAAGGAAAAGCGAGCAGCTAGGGCACTAAACACAATGAAGCAGAAACACAAAGGGAAAAGGGCTGAAAAATAGCAGCTCATTTCCAACAGCACTGAACCTGACTGGCAAAACACCCCACTATTAACCCCTAAGCTGTTCATCAAATAGACTTGTAAACTGTTCTTCTACAAAGGTATGGTAGATTTGACAGATTTTTATGGTTGACAGGATGAATAATGTGAGTCACCAGAGCTCTTCAAGCAATACAACCGCAGGTGAGATGCACCAAGCTTCGTTTCTACAGCCTCATCTGAGGGTAAGTATGCCAAATATAATGCACGTTCATAGATTTCTGTCCAGGTGCTATCATAATGGGCCAGTGGACATATCCTGCAATAAATACTACAGATAAAATACCTGTCTCTGAAAAGTCTCCAAATTTGTCAGCATCAACTAAAAATCAAGTCCAAATCCACCCCACATAAAGATACACAGATTAACTGTGCCGCTTTCATTTTGTTTGTGCAGGCTATGGCATGTGCAGCAGAATGTGCAGCCTGTGCAAGACACTTGTGGCAACATTAATTTCAGTTCATATGATGACTAAAATGCTGAAAGTAAAGCAAAAACTCAGGTCTCTTGTAGTGTTGTAAGGATGTACCAACAAGGCAGTTTGGAGCTTTGTACTCAGATAATCAGGCAACTTCTGTTAATGAAAGGCATTCGTAATTTATCTCCAAAAAAATCAAGATGCATACATAATTGTACCTTAGGCAACTGGAAATTGAAGCATGCAGATGAACAGGGCAAGACAAAAGCATATAACCACACTCTTGGAATTTCCCCAGACCTGGCAACTATCACAGGTCAATGGGCCTTCACTGGCAGAAAGCGGTATTATTTTCTATTCAGTATCATGGTGAGAAATAATAGGAATAGACAGTTTACTAAATGGAAAAAAACAGTTGTGCAGGTGGCAAGAAGTGCTTCTACATCAACACTTAATGGCTAACACAAACTTTCATAGCAGCTACATGCCAACATCCATCCAGTATCTATCACTTCCAGATCCAACAGAGAAGATAAAAATCGTTCCCTGGCACCAGGAACATCTACAAAACATACTCCTCACTCTGACACAGGAACTGAATTTACCAGCAATTGGTAGCCTATGTGCAAAACCATGACAAATATTTCTGAAAAATAGCTGACAACACCCTAGGACATACACTTCTAGACTCTCTTTGGCTATATATTTCTATTTGTGATGGGAAAGTGGGTTCACAAACTATTTTAGCTGCTGTGACAATTTACAACAGGGGCAGACCATATACTCTTAGTGTGCAGGTACACCAGCTGAAAGAAAAGATGAAGTGGAGTTGTGCTTGTGCTCCTTATTGTTCAGATACAACTCAGTTAATATTAAGTATGAAGCTGAAAAGTCAAGTAAAACCAATTACACGCCTCAAACACAAAGTTATCCCAGTGATGAGAAAACTAAACAGGACCAGGACCTGTTATGCAGCTCTAAGGCCAAATTATATGGCCTGGCCACAGTCACAGGGTTATACACTTTTACTCTCGAAAGCAAGGTGGCTATATCCAAACTGCCAATTGGGAAAGGCTGCTGGCTCTTGCTAATCCCCAAGCCATGTCCGGGAATTGTTTATGACAGCACTAGCTGGTCCAGGCTGAACACAAGGCAGAGCCTGTGCTAACAATTTAATGGTATAGATGGTCAAGTTCCAGCTCTTGGGCCACTGCCCTGGCACGGCTAATTCTGCTAGCATAGACATAGCCAAATACAGTTGTACTCTGAGCAGAGCTGGCTGGAAAACAGACACAAAAAGAGAAATAAGAGTATCTGACCAAATTTAAAGCATCTATCCATTCTCATGATTCCCTTCCTTATTCTTCTGTTGGTTTTTTGTTTGGTTGTTTGTTTCCTTATTTTCCAGACAGCTCTATTTCCACAAAGGTGCAAACAGCAGAAAGTAAAAATAGTTTTGGTAAACACCAAGTGCATTTCATTTCTTACCCATGATTCAGTGGTAGCTACTAGCAAGATATGGCACTTGCAGTACAGTCAGACATGGTGTGGGAAGTATCAGAGGAGTTTAAATCACATGTCTGATGGAAAATGGGGAAGATGGACAAAAACGTTGAGAGAGAAGAAGAAAGGCAAAAAGGTAAATGAATGTAAGCTTGTACTAGCCCACAAACCTTGCAGCATGACTTAAGTTCTCTTTAATTTCCTAGTTCAGAGTTGGATGCAAAAAGGCATGCTGTTCAACAACTTCTGCAACTGTTTTATTTCTCTCTTTGTGAACCATCCTCTTTGTTCTGTATCAAAAGAATGACCCGACAGGTCTTTGCTGCAGAGCAAATATGCTTCCTTGCACATGGGGCACAAGGCTAGGTATGTAAGATTGGCCTTGCAGACTTATTGCCAAAGTCAAGGCAGCTTCCATGTCTACCTTTGTGTGGCAAGTATCACCTCTCTGTTAACTGAAGGAAACCTTTCAAGAGAGTCCTTGTGACTTTTCTCAAAGACTACACTCCACAGCTCTTTGCAGGCTTTCACTTTCTTTGGAAGGAGATCTTGAAAGCCACTAGGTCTATATCCTGCTCAGAGCAAGCTAAACACTACAAGGGATTGCTTGAGACTTGTCCACTCGAGTTTGGTTAACTTCAGGGTATGCAACATCTCTGGGCACCTGTGCCAGTGTTTGGCTATTCAGTTCTTTCTAACCAGGATTTTCTTTGCTGACTTTTGTGTGCATTGCCCTTTGTCTTTTCACTGTTCATCCTGAGAAGACTCTGCCAG
The DNA here is from genome assembly GCA_011125475.1 of Melanerpes aurifrons. Classification (NCBI taxonomy): domain Eukaryota; kingdom Metazoa; phylum Chordata; class Aves; order Piciformes; family Picidae; genus Melanerpes; species Melanerpes aurifrons. Next base: position 394,100 of record WWNC01000123.1, on the reverse strand, counting down.
TGTCTTCTTCATAAACACCTACAGAGCAATGAACAGAGAAATCACATCCCCATCAGGGTGTTTTTGCTCCAGGTTGAGCAAAACCAGCCTCTCCTCTATTGTGGGCCTCACTGTGTTATTTTATGGGACAATCACTCAGCATAACATGGCTTACAGGGAATAGAAAAGGAATGCAAAGTGAAGCGGTCAGTCTAAGTCTGTCTGGATGAATTTATGTGTGCTTTGCTCTACTCTTTTACTTCTCATTATTTTAAAAGGATCCTTTCTCACTCCACTTGGCTCATTGCATTGGAGAGCACTGACACTGAACTTCTGCTGCCCTGTCCCTTTACAAAGCAACCAGTCATGGAAACAATGGTAACTTACAGGGAAACCTGGGAATTGCAGACATAACATGAAGATGGAAATTGAGATTAATCTCTTGAAAGACTTGAAAAGGGTGTACAATCATAGCTTTGATGACATCCAAAAAAACTTGAAATAGCATTATTTTCCAGTGCTCCATGCTAAGTGTTGTTGTAAAGCAATTCATGTTTCTAAGCAAGCTGAGAAAACAAGGTGAAAGGCAGCTTTGTATGTGACAAAGTATCTGTGATCCTTATTTTCAAAAACTGTACAAGTGTATGTCTTAAAGCAGCATATCTTAGATATTTATGCATATGTATGATTACCTTACAAGCCATCAATCCCACACATCAGACACTTTGGTCACAGGAAAACTACCAGAAGAATTACTATGAGTAGTGGAAAAAAGTGTTTATGGAATGAAGTTTAAAACTTCATGAGCAAGAATGGAATTAACACACTCAAAAGCTGTAATCCAGCTTGAAGAACCTTGCAAAGATAAATGCTAGACCTTTAAAAGCAAGGATGATAAAGATAATTAAGGGAAGCTTAGAAAGATAATAAATGTCTCAAATCCATGTGGGGTATAACTACTGTTTAGTTTTTGAAGAAAAGGAAGATAAATTATTCAGTCTTACTCCATTCCAGCATGAGGTAGAAATTCTCAAAGAAACAAGCTGTTCAAAAACAAACTGTGACGACTATGCCAAGATAGGAATTATGCTCAGAAGACCTAGAAGAAATCCAAAATTACAGTATTTACTGTCTGATGAGGAGTCTAGTTAATGTTTAAAAGAAAACCGACATGAACACCTCTACCTTGTGAATTCTATTGAAGTGGTGATTTGATTCTAGGGTGATGTCAGGATTGTATCATAGAATGCTTTTTGTTGGAAGGGTTCTCTGCAAATCACTAGGTCCATCCTTCTCAAAACAAGGCAACCTTTGATGTTAGATCAGTGTGTTACTGGGCATACCCAACTGAGTTTAAAATGTGTCTAATGAAGATTCTGCAGCTGCTCTGGGCTCTTGCTCCAGGTTTGGGCCCTGAATTGAGATTTTCTTTTAATATGTAATCAGATTTATTATTTTTGCTACAACTTGTGCTTATTGCTGCTTCCTCTTTCACAGAGCACTTTATATTGTTTATATTTGCTCTCTTATTTATATTGTTCAAATTTGACAGGCTTAAAGAGGACTCAAACTCACCCTGAGCCTTCCCTTCCCCATGCTCAATAGACTCGGCTCTTGGCTTTTCCTTGAATATCTTGTGCTCCAGTGTCCAAATCATCCTGGTGGTTCTCTACTGCACTCACTCTAGAAGGGAAGTGTCTGTCTTATGCTTGAGAGCCCAAAACTGGACATGGTACTCAAGATGTAGTCACAGAAGTGACAGACAGAGCACTTTGCTTGAACTATTTGATAAACTTTTGCTAATACATCCCAACATTTGGTCAACCTTCATTGTCACTGCTACTCATTTTCAACCTGGTCTCCAGCAGGGCCTCCAGGTCTTTTTCTGTAAAGCTGCCTTATACCAATTTGCTGCTCATCCTGTACTACTGTAGGGGATTATTTCATCATATGTGCAAGGCTTTTCCTTCACCAAGCTTCATCAGGTTACTAGCAGGGCATTATTCAAGCTCATCTTGGTCCTTTTGAATGGTAGCACTGCCCTCTAACTTATTTATTGCTCCTCTTTATTATTTGTGTTCCAAAGCTCAGGTTATTAATAAAAATATTCAACATTATCAGCCTCAATACTGACCACTCATCCCACTGCCACTGGGGCTTTAAACTGTTGTCATCTTCTGTTCCTGACTCAGATGGAAAACTGACAGGACTGCCAATCTTTTAGTGAATCCATGAAGTACCTATCCCTCCACATTAGTCAGAATAATACCATGGAACACTGTCAAAATCTTCCTGAAGTTAAGCAAACAAATCCTCAGGGAGCCCTTGTCTGCCAACCGAGTTATTTCACCAAGGAAGGCCATCAGGTTGGTCAGGTATGATTTAGCCTTGGCTGCTCTGGTCACCTTCTGGTCCTGTGTGTACCTGGAAATTCCTTCAAGTATGTCCTCCTAGACATTCAGGTTTGCCTGAACAGCATATAGTTGTCTTTCTTCTTGCCCTCTTTCAAGTTAGTCATGACCATTGTCTTTTAATGTCATCAAGTGACTTCAAAATGGCATCAGCTCATCTCTCTCCCTCAGTACCCCTTGATGTGTCCTATCCCATGGACTTGTGAATGTTCTGTTGACTTAAACCGTCTGCAAGACCATTCCTCATCCTCCATCTCTGTCTTCATGCCTGTTCTCAACCACAGGCCATAGTTTACTCCATTAGACTCCACTGGTAGTCAAGGGGACCTGGGAGAATCTGAGAGTAGATTTTGCCAGTAAACATCATGGCAAAGGCTTCTGTTATGTCCATTTGGGACTATGCCCCTATATCCACTGAGCAGTCAGCTCACATTTTTCTTTCACTGTCAATGAATTGACAGGTACTCTTCTTACTGCTCTTCATGTCCCTTGACAATTTTAACCCAATCTTTGGCTTTCCTAATTTTAAACCTACACAACAAAGCAATGTTTCTATGCCATTTTGGTGATGCTAAATCATAGTGGCTAACAACCACATACGTTTCAGCTTAGCAGGAGTAGAGAACAATCGGAAACAGATAAGGCAGCCCAACTTCTTGAAGACTTCAGAGTGGTCAGTTCCTCCAAATCAAAAATGTGCATGTTGTTTGCTGAAAAGTGCCATTTCCAAGCACAGAATACTACAGCAGTGTGGAGGGTTTGAGAGAGAAGGCTTAGCCTCCTCTCCCCCCAAAGAGGAAGGAAAAAAAAACCACAGCTAGCCAGCCAGAGAAGCAAAAGGGGAAAAAATGCTATATTACAAGCAATCTTGGGGAATGCAGGATATATACACAATTTACAGTATTTACAATATATACACAGAAATATACAGCAAAGTAAAAAAAAACAATAATACAGGAATGAAATTCCATCCTCGGGAGGAGGATTCCCCCCCTGTACCCCCTTCTCTCCCCTTTTTCCCCAAAGAGGGTTAGAAAGAGAGAGAAAGAGCAGTTATTAATAAAGCAGAATATTAGTAGGCCTTAGTTGCTTATCTGTTCAAGGTTGCTCTGGCAGGGAGCCCAGAAGCAGACGAGCTGGAAAGGGAGAAGGAAAGGAGCGAACTGAGGAAAGTTCCAACTGAATTCAAAACCTAAAACTGCATTCTACCAATCCACCAATGAAATTAGTTTAGAATATCTGATTGTTTTCGTTAATATTCCAAAACATTCAGCCATAGTGTCCCAGCACTGTCTCTTTTCTTAAAAGCACAGCCTCAAACGGTCACAAGCAGTTAACCAACACTGATATTTAGTAATGCTTCAAATTCCAAGAGCAAACCCAACCATTTAACTTGGGTTCCTGCAAGTTTATCCTTTTCTGCATGCTACTCTGAAAAGCAATGGTTGATTGCGAATCTTTGTCAGAGATGCTTCTAAAGAGTGAAACTGGAGTTGGAGAAAAAGTGTGAGGAATTCCTGTCGTGGTGTCCCCTAGAGTACTTTCACAGGCATTGACAATATGTTTGTGTCTTGCCCACTTAAAAGAGAGTGACTCACTGTATTTCCATTTATGCAGAAAATATCTGCTCCTTGTTTGCATTGTTCAGATGGGATGGAGCACAGCTCAGCATTGCTGGTGTAACATGACTTTTGGCATTACTTCCGTGGCACTGACAGAGCAATCCTCCATTGAAATAGCACAGGCTGCCCGTGTTTCATATTATCAAACCACAAGATCCTTGTGCTCCACTTTAAAGGTCTGGGTACTTATTCAAGAGGATTTTCAGTATTGTAGATAGGGCAGTGGTGCTGCTTTGATGTCAGTTTAGAGTGTCATCTCTGGCTGATCAGAGCTTCCTTGTATGCCTAGTGCCCATCAGGCTGTGTCCACCATCTGCAGGTGCAGCATTCAGCAGTACCAGCAGTCAAAGAACAGAGTTTAATGTACTGTTTATCACTCCAAGAGCCATATTTACTTTTTATGTCTATTAGCTTCATAGAGAACTGCCCTATGAAGTAGGAACTCAAAGCCTATAGAAATCAGAAGGAGAGGTGAAGCTTGGCTTGCTTCTATTTCTTCCTTTTCCTTAATTTGGTTCATTTGTGTTGCAAGTGACTTCTAAACTGAACAATTTGAAGCCATCATGAAAATGGTTTCTGTTTGGCTATTTTCCTTTTAATGTGCACTGTGTTTTAAAAAATGACCCTTGTTTTCCTGTTTCTTATAACAAAAACTATGGTATGGAGACATCTCACCCAGCTGCTTCTGTAACCTTCTACAAACTGTTTGCACGGGGCTCCTCTGTACCCAAAATATGCTTTAATCCACTTATCCTTTCCCTCAATGATTTATCTGACATTACCTTTTTCATGCAATGTCAAAATCAGAAACTACCCAGTTGAGAAAGAATCAACTTTCTTAAAAATAATTTCTGGGGCTTATCTAGTAAAGTTAAGCATTGAAAGCAAAAATAATCAGAAACCTCCAAGTGATGCCTTGTAAAATTTGTTTTTATGCTATGTTTGATGATGTAGCTATGGATGATGACATGTTCCTAAATGACAACAGCCAGCCTTAGGATTTTATGCATCTACAATCTATAAGATAACCTGTCCTCTTCTGGAATTACTGCTGTTTGGAAACAAACCCTTTAGTAATCAACATCAGATTATAGGAAAGGAAGCACACAGCCAGGCATTTTTAGCCTGGCAAGAGGCTGGTAGGTGTGCCCGGTTGACGCTGTCCCCTTAAGAAAGGGAATATGGTGGACGGAAGTTGGTAAACGGAAGGAATACTCTAAACTAATTTTCATTGGTCAAGTGGGAGGAAGCACCATCTGAACTGAGACTGAAATGGGCATTTCCAGCACTTCTCGGTCACTCTTGCTTCCGCTTCTCCAGGGTGCAGCAACTCTTCTCTGTGCTGGGCTTTCTGCCAAGGCCTCGGCCTTGAGGATAAGATAACCAGGTCTATATTAACTGCTTCCAACTAACACAAACTGCTTCTAACATTTTTTTTTTCTCTCTTTTCTTCCTCTTTCTATCCCATTCTGGGGAAAGGGGGGAAGAGAGGGGAGAGCGGAGGTGGGGAATCCCCTCGGCCGAGGGGGGCTACTCTCATTTCTGTGTTACTCTGTTGTATATCTTTGTATATATTGTAGATATTGTATATTTGTAAATATCCCCCTGCAAACCCTACACTGCTTTGTAAATATAGCTCCACTGCTTTGCTAATTCGGCTGGTGAGTTTTTTTTTCCTTTCCCTTCAATTTTTTTTTCCCTTTTACCTTACAAGGGGGAAGGGAAGAGGCTTCTCGGCCTTACCCTTTCACCCACCACAGTAGGGAAAAAGTTCTGCTGCATTGTTAATGGATAATCTGCAACTACAACATAATAAAAGAAAGTAATTATGAGAAAGAAATAAGAAAATAAAAATAACTCTAAATCACTTCAAATAGTCAAGCACTTAAATTCTGACCAACACACATTTTGTTTAGGTTACTCTTATTACTGATACATACCCCTTTTAGAAGTCAAGATACTTTTTTGATCAAAGTGACAAAATTTAGAAAGAAATACTCATTTCTCTCTATCCAGAGCTGTCATGTTTGTGACCTTGTAAGTACTTGGCTAAGTCAATTAATGCTTCAAAAATGCTACCTTTCATCTTCGAATGGAACAGGACCTAGAAACTGGTGAAACCTCTTAGGTATTTCATGATGATAAACACATGGTGAGTCAAAAAATCCAAGCAGCCTTTTATGACTTTACGGATTAATTAGCATGCCAGGGCTTTCAGACCAATTTCAGTCATAGTATCATAGTATCATAGAATCAGTCAGGGTTGGAAGGGATCACAAGGATCATCTAGTTCCAACCTCCCTGCCATGGGCAGGGACACCTGTCATAGGGTTGGAAGGGTAAGGCCAAGAAGCCTCCTCCCTCCCCCCTGTAAAGTAAAGGGAAAGAAAATTGAAGGGAAAGGGAAAAAAAAACTCACAGCTGAATTAGCAAAGCAGTGGAGCTGTATATTTACAAAGCAATGTAGGATATGCAGGGGAATATATACAAATTTACAATATTTACAATATATACAAAAATATACAACAGAGTAGCACAGAAATGAGAGTTCCCCCCCCTCTGCTGAGGGGGTTCCCCACCTCCGCTTCCCCCTCTTTCCCCTTTTCCCCAGAGCGGGTTAGAAAGAGAGAGAAAAGAGGGAAAAAAAAATTAGAAACAGTTATGTGTTAGTTGGAAAGCAGTTAATACAGGCCTTTGCAGGTTTATCAGTTTCAAGGCCAAAGCCTTGGCCGAAAGCCCAGCACAGAGAGCTGCTGCTCGGCGGAGGAGCGGAAGCAAGACTGAAGACAAAAGTGCTGGAGTGCCCAGGATACCCTCCTGCACTCCCAGTTCAGAAGGTGCTTCTTCCCACTCTACCAATGAAATTAGTTTAGATCCTTCTTTTACGTTTACCAACTTCTGTCCACCATATTCCCTTTCTTAAAGGGGACAGTGTCAACCGGTCACAGACACCCCACACTAAATCAGGCTGGTCAGAGCCTCATCCAGCCTGCTCTTAAACACCTCCAGGGATGGGGCCCCAACCACCTCCCTAGACAACCTATTTCAGGGCTTCACCACTCTCATGGTGAAGAACCTCCTCCTCACATCTAGCCTGAATCTCCCCACCTCCAGCTTCATTCCATTCCCCCTAGTCCTATCACTACCTGAGATCCTGAGAAGTCCTTCCCCAGCCTTCCTGTAGGCCCCCTTCAGATACTGGAAGGACACAATTAGGTCACCTCGGAGCCTTCTCTTCTGCAGACTGAACAGCCCCAACTCCTTCAGTCTGTCCTCATAGGAGAGGTGCTCCAGCCCTCTGATCATCCTTGTGGCCCTTCTCTGGACACGTTCCAGCACCTCCACGTCCCTCTTGTAATAGGGGCTCCAGAACTGGATGCAGTACTCCAGGTGGGGTCTCACCAGAGCTGAGTAGAGGGGGAGGGTCACCTCCCTTGACCTGCTGGCCACACTTCTCCTGATGCAGCCCAGGATCTGATTGGTTTTGCGGGCTGCAAGTGCACACTGAGAGCTCATGTTGAGCTTCTTGTCCACCAGCACCCCAAGTCTCTTTCCTCAGGGCTGCTTTCCAGCCAGTCACTGCCCAGCCTGGATTTGTGCCTGGGATTGCCTCGACCCAGATGCAGGACCCTGCACTTGCTCTTATTGAACTTCATGAGGTTGGCTTGTGCCCACCTCTCCAGCCTGTCAAGGTCCCTCTGGATGGCCTCCCTTCCCTCCAGTGTGTCTGCTGCACCACACAGCTTGGTGTCATCAGCAAACTTGCTGAGGGTGCACTCAATGCCACTGTCCATGTCACCCACAAAGATGTTGAACAAGACAGGTCCCAGGACCGATCCCTGAGGGACTCCGCTTGTCACTGGCCTCCACTGGGACATGGACCCATTGACAGCCACTCTTTGGGTGCGGCCATCAAGCCAGTTCCTTATCCATCTAGTGGTCCACCCATCAAACCCATGTTTCACCAGTTTGGAGACCAGGGTGTGGTGCGGGACAGTGTTGAAGGCTTTGCTCAGGTCCAGGTAAACGGCATCAGTTGCTCGCCCCTCATCTATTAATTTTGTCACCTGCTCATAGAAGGCCACCAGGTTGGTCAGGCAGGATTTACCCTTGGCAAAGCCATGCTGACTGTTCCCAATCACCTCTTCACTATTCTTCTGAGCCAATAGTGCCTCCAGGAGGATCTGCTCCATGATCTTTCCGGGCACAGAGGTGAGATTGACTGGCCTGTAGTTCCCTGGTTCCTCCTTCTTACCCTGTTTGAAAATGGGGGTAATGTTTCCCCTTTTCCAGTCTGTGGGGACTTCCCCAGACTGCCATGACTTTTGAAATATAATAGAGAAGGGTTTAGCAACCTCATCTGCCAGTTATCTCAGTAAATAAATAAAGTATATATAAATATATTTATATAAATAAATATATAATATATATAAAAATATATAATATATAAAGTATATATAAATATATATATATAAATAAATATATATAAATAAAGTCCAATAAAGTATCTGCAAAAGTTGACAAACTAAACCCACATTTTATGTGTTCCAGTTTCTATGCTATTAAAAATATGTAAAAATACATCTGAGAAAAAATACTAAAATAATATGGTACGATGAAGTGACAGACCATCAGCACCATTTAGGTCCTCTCTAGGGCCACAGATCATTAGGAACATCATTCTACAGAGGAGCTTGAAAAATGCCCAAGTTTGTTCAAAGGGAACAGTTGGTTCTTCTACTTCAAGGCTTTCAACATAGTTTTGGAACCCACTGCTGATCTCATTTTGCTCTCTTACCCCTTGGTATAATAATTACCTCCCAGGAGTTGCAGCTTTTGTCACTATTGCAGTAGGGCTAGACTGCTATGTCCAGATCAAAGAATTGACAAGCTAGTATCTGCAATGGTGACAAAAATATGGCAGCTATCAATATAAACCTTCAGGGGAATGGAAGAATAGCTTCGCACAGAGAAGCTGGGAAAGCAAATCCTATATACTTCATCACGGAATGTTTTGAGTGTTTTCTAGCAACTGTTGTATTCCAATATTTATAATCTCTATTTATGCAAGCCTCTTATGTTTTATAATAAAAAGAGTAAATAAATTTTAGTTACCATTGCAGAGCAAATTGTTGTATGTAATTGGTCATGTACAACATAAGGTGTAACTTGAAAAACAATTAGTGTTTATTTTTCCTCTGCTTAATCAATATTTTAAATATTTGTGGAAGCCATACAGCGGCCTAACAAGTCATCTCCTCCAAAGCAAGAGAGAGAGAACAGAAGTTCTGCAATGTACTTCCTTATGACAGACTGCTGTTAAGAGAACAGAATTTTTTTTGGACAATAAAGGAAAGATTCATCTAACATTTTACTTCTATGCCATTCCACCTTATTCCTTTCTACCATGTATTCCTCAGCCATACTGACTTGTTCTTCCTTTAATGTAAGAATTTGCTTTCCTCCCCATGCATTTTTTAATGCCATTTAGTTGCAGTGATGCACAGAGACAAAGACAGAGGGGGCAATTTTTTTCCTGCAATCCTTGACTGACTTTCCAGAGAGGTTAACAATTGCTTCACCATCTCTGTCTCCTCTCCCACATCCTAACTGTGGCTAAGCACAGTGGGATAAAAACTACAGTAGGAAAACCAGGAAACTTTTAAATGCTATGGGAGTACTGTAAATACAGGAGGCCAGGATCTCATCTCAGCTATGCTATTTAAAGACTTAAAACCATACAGTTATCCCTGAGCTCAACTAGAGAAAATCTTATCAAAAGTGTGTGACCGTTTGAGGCTGTCCCCTTAAGAAAGGGAATATGGTAGTCGGATGTTTGTAAATGAAAAGATGGATCTAAACTAATTTCATTGGTAGATTGGGAGGAAGCACCTTCTGAACTGGGAGTGCAGGAGGGTATCCTGGGCATTCTGGCACTTTTCGAGTCAGTCTTGCTTCCCCCTCACTCGGAAGCAGCAGCTCTCTCTGTTCTGGGCTTTCGGCCAAGGTTTGACCTTTAAACTGATAAACTGCAAGGCCTGTATTAACTGCTTTCCAATTAACACATAACTGCTTCTAACTTTTTCCTCTTTTCTCTCTTTTCTAACCCTATCTGGGGAAAGGGGGAGAGAGGGGGGAGCAGAGGTGGGGAACCCCCTCAGCAGAGGGGGGGGAACTCTCATTTCTGTGCTACTTTGTTGTATATTTCTGTATATACTGTAAATATTGTAAATTTGTATATATTTCCCTGCGTTTCCCTGCTTTGTAAATATACAGCACCCATTGCTTTGCTAATTCAGCTGTGAGGTTTTTTTTTTTCCTTTCCCTTTAATTTTTCCTTCCCTTTACTTTACCGGGGGGAGGGAGGAGGTTTTTTGGCCTTACCCTTCCAACCCTACGACAAAGTGAAGACTGGCATTTTTATAACATTTGTCATAGGTTTAACCTTGAGAATAACAAATCATTATGTGTGGGGGGTCTTAAGAATCAATTTATGTTCCAAGTAAAGGGTTTTCAAAATCAAGGTTGAAAAAAAAAATAGATCCTGTCTGGTGTGGCACAGATTCTGTTGATGTATCAGTCTTTTCAGGCATTTAAAAATAATATAGAGATGATAAAAGTAAATGTTCTATAACCAAAAAATCTCTTGGTAATAAAATTTCAAATTACAGCCCATGACAACACTTCTAAATTGAAGATGTGATACAGGAGCTTTGATGGAGAAAATTGTACAAGTAACTTGTAAAGTAATTCGGAAAAGCAACAAAGAAAGAAGGTGCTGCTGAGATGAACAGAAAACATAGCTGGAATGGTGTGCAGAATCCTTAAATGAATTTTAGACTGTTTTATTGCCAGTATCTTAAGCAGTGCTGCAGTATTTTATGGATTTCTTTTATAGCTTCCTTCTACCTACAAATAACTTTGCTGCGGGGAAAAAACCCAAAACCTTGCCACGCACAGACAAACCCAAACCTGAGCTCAATCATCCAATGTGCTTGGGCTAAGAGTATGACAAACTGAACCCAAAGCAGCAGTTTAATGGCAGGAACTGCACCCCCCTCTCCACTACTTACAGCATTCAAGGCATTGAGGAACTGTCTCCAGTGAAGGACTCATCCCTTCAAACTGTGATGACTCTGGGTGGTGGTCTGTGGCCCAACACTTTGGATACAGGACCAGGGTAGGAAAGCCAAATCAAGAAAAAGAGTTGTAACTTTGCTCATGGTAGCACAGAATGAGCAGAAAAAACCAACAATCACTGCCTACAAGTTTCCTCCAACCTTGGGTTCCCTGTCGGTATACTGGGAGTACAACACTAAACTAACTCTTATAGGTTCTTGAGATTTAGCTTTTTTGATGTCTTCTCTTTCCTCCAGTGAAATAGGTTAGTGCATTGCAAAGTATCATTGCCATTCAGTTGAGCAAAAGATAAAGCTCAAGAAAATACAGCTGGGTTTGGAGTTTTTGTTTTGTTTAAATAACTCAAGCCAAACATCCATAACCACTTAAACGTGGCAGATCCACTAAGCGTGATTTGTACCAAAGCATCTGTGGTAAGAAGGTTACAAGTACACTTTCAGAATAAATTTCAAAGGTCTGCAAAGTATAATTAGTTCTGAAGTTCTCCTACACATTAATAATTAGTAGTAAAATCCTTCTAAAGCCTCCACAGAAAGATGTAAAAAGCTCTTCCAGAAGCATAAAAATACGGACCAAACCCAGTCCCTCATAGTTGGTGCTATATATCCTAAGCTTCCCTCTGAAGACAGTTTCACCTCTCTCCACCAGTTAATTCGATCAATTTTTTCTCTCTCTTCCAATACTTTTTTCTGTTCATATCACATAACTCAAGGTGAAGGTTTTAATCTTACATACATTTACATAATAATTTAAAGACCAAATGCTTCAGCCAGATTAGATAGTCTAGTTACAAGTCAGAGATAAAATAAGTTATTTTCCTAAAACCAAAACAGCTAACTGGATGAAACAGCACGTCCTTTCTGCCCTCAGCCTAAAGAAACACTGCCAGCTGCACCCAAATCCTTGGACAATGAGACAAGGAGAACCAGGTTCGCAATCTTCTTGCTCCCTAACACCATGACACTTCCTTTATTCACATCACCTCTAGTATGGGCAACCCCTTGCTACTGCCGTAACATCTACCATAATGCTGGGAAAGGTTCAGACTGCAGAAGGGCAGCTGAGCAATCAAATTCCCTGCTCCCAACCACAAAACAAAACTAAGAAATTCAGCTTAAGATGGTACTTTCCCCTCGTGTGCTGGTACCCCATAAAAATGTTCAGAAAAAGGCTGCAGAGGGTAGACTGTGAAATCTCTACAGCTCAAGGCAATTCAGCATGCTCTTGTTTTTTAAGCAACCACTTATTTTTTCGGACTTGCGATTGTCTCGTTATAAGGATTTAATTTTTTATGTCTAACCATTAGCTTGATTCTATGAGGGAAAGGCACTGGCTGATTACATTGCTAACCAGAAGTGTAAAGCTGCTATGTGTGAAGGAGACAAACAGAGTCAGGCAGGGTGAACATGAGTATGTATGAGCTCCTGATGGCTTTTTTTCTGACACTGTTTCAAACCATTAGTTGGAAGCTTGTTCAGCACCATACCCTTACATCTCTGTTCACCCTACCTACCTCACTTTTTCAAAGTTCTTTCTTCTTTAGTACGGGCAATTTTTAATTTTTATTGCTGCTTAACTGACTCTTGGAAGAAGAGGCAGGGGTAAAGACTGTATGCATTTTTACACATTTATTTTATGGGAGATAACACAACTGATTAACAGTTCTCAGAATAAAAAAGTGTCCCATGCTACCTCCATTCCTTTATATTTATTGCTTTGGACCTATTCATGCCAAAACATTCATACTAACAAAAGCCATCAGAAAACGGTCTAATAAGGTAATTTAGAAGACAGTTCACGTTGAGCATATGATCTAAAGGCATTTAACTTGCTGCTCCTGCCTTCTCTCCCCAATAAACACATGGCTTACTGGCACTGTTATTTCAAAATGGTTTTGAACATCTGGGAGCAGGGCTGATCAGCTCCAGACAATCGTTGGACTCTAAGTAGACCCAGCAACAAAGGTCCTAATAATGAAATGACTGCTTTGGCTCTAAAATTGCCTCAATCTTTTTCAGACAAAGCATGATTGAAATGCATCTATCTGTGGATAGCATCTGGAAAACTCTACATATGTTTTGATCAGAATCTGATTGGCCTCTTTCAAATGAAAATAATTTCATGATGCCATGGAAACATTTTAAAACCAATCTCAATGTAAACTTTGGCCTGTCAATGGCAGCACTGACCTTGTTTTTCTAAGTGTGAAAAAAAACCACACTATTGTGGGCTAATATGTGTATTATTATATTTAATAATGGTGCTGCAATAAAATTTCAGCTTACTCTTGCCTTACTTTAAATAACTTTATTGTCTCCTTTACCTATGTCTGTATCTGCTGTATTTGGCACTTGCAGTTATTAAAATGAAACCAAGTTAAAAGAAGATGTTAAATATAATAAAAAGAAAAACAGCAGTGCTTCTGGCTCACTTTGCTAATGCTGTGGTGACCTTTACAATTTGCCAGGATTTTCTATTCCCCAGCTGTTCTACCTGAATTTGCATGCAGAAAAAACCTCCAACTTTCTATTGGAATAACAGCTTGCACTTTGCAGATTTGTAAGAGCTGGATTTTTTTTTTTTAAAGAAAAAGTCACCCTCTTCCCTCTAATTATATATTAGAACAATGGTTTGCTAGTGATTTCAGTTCTTTGCTGCTTAACATTTTCTTACTCCTTTGTGTGCCTTTCTGCTCAAATGAGAGAGCCTGGTTGCAGCAGTCCCACTGTTACACTCCAATCTGCACTAAGAACAAAGTTTTGAGAACCCTATAGGAAAGTATCAGTTTGAGAGGGAAAAAAACACTTCAGTAAAAATTATGCCCTTTGATCACTTTCCACTCTCTCTAGATGAAAAACATATCCCCTTGTTGTCAACCACAGCTCTGGCTTGATCAACAGACAAGAAGAGCATTCCGAAAAGCAAAAGTAGCAATCACGTGTCCCAGGTAAAGCAGCAGAAAGCCCAAATGTAGGCAGTGCTCAAAGGGAAGAAGAATTTGTTCTGCTTGGTCCTCTTAGGAGCATGGGAACCCTCAGCCTTGGAGCATGAAAGACCTACTCTAATGTATGCATGACACACAAAAGAATAAAAAATACATAGACTGCCCATGCACTTTTTTCCCTCCTCTTGGCTATGCCATGACCACAGATTTTGCAAAGGAGCAGATGAGGCTCTAACATCCCTTCAACACATCTATCCCAGAAAAAAAAAAAAATCTAAATTCTTGCTTTAGTAGTTGAAGCTGGAGACGAGTTGGCCACCAGGCTTGTGATCACATCGCTGTTGACAGTAGTGCAAGCAGCAGTGGCCGGGGTGGGGAGCCGGGAGGGGACGATGGGCAGGGGCAGCAGCCTGGGACGGTTGTTGCTGTTGGTGCTCACAGTGCTGCTGCAGTTGGTGCTGCTGACATGATTGCCATTGGAGCTCCAGTCTCGGCGATCCCACCCAGCCCGATAATCTCTTTCAAACCGGCCGTGGTGCCGTGACATCTCAATGGAGGGCAGCTTCTTCTCAGAGGGAACTTGAGAGCTTGCCTGAAAGATTAAAAACAAAGAGATGCTAGGAATGAGGTCCCAGCACAGTGATTGTACTCTACAATCACCACAGCTAGTCCCTGCCACACATCATCTGCTTGAGGGGAGCACCGTTTCATTCTTTTTCCCAGATAAATGTCAGGAGGAAGACAGGGGTGTTGTAGTAAATGTTAATGTAGAAGACAAATTAGAGTTTGGATAACCATTAGAATGTGGTGGAGAGACCAATCCTTCAAACCCAAAGAAATGCTATCTGCCCAAACTCTCCAGAAGAATAACAAACAACATCACACCAATCACAGAAAACTGAGTTAGAAGAAAATAATCATTCAAATAGTAGGAAATTATTCCCAACAGTTCCATCTTGCACTTTTCTTATTAGTCTGAAGATCACTGCTGTGTGTCTTTTCTGCAGGGGATGTGTGACCAAACATCAATCCTAAAGATCAGAGGGACAAAACTCAACCTGCTACATCTGTTACTTCTGATGATACTTTCTATTTGCTACTCTTCTGCTCTTTCCCGTCATCAGTGTCTCTGTACAACCTGACCTTACTGGGGATGTCCCTGCATACTACATGGGAGTTGGACTAGACTTTTAAACATCCCTTCCAACCCAGTACATGTTATGATTCTAATGATTCTCTATTTTCAAAGCCAAATATTGCTTTACCCCCTCCCATCCTTTTTGTTTTACATCCCCACTAGTTCCTATAGGAATGCTTCACATTGCAATGCCTGAGCTCTCCGCAGCATGGCTGCTCTCCAGGGCAGACCAACGTGCCCTCTCTCTTTCCGTGCTTCTGGCTAGACTTAAAACACTTAATACATCCAAGATGATCAAACTACCAAATTGCTTTTTGTGATCATCCTGTCCTTATCATTCCTGACCTCCTCAGTTACCCTTTGTTATCCATACATTTTTTCTGCCAGGGGCAAGATGTCCAAACATAATGCTAGGAGTTCAGACTCCCAACATCTAATCTTCTGATAATTATATGTTATGTATCCTAGAGCAGCTACTTAAGTCCTCCTGCCAAGGTCTTGTAACCTGCAGAATGGTGACAATAATGCTGTTTTCCCAGCAGAGTTCATAGTAAGTGAAAGTTGACAGCATTTGGAACCGAAGAACAGTAAAAATAAACACAAAATACATTTATTCCTATAAATAAATAATGAGTAGCTAGGTCAGTGCATCTGATTTCTTTAATTTGCATCACATGATCCAATAAGTTCTTTGTAATAATAACATCAGGTCAGTTGAAGCAATTTAGTTTCACAGTTAAAATATCTGCTTATAATGGTTGAGGAAGGAGCTGGAACCAAATTCATCCAGAAACTTATAAAAAAGAAACTACTTAAGGGAGATGTAACTTAGCAGTGATATAAACCAGAGCACCTATGAATAATGCCAGTCATTCACCTGGTAGAATTTTTTTTTTAAAGGCAAACAAAACTGACTTATGACTAAATAATTAAAAGTTCACCTGATTCACCAGTGAGCTACTAGATTAAGATGAAAAAATTATTCCTTGGTTAAAAATTCAGCAATATAAACATGCATTAAAAAACCCAACAAATCCCTTCCATAATCATCTCCAACAAAAGGCTAAGCCAAGAAGTTGCAGCTCCCAAGAAGTTGTATTTGCGATAGGTATGTTGCCCCTCTGCAAGAGTAAGCATCTCCAGCAAGAGCACATACTGGGGACCACAGAGTAATGTTTTAGATGTTGACAACAAGTAACACTCCTCTTAATGCACCAAAGTGAGTTATTTTTGTATTGGTGGGATTTAATACAAAAGTGGACTTAACTTGAAGGTTGAGGATTCACGGATATTTACTTATATTCTTCTTGCACTTTTGTGGCCATCTGATACTTTAATTCAGAAAGCTCAGAGAACCATGTGGAAATGACAGCTATACACAGAACACATCAAAACCAGAGACATAAGTGCTGTGGAAGATGCTGCAGCTAGAATAGAAACCTGTGGTTTAGTAGAGGTGAAGAAATCAAGTTTTTCCCTCTAGTGGCAGCTATCTGAGAATAAAATCAGTACCTACAGAGAGTCTTTAAAAGTCAGAAATTCCACAGGTATAAACCTTTTGCAAAACCAGGCAAAAAAGGAAGGCTGTAAACTGCAAGCTACAATTTCAAAACAGCCTTTATTATTCCTTGCTTTTGGAAAAGTTTCTTTGTAAATCTGCATGGTCTCCACCACTTGTAGTGAAGGATGCTTATGATCAGGATTGTGCCCCAAACATTTGGGTAGGATATATTTCTGCATGTGTTAACCCTCCTTTGTCCTCCCCTCCTTTCTGGAGGCAGCAGGGGGGATCCTGGCGCCACTGAGTCCAGGTAAACAGCCTACCTGGGCGTGGTCTCACCCCTGCAGTACTAGAGGCAGGCTATATGTTTGTTTCCCTGAGTATAGCATATACTCAGGCCATATTTGGTAGCTGATAGTTCATTGGTTAATGTTTGCGTTGGCAACAGTTGCTTATTGGGCCAGTATTCACTGGGGCAAATGGTAAATAGGGGTCGTTTGGCAAATGAGCCCCCCCACCTCAGTGTTGGAGCCTGTGTGTGCGTGCGTGCCAGCCAGTGCTTCGGGAGGCCTCGTGGTCCTTTTGCCACCGTCACCCAGCTGTGTGCGGTGCCGTGGACAGCACTCCGTGGGATCAACCGCTGCGTGATCCATCATAGGAGAAAACCTGGTAGTCCGTGTGAACCAGCGTTGCTGACCTGCCACTGCCCCCCTCCAAGCGAGGAATTTTGTATCCTGGGAGAGAACAGCAGAGCCACGCAGTGCGGCCACGCGGCCGGTGCCATTTCCTGCCTCCTTATTACGGCACATCCGTGCCACGTTGTCTGGATTATAAACATTATTGAGGAAAGACTCCACGAAGTTCTCAGCTTGTGAGTAAGCCAAGCCCTTTGTAGAGCTCCGTTTAGGACAGCGTTTATATTGCTCCGGGTGGAGGGTTGCCGGTCACTGACCAACCCCTCCCCCGCCACTCTCTGACTCAGTTTAGATTCTAAGTTCAGTGAATCATTTTGGTTTAAATGTCCATACATAACATTCTGTAAAGATAGTTCCACTAACCGAATATTGATACCTGTGAAGGGCGATTGTAAATACCCCGTTACAGAGTTTGTACATATATAAATAAACTTATAATTTCATTGATGGATCTGCCGCGCATTTCTGAGGGCATATCCACGACACCACTGTACAAAGCTATCTTTTCTGACTGTTTGTATGGTGGCTGTCAAGTGAATGCCCTTCTCCTTCTGAGCTCAATGATCTCCATTAGCTGTATTAGTGTACTTCTTGACAAGGCAACAGGAGAGAACCAAGTCACATACTCCCCACCCACACACTTGAGTACAGTTGACATTTAATTCAGTGGAGAGCAGAGGCACACACATGTTATAAAGGATTCACGGAGGCCAATTCAGAATTGATTTGGTTTAATACAAATTAAGTAAGGCAGTGAACAATAAAGCAAAAACAGCGCTGGGCGACAGGGAGTCTCCGCTCCACCAACTGCCGCATCTTCCTGACAGTTCGTTGATCTTTTATGTGGTAGCTGTTCCGCGTCAGTGTCCTTCCACATTCCGAGGTACGCATCCCCAAGTTGTTGTTAGGGGGGTCATCCTCCATCCTCGGTAGTTGATGAGGCTGAGGCAAGCAATCAGTTATCACCAGTCTTCCTCTATGTCCTATCCTTCACCTCTCGTCATACATCACTAATCCTCCTTAGTCAACCTTTCCTTCACCTCTCGCCATACATCACCAATCCTCCTTAGTCAACCTTTCCTTCACCTTTCGTTATACATCACCACATATGGACAGTTTCTGACTCCAGCTAACATCTTCAAGGTTACCCGGTATCTTTATGTTCCTTTGTGCAAGCTCTTTAGCTAGTTTAATTACAATACTGTGATTCGACATTTAATAATACAGTAAATTCCTGCATACAACAAGCCTATAACAAACATTTCCTTTTACCCTTTGTAACAATTCCCCCCTTCTTCTTGTTACTTTTAAATGTTTGTTCTTCAATTTAATCATATACCTTCCTCGTGATACATTTGACAATCTTGTCTTTCATTTTGTGACATGGTTATAAGCAACAGCTTTGTGGTTTCAAACCTCTTTTCTACAAATTGTATGAGTCTCCTTATTATACATGGTCCTAACATTAATCCTAAAAATATTAAAATTATCGGGCCAGCCACAGCAGATAACAGAGTAGTTAACCAAGGTGATACATTAAACCATTTTTCATACCACATGCCCTGACTCCCTCTCCTTTTACGTTGTTCTAATCTTTTTCGTAACTCAGCCATGGAATCCCTCACCATCCCCGTGTAATCTAAGAAAGAACAACACTCTTCTTGTAGGGCTACACATAATCCTCCTTTTTCCAATAATAATAAATCTAAACCCCTTCTATTTTGCAAGGCTACCTCTGATAACGACTTAACTGAGGCAGCTAAATTATCAATTGATTGTTCAATTCTACTTAAGTCCTCATTTACTGCAAGGTTTGTACTTCCTTATTTTTGACTAGTGATGCTATTCCTGTCCCAGCACCTACCCCTCTGACAGCTAATAGCATGGCTATAGTTATCGCTGTAACTGGCTCCCGTTTAGATCGAGTCCAATCGTGTTCATATTGATGTATCACATCCTCCATTGGATGATATATTAATCGAGGGATTATCGTCACCTGGACACAAAACTCAGAAACATTAAAAACTTTTAAGGATAGACATGGTGTCAGACCAATATCTGAACACAACCATTTGGTACCTGGAGTCGGAATTATCCACTGAATTGTTTCACTTTGCCCTTTGTGTATCCTTTGTGGAGATATTGTACTATTACAGAGTTTATTATAATGCTTTGGAACAGTCCCAATACATTTTCCAGAACCGGAAACATATTGCATAGTAATTCCTTGAGTGATGTTTTGATGCCATGGGCACTCAAGTGGATTAGTCCCGTTTACCCACTTCACCTTCCCCAATTGTGCAATAGCTTCATAATAAGGAGGTCTTATATTATAACATAGCCAACATTCAGTGGTTAAATTAGGATGGGTCTTATTCAAAGTAATATAAGCTGCATACATAATATTTAACAACGGGTTGCTCATTTCAGATGGATCGCTTCCTTGATCTTCCTCTGATATTTCAGGATAAACATTAGTTCGGGCTATCTCCATACTGCCAACTAAATCAGGAGTGGCAGAAAATGTTGAGCTAAAGATAGATAGCATTGGTCTAGGGGAACTCAGCAACGGTACCTCTTGTTTCACACTCTGCAAGGTTAATACCTTATTAGGGCCAATTGCTACAGGAGGATCATATGGCATGTACTTGTGCCGTATTTGAAAATTGCTACCCCCATCTGTGCCTTGTTCCCAATACCTTATTCCCCAGGTACGCCCAGTTTCCCAAGAAGGATCCCCGGGGTTCTTTATTTTGATCTCTATTTGGTGACATTTTCCAGGTCCACATTTATCTATTGGTTGTCCTACTTGGTTATGCTTGAGTGCCTTACAACCCGGAGGTCCCAA
The DNA here is from genome assembly GCA_011125475.1 of Melanerpes aurifrons. NCBI lineage: Eukaryota > Metazoa > Chordata > Aves > Piciformes > Picidae > Melanerpes > Melanerpes aurifrons. Next base: position 373,822 of record WWNC01000123.1, on the reverse strand, counting down.
TCTCACATCAATATAAGGATCACCTCTTGTTTTCCAACTTGACGCTATTGTTTCACACCCCCAATATGCACAATAATAATGCCCAGGCGAGTGACAATAACCTTTCCCTGGGTTTGAAGCTGGACACATATAAAAAGCTTTACAACGTGCTTCTGACCTTATTCTCTTTTCACACTCAGGGCTATTCGGGTTACACCAATAATAAAAGGGATTTAAGGAAAATAGTTCAACAAAAAATTCCAATTATTCCCTACTTCTGCATATTTAGCTACTACCTTTGATTCTTCTACATTAATCAATTCCCAAATTAATGGCCGGTGTGGATTATAGGTTTCAGACGCCCAGACCACTAGCGGTTGTTTGAGAAAACAACATATTGTAAGCCACCATGTCAATTGGTGCCACCGAACACTCCTTACAAGGTCTCCTCTGCCTTGCTCGTCAACTTGGTTGCAGCAAGCTACGAGATGCATTTTTCTTCTCGGCAGCAGGTTTCCCATTACAGGCAGTGTTCAATAGGACTCATACAGTGGTTTGTTTTCAGTCGTTACAGATCCCTTTTCCACACTTTAAGATTCTCCACAGCCAATAAATGATTGATGATCCAATAATTGCTACGATAAATCCTATAATACACTGTACAACAAGGGGTAATTGCTCAAACCAAACCCAATTCATGTAGAAAACCCAGCTTTTTATCCAAACAGATACGTCTTCTTATCTAAAAAGAAACATCAGATTTTAAGGCTAGTTGAAAACTTTTTACATATAGCAATGCCCAGTTTTTAGATGAAACTTGCAACACATGATGCAAAGGCACCTGCAGACCACAAATTGATTGTAAAATTTTTGTCTTACGATCAGCAAATGCAAGTCTAACAGCTTGATTCAGCCTCCAATACAATAACCTAAGTTCAAGATTTTCTTGATTTTTACTAATTCCTTCGCTCTTTGATAGTCCATCTCTCCTGTTTCTTCAGAAAGAGCATCATGATAACTTGGCATGTCTAACTCATATGAACATGTTCTACATTTGTGACCCAAAACAAAATGATGTTGATACACCCAACAATTATCCCCACACCCCCCACAGATTATTTCAACCCAGGCTAAATGGAAGTGTGACCCACAACACAGACAGGCAGGATTCCTAGTCGGATAGTTTACAAATTTTCTGCGAATCCGTGGAGTAATGAATTCAAGATCTTCTTTATGTCTCACAGTAATTTTTATTCCAAATACCAGTTCTAGGTTATACCGCAGTGGGGCGATCTTGCGCTGTAGCCTCCGAATTTGTCTCTGCAAGGGACTATTTTCACCGTCTTGGTCAATCTTTAAGGAGTCTCCCTCGGCCTCCGGGCTAGTTTTAGCTTCATATCCCCTTCGGGGCTGATAACCCTCCATTTTTTGTTATCTATGGGTCCTTTAACTCTATTGGCGTGCGTCCAACCCTTCTCTGCAGTTCTGACAGATGTGTTTGTAGTAAGGAGGACCAAATAAGGACCCTCAGCGGGGCTGCAGAGTGGATTCTTTCCAGGATCGTATCAGGACCCAATCACCAGGCTTTATCTGATGTTTTTCAGCTTGTTGTAATACATTTTGGATATTATGTGGAGAGAATACCTTAATGTTGCTGCTAAAGGTAATTTTCCGTGCCTCTCCAACCAATTGAGCACACCCTACTACTGCTTGTGGACAGGTAGGCCAGCCCCTACTTACAGGGTCTAGTATTTTTGAAAATATCCTACCGGTTTCTTTTTCCCAGCCCATTCTTGGGTCAGAACATCATATGCAGTACCATCCTCAATATTTACAAAAAGAATAAACTGTCTTTTTAAATCTGGTAGGCTCAAAACTGGAGCATTGACTAAGTTCTCCCGTAAATCTGCCATTTCCTCTCATCCTCCTCATTCCATGTCACAACCCCGTCCAGGGTAAGCTTTTGGTACAAAAACTTCACCTTATTGCTATAATTCTCTATCCATTGTCTACAGTACCCTACCAATCCCAAAATTTGGCGTATCTGTCTCTTGTTCCTGGGTGTTGGTAATGCAAGTATTCCGTTAACACGCTCAGGATCTATCCTTTTCTCCCCTTTGCTAATATAATGGCCCAAATACCTTACTTCTTCTTCTACAAATTGTAACTTCTTTTTTGAAACTTTAAGGCCTTTCAAGCCCAGAAAATTCAAAAGTCTGATGCTCTCTGCCCTAACTTCCTCTTCGTTTTCCCCAGCAACCAATAGATTGTCCACATATTGCAAGAGAGTAACCCCAGGGGTTGGTTGATATTCTTGTAATATTTGCTCTAAAGCCTGTCCAAATAAATTGGGAGATTCTGTAAACCCTTGGGGTAAAACTGTCCACCTCAGCTGCTGTCTTCTTCCAGTATCTGGGTCCTCCCATTCAAAGGCAAAATAGTCCCTACAGGATTCATCTAACGGACAGGCCCAAAATGCATCTTTCAAATCAATCACACTATACCACAAATTTTCGGGGCTCAATTTACTTAACAGGGTATATGAGTTAGTTACTACAGGAAAGCGAGGCACTGTCCTCTTGTTTATTGCTCTTATATCATGCACCAATCTGTAAGTCCCATCTGCCTTTTTTACTGGCAATATTGGAGTGTTAAAGTTGACATACAGGGTTTTAAAAGTCCCTGCTTAATTAATCTATCTATTTCAGGTTTTAATCCTCTCCGCCCTTCGAGTGAAATGGGGTATTGTTTAATTGTGATTGGTCTCTCAGGATTTTGAATTGTAACAGTAAATGGTGCTATCTGTAAACGTCCAACACTATCAGGGGGTATACAAACCTCGGGGTTTATTTTCTCTTTGTCCTCAACTCGCAGTGGACAGAGTTTAATTTGAATAGCTTTATTTTTTTACTTCTAAAGAAATTCCTAATTCTATAATCAAGTCTCGGCCCAATAAATTAAATTCTGCTTCAGGCACTACCAGAAGGTCCCCTAAACTTATTTTTTGATTCTGTTTCTATTTTCACATTCTTTACTATTCCTACTTTAAAGGGTTCACCTTTGCCCCTACCACCGTTGTGGTATCTGAAGATAATTTACATCCTTTGGGCAAACGCTGGATAGTAGATCTTTCAGCGCCTGAATCTACCAAAAACTGGAGATTTTCCTGTAGGGACCTATTTTTAGAGTTATCAAGGGCTCATGATGTTTCCGGGTCCCTAATAGATAGAGCCCTGACCCCCTAATCTTCCTTAAACATTTTCTCATCCTGAATCCTGTTTCTGCAAGTCCGCTTCAAATGTCCCTTCTTCCCACAATAAAAACAAGTTCTTTCTTCCCTTTTGACTCCCGTGTTTACCCTCCGGTTGTCCAAGAATCGGGGTGGAGGCTTATTTTCTCTTTTCCTATTCCTTGGCTTTCTCTGACTGCTGCCACCATCATCCAAACTCGTTTCTTATGATTTTCATCATCCCTTCTTACATATACTTTCTGAGCTTCTCTTAATAATTCATCTAACCCTCTATCCTGCCAATTCTCAATCTTTTCCAACTTTTTTCTGATATCTTCCCAAGATTTTGCAACAAATTGTGTTTTAAGTAACACTTGCCCAAGGGGGGCTTCGGTATCCAAGCCTGAATACATTTGCATACTTTTTCGTAGCCTTTCGAGCCAATCATTTGGAGATTCATCTTTTCCTTGTCTTTCATTAAAAGCTCTATTAATATTCTGTCCCCGTGGGACGGCATCACAAATCCCTTGAATAATTATATTCCGTAAGTCCTGCATATGGACCCGGTGGCTATTATTCTGATGGTCCCATTGAGGTCTTTGTAATGGCCATTTTACATCAGCCTGTGGACCTTGTGCATGCTGGGCGTCCCAAGCTCGCATGCCAGCTGTTCTTATCATATTTTTCTCTTCTGTTGTAAAAGAATGCCTAAAATAGATTGCAATTCGTCCCAGGTGTATATACTAGGACCCAAAAATTGATCTACTCGCTCAGCTACCCCGGCGGGTCCCCTGGTCCCCCTGGTCGGGTGGCCCATACTGCTGCATATTCACTCTTTTCCTGGCTAAAGGGAACTTTATCATTTACCCAGGCTGACCCAATCTTTTGGCCTCCCATTTATTAACACAATAGTCAATCATCTTATCTTTAGATTTATTCCCTATACCTGGGTAATGTTTCCACATAGTTAACATAAAATATAAGGGTGAGTCCTTTGGTATATTAGAACGTTTAACGGAAGAGGCACCTTACTTTCCCCCTGTCCCATCTTCCAGAGTGTTCACACAACTTTTTATTCACTCGCTTCCCCTTGTTCGTGGCTCACGCTTGGGATAGCAATGAGAACCGCACTACTTAAGGGTCCACACTCACTTGGGTTGGTCCGAGCTGTCGGCCCCTCTCATGCACACGCCACACACTCCACTCTGGGAAACCCGACCCGACCGAACGGAACCTTGCGCAAAAAGGCAGATACTTACGTGTCCGTGTCTTCGTCCGGACTTTTGTGCACAAAATTTATGGGGTCAACCGGTTATTCCTTTGCTTTATTGTTCAAAATTTGGATCGTCGGTAAGGATAGGTAGGAATGAGAACAGCGAAGCCGCTGGTGACAGCGGGGCGCCTCTCCGTTGTTCTTATTCCACTCCCTATTCCTTATCCGAGTCACGGCACCAAAATTGTTATAAAGGATTCACGGAGGCCAATTCAGAATTGATTTGGTTTAATACAAATTAAGTAAGGCAGTGAACAATAAAGCAAAAACAGCGCTGGGCGACAGGGAGTCTCCGCTCCACCAACTGCCGCATCTTCCTGACAGTTCGTTGATCTTTTATGTGGTAGCTGTTCCGCGTCAGTGTCCTTCCACATTCCGAGGTACGCATCCCCAAGTTGTTGTTAGGGGGGTCATCCTCCATCCCTCGGTAGTTGATGAGGCTGAGGCAAGCAATCAGTTATCACCAGTCTTCCTCTATGTCCTATCCTTCACCTCTCGTCATACATCACTAATCCTCCTTAGTCAACCTTTCCTTCACCTCTCGCCATACATCACCAATCCTCCTTAGTCAACCTTTCCTTCACCTTTCGTTATACATCACCACATATGGACAGTTTCTGACTCCAGCTAACATCTTCAAGGTTACCCGGTATCTTTATGTTCCTTTGTGCAAGCTCTTTAGCTAGTTTAATTACAATACTGTGATTCGACATTTAATAATACAGTAAATTCCTGCATACAACAAGCCTATAACAAACATTTCCTTTTACCCTTTGTAACACACACACATAAGTCAATAGCTAGCAGTTTTTGCCACATGATCCAAGACACCATGCCCCCAGCACTTCTATGATCAGAATGAGACTGACAGGCAATTACATCAATAACAAGCAGGAAAAAAAGCCTGTGACTAAGTCATACATTAAGAATTTTACTTTAAACCCGCCACCTCTTCACAAGCAAAATCACTTCTTTGTCCAGTTACTGCCTTTTGTGATATTTTCAATAAAAAAATAAAAGCCAGGGCAAGATGTCATGATTTTTCTATGCACTTCACTGAATATACACTGCTTGCTTCAACATGTCATTATTGGTTGGGTACAAAGAGGCTTGACAGCAACAAGACGTGCAGAAAAACTGGAGGGGGTAGCTATCTAATAAATGAGTATTCAGCTGCTAGTCCCTGCTATTAATTGTTTAAAAATAGAAACAATATAAAATGTTCTCATAAATAGCTTCTGGCTGAGGTAAGAAGTGGTTTGTGAATAGGCTAGCTAATTTTTAAGTATATTTTTGGATCTAGAGTTGATGCTTTGTCTAGACTATTTTTGTTAAGGATCATAATAATGCTTTAAGCATATTTTAGAATAGAATAGAATAAACCAGGTTGGAAGAGACCTTCAAGATCATCACGTCCAACCTATCACCCAACACCACCCAATTAACTAACCCATGTAACCAAGCACCCTGTCAAGTCTCCTCCTGAACACCTCCAGTGACGGCGACTCAACCACCTCCCCAGGCAGCCCATTCCAATGGGCAATTTTGTACTCATAGGAAAAACTTCTCCAACAAATAGTGTCCTAAGCCAAGCATAATCATTACAATCCCCTGCACCGAACTTGACACAGGGCAGCATAAACCATCTTGAGAAACAGCAGTGACATAGGCCAGTGGAAACCACACACGAACAGTGAGATGAACAGCCACTGTAATCAAAAATGTGTGAGCATTTTCATCCCAACCCAGACATCACTGGTTCCAAGATACCCAATTATTTTAGGTTAATTTTTTTCAGAAACATATTACTGTTTTTGTTGGGGTTTTGTGATGTGGTTTCACACCACATCCCCAACCCCAAGAATAAACAAAAAAAAAAAGCCATTTCTGTTGGGAAGAAAGGGAGAAGAGAAAGATCAATACCTAATACAAATACCAATACAGTAGTTACAATTTATATGTATGTTTTCCCTTCTTATGAGAAGTTTTCCTCAACATTCATATGCACACATTTTCTCTTTAGGTCCCTATAAACAGCACTAAGGAAGTTTATCTTGATGAGTTGAGGAATCCCACTGTCTGCACTGAAGTGGCCACCTCAGCTAAGTCTTGGCTAATTTTAAATGTATCCACCTCAGTTTTGGGGCCAGTTTTTCAGCTAGCATGAAGCTCTTTGATGACAGGTCTAGAAGTCAGTTCTCGAACAGATAAGCTTAAAAAACTATTTCAGATACCTCTACTCCACATCAGAGCTATAAAACCACAACACAGACATTGCTGGCAATAGAAGGAACCTATTTACATATCTCAGCATACAAGTCCATACAGTCTGTTACTGCTGAAGATCACTGGACAGATTCTGCTGACATACTATCTTGTGAAGTCAGTAAGACAGACCTTCCCTCACTCTCTACTCAAGACATAATCACTGGAGTAGTTGAGCGTCTTTAATCTTGACTAAAAAGGAAATATGTTTTCCTGTTTGTGACACAGGATCAAAGGATTTTATTGTACAGTCAAAAGGAAGAAAAACTTTCATGGGGGGAAAAAACCCCAACCTACTAAAAAGGGAGAGGAGAAAAACCTAGAGTTGTTACTGGATGAATTGATATATTCAAAGCAAAAAGAGATCAAATTGGTATTAAGGGAGAGCTATGGAAAAGGCTACCAGCTAAAGAAGAAAGATCATGAGAAATCTGAAATGAGATTTAGTGATATGGCAAAGCAAACAAAACCCATTTCAGTCCCCAAAGATTGCATCTCTGTATATGTGTTGCAAAAATCATGCTAAAACCTGGACAGCTCTTTCGGTTTCAGAGAAGGATTATGCAAAGTATTCAACCCAGGCATGAGGACAATACATGCACCCAACCCTTTGCTCCATAATTTACCTCCATGGCAAGACAGCTTGGGAGGGTAATCAAGTAATGAAATAACACTGAATGCCCTTCTGAGGAACATGACAGACATCTCTCCTAAACCAAAACATGCAATGCAGCAGGTGAAAAAAATGGTAACAAAATTTTATTTACATCTATTGCTCTTCAGGGATGGTAGCAAAAATAACTTTTTCTATGACCAGGAGTTTTAGGAATGCCTTAGATAAACAGCTTGCTCAACAGTAAAATTTGAGAAAAGTGTTCTGCAAAATGCAAGTGTCTTTGGGACTAAAATGAGGGGCACCTACAGAGATTAAAACATCCAGCTTCCAAATTTATCCAACACACTTTTGCCACTTGGAAATCTTAGTTTAAAACCCACCTTCCACCTGGTACTCATTTTTTACCATATCTCTTATGCAAGCTTGTTTCCACAGCTTACATGCTGTGGAAACACACACACACACACAAGGCAAGAAAAAGACCAGAGGCATTTGAGATAGCAGTGCGCTAACTACAGGCCTCTTACCAGGTTCAGACAGATCATTGCTGCAGATTTATTAAACTGAAGTGATTAACATTTCATTTTATGCTTGATACATTTAAACACAGCCCTTCTTCCCCCATGAGCCCAAAGCACTCACTGTTCTGCAGAAAAAATGTTTCCTATTCATGTTCCTCTAAATGACAGTCCAGCTCGAGCCTTACAGCAGCTTTTTCCATGCTCTCCACACTTATCTAGTCAAGGTCTCTTTAAAAAGCCCATCCTCACAGATATAGATATAAGGAAAAACAGGCTTTCAGCCAGTCTGAAGCTAGAGAATAGGATTTCTTAGACTATTAGTCAACTTTATTAAGTGACTTCAAAAATAAAGGTCAACCTTTTAATTTAAATTTTTTCCTGGGTAAGCAGTTGTTTCTAAATTTACCTTTTAAATAACAACATTACAGAAATGTGATTGGCAGTAGAGATTGGGAGACAGAGCAAGGGAAATAGATACACAGTCTTTAGGGAAAGAGAAGAAAAGAAAGTCTGAAATATTAAAATAAGCAGCTAAATAGCTTTACATGTTACAAGACTGGATGAAGAGAAGCACAGGTATAATAGCCTATTAGATGGCTTCAAAAGCAGTTTAGTGCATGTAAAACCTAAGTATTTTATGAGATCCACTCAAAAAAAAAAAGATGAGGAAGAAGAGAGAGATTTGCTGTAATCAGATCTATCATGAAGAACTGTAAGAGATAAAGAAGATGTCTAAATACCTACGTGTGAATGATTTCAGATATACACTGCAGGGAAGATGTTACTGGATGCAGTTTTATCAGAGAATACCATCATAACAACCTCTTCCTAAGGTACAGGACTGAAGATACAACTTACATGTACAGCACTAAAATCACACTGAAATATATCAATGTTACTATAAATTCTGGATATAACTCAATAGTAAGGTGATGGATGCATATATATTACACAGAAGTAAATGTGTCTTCAGGAAACTCTTACAAATAAAATAGGGTAGTAGATCTGTCAGCCTCAAGAGTTACTCTTCACTCCAGAATTTTGACAAACATAACATTTTATTTGAGGTCAACATTATTTATAACCTACAAAGACCTTCTTAGACACATACGGAATCACTGTTATAAGCCTACATGGATCTGACTAATCCATTTTCACAATTTTCACTTCACTTCTTTTTTTTTCCATTTGGGTGACTTCATTGAAAGACTTCTTTGTTAGACAAAGGCAGTAGGAATCCAATCAAGAGATTCTGTAAAGCTGAACTACAAGCAGCTGCATAGAAAGATAAGACCCAGAAATATTTGAGGGGCAAGGAAACAACTTTATTATCAATCAAGGTCTGCTTTTGTAAACCCCTGATTTAGTCTTGCAAACAGTTATAAAGCTCTTGCAAAAAAAAGAAAAAAAAAAGGGAAGAAGAAGAAAAAGCCCAAATCCTAACTCTGTCAGTGATAAAGAAGCAGTAGATTTAAGAGATTATATAGGATTTAATTTTCCAAATATATGCTGGAGGAGACAATGCTTTGGGACACACATAAAATAAAATAAATATCTGAGCAGCAATGTAACAGTGTCTTCTCAGAATAGAGTTCACTATGCAAGAAGCACAAATGAGACTTTTGTAGAAAGGTGTGCATATTTATTATTTCTGAGTATCTAAGAAGAATATAAAAATCTTCTCTTCAGTTAAGTAAAAAGATAAACTAGATTATCCAACTGAAAAAAAAACATCCAGCCACAATGAGGGTGAAACTACACCTTACCAGTTTGGTTTCTTTTTTCTCCAAGTTGGAAGAATATGCTCTTCATAAATAAGAAGTTACTAAAATATTTGCAATTATATTCTATTACTAAGCTTCTTGGAAATTTATCTTCAATATGATCATTTGCTATATTTTGCCATTTGCTTTCAAATGTTAATTCCTTTATAACCTGAGCAGAGAAGGTAACACATGCTGTATTTCACTGAACATGAGCGCTGGTAGGGCGAGAAAAAAATCACACAGGTCCAGAGGTGTCTGTGGTCCTGCTGCTGACATTGTTGGAACAGAAGATAGAGGAATAGTCCCATCCTGAACCCTGCTCCATGATAAATTTGGACACACAGAAAGTTACAAGACTTACATCAGGTGCAGGGATTTCCTCCTGGGGAAGCTACCCATCATCCAAGTGTCTTGAACTACTCTGAAAGGCCTTCATCCACATCCTCAGATGCACTTACTGTCAACCATAAATGGACAGAAAGTATGTCAAAATTTATTGGTTGGGGATATGTAGCTGGAGAAAATTCCTAACTCCAACCTGCTCTCTTCAGAGCTTTTATTGAAAGATTTCCCACTTGATCTTGTTCTCTCCCTTGGCTTGTTGCAAACACCACCCCCAAAAGAACAGGGTAGAACTTCACTCATCACCCTCCATTCCCAAAAATAAATTCTAGCTGCTGTTTGCCACAAATACTTGAGCTTTCCAGCTGCAGCATTATAAGTGGAATTTTGTGCAGTGGTTTTCAAAATTAAAATCCACCTGAAGTTTACACAAAGGCATAATATCTTTTTCAGATGTCTCTACAGGGTCTTGGGTAACCATCACTGCCTGGAACCCAGCCTTGTTAAAAATGGAGAGAGAAAAACATAATGTTCCTTTCTAATACTGCTGCTTGCAAAACACTGCCCAAAACATGGACTTCCCTAATTAAATTATCTCATTAGCATGAAAAGCAAACAAAAAGAAGACAAATGCCAAAAGCTGCTACACTAAAGGCCAGTTCATGGAGGGCTTGTGCAGAAAGATGCACACAGCAGAGCCGGCAGCCAGCACCCCGACTCCCACCATAGGCTGGCAGAATGTCAACTGGTGGCAAGGGTCCAAAGGTGCCTGTTGGGGAGAGGTAGAGGAGGGAAGAAAGGAGCACTATGAGATTTCTTCTGGGGAAATGGGCTATCTCCTCGAAATGCATTAACTGGTTGCCAGCACCTGACATACATAATCTTGCCTAAGACTTCATAGTTAATTAAGCAGCAATGTAGAATAAGCTACTGTCAGTGTTGCCAAATGTCACAAATTAAATCTCACAAAATTTAATTAACAGGATCTTGGTTCTTTTGGGGATGGTCTCTTGTGGGGGGAGGAAAAGGGGACTAAGTCTTCAAATTACATTTGGACAAGGCAGGAGGAATTTCCTTTGATTTACTGTCATTCTTGATTTTCCAGGCCTTAGGGAAGACTGATCAATCAGTCAAAACTATTACAGGAGAAAGTTCTCTGTCAAGGAAAGAGTTAAATTCAGCACATTTTACAGCTTAAGATCTCTGGAATGCCCATACTAATGCATAACTGTAAAATAAAGTGTACTTGGAATTTCCCTCTTAGAGAATATTTTTGGGTGAGCTCACCCCTGTCATTGTTCACATTTAAAAAGCTTCACCTAGAACCAGGGGAAGTAGTAAATGTTCTCTTCCAGGACTGATACCTTCTGACCACAGAGTTTTCTGACACATATTTTGTTACTAGGAGACATATAATACTCCCTCAAATCAAGACCACATGCACACTTGCAGCATGAAACAGTCACTAGGCATTCGGTATATAAAAAGAGCTTATTAGATGCAAAAAAAACCCCAAGAAACATTAAATCTACTGAACATTAGACTTGCATAGACCCTATTAACATGCACCCAAGAACCTTTGAGGTTTTAACATGATTCACTTGACACTGAGGTAGGGAGTTCAGTTATCCCATTCCCCAGTAAGAAACCGAATTGCCAGAGCCTACACAAGAAACATTCACTAAGGGAAATAACTATAACAGTTTTTCCAATATCTGGTGCCCTAAATGTGGGACTGTCATTAGCCTCCAGTCACATATCCTCCAAAGCTACATTGTTCTTCATTAAGGAGTACCAAATGTTCTTGCTGCACTTTTGGAGGTTGTGAAGGGCCTGGAGAGGGAAGTTTCATTGCTATTTCCTCAAGTGGTCTGTCTGTTTCTGTATTGGGTTGAGAGAAGGCCTAGCTCTCCTGCCCCCAAAAAGAAAAGAAACCACATCTAACCCAGTTGGGGAAGCAAAAGGATATGCTATATTTACAAGCAAAATGAAATGCAGGTTATATATATACACAATATACAGTATTTACTATATATATACAGAAATACACAGCAAAGAATAATAATCAGAACAAAACTCCCGCCTCCTGTGTCAACCAAGGCCCTGTACTTCCGAAATTCTGAAGTGCCAGGCCACTGGATGTACACATCCCAATAGATTCTGTTATCTCTATTATCCCTCTCCTCCCCCTGGCGGGAGGCAGGGCACCCCTAGTTATGGGGAATATGCCCACATGTGCAATGAGCACACTGTCCAGTGTTAGAGCTGGAGCCACTGTTGGAGTTATGAGTGTTACTCTGGGAAACTGTGGAAGTAACAGCTACCCTTCTGGTGTTGCTACCTCGGGTTCTGCCACTTTGCAGTTCCCTCAGTCTCCTGAAAAGATTAGAAGTTGGTTGACCATCCGAGCGGTTCATGTTCTCACCAAACTGATCACGCAGCGTTATCCAAATAGTCCTACGTGATTGCCTTGGTGGTCTGTTTTGGTTTGATCTGTTTTGGAATGACCTCCTCGGAGGATGTCTGTTCAGATGAAACTTGTATCCACCTGGAGGAAGAATTGGAATTATCTCTTTGTGCCAATTGGGATATGGTGTTTTTAAATTCATCCTTCAGCTCTTTCATACAATTCTCAATTTTTCCAGACAGAGTTTCAATGGCTGAAACCAAAGAAACACGTGTCATGCTATCCTCCAATTGTCTCATTTGATCACTGAATTGGCCACAATTCTGCTTGCCAGGATGTTTGCATAATTAGAAGGAGCAAGCTTGATGAGCTTTTTACCAAGACCAGTTCCTACAGGAATGTCATCAGGATTCAGAGTTTCATGGTCACCATAGAGTATCTCTCTAACAGCAAATTCTCTCAGGCGCTTAATTCCCTCATCTATGGTAGTCCAGGGCTTAGGATTCCATGGAAGATCATCTCGGGAAGGGTATCTCAGGAAAACTGCCAATAAAAGGCGTATCCACAGATTAACTTTACTGAGAGCCTTGCCTAGATGTCTATCTATTCCATTATCCTTTGAGAGAGTTCCTAACTGAGCTGCTGACTTGTCTCCAACCATTAGAGCTGGAGCACCTGTATCATAACATCTACTAAGCCAAGCTAGAACTGGCTCCTTATCTGCTCTGATGTAATCCTTATGGACGTTTCGAATCTTTTCGCGAGGTGACAAACATGCCTGAAGGTCATCTCCATCCTCCTTTGCCTCCTCTTCCTCAACTTGTTGTCCAAATTATCTTTCTGTCACTCTCTCAATGATCTCTTTAAGTTGAGAAGCACCACCACTAGCTTCTGTCCTACCAAGAGCTGCATCTCGATCCTCTGATGATCTCAATAACTCAGCAACATCTTAAAGACAAATCTTCTCTTTCTCCCCAGCATAAGTACCTTGCTGTCCTCCCCCATCAGCTCCTGGATCAGCTTTGGTCTTTCCACTCCTTGTTGTTAAAACTGCTACTTGCTTAATTGGAGCCGTGTTTGAATTTACAGCTGCCTTAACAGAAGCTGACAGGTTTTGAGATGGACCAGCTGCTTTGGAGGACGCTTCCGGTCCTGCCATGGAAGAAAGAGGAAATGACTTTGTCTCCTTAATGGCTGCTGAAGACGGGGGTGCCACCATGTTGGGAGCTGCCGCAGCCCCTGGTTGCTTGCCAGAATCAGCAACAGCACCGTTGAAAGCAGCCTTTCCAATAGACTTTTTGGCTTTATCTTTAACTGATACAGATTCTCCACTCTCCTCATCACTGGAAGTCTCTGGAGCAGAGCCAGAGCTATGCTTCTTTCTCTTTGATCTATGCTTTATAATGAAACAGGCCTTAGATACCTTTCTCTCCCGGTACAGTGCTACTAACAAGCACACATTAATTATCACAAATAGTAGGATTACACACATCGAAAAAATCAGCTTTGGATCCCAGCCATCACTTAAAATTGCTCTTTCACCTACTGGAATCTTAAACTCCCGTATCTCAATTGGTAGATGTTGCAGTTTGAGCTGGGTGCCCCCTGCAATGTTTACTTCCTGTGTCCAGAAGTCCAGCCCAGAGGGGAGGACACAGGAAATTATGTATTTCCTACCACAATTCTTTGCACCACTATGAGATTCAGTGTGGAGTCTAACACTTCCTCTTCTCTTCCTCCTCCATCAACCGATAACTGGGGGAGATGCCTCCTGGCTTTGGGCCTGGCTAGGCCCAAGGCCGCGGGGGGATGGGCAGTCTCAGATCTGGCCAGCTGAGACTAGCCTAGCAGTGGGAGGGGGAAGAAGGAGCCCTGAGGGTTTTGGGTGCACCCTCAGGTGGGGATGGGATCTCTCTGGGTCTGTTTTGGGATTTTTTTTGTCAATGCGCTTTTGGTTTTCTGTAAATGTTCACTGCTTTCTATTTGAACTTTCCATCACTTTTGCAATCTGTTTGTCTGAGTGTTTATTGTTGCCAGTGAAGTGGGGAAGGGGATCTGCCTCAACCCAGTACATTCTTGGCATTCTGCAGATCAGACTGCAAAAGATATGAGAGTTTAAATTTAGTTCTGGGCATCATTCTGTTTTTTTTGGCAGTTGGGGCTCAAGTGTTGTTGTTGGGGCGATTGTGTGAGTTATTGTGGATTGCAGGGGTACACCTGGTGCATGCCTGGTGGCACAGAGTCCCTCCTGCTGTTTCAAGCAGGGGTGGTTCTTAACCATCGGAATTGGGGCACCGCTTGAGAATGGGGGACCTGCCCTTCCTCCACCTTTATTCTCTGGTGGGGAGTGAAGTGGGGGAGGGGCAGCGGAGAGCAGATCAAAGTCAGGTCCGTTCTCGCTGTGGGGTAGGGCCTGACACGGTGGAGCGGGCAAGCCTGGCTCCCTAAACCCAAGAAGGGCAAAAGGGGACTCCAGCTGGAAAGCCATTCTCAAGGGTCCTGAGGACGCGTTTATGGCTTTCGCTGGAAAAGCCGTTTGAATGCCTGAGGGGTGGAGGCAATTTTGATTCTGTACCGTGGCGGTAGAGGTGCTTGAAGTCACATTTCTGTATCTTGTAAGCCAAAAGAATGCCAGGCAGCAATCATAGAGAAGCTGAATTTTATACTTAAACCATAAATAAAATTTATGCATTAGATATTACCCTATTTGATCAAGAAGTAAACCTAAACAATATTTGTAGATCAGGACAGAACATATTGAAAAAACTAGATGCTCTAAAATCCAAAACACCTTCATGTTTGCTTGTCCAACTCGAGCAGGCAATAAATCAAGCTAATTATCCCCAAGCCCCGAGTTGGGTGGCGAATAATGTAGTGGGTTGAGAGAAGGCCTAGCTCTCCCTCCCCCACAAAGAAAAGAAACCACATCTAGCCCAGTCAGAGAAGCAAAAGGATATGCTATATTCACAAGCAATATGTAATGCAGGTTATATATATACACAATATACAGTATTTACAATATATATACAGAAATAGACAGCAAAGAAGAGGACAGAGGAGGGCTCCCCCTCTGTACCCCCTCTCTCCCCCTACCTCCCTTTTTTCCCAAAAAGGGCTAGAGAGAGAGAAAAGGTAATTAATAAGGATGAAATTTTGTTAGACCTCAAAGTGCATGCAGGGATTATTTCTTATCTATTATCCAAGGTCGTTCCAGCTACTTGCTCAGAAGCAGACAGGCTGGAAAGGCAGAACAGAGAGGAACTGACAAAAAAATTCCAACTGAACTAAAACTTAAAGTTGCATTCTACCAATCTACCAATGAAATTCGTTTAGACCTATCTTTGTTTTTCAAAATATTCAGCCAGAGTGTCCCAGCACTGTCCCTTTCTTAAAGGCACAGCCTCAAACGGTTACAGTTTCATGGCACCGGTATCATTAATAATAAAAAGTACCATTAGTATCAGGTGCCTGTTTTCCTGGCTGGAGATACTGGACTTCTAGCTCATCTGGTAGACACTTAGGGTTTTGGAATATAAATGTTCTTTTCCTGGTGCATGTCACTGAATTTGGATACAGCCCACATTATCTGTCCATCTGCAGTCACAGCTCATCACCCCTTATGGCCTAACTATGTTTCATAAAATAGGTTGATTTATTTTATTTTCATTTGGTTCAATAGACTAAGTATCACTTACATCCACTTGCTATTTTTGTTTTGTTTTGAAAGGGGATTTTTAAAGAAATGAATTCACATCACCCAGTATCAAAGTTAACTGCTTTTCAGCTTGCTCCTCCACCTTTTAAAAGCAACTCCTGGTTAGCCCTTCTTCCACCACCCTTTCTTCTTACTTTTCACTTACAATTGCCACAAGTGACTTTTTGACTGTTGGACAAAGTCTGTTTGCTAAATGCAGTAAATCAGCAATGTTCCTTTTGTAGGCCAGAGGTCGGAAGCTTTTAATTAGCTGCTTTAGAAATAACACAATCAAATAAGAATCATTTCATGTCTCAAAAGTATGAACTGCCCACCATCTCTTTCTCAAGATATGTTAGGTGATATAGAATAGAATAGAATAGAATAGAATAGAATAGAATAGAATAGAATAGAATAGACCAGGTTGGAAGAGAGAGAACCTTTTAAAATTACAGAGAGAAATCAAATCATGTTTGGTAAGCACCTAGTTCAACATGGATTTAAGAATCCATATCCAGGCACAAAGGAGGGCCATGAAGATGATCAAGAGATGGAGCACCACTCCTATGAAGACAGGCTTAGACATTTGGGGTTGCTCAGCATGGAGAAGAGAGGCTCCAGGGAGACCTTATAATAGCCTGCCGGTAGTTGAAAGAGGCCTACAGAATAGCTGAAGAGAAACATTTTTAACAGGCATGTCATGACAGGATAAGGGGTAATGGTTTCAAACTAGAAGCCGCCAGATTTAGATTAAACATTGGGAGGAAATTCTTCACCACAAGGGTGGTAAGGCACTGGAACAGGTTGCCCAGAGAAGTTGTGGAGACTTCAACCTTGGAAGTGTTCCAGGGCAGCTTGGATATGGCCTTGAGCAAAATGGTCTAGCTAGGAGGTGCCCCTGCCCATAGCAGGGTGCTGGAACTTTAAGGTCCCTTCCACCTCAATCCATAATATGATTAATGAATTCCAAGAATCTAGTTAAGGATATAACATTAAACCTCTTAGATTTGCAAGCACTGGCCAAAACTTGAATTTTATCATGAATAGCAATCATTCATTTTTGTTCAACCAAAGCTGTCAAAAACTTTATGCAGCCTTGTAGTGAGATTCTTATATACATGTCAAATGCCTGTATAACAAACATCGGGCCTTGCTTCTGTTCCATGGATTTGCCAAAGCCTAAATCCATCCTTTTCTTTTTCTTGTGAAATTTTTTTCCCCTCTCTGCTGTGCCTCAGGTCTATTTTCCTCAAATGAAATCACTAAAACAGGTAGAAATAGTGAAGGAAGCAGGAGTAAGAATAAGAGCTGTAGCATCTGAATAATCTTTCAGTGGGACTAATTTTAGTAAGTATTTGTGCTACTGCTACTAGCCAATCACTACAACTAATATTAAGAAGCTAAGAAACAAAACTAGATTAAACTGCATTTAGCAAAGAATATTGGAATAGAAAGAAGGAAAACCACATATGCTCTTCCATAAACTAGAAGCTCAGTTTACTGAAATGTCCTCAATATCAACACAATATGTATTAACAAGAAAAAAATAACTTGCTGCTTCCTTATTTTGCATTCATTTTACATCCATACTTCTCTGAGGCAACAGATCAGAATGGTGCATTGCCTTTCCCTTAGACCAAATGTAATAAACAGGCAGGTGTAATATAAGACTGCAGTGTCTCAGTTCTCTACCCAAACAATTGATCTTCCAGGTCTACAGTGTAATTCAGTCTTCATAGCTCCCTTCACATGTCTTACTCCTGATCGGTCAATTATTTCAAATCAAGCAGAATTAAAGTGTTATTTTCATGAGGGGGGATGATATTCACCAGTGACCAAAGTGAAACTAATAAACTAATTTCCCTTTACTGCCTTGGGCAAAACAGAAAAATTCAAGTCTATGAAAGAAAGACTGCAGCTGTTTCATCAGTTTGATGCTCAAACGTGCTTGCAATTTACTATCTTTAAATTCAATTTTTGTTCACAGGACAATTTTGGAAGGAGAATGCAACAAAAAGCAAACAGCAAAAAAAGGAAGCAGCAAGGGTTTATGACTGCAAGGCAGAGCTGTTCAGAGCTGTGATTCCTGAGAGAAGCAGAATAGCACTCTGCTGTTCTTTGAAATAGTGCGTATTACAGTATCACAGTATCACAGTATCACTTAGGTTGGAAAGGACCTCGAGGATCATTGAGTCCAACCTATCAACACAGACCCCATGACTAGACCATGGCACCAAGTGCCATGTCCAATCTCCTCTTGAATGTCTCCAGGGTTGATGACTCAACCACCTCCCTGGGCAACCTGTTCCAATGACGAATGACTCGCTTGGTGAAGAACTTCCTCCTCATCTCGAGTCGAAACCTCCCCTGGCGCAGCTTGAGACTGTGTCCCCTTGTTCTGGTGCTGGCTGCCTGGGAGAAGAGGCCAACCCCTTCCCGGCTACAACCACCTTTCAGGTAGTTGTAGAGGGCAATGAGGTATTCCTCCTGCCAGTAGCAAATTTATCCAATAGATGTCAACACCAGCAAAAAATATGTGTAAAGCCAACCTTAACAGCAACAATAGTCACCTCAGTTTACAGCAGTGCATCAGGGGATAGTTTAATATTTGGAAGCATACCATACTTATTTGCTACTGTCCCATCCCCGTGTCTTGCAGGACTGATCCAGCCTGGCCCATCTGTCAATAAAAATACATGGAGCAAAATAATTTGTTTTTTGCTGTTAGAATAATTTTGGTTGGTTTGCTGAAAATTTATCCACGCATATGTGATCACCTTCAGATTAGATCAGAGGAAATTCTTCAGAAGAGAAGGGAGGAAGGTGGGCAAAATACTGTGTGGTGCAAAGTGACTACTACGAGCAAAATCTTCATAGTTGCAAAACACAATTTGAAGAGGTCTGTTCCCTTCTGACCCTTCACTGCATGGTTAAACAATGCAATGATTTAATGGATTTTGCTCTTTCCTCAGGAAGCTTCTCAGCCTACAACACTGGTGGGTTAACGCCTTTTTCTGAAAACAAAAAAACAAAGCAGGGTGGAGGGCTTGTGGGTACTTTACCCTCCCTGCAGGGCGTTTCCCCCCAGGAAAGCTGAGTCTGTTCCACTCCCCCCTCCCTGCCCAGCTAGGGTATAAAAAAGCAGGACATCATAGCTGTTGGATCTCCTTTTGGCTCCTGCCTCTGCTGGATGAGAGCTACTGCAGCTGCCCTCCTGCTCCTTAGCCACGTCACCGGACCTGATCCTTTTTCCTGCTGCCTCTGCACCTCCTCAGAGAAAGACTGGTTTTGTATTATTCTTTTCTGTCCCCCTCCCATCCATTCTTGTTCCTTGCCCTTGTGAACTTTTCCTGTTATTGTCATATATATAGTTTAAAGAAAAATTCTTTGCCTCCCTACTTCCAAGCTGACTCCAGATTGTTGTTTAGTGGATTTGCTCCTCACCCTTTTTTTTCCCCTCTCTGTTTGGAAGGAGGAGGCAGGGGAGTGGGGAAGAGATTCTCAGGTTTTTCCCCATTTGGGCTTTTAACTCCCAGTTAAGGCTCAAACCACTACAAACTCAGACCTGAGATTCTCACACTGACCCCAGGTCAACAGATACTTGTTCCTGTAAGTTGGTGTTTGTTTTTTTCCCCCTCTTTTTCTTGCAATAGACCAAGGACAGTCTGTTGTAAGCCTTTTAGTGTTATTATCACTCAAAAGACTTAATTTGCTGACAAGTTTTAACCAAGGCCATTACTGATGACACTTTTAAATTTACTATTACAACCTTACTGTTTGAACAGCTTGTGTGTAGAATCTGAAGTATGGATTTCTGTTTCCTTTTTGTTTATTTATAGATAAACCTTGTGTTTCTGTCTTGTAATGTTTGCATTTGGCCACTGAGCATGCAATAATCACATACATTATATGTACTGCTTAGAGACACTTTTGCATCACAGCCCATTAGGTTTTTCAGGATAGATGAAAAGAACAGGGAAATTACAGATCATTTTCCTTGTTGATTAATCTTTTTTCACATTGCCATCTCCCCATAAAGGAGGAGGAAAATAATAAGTATGTTGAGACATTGAAGAAAATTATTTTAAAGAAAACTTACTAAGGAGTTTGTTTTCACAGAGATCTAAAACATAGCACAGATAAATAATTTAAGATATTAGAGACACCACTTTGAGCAGTTACTCCTCACATATAAACCTTACAGTTCTTAAGCATATACCCTATGTAACAGCAGTGATGTAGTTACATCTTATCTAATCAGAAATTCAGGCTCTTTGAGAAAACAAAAACAGGGGAGACTGAGAATTACCATTACTTAGCAATTCTTAGGCATCAACAAAAGCAGGCATGGGAAAATCAGGCAAAGGTGCTATACTTTCAGTAAATAATCCTAACAGATGATGGCACATGAGAGATTAAAGTCACAGCTCTAAACACTAGAGAAAGGCATCAAATGCAAAATCCAGCGTTGTGTGACATGAGGAACCATCAGCACACACTGTTTCAGGAAGCCACGTCCTGTTCCACAGCTCTAGGTGAGTACAAGCACATACTACCCAAGATGGAGCCATAAATAGTTTGGAGATAAGACATGTATCTTCTGAGGCACACCAATTTCACAGCCTTGTATGTGCAATTCTTTTAATTACTGTCAACATTTTCTCTGAATCCCCATCTCAAAGAAGCAGTGGAAACTTTTGATTTGCTGTGACACCTTGATTGCAGTGTGGATGACTCACTGCACCATTCCTGTTAAGTCTTACAAATTTATAGATTTTTTTAAGGCCAAAAAGCCTGAGAGGCTGCTACAATCACTCTGCTCTGAAATTCTGTGAATAGCACAGCCCTCCTGCCTCATCCAGCAACCAGCTTGTCTGGCAGAAATAGGGACTAAGTAAATCATGCATAAAATTATAATATATGTCTAAGCTTGCCCATAAACACCTGAAAAAAACCAAAAAGCCCTGAGTAAAAATTATTGATTATGGCAATGAACTAACATACCTTTCTCAGCAACATCTTTTTTTTTCCTAGCAATTTATATAAACTGGGGAGGCTGCATAAGTGCTGTTTGCAGCAGGTAGCCAGGGGCTGCCCTGTGCTGCTCTCCACTGGTTCTGGCCAGCTCCATGATGGCTCCACTGAAGAGCACAGCTGGGCCCATCTGCCAAACCCATGGTGCTTCTATGAAAAGTGTCTAAGAAAGGGCAGAACTGCAGCACAAGCAGTGAGGAATGATGACAAAAGTGTGAGAAACCCCAAAGAGGTGGGTTGAAGAGTTGGGAATGAAGGAGTGAAGTTCAGCCTGAGACAAGAGGGAGGCTGAGGAAAGGTGTTTTAAATTTTCACTTTGTTTCTCATCATCCAACTCTATATTAATTAGCAATAAACTAATTTCCCCAGAGTCAAGTCCATTTTGTCTTTGACAGTACTTTCTAAGAGATTGCCTTATCCTTGTCCTGATCCATGAGCTTTTTTTATTTTATTTTATCTTCCTGTCTGTTGAGGAGAATGAGTAAGACAGTTGCGAGGTTGAGGTCTGGATGCTGGCCATGGCAAGCCCACCACAGTGAAAAAAATCTTGCAGCACAAAATAATGTTTTGGTTTTTTTCCAAGGTGCTTTGCATGCTGATTCTCTGTGTAGCAGTAGGGAGGAGGAAGAGAAAGAAAAGAGTATTTCTGTATCTGCAATATTTTAGTATATTTATGAAAGACACCATGGAGAATAGAATAGAATAAACCAGGTTGGAAGAGACCTTCAAGATCATCACGTCCAACCTATCACCCAACACCACCCAATCAACTAACCCATGTAACCAAGCACCCTGTCAAGTCTCCTCCGGAACACCTCCAGTGACGGCGACTCCACCACCTCCCCAGGCAGCCCATTCCAATGGGCAATCACTCTCCCCGTGTAAAACTTCCTCCTGACCTCCAGCCTGAACTTCCCCTGGCGCAGCCTGAGACTGTGTCCTCTTGTTCTGGTGCTGCCTGCCTGGGAGAAGAGACCAACCTCTGCCTGTTTACAACCCCCCTTCAGGTAGTTGTAGAGAGTGATAAGGTCACCCCTGAGTCTCCTCCCCTCCAGGCTAAGCAGCCCCAGCTCCCTCAGTCTCTCCTCATAGGGCTTGTGTTCCAAGCCCCTCACTAACTTCGTTGCCCTTCTCTGGACTCGTTCCAGCAAGTCAACATCCTTCCTAAACTGAGGGGCCCAGAACTGGACACAGTACTCGAGGTGTGGCCTAACCAGTGCAGTGTACAGGGGCAGAATGACCTCCCTGCTCCTGCTGGCCACACTGTTCTTAATGCAGGCCAGGATGCCATTTGCCCTCTTGGCTGCCTGGGCACACTGCAGGCTCATGTTCATCCTACCATCAACCAGCACCCCCAGGTCCCTCTCCGCCTGGCTGCTCTCCAGCCACTCTGACCCCAGCCTGTAGCACTGCATGGGGTTGTTGTGGCCAATGTGCAGAACCCGGCACTTGGATGCGTTAAATCTCATGCCGTTGGACTCTGCCCATCTGTCCAGCCTGTCGAGGTCTCTCTGCAAAGCCTCTCAACCCTCTAGCAGATCAACTCCTGTCCCCAGCTTGGTGTCATCAGCAAATTTACTGATGATGGACTCAATGCCCTCATCCAGATCATCAACAAAGATGTTAAAGAGGATGGGGCCCAGCACTGATCCCTGGGGGACTCCACTACTGACTGGCCGCCAGCCGGATGTGACACCATTCACCACCACTCTCTGGGTTCGGCCATCCAGCCAGTTCCTAACCCAGCTCAGAGTGCTGCTGTCCAAGCCATGGGCTGACAGCTTGGCCAGGAGTTTGCTATGGGGGACGGTGCCAAAGGCCTTGCTGAGGTCCGGGTAAACTACATCCACAGGCCTCCCCACATCCACCAGGCGGGTCACCTGATCATAGAAGGAGATCAGGTTGGTCAGGCAGGACCTGCCCTTCCTAAATCCATGTTGGCTGAGCCTGATCCCTTGGCCATCCTCTAAGTGCTGTGTTAATGCACTCAGGATGACCTGTTCCATGATCTTGCCTGGCACTGAGGTCAGGCTGACAGGCCGGTAATTCCCTGGCTCATCCAACCAGCCCTTCTTATGGATGGGCACCACGTTGGCCAGCTTCCAGTCCTCTGGGACCTCGCCAGTGAGACAGGACTGCTGAAAAATGATGGAGAGCGGCTTGGCCAGCTCCTCTGACAGCTCCCTCAGCACCCTAGGATGGATCCCATCTGGTCCCATGGACTTGTGGGGATCCAGGCGGCTGAGCAGATCACCAACTACCCCATATTGGAACAGTGGAAAACTATGCTGCTCCCTGGCTCCTTCTGCCAGCTCTGGAGGCCAGCTGTCTGGAAGACATTCTGTCCTGCTAGTAAAAATTGAGGCAAAGAAGGTGTTAAGTACCTCTGCCTTTTCCTCATCCCTTATCACAACGTTCCCCTCCGTGTCCACCAAGGAGTGGAGGTTGTCTCTGCCCTTCCTCTTGCTATTAATGTATTTATAGAAGGACTTTTTGTTGTCCTTCACAGCAGAGGCCAGACTAAGCTCCAAATGCGCTTTTGCCTCCCTAATTTTCTTCCTGCAAGACCTAGCAACATCCTTAAATTTTTCACGGGTTGCCTCCCCTCTCTTCCAAAGGTGATACACCTTTTTTTCCCTTAGTTCCATTAAAAGTTCTTTAACCATCCAGGCTGGCCGTCTGCCCCGGCTCATCTTCCGGCACATTGGCACAGCCTGTCCCTGAGCCTTCAACAGTTCTTCCTTGAAGTAGGACCAGCTCTCCTGGACCCCTTTGTTTTTAAGGGCTTTATCCCAAGGAACCCTCTGAATTAGTTCCTTGAGTAGCCTGAAGTCCGCCCTCCGGAAATCCAGAGTGGAGGTCTTCTTGCTACCCCTCTTAGCTTGACCAAATAATGAGAATTCAATTATCTCGTGGTCACTGGCCCCTAAGCACCCTCCGACCACCACATCACCCACCAACCCTTCCCTATTGGTGAAGAGGAGGTCAAGCATAGCCTTGCCCCTGGTAGGCTCCCGCAGCACCTGGGATAAGAAGCTGTCCTCCATGCATTCTAAGAACCTCCTAGATTGCCACTTCTCTGCTATGTTAAGATCCCAGCAGATATCAGGCAAGTTGAAGTCACCCATGAGAACAAGGTCAGGCGATCTTGAGACAGCCTTAAGCTGCCTATAGAATGACTCATCAACATCCTCCTCCTGGTTGGGTGGTCTATAACAGGCTCCAACCAGGATGTCAGCCCTGTTGGCCTTCCCTCTAATTCTTACCCACAGGCACTCAACCCGATCGTCCCTAATCTCCGTCTCAATGGCATCTAGTGCCTCCCTGACGTACAGGGCCACCCCTCCACCCCTTCTTCCTTGCCTGTCTCTCCTGAAGAGCCTGTAGCCATCAATTGCAGCGCTCCAGTCATGTGAGTCATCCCACCACGTCTCTGTGATGGCAACTACATCATAACTTTCCTGCCGCAGCAAGGCTTCCAGCTCCTCTTGTTTGTTGCCCATGCTTCGTGCATTAGTGTACATGCACTTCAGCCGGGCTGCTGGTTTCACCTCTGGCTCTGGCTTATCACCCCCAGACCCCAGCCTGGTGGGACTGGTTTCAACCCCTTCCCCCTTCCCCCTTCCCCCTTCGAGAAGACCTCCTACAGTATTATGAAGCCTGGGGTTTTGCTTTATTACACACTTTGAAAAGCTTATTCCAAATTTCTTACAAAATTTTGCTCCATGCACTGTGTCATTTTGCCTTTCCCCTTGTAATTAATTTCTAAGCTGATATAAGTACAATGCCTGGTTGGATGACACTTTGAGCAATCTGCCCATAGCAGGGGAGTTGGAACTTGATGATCTTAAAGGGTCATTCCAACTTGAGCCATCCTTTGATTCAAGACTCTAAGTATATGAGTTGCTTGGAACAATATTCACAGATGGAGAGCTCTAACAATTCCTTTCCTGATCCTGATCAATTTCCTTGATCTTCTAGATAAGTAATAACATCAACTAAGGATGGCTTAGGTGTACACTTTGAAATAATGCCCATCTATAGCTAGTTATCTTATTATCCAACATTCATATAATGGCCCCATTACATGCTCAATTCCTGTGGTCAGGCTAGACAGAGTAAATTGTTCAGAAGTTTTGTCTCTTTTCTTTTTCCTTATTAGCAGAAAAGTTCAACGTTGTCTATTTATTGAATCTTATGATTTTCCAGAAGTTACAAAGACTGTCATAAAGACTGCTTCTGCTAATTCTTTAGAGATAGACTTTCCAACACATTTAATTCAAAATTCTTAATATACAATTTTGCATGTTGTCCTTTTTCCTCCCACTTTGGTGCTCATTCCCAAAGTTAAAGTTTCTAGTAAAATTTTCCTGCACAACCTACTGGAGGTTATCCAGTTCCTCATATTTTAATGCAATGATAAGCATTTGTCTGGCACTCTTTGTCTTCAAAGCACTTTACAAACATTAAATATTTAATGCCTATGGCATCCCTCTCACTCTCAATCCCATTTTACAGGTAGGGAAACCAACGCACAGGTTAAGTGATTTTGTTTCAAGTCACATCACAAGTTACTGACTGTGGCCGGTTGACGTTGTCCCCTTAAGAAAGGGAATATGGTGGACGGAAGTTGGTAAACGGAAGGAATAGTCTAAACTAATTTCATTGGTAGAGTGGGAGGAAGCACCTTCTGACCTGGGAGTGAAATGGGCATTTCCAGCACTTCTCTGTCAGTCTTGCTTCCGCCTCTCCACGGTGCAGCAGCTCTCTCTATGCTGGGCTTTTTGCCAAGACTTCGGCCTTGAAACCGATAAGATAGAAGGCCTGTATTGACTCCTTTCCAATTAACACAAAACTGCTTTTAACTTCTTTCTTTCTTCTTTCTCCCTTTTTCTGACCTACTCTGGGGAAAGGGGGGGAGAGAGGGGAGAGCGGAGGTGGGGAACCCCCTCTGCCAAGGGGGATTACTCTCATTCCTGTGCTACCTTATTGTATATCTTTGTATATATTGTAGATATTGTAAATTTGTAAATATTCCCCTGCAAATCCTACACTGCTTTGTAAATATAGCTCCACTGCTTTGCTAATTCAGCTTGTGAGTTTTTTTTTCTTTCCCTTCAATTTTTTTTCCCTTTTACCTTACAAGGGGGAAGGGAGGAGGCTTCTTGGCCTTACCCTTCCACCCCACCACACTGACAGATGTGAGACTAGAATATATGAGCTCAGATTTTCAGTTCCATACTCAAAATTAGACCAGCTTTGTTTTTTCACTTATGTAATAAAAATAATAATGAAAAAAAAATTGCCATTGTTTAGGGGGACTTTATCTGTCTCTTTGTAACTCAAAAAACCACAGATGAAAAGCACCTCAAAATGACCCAGAAGGGCAGCTACCATCTTTGTCATTCATATCCTCCCTTTCCAGTGTGCTAGAGGGAAACTCACAAATGTACATTATCAGAAAATTGGACAGCATATTTTTAAGTGTTTATGTACAGACTGCACACACATATATATACATATACATACACGCATATACATATATATACACATACACGCATATACATATATATACACATACACACATTTTCAACCACTCCATAAACTGTGCTCAGAGACCTTTATTACAATAAATCTTTAGAATAAACTAAACCAGGTTGGAAGAGACCTTCAAGATCATCGTGTCCAACCCATCAACCAATCCAACCCACCCAAACAGCTAACCCATGGCACCAAGTACCCCATCAAGTCTCCTTCTGAACACCTTCAATGACGGCGACTCCACCACCTCCCTGGGCGGCCCATTCCATAGCGCAATCACTCTTTCTGTATAGAACTTCTTCCTAACATCCAACCTGAACCTCCCCTGGTGCAGCCTGAGACTGTGTCCTCTTGTTCTGGTACTGGGTGCCTGGGAGAAGAGACCATCATCTGCCTGTCTACAACCTCCCTTCAGGTAGTTGTAGAGAGTGATAAAGTCACCCCTGAGTCTCCTCTTCTCCAGGCTGAGCAACCCCAGCTCCCTCAGTCTTTCCTCATAGGGCTTGTGTTCCAAACCCCTCACCAAACTGAAGTACATTTCAAAATGGCATCACTAAAGAGCTTTAGTATTTGATAAGAAGATTATAGAATATTCAATTGCACACAGCAAAAGCCTTTTAAAATAAAGTCAGGAATAGTGAAGCCAGGTATTTGCAACGAGATAACAAGAAGCTAATCAGCCAGTGGAGAAGGTGTGCCCTGCTGCAGAAAGTGTCAGGAGCCAGTCAGGTTTTGAAACTCAAATAATGAGTGGGGATTTGCCACGATTAAGAGACAGGACACAGTCTGATGCAGGCCAGGTGTCCACTTTATTATGCAGAATTATTCTTTATAAAACTAATACAACACAAAAACAGTTTACAACAGGACCAGGGACTCTGTTACATCAATCTTCTATATGTTTGAAGTCTGACCCTCACAGGTCATAACAACCACTCATAATCAAATATCTGCCCTCCTCCAACAGCACTGCTGCACTGAGTTCCCACAGTTCACAAACCATCAAGGCCAACATGACTTCATTGGTTCCCTATGAGTGACCACACATCACACTATTACAGATTATTGGTCCAACTACTAATGACACGCAAGGTTTGTTGATGCAGGTGCATGTCCTGTTGTCCCAAGATTACTTTCCATGTTTAAAGCTACCAGTGTCCTATTTTAGTTACGTGCTGCAGGCACAGCACTGTTTTGCTACACTGCTAGCTGGCTCTGCATTTATGCTGAGCATGGCCTACCACCATGTCAGGCTCTAGGCCTGCACTGCCAGATTGATCACACTGCTCGTCGCTGGCATTGCCACATGTACATTGATCTGTAAAGACTGTGGAACAATTGTTTGGGTCCAAATACTCCACCCTAAATATTTCCAAGGTGGTACATTCTGAATTTTCTCAGGTGCTACACAAAAACCCACTTTAGTCACAGTAGATACAGTAAGGGCTACGGCTTTCTCCATGAGCTTGGGGCTTTGTGCTGCCACTAGAATGTCATCCATGTAATGATATATCAGAACATCAGGAAATGCCTCTCGAACAGGACTAAGAATTTTTGCTACATACCACTGACAAATTGTAGGATTATTTTTCATTCCTTGTGGAAGCACAACCCAGTGATATCTCTGCAAAGGTTGTTGCATGTTGATGTTTGGAACTGAAAAAGCAAATTTAGAAGCATCATTTGGATGTAAAGGAATGCTAAAGAAGCAATCTTTCAGGTCAATAACAGTTAAATGCCAATATCGTGGTATCATTGTGGGTGAGGGTAGCCCTGGTTGAAGGCTCCCCATATCTTCCATAATGTCATTAATCTTTCTGAGATCATGGAGTAAGCGCCACTTGCCTGTTTGTTTTTTGATGACAAAAATAGGAGAGTTCCATGGACTCGTGGAGGGTACAATATGCCCTTTCCCCAGTTGCTCTGCGACTAGTTCTTGGAGTGCGCGAAGCTTTTCCAATGGTAGGGGCCATTGATCCACCCAGACAGGGGAATTTGTTTTCCATGTTAACTGGAGGGTGTCGCGCACCGCAATGGCCCCCTCTAAAAATGGGTGTTCATGGTCATCCCCCATTGTGAAAGCACATCACGACCCCATAGCACCATAGGCACAGATAAAACGAAAGATTTCACAGAAGCTATATGTCCCTCTGGTCCCTGAATCTGAATGAAATTCAGGCTCTGATGACTTTCTCCAGCTCCCCCTGTGCCTGCCAGCGCCTGAGATGCACTAGCTACAGGCCAGTGGGGGGGCCATTTAGCTTTAGAAATCACTGTGACGTCTGCTCCAGTATCAATAATACCACTAGGCACTATTTTCTGCTGACTATACATCAGGACATATTGACAAACAGGACGTTTTTGAGAGATAGTCTGTACCCACAAAATCTGTGGATCCCCAGTAGACCCGAATCCTCCTTTATTTCTTAAAAGTCCCTTTGCAAGGGGACGTTCTGATCCCAAGGGAAGCAATAATAGCTGTGCAATACGACTTCCCTTCAGTACCGTGCAGGGAGGAAACTGAGTCCATGCCATAATCAGAATTTTATCTGTGCTGTCAGAATTAACAACCCTAGGAAGGACAAAAAGTCCTGATATCGTTGTTGATGATCTACCTAATATTAATGCCTGAGTTTTAACTGGAAGAGGACCTGACACACCTGTTGGCAATAAATGTACCATGGTCTCAAGTAAAGTTACTGCGTCGGAGGTCGCCAGGTCCAGTCCTGCGCTGCCTGCTGTTGCTGGGCGGAGGTCAGAGACGCATGTGCTGCCGGCATCTGGCTGGCCGGTGATGGTTGGATGATTTGTGTCTGCATGTGGCGACGTTCCTGCGCTCCGCATCCAGTTTCCCTACACAACGAGCTGCCCTTGAGAATCAGACTAGACTAGACTAGAATAGAATAGAATAGAATAAACCAGGTTGGAAGAGACCTTCAAGATCATCACGTCCAACCTATCACCCAACACCACCCAATCAACTAACCCATGTAACCAAGCACCCTGTCAAGTCTCCTCCGGAACACCTCCAGTGACGGCGACTCCACCACCTCCCCAGGCAGCCCATTCCAATGGGCAATCACTCTCCCCGTGTAAAACTTCCTCCTGACCTCCAGCCTGAACTTCCCCTGGCGCAGCCTGAGACTGTGTCCTCTTGTTCTGGTGCTGGCTGCCTGGGAGAAGAGACCAACATCTGCCTGTTTACAACCCCCCTTCAGGTAGTTGTAGAGAGCAATAAGGTCACCCCTGAGTCTCCTCCCCTCCAGGCTAAGCAGCCCCAGCTCCCTCAGTCTCTCCTCATAGGGCTTGTGTTCCAAGCCCCTCACTAACTTCGTTGCCCTTCTCTGGACTCGTTCCAGCAAGTCAACATCCTTCCTAAACTGAGGGGCCCAGAACTGGACACAGTACTCGAGGTGTGGCCTAAGCAGGGCAGTGTACAGGGGCAGAATGACCTCCCTGCTCCTGCTGGCCACACTGTTCTTAATGCAGGCCAGGATGCCACTGGCCCTCTTGGCTGCCTGGGCACACTGCAGGCTCATGTTCATCCTACCATCAACCAGCACCCCCAGGTCCCTCTCTGCCTGGCTGCTCTCCAGCCACTCTGACCCCAGCCTGTAGCACTGCATGGGGTTGTTGTGGCCAATGTGCAGAACCCGGCACTTGGATACGTTAAATTTCATGCCGTTGGACTCTGCCCATCTGTCCAGCCTGTCGAGGTCTCTCTGCAAAGCCTCTCTACCCTCTAGCAGATCAACTCCTGTCCCCAGCTTGGTGTCATCAGCAAATTTACTGATGATGGACTCAATGCCCTCATCCAGATCATCAACAAAGATGTTAAAGAGGATGGGGCCCAGCACTGATCCCTGGGGGACTCCACTACTGACTGGCCGCCAGCCGGATGTGACACCATTCACCACCACTCTTTTTTTCCTCCTCTGTTTCTCTCCTCTGTTTCTCTCTACAAACCAGTAGTTGCTCAAGTCTTTTATACAGATTTTTAGTCCTCAGGCAGGTGTTGGTATGTCAGGTATTCCAGAGGCAAGGAAATAATCCAGGTATCTGTTCCCCCGGAAATCTTTCTGTGTATTGCTGTGTATGTGGGCAAGATTTTTGGATGGAGGCGAGGGGGGCCTCCGTCTACCCCGTCTCCATCCAGACAAGGCTCAGGAAACAGGTGGAGATTATCTTGCCCTAAAGGTGTGATGGCTGGGTCCTTGGGTCCATTGTTGTACTCCCATGTTATCACGATGCAATCACAAGCTGATTTGCATCCAGGATTGGTGGACAGGATTCTTTCCACCTTCTTTCCAGTGGTTCTGCTATCACTTTATCTTTGTTGACTCACACAGAGAGAGGCAAACTTATTAGACTCTCACACCACCCCGTCAATCAAAGATAAAAGGAAGAAAGAAAGAAAAGAAAGGAAAAAAGTGGAAAAGAAAGGAAAGAAGTTTTAAACAATTTTTGCAATAGACATAAGTTTTGATTGGCTAATGGCACAAATCTGTTGTACACCATCATTAGACACAAACTGCATATTGGACACTACATGTTGAATCACTATATGCAACAGGGATTTATACAAGATTGACAATACTAAGAAAATATAACAAAATTATACCAGGTAATTACACAAGGTGAAAGCATCCTTGTTCCTCCTGGAAGCCAGGAGAACAAACAAACCCATACCCCCCCCCCATCCCGTCAGTCCTTCAGTTTGGAATTGAAGTGAGAGCTTCCGTCCAGATCTGAATGTCTGCGGGGTTATGGAAAGTACAGTCCTTGAAGAGATGTCTTCTGTGATGCAAAACTTGAGAAGTCTTCCATATTTCATAGTTTCATAGTTTCATTCAGGGTTGGAAAGGACCACAAGGATCATCTAGTTCCAACCCCCCTGCCATGGGCAGGGAAACCCCACACTAGATCAGGCTGGACAGAGCCTCATCCAGCCTGCTCTTAAACACCCCCAGGGACGGGGCCTCGACCACCTCCCTGGACAACCCATTCCAGGGTCTCACCACTCTCATGGTGAAGAACCTCCTCCTCACATCCAGCCTGAATCTCCCCACCTCCAGCTTCATTCCATTCCCCCTAGTCCTATCACTACCTGACATCCTGAGCAGTCCCTCCCCAGCCTTCCTGTAGGCCCCCTTCAGATACTGGAAGGCCACAATTAGGACCCCTCGGAGCCTTCTCTTCTGCAGACTGAACAGCCCCAACTCCTTCAATCTGCTCTCATAGGAGAGGTGCTCCAGCACTCTGATCATCCTTGTGGCCCTTCTCTGGACACGTTCCAGCACCTCCTTGTAGCAAGACAAGTCCTTCTGACAATACATCAGGTAGTCTTCAGCATTAGAACTTAAATTTAGCATTAGAACTTAAATAAGAAACACAACCTTGAAACATACAAAACTGGTATTTCCAGGTTACCATTCAGAGCAATCCTCTCAGGTGATAATTACTTTGAATGGGCCTGTAAGTATCTTTGATTGGTTCAGGTTCATTCAAAGCCAAGCTAAACACAAACAAAAGCCTTTTTCCAAACCAAGTACAATTTTTTGGTGATCTCCTGATTCATGCTTCACCCCCCAATTCACCACTGGGAAGTGAAGCCCTTGGTTGCCTTGAGGTGCATACCCCTCAATTCACGAAATGGTCCCACCAAGAGGGGAGCAGTGACCGCAGCCCTCTTTTTAGGCTCGGGCCAACATTGCACAATGATTTGTAGTTGTCTCGTGGCTACCCAATCAACCACTTCTTTTGGAATACCTTTCTTCTGACCGACCCCCCACCAATATTGCCGGGTATTCAAGTGTTCCCTGCCCCTAGCCAGGTGCCTACTAAGAATACGGCGCATCTGGCCCTGGGGGCTTGGTGGGTGAGTCATTTTCACATGTCTCAAGCCTCTAGTTTGAGGTTTTTTAATTTCCTCAGGTATACTATACTGCCTAGCATAATCTAATAACTCCCTCCCCACGTCTTGCCATGTCCTGGAAGAAAGTGGGGTATTAGCTATTTCTTTTTGAAGCTGGATACCTCTTATTTTAAGCAAGTCAGGGAGACCCCTGATCAAAGGAGTCATTCTGTTTGCATCCACCAGGACAGAAAGGGGAGATTCAAAATGATGTTTTAGTTCCCTTTCATAAATCATCTGCAGGCATGCAGCCTTTTGCACATTCTCCATTATCTGATTCATCCCTCCCCGCAGAATTACAGGTTCACCCCTCTCCTTTTGATCAAACCCCCCTGCCCAATAGGCAGCCCTCTGAGTAAGGCTTAGGGGTCCACTTCTGGTTTTTGTAGTTAGAAAAACATTATCACCCCAATAGCCCATGGCTTCAGCTTCTGTTAACAGAATCTGATCACCTCCAGTTTTTGAAACTCGCTAGACATATTCCACCTCAGATTCCTCAGCAGAGCGTGCAAATTCTGCATGAATTTTGGCCAATTCAGTGCAGGAGAAAGGCGTTTCTTTGGTTGTGATAGTGGGGGTAACCTCCCCATCCTCATATAAAACTTCAGTTTTAATGAGAGGTCTGATATGCGCAGCAGCTTCCTTAGCCGCTGTCAATTCTGCCCGAGGGCACATAGGGGCAGACTCCAAGTAATTCACACCCTCTTTTGAGTCCAAATACGAATTTTGCCTCCTCTCCTTTTCCAATTGAATTTTAAGATCTGCCACTACGTCTTTCAAAGTGGCAACATGGCTTTGTAGTGACGAAACTAAGTCCTGCAAAGAGGAAATAGTTTTATTCTCCTGTTCATGCCATTCCTCTTTCTCCTTCACTGAGGCGGCTAAACAGGCACCTAAAACCGCACAAACAAAACCTTTGCCTTTCCCTGCTTTTGCTCTTGCATCTTTCTGCAGGGCCACAATTCTATCAGCCACACTCTGGAAATTATGCCAATTTCCACGGGCCCAGTCAAGTACCTGTACAGATGGGCGGGCACCGTGAACTTCTAAAAGGTTAAAAAGCTTCTCACTCCCGGCCATCTCTTTTGTTTCACAAAGCATTTCTTAATAGGGCACTAAGTTTCACGGGGAAGTCAGATCAAAACACTGTTTGTACCAGCAAAATCTTCCCTGGAAAAACGTACACTTTTAAAAGGCTTACTCCAAAATAATCTTCTCCAGGAAAAATGCACAATAGATTTCTCAGGAGAGGTCACACACAAGAAAAAACAACAGCAACCTGGGCTTCTCAAGGAAGTCACACTATTTCCCTGAGAGAACCCACACTTGCAAAAGCTTCTCAGCTTTTGTACCTCAAATTTTATGTTACACCAGGACAACAACCTTGTGATTCTTAGGGAAGAGTCACTCTGTTTCCCTGAGAGAACACACACCGGCAGAAGTTTCTCAACTTTTGCTTCAATACTAGGCTTCTCGGGAAAGCCACACTTTCCCCGAGAGGATACACACTTTACAAATATCACCAAAACTGGGTTTCCTAAAAGAGGGTACTGAGAATTCTCGGGGACGTCACACTATAAAGTCAACAGTTGTACCCCAGATAATCTTCCCCGGGAAAGCACACACATTTAAAGCAGGGTACAGAGGATTCTCGAGGAGGTCACACTATAAAACCAACAGTTGTACCCCAGATAATCTTCCCCGAGAAAGCACACACATTTAAACCTTTTGAGAACTCCCACACAGTCTCTCTGAAAATTTCGCTTCGTCCTTCTCCAGCCACTTCCCTCTCAGACGAGTGAAAACGCGAATCTGGACTCCACTCTCGCTTCGTACTAAAGAGTACGTCTCAGGCACACACACACATTTCGGGGTTCTCAGAAATGGAATAATTTTGCTGTGATACTTTTCACTGCACGGGAATCCTGCCGACTACACCAATTAAATGTCACGGTCCGGAGACATTAGATGTCTCGGTCCGAAGACACAGTTCTTTTAAATATTCCCGTGTTGTGAAATTAAAGGCACAAACGAGGCCAAAGTATCAACAGCTAGACTATTTATTAGATAAATAAAGTGGACATAAGAAGGGAGAGGGAGAAAAGAGAGAGAGAGAGAGAAGGACGAGAGAGAGAAGAGGAAAGGAATTATATTACCACACCCCTCATCCCCCCCAAGACAGTTAAAGTCTGTGGAGGAAAGGTGCTGCAGGAGATGTTGGGTTTGTAGAGAAACCGTGGTGAGGTTTTTGCTGGAGAACAGCTGTGGTCCTCTGGGGAGATGTTGGGTTGATACAGGAACGGTGCTGAGGCTCCTCTGGGCAGCCTGGGTCTGTAGAGGAGGGGTGCTGAGGATTTGGCTGGAGCTGTGGTCCTCCGGGCAGCTTCTTTTCTCCGGAGCAGCATTGTCCCGGCTTCTCAGCGGCCTGGCCCGTCTCCTGTGTTTTCCTTCATCTCCGTTTTTCTCCTCTGTTTCTCTCCTCTGTTTCTCTCTACAAACCAGTAGTTGCTCAAGTCTTTTATACAGATTTTTAGTCCTCAGGCAGGTGTTGGTATGTCAGGTATTCCAGAGGCAAGGAAATAATCCAGGTATCTGTTCCCCCGGAAATCTTTCTGTGTATTGCTGTGTATGTGGGCAAGATTTTTGGATGGAGGCGAGGGGGGCCTCCGTCTACCCCGTCTCCATCCAGACAAGGCTCAGGAAACAGGTGGAGATTATCTTGCCCTAAAGGTGTGATGGCTGGGTCCTTGGGTCCATTGTTGTACTCCCATGTTATCACGATGCAATCACAAGCTGATTTGCATCCAGGATTGGTGGACAGGATTCTTTCCACCTTCTTTCCAGTGGTTCTGCTATCACTTTATCTTTGTTGACTCACACAGAGAGAGGCAAACTTATTAGACTCTCACAGAAGGATGTTGACTTGCTGGAGCATGTCCAGAGAAGGGCAATGAAGTTGATGAGGGGTTTGGAACACAAGCCCTATGAGGAGAGACTGAGGGAGCTGGGGCTGCTTAGCCTGGAGGGGAGGAGACTCAGGGGTGACCTTATTGCTCTCTACAACTACCTGAAGGAAGGTTGTAGACAGGCGGAGGTTGGTCTCTTCTCCCAGGCAGCCAGCACCAGAACAAGAGGACACAGTCCCAGGCTGCACCAGGGGAGGTTCAGGCTGGATGCCAGGAAGAAGTTCTACACAGAGAGAGTGACTGCCCACTGGAATGGGCCGCCCAGGGAGGTGGTGGAGTCACCACCACTGGAGGTGCCCAGGAGACCCGATAGGGTGCTTGGTGCCATGGCCCAGTTGATCAGGTGGGCTGGATTGGTCGATAGGCCGGACGCGACGATCCCGAAGGTCTCCTCCAACCTGGCCCTACTCCATTCCATTCTATTCTATTCTAATTGTTCTTGGTATCCCTAACTAAAAAATTCTCTAGCCTTTATTTCCCACTTATGCCAATCCCTTTCAAGAATTTTCCATGGGGATTTAAATCCTTTTTCGTTACCACAAAATAAGATCTCTATATTTATCAATCCAAACTGCCTATTTTTGGGCCTACTTTTACAGTTTTACAGTTACAGCATTCAGGACAAAATACTCCTCAATTATAAGAAATACAAGACGATTTCTTACAACATTTAAAACATTTACAAGTTACCCATCCCCCATGAGTTCTATGATGTTTTATACACAGAATGAAATGGGGATATTCCTCAATGTTCTCTTGCAACGCAGATTCAATATCACACGCTATTGCATATATTTCAGGAGGTGGGTCTGTCTTGTAAGTTCCGGAGCTTTCAGACTGAGATGTTACAGTATTGCATCGAGTACTTATCTGTCAGCACTAACTGCAGTCTCGGAGATGCTTCCAATCATCTGTATAAGTGGCGTGGAATTCATGCTGATGTCAGTTTTGCTTTCTCTGTAGAGTCACTCTAATCTCTCCAGGCTCAGAGGTTACTGTCCTTTTAGTCGCGACACATGCTTCCACCCTTTTTCTGCAGTCCGGACAGCTGCAATCTGTTGTTGATAAAACAAAAAAAGATCTCTCCCAAGAGAGTGTATTCAGTCTCTGAAACAACTAACAAATAATTTAAACAAATTCTTTTCCAGATTCTATTTCTATAGTTTCAAGCAGGAGCACCTTAAAAGGTTCCCCTTTAGCTTCAATTACTGTTGCTGGGGTTTTTCCTACTCAACCCTCTCAGGAGTCTTAGGAGTCTTTTGTATAATCGATTTTCTGCTGCAATATCTACCAAAAAAATTACCTCCTCCTTCTGGGGACTCATTTGATATTCTTGTCCCCAGAATATACAGCCCCTGACACCTTTATCCATGATCGATAGTACCCCAAAGGTCCGAGCAGCTGCCTGATTTCTGACTTTCCCTTACAGCAGTTACAAACAGTTTAGCCTCTGCTTTTTGTTTCTCTTCATCCCTCCTTACATATACTTTCTGAGCTTCCCATAGTAACTCCTCTAATCCCCTGTCTTGCCAATCCTCGATCTTTTCCAGTTTCTTTCTAATATCTCCCCATGATTTCACCACAAACTGTGTCCTGAGAAGTATCACTCCAACTGCAGGATTGGGGTCTATTCCAGAGTACATCTGCAAATCTTTCTTTAATTTTCTCATGACTCTGTGGGAGATTCATCCTTCCTCTGTTGGTCACTAAAAGCTTTATCAAAATTCTGTCCTCTAGGAACAGCTTTCCTAATTCCTTGTATTATTATAGTTCTCAGGTCACTCATAGTCTGTCTCCCTTGGGGCTGCTGATGGTCCCACCCAGGGTCTTGATTAGGCCCCTTTTGATCTCCTGGTGGCCCCCCCGGTTCTGCCTTTCCCATATTCTCATACCAGCCTGTCTAATCATGTTTCTTTCCTCTGCAGTGAATAGAATACTCAAAATAGACTTTCCAAGTATATGTATTGGGACCCAAAAATTGGTCCAGTCTCTCAGCTACATCTAAGGGATCATCCAGCAAGGTACCCATCTCTTTCTTAAAACTGCAGACATCTGATGTACTGAGAGGTACAGTCACAAACCCTATTCCTCCTTGCTGCCCCCCCATAGGCACTTCTCTGAGTGGATGGAATCCTACACTGTCTCCCTCTTGTTCATTCCTGTCATTCCTGTCATTCCTAGCCCTACCTCTTGTTTGGGGAGGTGAAGGAGGGGGGGCAGGAGTATTTGGGGGATTCCGATGACCCCTATCCTGGCGAGAAGGTGGTGGTAAGTTGTCCAAGGGTTCCCATTGTTCCTCCTCCTTTTCTTTGCTCTTATCCTTATCCTCAGCTTTTAATGCCAGTATTGGAACAGGAGAGGGCCGTGAAGCCCTAATCCAAATGTCAGCATACTCAATCTCTTCTTTATTAGAATAAACCTTTATTAGAATAAACCAAACCAGGTTGGAAGAGACCTTCAAGATCATCGTGTCCAACCCATCAACCAATCCAACCCACCCAAACAGCTAACCCATGGCACCAAGTACCCCATCAAGTCTCCTCCTGAACACCTTCAATGACGGCGACTCCACCACCTCCCTGGGCAGCCCATTCCAATGGGCAATCACTCTTTCTGTATAGAACTTCTTCCTAACATCCAACCGGAACCTCCCCTGGTGCAGCCTGAGACTGTGTCCCCTTGTTCTGGTACTGGGTGCCTGGGAGAAGAGACCATCATCCACCTGTCTACAACCTCCCTTCAGGTAGTTGTAGAGAGCAATAAGGTCACCCCTGAGTCTCCTCTTCTCCAGGCTGAGCAACCCCAGCTCCCTCAGTCTTTCCTCATAGGGCTTGTGTTCCAAACCCCTCACCAACTTTGTTGCTCTTTTCTGGACTCGTTCCAGCAAGTCAACATCCTTCCTAAACTGAGGGGCCCAGAACTGGACACAGTACTCGAGGTGCGGCCTAAGCAGGGCAGTGTACAGGGGCAGAATGACCTCCCTGCTCCTGCTGGCCACACTGTTCCTGATGCAGGCCAGGATGCCATTGGCCCTCTTGGCTGCCTGGGCACACTGCAGGCTCATGTTCAGCCTACCATCCACCAGTACCCCCAGGTCCCTCTCTGCCTGGCTGCTCTCCAGCCACTCTGACCCCAGCCTGTAGCACTGCATGGGGTTGTTGTGGCCAATGTACAGAACCCGGCACTTGGATGCATTAAATCTCATGCCGTTGAATTCTGCCCATCTGTCCAGCCTGTCGAGGTCCCTCTGCAGAGCCTCTCTACCCTCCAGCAGATCAACTCTTGCCCCCAGCTTGGTGTCGTCAGCAAATTTACTGATGATGGACTCAATGCCCTCATCCAGATCATCAATAAAGATGTTAAAGAGCACAGGGCCCAACACTGATCCTTGGGGCACACCACTAGTGACTGGCTGCCAGCTGGATGTGGCACCATTCACCACCACTCTCTGGGCTCGGCCCTCCAGCCAGTTCCTAACCCAGTGCAGTGTGCTCCCGTCCAAGCCATGGGCTGACAGCTTGGCCAGCAGTTTGCTATGGGGTACGGTGTCAAAGGCCTTGCTGAGGTCCAGGTAGACTACATCCACAGGCCTCCCCACATCTGCCAGGCGGGTCACCTGATCATAGAAGGAGATCAGGTTGGTCAGGCAGGACCTGCCCTTCCTAAATCCATGCTGGCTAGGCCTGATCCCTTGGCCATCCTCTAAGTGCTGTGTTATTGCACTCAGGATGACCTGTGCCATGATCTTGCCTGGCACTGAGGTCAGGCTGACAGGCCGATAATTCCCTGGCTCATCCAACCGGCCCTTCTTATGGATGGGCACCACGTTGGCCAGCTTCCAGTCCTCTGGGACCTCTCCAGTGAGCCAGGACTGCTGGAAAATTATGGAGAGTGGCTTGGCCAGTTCGTCTGCCAGCTCTCTCAGCACCCTAGGATGAATCCCATCTGGTCCCATGGACTTGTGGGGATCCAAGCTGCTAAGGAGAGTTCCAACCACCTCCTCATGGAACATAGGGAAACTGTGCAGCTCCCTGGCTCCTTCTGCCAGCTCTGCAGGCCAGCTTTCAGGAAGACGTTCTGCCCTTCTAGTAAAAATTGAGGCAAAGAAGGTGTTAAGTGTCTCTGCCTTTTCCTCATCCTTTGTTACAATGTTCCCCTCCGTGTCCACCAAGGAGTGGAGGTTGTCCTTTCCCTTCCTCTTACTATTAATGTATTTATAGAAGGACTTTTTGTTGTCCTTCACAGCAGAGGCCAGACTAAGCTCCAAGTGCGCTTTTGCCTCCCTAATTCTCTTTCTACAGGACCTAGCAACATCCTTAAACATTCTGTGGGTTGCCTCCCCTCTCTTCCAAAGGTGATACACCCTCTTTTTTTCCCTCAGTTCCATTAAAAGTTCATGAACCATCCAGGCTGGCCGTCTGCCCCGGCGGCTCATCTTCCGGCACATTGGTACAGCCTGTCCCTGAGCCTTCAACAATTCTTCATTGAAGTAGGTCCAGCTCTCCTGGACCCCTTTGTTTTTAAGGGCTTTATCCCAAGGAACCCTCTGAATTAGTTCCTTGAGTAACCTGAAGTCTGCCCTCCGGAAGTCCAGAGTGGAGGTCTTCTTCTGTGGCCGGTTGACGTTGCCCCCTTAAGAAAGGGAATATGGTGGACGGAAGTTGGTAAACGGAAGGAATAGTCTAAACTAATTTCATTAGATGAGTGGGAGGAAGCACCTTCTGTACTGGGAGATATCCTGGGCACTCCGGGAACTTCTCGGTCACTCTTGCTTCCGCCTTTCCTTTGGGCAGCAACTCTTTTCTGTGCTGGGCTTTCTGCCAAGACTTCGGCCTTGAAGATAAGAAAAGCCAGGCCTGTATTAACTGCTTCCAATTAACACAAACTGCTTTTAACTTCTTTCTTTCTCTTTCTCCCTCTTTTCCAAACTACTCCGGGGAAAGGGGGGGAGAGAGGGGAGAGCGGAGGTGGGGAACCCCTCGGCCGAGGGGGGTTACTCTCATTTCCGTGTTACTCTGTTGTATATCTTTGTATATATTGTAGATATTGTAAATTTGTAAATATTCCCCTGCAAAATCCTACACTGCTTTGTAAATATAAGCTCCACTGCTTTGCTAATTCAGCTGGTGAGTTTTTTTTCCTTTCCCTTCAATTTTTCTTTCCCTTTTACCTTACAGGGGGGAGGGAAGAGGCTTCTTACCCTTACCCCTTCCAACCCACTACATCTTGCTACCCCTCTTGGCTTGACCAAAAACCGAGAATTCAAGTATCTCGTGGTCACTGGACCCCAAACACCCTCCAACCACCACATCGCCCACCAGTCCTTCCCTGTTGGTGAAGAGGAGGTCAAGCATAGCTTTGCCCCTGGTAGGTTCTCGCAGCACCTGGGATAAGAAGCTGTCCTCCATGCATTCTAAGAACGTCCTAGACTGTCTCCTCTCTGCTGTGTTGAGATCCCAGCAGATGTCAGGCAGGTTGAAGTCGCCCATGAGAACAAGGTCCGGAGATCTTGAGACAGCCTTAAGCTGCCTATAGAATGCTTCATCAACATCTTCCTCCTGGTTGGGTGGTCTATAACAGACTCCAACCAGGGTGTCTGCCCTGCTGGTCTTCCCTCTAATTCTTACCCACAAGCATTCAACCTGATCGTCCCTAATCTCCATCTCAATGGCATCTAGTGCCTCCCTGACGTACAGGGCCACCCCTCCACTCCTTCTTCCTTGCCTGTCTCTCCTGAAGAGCTTGTAACCGTCAATTGCAGCGCTCCAGTCATGTGAGTCATCCCACCACGTCTCTGTGATGGCAACTACATCATAATTTTCCTGCTGCATCAAGGTTTCCAGCTCCTCCTGTTTGTTACCCATGCTTCGTGCATTAGTGTACATGCACTTCAGCTGGGCTGCTGGTTTCTTCCTTACTAAAACACTTTTTAGAATTCACATGACGGTTCAAATCTTGGCAAATCCAATCCTCAAAAGATCCAAAAATAGGCCAAAACACATGTGGTCTTAATGATTCTTTTGGCCATACCTCCATACAGTAGTGAATCATTCTTTCTTTTGATTTGCCTTTTCTCTGTCCATCATTCTCCCAGTATTGAATGAGCATTCTTACGGACTCTCTGGAGGAATAGAAGGTAAAGCCTTCTCTCCACCCTGCCTTGATGACTTACTCTTCTTTTGTCCCATTGTCTCCTGACTACCACAAATATTACAAATAATAAATAAATAAAATAAAACTAAACTAAAATAAAACTAAAATAAAAAACTAAAAAAAAATAAATCCAAAGAATTCCTGCTCAGGAATAGCATTCCTGGCTACCACAAATACTCATGTGAGTGGAACAGTCTAAACAATTCCTACTCAGGAATACAATTCCTGGCTACTACAAAAACTCATGCGAGTGGAACAGTCTGAACTATTCCTACTCACGAATACAATTCCTGGCTACCACAAATACTTATGCAAGTGGAATAAACCACAAATACTCATGTAAGTGGAACAATACCACAAATAATCATGCAAGCGGAATAATCAAAATAATTCCTACTCGCGAATACCCCTCTTCTTTACCAGCCAGAGCCACTGCGCCAGATCCACCGTACCTCCCCCCTTGCAGAACCTGAAACAGCAGACTCAAACACTCAAACTATGGTAGCCAAATACGAATGTAGCCGAATCCTTCCCCCCCCAAGCGGTATTCTCACCACCGTGGTCGTCGTCGCTTGGATCTCGTATACGAAGTTTTACGGGGTCCACATCCTCCAATTGGATGGCAAACAACAAAACAACACCAAAAAAAAGAAAAAAAAGGAAAAGAAAAGAAAAAAAAATAAAAGAAAAAAAATTTAAAATTTCTTTGCTTGCCTTTATTGAGTTCTGATTGGGCTGACCTTTCCGTCTTTTGACTACAATGAAGTCACAGAAAATGCTGTGGGGCGCCCCTTCATTTGCAGTTCAAAAGATGTGAAGGTTCAGACGATTCCCGGCCAACGCACCATTTGTTATAGATGACTCCAGGTAAAAGTTTTTGGTAACAGATTTATTGGCACTAAAAGATCGTAAAAAGGCAATAAAAGCAATAAAAGCAAGCAAAGCAACCGGTTGGGCATGTGAGGGTACAAAACTTCACCCAAAAAGCAACCTTACAATAGTTTTCTTCATCTTATATAGTTACATCATCTACATAAGCAAACTTATGCTAAATAGAAGGCAGGCATATGATAATGAGTCTTAGAATAGGTGGTCAAATCCTTTCTCCCTACATTCAGTGTGGTTAGGGTCAAAGCATCCACTTTCACGCATGCCCAATTGTGCAGGCTTCTTATCTGAAGAAAACAAATTCCTAGTTCTGAATGTTTATCTTTAAGACAGCTCCTTCTCAGCCGTGATGTCTCCAATTAACCAGACAGTATCCTTGCAAGTCTGCAAGATAGGTTTCTTTCCCTTTACCCTCTAAACAGGCCTCACAAGATCCTGACCCTTAATCCCAGTGCACTCTAAGTCTTATAATTTTAACACAAATCACC
Organism: Melanerpes aurifrons; assembly: GCA_011125475.1. Classification (NCBI taxonomy): domain Eukaryota; kingdom Metazoa; phylum Chordata; class Aves; order Piciformes; family Picidae; genus Melanerpes; species Melanerpes aurifrons. Next base: position 330,746 of record WWNC01000123.1, on the reverse strand, counting down.
AGTATATTCATGCCACTGAATTATATTTGTAAAAACTTTTTGTGGCTTTTGGAAGTTTGGGACTTTAAGAAAAGCCTTTTGTGCCTCCTCTTGCGATGCTTCCAGGGCTTCCCACAGGCAGTTGCGGGCTTGCGCTGCCAGGTCGGTGTGTTGACCTGTGCCCATGAGGTGATCCAACGTGAGTGCCGCTAAAGCCTGATTGTTATGTCCCGCATATGTAAGTAAGAGCGCTTGGAGCCCTTTTCTCCACTGGAACTCCCATAAAGTGTACTGAGAGGGAGTTAGCAACAGTTGCGCTAGAGATTTTTAAGTAGTATGGTGTCATTACGTGATTGTCGAGTATAGATGCTAAAAGATTAGTGAAATAGGAGAAGAGAGCCCATGCTCAGCGGCAGTACGAGGGAGTTCTTTAATCACTGGGAAGGACAAAGCCTCCCATTGAGGGTTACCCCCTCTTCCCGCATATAGTACAGGAGCCACGATTCTTGCGGCAACCTCAGTGTCTCCATCCCGCAAGGCTTGGCGCTTAATAGAAACCCACACATCATGAGGATCCTGGAGATAAAGGTCTGGTTCCCGTTCAGGATAGACAGGACCTGGATCTAGGAGGTTGTCCTCGGGGGGGTATTCTGCTGCGATTGTACCCAGTCTCAGTCCTCAGCTTCGGCTTTGGTGGCAGCTTAGAGGGAGTCTGAGCTCCCTCAATACTCTGTTCCGAGTTCCCTTCTTGCGCTTTAAGCATCTCGAATATAATCCACCACCATGGGAGCATACGCTGCGTCTCAACATTCCCTGTAGTAGCAGCATCCCATAACTTCACCCCCACTTGATCCCAGATTTCACTCGTAAACATGCTGGATATTGTAACTGTCAGGATGTTCTCCTGCACCCACTTGTCACCAGTTGGGGCTGTCCCCTTAAGAAAGGGAATATGGTGGACGGAAGTTGGTAAATGAAAAAAAACAATTTAAACTAATTTCATTGGTAGAGTGGGAGGAAGCACCTTCTGAACTGGGAGTGCAGGAGGGTATCCTGGGCACTCCGGCACTTTATCTTCAGTCTTTCTTCCGCTTCTCCTTCGGGTAGCAGCTTACAGCTCCTCGGCTTTCGGCCAAGGCGTTGGCCTTGAAAACTGATAAGCCACCAGGCCTGTATTAACTGCTTTCCAATTAACACAAAACTGCTTCTAACTTTTTTTTCTCTTTTCTCTCTCTTTCTAACCCACTCTGGGGAAAGGGGGGAGAGAGGGGAGAGCGGAGGTGGGGAACCCCCTCAGCAGAGGGGGGAACTCTCATTTCTGCGCTACTTTATTGTGTATCTTTGTATATATCGTAAATATTGTAAATTTGTAAATATTCCCCTGCATATCCTACATTGCTTTGTAAATATACAGCTCCACTGCTTTGCTAATTCAGCTGTGAGTTTTTGTTTCCCTTTCCCTTCAATTTTCTTTCCCTTTACTTTACAAGGGGGAGGGAGGAGGCTTTTGGGCCTTACCCTTCCAACCCAGCATCTCCTTAAGATCATGGCCACAGATAACCTTGTCATGCTTTTTAAGGAGTTCTTGCATTAATTCATAAGCGTCTCTTTATGAGGAACTCTCCTGGTTCCCCATGTTTCCCACGGCTCTCCTCTCGTCCAGCGGGAGGGATTGCTCTGGCCGGCCGGCTTTTCCTGCTTCCTTTCAGCAGCTCATTCAAAGTTTCGAGGGAATACACGGCAGGAGGCAGCTTAGCGTTTCATCGCCCCTATCACATCGGGGATCACCATTTGCTGCGATTAAGAGATGGGATGCAGCCTGATGCAAGCCAGGTGTCCACTTTATTATGCAGAATTCTTCTTTATAAAACTAATACAACACAAAAGCAGTTTACAACAGGACCAGGGCCTCTGTTACATCAATCTTCTATATGCCTGAAGTCTTACACTCTCAGGTCATAACAACCACTCATAATCAAATATCTGCCCTCCTCCAACTGCACTGCTGCACCGTGTTTCACAAGCCATCAAGGCCAACACTGTCTCCTTCTTATCAGTCCAGCAGTGCTTGGAGCTCGGCTTTCCAAGATTTAACCCTTCAGGGATTTTTTTTGCCTTTACTATTTTTCATCATCCAAACAGGAGGTCTAAACACAGACTGTATGTGACATTATCTGTATTTCCCTTTAGCAGGCACGTATGGGAACAAGTGTTCAGTGTCAGGCTGATACTACATGTCCATTTAATTGAACTGAGAGAACACTCCTGCCCCTGAAGAAAGTTCAATTCTTCTCTCCATGGACGTGACTACAGAGCTGGCAGCTAATGTCTTGCCCTCGCTCATTATTTATACAATTACCTAATTAATCTTCCCAGAGACTCCCTGTTTGGTAGAAGTTTCTTTTTTGGAAAACTCACCCATTGGATGAATGGAAACCCAAATCCAGCCCTAGATACCGTGATCATGAGTGCTGTATCCACTGACAGTCAACACTAGAGCATCTCTTGCTATGACATATGGGAAGCATCACAGGAGCCTGCAGCACTGCTTACATGAAACATGCTCCTGGCATCACACTTGGGTCTGTTTAAGTTTTCTCTTGGGAAATACAAGCACACATGCATGATCAACAGTACCAAAACACACTTAGACTTTAAGAGAAACATGGAGGCAGAGATAAACAAAACTATCTGCATATTGCACTATTTCCTCTTCTGTGTCACTGGCTTCTACCTGGTATCATTACGCCAATGCCACTGCATCCAAACACCCTCAATACTCATTAACTGTGACAAAATCTTCCAATATATCCAATTTAAATACACACAAAACCCCTCCAGGCTTAAGTACCTCAGAGTCTGCAGGAAACCACGTTTTTGCTAATAAAGCAACCATGGTGTCACATCATGACCCCCTCCAAGACACGCGGATGCTCTGAGATGAGCACCAAAGGGAAGCAATGCAATGTGACTCATCCTGCTGAGGCATCTGGTTTCCAACTTCATTTTCCTCTATAATCTGAGCATAGGGCATTAAATCTCTGGGTTCAGAGGTTTCCATGCCAGAAGCCAGATGCTAATGTACCCAGCAGAGCTACATTTAGCACAGCATTGGTACTAGAGCTCTCTTTCAGGTGGTACTATATGTTTTTCACTTCCAGCTTTAGACTGAAGGCAAGGAGCGGGTATAATCCTCCACTCTCTTGAGATATCCTATGTGACTCTAGGCTCAGCTCAACAAACCATTGGAGCTCACTGGATAGAGATAAGAAAAACAACTAAGGACACAGCAAATTAGCACTGTGCCCTCACTACTCTGCTAACAGAGCTTTTGAGCAGACTTAGCCAAACACCAAATGTCAGCCAAAGCCCATGAGGGGAGACACTGATGTTTCTGCTGCCACCATTCTTTAGGACTGAAGCCACTGCAATTTAGCAAACAAGCCATTATCTTCCTCAGGCACTCACATGCATGCTCAGCTACTGCACAAAGTAGATGCTTCTGCCTGCCTGGTAAGGTGGAAGAGGGTTTTGTTGTTAGGTTTTGGGTGTGGGTTTGTTTTGTTTTGGTTTGGTTTTTTTGTCAATTTCATTTTTCAGATTATAGGATTCACACAGATGCTGATAAAATATTTTGTAGTACTACCATAAAACAGCAGAGTGAAGGAAACACACATGTATTATGAAAACTATGCTGTTATAATATGTAGTTTTTCTGTCATAAATTACATTGACCAGCTAAAGTACAGGTTACAGTAAAGTCTACACAAGTCATGTTGTGTCAGTAATATGCATATGCGAGTGTGACCGTTTGAGGCTGTGCCTTTAAGAAAGGGAGAGTGCTGGGACACTCTGGCTGAATGTTTTGGAATAATAACGAAAACAATCAGATATTCTAAATTAATTTCATTGGTAGATTGGTAGAATGCAACTTTAAGTTTTAGTGAAGTTGGAATTTTTTGCCAGTTTCTCTCTGTCCTGCTTTTCCAGCCTGTCTGCTTCTGAGCAGCCGGAGTTTGACCTTGGATACCAGATAAGCACTAATCCTGCATGCGCTTTTGAGGCCTAACAAAATTTCATCCTTATTAATTACCTTTTCTCTCTCTCTAGCCCTTTTTGGGAAAAAAGGGAGGTAGAGGGAGAGAGGGGGGTACAGAGGGGGAACCCTCCTCTGTCCAGAGGAGGGATTTTTGTTCCTGTATTTTTCTTTGCTGTATATTTCTGTATATATATTGTAAATACTGTATATTGTGTGTGTGTATATATATATAACCTGCATTTCATTTTTGCTTGTAAATATAGCATTCCTTTTGCTTTTCCGACTGAGTTATCTGTGTTTTTTTTCCTCTTTGTGGGGGAGGGAGAGCTAGGCATTTCCCTGCAGATTTTAATACATTTAGCAAAATGACCAAGATTAAATTCCTCGTGGAACTACGCAGTTGTCACAACTATGGAAATACCAAATAACACTGAGTTAAAATCTTTCTCAGGAATGCACAAAACATAGCTTGCTTTTAGTGTTTCTAATCCTGAACCACTGGCTGGCTCTCTTAAGCAGCCAAGACAACTTGATTATCTTACTAATTTGCCATGCAAGTCATTTAAAAAGTACTATGCTCATCCCTCCAACTTTCTAATATCATGACTCAGGGGTACCTTAGGACTCCTTGCCATGACAGCAGTGGGGTCTCAGTGTGATGGGAAAGGCTTGAAGGAAGCTCAATAAGGAAGAACCTGAGTTAACCTGGAAGAGGATGGGGAGGGAGAAAGGGTAACAACAGACCATCTTCAAATGCAGTTTACAGCTGAGACTGCAACATGGCAGAAGCCTCCCTGCAGCTTTTCCCAGGTTCCTCCCCCAGTGGTGATCATTCTTTCAATCATTTTTCCCCCCACTATTCTTACCACGTTTCCATTTTGTCTCATATTTGTATTTACCATGTCCCTCTCCACTGTGTGCCCCTATTCAGGTCCCTTTCATTCGTTCCTTCACATCAAAGAAAGAATTCATCCAGGACTGAGCCAAACAGACGTTTTACAAAACATTGTTTTCTTTAGTTGGCTACTCTTACCATTTTAGCCTTTCTTCTTCTATCTTAAAACCTCTAAACCTCTATCTTAAAACCTCGCCTCTTCGTCGGGCAGCTCGCTCGGGACAGCACCAGGACCAGCAACCGCCGCGTACCAACCGCTGCTCTCCTTTTCGGGCTGCGGGAATCGCCATCGCTGCCGAGTTTTGCCGCGAGGAAGGAACAACCGCCCTTTCACGTGGTCAGACTCGTGATCCCAGCGGCGGGAGCGGCTGAATTTAAAAGGCACAGCTGCGCCTCGAGTGGGCTCTCTTCCTCGGGCAGCTCGTATTCTCTTGTACTCTCACGCGCCGCCCTTTTTTTTTTTTTTTTTTTTAAATTGGCAGTAGGTGCTGTGGACAGGGACAGCCATGGTTGTAACTCGCAGCAAAATCTCCCTAAAAAAATTAGTGTCGACCCAGACCGAGGTAGAACAGAAGCACATAGCTGTTCAGGTATCTGCCTGTAGAGAATGCTGGAGCCTGGCTCTTGAGAAGCAGGGTTGTGGGGGCAACTCTTGTATAAGGTGTGAGTAGGTTGACTATCTGCTTAATATGTTGGCCAGACTGAAGGATAAGTTTGCTAGCCTTAGAAATGTAAGGGAATGTAGGAAAGAGATGAACCAGAGCAGGAAGGAGATGGACCAAAGGAGGAAAGAGGTGAATCAGAAGAGGAAAGAGTTGAATCGAGAGTAAGCAGGCTCTGCAGGCTCCCCAGCAGAGGCTGGTTATTCAAAAGCAGAGGGAATGGACGACGTTCCTCTCAAAAGACGCAAAGTTAAACCTCCTTGCCTCCCCTCACCTTCCCCGCTGCTCTTGGAAAACAGATATGGAGCACTGGAGATTGAGGGTGAGGTGGTCCTGATGCCGGAGGACACACCATCTGGGGTTCTCCATGAGGCTAAGCAGCCTAAGGTTAAACAGCCTTCCCCTGGCATCAGGACCTGTTCCCTCAAAAAAAAGAGGAGGGTAATTGTTATTGGTGATTCCCTTCTGAGGGGAATGGAGGGCCCCATATGTCGGCCTGACCCATCTCATAGGGAACTCTGTTGTCTGCCAGGAGCCCAAGTTAATGATGTTACCAGTAGGCTGCCTAGACTGGTGCAGCCCTCTGACTACTACCCTTTACTAGTTATGCAGTTAGGGAATGATGATGTTGCAACCAGAACTCCCAGGGCTATCAAAGATGACTTCAGGGCCCTGGGAGACCTGGTTGAGGGGTCAGGGGCACAAATAATTTTTTCATCAATACCCTTAACTGCAGGAGGGAATACCATAAGGAACAGGTCAGCAGCTATAGTTAACAAGTGGCTTAGAGGTTGGTGCAGTCAAAAGAATTTTGGGTTTTTTGATATTGGGAAACTTTCTACTGCACCAGGCCAGCTGGCAACAGATGGAGTACATCTGTCCCAGAGAAGGGGAAAGATCACTGTATATGAGAACGGACTGTCCTCCAAAGGTAAAAAGATCCTGGGAAGGGAATTGGCAGGTCTCATCGATAGGGCTTTAAACTAGTTTTGAAGGGGGAAGGGGCTGAAAATAGTCCTCTCAGACAGGAGTCTGGGGCCGACAAGCTAGAGTCAGAGGTGAAACCAGCAGCCCAGTTGAAGTGCGTGTACACTCATGCACAAAGCATGGGTAACAAACAGGAGGAGCTGGAAGCCTTGATGCAGCAGGAAAATTATGATGTAGTTGCCATCACAGAGACGTGGTGGGACGACTCACATGACTGGAGCGCTGCAATTGACGGTTACAAGCTCTTCAGGAGAGACAGGCAAGGAAGAAGGGGTGGAGGGGTGGCCCTGTACATCAGGAAGGCACTAGATGCCATTGACATGGAGATTAGGGACGATCGGGTTGAATGCTTGTGGGTAAGAATTAGAGGGAAGACCAGCAAGGCAGACACCCTGGTTGGAGTCTGTTATAGACCACCCAACCAGGAGGAAGATGTTGATGAAGCATTCTATAGGCAGCTTAAGGCTGTCTCAAGATCTCCGGACCTTGTTCTCATGGGCGACTTCAACCTGCCTGACATCTGCTGGGATCTCAACATGGCAGAGAGGAGACAGTCTAGAAGGTTCTTAGAATGCATGGAGGACAGCTTCTTATCCCAGGTGCTGCGAGAGCCTACCAGGGGCAAGGCTATGCTTGACCTCCTCTTCACCAACAGGGAAGGGCTGGTGGGTGATGTGGTGGTTGGAGGGTGTTTGGGGTCCAGTGACCACGAGATAATTGAATTCTCGGTTGTTGGTCAAGCCAAGAGGGACGGCAAGAAGACCTCCACTCTGGACTTCCGGAGGGCAGACTTCAGGTTACTCAAGGAACTAATTCAGAGGGTTCCTTGGGATAAAGCCCTTAAAAACAAAGGGGTCCAGGAGAGCTGGACCTACTTCAAGGAAGAACTGTTGAAGGCTCAGGGACAGGTTGTGCCAATGTGCCGGAAGATGAGCCGCCGGGGCAGACGGCCAGCCTGGATGGTTCATGAACTTTTAATGGACCTGAGGGAAAAAAAGAGGGTGTATCACCTTTGGAAGAGAGGGGAGGCAACCCACAGAATGTTTAAGGATGTTGCTAGGTCTTGTAGGAAGAAAATTAGGGAGGCAAAAGCACACTTGGAGCTTAAACTGGCCTCTACTGTGAAGGACAACAAAACATCCTTCTATAAATACATTAATAGTAAGAGGAAGGGAAAGGACAACCTCCACTCCTTGGTGAACACGGAGGGGAACATTGTAACAAAGGATGAGGAAAAGGCAGAGATGCTTAACACCTTCTTTGCCTCAATTTTTACTAGAAGGACAGAACGTCTTCCTGAAAGCTGGCCTGCAGAGGTGGCAGAAGGAGCCAGGGAGCTGCACAGTTTCCCTATGTTCCATGAGGAGGTGGTTGGAACTCTCCTTAGCAGCTTGGATCCCCACAAGTCCATGGGACCAGATGGGATTCATCCTAGGGTGCTGAGGGAGCTGTCAGACGAGCTGGCCAAGCCACTCTCCATAATTTTCCAGCAGTCCTGGCTCACTGGAGAGGTCCCAGAGGACTGGAAGCTGGCCAATGTGGTGCCCATCCACAAGAAGGGCCGTTTGGATGAGCCAGGGAATTACAGGCCTGTCAGCCTGACCTCAGTGCCAGGCAAGATCATGGAACAGGTCATCCTGAGTGCAATCACACAGCACTTAGAGGATGGCCAAGGGATCAGGCCTAGCCAACATGGATTTAGGAAGGGCAGGTCCTGCCTGACCAACCTGATCTCCTTCGATGATCAGGTGACCCGCCTGGTGGATGTGGGGAGGCCTGTGGATGTAGTCTACCTGGACCTCAGCAAGGCCTTTGACACCGTCCCCCATAGCAAACTGCCGGCCAAGCTGTCAGCCCATGGCTTGGACGGGAGCACACTGCGATGGGTTAGGAACTGGCTGAATGGCCAAGCCCAGAGAGTGGTGATGAATGGTGCCACATCCAGCTGGCAGCCAGTCACTAGTGGTGTGCCCCAAGGATCAGTGCTGGGCCCTGTGCTCTTTAACATCTTTGTTGATGATCTGGATGAGGGCATTGAGTCCATCATCAGTAAATTTGCTGACGACACCAAGCTGGGGGCAAGAGTTGATCTGCTGGAGGGTAGAGAGGCTCTGCAGAGGGACCTCGACAGGCTGGACAGATGGGCAGAATCCAACGGCATGAGATTTAACACATCCAAGTGCCGGGTTCTGCACATTGGCCACAACAACCCCATGCAGTGCTACAGGCTGGGGTCAGAGTGGCTGGAGAGCAGCCAGGCAGAGAGGGACCTGGGGGTGCTGGTCGATGGTAGGATGAACATGAGCCTGCAGTGTGCCCAGGCAGCCAAGAGGGCCAGTGGCATCCTGGCCTGCATCAGGAACAGTGTGGCCAGCAGGAGTAGGGAGGTCATTCTGCCCCTGTACACTGCACTGGTTAGGCCACACCTCGAGTACTGTGTCCAGTTCTGAGCCCCTCAGTTTAGGAAGGATGTTGACTTGCTGGAACATGTCCAGAGAAGGGCAACAAAGTTGGTGAGGGGTTTGGAACACAAGCCCTATGAGGAAAGACTGAGGGAGCTGGGGTTGCTCAGCCTGGAGAAGAGGAGACTCAGGGGCGACCTTATTGCTCTCTACAACTACCTGAAGGGAGGTTGTAGACAGGCGGATGATGGTCTCTTCTCCCAGGCACCCAGTACCAGAACAAGAGGACACAGTCTCAGGCTGCGCCAGGGGAGGTTCCGGTTGGATGTTAGGAAGAAATTCTATACAGAGAGAGTGATTGCCCATTGGAATGGGCTGCCTGGGGAGGTGGTGGAGTTGCCGTCATTGAAGGTGTTCAGAAGGAGACTTGATGGGGTACTTGGTGCCATGGCTTAGCTGTTTGGGTGGGTTGGATTGGTTGATGGGTTGGACACGATGATCTTGAAGGTCTCTTCCAACCTGGTTTGGTTTGTTCTATTCTATTCTAATTCTAATAAATGACATCATTAAGTGAACAAGAGTAACTTGATCTACCAATAATTTGGCCAGATGACACCATTAAAAGGAAACAAAGGACTCTTTATCCTATTCTCAGATGCAGAGAGGAGAAAATAGAGGTGAAGAAGCAAGTGAAAATATAGTGGTAATGAAATGGAAGTGACAAGCTTATAATTTATTAAGCTTCTAAGCATAGTTTCATCCAAAAATCAGGGTTAACAAAAAAGTTCTCGCTTAAATAAGGTGTTTAGCAGAAATCTTTAAGGGAGCCTAAAATCTCTTTTTCTCCCAATTGAGCTATCTATTGCTAATGCCTCTCAAGAGGCTTTAGTTTGGAAAGGTTAATTTTATTACCTTTAAATGGAAAATTTCAGCAGCCAACAGCCAGTTGACCAACCACTTCTATTTGCCATGGAATTCATAGAATTAAACCCCACAGTGCAGCTTGTTCCAGGAACATCCATGCCACATCCCAGTGCTTGGGTGCAAAAGATGGGCAAAAAGCAGTGATTATGACTTTGTAAATTAAAAAAAAAAAACAGTACTGGCTCTCAACAGGTTAATTTTTAAGGACAGCATAAATTAATTTCTTACTTTCTCCATTGTCTTTGCTGGCAATGCAACAGCATGTAAGCACTGCATGTTGTGCTTAGTAGCTTAAGAGACTGTAATTTTGCTCATTCTGCCTGGTCTAAAATGTGTTTTCACAGAAAAAAAAAATACATCTCCTCCCAAAACAAATCACCCTTCTTTCCCTCCACTGTCTGAGGAATTATTTTTACTTTTCCATCATCCTATCTGCTGTCTGAGGTGGTCGATATTTGCAAGTTAAAATCTTGCAGCACAAGAGAGACTTCACAGAGAAGATGAAGAGCTCCTTGCTTTAATTCCTGCTGTGCAGGAGAATTAAGGCTTCATTCAGAGATTTGTGAGGTGCCAAGAAAGGGAATTTTCCAAAAGACTTGTTGAAGATGTTTCCCTAGCAGCTCAGCCAGGGAAAGGCTGAAGCTGAACCCTTCTCCTGCCTGAGCTGTCCCCAGCAGACAGTCCAGCTAATAGGTTTTTAAGATACTTTTAAGAATATAAACAAATGAAAGAAAGATCCAAATCCAAACCAGAGGCAGCTAAAGCTAATGATGTGTCTTAAACCAGAGTTTTCACTAGAGTTGCACAGTCACTTTTATACAGGTGTGTTGAAGTGGCTATGGATAAACACTGCCATAAACCAGGATACAGCTGAACTAAAGAAGTAACTTCATTTTTAGAGATTTCAGGAGGTTCATGGTGAGCAGAGGCTGCTCAACACTTCCATCGAGGGAAAAAAAGAAGAAGAAAAAAAGAGAAACCACCAAAAAACCATAAATGAAATCAACTGCATTGATGTTATAAAGTTCTCCTTGACATTATCACCTACAAACAGAATATTCCCAAACCAGAGGATGTGGGGAAAGTAGAGTGGGGTCTGTAAAACAGGGACACTAGCACAAGCACGGAGTAAGCAGACATTTTATACTGTCTGATTAAAATTTGCTAAGCAAGAGTTTGGGATTTCATAAAAAAAAGGATATGTAATGCATTAAAGTAATTAATTTCTTATTTTTAAGAATTTCCATCTTTTGCTTTTTCCTTTTTTCTTGTGACAGTCTGAGATAAATCGCATGGAGGTCCAAGTGTGTTTCTATGTGCTTCAAACAATTTACCTGAGGGAGTAAAACTGCAAATGTCTGAGACAGGTTTTTCAGTTAACAGATTAGCAGCAGTATAGAAAAAATATTTGAAAATAAACAACCTCCCATCCTTATTACTGCCATACAAACTTACTTTGATATTCAGATTTCAAAACCAAATTGGTCATAAGTTATTTTGTTTGTTGGGAAAGCGGATTGTTGCTGCCTCACCATAGGCTATCTTATTTGGAAATTAAGGCCATCTGTGCATAAACTTGCACAAAAATAATTAAACTCTTTTTTTTTTAAGTCCAGTTTAATTACTTTGGTGACAATACTTGCATATCAGCTTTTATTTTTGTAACTAATTACAAATGAAAAATTTACCTTTTGAAAAGCTCTTTCCTTAAAGTAATTTTAATTTACAACTGGCACCCCGTTAGAGTTTCCAGTATGGCTTAGCTATCACTTTCTGCCATACACACCTGCTTCAAATGAAAATACAACCTTCCTTCAAACCACTCTCTTAAATACCTTTTCACAGAATGTTTAAGTTAGCCAGTTTTATTTTGTACCTGTTACATTCTCATGTAAGCTAAACAATAATGCAGATGAAGAAGCAAAAATACAACATACATCCCCCTTTATCCCCTTTTCAGGTTTCAATGGACAACTGGAGTATCACATCCAATTTGATTAGCTCATTAACATCCAAAGAAAAATTCTAGTAATTTTTCAAAGTGAGCCTGGTAGTTTTCACTATTCCCCCCCCCTAGTAAAAGCTAAAGGAAGCTGTGGAAGATGAGGATTAGATCTAATATGTAGAATGTGTATGCAGCTCCAGCCATAACAAGCCTACTTCTTTATCTGTGTCATACTAGTGTTCCTTCTGTAGGTACATTAAAAACAAGTCCTCATGCTACCACTGCACTGTGTCAGTTATACGTATTTTGTCCAAATGTTGTAGAAGTGATACTGCCATTTCTGATCTGCTGAAAGTGTTTTTTAGTTTCTTCTCTTCAAAGTAATTTTATACTGATTTCTCAGTTTGTACTTGCGAAACCTAGGGTAGGAGAGAAAGGCTGGAGAGCAGGTCTAATGTATGCACATCAATTTTTAAACAGCCTTTTTATGTTCCCTGGGATGAAAATGCATGCAGCTTGGCTCATTTAAGAAAGCCACAGCATCTTACAAAGTCTCCTTTCCCATCACAGATACAACTGTGCCACTAGGGCTATCTCACTGGAAATCTCAATCCATATCAAGGTCAAGAACTGCAAGGAAGGAGCCTGGTGACCTCTTCAGCTGGCTGTTACAGGGATTATTTTCCTGGACTGTTTGCCTTCTCCATTCTCCATTGAATCAGTGTGTTCACCTTTGATCTTTGTGGCATTCCAGATTGTCATCCCTTCTGTACTTCACACATGCTGACCCCCACCTTTGATCAGCAACATCAGCCATCACCATCTTAACAACACTTATCTGTAGCTGATAGTCCCTGTAAATAGCAGAACAGCTTGTAAGAAAGCAGGACAAAGCAAATCTCTCCTTTCAAAATATTTGGTGCCACCTGCAAAAGATGTGACCTTTTGACAGGGTGTGCTCTGACTCCTGCTTATCCCTCTGAATATGTACCTTGCTGTGTTTCACTTCACATGCTACCCTTTGCCATGGTCCAGCCCATCTTTTCTATATTATTCTTTGCACACAGGATACTTGGACTGAGCTTGAATACTGATTTTACTGTGTGTGCACACATCACCTATTACAAGATCTTAGTCCATGACCCTGGTTTAGCAAATTTTCTGTAGGATTAAGTAAAGAAAAAAGTAAAGCCAAATAATCATTTACCACTAATTTTAAAAAAAAAGTTAAAAGAGCAAGTGAAACCTTTCTCTCACCCTTTTGCAAAGCATCGTTACCACCATCCATTTTTACAGTTAGTTTTGGCTACTCCAGTTCCTTCAGCAGCTGATTAAGTACAGTGCTCTTTTCTGCTCAACTAAATTTAACTTTGGGCTACTCTACAGCATTATAGAGCTGTCTTATTCTAACTCAGGAGTCCCTGTCTATCTGTTGTGGATGGAAAGACTCATCTACAGAGTTTCTAAAGTGTGCCAGAATCTCCCCCAAGAAAAAAAGAAAACAAAGAGGAGTCAGAAACCTTGGGAGCTGGTGGATCACAGTGCCTCCTACTGCAGCTCTCCTTGGCATTATACAAGAAGACATGTAGGATGCAACAGCATGGGGCTCAGAGAGGGAAGCTGAGCATTGGGTAGGATGATAAAGAGCTGATATGATGCTCAACCCCAGTGCCAGCAGCTCTTATCAGAACCAAAACTCAAAGGTAACTGCAACTGTTGTTTGTTTCTTTTTTTCAACAAAAAGTGACTTTTATCCTGTTGTAAATAGACATATAGATCAGATATGCATTCATCTCTATTCATCCAGCCAATGGCAGCAAATCCATCTGCAACCATCCCGTAAGGAAGGACTACTGCAAGCCAACCTATTCCACAGCACAGAGCAGACATTAGGCTGTCCAGCACCATCTCACCTCCAGTGTGCCAGGCTAAAGCAAAGGACAAGATTAAACCTGTAAAACATTCCAAAGTACAATGACTATCAGCTGTGTGTTAAATGCAGTTCTGTCACATTTGGTTTTCTCTTGTATGAAAAGAATCCCTCAGCAATATGCTCTGAAGCAGAACCAAACTCCCATTACTTCTGAGGCTTCATACAACTTATTTGGTATCCTGCTTCAAGGTGAATAATTGCAAATCAGAAATATCTTATTGCACTGTTAAGTGCTGAAAATATGTTACTGCTGTACACTTCTTGCCTGAACAAACCCAGTATAGTTCCTTTCCTTGAAATAGTCAGGATTTTTTTTTAAAAAGTGGAGCAGAAACTCACAGTAAGCAAATAGAAGCTTGTCTGTCTCAATACTACACTGTGGCATTAAAAACAAACTCAGATATACTAAATACATGTTCTAAATACTAGGTTCTTCTACTAAATACTAGGTTCTTCTCTTTAAAATACTCTGAGATGTGTACACACAGATTATTAAAAGTAAGCATGATTCTAGGATAACTACTGATTAGCTGTTTTATCTCTGCATTTCACTATGCTTGGAGCACTAGTGTGCTCCAATTCTATACATAGGTGTTTTCAGTTTCTGCCTTTTATGCAATGGTACTGCTCTACAGTCATTACTTTTTTTAAAAGCTGAAATGCCATAATATGGAAGGGGTTTCCAGACTAAAACAACAACTAAATATTTTCCTAAAGGAAACTGGAGGAGAGTTCTCTCTCAGTCAGAGAAAGCATTTCTTCAGTATGTGGAAAAACTGTTGAGGTCAAAACAACATATCTTCCACTGGCTCAATGTTTCCATTTTATTAAAAATTGTTTTTTAAAGCATGAGTGGAAAGAGGAACTTTTGGTGATTAAATTTGGAGAACAAAACACATTGTTCATGTCGTTCTACTCCAGCACAGACGTTTGCTTGTCTCTCGTGCTTAAGCAGGAAGCTTCTGCTGGATTACACACAAAGGCAGTGCTAGGAAGTGTGGAGTGAGGAAAGCAGAGTTTCTCCAACCACAGCTTACACTTGTTTGTGAAGAAGAGGAGGAACACTGCAATTCCTGATGCATTCTGCTGTTTTTGAGGGGGAACTACACCAAAGATGACAGCAGGAACTGAACTCCATATGTCTGGGCATAGAAAAACTTGAACTGCTGCCACATGACTAGAATGAAGTTTGACACATGGCAGTGACTGTTAAACTCCAAACCCTTTCCTTGATTAAGTCTTAAAAGTCACAGAATTATACACAACACAAAACTGCTGAGTCTGAAAGATAGCTGGAGATAGCTTAGTTAATCCTGCTACTCAAGCCAGGTCACCCACAGAAGGCTGCTAAGGGCCATGTCCATTGAGGTTCTAAGTATCTCCAAGGATGGAGACTCTACAACTGTTCTTGGTAACCTGTTCCAGCATTTGACCTTCCTCACAGTATAAAAAAGTTCTCTTAATCTTTAAATGGAATTTCTCACATTTCAGGTTGTGCCCATTGTCTCTTGTCCTGTCACAGCATCACAGAAAGGAGTTTGATCCAGCTCTCCTTACTCTCCATTTACCCACATTGCTAAGATTCCTTCTGAGCCTTCTCCCAGCTGAACAGTTCCAGCTCTCCCAAATCTGTCCATATACAGGAGATGCTCCATTCCTTAATCATTGCTTGTTAGCTTTTGCTGGACTCAATCCAGCAAGTTCCCTTGCATGGGGCTGTTGAGACCTCACACCTCAGCTGGGTTTCATCAGGGATGAGTAGAGGGGAAGGATCATTTCCCCCAACCTGTAAGCAATGTTTTTCCCAATGCAGCTCAGAAGGCTGTTGGCCACCTTTGCCACAAAGGCACATTGCTGGCACCTCATCAGCTTACTATCAGGACCTCCAGGTGCTTTTCTGCAGAGCTGCTTTCCAGAAGGTCAGCCCCAGACTGTGTGGGTGTTTGGGATAATTCCTACCTCTGGGACACACTAGTAGTGAATGGCCCAGTTTTCAGTTCACCACACTGTTGGTTTATATAGCCAACACTTCATCGGCCAGTAGTTGAGGATGCTACAACTATGTCCAGAACAATAACAACACTTGGGTAGGACAGTGCTTAAGTCTGGATCCTGGTGTTTGGTTTACTGTATGGATATAGCCCCTGATGGGCAGATATGGCTCTGCTCTATCACCCTGTGGAATCATCCAAAATTAACATTTCACTGGCCAAAAGCAAGCTGGCAGTAATGCAAACCTCGAATTAGAAAGTTTTCTTTCTGCAGACTACCCTTCAGGCAAGTGCCATGGGCTATGGGTAAGCCCAGCAGCCATTCTGCAAGTATCTGTGGCTTGTGACTTTTTCCACTCATTCCCTTCAGGAGCAAACATCATGGAAACCTGAAACATGATTAGTCTGCGACATGCTGGATAAGTAGTATTTAGAAGCTTCACAACCTCACCTTCAAGGTAATAGGTATCTCTACATTTAGAAACCACAGGTCTACCTTTTTCCTGCATTTTTAAGCCAAAGCAATTTCTCTGATCTATGGGTAATATGGTTATGTAAAAAAGGAAAAGTTGCACAGCAGAGGTGAGAGGGCAGAGAAGAAAGGTGGACAGGCTATAAACTGCAACACAGGAGCTGCGGGAACCTTTGAAACTGGCGCTGCTCTTGAGAAAATGCAATGCAGAATTACACCTTAAATAATACTATAGGGCTTAGAGACATATGTTACATGAGTTTGATTTAGAAAGCAGTCTTCTTATAGAAGGTCTATCCCTTCCTCTGTAAAACACAAAAAATGTGTTGCTCCCAAATTACAGTATTTGATTCTCAGTTGGATGAAGAGAGGTTTTTTTTTTCCCTCTTTTTTTTCCTCTGCTGAACTATGTTCCTGCCTGGAGATATTTTTCCCTCCCCTCTATGCTTTATTTCTAATGTAAACATTACTTGAAATTATTGCAATACAGATGAACGACTATTAATCAAAAGTGAAGATGATGTATTGCATCAGAGAGACAGTAACAATCAAATAGCAAGAAGGATATAGAGCACTATGTGCTGCAACTAGCTGCTTAATGCCTCTTAGATCACTGTCCTCTGTTTCACAGGCAGCATGGTGGTTTGCACTCCACTGTGATTTGGTTGCGTGCCTGCATTTCAGCTATACCTATAACATAAGATCACAATCTGTGAAGAGGAGTCAGATAAAAACATGGTTTTACAAGGAGGCTGCAAGAAAGCATAACCCAGCTGAGCTTTTCTGTCCTTGTGTTAACCCTTACACTTTCCATTAGAAGGCTTGAGCAGTGGGGCCCATGGTTTCATTACCTGGAATTTCTCAGCAGCATATTATAGAGAGCTAAGAAAGATTCACTCTGAGCAAAAGTGATAGATGCTTCTTGTCCCAAAGCATGAGGCTTTGGAGTTGTAGTCCTACTGCTGCTGTGAATTTGCAAATAGCTCTGTGTGCAGGTAATGAGAACTCAGATGGCACAGGCTGGTGAGCTTTTTTACTATATTATTTCTACAAAAGTACCGCAAGATCTATCATGAGGTTTAAGTAGTTCCAATGGCTACAAACAGAGAAGCGATGGCACCTAAAAACAGTTCTCTCTTTGGCAAAAGGCAGAAAATATCTCACCATGAGGAACTCTGTATCACCCCAGAGAGACCTGTGCACAAAGCCTCAGAAACAATCATCAGGATTGCTTGACCAAAAAAAAAAAAAAAAAAAAATCAACCACCCCCTGCCCCCCAAAAAAAAAAAAAAAAAAAATCCTGAAACTACTCAGATATTTATTAATCAGCCAAAAAATAATTCAGATGATGCAAGATTTCTGATTATATCTCATGTGCAGAAGCAGTAAGCCACAAGGAAAAAAATCAAATTCCATGATTAATAAAATGATCAATTCAGGTCATTAGCAACAATTACTTCTTTAAGACAGATACTAGGAACCGAACTGAGACCAAACTCATTACCCAAATGGCTGCCTATCAACCATGAAATGGCAACAGCCTGTTGTTGATTCAGTTCAGATCTGGAGCTAATTATTTGGGGGGTAAAGAATTATCAATCTCATGAGTTTATTGAGCCACTCTTTGACAGTCATATTTGTGTGTGTGGAAAAAAATCCAAACACCTATTTCTATTTCTAATAAAAAACAACAGAAGACATTTTCTACAGCTGATTCCTTATCTGCCCTTTTTCCCCTGCCTAACACCATGTACTGGGAAACCAAGACCTGTTTCCATCCTCTGTGCTCAGATACTTACTGTGGTTACAACTCTGAATCTTCTTTCCCTAGTGTAAGAAAATCTCTGCGTATAAGGAAGGCAAGGGGTTATTAATTCTTCACAGCTTCAGCTTCCGTATTTTAAAGCTCACACCAGCTTCAAGCTTGGGCATGCTGATGGCAAATGAGAGTTACATTTCTAATTATCTTCTTCCTTACAAAAATAAATAAAATTTACAGATTCAGGGACACGTATACACACACAAAGATATTGCTATTAAGAGACAGGAAGGCTGTGCTAGAACACCCCTAGGCGAACAAAAGGATTCCTTTCTTATCCCCCTCTCCTCCTTCCAAAGACCTTCCCATTTATAGCCTGCCACTTACAGATACACTTCCAGCATTTAAAAATACTTCCCGTGTTTGCGGAGCCATTTTCCAGAACAAAACGTTATCATTCATCAGGAGCAGAGCTGTTTGCAGTGTGAACAATTCGCTTTTGTTAAGTACCATATGGCCGCCTGTAGGAAAATGCCAACGTTTCAACTCTACAGCTGGGCCACAGTTCCTTTATTCATCGTGCAGATGGTTGTAATTGACACCACTACTAAAACAGGTCTCGAACACTTCTGTAGGGTCATTAGAGTTATTAAATACAGTTACCATTTTTAGAAAGAAGGTTTTAAGGCTTGGCTTGTAAAACGCAATATTTTGCTATAATGAAATAGACAGGCTAAATGTTATGGGGAGGGCTATTTTATTTAGTGTTTTATCAGAGAGGATATGGAAATTGCTAGAGCAAAGTGAGGCACACAAAATTATTTGCTAAGGAAATCAGCTGAAACCCAGAATATTCTTAAATAACCTCCTAGTGAAACAACACACTAAAACCTCTGCGGGGGGAAAAAGGAAAAAATTCCAAGGAGGGGGGAAGTGAAACTTTGCCTATCACCAAATCTCATGTCTAAATTCAACTTTAAATGTGAGATGCTAACATTTTCTGTTAAATACAAAGAATACAACTGTTGCTTCTCCATATTCTTAATACTCTGATGCACATATTTTCAGGATTAACATTCAAATACATGGTTTGTTTTAATGGAGTTGTGTCAAATTAACACAGAAAAAACTAAATCAGAGAAAAAAAATATAGTACCATTATGCCCCTCCCCCTTTATAATGTCAGAAGGAAGTTGTTAAGCTGTCATTCTACAGATGTTCATCCACACCTATACAAGAACACAAACAAATCTCATGGGATCCCTAACTTCATCTGTGGCATACATAAATGTTAAAATTCATCCATCATCACACACTTCCCCTTCCTCCCACTGTGATAACAACACAGGGAATAAAAGCATGCCACTTCAAAAAGAAAAAAAAAAAAGAGGAAAAAAAAGGGTTACTCAAGCTCAGAAAATACAGACTAAGTTATGAAAAAGATTATGAAAAAGCACCTTTATCCTGGAAAGACACAAGAAAAACTACACTGAAATTACAGAGAAAAATACCATCTTATATTGGGCACAGCAACTATTCTTAAATACTACAGGTCTGCAGATTCACATCTCTTCTTGTGGAATTTCCTTTGTCTTTAAAAGAACAGCACAATTCTCTTCTTTCCCTTCAACAAATGTTGATTTTATTTTTTTTTTAATTGCAGGTAAAATGACAGAATAGCTTAGAATTAATTTCCTATTTTAAAACACTACCAAACAGTAATAAGCTTCTCTGTAAAAGCTTCTGAAAACTAACTTCTACTTGTCCTTTCTGCAATACCGCAAAGATCATCAGAGAAAGAAAATACTTCTCTGTTGTATTTAGGAGAAGTGGTAGAATTAATAATAGAATAGAATAGAATAGAATAGAATAAACCAGGTTGGAAGAGACCTTCAAGATCATCACGTCCAACCTATCACCCAACACCACCTAATCAACTAACCCATCTATCCAAGCACCCTGTCAAGTCTCCTCCTGAACACCTCCAGTGACGGCGACTCCACCACCTCCCCAGGCAGCCCGTTCCAATGGGCAATCACTCTCTCAACGGGAGATAACTTCTCATCAACGGGAGTTTGGAAACAGTTTTTGTACTTTTTAATGTAAGAGATTATGGAGGAAAGTTGTAAATCATACCTCCAAATTCAGCCATTTCATCAAGTTGTGTGGTTGCTCATGAGAGCAGGCTGCAAGAGCAAAGTCCTTGAATGACTACCCTGTCACAAGAACCACTATTTCTGGATAGCAAAATATATTCTCGTCAGGGAAAGAAAAGCTGCAGATGGGAAAAAATTCCATACAGGAAGGTTCAAAGAAAACACTGCAACAGTTGACTGAAGAGTGAGATATGTATTTTGGTGAAGAAAAATCTCCCCTGCCTGGGATCCAAAAGTAGCTGAACTCCAAACCAGGTTGCTGCTTGATTTATTTTTTTTTTTTACATACTCCTAGTATGTACCTGTATGTCATTTTGACCTGGTACAAATTTGGCACTGCCTGTCCTTATGAGTTTATTAACTTTAAATTCTGCAGTAGCTGGGGCTGTATAAATTATGTTAAAAACCAAATTAGTGGCTGATTAAAACATTAAACAAGTCAAAAGATCTGTTTGCTGCTTTTTGTTTTTTCTTAATAACTTAATTTTAATAATATTAGAGATGTTCCTGGATAACTCTTACCCTTTCTCAGGGAAGTCGTTCCCAATTTTTTGTTTTGGAAATATTTCTTACCCGTATAAAGGTGCAATGGTCCTAATTCTGAGGCAGTGAAGTCTCTTGTTCACCCTGACCCTATAAACAAAGTAAGTGTACTAGCTTTACCAGCAGTGATCGACAAAAGCTGTTTCATGCTTGCAGTGCTCTGATGAGAGGTGTGAGATCTCCACATCTCATCACAGACCCACATGGAGCAACCACCTCCATCTGGCTGTTTTTCTAGTGAATGGAGTGGAAACTTTCTTTTTGTCAGAGATTTTGCTCAACCAACTATTGTTAACAGCATCCACACCAATTTCAGGCAAGGAGGCATCATCTTGCTCTGCAGCATGAAAACAAAATTTGTAAACTTCTTCCTTGCAGCCAGAGCATAGAGATGTGAGCCCTGCATACCCTCACTATAGGTGGAAATGATTAACATTCCATCAACCCGAAATCTCTAAAAAAAGCTAGTAAGGCCTTGAGAAACTGTGGGGCTGTTGATATTATCCGAGTTTTTGTGTAAGGAGATGCGATCATCTTGTAGACCGAGGTGCTCAGAGTCACAAAGGGGCTGGGTAAATTTTATTTGGTAAGAGGTTGAACTCCAAAGGACCAAATCCTTTCATAGTCACTTGTAAGGCTGAGTCAGGCTTTAACACAGTGTTTGCTTTCATATCTTGAGATAAAGTAGAAGACCTACTGGTCCATATCAAACTTCAAAATTAGTGAAAAGTAAAAAAAAGACAAAAATCAAAACCAACACTAGCAAAAAAACAAAAGCAAAGAGCCAAACAAACAAAAAGAGAAAGAAAAAGAAAAAAAAAGAAAGAAAACAACAACCAAATCAAAACCCCCCAAAAACTGAAAAGGGGAATTAGAAACTGTAATCCTTCTGCAATATTGCCTAAAGCTATTTGGAAGTTAAAATTGTAACTAATCAATGACTACAAATAACTTTCTCTTTAATAAGAATGATGAGTTCAGAAGAGCTACAAAAGCAATGCTCAGTTTAAATCTGAATTTTCACTTTAAAAGGCCATTACTGAAAGTTGACACCATGCAGATCAGAGAAAAATCTTTACATGGTCTAACAATTTGATATCTTTTAATGAATGACCAAGTCTGCTGTTCACCAGAAATTAAATCTTCTCTTCATATCTGTATTTTCTTGAAGCAGTGGAGACTGAAAATAACGATATATTTGTAAAAATTGGCAGAGCAAAAAAAAAAAGGGGGGATCTGAAAAACCTGAGTAAGAGAAAAACTAGTTGATAGTGCACTGCTTTTAATTCAAAGTGAAGCATTTATAAAAGCTAAGGGTCACTGGTAGTCTCACTAGTAAACAACAGCAGCTGCCTGAAACGGTACCTCTAAAAGTTCATTCATTTTACTGCTGACAAACTCAGTGAATCACTGCCAACATAATACAGTGCCTTCACAACAACATTAAAAAAAAACTGTGGGGAAAAAAAAAGGTCACTCTCATGAATTACAAAGGGAAAACACCATTAAAGGCAGATCTGACCCCACCCACATCACCTGGATCTTACTCCCTCTATATTTAAAGGCTTTCCGATAGTTTGCTGCCTTGAAGTTGTTTCATTTGTATAAAGAACTCAAAATTATGTTTCTAGCCTGTATATGCTGTACAAGAATTCAACCAATCTTGCTGACTGTTCCCTCCCTGCTTACTGTTATCTCCTTATAACCCACACTCAGGACTTGACCATCTCCCTCACATTCAAGTTAGCAGCAATGACGTTATCTGAGAGGGTATGTCACGTTTCATTATTTAACAGGTTTCTGTTCATCATCCACTACAGCTACTTGCTGTAAGACCCCAGCAGCAGCAATACAGTCACTTCTGGAAGCACTCAACCTCTCAGCAAAAAGAAATCCTGTAACATTTATCTGAAGCACAAATATGTGAGTAAATGAGCAGCAAGACTGGTAGCTGCCATCACTGTCATGCACATATGTGCTGGGTTGAGGCAAGCCCCCTTCCCCCCCCCGGCAACAATAAACACTCAGACAAACGGATTGAAAAAGTGATGGAAAGTTTAAATAGAAAGCAGTGAACCTTTACAGAAAGCCAAAAGCGCAGTGACAAAGAAAGATCCCAAAACAGACCCAGAGAGATCCCATCCCCACCTGAGGTACACCCAAGACCCCAGGGCTCCTTCTTCCCCCCCACTGCTAGGCTAGTCTCAGCTGGCCAGATCTGAGACTGCCCATCCCCCCGTGGCCTTGGGCCTAGCCAGGCCCAAAGCCAGGAGACATCTCCCCCAGTTACTGGCTGACGGAGGAGGAAGAAAAGAGAGCGTGCTAGACTCCGCACTGGATCTTATAGTGGTGCAAAGGATTGTGGTAGGAAATGCTACATCATTTCCTGTGTCCACCCCTCTGGGCTGGACTTCTGGACACAGGAAGTAAACATTGCAGGGGGGCACCCAGCTCAAACTGCAACACGCCACCCCTTATTTCATACCACAATCTTCGCACCCAAGCACATCATTAAATCAGAAATCTTCTGATGACATGTTCGGCGAAGTCCATATCTTCATCTGGGCATCCACCCAAACAGTCTCTCATTCAGGCTCAAGTGTCAGTCCATTCCAGTTCTTCTTCCCTCATCTAATGGAACCTCTCAGCGATGCAGAGTTCACTCTTCTGCGGTGCAAGCTCTTTATGGATCCGTTGGACATCCTGGTCACTGCAGTGAAGGATGCTTATGGTCAAAATTGTGCCCATAACATTTGTGTAGGATATATTTCTCTGTGTGTTAACCCTCCTTTGTTCCTCCTCCTTTCTGGAGGCAGCAGGGGGGATCTTGGTGCCACTGAGTCCAGGTAAACAGCCTACCTGGGCGTGGTCTCACCCCTGTAGTACAAGAGGCAGGCTATATGTTTGTTTCCCTGAGTATAGCATATACTCAGGCCATATTTGGTAGATGTCAGTTGATTGGTTAATGTTTGCGTTAGCAACAGATGCTTATTGGACCAGTATTCATTGGGGCAAATGGTAAATAGGGGTCGTTTGGTAAATGAGCCCCCCCACCTTGGTGTTGGAGTCTGTGTGTGTGTGTGAGCGTGCGTGCCAGTGCTTTGGGAGGCCTCGTGGTCCTTTTGCCACCGTCACCCAGCTGCGTGCGGTGCTGTAGACAGCACTCCGTGGGATCAACCGCTGCGTGATCCATCGTAGGAGAAAATCTGGTAGACCGTGTGAACCAGCATTGCTGACCTGCCACTGTCCCCCCGCTCCGAGCGAGGAACTTTTGTATCCTGGGAGAGAACAGCAGAGCCACGCGGTGCGGCCACGCGGCCAGCACCATTTCCTGTCTCCTTATTACGGCACATCCGTGCCACGTTGTCTGGATTATAAACATTATTGAGGAAAGACTCCACGAAGTTCTCAGCTTGTGAGTAAGCCAAGCCCTTTGTAGAGCTCCGTTTAGGACAGCGTTTGTATTGCTCTGGGTGGAGGGTTGCCGGTCACTGACCAACCCCTCCCCCGCCACTCTCTGACTCAGTTTCGATTATAAGTTCTGTGAATCATTTCAATTTAAATGCCCATAAATAACATTCTGTAAAGATAGTTCCACTAACCGAATATTGATACCTGTGAAGGGTGACTGTAAATACCCCGTTACACAGTTTGTACATATATAAATAAACTTATATTTTCATTGATGGATCTGCCGCGCATTTCTGAGGGCATATTCACGACAGTCACCTGGAAAGAACCTCACAACTTCTCAACCAAACCATTATTTCCATATCTATTTATCCAGCGGCATATTTCCACCCCTGGGGCAAGCCAGTCAGAACAATCAGGCTCTAACTGCTTCTCCACCCCTCCAGGAAAACAGCACGCTAAGCCTTTCACAACCCTGCACGGACCTATCCCAAGCCCAGTGCTGACCGCTTCCAGCCGCGGCCCAAGGCTATACAGATGCATGTCACAGTACACCGCCTTCCCACTAGGCGTTTGCGTACCAAGACGTGACAGCATCCAACAACACAACCCTCCCCCGGAAGAGGGAGGGACTGCACCACAACCTACTGAGAAGAAGAGATGTGGAGCCAGGTGCTCGGCGCCATTTTCGGAACTCATCCAAAAAGGTCGGGGAAGAGACTAGGGCCGACCCCGCCGCAGCCCGAGCGCACGGCCATGCTCACCGCCGCCGCAGCCCGAGCGGACGGCCGAGGACCGCCGTCGCCGCTCCAAGCGCACAGCCGGGCCCGCCACCACCCAAGCATACAGAAGGGCTCCGGCCACCTCTACCGCCGCGGTACAGAATCAAAATCGCCTCCATCCCTCGGGCATTCAAACGCCTCCTCCAACAAAAGCCATGAGAACGTCCTCAGGGCCCTTGAGAACAGCTTTCCAGCTGGAGTCCCCGCTCGCCACGGCTGACCCTACCCCGCAGCGAGAGCCGACCTGACTTTGATCTGCTCGCCGCTGCCCCTCCCCCACTTCACTCCCTGCCGCTTCTGCCGCTCCGCAGAGAATAAAGGTGGGGGAAGGGCAGGTCCCGCATTCTCAAGCGGTGCCCCCATTCCGATGGTCAAGAACCACTCCTGCTTGAAACAGCAGGAAGGACTCTGTGCCACCGGCCACGCACTCGGTGTCCCCCTGCAATCCACAAGAACCCTCACAAATCGCCCCAACAACACCACTTGAGCCCCCAACTGCCAAAAAACCAAAACGACGCCCAGAACTAAATTTAAACTCTCTTATCTTTTACAATCCAATCTGCAGAGTAACCACAATAACCAACTCCTACTCCTGCCTGGTTCCCCAAGAATGTAAAGGGGTTGGGGGCAGACCCTCTGCCCACCAAAAAATCCTCTGCTACCAAGAAATGTGCTGGGTTGAGGCAACCTCCTTCCCCACCCCTGGCAACAATAAACACTCAGACAAACAGACTGAAAGAGTGATGGAAAGTTTAAATAGAAAGCAGTGAACCTTTACAGAAAGCCAAAAGCGCAGTGACAAAGAAAGATCCCAAAACAGACCCAGAGAGATCCCATCCCCACCTGAGGGTGCACCCAAGACCCCCAGGGCTCCTTCTTCCCCCTCCCACTGCTAGGCTAGTCTCAACTGGCTGGATCTGAGACTGCCCATCCCCCCGTGGCCTTGGGCCTAGCCAGGCCCAAAGCCAGGAGACATCTCCCCCAGTTACCAGCTGACAGAGGAGGAAGAAAAGAGAGCGTGCTAGACTCCGCACTGGATCTTATAGTGGTGCAAAGGATTGTGGTAGGAAATGCTACATAATTTCCTGTGTCCACCCCTCTGGGCTGGACTTCTGGACACAGGAAGTAAACATTGCAGGGGAGCACCCAGCTCAAACTGCAACAACATAGCTAAAGCACATGAAGACAGTAGCTTAATAAATATGGGATGCCTCATGCTAATGCTGATGCTAAAAATTACCTGCAGCTTAAAGCACTGGTTTTCAGATGCAGTGTGGTGGGTTGGAAGGGGTAAGACCAAGAAGCCTCTTCCCTCCCCCCTGTAAGTAAAGGGAAAGTAAAATTGAAGGGAAAAGAAAAAAAAACTCACCAGCTGAATTAGCAAAGCAGTGGAGCTATATTTACAAAGCAATGTAGGATTTGCGGGGGAATATTTACAAATTTACAATATCTACAATATATACAAAGATATACAACAGAGTAACACAGAAATGAGAGTAACCCCCCTCGGCAGAGGGGATTCCCCACTTCCGCTCTCCCCTCTCTTCCCCCCTTTCCCCAGAATAGGTTAGAAGAGAGAGAGAGAGAGAGAGAAAGAAGTTAAAAGCAGTTTTGTGTTAATTGGAAGGGAGTTAATACCGGACTTTTATCAAGTCTTCAAGGCCGAGGCCTTGGCAGAAAGCCCAGCATAGACAGAGAGCTGCTGCACCGTGCAGAGGCGGAAGCAAGACTGAAGATAAAGTTCCGGAGTGCCCAGGATATCTCCCAGTTCAGAAGGTGCTTCCTCCCACTTCACCAATGAAATAGTTTAGATTATTCTCTCCGTTTACCAACTTCCGTCCACCATATTCCCTTTCTTAAGGGGGCAACGTCAACCGGCCACAGTCCACCCCTTCTAAACAATTTCATTGGCCATTCATACTGTCCATCCAATCCAAAATGATAATTACAGGTCGTGAGTAAAGTTCATAGTTCATTCCGGCTATGCTCAGATGTAGATGATTCAAAAGTCCAAGAAAATCAGAAAATGAGAAAAATGGAAAGCAGTTCGTTTCTTCACCGACAAAGCGAAGAAAAGGGAAACAGGGAAATCTCAGGGTCTTTTAGTTGACTCAGGGCTCTCAGGGATCTCAGGGTTCATGCACCGTAGATTCCTCATTGATTCTTCCTTTGGATGCGATGTAACTATACAATGGTTTGAAATTAACCTCTTTCTGCTAAAGTTAAATTTCTTTGCGGAATACACTGAATTTCACCATTCTCTTGCATTACCCAATAAGTGTGACCCGGACCTTCAGCTGAAACCACCCCTCGGACAGGTTTAGCCTCTCCTGAGGGTGAAAATACCCAAACAGTTTTACCTAACAGATTCTTTTCTCTAACAACAGGAACTCTATCACCCTCTACTTTCCGTAGCAAATCTGAATGTGCAGGTCGAGCTCGGTTCACTGAACCTCTACTCTTTACCAGCCAGGTTGCTTGTGCTAAATGTTTTTCCCAGTTTTTCAAAGATCCACCCCCCATGGCTTTAAGAGTGGTCTTCAACAAACCGTTGTAGCGTTCAATCTTCCCTGAAGCTGGTGCATAGTAGGGAATGTGGAATATCCACTCAATACCGTACTCTTTTGCCCAGTTCTTTACAAGGCTGTTCTTGAAATGAGTTCCGTTGTCTGACTCAATCCTCTCTGGAGTTCCGTGTCTCCACAGGATCTGTCTCTCCAGATCGAGAATGGTGTTGCGTGCAGTTGCATGTGGAACTGGATAAGTTTCATAGTTTCATAGTTTCATTCAGGGTTGGAAGGGACCACAAGGATCATCCAGCTCCAACCCCCCTGCCATGGGCAGGGAAACCCCACACTAGATCAGGCTGGACAGAGCCTCATCCAGCCTGCTCTTAAACACCCCCAGGGACGGGGCCTCGACCACCTCCCTGGACAATCCATTCCAGGGCTTCACCACTCTCATGGTGAAGAACCTCCTCCTCACATCTAGCCTGAATCTCCCCACCTCCAGCTTCATTCCATTCCCCCTAGTCCTATCACTACCTGACATCCTGAGAAGTCCTTCCCCAGCCTTCCTGTAGGCCCCCTTCAGATACTGGAAGGCCACAATTAGGTCACCTCGGAGCCTTCTCTTCTGCAGACTGAACAGCCCCAACTCCTTCAGTCTGTCCTCATAGGAGAGGTGCTCCAGCCCTCTGATCATCCTTGTGGCCCTTCTCTGGACACGTTCCAGCACCTCCACATCCCTCTTGTAATAGGGGCTCCAGAACTGGACACAGTACTCCAGGTGGGGTCTCACCAGGGCTGAGTAGAGGGGAGGATCACCTCCCTCGACCTGCTAGCCACACTTCTCCTGATGCAGCCCAGGATCTGATTGGCCTTGCGGGCTGCAAGTGCACATTGAGAGCTCATGTTGAGCTTTTTGTCCACCAGCACCCCCAAGTCTCTCTCCTCAGGGCTACTTTCCAGCCAGTCACTGCCCAGCCTGTATTTGTGCCTGGGATTGCCTCGACCCAGATGCAGGACCCTGCACTTACTCTTATTGAACTTCATGAGGTTGGCTTGTGCCCACCTCTCCAGCCTGTCAAGGTCCCTCTGGATGGCCTCCCTTCCCTCCAGCGTGTCTGCTGCACCACACAGCTTGGTGTCATCAGCAAACTTGCTGAGGGTGCACTCAATGCCACTGTCCATGTCACCCACAAAGATGTTGAACAAGACAGGTCCCAGGACTGATCCCTGAGGGACTCCGCTTGTCACTGGCCTCCACTGGGACATGGACCCATTGACAGCCACTCTTTGGGTGCGGCCATCAAGCCAGTTCCTTATCCATCTAGTGGTCCACCCATCAAACCCATGTGTCAACAGTTTGGAGACCAGGATGTGGTGCGGGACAGTGTCGAAGGCTTTGCTCAGGTCTAGGTAAATGACATCAGTTGCTCGCCCCTCATCTATTAATGTTGTCACCTGCTCATAGAAGGCCACCAGGTTGGTCAGGCAGGATCTGCCCTTGGCAAAGCCATGCTGACTGTTCCCAATCACCTCCTCACTATTCTTTTGAGTGAGTAGTGACTCCAGGAGGATCTGCTCCATGATCTTTCCAGGCACAGAGGTGAGACTGACTGGCCTGTAGTTCCCTGGCTCCTCCTTCTTACCCTTTTTGAAGATGGGGGCAATGTTTCCCCTTTTCCAGTCCGTGGGGACTTCACCAGATTGCCATGACTTTTGAAATATAATAGAGAGGGGTTTAGCAACCTCATCTGCCAGTTCTCTCAGCACCCATGGGTGTATCCCGTCGGGTCCCATGGACTTGAACACTTTCAGGTTCTTCAGATGATCACGAACCTGATCTGCACTTACAATGGGCAGTTCCTCCTCCCCGTCCCTGGCTTTGACTTCCATAACATCAGGAGTGTGGCTAGAGGCCCTTGCAGTGAAGACTGAGGTAAAGAAGTTATTAAGTACCTCAGCCTTTTCCTCCATCCTTTTCCTCCATCCTTTTCCTCCTTTTCCAACCATCCAGTGTTTGCCTCTACCATAGTAAGCACGTATTGCTTACCAGAACGAGAACGAGGTAGAGCGATGTAGTCAATCTGCCAAGCTTCACCATACTTGTACTTGGACCATCTGTCACCATACCACAAGGGCTTAAGTCGTTTTGCCTGCTTAATAGCAGCACAAATGTCACAGTCATGGATGACTTGTGTGATAGCATCCATGGAAATGTCTATGGATCTGTCACGAGCCCATTGGTATGTTGCATCTCTGCCTTGATGTCCTGATGAATCATGAGCCCACCGAGCTAAGAATATCTCACCCCGGTGTTTCCAGTCGAGATCAAGATTAGAGTCCATCTCTACTTGAGAAACTCTTGCAGCTAGATCTGCCTGATGGTTGTGTTGCTGTTCCTCAGTAGCTTTGCTCTTAGGAATGTGAGCACCGATGTGTCTCACTTTCACTGGAATTCTTTCGATTCGATCAGCAATGTCCTGCCATAGGTTGGCTGCCCAAATGGGTTTTCCTTTTCTCTGCCAACCATTCTTCGTCCAGTTCTTTAGCCAACTGTAGTGAAGGATGCTTATCATCAGGATTGTGCCCCAAACATTTGGGTAGGATATATTTCTGTATGTGTTAACCCTCCTTTGTCCCCCCCCTTTCTGGAGGCAGCAGGGGGAATCCTGGCGCCACTGAGTCCAGGTAAACAGCCTACCTGGGCGTGGTCTCACCCCTGCAGTACTAGAGGCAGGCTATATGTTTGCTTCCCCAAGTATAGCATATACTCAGGGCCATATTTGGTAGCTAGTAGTTCATTGGTTAATGTTTGGGTTGGCAACAGGTGCTTATTGGGCCAGTATTCACTGGGGCAAATGGTAAATAGGGTCGTTTGGCAAATGAGCCCCCACCTCGGTGTTGGAGCCTGTGTGTGCGTGTGTGCCAGCCAGTGCTCTGGGAGGCCTCGTGGTCCTTTTGCCACTGTTACCCAGCTGTGTGCAGTGCCGTGGACAGCACTCCGTGGGATCAACCGCTGCGCGATCCATCGTAGGAGAAAACCTGGTAGACCGTGTGAACCAGCGTTGCTGACCTGCCACTGCACCCCCTCCGAGCGAGGAATTTTGTATCCTGGGAGAGAACAGCAGAGCCACGCGGTGCGGCCACGCGGCCGGCGCCATTTCCTGCCTCCTTATTACGGCACATCCGTGCCACGTTGTCTGGATTATAAACATTGTTGAAGAAAGACTCCACGACTTCCTCAGCGTCTGAGTAAGCCAAGCCCTCCTTTGTAGAGCTTCGTTTAGGATAGCATTTATATTGCTCCGGGTGGAGGTTGCCGGTCAATGACCAACCCCTCCCCGCCACTCTCTGACTCAGTTTAGATTCTAAGTTCTGTGAATCATTTTGGTTTAAATGCCCATACATAACATTCTGTAAAGATAGTTCCACTAACCGAATATTGATACCTGTGAGGGGCGATTGTAAATACCCGTTACAGAGTTTGTATATATATAAATAAACTTATATTTTCGTTGATGGATCTGCCGCGCATTTCTGAGGGCATATCCACGACATTAATGGCGCAGTGCAAGGGTTATCCGATAAGTGACTATCTCTACAGAATGGGATACATAATAAAACGATCCGATATGCAATGGGCTATAGAAAACCTGACAAATCCGGATCAAATCACCACGAAATTATCCGAATACGTGGTCGAGCTATGCGCTGATCCAACCGCAATAACCGAGGAGAGAGTTACTGCGATCGGGGCTTGCATAATGCGAGCACAAGACGAATTTACAGCATTAGAGGAAAAGATTAAAAACTTGAGGAAAAAAATAACTTCCTGGAAAGAGAGTTAGGAAAGTCTGAGGCACAAAATGATAAACTTCATAACTTGTTAACGTTGCAAATTAAAGAAAGCAACGCTACTATGAAGGTATTAGCGGGATCAGACAGAGACTCTGTTTCAAGCCTTCCTGGGATCTCCCAACCGCCTAGCCCCGAGCAGCCCCGCGACCACGATGTCGCGCCTGGAGCCGGCTCTCCCGTACAGTCCTTTTACGAATCATCCCCACCGCAGTCTCGCGGAAAGGACAGAAAGGTAGCGAATCCCACCGTAGCGCAAGACTTTAGACCCACGGTCCCCTTGGACCTGCCGAGACTCCGAACACTGCAAAGCCCGAGTCCCGATTCACTCGCTCAGCCCAGCACGTCAGCAGCCGCGCGTGAATTAAATTCGCCTGACAATAGTGCTCCGAGAAGCGAAGCCCGGAAAAAATCTCATAGCTACCGAACGGAGAGAAACCCATCTGACCGGGACGATACGGATTACAGTTCGGAAGATGAACCCATACGGAGGAAAGCCGTGCATTTACGTCCCGTTCTTAAAGAGCAATACACGGACGGCCGCCGTGGCCGAGGGACAACAACTACCTCTGTTCGCCCGTACAGCGGAGCAAAGCTTCGGGACCTGCAGGAGACGTTTGCACGAGAACCGGACGAGTCGGTAACAGACTTTTTGTATCGTGTTATGGAATTGGGTGGGGATACAATTATTTTGGACCGTAATGAAGCAAAAGGCTGTTCATGGGGTCACGAAGTATTTTTGGGTATGGGTCCGGAGGGATACCACTCGTTAACTTCCCGTGTCGCTCACTGGGCTGGAAGTTTAGATCCTATAGATAGAGACGAACCAACAGAAGTGAGGGTTACCAGTTCGGCCGAACTCACTGCCGCGATTAAAAAATTGGCGTGCGTTCAAGCAATGTACGATCGCGGGGCATATCCTTCCCCACTAGATGCCCCAATTAACCCAGTGCGACTCAAAATTCTAATCCGTGGGCTGCCGCCGGGTCTGAAAAATGTATGTGATGCCAAAAAGGAGGAAATTGAACGAGTAGTCGAAAGGAATATGGCCTCTACTAATTCCCGGGAACACCAATTAACTTGGGAAGAGCTGTTGATGGCATTATCCCACAAGGGCCGAGACTTGGGCTACTCTGATCATACGCTCATGGCCAAGACTCCCAGCGACAGACACCGTACTGGTTTCAAAGGCAACCACGCGGCGACGCCGCGGGGGAAAAAGCAGGAAGTGCGCCACACTAAGACATCCCCTACTGCGACTTCTGCGAGTTCAAGCAGCAGCCCGGAGTCAGATCGCCGTCACTCGGGAAGTCCCAGAGGGAGAAATTCCGACCGCTGGAGAGATAAACGGCGTACTTCTAATAGATCATTTTCACCCAGAGAGAAATGGTATCGACTAGCATTGTCTTTGAATGTACCTGAATCCTTAATAGCGTCATTACCAACGAGACTGTTAAAAGGCGTAGTGCTGAGCATACAAAATAAATCCGGTAGCTGGGAAGAGGACGACTACCGAAGTGACCGCCGCGGCAAGGGGAAGAATGAAACTGGAAGCAGCAGTCCTAAAACTGTTTCACCCAGCAAGGATGCTAACCCCTTCATACCTCGCCGCCAGAGCCCAGATAAAAAGCCAAAAAACTAGACACAGCGGTGACTGTTCCAGGCCTCACTCATCGCTTTGTTAGTGCTTGTCAATGGTCTGAGGATCCAGAGCCTTTCATTTTGATTCCCAC
Source organism: Melanerpes aurifrons (assembly GCA_011125475.1). Classification (NCBI taxonomy): domain Eukaryota; kingdom Metazoa; phylum Chordata; class Aves; order Piciformes; family Picidae; genus Melanerpes; species Melanerpes aurifrons. Next base: position 297,770 of record WWNC01000123.1, on the reverse strand, counting down.
TGGACCTACTCGAACTGCTGTAAAATTCCTTATTGACACTGGGGCGCAAATCAGTGTTTTGAATGGGCAACAAGCTAAATGCTTGAAGATCCTGCCATCCCGGAAAAGGATTAAGATACAGGGTGTTACAGGAACGCCTCATACGTGCCATTTAGCCAAAACAAGGTTGTGGCTTCCTGGTGACAAGCGGAGTACCCTGGTAGAAGTTGCCCTGAGTCCGTACCCGAGAACATCCTTGGATTTGATGTTTTAGCTGGCAAACGGTGGCATCTCCCTAACGGTACCCTGTGGTGCTTTGGCTCCTATGGAGTAGGAGCAAAGGGATTGAAACCGCTCGGGTAGGCACTCTCCAAATTGCTCCACCCTTACCCAAATCAAGTATCACATGTGTTGCACAGTATTCCCTACCAGCAGCAGCCAGACAAGGCATCACTGAGGTGATTGCAGACCTGGAAAAGAGACAAATCATTACCAGGACACACTCACCCTATAACTCACCAGTGTGGCCAGTGCGTAAACCTGATGGACGATGGAGACTCACCATTGACTACAGGAGGCTCAATAGCAACACGCCCCCTCTCACCGCTGCAGTCCCAAGCCTGACATCCATCGTGACAGCAATCCAAGCTGCGTCACATACTTGGATGGCTTCACTGGACATTAAGGACATGTACTTTATGATCCCTCTACGTGAGGAGGATAAACCACAGTTCGCTTTCACATGGCAAGGTTCCCAATACACCTTCAATCGTCTTCCCCAGGGGTACAAGCACTCAGGAACCATTGCACACAACTCCTTAGCAGCACTGTTAGACACCATTGAAGTCCCAAAAGATGTAAGTGTCTACCAGTACATAGATGACATCTTTGTTGGGGAAATGATGAAGGTAAGGTGGGTTCAGTAGCTGCAGCGATCTGGGACCTCTTGACCAAAAATGGGTTACAGGTTCCACAAGCTAAATGTCAAGGCCCGAGCCAAGAAATTAAATTTCTTGGATCCTGGTGGGTAGCAGGAGCAGTATCAGTGCCAGAGGATGCTCTTGAGGCTATTGAAAAGGGCCAACTTCCCAATAACAAAAGGGAGCTTCAGCGGCTCTTGGGTACCTTGGGTTACTGGAGAAAACATATTCCAGGTTTCTCAGTAATTGCTCGTCCCTCTATGACCTGCTTAAAAAGAGCAGAGTCTGGGACTGGACCCCAAGGCATACTGAAAGCCTAAAGGTTTTGAAGGACGAATTAAAGGCTTACCAGAAATTGGGCCCTTTGCACCCACATGACCCCTTAAGGGCAGAATGGGGCTTCTCTGAACATGCTTCCTACTGTGGGATTTTTCAAAGGGGACCTAAAGGCCCAAACAGAGCCCTTTTATTCTCTTCAACAGCATTCAAAGATGCTGAAAGGAGATATTCTGAATGGGAGAAGGGACTCCTGTCTGTGACCCGAGCTGTCAAAGAGGCAGAGAAGCTGCGCACTACGCAGGATATCGTAGTGCAAGGTCCATTCTCTCTGCTCAAAGCAATCCTCAATGGAACCCCACCACCAGAAGGAATTGCTCAGGCGGCTACTGTAAGAAAATGGTATGCCTATCTGGAAGGGATGGCTCAGCTTATGCCTCTAAGAGAAGGGCCCACAAAAGTATCCAAATTGCAGCAGCCTATCAACCCACATACTATCCCACTGTGCCAGCCCTACAAGCCATCTCCTATTCAGGTAGCACCTGAATTGACTGCCGACACCAATACTGAGGGAGTGTGGTTCACAGATGCATCTGCCCAAAGGGTAGAATCACAGTGGCATTACAAGGCCGCAGCACTGGAGATTGGCACAGACAGGACTGTCATTGAAGAGGGTGAAGGCAGTGTCCAAGTGGGAGAACTGCGTGCCCTCATGCTAGCTGTGGAAAATGGTGCAGAGACCATATACACTGATTCATATGCTACTTTCAAAGGTGCCACAGAATGGATTTGCCAGTGGGAAGCAAACCAGTGGATAGTTGGCAATACCCCAGTTTGGAGGGCAACCGACTGGCAAAGACTACTAGAGATAAGTCGAGCCAGGACCATCAAAGTAGGATGGGTAAAGGGACACTCCAGGAAGCAAACCCCTGCTGCTACTTGGAATCAACAAGTAGATCACTTAGCAAAAATCAGTGTGGTTGATCGTGAGGGAAAGGAATGGGAGCGATTGGCTGAGTGGCTACATATTAAAAGAGGTCACTCAGGTAAGTCAGACCTTTACTACGAATGCAGATCCAGGGGTGGCCAGTTTCTTTGACCACATGCGAAACCATTGTTTCAGCCTGCCCTCAGTGCCAGATCAGATTAAAAGCTAACCATCCCGGTCTGGCTCCGGCCCAGCATATCAAGGAAGACAAAGTACTATGGAGCACATGGCAGATTGATTATGTTGGTCCCCTCCGACCCTCACATGGGAAAAAATACATACTGGTAGGGGTAGAAGTGGTTTCAGGCTTAGTCATGGCCACTGCTACTAGCACTGCTTCAGGAGCTCAAACCATTGAAACTCTAAAGGATTGGTTCAGCATTCTGCCTATGCCTGAACATATTCAGAGTGATAATGGTTCACATTTCACCTCAACCTCAGTCCAAGACTGGGCCCGAGGAAGGAGTCAAATGGACATTTCATACTCCATATTATCCCCAGGCAAATGGCATAGTGGAGAGGGCAAATGGCCTCATTAAGAAACATGCAAATGTCTCAAGGAGTAATTGGGATAAACGCCTGCCTTCTGCAGTTTTCATTGTAAACAACCGATGGGGGAATTATGGCAGCCCCAAAGTCAAGGCATTTTGCCCTGCTGACCCAGTTAGGGATGTCAGCCACATGCCAGGGAGGCAAAGGATGAACACCCACATTCCGTAACACAGATGCAGGTGGGCCAACCAGTGTTAGTGAAACTGCCTTCTATCGGGATTGTACCCATGACACTGGCTAAGCCCAGGGGTCTATACGCTTGGGAGGCTACTGACATCAATGGAAAAACTCATCGCATAAGTGCTCGGTGGGTCGTTCCAAATTACTGTCAAGCCCGGCTTTAAATACCGTGGCCAGTTTTGTTTCTCCACAGAATGACGACGGTTCCAGTGGACAGATTATCCTGGAAAGGAAGACCCGTCTCGGGAGTAACAGGAATCCACCACCGGTCAGGGGGTGGAGATTAGAAAACACTAAGGTCACCGATACTGACCTTAGACTTAAGGAGTTCTATACTGTGTTGTAGCATGCTTTGTTTAGAGTACAGTTGTACACTTCTGAGATATGTATATATATATATGCATGATGTTCTTGTGATGTTTCTATATAATGTTTAATTCATCTTTGGTAGAGTTTAGTTATAGAATAATATTTGCCCACATATACTTGCCCATAAGCAGGGGGTGGAATGTAGTGAAGGATGCTTATCATCAGGATTGTGCCCCAAACATTTGGGTAGGATATATTTCTGTATGTGTTAACCCTCCTTTGTCCCCCCCCTTTCTGGAGGCAGCAGGGGGAATCCTGGCGCCACTGAGTCCAGGTAAACAGCCTACCTGGGCGTGGTCTCACCCCTGCAGTACTAGAGGCAGGCTATATGTTTGCTTCCCCAAGTATAGCATATACTCAGGGCCATATTTGGTAGCTAGTAGTTCATTGGTTAATGTTTGGGTTGGCAACAGGTGCTTATTGGGCCAGTATTCACTGGGGCAAATGGTAAATAGGGGTCGTTTGGCAAATGAGCCCCCCCACCTCGGTGTTGGAGCCTGTGTGTGCGTGTGTGCCAGCCAGTGCTCTGGGAGGCCTCGTGGTCCTTTTGCCACTGTTACCCAGCTGTGTGCAGTGCCGTGGACAGCACTCCGTGGGATCAACCGCTGCGCGATCCATCGTAGGAGAAAACCTGGTAGACCGTGTGAACCAGCGTTGCTGACCTGCCACTGCACCCCCTCCGAGCGAGGAATTTTGTATCCTGGGAGAGAACAGCAGAGCCACGCGGTGCGGCCACGCGGCCGGCGCCATTTCCTGCCTCCTTATTACGGCACATCCGTGCCACGTTGTCTGGATTATAAACATTGTTGAAGAAAGACTCCACGACTTCCTCAGCGTCTGAGTAAGCCAAGCCCTCCTTTGTAGAGCTTCGTTTAGGATAGCATTTATATTGCTCCGGGTGGAGGGTTGCCGGTCACTGACCAACCCCTCCCCCGCCACTCTCTGACTCAGTTTAGATTCTAAGTTCTGTGAATCATTTTGGTTTAAATGCCCATACATAACATTCTGTAAAGATAGTTCCACTAACCGAATATTGATACCTGTGAGGGGCGATTGTAAATACCCCGTTACAGAGTTTGTATATATATAAATAAACTTATATTTTCGTTGATGGATCTGCCGCGCATTTCTGAGGGCATATCCACGACACCAACCCCATAGAGCATTGGCTACCATCCATGAGTCGGTGTAGAGATAAAGCTTTGGCCATCTCTCACGTTCAGCCACGTCGAGAGCTAGCTGGACAGCTTTTACCTCTGCCAACTGACTGGATTCTCCTTCTCCATCCTTCGCCTCTGCAACTCGGCGTGTTGGACTCCACACTGCAGACTTCCACCTTCGCTTGTTTCCAACAAGACGACAGGAACCGTCTGTGAACAAAGCATATTTCTTTTCATCATCAGAAAGGTCATTGTAAGGAGGAGCTTCCTCAGCACGAGTTACTTTCTCCTCTGGAGGTTTAGCACAGTTGATGCCTTCAGGCCAAATCGAGATCACCTCCACTAGACCAGGCCTTTCAAGATTTCCCATTCGAGCTCTCTGTGTTATCAGAGCCATCCACTCAGACCATGTTGAGTCTGTGGCATGATGTGGTGTGGAACCTTTGCCTTTGAACATCCAATTCAAAACTGGTAATCTGGGAGCTAAGAGAAGTTGTGATTCAGTTCCAATCACTTCAGAAGATGCTTTCACTCCTTCATAGGCAGCTAAACTTTCTTTCTCTGTTGGAGTGTAGTTAGCCTCTGAACCTCTGTAACCTCGACTCCAGAAACCAAGAGGTCGTCCACGTGTCTCACCTGGAGCTTTTTACACAAGCACCAGGTTGGACCATTGTCACTTGCAGCCGTGTATAGAATGTTCTTAATGTCTGGACCATCTCGGACAGGTCCCAGACCCATTGCTTGAATCACCTCTTGCTTTATCTGGTCAAAGGCTGCTTGTTGTTCAGGTCCCCAGTGGAAATGATTTCTCTTTCGAGTCACATCATACAGAGGTTTTACAATCTGACTGTATCCAGGAATGTGCAGTCTCCAAAATCCCACTATCCCCAAGAAACGTAGGGTCTCTTGCTTGTTTGTGGGGCTTGCCATGGTAGAGACTCTATTTACCACATCCACTGGAATGTGTTCTGGAGCACCGCCTTTCTCAAGAGCATCGTGGATCACTGCATGACAGATGCTTGAGCTGTGGATCCAGCCCATTGGCAATCTATTGAAAGTGTACTGGATTCCTCTCCAGGTGAAAGCAAACTGAGGCCTGCATTCCTCTGCTATGGGAATAGAGAAAAATGCATTAGCAAAGTCTATGGTAGCATACCATTTGGCCTCTTTGGATTCCAGCTCATACTGTAGCTCCATCATGTCTGGTACTGCTGCACTCATAGGTGGTGTCACTTCATTTAGGGCTCGGTTGTCTACCGGCAGATGCCAGTCTCCATTCTGCTTCCGCACAGGCCACACTGGACTGTTGAAAGGTGAATGAGTTTTGCTGACGACTTTCTGACTCTCCAACTGACGAATCAGATTCTGAATGGGCAACAAAGAGTCACGGTTGGTTCTGTATTGTCTGTGATGCACAGTCTGAGAAGCAACCGGCAATTTAATGTCCTGTATCTTATGTTGTCCCACAACTGCAGATTCATCAGAAAGCTCAGGTCTGGCAGACAGCTTCAATTTTTGTCCATCAATTTCTATAGAAGCTACTCCAAATGCCCATTTGTAACCTCTAGGGTCTTTGAAATGCCCTTCTCTCAGAAAATCAATTCCCAGAATACAAGGTGCATCAGGTCCGGTCACAATTGTATGCTTCCTCCATTGTTTACCAGTTAAACTTATATTAACCTTCACCTTACTTAACTCTTGAGATCCACCAGTGACTCCCAGAATAGTTCTAGACTCTGATCCCTGATAATTTGATGGCATTATGGTGCACTGAGCTCCTGTGTCAACCAAGGCCAGTGCCAGGCCACTGGATGTACACATCCCAATAGATTCTATTATCTCTGTTATCTCTCCTCCCCCTGGCGGGAGGCAGGGCACCTCTAGTTATGGGGAAAATGCTCACATGTGCATTGCACATAGTGTGCAGGGTTATAACTTTGCATGTTATAACTGGAGCCACTGTTGGAGCTACTAGGGTTGTCCTGGGGAACTGTGGAAGTAACAGCTACCCTTCTGGTATTGCTACCTTGGGTTCTGCCACTTTGCAGTTCCCTCAGTCTCCTGAAAAGATTAGAAGTTGGTTGGCCATACCAGCGGCTCATGTTCTCACCACACTGATCACGCAGAGTTATCCAAATAGTTCTACGTGACTGCCTTGGTGGTCTGTTTTGGAATGACCTGTTTTGGAATGACCTGTTTTGGAATGACCTCCTTGGAGGACGTGTATTCCTCACAGATGAAACTTGTATCCACCTGGAGGAAGAATTGAAACTATCCCTTTGTGCCAATTGGGATGTGGAATTTCTAAATTCATCTTTTAACTCTCTTATGCAACTCTGAATATCACCAGACATCGTTTTAATGGCCGAAAGCAAAGAACCACGTGTCATGCTATCCTCCAATTGTCTCATTTGATCACTGAATTGGCCAACCGTAGGAGAAGCTCCACCATAACTTCTTGACACAATTCTGCTTGCCAGAATGTTTGCATAATTGGAAGGAGCAAGCTTGATGATCTTTTTAGCAAGACCAATACCCACAGGAATGTCATCAGGATTCAGAGTTTCATGTTCACCATAGAGTAGCTCTCTAACAGCAAATTCTCTCAAGCGCTTAATTCCCTCATCTATGGTAGACCAGGGTTTAGGATTCCATGGAAGATCATCTTGGGAAGGGTATCTCAGGGCAACCACCATTAAAAGGCGTATCCACAGGTTAACCTTACCGAGAGCCCTTCCTAGATGTCTATCTATTCCATTGTCCCTCGAGAGAGTTCCTAACTGAGCTGCTGACTTGTCTCCAACTGTCAGAGCTGGAGCACCTCTATCATAACACCTACTAAGCCAAGCTAGAACTGGCTCCTTATCTGCCCTGGTGAAATCTTTACGGACATTTCGCAATTCCTCACGTGGAGAAGAACACTCTGAAATATCATCTTCCTCCTCGTCTCCCTGAACTTTTTGTCCATATAATCCTGCTGTCATTCTCCTAAGGATCTCTTTAAGCTGAGAACCACCTTTGCCAGCTGCTTTCCTAGCTTCATCTGTATCCTGCTTTGATCTCACTAGGTTAGCTAGATCTTTAAAACAAACCACCTCTTCCTCCTGAGCAGGATCTTTTAGAGTAGAGGGCCCCTCACCAGGATCAGTCTCCACCTCTTCTTCTTCATCTTTGGCCTTTCCACCTCTAGTCTTTAAAGTAGCCACCTTAACTGGAGCTGTGTTTGAATTTACAGCCACCTTAATGGAAACTGACAGGTCCTGAGATAAATCAGCTGCTGGGACAGTGACTTCCGGTCCCACCGAGGGAGTAGGTGGAAGTGACGTTGCTCCGTTAATGGCCGATGGAGAAGAAGAAGGAGGAGAAGGAATAGGAGAAGGAGTAGGCGCCATGTTGATACCAGCTGCCGCCTTTGGCAGATTGCTGGAATCAGCAAAGTCATTTAGAGCTGCTTTACCAATTAACTTTGTAGCCTTCTTTTTAACTGACACAGATTCTGCACATTCTTCGTCACTAGATGTCTCTGGGACTGTCCCAGAGCCACGGCGTTTTCTTTTTGATCTAGTTTTAATAACAAAACACGCCCTGGACACCTTTCTCTCTCGCCGCAGAGAGAACAGTAAATATGCAATTACCATCACCAGCTACAGATTTATACACATCACATAAATCACCTTTGGGTCCCAGGCATCACCTAAAGTTACTCTCTCCTCAGGCAGAATCTTAAAACCCTTTATCTCAATTGGGAGAGTGGTGGAGGTAACATTTCTGTATCTCACTGGCCATAGGAAATTAATACATTTTCCATACCATAGCTTAACTCTATACATAACCCACATATAAATTGTCCGCACCAAATATTTACCCAGGTAATCCAAAATCAAACCCAAACAATATCTGTAAACCAGAGCCCCAAAAATTGAAAAGAATAATCGCTCCACAAACCACAACACCTTCATGTTTGCTAATTCAGCTAGAAAACACGAAATCTATCAAGTAATAAATCAAACTAATTATCTGCCCCACGTTGGGCGCCAATAAAAAAAATGTGGTGGGTTGGAAGGGGTGAGGCCAAGAAGCCTCTTCCCTCCCCCCTGTAAGTAAAGGGAAAGAAAAATTGAAGGGAAAAGAAAAAAAAACTCACCAGCTGAATTAGCAAAGCAGTGGAGCTATATTTACAAAGCAATGTAGGATTTGCGGGGGAATATTTACAAATTTACAATATCTACAATATATACAAAGATATACAACAGAGTAACACAGAAATGAGAGTAACTCCCCTCGGCAGAGGGGATTCCCCACCTCCGCTCTCCCCTCTCTTCCCCCCTTTCCCTGAATAGGTTAGAAGAGAGAGAGAGAGAGAGAGAAAGAAGTTAAAAGCAGTTTTGTGTTAATTGGAAGGGAGTTAATACCGGACTTTTATCAAGTCTTCAAGGCCGAGGCCTTGGCAGAAAGCCCAGCATAGACAGAGAGCTGCTGCACCGTGCAGAGGCGGAAGCAAGACTGAAGATAAAGTTCCGGAGTGCCCAGGATATCTCCCAGTTCAGAAGGTGCTTCCTCCCACTTCACCAATGAAATAGTTTAGATTATTCTTTCCGTTTACCAACTTCCGTCCACCATATTCCCTTTCTTAAGGGGGCAACGTCAACAGGCCACATGCAGAAGAAAAATAACCATAGGAGAGTCTCTCTACAGTGTAAGTTTCTTGGTAGGGTTGGTTTTTTATACATACATGTGTTTATATGACACAAAAAACCCTAAAAATAAAATACTTATTTATACAGCTTGAATCAGCAGATCCAAGCAGATGAGGCCCTCCACAGGCAAATAGAAGCGGCTTCCAGGTCACAAGCCCTGGTCCTCATGGGTGATTTCAACCACCCGGACATCTGCTGGAGGGACAACACAGCAAGGCACCAGCAATCCAGGATGTTCCTGGAATGCATAGAAGACAACTTCCTCCTCCAAATGGTAGAGGAACCAACAAGAAATGGTGCTATGCTGGACCTTGTTCTCACCAACAGGGAAGGGCTGGTAAGCAATGTGAGGCTCAGAGACGGCCTTGGCTGCAGTGACCATGAAGCAGTTGAATTTAATATCCTCAGGGCAATCAGGAGGAAGTATTCCAAGCTCACGACCCTAGACTTTAGGCGTGCAGACTTTGTTCGCTTCAGGGATCTGCTAGCCAAAGTGTCGTGGGACAAAGCCCTGGAGGGAAGAGGGACCCAGGACAGCTGGTCAGTATTCAAGGACCACCTCCTCTGTGTCCAGGAGCTCTGTATACCAACAAAGAGAAAAGCAAGTAAGAATGCTAGGAGGCCTGCCTGGATGGGCAAGGAGCTACTGGACACACTATTACTTAAAAAGAAACTCTACAGGAAGTGGAGAGAAGGACAGGTAGAACAGGGAGTATATAAGGAAGCTGCCCGAGCAGCTAGAGTCCTGGTTAGGAAAGCCAAAGCAGAGTTTGAATTGAATCTAGCCAGGGAGATTAAAGGGAACACTAAGAACCTCTACAGGTATATTAATGGGAAGAAGAAGCCTAGGGAAGGTGTGGGCCCCCTCAGAAAGGAAACTGGTGACATGGTCACAAGTGATGAGGAAAAGGCTGAGGTAGTCCATAACTTCTTTACCTCAGTCTTCACTGCAAGGGCCTCTAGCCACACTCCTGATGTTATGGAAGACAATGCCAGGGCCGGGGAGGAAGAACTGCCCATGGTAAGTGAAGATCAGGTTCGTGATCACCTGAAGAACCTGAAAGTGTTCAAGTCCATGGGACCCGACGGGATACACCCACGGGTGCTGAGAGAACTGGCAGATGAGGTTGCTAAACCCCTCTCTATTATATTTCAAAAGTCAGGGCAGTCTGGGGAAGTCCCCACAGACTGGAAAAGGGGAAACATTACCCCCATTTTCAGAAAGGGTAAGAAGGAGGAACCAGGGAACTACAGGCCAGTCAGTCTCACCTCTGTGCCCGGAAAGATCATGGAGCAGATCCTCCTGGAGGCACTATTGGCTCAGAAGAATAGTGAAGAGGTGATTGGGAACAGTAGGCATGGCTTTGCCAAGGGTAAATCCTGCCTGACCAACCTGGTGGCCTTCTATGAGCAGGTGACAAAATTAATAGATGAGGGGCGAGCAACTGATGTCATTTACCTGGACCTGAGCAAAGCCTTCGACACTGTCCCGCACCACATCCTGGTCTCCAAACTGGTGACACATGGGTTTGATGGGTGGACCACTAGATGGATAAGGAACTGGCTTGATGGCCGCACCCAAAGAGTGGTTGTCAATGGGTCCACGTCCCAGTGGAGGCCAGTGACAAGCGGAGTCCCTCAGGGATCAGTCCTGGGACCTGTCTTATTCAACATCTTTGTGGGTGACATGGACAGTGGCATTGAGTGCACCCTCAGCAAGTTTGCTGATGACACCAAGCTGTGTGGTGCAGCAGACACACTGGAGGGAAGGGAGGCCATCCAGAGGGACCTTGACAGACTGGAGAGGTGAGCACAAGCCAACCTCATGAGGTTCAACAAGAGCAAGTGCAGGGTCCTGCATCTGGGTAGAGGCAATCCCAGGCACAAATACAGGTTGGGCAGTGACTGGTTGGAAAGCAGCCCTGAGGAGAGAGACTTGGGGGTGCTGGTGGACAAGAAGCTCAACATGAGCTCTCAGTGTGCACTTGCAGCCCGCAAAGTTGTGTGGGGTTTCCCTGCCCATGGCAGGGGGGTTGGAACTAGATGATCCTTGTGGTCCCTTCCAACCCTGAATGAAACTATGAAACTATGAAACTATGAAAAGTCAATCAGATCCTGGGCTGCATCAGGAGAAGTGTGGCCAGCAGGTCAAGGGAGGTGACCCTCCCCCTCTACTCAGCCCTGGTGAGACCCCACCTGGAGTACTGCACCCAGTTCTGGAGCCCCTATTAAAAGAGGCATATGGAGGTGCTGGAACATGTCCAGAGAAGGGCCACGAGGATGATCAGAGGGCTGGAGCACCTCTCCTATGAGGACAGACTGAAGGAGTTGGGGTTGTTCAGTCTGCAGAAGAGAAGTCTCCGAGGTGACCTAATTGTGTCCTTCCAGTGTCTGAAGGGGACCTACAGGAAGGCTGGGGAAGGACTTCTCAGGATCTCAGGTAGTGATAGGACTAGGGGGAATGGAATGAAGCTGGAGGTGGGGAGATTCAGGCTAGATGTGAGGAGGAGGTTCTTCACCATGAGAGTGGTGAAGCCCTGGAATGGATTGTCCAGGGAGGTGGTTGGGGCCCCGTCCCTGGGGGTGTTTAAGAGCAGGGTGGATGAGGCTCTGTCCAGCCTGATCTAGTGTGGGGTGTCCCTGCCCATGGCAGGGGGGTTGGAACTAGATGATCCTTGTGGTCCCTTCCAACCCTGAATGAAACTATGGTACTATGAATCATTTTTTAAAAAGCAGAAGCCTCCTTTATGTGGCAGTATCACCACCTCTGTGGGAAGCAGTGGTGTGAGTCTGACCACTACTTAGATCCTCACTCAGCTCAGGGAAATCTGATCCAGCAATTTAGCACCACCTGAGCCCATCACATGAGGTTTTCCTCTGGAAAAAGCTTCCCTACATCAAATTACAGCACTTTATGGCAGGACAGCAATTATTTGTAAGATGCTGAGCAAATGGATATTTTTCTTTCACAGGGTGGGGGGGAGGGAAGCACTGAAAAGGTTTCCTGATGCTCAGAAAAACCTATCCCTTCCCACTAGTTTGAGGCTGCCACACAATTGGTGGCACAACAGCACAGTGTCCTATGTGTCTCCGTAGCACTGACTTCTCTGTATTAGACCCCAGTAGTGTGAGGAGAAACAACGTCCTGACTTTTGCTTTTATAGACACCAGCTTCTGCAAAAGTTTGGCCTCATTTTTCTATCCCCTCATACAAACTGCTTGTAGTGTTTGTAATTTTTTTTCCTTATTTGTTTTTATGTAGCCTTCTTAAGAGTTTATACCCAAAGACAAACTCAAAGTTTGCCACCTGACCAATTCACACTGAGATCTGCTCAAACAAGTAAGCACAAATGAATCATTTTTGTAGGCATATGGCTAGGATAGTGCACAGGGTAGACCTGTTGGATCTGCGTAAGCTGGATCACCACTCTAGCCTTTTATTTGAGTAAATCTGGCAGAGTCAGAGCAGGCAGAGAGCAATAATGGCATTGCTGGAGTTCCCATGGCTGCAGCACACCACCAGGTAAATAACAGCAGGAAAAGCAATCGGCTGCCCCACAGTATCCCACACCTCCTTAGCAGCACTAAACCTTTGCATCTACAACACCCGCTCTGCCAAGAGCAAGAACCGGTCTGGCTGGCACTAAGCAAGTCCTGGAAATTCCCTTCATTCCCACACAGCAAGAGCCCTTTAAAATCAGGCCCTTGACACAGACAAACAGCAGTGAGCTTAAAGGCTGTGCAGCTGCGCTGCAGCCATACGGCGACCAGTCCCCACCACAGAACAAGTGGTAGGACCTGATGGACACAAAGAGACTCAGCATCATTCTGCAGATTATTCCCTGGCTTGCAGGATTTCAGGCCACTAGACTATGCTGTATCTGGTATTACTAAGCTGCTCCTGAGCTGGCTCAAGAGATTTTAGCTCATGTATTGGAGGTTCACTGCTTGTGCATGGAGTATTGAAAGTGACTCTTTAATTTTACATTGCCAGCTTTGTTGAAGCACAAGAAAGAAGAAAACCTGGGGCGCTATTCACATATTCTCTCACTGAGATACAAAACAAAATCAACATGTCTCCTACAATGAATTGGCTCCTCTTAAAATATAGCTGACTTGCCATGATGTTTTTTGTAGCATCAGAGTATAGTTTGGGTTGGGAAGGACCATTAAAGATCAGCTAGTTCAATCCCTCTGCCTTAGACAAGGATATCTCTCACTAGCTCAGGATGCTCACAGCCCTGCTCAACCAAGACAGTATTGGTCCTTAACTGCATCCATTTGTGCTATGGGTCAGACCTGCATGGTAGATGAGTTAGCACATGATGTGATCAAGTGTAAAAGTATTCTCAACTGCAAGACCCTAACCCTATAGTTTACTTAAAGCAGCAAAGTTCCAAGGCACATCTTCATTTTTGTGCTTTTCAAATCCATCATTGGTTGCATCATGTGCCACAGCTGCTTCTGGACCACAGGACACTACGTCATGCTGCCATGGGTCCTCAAAGGGCACTGGGGTCCTCAGGGCAGAAGGACTGAGGGTTTCCACTGTTTCACATGGAAAACATAGCATAGAAGGGAAAGTGAACATGCTCCAAGGCAGATCACCACCCATCTAAGACGTGTGTATTGTCAGTAAACTCGGGACTGTCACACCGTGGACCAACCCCAACAGCAGTATGGTTCACCTAGAACCCACCACTTCCAGCAAAATGCAGTGTTTTATAATTGGATCTCACTTTGTACAACACTTCCATTTGTGGAAAAAAAAATCAGGTATTTTCTATTTTTGCAATTCTATTATATTCACAATTCTGCCAAAGGCACATTACTTATTTATTGGTTTATTTATTTACAAGGCATAGCATGTGTTGGAAGCTCTCTGGCCTGCATCCTCCTCTGGAGGAACACCCATCGCAGCCTCTGGTGCACTTTTCCTGGCTATGGCTGAAAGGCTGTAATTAATCCCTACTTTTCTTGACCTTTCTGCCACTTGATTGCCTCTGTTATTTTCCTTTCCCCTGCCTTGCTTCTCTTCCTATGGCTGCTTTTTTAGCATCTTCTCAAAGATGGAAGTGTAGCAGAGGAGGCTCTTCAGTGCCAGAATCCAGAGGGACTAAAAAGGACATTGATCATGTGCAGCCACCACAGCTTGAGTATAGGCTCCATGCTTCTATATGAAGAGAGAAGGAATGTCCACAGCCACACAGAAGGGGTACAGGATCAAAGAGTCACAGAATGGTAGGTATCAGAAGGGACTTCTGGAGATCACCTAGACCAAGACATCTGCTAAACCAGGTTTGTCTAGATCAGTCTGCACAGGAATGCATCCAGGAGAGTTTTGAAAGTCTCCAGAGAAGAAAATTCCACAACCTCTTTGGGCAGAACAGAAAACAAAAGAATGCTAAAGCACCCTGGGACAAGATGTGGCTGATTTCAAAGTAGAGTAATAATTTCAGGTTTGAAGGTCAGGCCAAAGCCAAAGGGTAAAACCAAAAGACAAAACAGAATAAATGACACAGTGAAAATCAACAGAAATCCAGGAAGGAATATGGTGCCAATGGAGAAAGTTAAAGAAAATAAGAGTAAAGAGAACAAAGTGTCCACCCCTTCTAAACAATTTCATTGGCTATTCACACTGTCCATCCAATCCAAAACGATATTTACAGTTCATGAGTAAAGTTCATAGTCTATTCCGGCTATGCTCAGATGTAGATGATTCAAAAGTCCAAGAAAATCAGAAAATGAGAAAAAGGGAAAACAGTTCATTTCTTCGCCAGCGAAGCAAAGAAAAGGGAAACAGGAATTCCCAGGGACTCTTAGTTGACTCAGGGCTCTCAGGGATCTCAGGGATCTCAGGGTTCGTGCACCGCAGATTCCTCGTTGATTCTTCCTTTGGACGCGATGTAGCTGTACAACAGTTTAACATTAACCTCTTTCAGCTAAAGTTAAATTTCATTGTGGAATACACTGAATTTCACCATTCTCTTGCATTACCCAATAAGTGTGACCCGGACCTTCAGCTGAAACCACCCCTCGGACAGGCTTAGCCTCTCCTGAGGGTGAAAATACCCAAACAGTTTTACCTAACAGATTCTTTTCTCTAACACCAGGAACTCTATCACCTTCTACTTTCCGTAGCAAATCTGAATGTGCAGGTCCAGCTCGGTTCACTGAACCTCTACTCTTTACCAGCCAGGTTGCTTGTGCTAAATGTTTTTCCCAGTTTTTCAAAGATCCACCCCCCATGGCTTTAAGAATGGTCTTCAACAAACCGTTGTAGCGTTCAATCTTCCCTGAAGCTGGTGCATAGTAGGGAATATGGAATATCCACCCAATACCGTGCTCTTTTGCCCAGTTCTTTACAAGGTTGTTCTTGAAATGAGTTCCATTGTCTGACTCAATCCCCTCTGGAGTTCCGTGTCTCCACAGGATCTGTCTCTCCAGACCGAGAATGGTGTTGCGTGCAGTTGCATGTGGAACTGGATAAGTTTCCAACCATCCAGTGTTTGCCTCTACCATAGTAAGCACATACTGCTTACCAGAACGAGAACGTGGTAGAGTGATGTAGTCAATCTGCCAAGCTTCACCATACTTGTACTTGGACCATCTGTCACCATACCACAAGGGCTTAAGTCGTTTTGCCTGCTTAATAGCAGCACAAATGTCACAGTCATGGATGACTTGCGTGATAGCATCCATGGAAATGTCTATGGATCTGTCACGAGCCCATTGGTATGTTGCATCTCTGCCTTGATGTCCTGACGAATCGTGAGCCCACCGAGCTCAGAATATCTCACCTCGGTGTTTCCAGTCGAGATCAAGATTAGAGTCCATGTCTACTTGAGAAACTCTTGCAGCTAGATCTGCCTGATGGTTGTGTTGCTGTTCCTCAGTAGCTTTGCTCTTAGGAATGTGAGCATCGATGTGTCTCACCTTCACTGGAATTCTCTCGATTCGATCAGCAATGTCCTGCCATAGGTTGGCAGCCCAAATGGGTTTTCCTTTCCTCTGCCAACCACTCTTCTTCCAGTTCTTTAGCCAACCCCATAGAGCATTGGCTACCATCCATGAGTCGGTGTAGAGATGAAGCTTTGGCCATCTCTCACGTTCAGCCACATCGAGAGCTAGCTGGACAGCTTTTACCTCTGCGAACTGACTGGATTCTCCTTCTCCATCCTTCGCCTCTGCAACTCGGTGTGTTGGACTCCACGCTGCAGACTTCCACCTTTGCCTGTTTCCATCAAGACGACAGGAACCGTCTTTGAACAAAGCATATTTCTTTTCATCATCAGAAAGGTCATTGTAAGGAGGAGCTGCCTCAGTACGAGTTACTTTCTCCTCTGGAGGTTTAGCACAGTTGATACCTTCGGGCCAAGTCGAGATCACCTCCACTAGACCAGGCCTTTCAAGATTTCCCATTCGAGCTCTCTGTGTTATCAGAGCCATCCACTTAGACCATGTTGAGTCTGTGGCATGATGTGGTGTGGAGCCTTTGCCTTTGAACATCCAATTCAAAACTGGTAATCTGGGAGCTAAGAGAAGTTGTGATTCAGTTCCAATCACTTCAGAAGATGCTTTTACTCCTTCATAGGCAACTAAAATTTCTTTCTCTGTTGGAGTGTAGTTAGCCTCTGAATCTCTGTAACCTCGACTCCAGAAAACAAGAGGTCGTCCACGTGTCTCACCTGGAGCTTTCTGCCACAAACACCAGGTTGGACCATTGTCACTTGCAGCCGTGTACAAAATGTTCTTAATGTCTGGACCATCTCGGACAGGTCCCAGACCCATTGCTTGAATTACCTCTTGCTTTATCTGGTCAAAGGCTGCTTGTTGTTCAGGTCCCCAGTGGAAATGGTTTCTCTTTCGAGTCACATCATACAGAGGTTTCACAATCTGACTGTATCCAGGAATGTGCAGTCTCCAAAATCCCACTATCCCCAAGAAACGTAAGGTCTCTTGCTTGTTTGTGGGACTTGCCATGGTAGAGACTCTATCTACCACATCCACTGGAATGTGTCGGCGTCCATCCTGCCACTGCACTCCCAGAAACTGAATCTCTGTGGTAGGTCCTTTCACCTTGTCTCGCTTGATGGCAAAACCTGCATCCAGAAGAATGTCAATGATTTTATTACCTTTCTCGAAGACTTCCTCAGCAGTTTTACCCCAGACGATGATATCATCAATGAACTGGATGTGTTCTGGAGCACCACCTTTCTCCAGAACATCGTGGATCACTGCATGACAGATGCTTGAGCTGTGGATCCAGCCCATTGGCAGTCTGTTGAAAGTGTACTGGATTCCTCTCCAGGTGAAAGCAAACTGAGGCCTGCATTCCTCTGCTATGGGAATAGGGAAAAATGCATTAGCAATGTCTATGGTAGCATACCATTTGGCCTCTTTGGATTCCAGCTCATACTGTAGCTCCATCATGTCTGGTACTGCTGCACTCATAGGTGGTGTTTCTTCATTTAGGGCTCGGTAGTCTACCGTCAGACGCCAGTCTCCATACTGCTTCCGCACAGGCCACACTGGACTGTTGAAAGGTGAATGAGTTTTGCTGACGACTTTCTGACTCTCCAACTGACGAATCAGATTCTGAATGGGCAACAAAGAGTCACTGTGACCGGTTGACGTTGCCCCCTTAAGAAAGGGAATATGGTGGACGGAAGTTGGTAAACAGAAAGAATAGTCTAAACTAATTTCATTGGTGAAGTGGGAGGAAGCACCTTCTGAACTGGGAGATATCCTGGGCACTCCGGGAACTTCTCGGTCAGTCTTGCTTCCGCCTCTTCTTTGAGCAGCAGCTCTTTTCTGTGCTGGGCTTTCTGCCAAGACTTCGGCCTTGAAACCGATAAGATAGAAGGCCTGTATTGACTCCTTTCCAATTAACACAAAACTGCTTTTAACTTCTTTCTTTCTTCTTTCTCCCTCTTTCTAACCTATTCTGGGGAAAGGGGGGGAGAGAGGGGAGAGCGGAGGTGGGGAATCCCCTCTGCCGAGGGGGGTCACTCTCATTCCTGTGCTACCTTATTGTATATCTTTGTATATATTGTAGATATTGCAAATTGGTAAATATTCCCCTGCAAATCCTACACTGCTTTGTAAATATAAGCTCCACTGCTTTGCTAATTCAGCTGTTGAGTTTTTTTTTCCTTTCCCTTCAATTTTTCTTTCCCTTTACTTACAGGGGGGAGGGAAGAGGCTTCTTGGCCTTACCCCTTCCAACCCACCACATTTTTTATTGGCGCCCAACGTGGGGCAGATAATTAGCAAACATGAAGGCGTTGTGGTTTGTGGAGCGATTATTCTTTTCAATTTTTGGGGCTCTGGTTTACAGATATTGTTTGGGTTTGATTTTGGATTACCTGGGTAAATATTTGGTGCGGACAATTTATATGTGGGTTATGTATAGAGTTAGAGTATGGTATGGAAAATGTATTAATTTATTATGGCCAGTGAGATACAGGAATGTTACCTCCACCACTCTCCCAATTGAGATAAAGAGTTTTAAGATTCCGCCTGAGGAGAGAGTAACTTTAGGTGATGCCTGGGATCCAAAGGTGATTTATGTGATGTGTATAAATCTGTAGCTGGTGATGGTAATTGCATATTTACTGTTCTCTCTGCGGCGAGAGAGAAAGGTGTCCAGGGCGTGTTTTGTTATTAAAACTAGATCAAAAAGAAAACGCCGTGGCTCTGGGACAGTCCCAGAGACATCTAGTGACGAAGAATGTGCAGAATCTGTGTCAGTTAAAAAGAAGGCTACAAAGTTAATTGGTAAAGCAGCTCTAAATGACTTTGCTGATTCCAGCAATCTGCCAAAGGCGGCAGCTGGTATCAACATGGCGCCTACTCCTTCTCCTATTCCTTCTCCTCCTTCTTCTTCTCCATCGGCCATTAACGGAGCAACGTCACTTCCACCTACTCCCTCGGTGGGACCGGAAGTCACTGTCCCAGCAGCTGATTTATCTCAGGACCTGTCAGTTTCCATTAAGGTGGCTGTAAATTCAAACACAGCTCCAGTTAAGGTGGCTACTTTAAAGACTAGAAGTGGAAAGGCCAAAGATGAAGAAGAAGAGGTGGAGACTGATCCTGGTGAGGGGCCCTCTACTCTAAAAGATCCTGCTCAGGAGGAAGAGAAGGTTTGTTTTAAAGATCTAGCTAACCTAGTGAGATCAAAGCAGGATACAGATGAAGCTAGGAAAGCAGCTGGCAAAGGTGGTTCTCAGCTTAAAGAGATCCTTAGGAGAATGACAGCAGGATTATATGGACAAAAAGTTCAGGGAGACGAAGACCAAGATGATATTTCAGAGTGTTCTTCTCCACGTGAGGAATTGCAAAATGTCCGTAAAGATTTCACCAGGGCAGATAAGGAGCCAGTTCTAACTTGGCTTAGTAGGTGTTATGATACAGGTGCTCCAGCTCTAACAGTTGGAGACAAGTCAGCAGCACAGTTAGGAACTCTCTCAAGGGATAATGGAATAGATAGACATCTAGGCAGGGCCCTCGGTAAGGTTAATCTCTGGATATGCCTTTTAATGGCGGTTGCCCTGAGATACCCTTCCCGAGATGATCTTCCATGGAATCCTAAACCCTGGACTACCATAGATGAGGGAATTAAGCGCTTGCGAGAATTTGCTGTTAGAGAGCTACTCTATGGTGAACATGAAACTCTGAATCCTGATGACATTCCTGTGGGTATTGGTCTTGCTAAAAAGATCATCAAACTTGCTCCTTCCAATTATGCAAACATTCTGGCAAGCAGAATTGTGTCAAGAAGTTATGGTGGAGCTTCTCCCACGGTTGGCCAATTCAGTGATCAAATGAGACAATTGGAGGATAGCATGACACGTGGTTCTTTGGTTTCGGCCATTGAAACTCTGTCTGGAAAAATTGAGAATTGCATGAGAGAGTTAAGAGATGAATTTAGAAATTCCATATCCCAATTGGCACAAAGGGATAGTTCCAATTCTCCCTCCAGGTGGATACAAGTTTCATCTGTGAGGAATACACGTCCTCCAAGGAGGTCATTCCAAAACAGGTCATTCCAAAACAGGTCATTCCAAAACAGACCACCAAGGCAATCACGTAGAACTATTTGGATAACTCTGCGTGATCAGTTTGGTGAGAACATGAACCGTTGGGATGGCCAACCAACTTCTAATCTTTTCAGGAAACTGAGGGAACTGCAAAGTGGCAGAACCCAAGGTAGCAATACCAGAAGGGTAGCTGTTACTTCCACAGTTCCCCAGGACAACCCTAGTGGTTCCAACAGTGGCTCCAGTTACAACATGCAAAGTTATAACCCTGCAAACTATGTGCAATGCACATGTGCGCATGTTCCCCATAACTAGAGGTGCCCTGCCTCCCGCCAGGGGGAGGAGAGGGATAACAGAGATAATAGAATCTATTGGGATGTGTACATCCAGTGGTCTGGCACTTCACAATTTCGGAAGTACAGGGCCTTGGTTGACACAGGAGCTCAGTGCACCATAATGCCATCAAATTATCAGGGATCAGAGTCTAGAACTATTCTGGGAGTCACTGGTGGATCTCAAGAGTTAAGTAAGGTGGAGGTTAATATAAGTTTAACTGGTAAACAATGGAGGAAGCATACAGTTGTGACTGGACCTGACGCACCTTGTATTTTGGGAATTGATTTTCTGAGAGAAGGGTGTTTCAAGGACCCTAGAGGTTACAAATGGGCTTTTGGAGTAGCTTCAACAGAAATTGATGGACAAAAATTGAAGCTGTCTGCCAGACCTGAACTTTCTGATGAATCTGCAGTTGTGGGACAACATAAGATACAGGACATTAAATTGCCGGTTGCTTCTCAGACTGCATCACAGACAATACAGAACCAACCGTGACTCTTTGTTGCCCATTCAGAATCTGATTCGTCAGTTGGAGAGTCAGAAAGTCGTCAGCAAAACTCATTCACCTTTCAACAGTCCAGTGTGGCCTGTGCGAAAGCAGAATGGAGACTGGCGTCTGACAGTAGACTACCGAGCCCTAAATGAAGTGACACCACCTATGAGTGCAGCAGTACCAGACATGATGGAGCTACAGTATGAGCTGGAATCCAAAGAGGCCAAATGGTATGCTACCATAGACATTGCTAATGCATTTTTCTCTATTCCCATAGCAGAGGAATGCAGGCCTCAGTTTGCTTTCACCTGGAGAGGAATCCAGTACACTTTCAACAGACTGCCAATGGGCTGGATCCACAGCTCAAGCATCTGTCATGCAGTGATCCACGATGCTCTGGAGAAAGGCAGCGCTCCAGAACACATCCAGTTCATCGATGATATCATCGTCTGGGGTAAAACTGCTGAGGAAGTCTTCGAGAAAGGTAACGAAATCATTGACATTCTTCTGAATGCAGGTTTTGCCATCAAACGAGACAAGGTGAAAGGACCTACCACAGAGATTCAGTTTCTGGGAGTGCGGTGGCAGGATGGATGCCGACACATTCCAGTGGATGTGGTAAACAGAGTCTCTACCATGGCAAGTCCCACAAATAAGCAAGAGACCCTACGTTTCTTGGGGATAGTGGGATTTTGGAGACTGCACATTCCTGGGTACAGTCAGATTGTGAAACCTCTGTATGATGTGACTCAAAAGAGAAACCATTTCCACTGGGGACCTGAAAAACAAGCAGCCTTTGACCAGATAAAGCAAGAAGTAATTCAAGCAATGGGTCTAGGACCTGTCCGAGATGGTCCAGACATTAAGAACATTTTGTACACGGCTGCAAGTGACAATGGTCCAACCTGGTGCTTGTAGCAAAAAGCTCCAGGTGAGACACGTGGACGACCTCTTGTTTTCTGGAGTCGAGGTTACAGAGGTTCAGAGGCTAACTATACTCCAACAGAGAAGGAAAGTTTAGCTGCCTATGAAGGAGTAAAAACATCTTCTGAAGTGATTGGAACTGAATCACAACTTCTTCTAGCTCCCAGATTACCAGTTTTGAATTGGATGTTCAAAGGCAAAGGTTCCACACCACATCATGCCACAGACTCAACATGGTCTAAGTGGATGACTCTGATAACACAGAGAGCTCGAATGGGAAATCTTGAAAGACCTGGTCTAGTGGAGGTGATCTCAAGTTGGCCTGAAGGTATCAACTGTGCTAAACCTGCAGAGGAGAAAGTAACTCGTGCTGAGGAAGCTCCTCCTTACAATGACCTGTCTGATGATGAAAAGAAATATGCTTTGTTCACAGACGGTTCCTGTCGTCTCGTTGGAAACAAGCGAAGGTGGAAGGCTGCAGTGTGGAGTCCAACACGCCGAGTTGCAGAGGCGAAAGATGGAGAAGGAGAATCCAGTCAGTTCGCAGAGGTAAGAGCTGTCCAGCTAGCTCTCGACATGGCTGAACGTGAGAGATGGCCAAAGCTTTATCGCTACACCGACTCATGGATGGTAGCCAATGCTCTGTGGGGTTGGCTAAAGAACTGGAATAAGAGTGGTTGGCAGAGGAAAGGAAAACCCATTTGGGCTGCCAACCTATGGCAGGACATTGCTGATCGAATCGAGAGAATTCCAGTGAAAGTGAGACACATCGATGCTCACATTCCTAAGAGCAAAGCTACTGAGGAACAGCAACACAACCATCAGGCAGATCTAGCTGCAAGAGTTTCTCAAGTAGACATGGACTCTAATCTTGATCTCGACTGGAAACACCGAGGTGAGACATTCTGAGCTCGGTGGGCTCACGATTCGTCAGGACATCAAGGCAGAGATGCAACATACCAATGGGCTCGTGACAGATCCATAGACATTTCCATGGATGCTATCACACAAGTCATCCATGACTGTGACATTTGTGCTGCTATTAAGCAGGCAAAACGACTTAAGCCCTTGTGGTATGGTGACAGATGGTCCAAGTACAAGTATGGTGAAGCTTGGCAGATTGACTACATCACTCTACCACGTTCTCGTTCTGGTAAGCAGTATGTGCTTACTATGGTAGAGGCAAACACTGGATGGTTGGAAACTTATCCAGTTCCACATGCAACTGCACGCAACACCATTCTCGGTCTGGAGAGACAAGTGCTGTGGAGACACGGAACTCCAGAGAGGACTGAGTCAGACAACGGAACTCATTTCAAGAACAACCTTGTAAAGAACTGGGCCAAAGAGCACGGTATTGAGTGGATATTCCATATTCCCTACTACGCACCAGCTTCAGGGAAGATTGAACGCTACAACGGTTTGTTGAAGACCACTCTTAAAGCCATGGGGGGTGGATCTTTGAAAAACTGGGAAAAACATTTAGCACAAGCAACCTGGCTGGTAAAGAGTAGAGGTTCAGTGAACCGAGCTGGACCTGCACATTCAGATTTGCTACAGAAAGTAGAAGGTGATAGAGTTCCTGGTGTTAGAGAAAAGAATCTGTTAGGTAAAACTGTTTGGGTATTTTCACCCTCAGGAGAGGCTAAACCTGTCCGAGGGGTGGTTTCAGCTGAAGGTCCGGGTCACACTTATTGGGTAATGCAAGAGAACGGTGAAATTCAGTGTATACCACAAAGAAATTTGACTTTAGCTGAAAGAGGTTAACTTCAAACCACTGTACAGCTACATCGCGCCCTAAAGAAGAATCAACAAGGAATCTGCGGTGCACGAACCCTGAGATCCCTGAGAGCCCTGAGTCAACTAAGAGACCCTGAGAATCCCTGTTTCCCTTTTTCTTCGCTTTGTCGGTGGAGAAATGTACTGTTTGCCATTTTTCTCATTTTCTGATTTTCTTGGACTTTTGAATCATCTACATCTGAGCATAGCCGGAATGGACTATGAACTTTGCTCACGAACTGTAAATATCATTTTGGATTGGATGGACAGTATGAATAGCCAATGAAATTGTTTAGAAGGGGTGGACTGTGACCGGTTGACGTTGTCCCCTTAAGAAAGGGAATATGGTGGACGGAAGTTGGTAAACGGAAAGAATAGTCTAAACTAATTTCATTGGTGAAGTGGGAGGAAGCACCTTCTGAACTGGGAGACATCCTGGGCACTCCGGGAACTTCTCGGTCAGTCTTGCTTCCGCCTCTTCTTTGAGCAGCAGCTCTTTTCTGTGCTGGGCTTTCTGCCAAGACTTCGGCCTTGAAACCGATAAGATAGAAGGCCTGTATTGACTCCTTTCCAATTAACACAAAACTGCTTTTAACTTCTTTCTTTCTTCTTTCTCCCTCTTTCTAACCTATTCTGGGGAAAGGGGGGGAGAGAGGGGAGAGCGGAGGTGGGGAATCCCCTCTGCCGAGGGGGGTTACTCTCATTCCTGTGCTACCTTATTGTATATCTTTGTATATATTGTAGATATTGCAAATTTGTAAATATTCCCCTGCAAATCCTACACTGCTTTGTAAATATAAGCTCCACTGCTTTGCTAATTCAGCTGGTGAGTTTTTTTTTCCTTTCCCTTCAATGTTTCTTTCCCTTTACTTACAGGGGGGAGGGAAGAGGCTTCTTGGCCTTACCCCTTCCAACCCACCACAGTCACGGTTGGTTCTGTATTGTCTGTGATGCACAGTCTGAGAAGCAACCGGCAATTTAATGTCCTGTATCTTATGTTGTCCCACAACTGCAGATTCATCAGAAAGCTCAGGTCTAGCAGACAGCTTTAATTTTTGTCCATCAATTTCTATAGAAGCTACTCCAAATAGCCATTTGTAACCTCTAGGGTCTTTGAAATGCCCTTCTCTCAGAAAATCAATTCCCAAAATACAAGGTGCATCAGGTCCGGTCACAATTGTATGCTTCCTCCATTGT
This sequence comes from Melanerpes aurifrons, assembly GCA_011125475.1. Classification (NCBI taxonomy): domain Eukaryota; kingdom Metazoa; phylum Chordata; class Aves; order Piciformes; family Picidae; genus Melanerpes; species Melanerpes aurifrons. Next base: position 272,878 of record WWNC01000123.1, on the reverse strand, counting down.
CTACCAGTTAAACTTATATTAACCTTCACCTTACTTAACTCTTGAGATCCACCAGTGACTCCCAGAATAGTTATAGACTCTGATCCCTGATAATTTGATGGCATTATGGTGCACTGAGCTCCTGTGTCAACCAAGGCCCTGTACTTCCGAAATTGTGAAGTGCCAGGCCACTGGATGTACACATCCCAATAGATTCTATTATCTCTGTTATCCCTCTCCTCCCCCTGGCGGGAGGCAGGGCACCTCTAGTTATGGGGAAAATGCTCACATGTGCATTGCACATAGTGTGCAGGGTTATAACTTTGCATGTTGTAACTGGAGCCACTGTTGGAGCTACTAGGGTTGTCCTGGGGAACTGTGGAAGTAACAGCTACCCTTCTGGTGTTGCTACCTCGGGTTCTGCCACTTTGCAATTCCCTCAGTATCCTGAAAAGATTAGAAGTTGGTTGGCCATCCCAGCGGCTCATGTTCTCACCACACTGATCACGCAGAGTTATCCAAATAGTTCTACGTGATTGCCGTGGTGGTCTGTTTTGGAATGAATAAGAGTAAAGAGGAACAAAGTGTGGTTTGGAGGAGGAGGAGAAATGGGGTGCCAAAACCAAAGAGTGTTATGAGTTTCTGAACAGAGTGAGAGCTAGAAACAGATTGTGACATCTGCGCACAGCACAAACCTCAGCCTATGCTGGGGAAATAATTCTTTGTTCCAGAAGAAAGAATTTCTCCTGGTACCTGCAATTATTGCCTTCCCTTCTGAATACAGAATAGAAGCACTTTTAAATAGGTTTGAAACTCAGCAGTAGAAACTGTTAATATTTATATAACTAAGTGGCCTTAAGCCAATGGAAAAACTACATACAGAAAAATGTGTGCTTATCTGATATTTGATAAAGATATTAGAGCCAACCAAGTTTTTTAAATGACTTTATGTCATTAAGTAATGATTCTTTCAAAACCAATGTAGAGTAGACACTAGCTGAGGGCATTAATTAGCATGGCCTTCTTTGAAGTTTAGAAAAATCCCATGGTCCACCTTCCAGAATTGGCCGTGGGTACTTACAGACTAACCTGCACACAGGCAGTAGCTCCAGTGGCAATTGGCAAGTGTGCAGTAAAAACTCAGCCAGGCTGGCTGGAAGCTGGCCAAGCAGCAAGTCCGCGTTTAGTGCTCATACTAGACTGCATTTCTCCAAATGCTTGTATTGCCCAAGAACTTTGACAAAGAGACCAGGATCCAGAGCAAATTGGTACAGCCACAATATGAGCTTGCATGTTTGTGGGAACAAGAGGAAAATCCATTTATCTTCCTTAGCTTCTGGGATGATAAAAGAGCTAAATACAGCAAAGGAAAAGAAAGAATGAGAATGCAGACAGAGGAACAGGTTAGAAAAAGATGTTTCAATGGCAAGTGTTTTTGTTATGTTAGTAAGATTTGTTTTTTTCTTAATAACAGATTTGATTTAGATGAAAAGAGTCTCAACCCTCTCTTCATCTGCTGAAGAAACTCAACCCCCTCCATGTGCACGCTCACCCAGTTTTGCAGAAAGAGAAGTGCAAACTACTTTGCCCATAGAGAGACCAGGGCTCTAGCTCCAAGTCAGAGCCCCAGGCTCTGGTATTGTGTTTCCTTGTCACACTGCTCTGCTCTGCTAGCAGTTGAGTATAATGCACTAAAATCCTAATCTCTAAAGCACTGTGTGCCAGTGCTTTGGAGATCAGCATTTCAGTCGATTTCACATTGCTGCTGCACACAAGAGAGTGGCACAGCAGGGGAAAAGCAACACAATACGCAGAAGTGGAGAGGTACACACAGCTGGGGAGGAGTGGGGGCAAGAACACTGTAATGTAATATAAAAAGAGGAGGGAAAAATAAAAAGGAATGGGAAAAATAAGATTATTGTGCATGAATAGGAATCCTGGGCCCTCTCCTTCCCAGCAATCCTAAACAGCAGGATATCTTTAGCCACAATAAATCCACTGTTTTCTGAGTGAGGATTTGAGTGACCTGCAGAATTTTCTCTATTTCTTTCCTTGAAAAAGGAAAGATTAGGAAATCTCTGCTATGACCCTCCTGTGCATCTGAGTGTCTCTGAATATTTTATTATTAGTTCCCTCTTGCCTCTACTACATGCTTTAAAATTAAAACCACAAAGATCTTGTAGAGGCTACAAGAGCTGAAATTTGACCCAGACCTGAATGCAGACTACATCATTCTCTAGACCCAGTCTGGCACAGTGCACACAGGGACACAAGCACTTGACTGACTGAGCAGAGCACTTCCAAGATCAAGGCACAATGTTCACAGATAAAGTTAAAAAACAACCCACATAAAAATATTCGACAAATACTACAACCAAATACTAAAAATATAAGAAGGTAAAAAACAACTGGACAGTAATTTTAATATTACTATTTGTAACCACTCAAGGCAAAGGCTTATCGTCATCGATCGGAAAGGCTGTATAACTTAAGGAAGCATTTTGGTCAGTTGCTTTGACAGCATCTTAACATCTTTGCTAAACTGGTATGGGCAATCTACATCGCCAGAATCTGCTTCACAGTACCTGTGTCAGGCTAGAGTACTGTTTCATAGGATTAGTGTCATACACTGATAATGCTCTTTGGAGTGAAAGCTGATTGAACTTTGCCCCTTAAGAATGCTTAGTCTAGTGGTCTGCTAACCCGTCTGGGTTTGCCCATGCTTCTTCCATTACAAAGAGGCAGAGAGCATCTCAGTCTCCTGGGACACTTCCACAAACTCCTCCTCATCCTCACTTATCTGTCATGTAGGTAGGGGAATATAATTCTCATCCCAGGCGTCATTTAGTCACTGATTTGGAAGTTGCTGCACAAATTCTGTATCAGCCAATATCCCTTTTGAGTAATGCTGCAGAAGAGGAAACTTACATTACCTTTTATATTTCAATGCTTTGACAGATGCACTCGCATAGATTTAGTGACTACAGTTCAATACATTATTGCTCTGGCCTTCTGCAAAGGTTACTGTTCTCAGAGCAAGAGTGGCCAAAAGGTATGTGTCTCTGGCTCTGTAACTGTTAGCAAATAATATACTGACTACAGTGCACCGGCACTGAGATACCAATATGGTAGCTGCTGCAAGAGCAGAAATTATTCTAGAGATGCATGATGAAATAATCCGAACACTTCTGTGTTTCATGTGCATCAAACCCCAGCTGCCAAATAAGAATTCAAAATTTCTGGAGGAAAGTTTGTTTACGGAGTTCCTACTTCTCCCCAACCTCAAATGTTTCATTCCCACTCTTCCATGTCACCATACTGTTCCAGGGTTTAAGCTATTACAACCATCTGATTGACTGTGAGGGGTCACTCTGCAAAGTGAAGTGAGAGGTGAAAACAAAACAAAACAAAAACACTTCACTCCTCCTCTCTTCCCTATGACAAAGGATTATTTTTAGCCCAGAGCAGTTGATAATCTGATTCATATCATATCTCACAAACTACAGCATCAGCACAACTGAATAAGCAGCCTGAAAAGGCTGCAGAAAGAATCAATATACAGAAAAAGGTTGAAATCTTTAAAGCACTTGTCAAGGGTTGGAAGGGTAAGGCCAAGAAGCCTCCTCCCTTCCCCCTTGTAAAGTAAAGGGAAAGAAAATTGAAGGGAAAGGAAAAAAAAAACCTCACAGCTGAATTAGCAAAGCAGTGGAACTGTATATTTACAAAGCAATGTAGGATATGCAGGGGAATATATACAAATTTACAATATTTACAATATATACAAAGATATACAATAAAGTAACACAGAAATGAGAGTTCCTCCCCCTTGCTGAGGGGGTTCCTCACCTCCGCTCTCCCCCTCTCTCCCCCTTTTCCCCAGAGTGGGTTAGAAAGAGAGAGAAAGAGAAAAAAAAGTTAGAAGCAGTTTGTGTTAATTGGAAAGGAGTTAATACAGGCCTTGGTAGCTTATCGGTTTCAAGGCCAAAGCCTTGGCCGAAAGCCCAGGAGCTGCAAGCTGCTGCCCTGCAGAGGAGCGGAAGCAAGACTGAAGATAAAGTGCCGGAATCCCCAGGATACCCTCCTGCACTCCCAGTTCAGAAGGTGCTTCCTCCCACTTTACCAATGAAATTAGTTTAGATCCTTCTTTTAGTTTACCAACTTCCGTCCACCATATTCCCTTTCTTAAGGGGACAGCCTCAGCCGGTGACAGCACTGATCCTGCCAAGGCTTTTGGATTGCAAAATCATAGCTTGGCTGGTACTGCTATACAGCCAAATAATCCATTATCCAATAATAACACTCCAGTCCAGAACTCCAAAATTTCCTCAAACGCTGGTGCTCTTCAATCCACATAGATGCTTTTGAGATCAAGACTACAACCAGTGGTAGAGACAGTAAGCATAAACTGGGATGAATTTATAGGAAAAGAATTAGCCAGCAGTCTAATGCTGAAGGAGATGGATTTACATTTGAAGGCATCTCACATGTGGTATAAATGTCACTCCCTTCTTGTACCCCTCCCTGCTTCCTCCCAAAGTCACTGTAAAACTAAAAAAAAAAAAGGAGAAAAAAGGAAGTTAAAAGTGGAATCAAACCAAAAGTAAATAAAAATGTTTTACCTGACTTCCTTGGGCATGGAACAGCAGGCCTCTCAATAATGAGAGCGAGGAATGAAATTTTAAAGTGAATGCAAGCAGGAGAAACTGCAGAGAAAATTGAGACAAGAGTTTCACTGCTATTTATCCCAGACAAAGCGTACATGCTCAGCTCTGAGCAATCCATGGCATGGCAATGGCACCAGGATGGAGCTCTAACACAACTAATCTTCCTCTTCTATTCCCTTCTGTGCTTTTGTGGAGGAAAGGGGAGAGAAAGCAATTTAGTGTAGTGATGCAAATTCTTTACTTCTCTGTACCTTCTCAGATATGACAGCTGAAATGTATTTTGAGAGGTGCAAGAGGGAAGGAAAAAGAGAAGGAAGGAGAAAGGGTATTACAGGATCAGAAAGAAGACAAATTGTAAGACATGCCTCCAAACTCTGCTACTGCCCAGTGGTTCGTGCAAGCGGCATGTATATGGCCAAAAGGATGCCAGCAAAATTACAAGAGTTAGCCAAGATTTATTGTGCTTGAACTGTTTGAGCTCTGGCTCATTTTGACATAGTGGAAAGGCTCAAATGAGCAGCTTAGATGGCGAACCTAATGGGGCACCTTATGCCAGGTCAAATATACCACCACCAGAAGCTAGCCCATTCCACAATTTAACTCCTAACTCCTGCAGGATGCACTCAAGCAGTTGAGTAATTCAGCTTACAGCATGGCTGTGCACGCAGGTATCTTCACCCTTTGTGGCTGGGGATACCAAGGAACACTTCAGGTCACCCTCAATCCAAGCTTAGATCCCTGCAACTGCAAAAGGAAGAAGGGCATGGAGTAGATGGAGGACAGGAACATTTCTTAGCAAATACTGTCTTATTTCTCCTGTCATTCTCTAAAATGTTTTCCTTGTCCCTAATGAAATCTAAATGGTATTACAAAGGCAGAGACAGTCTCTTAGGTTAAGAAAACAACAAAATGTACCAAGCCATTAACTTCTGACTGCTTTGTAATGCCCTCATTAGAGCTTACACATTAAAAAAGGAGCTCTGTCATGTTAATGTTATTAGACATAAACCATTCTCAAAATACAGCAACTGTCACCTATCTATTCAGTAGCTACTTGCAGTTTCCCTAACTCTTCAGAATATGTTAAAAATCACACACAAAAGTTATAATAGTCTAACACTCAAGAAATAAGAGTCTTTTAAACCTTTAATTGAACTGCTGATGGATTTTCTCCCAAGTTAGGAAACCTTTATAGGTCGCCAATTTATTGCAGGTGTGGTAACTGAATTTAGACATACATATACCAGCTGCAATGAAAGCAAAAGTTTCATAAATCAGCTTAAGGCACTGTAGGCTTCATGGGGCTTGGACAGTTTCCCCACATAAGCACACAAAACAAATGGGAGTTTATAATTTCCTCTATCCCAGCTCATAACTTTTAAAGGTTAGAAATCAAAGCAGCACCACAGTGGAATCTCATACATTTGAGTGGGATGGACAAAGGGCATCCCAGAAAATGGTTTTGATTGTCCTCTCTCCACACAACAAAAGAATGAAGAATGCAACAGTTGTGACAAAGGCACCTTCCCTTGACATTTCTCTGGATAGATCAAGATGTTTTACTTTCTCTTTGTTTTACAGCAAGTCTTCTGCTTAAATGAATCTTTCAACACATTGCATTTTGCAGGTCTTTTTTTCTACAGGTTGTGCTGCCTTGGAGTCAGACATTGTAAGACAAGAAGCCACAGTGACTTTATCCAAGAAATAGGAGGTAGCAGAGATCCAGTATGCCCAGTACTCAAGGTGAAAAAACAGCATGGGAAAAAGATTTATGAATTGTCAATTATGGAAGACTGCTGGAGTGAATAGTAGATTCATGCATGGGATAATTTATCCAGACACCTGTACAACTGAGCTGTGGATACCGCTGAAGCAATTACTCTATTTTCAAAGAAGAATGAGATATCATCACTGGAAAAGGACATAAAAGAGCAGCAAGTTTAAGTGTTTCCATGTACATAAATTCATCAAACACTGAATACCCAAACCCAAGCTGGGGGCAGGAGTTGATCTGCTGGAGGGTAGAGAGGCTCTGCAGAGAGACCTCGACAGGCTGGACAGATGGGCAGAGTCCAACGGCATGAGATTTAACACATCCAAGTGCCGGGTTCTGCACATTGGCCACAATAACCCCATGCAGAGCTACAGGCTGGGGTCAGAGTGGCTGGAGAGCAGCCAGGCAGCGAAGGACCTGGGGGTGCTGGTCGATGGTAGGCTGAACATGAGCCTGCAGTGTGCCCAGGCAGCAAGGAGGGCCAGTGGCATCCTGGTCTGCATCAGGAACAGTGTGGCCAGCAGGAGCAGGGAGGTCATTCTGCCCCTGTACACTGCACTGGTTAGGCCACACCTCGAGTACTGTGTCCAGTTCTGGGCCCCTCAGTTTAGGAAGGATGTTGACTTGCTGGAACGAGTCCAGAGAAGGGCAACGAAGTTGGTGAGGGGCTTGGAACACAAGCCCTATGAGGAGAGACTGAGGGAGCTGGGGCTACTTAGCCTGGAGAGGAGGAGACTCAGAGGAGACCTTATTGCTCTCTACAACTACCTGAAGGGGGGTTGTAGACAGGCAGATGTTGGTCTCTTCTCCCAGGCAGTCAGCACCAGAACAAGAGGACACAGTCTCAGGCTGCGCCAGGGGAAGTTCAGGCTGGAGGTCAGGAGGAAGTTTTACACAGAGAGAGTGATTGCCCATTGGAATGGGCTGCCCAGGGAGGTGGTGGAATCGCCATCACTGGAGGTATTAGAATATTAGAATAAACCAAACCAGGTTGGAAGAGACCTTCAAGATCATCGTGTCCAACCCATCAACCAATCCAACCCACCCAAACAGCTAACCCATGGCACCAAGCACCCTGTCAAGTCTCCTTCTGAACACCTTCAATGATGGCGACTCCACCACCTCCCTGGGCAACCCATTCCATAGCACAATCACTCTTTCTGTATAGAACACTGTATAGGCCCTAAAAATAAGGAAGGAGTCTCTCAAGCCTACAGCTGCAATACTAGTAAAACTCAGACAGAAGCCATTTAACTAAACTTTCCTCAACTTCTAAACTCCACAGCTGCCTCCAAGCTTTATCTCTGAACCTCTATACTAATGAACTAATTGTTCTTATCCACCAAACCATCTGTCAGCCTCTGCACTTCAAGTGATGGTAGTATTTTAACAGTATGAACAACAAACATCATATACCAGCTCAGATTTCAGGTCAGAGGAGCAGAGAAGCTGATTTGGGGAGGAGATCCTAAAATAATAGTTAGATAGAAGTGAATGCCTGAAGCTTTGAGATATTGGGGTGAATGGATTTAATGCTATAATTTTTTATTGACCAGTAGAAGGCAGCTGCATAATCATTCCAAGAAGCCTAAATCTCTCAAACATGTTGGGCAAGGAAAGTCCAGGTATGCAAGTAAACCAGTAGCCAATTCAGCAGTAACTTCTATCCTAGATGTCCATCTTTTCCAAACTTCAGCTGACCCAGCAGTGAAAGGATAATGGATTTTTGTAAACCTGTATCTTTTACATCTACAGCAGTTAGATATTTGGTAAACCTCTTAACCTTTTCTGTTGCTATCTTCAAGACAGTCATTTGGGTTGTAAGAGAGAGATGTAACAAATACATTAGAACAATAAATCTTAGCCAAGGTCAAACAGATCATTTAGGATTCCATTTCTGTATATTTTTTAATGGTGTCTAGATATTAAATTAGTGGCCTCTAATGACTGCTTACCAGCCCCTCACATCACCCACCAGCTTGCCAGTGGTCTTGGAGAGATATCACTCAGTCTGAGCCAACTGCATTGTGCAACATAGAGAAACTTCCTGCAGGTCTTCAAAATACATCATGAATCGCCAATGGCTCCAAACAATGCTCCCAACAGAAGCACAATTAAATAGATGCTTGGGTTTTTTTTCCTATGGACTCATTCCCCTGAAATGAGAGTCACAGAATCACCACGGTTAGAAAAGACCTCTAAGATCAAGTCCAACCATCAATGCTCGAATGATGATGCACTTACAGAAAGAGGAAATTAATATCTTTTCCATAGGGCTTCATAACTGTATTTGCCCTACAGACATTTACTCCTCATCTACAGCACAAGAAACTTACTGCTACAGGATGACAAAAAGAGCTGTCAGTGGTGGCCAAGCCATCACAGTGAGACAAACCCATGGTTCAATTCTGCCCCTGCAGGTCAGGTACACAGATGTCGTAGGGTTGGAAGGATAAGGCCAAAAAGCCTCCTCCCTCCCCCCTGTAAAGTAAAGGGAAAGAAAATTTTGGAGGGAAAGGAAAAAAAACTCACAGCTGAATTAGTAAAGCAATGGGAGCTGCATATTTACAAAGCAGGGAAATGCAAGGGAATTTACAGAATTTACAATATTTACAATATATACAAAGATATACAATAAAGTAGCACAGAAATGAGAGTTCCCCCCTCTGCTGAGGGGGTTCCCCACCTCCGCTCCCCCCTCTCTCCCCCTTTCCCCAGAGCGGGTTAGAAAGAGAAAGAAAAGAGAGAGATAGAGAAAAAAGTTAGAAGCAGTTATGTGTTAATTGGAAAGCAGTTAATACAGGCCTTGCAGTTTTATCAGTTTTCAAGGTCGAGCCTTGGCCGAAAGCCCAGCACAGAGAGAGCTGCTGCTCGGCGGAGGAGCGGAAGAAAGACTGAAGATAAAAGTGCCGGAATGCCCAGGATACCCTGCTGCACTCCCAGTTCAGAAGGTGCTTCCTCCCACTCTACCAATGAAATTAGTTTAGATCCATCTTTTTCATTTACCAACTTCCGACCACAATATTCCCTTTCTTAAGGGGACAGCCCCAAATGGTCACAGTCCACCCCTTCTAAACAATTTCATTGCCTGTTCACACTGTCCATCCAATCCAAAACGATATTTACAGTTCGTGAGTAAAGTTCATAGTCTATTCTGGCTATACTCAGATGTAGATGATTCAAAAGTCCAGGAAAATCAGAAAATGAGAAAAATGGAAAACAGTTCATTTCTTCGCCGACGAAGCAAAGAAAAGGGAAACACGGAATCTCAGGGTCTCTTAGTTGACTCAGGGCTCGCAGGGATCTCAGGGTTCGTGCACCGTAGATTCCTCGTTGATTCTTCCTCTGGACGCAATGTAGTTGTACGACAGTTTGAAATTAACCTCTTTCAGCTAAAGTTAAATTTCTTTGTGATATACACTGAATTTCACCATTCTCTTGCATTACCCAATAAGTGTGACCCGGACCTTCAGCTGAAACCACCCCTCGGACAGGTTTAGCCTCTCCTGAGGGTGAAAATACCCAAACAGTTTTACCTAACAGATTCTTTTCCCTAACAACAGGAACTCTATCACCTTCTACTTTCTGTAGCAAATCTGAATGTGCAGGTCCAGCTCGGTTCACTGAACCTCTACTCTTTACCAGCCAGGTTGCTTGTGCTAAATGTTTTTCCCAGTTTTTCAAAGATCCACCCCCCATGGCTTTAAGAGTGGTCTTCAACAAACCGTTGTAGCGTTCAATCTTCCCTGAAGCTGGTGCGTAGTAGGGAATATGGAATATCCACTCAATACCGTGCTCTTTGGCCAGTTCTTTACAAGGTTGTTCTTGAAATGAGTTCCGTTGTCTGACTCAATCCTCTCTGGAGTTCCGTGTCTCCACAGGACTTGTCTCTCCAGACCGAGAATGGTGTTGCGTGCAGTTGCATGTGGAACTGGATAAGTTTCCAACCATCCAGTGTTTGCCTCTACCATAGTAAGCACGTATTGCTTACCAGAACGAGAACGTGGTAGAGTGATGTAGTCAATCTGCCAAGCTTCACCATACTTGTACTTGGACCATCTGTCACCATACCACAAGGGCTTCAGTCATTTTGCCTGCTTAATAGCAGCACAAATGTCACAGTCATGGATGACTTGTGTGATAGCATCCATGGAAATGTCTATGGATCTGTCACGAGCCCATTGGTATGTTGCATCTCTGCCTTGATGTCCTGACGAATCGTGAGCCCACCGAGCTCAGAATATCTCACCTCGGTGTTTCCAGTCGAGATCAAGATTAGAGTCCATGTCTACTTGAGAAACTCTTGCAGCTAGATCTGCCTGATGGTTGTGTTGCTGTTCCTCAGTAGCTTTGCTCTTAGGAATGTGAGCATCGATGTGTCTCACTTTCACTGGAATTCTCTCAATTCGATCAGCAATGTCCTGCCACAGGTTGGCTGTCCAAATGGGTTTTCCTTTCCTCTGCCAACCACTCTTCTTCCAGTTCTTTAGCCAACCCCATAGAGCATTGGCTACCATCCATGAGTCAGTGTAGAGATAAAGCTTTGGCCATCTCTCACGTTTGGCCACATCGAGAGCTAGCTGGACAGCTTTTACCTCTGCGAACTGACTGGATTCTCCTTCTCCATCCTTCGCCTCTGCAACTCGGCGTGTTGGACTCCACACTGCAGACTTCCACCTTCGCTTGTTTCCAACAAGAAGACAGGAACCGTCTGTGAACAAAGCATATTTCTTTTCATCATCAGAAAGGTCATTGTAAGGAGGAGCTTCCTCAGTACGAGTTACTTTCTCCTCTGGAGGTTTAGCACAGTTGATACCTTCAGGCCAAGTCGAGATCACCTCCACTAGACCAGGCCTTTCAAGATTTCCCATTCGAGCTCTCTGTGTTATCAGAGCCATCCACTTAGACCAGGTTGAGTCTGTGGCATGATGTAGTATGGAACCTTTGCCTTTGAACATCCAATTCAAAACTGGTAATCTGGGAGCTAAGAGAAGTTGTGATTCAGTTCCAATCACTTCAGAAGATGCTTTCACTCCTTCATAGGCAGCTAGAATTTCTTTCTCTGTTTTGGAGTATAATTAGCCTCTGAACCTCTGTAACCTCGACTCCAGAAACCAAGAGGTCGTCCACGTGTCTCACCTGGAGCTTTTTACACAAGCACCAGGTTGGACCATTGTCACTTGCAGCCATGTACAAAATGTTCTTAATGTCTGGACCATCTCGGACAGGTCCCAGACCCATTGCTTGAATTACTTCTTGCTTTATCTCGTCAAAGGCTGCTTGTTGTTCAGGTCCCCAGTGGAAATGGTTTCTCTTTCAAGTCACATCATACAGAGGTTTCACAATCTGACTGTATCCAGGAATGTGCAGTCTCCAAAATTCCACTATCCCCAAGAAACGTAAGGTCTCTTGCTTGTTTGTGGGATTTGCCATGGTAGAGACTCTGTTTACCACATCCACTGGAATGTGTCGGCGTCCATCCTGCCACCGCACTCCCAGAAACTGAATCTCTGTGGTAGGTCCTTTCACCTTGTCTCGCTTGATGGCAAAACCTGCATCCTGAAGAATGTCAATGATTTTGTTACCTTTCTCGAAGACTTCCTCGGCAGTTTTACCCCAGACGATGATATCATCGATGAACTGGATGTGTTCTGGAGCACTGCCTTTCTCCAGAGCATCGTGGATCACTGCATGACAGATGCTTGAGCTGTGGATCCAGCCCATTGGCAGTCTGTTGAAAGTGTACTGGATTCCTCTCCAGGTGAAAGCAAACTGAGGCCTACATTCCTCTGCTATGGGAATAGAGAAAAATGCATTAGCAATGTCTATGGTAGCATACCATTTGGCCTCTTTGGATTCCAGCTCATACTGTAGCTCCATCATGTCTGGTACTGCTGCACTCATGGGTGGTATCACTTCATTTAGGGCTCGGTAGTCTACTGTCAGACGCCAGTCTCCATTCTGCTTCCGCACAGGCCACACTGGACTGTTGAAAGGTGAATGAGTTTTGCTGACGACTTTCTGACTCTCCAACTGACGAATCAGATTCTGAATGGGCAACAAAGAGTCACGGTTGGTTCTGTATTGTCTGTGATGCACGTGTCATGCTATCCTCCAATTGTCTCATTTGATCACTGAATTGGCCAGCCGTGGGAGAAGCTCCACCATAACTTCTTGACACAATTCTGCTTGCCAGAATGTTTGCATAATTAGAAGGAGCAAGTTTGATGATCTTTTTAGCAAGACCAATACCCACAGGAATGTCATCAGGATTCAGAGTTTCATGTTCACCATAGAGTAGCTCTCTAACAGCAAATTCTCTCAAACGCTTAATTCCCTCATCTATGGTAGTCCAGGGTTTAGGATTCCATGGAAGATCATCTCGGGAAGGGTATCTCAGGGCAACAGCCATTAAAAGGCGTATCCACAGATTAACCTTACCGAGAGCTCTGCCTAGATGTCTATCTATTCCATTGTCCCTCGAGAGAGTTCCTAACTGAGCTGCTGACTTGTCTCCAACTGTTAGAGCCAGAGCACCTGTATCATAACATCTACTAAGCCAAGCTAGAAATGGCTCCTTATCTGCCCTGGTGAAATCTTTACGGACATTTCGCAATTCCTCACGTGGTGAAGAACAGTCTGAAATATCATCTTGGTCTTCGTCTCCCTGAATTCTTTGTCCATATAATCCTGCTGTCATTCTCCTAAGGATCTCTTTAAGCTGAGAACCACCTTTGCCAGCTGCTTTCCTAGCTTCATCTGTATCCTGCTTTGATCTCACTAGGTTAGCTAGATCTTTAAAACAAACCTTCTCTTCCTCCTGAGCAGGATCTTTTAGAGTAGAGGGCCCCTCACCAGGATCAGTCTCCACCTCTTCTTCTCCATCTTTGGCCTTTCCACTTCTAGTCTTTAAAGTAGCCACCTTAACTGGAGCTGTGTTTGAATTTACAGCCACCTTAATGGAAGCTGACAGGTCCTGAGATAAATCAGCTGCTGGGGCAGTGACTTCCGGTCCCACTGAGGGAGTAGGCGGAAGTGACGTTGCTCCGTTAATGGCCGACGGAGAAGAAGAAGAAGGAGAAGGAGTAGGAGAAGGAGTAGGCGCCATGTTGATACCAGCTGACGCCCTTGGCTGCTTGCCAGAATCAGCAAAGTCATTTAGAGCTGCTTTACCAATTAACTTTTTAGCCTTCTTTTTAGCTGACACAGATTCTGCACATTCCTCGTCACTAGATGACTCTGGGACTGATCCAGAGCCACGGCGTTTTCTTTTTGATCTAGTTTTAATAACAAAACACGCCCTGGACACCTTTTTCTCTTGCCACAAGGAATACAGAGAAAACACATTAGTTATCACCAGTAGCAGAATTATACACATCACGTAAATCACCTTTGGATCCCAGGCATCACCTAAAGTTACTCTCTCCTCAGGCGGAATCTTAAAACCCTTTATCTCAATTGGGAGAGTGGTGGAGGTAACATTCCTGTATCTCACTGGCCATAATAAATTAATACATTTTCCATACCATAGTCTAACTCTATACATAACCCACATATAAATTGTCCGCACCAAATATTTACCCAGGTAATCCAAAATCAAACCCAAACAATATCTGTAAACCAGAGCCCCAAAAATTGAAAAGAATAATCGCTCCACAAACCACAACACCTTCATGTTTGCTAATTCAGCTAGAAAACTCTAAATCAATCAAGTAATAAATCAAACTAATTATCTGCCGCACGTTGGGTACGCCAATAAAAAAATGTGGTGGGGTGGAAGGTTAAGGCCGAGAAGCCTCCTCCCTCCCCTTGTAAGGTAAAAGGGAAAAAAATTGAAGGGAAAGGAAAAAAAAACTCACAAGCTGAATTAGCAAAGCAGTGGAGCTTTATATTTACAAAGCAATGAAGGATTTGCGGGGGAATATTTACAAATTTACAATATCTACAATATAGTCAAAGATATACAACAGAGTAACACAGAAATGAGAGTAACCCCCTCGGCAGAGGGGATTCCCCACCTCCGCTCTCCCTCTCTTCCCCTTTCCCCAGAATGGGATAGAAAGAGAAAGAAAAGAGAGGAAAAAAATGTTAGAAGCAGTTCGTGTTAATTGGAAAGGAGTTAATACAGACCTGGTATCTTATCTTCAACGCCGAAGTCTTGGCAGAAAGCCCAGCACAGAAAAGAGCTGCTGCCCAAAGAAGAGGCGGAAGCAAGAGTGACAGAGAAGTGCTGGAAATGCCCATTTCACTCCCAGTTCAGAAGGTGCTTCCTCCCACTTCACCAATGAAATAGTTTAGATTATTCTTTCCGTTTACCAACTTCCGTCCACCATATTCCCTTTCTTAAGGGGCAACGCGTCAACCGGTCACAGTTGTCTGTAATCACTTAATGGTGGTGTAGCAGCTGCAGCAGCTGCCCATGGTGTGTGTGTACATTAGAGCTGAAAGCACTTGAAACTGGGAAGGAGCAATGTCTGCGTGTGAAGATGAGCAATGGCTATTCCTGCGCTTTACAGTCTCTTCCAATTGTTGTGTTCTTCTAATGTGGAAATGAGAAGAGAGGGGATGAGTACACAGATGTGGAAGGACTATATGTATTGTAGTTGTAAACCTTCTATGTAATTTGGTCACAGTTGTGCAGTGGTGTTTTAATCTGTCAGGGTTTAGAGTAGTTGCCCTCCAAAACAATCACATTAGGCTTGCTCCATGTACTTCCTGCAAAGCCTAGACCAGGGATAGTAGACTATTTCCTGTCTTTCAGAGATGTAACTGGGACAGAGACTGATCAGAGGCTGTCATATTCAAATCTGTTTGGCTACCTGACCTTCCATCATTTGTGTGATGTCTCAAAGGCTGTCGGAGAAGGAACAGATTTGAGCCTCATCTCACCTGTAGGAGCTAGTTTTCTAGTCACACAGAATCATAGAATAGTAGGAGAAGGAAGGGACCTCTGGGGATGATGTAGTCCAACTGTACTGTTAAAGCAGGTTTGCCTAGATCAGGTTGTCATCTCAGACATTAAACCAAAGTGTGTTGACTCCAGCTTAGGAAGTTTTACTTATTTCTAAGTTAGGAGTATACATTTGCTGTTTTTATCTTAGTCATATCATTTGACCTTTTTTCTTACATTTTTGCTTTTCACCTATTCATTTGATGGGCAGAGGCTGGATTTGTTTATTTCTTTTTATATTATTGCACAATACTAACAGAAAAACTTGTAGTTGGAAGTGTGTGGATCAGAATTGAAATTGCATGAAAAATACCTTATAGTCATTGAAAAACCCCAAAGTGTCCCTAATTTAGAAATGTCTGCTCATGGAAATATTTCTTCTCAGCAAGTGAAATTTAGTTTCATATTACTAGACTTCAGTCTATAAGAATTTGCAGATCAGCAGCACTGATTTATATCCCTACAGGGTTGTGACCGTTTGAGGTTGTGCCTTTAAGAAAGGAGACAGTGCTGGGACACTATGGCTGAATGTTTTGGAATGTTAACGAAAACAACCAGATATTCAAAACTAATTTCATTGGTGGATTGGTAAAAATACAGTTTTAAGCTTAGGTGCAGCTGGGACTTTCCTCAGTTCGCTCCTTTCCTTTCTCCTTTCCAGCTTGTCCGCTTCTGGGCTCTCTGCCAGATTGACCTTGGACAGATAAGCAGACTAAGGCCTACTAACATATTTTGCTTTAATTAACAATGGCTCTTTTTCTCTCTTTCTAACCCTCTTTGGGGAAAAAGGGGAGAGAAGGGGGTACAGGGGGGGAACCCTCCTCCGGGGGGGGGGGGGATTTCGTTCCTGTATTATTGGGTTTTTTACCTTGCTGTATATTTCTGTGTATATATTGTAAATACTGTAAATTATGTATATATCCTGCATTCCCTAAAAATTGCTTGTAAATATAGCATTTCCCTTTTGCTCCTCCAGCTGACTAGCTGTGGTTTCTTTCTTCCTCTTTGTGGGGGAGAAGGCTGAGCCTTTCTCTTAAACCCACCACAAGGGTTTTAAGGAATATTCCTAATTCAAGAGTCATTTTCAGAAAGGCTTCCATAGAAGGCTTGCTACTTCTCATTTGAGTGGAGCTCAGTACACAGCTGAACTTCAAGCCCTGATCTGTTCTACACAAATTTAAGAAATGTGTATTTTATTTATTGGGCTTAGATACTTATATACAGTCCTTATCAACTTGATAGGACTTTGGCCTTAGAGGTGGAGTCAAAACGTTACATTCCCTTAGGAAAAAGGAAACCTCAGACCAGTGTTTGAACAACAAATAATGCTGCTTTCACTACCTTGAAGGATGACATAAGTTGTCCTTGTAGCATACCCTGATGGTAAATTTTCCTGCTTCAACTGTTCATATTTCATAAATATAAACTGTTCATATACTATAAATATATTAATGCTAAAAAGAGGGGCAAGAAGAACCTTCACTCTTTATTGGACCTGGAGGGGAACATTGTAACTAAAGACGAGGAAAAGGCTGAGGTTCTAAATACCTTATTTGCCTCAGTTTTGAACAGTAAGGCAGGAGGACTTCAGGATAATTGGCCTCCTGAATTGGTTGATGGGGTCAGGGAGCAGTGTAGTACCCCTGAAATCCATGAGGAGTTAGTTCAGGACTTGCTGAGCCACTTGGATACTCTCAAGTCCATGAGACCGGATGGGATCCATCCTAGGGTGCTGAGAGAACTGGCAGATGAGCTGGTCAAGCGTCTCTCTATCATTTTCCACCAGTCCTGGCTCACTGGAGAGGTCCCAGATGACTGGAAACTGGCCAATGTGATCCCCATCCACAAGAAGGGTCGGATGGAGGAACCTGGAAACTCCAGGTCTGTCAGCCTGACCTCAGTGCTAGGGGAAATTATGGAGCAGATCATCTTGGGGGCAATCACTGCACACCTGCAGGACAGCCAAGGGATCAGGCCCAGCCAACATGGATTTATTAGAATAAACCGTTATTAGAATAAACCAAACCAGATTGGAAGAGACCTTCAAGATCATCGTGTCCAACCCATCAACCAATCCAACCCACCCAAACAGCTAACCCATGGCACCAAGCACCCCATCAAGTCTTCTGAACACCTTCAATGACGGCGACTCCACCACCTCCCCGGGCAGCCCATTCCATAGCGCAATCACTCTTTCTGTATGGAACTTCTTCCTAACATCCAACCTGAACCTCCCCTGGCGCAACCTGAGACTGTGTCCTCTTGTTCTGGTACTGGGTGCCTGGGAGAAGAGACCATCATCAGTCTGTCTACAACCTCCTTCAGGTAGTTGTAGAGAGTGATAAGGTCACCCCTGAGTCTCCTCTTCTCCAGGCTGAGCAACCCCAGCTCCCTCAGTCTCTCCTCATAGGTCTTCTGTTCCAAACCCCTCACCAACTTTGTTGCTCTTCTCTGGACTCGTTCCAGCAAGTCAACATCCTTCCTAAACTGAGGGGCCCAGAACTGGACACAGTACTCGAGGTGTGGCCTAACCAGTGCAGTGTACAGGGGCAGCATGACCTCCCTGCTCCTGCTGGCCACACTGTTCTTGATGCAGGCCAGGATGCCATTGGCCCTCTTGGCTGCCTGGGCACACCGCAGGCTCATGTTCATCCTACCATCAACCAGCACCCCCAGGTCCCTCTCTGCCTGGCTGCTCTCCAGCCACTCTGACCCCAGCCTGTAGCCCTTTGAGGAGAGACTGAGGGAGCTGGGGTTGCTTAGCCTGGAGAAGAGGAGGCTCAGGGGAGACCTTATTGCTCTCTACAACTACCTGAAAGGAGGCTGTAGCCAGGAGGCAGTTGGTCTCTTCTCCCAGGCAACCAACACCAGAACAAGGAGAAAGTTCTTCACAGAGTAATTGGCCATTGGAGTGGGCTGCCCAGGGAGGGAGTAGAGTCATTGTCCCTGGAGGTGTTCAAAAGAGGGCTGGATGTGGCACTTGAAGCCATGGTTTAGTTAGTCATGAGGTGTTGGGTGATAGGTTGGACTGGATGATCTCTGAGGTCTTTTCCAACTTTATTGATTCTAAGATTCTAAGTTGTCACCTGGTATGTACAGAACTATTTTTGGATGGAGATCACTGTACTTCGCTGGCATTTTCTCTAAAACACTTCTATCCTTGCTTGGGACATGCAAACATGATTAGGATTCATTCTTGGACTTCTGCTGGCTTCTGTGCTGAAATTACATTGCTGGTTTTTTGATATTTGGCTGAAGTGTGAGTAACTGATGTCGTTGTCAACTCAGAGCTATAGAGAAAATGGAATCTGCTCTTCTGCAAAATCCTTCAGCTAGGATATATCATATTGCTTCTATGGTATATGCTCTACATAATAAAATGCACACAGACAAAAATATATCAGCAGCTGGGGCTTCACCACAGTCTTCTTGTGAGGGAAGATCCTGCTACATCATCTCCATTTGGTTGGTTTGCCTCCTGACAAACCAGCAGGCAGATTACTGGAAAATTTTGTCTGCAAATTTCTTGATGACTCAGAAGGGGTTCCTGGTACCTGCAATATTGCTTAAACTGCGTGGGAACAAATACAAGTGTGGCTGATAACATCATGATATACCTTTTCCACATATGTTTTAGAGAAGACTATTTACTTTTAGTTCATAAATAATGCTAGAAAAAATAAAGATGCTTACATAAATACAAGTCATTCAGTCATACAGGTTGTGTTACACTAGGGAAGCCTGAAGAAATGCTTTTGCTGCTTTTGCAATTTGTTCTCCATTTTATCCTGTGTTCTCTAAGCATATATTTTCATCTTTGCTTCAACTGTACAGAAAAGAAAAAGGGAACAAGAAAATTGAAATGGGAAGGTTAGGTAGGTAGTTACTGGTGGGGGGAAAAGGCAAAAATTGTAATGATGTGGGAAGAAAAAACAACCAACAAAAAAAAAATCCACCCAAAAAACATACGTGAACTAAGAAAAGTTAAAAATAATGAAAAAGAAGTCATAAATTAACAGCAGATTTCCCACTGACCAGTTAGGATGTGAGCAATTATGGTAGTAGCAACCATATTCACTTCTTAGATATATAGAAATACTGGAAAAATCTTGAGATGAAAGAAATTTTTTCCAAGTTCTACTTCCTCTGAGAAAAAGTAAAAGCAGAGGGAGCCTATTAAAAGGCCTACTCCTGTTCAAATTGCCAATTTAAAGACCTTGGCTGAAGAGAGCTGAAGTATGAAGAATTGCCTTCCCCACCATAAGCCAAACAACTCCCCTCCTCATCAGTTTCCAAACCAAAGAAAATGCTATACAATTCCACCTAACAGAATGCATCACTTGCATTAAAGTCCCAATGCATTTTTCATACAGTTCATTGTTTGAGATAATTTAATTAAAAGAGAATAAAATTAATATACTCCTGGCAAAAGGAAACTTCATAGACGATACATTGGCAGATTGTCACAATCATTATATCTTATCTCTTAACTTAAAACACAGCTAAAAGGACAGGATAAAACAAGCCCACTTTGATAATCACCAAGAAAAAAGTGGTATTTTCCAATCATTTCCACAGGCTGGAATGAGACTCAGGTGTTGTTCAGTTTGCCTATTGTTCAGTCTGACAACTTTTGACAATCAGTTACATGCTGTGAACATAACCATGAATCATAGAATGATAAAATCAATAAGGTTGGAAAAGACCTCAAATATCATCAAGTCCAACCTGTCACCCAAGACCTCATGACTACTAAACCATGGCACCAAGTGCCATGTCCAATCCCCTCTTGAACACCTTCAGGGACGGTGACTCAACCACCTCCCTGGACAGTCCATTTCAATGGCTAACGACTCTCTCTGTGAAGAACTTTCTCCTCACCTTGAGCCTAAACTTCCCCTGGTGCAGCTGAAGGATTTTGCAGAAGAGCAGATTCCATTTTCTCTATAGCTCTGAGTTGACAACGACATCAGTTACTCACACTTCAGCCAAATATCAAAAAACCAGCAATGTAATTTCAGCACAGAAGCCAGCAGAAGTCCAAGAATGAATCCTAATCATGTTTGCATGTCCCAAGCAAGGATAGAAGTGTTTTAGAGAAAATGCCAGCGAAGTACAGTGATCTCCATCCAAAAATAGTTCTGTACATACCAGGTGACAACTTAGAATCTTAGAATCAATAAAGTTGGAAAAGACCTCAGAGATCATCCAGTCCAACCTATCACCCAACACCTCATGACTAACTAAACCATGGCTTCAAGTGCCACATCCAGCCCTCTTTTGAACACCTCCAGGGACAATGACTCTACTCCCTCCCTGGGCAGCCCACTCCAATGGCCAATTACTCTGTGAAGAACTTTCTCCTTGTTCTGGTGTTGGTTGCCTGGGAGAAGAGACCAACTGCCTCCTGGCTACAGCCTCCTTTCAGGTAGTTGTAGAGAGCAATAAGGTCTCCCCTGAGCCTCCTCTTCTCCAGGCTAAGCAACCCCAGCTCCCTCAGTCTCTCCTCAAAGGGCTACAGGCTGGGGTCAGAGTGGCTGGAGAGCAGCCAGGCAGAGAGGGACCTGGGGGTGCTGGTTGATGGTAGGATGAACATGAGCCTGCAGTGTGCCCAGGCAGCCAAGAGGGCCAATGGCATCCTGGCCTGCATCAAGAACAGTGTGGCCAGCAGGAGCAGGGAGGTCATGCTGCCCCTGTACACTGCACTGGTTAGGCCACACCTCGAGTACTGTGTCCAGTTCTGGGCCCCTCAGTTTAGGAAGGATGTTGACTTGCTGGAACGAGTCCAGAGAAGAGCAACAAAGTTGGTGAGGGGTTTGGAACAGAAGACCTATGAGGAGAGACTGAGGGAGCTGGGGTTGCTCAGCCTGGAGAAGAGGAGACTCAGGGGTGACCTTATCACTCTCTACAACTACCTGAAGGGAGGTTGTAGACAGACTGATGATGGTCTCTTCTCCCAGGCACCCAGTACCAGAACAAGAGGACACAGTCTCAGGTTGCGCCAGGGGAGGTTCAGGTTGGATGTTAGGAAGAAGTTCCATACAGAAAGAGTGATTGCGCTATGGAATGGGCTGCCCGGGGAGGTGGTGGAGTCGCCGTCATTGAAGGTGTTCAGAAGACTTGATGGGGTGCTTGGTGCCATGGGTTAGCTGTTTGGGTGGGTTGGATTGGTTGATGGGTTGGACACGATGATCTTGAAGGTCTCTTCCAATCTGGTTTGGTTTATTCTAATAACGGTTTATTCTAATAAATCCATGTTGGCTGGGCCTGATCCCTTGGCTGTCCTGCAGGTGTGCAGTGATTGCCCCCAAGATGATCTGCTCCATAATTTCCCTAGCACTGAGGTCAGGCTGACAGACCTGGAGTTTCCAGGTTCCTCCATCCGACCCTTCTTGTGGATGGGGATCACATTGGCCAGTTTCCAGTCATCTGGGACCTCTCCAGTGAGCCAGGACTGGTGGAAAATGATAGAGAGACGCTTGACCAGCTCATCTGCCAGTTCTCTCAGCACCCTAGGATGGATCCCATCCGGTCTCATGGACTTGAGAGTATCCAAGTGGCTCAGCAAGTCCTGAACTAACTCCTCATGGATTTCAGGGGTACTACACTGCTCCCTGACCCCATCAACCAATTCAGGAGGCCAATTATCCTGAAGTCCTCCTGCCTTACTGTTCAAAACTGAGGCAAATAAGGTATTTAGAACCTCAGCCTTTTCCTCGTCTTTAGTTACAATGTTCCCCTCCAGGTCCAATAAAGAGTGAAGGTTCTTCTTGCCCCTCTTTTTAGCATTAATATATTTATAGTATATGAACAGTTTATATTTATGAAATATGAACAGTTGAAGCAGGAAAATTTACCATCAGGGTATGCTACAAGGACAACTTATGTCATCCTTCAAGGTAGTGAAAGCAGCATTATTTGTTGTTCAAACACTGGTCTGAGGTTTCCTTTTCCTAAGGGAATGTAACGTTTTGACTCCACCTCTAAGGCCAAAGTCCTATCAAGTTGATAAGGACTGTATATAAGTATCTAAGCCCAATAAATAAAATACACATTTCTTAAATTTGTGTAGAACAGATCAGGGCTTGAAGTTCAGCTGTGTACTGAGCTCCACTCAAATGAGAAGTAGCAAGCCTTCTATGGAAGCCTTTCTGAAAATGACTCTTGAATTAGAATATTCCTTAAAACCCTTGTGGTGGGTTTAAGAGAAAGGCTCAGCCTTCTCCCCCACAAAGAGGAAGAAAGAAACCACAGCTAGTCAGCTGGAGGAGCAAAAGGGAAATGCTATATTTACAAGCAATTTTTAGGGAATGCAGGATATATACATAATTTACAGTATTTACAATATATACACAGAAATATACAGCAAGGTAAAAACCCAATAATACAGGAACGAAATCCCCCGGAGGAGGGTTCCCCCTGTACCCCCTTCTCTCCCCTTTTTCCCAAAGAGGGTTAGAAAGAGAGAAAAAGAGCCATTGTTAATTAAAGCAAAATATGTTAGTAGGCCTTAGTCTGCTTATCTGTCCAAGGTCAATCTGGCAGAGAGCCCAGAAGCGGACAAGCTGGAAAGGAGAAAGGAAAGGAGCGAACTGAGGAAAGTCCCAGCTGCACCTAAGCTTAAAACTGTATTTTTACCAATCCACCAATGAAATTAGTTTTGAATATCTGGTTGTTTTCGTTAACATTCCAAAACATTCAGCCATAGTGTCCCAGCACTGTCTCCTTTCTTAAAGGCACAACCTCAAACGGTCACAACCCTGTAGGGATATAAATCAGTGCTGCTGATCTGCAAATTCTTATAGACTGAAGTCTAGTAATATGAAACTAAATTTCACTTGCTGAGAAGAAATATTTCCATGAGCAGACATTTCTAAATTAGGGACACTTTGGGGTTTTTCAATGACTATAAGGTATTTTTTCATGCAATTTCAATTCTGATCCACACACTTCCAACTACAAGTTTTTCTGTTAGTATTGTGCAATAATATAAAAAGAAATAAACAAATCCAGCCTCTGCCCATCAAATGAATAGGTGAAAAGCAAAAATGTAAGAAAAAAGGTCAAATGATATGACTAAGATAAAAACAGCAAATGTATACTCCTAACTTAGAAATAAGTAAAACTTCCTAAGCTGGAGTCAACACACTTTGGTTTAATGTCTGAGATGACAACCTGATCTAGGCAAACCTGCTTTAACAGTACAGTTGGACTACATCATCCCCAGAGGTCCCTTCCTTCTCCTACTATTCTATGATTCTGTGTGACTAGAAAACTAGCTCCTACAGGTGAGATGAGGCTCAAATCTGTTCCTTCTCCGACAGCCTTTGAGACATCACACAAATGATGGAAGGTCAGGTAGCCAAACAGATTTGAATATGACAGCCTCTGATCAGTCTCTGTCCCAGTTACATCTCTGAAAGACAGGAAATAGTCTACTATCCCTGGTCTAGGCTTTGCAGGAAGTACATGGAGCAAGCCTAATGTGATTGTTTTGGAGGGCAACTACTCTAAACCCTGACAGATTAAAACACCACTGCACAACTGTGACCAAATTACATAGAAGGTTTACAACTACAATACATATAGTCCTTCCACATCTGTGTACTCATCCCCTCTCTTCTCATTTCCACATTAGAAGAACACAACAATTGGAAGAGACTGTAAAGCGCAGGAATAGCCATTGCTCATCTTCACACGCAGACATTGCTCCTTCCCAGTTTCAAGTGCTTTCAGCTCTAATGTACACACACACCATGGGCAGCTGCTGCAGCTGCTACACCACCATTAAGTGATTACAGACAACTGTGACCGGTTGACGTTGCCCCCTTAAGAAAGGGAATATGGTGGACGGAAGTTGGTAAACGGAAAGAATAATCTAAACTATTTCATTGGTGAAGTGGGAGGAAGCACCTTCTGAACTGGGAGTGAAATGGGCATTTCCAGCACTTCTCTGTCACTCTTGCTTCCGCCTCTTCTTTGGGCAGCAGCTCTTTTCTGTGCTGGGCTTTCTGCCAAGACTTCGGCGTTGAAGATAAGATACCAGGTCTGTATTAACTCCTTTCCAATTAACACGAACTGCTTCTAACATTTTTTTTTCCTCTCTTTTCTTTCTCTTTCTATCCCATTCTGGGGAAAGGGGGGAAGAGAGGGGAGAGCGGAGGTGGGGAATCCCCTCTGCCGAGGGGGGTTACTCTCATTTCTGTGTTACTCTGTTGTATATCTTTGACTATATTGTAGATATTGTAAATTTGTAAATATTCCCCCGCAAATCCTTCATTGCTTTGTAAATATAAAGCTCCACTGCTTTGCTAATTCAGCTTGTGAGTTTTTTTTTCCTTTCCCTTCAATTTTTTTTTCCCTTTTACCTTACAAGGGGGAGGGAGGAGGCTTCTCGGCCTTAACCTTCCACCCCACCACATTTTTTTTTATTGGCGTACCCAACGTGCGGCAGATAATTAGTTTGATTTATTACTTGATTGATTTAGAGTTTTCTAGCTGAATTAGCAAACATGAAGGTGTTGTGGTTTGTGGAGCGATTATTCTTTTCAATTTTTGGGGCTCTGGTTTACAGATATTGTTTGGGTTTGATTTTGGATTACCTGGGTAAATATTTGGTGCGGACAATTTATATGTGGGTTATGTATAGAGTTAGACTATGGTATGGAAAATGTATTAATTTATTATGGCCAGTGAGATACAGGAATGTTACCTCCACCACTCTCCCAATTGAGATAAAGGGTTTTAAGATTCCTCCTGAGGAGAGAGTAACTTTAGGTGATGCCTGGGATCCAAAGGTGATTTACGTGATGTGTATAATTCTGCTACTGGTGATAACTAATGTGTTTTCTCTGTATTCCTTGTGGCGAGAGAAAAAGGTGTCCAGGGCGTGTTTTGTTATTAAAACTAGATCAAAAAGAAAACGCCGTGGCTCTGGATCAGTCCCAGAGTCATCTAGTGACGAGGAATGTGCAGAATCTGTGTCAGCTAAAAAGAAGGCTAAAAAGTTAATTGGTAAAGCAGCTCTAAATGACTTTGCTGATTCTGGCAAGCAGCCAAGGGTGTCAGCTGGTATCAACATGGCGCCTACTCCTTCTCCTACTCCTTCTCCTTCTTCTTCTTCTCCATCGGCCATTAACGGAGCAACGTCACTTCCGCCTACTCCCTCAGTGGGACTGGAAGTCACTGCCCCAGCAGCTGATTTATCTCAGGACCTGTCAGCTTCCATTAAGGTGGCTGTAAATTCAAACACAGCTCCAGTTAAGGTGGCTACTTTAAAGACTAGAAGTGGAAAGGCCAAAGATGGAGAAGAAGAGGTGGAGACTGATCCTGGTGAGGGGCCCTCTACTCTAAAAGATCCTGCTCAGGAGGAAGAGAAGGTTTGTTTTAAAGATCTAGCTAACCTAGTGAGATCAAAGCAGGATACAGATGAAGTTAGGAAAGCAGCTGGCAAAGGTGGTTCTCAGCTTAAAGAGATCCTTAGGAGAATGACAGCAGGATTATATGGACAAAGAATTCAGGGAGACGAAGACCAAGATGATATTTCAGACTGTTCTTCACCACGTGAGGAATTGCGAAATGTCCGTAAAGATTTCACCAGGGCAGATAAGGAGCCAGTTCTAGCTTGGCTTAGTAGATGTTATGATACAGGTGCTCTGGCTCTAACAGTTGGAGACAAGTCAGCAGCTCAGTTAGGAACTCTCTCAAGGGACAATGGAATAGATAGACATCTAGGAAGGGCTCTCGGTAAGGTTAATCTGTGGATACGCCTTTTAATGGTGGTTGCCCTGAGATACCCTTCCCAAGATGATCTTCCATGGAATCCTAAACCCTGGACTACCATAGATGAGGGAATTAAGCATTTGAGAGAATTTGCTGTTAGAGAGCTACTCTATGGTGAACATGAAACTCTGAATCCTGATGACATTCCTGTGGGTATTGGCCTTGCTAAAAAGATCATCAAACTTGCTCCTTCCAATTATGCAAACATTCTGGCAAGCAGAATTGTGTCAAGAAGTTATGGTGGAGCTTCTCCCACGGTTGGCCAATTCAGTGATCAAATGAGACAACTGGAGGATAGCATGACACGTGGTTCTTTGGTTTCAGCCATTAAAACTTTGTCTGGAAAAATTGAGAGTTGCATGAAGGATCTGAATGATTCCATATACCGATTGGCACAGAAGGATAATTTCAATTCTTCCTCCTGGTGGGTACAAGTTTCCTCTTTGAGGAACACACGTCCTCCAAGGAGATAATTCCAAAACAGGTCATTCCAAAACAGGTCATTCCAAGACAGACCACCAAGGCAATCACGTAGAACTATTTGGATAACTCTGCGTGATCAGTTTGGTGAGAACATGAACCGCTGGGATGGCCAACCAACTTCTAATCTTTTCAGGAGACTGAGGGAATTGCAAAGTGGCAGAACCCAAGGTAGCAATACCAGAAGGGTAGCTGTTACTTCCACAGTTCCCCAGAACGACTCTTAAGGCTCCAACAATGGCTCCAGTTATAACATGCAAAGTTATAACCCTGCACACTATGTGCAATGCACATGTGCGCATGTTCCCCATAACTAGGGGTGCCCTGCCTCCCGCCAGGGGGAGGAGAGGGATAACAGAGATAATAGAATCTATTGGGATGTGTACATCCAGTGGCCTGGCACTTCACAATTTCGGAAGTACAGGGCCTTGGTTGACACAGGAGCTCAGTGCACCATAATACCATCAAATTATCAGGGATCAGAGTCTAGAACTATTCTGGGAGTCACTGGTGGATCTCAAGAGTTAAGTAAGGTGAAGGTTAATATAAGTTTAACTGGTAGACAATGGAGGAAGCATACAATTGTGACCGGACCTGACGCACCTTGTATTTTGGGAATTGATTTTCTGAGAGAAGGGCGTTTCAAGGACCCTAGAGGTTACAAATGGGCTTTTGGAGTAGCTTCTATAGAAATTGATGGACAAAAATTAAAGCTATCTGCCAGACCTTAGCTTTCTGATGAATCTGCAGTTGTGGGACAACATAAGATACAGGACATTAAATTGCCGGTTGCTTCTCAGACTGTGCATCACAGACAATACAGAACCAACCGTGACTCTTTGTTGCCCATTCAGAATCTGATTCGTCAGTTGGAGAGTCAGAAAGTCGTCAGCAAAACTCATTCACCTTTCAACAGCCCAGTGTGGCCTGTGCGAAAGCAGAATGGAGACTGGCGTCTGACGGTAGACTACCGAGCCCTAAATGAAGTGACACCACCTATGAGTGCAGCAGTACCAGACATGATGGAGCTACAGTATGAGCTGGAATCCAAAGAGGCCAAATGGTATGCTACCATAGACATTGCTAATGCATTTTTCTCTATTCCCATAGCAGAGGAATGCAGGCCTCAGTTTGCTTTCACCTGGAGAGGAATCCAGTACACTTTCAACAGACTGCCAATGGGCTGGATCCACAGCTCAAGCATCTGTCATGCAGTGATCCACGATGCTCTGGAGAAAGGCGGTGCTCCAGAACACATCCAGTTCATCGATGATATCATTGTCTGGGGTAAAACTGCTGAGGAAGTCTTCGAGAAAGGTAACAAAATCATTGACATTCTTCTGGATGCAGGTTTTGCCATCAAGCGAGACAAGGTGAAAGGACCTACCACAGAGATTCAGTTTCTGGGAGTGCAGTGGCAGGATGGACGCCGACACATTCCAGTGGATGTGGTAGATAGAGTCTCTACCATGGCAAGTCCCACAAACAAGCAAGAGACCTTACGTTTCTTGGGGATAGTGGGATTTTGGAGACTGCACATTCCTGGATACAGTCAGATTGTGAAACCTCTGTATGATGTGACTCGAAAGAGAAACCATTTCCACTGGGGACCTGAACAACAAGCAGCCTTTGACCAGATAAAGCAAGAAGTAATTCAAGCAATGGGTCTGGGACCTGTCCGAGATGGTCCAGACATTAAGAACATTTTGTACACGGCTGCAAGTGACAATAGTCCAACCTGGTGCTTGTGGCAAAAAGTTCCAGGTGGGACACGTGGACGACCTCTTGGTTTCTGGAGTCGAGGTTACAGAGGTTCAGAGGCTAATTATACTCCAACAGAGAAAGAAATTCTAGCTGCCTATGAAGGAGTAAAAGCATCTTCTGAAGTGATTGGAACTGAATCACAACTTCTCTTAGCTCCCAGATTACCAGTTTTGAATTAGATGTTTAAAGGCAAAGGTTCCACACCACATCATGCCACAGACTCAACGTGGTCTAAGTGGATGGCTCTGATAACACAGAGAGCTCGAATGGGAAATCTTGAAAGACCTGGTCTAGTGGAGGTGATCTCGACTTGGCCTGAAGGTATCAACTGTGCTAAACCTCCAGAGGAGAAAGTGACTTGTACTGAGGAAGCTCCTCCTTACAATGACCTTTCTGATGATGAAAAGAAATATGCTTTGTTCAGAGACGGTTCCTGTCATCTTGTTGGAAACAAGCGAAGGTGGAAGTCTGCAGTGTGGAGTCCAACACACCGAGTTGCAGAGGCGAAGGATGGAGAAGGAGAATCCAGTCAGTTGGCAGAGGTAAGAGCTGTCCAGCTAGCTCTCGATGTGGCTGAACGTGAGAGATGGCCAAAGCTTTATCTCTACACCGACTCATGGATGGTAGCCAATGCTCTATGGGGTTGGCTAAAGAACTGGAAGAAGAGTGGTTGGCAGAGGAAAGGAAAACCCATTTGGGCAGCCAACCTATGGCAGGACATTGCTGATCGAATCGAGAGAATTCCAATGAAAGTGGGACACATCGATGCTCACATTCCTAAGAGCAAAGCTACTGAGGAACAGCAACACAACCATCAGGCAGATCTAGCTGCAAGAGTTTCTCAAGTAGACATGGACTCTAATCTTGATCTCGACTGGAAACACCGAGGTGAGACATTCTGAGCTCGGTGGGCTCACGATTCGTCAGGACATCAAGGCAGAGATGCAACATACCAATGGGCTCGTGACAGATCCATAGACATTTCCATGGATGCTATCACACAAGTCATCCATGACTGTGACATTTGTGCTGCTATTAAGCAGGCAAAATGACTGAAGCTCTTGTGGTATGGTGACAGATGGTCCAAGTACAAGTATGGTGAAGCTTGGCAGATTGACTACATCACTCTACCACGTTCTCGTTCTGGTAAGCAGTACGTGCTTACTATGCTAGAGGCAAACACTGGATGGTTGGAAACTTATCCAGTTCCACATGCAACTGCACGCAACACCATTCTCGGTCTGGAGAGACAAGTGCTGTGGAGACATGGAACTCCAGAGGGGATTGAGTCAGACAACGGAACTCATTTCAAGAACAACCATGTCAAGAACTGGGCAAAAGAGCATGGTATTGAGTGGATATTCCACATTCCCTACTACGCACCAGCTTCAGGGAAGATTGAACGCTACAACGGTTTGTTGAAGACCACTCTTAAAGCCATGGCGGGTGGATCTTTGAAAAACTGGGAAAAACATTTAGCACAAGCAACCTGGCTGGTAAATAGTAGAGGTTCAGTGAACCGAGCTGGACCTGCACATTCAGATTTGCTACGGAAAGTAGAAGGTGATAGAGTTCCTGTTGTTAGAGAAAAGAATCTGTTAGGTAAAACTGTTTGGGTATTTTCATCCTCAGGAGAGGCTAAACCTGTCCGAGGGGTGGTTTCAGCTGAAGGTCCGGGTCACACGTATTGGGTAATGCAAGAGAATGGTGAAATTCAGTGTATACCACAAAGAAATTTGACTTTAGGTGAAAGAGGTTAATCTCAAACTGCTGTACAGCTACATCGCTCCCAAAAGAAGAATCAACGAGGAATCTACGGTGCACGAACCCTGAGATCCCTGAGATCCCTGAGTCAACTAAGAGACCCTGAGATTCCCATTTTCTCTTTTCTTCGCTTTGTCGGTGAAGAAATGAACTGTTTTCCATTTTTCTCATTTTCTGATTTTCTTGAACTTTTGAATCATCTACATCTGAGCATAGCCGGAATGGACTATGAACTTTGCTCACGAACTGTAAATATCGTTTTGGATTGGATGGACAGTGTGAACAGGCAATGAAATTGTTTAGAAGGGGTGGACTGTGACCGGTTGACGTTGCCCCCTTAAGAAAGGGAATATGGTGGACGGAAGTTGGTAAACGGAAAGAATAATCTAAACTATTTCATTGGTGAAGTGGGAGGAAGCACCTTCTGAACTGGGAGTGAAATGGGCATTTCCAGCACTTCTCTGTCACTCTTGCTTCCGCCTCTTCTTTGGGCAGCAGCTCTTTTCTGTGCTGGGCTTTCTGCCAAGACTTCGACCTTGAAGATAAGATACCAGACCTGTATTAACTCCTTTCCAATTAACACGAACTGCTTCTAACATTTTTTTTTTCCTCTCTTTTCTTTCTCTTTCTATCCCGTTCTGGGGAATGGGGGGAAGAGAGGGTAGAGCAGAGGTGGGGAAACCCCTCTGCCGAGGGGGGTTACTCTCATTTCTGTGTTACTCTGTTGTATATCTTTGTATATATTGTAGATATTGTAAATTTGTAAATATTCCCCTGCATATCCTTCATTGCTTTGTAAATATAAAGCTCCACTGCTTTGCTAATTCAGCTTGTGAGTTTTTTTTTCCTTTCCCTTCAATTTTTTTTTCCCTTTTACCTTACAAGGGGGAAGGGAGGAGGCTTCTCGGCCTTAACCTTCCACCCCACCACATTAACAAAAAAAGAACCTCCTGCAGATATGCTCTTTCTGAGCACACCTTTATGGCCATAAGAATTTTGAGAGCTTCCCAGCTCTGATAACTCTTCAACACAGTGTAATGAAAACTCATCTACACAGCCAAGGATCTGCCCTCTGCTAGCAGTAATTAAAATTAATCATTCACAAGTATTTTCATGGGCATGTTCAAAAAGAGACACTGCCAGCTCACTGAATCCTCAAAGTTGACAGACCTTGAAATAGGCCTTGGTCAGGTACAGTACGTTCCTGGGTTTCAAGCAGTTAAAAACCTGCTCTGCATACTGATTCACTGTCCCACTCACAGGACCATAGCTCTCTGACCATCAGAGCCACCTTGGTCCTGCAGTCAAACAACTGAGATGGCATCAACAAGTGAGACTGTTAAAGAAAGATTTTTTAGACAAATATTGCTATGCCTATAATTATCACTGCCCTGCTAGGATTCAGGTCTGTATCAGTGTCAAAATTTCTTATTCTTGAATCTTAAGTTTCTTCTGAATGTGAGATTCTTCCCCTGTTTCTCACATACTTGTATTAAGTTTTTAATCACTGTCTTCTTCCCTTTCAGCTTCACTGCTTATGCTATTGAGGGAGGTAAAGAGGTTAAGAGGTTTCTACAGTACAGAGAAGCCTGAAGGTTATCAGTTTAGAAGCTTCAGAAAAGTACTGAAGAAATTATATTTACAGAGATAAAATTAATAAAATTTGAGGTAAGAGATTAGGACTGTCACTTTCTGGAATATTATTTTCTTGTATAAGCAGTTTTTAATGGGAGTGAACATATACTATTCATTATAGCAACATTGATCAATTCTGTCCCTTTGAAGCCTACCAGAAAATATAAAAGCACATATCTTGTGTACATAAACTCAAAATTTCAAGGCAGTATGAAAGACCAAGATTATAACCATTGCAGAGAGAAAGCAATCTCATGCCTAACAGATGGCAGATCCCTAGGTATCAACCTGCATATTGCTTCTTCCTTCCCATCAACTGCAATATTGATTTTTACAATACTGTGAAATACCTACTAGAAGAAAAAAAGTTTTAACTGGATACAGTCAGGGAGGAGCAGTGTAATGGGATTATCTGCTTCCTACCATGTGTGTTCTGTAGTTAGAGCTTAAAACTGGAAGTAAAAGCAAGAGACAGTGGAAGATCCAACTTCTTACATTAACCAGCTCTCAGCACGGTTTTAGGTTAGAAGGCTTTCAAGAAATAAATATTATCTCTTTGCTGAAATAGAGAAATCTCTGACAGAAGGTTTGCCCAGCTACAAGAAGGGCCAGCAGAAGGACTGAGGGAACTACAGGCTTGTCAGGCTGACCTCTGTGCTGGGGAAGGACATGGAGCAGATCTTGTTGAGTGTGATCATATGGCACACACAGGATACCCAGGTGATCAGGCCCAGTCAGCATGGGTTCATGAAAGGCAGGTCCTGCTTGACTAACATGGTTTTCTTCAATGACAAGGTGACCCACTCAGTGGATGAGGGAAAGGCTGTGGATGTTGTTTATCTTGACTTTAGTAAAGCCTTTGACAGTGTCTCCCACAGCAATCTTCTGGAGAAACTGGCTGCTTATGGATTGGAGAGGTGGGACACGTCACTGGGTAAAAAAATTGGCTGGATATGCAGGACCAAAGAATTGTGGAGAAAGGAGTTAAATCCAGCTGGTGGCTGGTCACAAGTGGTCTTCCCAGGGCACAATACAGGGGCTTGTTCTCTCCCATATCTTCACCAATGATCTAGACAAGGGGATTGAATGCACCCTCCATAAGATTGCAGATGACATTAAAGTGCGAAGAAGTGTTAGAATCATAGAAACTATAAGGTTGGAAAATACTTCAGAGATCCTCCAGTCCAACCTATCACCCAACACCTCATGACTAACTAAACCATGGCTTCAAGTGCCATATCCAGCCCTCTTTTGAACACCTCCAGGGATGGTGACTCCACCATCTCCCTGGGCAGCTCACTCCAATAACTCTTTCTGTGAAGAACTTTCTCCTCACCTCAAGCCTAAACTTCCCCTGGTGCAGTATCCAGTTATAGTGGTATCCAGCTTAGCTGGAAACACCACACCTGTATTCTAGTGCTAGTTGCACAGCAGCACCAGGGTTGTGTAGTGGAGATGGTGTTGTATGAATATTCAATGGAAAATTTTAGCCTGAAACACAGTATTTCGAGGTTGTCGTGGAAGCTTTTTCAGTCTGCAGTGCCATTACTTTCCTCTCAAGCAAAGTTGGGAAGTGTATAAGGGTCATACCTGTTATGTATGTGGTTCAAACAATGGGTGCCCAGGGCTGAAGAGCATGAAAGGCTGTGTCACAGTGCTGCTGTTGTTCTGGACCTCAGCCACATGAGCCAACCAGTTCTTCCCAGATCTGCCAGTTGCCCTCTTGGTCTTCCTGAACTGACTCCAAAGTGGAACTTGGATTAGGAGACAGTCTTGTTTTTCTTGCAGGAGACCTTGAGTGACCCTCAGGAGATGCTCACAAGTTGTTGTGTTTTTTTCGGTTTTGTTTGTATGTTGGTGTGTGTCCCCTCAGGCTGTTTTAATTAAATGGCCAACTTTGCCACACACAGTACAGCTGTGTTGCTTTTCTTCACAGAATAATTTCTGGGGATTCATCTGCACGCACACACAGCACTGTCTTCTGCTGCTTTCTGTTATCGCAGAAATCACAGTACCAACTGTAGTGAGAAGAACCTGGAAAAGAGCTCTAAGCAACAAGCCCCTAAAAGTCATCCAAAAAATAGAGAATCCTGATTGTTTTGTTGTCTTTCACTACTTTGAATTATGCCTCACTCTGTTGTTATTATAGGATTTTGCAAACTGCTAGATTCATATTAACATGCTAGGTTCATATTAATAGGAAAAATAAGCAATTTTTGTACAGTTCTCCTCTGTCTCTTCTGCTGTTTTCTTTTAATTAATCCACAACAGGGTCCAACTACAACAGATAATTTGCTGCTTGTCAGGTAAAGGTAGTTTGGTGCAAAAGGCACTTCAACAAAATGCAGAAAAGCTTCTTTGCTAATTGGATTGCAGTATCTGTGTTACTGCCCACTTTAACTCAACAGAATGATTTTAATCTGATTCCTTCATTGTTATTTTGAACCTAGAATTTGTGATATCCAACCTTTTTTGCAAGAAAGAAGTATTATTTAATTATCAGAGACTCACAAATCCACTGAGATTGAAAGGCACCTCATCCAATCTAACCAAGGTTGCCCTCACTCTCCACATGGCTGGATGCTTGGATCACAGAGTATTTGGGAGAATCCAGAATTCAGTGATCTTAATGGGAGAGTATTGCTTAAGGTTAAAAAAACAACACACCTTAATTTAGTATGTTTAAATTCTGTTTTACTCATGCTTACATTCCTGCTGAGCTTAATGGAACCATGTGGGCACTCCTGTGATCTAAGGCAGCATTTAGTCACTGTCTCTGTACGCCTGTAAACGCAGAGTATCTTGCTTGTAATAGAACTATTTATTTTGTCTTTTTTTTCTCTTTCCCATTGCTGATGCACTTTACCCTGAAGGGAATTAAGTTTTCTACCTCTGAGCTCTGCTGCTGCAGCAAGTTGGAAACCAGGATGCTAAAGGCATTTGTTGGTACTTGCTGAGTACGTCTGTGTTCCAGTCACAGAAGTAATTTCAGTGGCATGCAAATAAACCTAGTCTAGCTTGGTATATACAAATATACCAAACCAGATTGTTCACAAGCTGGTAATACTTTCACCACAGTCTGATGGGGTTCATAATAATCTAGTGTACCCTGCTGCTGCTGGAGCTAATTTATGATGCTTATTTTTACCTTGCAGCCACATGACTATATCCTTTACTCCTGCATGTCATGATTTTAGGTGGATTGTTTTATTTATACTTTTTCCTATCAAAACGACCTTAATATTTTGCACTTCAAGGGCCCTTCCCTCTGAGGACCTTATTCTTTGGCCGGACAGGAATAAGGTTTAGTGACCTGGTTTGCTGGGGAGCACAGCTGCTTCTGGCATAAATTTTACTACCTCCCTGCTGCAAGGGTCCTTAAGCATAAAATTGCTGTCTTTCAAGAGAGCACTGTCCTGTTTTACTTACCTCACTTAAGTCAAAAGCACTTATGCATGTGGGTTAAATTGAGAAACATATAGCCACTTTTTGAATTGTAACCACAGCACTTCAGTGTTGTCATGCAAAGGAAATGAGAAAAATAGATAATCGGGTTGGAGTTATCCAGGAATTTATCTCCATGGGGATGCTGACTTGCATGGTAGGTGGTATTAGGTTTTCTACTTTCAGTGCAAGAACATGCTTTTAGCAGCCCAATAACCCTGTGCTTGGAAAGTGGTTTCTGTATTGTCTTATTAAGGAAACAGTGATGTGAAATGCCATGAGAACCAACTTTTGTCACCAGTAAGCATTTAATGTTTCTTTAAAACTGCAGTGTGCAGGATTTTACAGCCTCTCAGAGGTGGCAACATCAGGACGAACACAGCCTGTCTTTATACAAGGTGACATAGTCTTTCCCGGTCTGTGAGGACTCGTAGCAGCTGTTCTAATTAACGTTACTGTTGTAGACTAACCTACAGCACAGCACACCACACCACTGCTTTTTGTCTTCTGCAAAAATCCCAGCTTGTGTGGCAAATTGTTGTGGCAGTTGGCTTTCCATTAGCAATGGGGAGAATAGCGAAGAGCTACCCTCTAGACCTACTTGCAGAACTATTATGGCAAAAAGAATCTTACAGGAGAAGTTCCTATTTCCAGGACCTATTTGTACATTCTGACTCCTCTCCGTATAATAGGATTACACATTTCTTATCGCAACTGCAAACTGGATGTGTGCCAGCCATAAACTATGCACTGTGTTACAATGTGATTGCAGGCAATCTTCTCACCCCCACCCCCCCACCTTCTCTCCCCTTTTCTCTTTCTTATTCTGGGTTAAGGGGAAGAAAAACCATGATATTATACAGTGTAGGATGGATCACAGAGCATCACTTAAACCAGGCTGTGGATGTTGTTTATCTGGACTTTAGGAAAGCCTTTGACACAGTTTGCCACAGCATCCTTCTGGAGAAACTGGCTGCTTATGTCCTGGATGGGTGTATGATTCAGTGGTTAAGAAATGCCTGGGCCCAAAGAGTGGTGGTGAATGGATTTTAATCCAGTTGGCAGCCAGTCACTAGTGGTATTCCCTAGGGCTCAGTATCGGAGCCTGTTCTCTTTAATATCTTTATTGATTATCTGGATAAGGGAATAGAGTACACCCTCAGTAAATATACAGATGACACTAAGTTGGGTGGGAGCAGTGGTCAGCTTGAGGGTTGGAAGATTCTGCAAAGAGATCTGGACAGACTGAATTGATGGGCCAAGGTCAGTTGTATGAGGTTTAACAAAGCCAAGTGGTGGGTCCTGTGCTTGGGTCACACCAACTCCATGCAATGCTACAGGCTTGGGGCAGAGGGTTACAAGGATGTCTCATGAGGAAAGGCTGTTTAGTCTGGAAAAGAGTAGACTGAGAGGAGATTTCATTAATATTTATAAATGTCTGAGGGGAGGGTGTCAAGAAGGTGCTAATCTCTTTTCAGTGGTGTCAGTAATCACCTGGGCACACTGCTGGCTCATATTCAGGTGGCTGTCGATCAGCACGCCCAGGTCCCTCTCTGTTTGGGAGCTCTCCAGCCACTCCGACCCCAACCTGTAGCTCTGCATGGGATTGCCGTAGCCAAAGTGCAGCACTCGGCACTTGGACTTGTTGAATGCCATCCCATTGGACTCTGCCCATCTGTTCAGTCGGTCGAGCTCCCTCTGCAGAGCCTTTCTCCTCACCTCAAGCCTAAACTTCCCCTGGTGCAGCTTGAGACTGTGTCCCCTTGTTCTGGTGCTGATTGCCTGGGATATTTTTTTTTTTTTATGATTCTGGTTGCTCCACTGCAGAAAGCTCAGACTGCTTTTCAGCATATTCTGACACTATTTTCTTGATCTCATCTGACTGGAGTCCAACAATCTGGCCAATCATGCTTGCTGTCAACTTGCCCTCTTCTGTTGCCATTGCAGCCATGCCAGTCATCAAAGTTTTAATGTGAAGCTCTTCAGCAGCCTGAAGGTCATCGTCACCAGGATCAGCTTTCCCTGCTCCTGCAAGCCCTGGAGGTAGCATCATTTTCTTTTTATCTTCAGCCTGTTCTGCTTTCCCTGCTTGTCTGCTAAATCAATTTTTACTAGCAGGACAGAATGTCTTCCAGACAGCTGGCCTCCAGAGCTGGCAGAAGGAGCCAGGGAGTAGCATAGTTTTCCACTGTTCCAATATGGGGTAGTTGGTGATCTGCTCAGCTGCCTGGATCCCCACAAGTCCATGGGACCAGATGGGATCCATCCTAGGGTGCTGAGGGAGCTGTCAGAGGAGCTGGCCAAGCCACTCTCCATCATTTTTCAGCAGTCCTGGCTCACTGGAGAGGTCCCAGAGGACTGGAAGCTGGCCAACATGGTGCCCATCCATAAGAAGGGCCGTTTGGATGCGCCAGGGAATTACAGGCCTGTCAGCCTGACCTCAGTGCCAGGCAAGATCATGGAACAGGTCATCCTGAGTGCATTAACACAGCACTTAGAGGATGGCCAAGGGATCAGGCTCAGCCAACATGGATTTAGGAAGGGCAGGTCCTGCCTGACCAACCTGATCTCCTTCTATGATCAGGTGACCCGCCTGGTGGATGTGGGGAGGCCTGTGGATGTAGTTTACCTGGACCTCAGCAAGGCCTTTGACACCGTCCCCCATAGCAAACTCCTGGCCAAGCTGTCAGCCCATGGCTTGGACAGCAGCACTCTGAGCTGGGTTAGGAACTGGCTGGATGGCTGAACCCAGAGAGTGGTGGTGAATGGTGTCACATCCAGCTGGCGGCCAGTGAGTAGTGGAGTCCCCCAGGGATCAGTGCTGGGCCCCATCCTCTTTAACATCTTTGTTGATGATCTGGATGAGGGCATTGAGTCCATCATCAGTAAATTTGCTGATGACACCAAGCTGGGGACAGGAGTTGATCTGCTAGAGGGTAGAGAGGCTTTGCAGAGAGACCTCGACAGGCTGGACAGATGGGCAGAGTCCAACGGCATGAGATTTAATGCATCCAAGTGCCGGGTTCTGCACATTGGCCACAACAACCCCATGCAGTGCTACAGGCTGGGGTCAGAGTGGCTGGAGAGCAGCCAGGCAGAGAGGGACCTGGGGGTGCTGGTTGATGGTAGGATGAACATGAGCCTGCAGTGTGCCCAGGCAGCCAAGAGGGCAAATGGCATCCTGGCCTGCATTAAGAACAGTGTGGCCAGCAGGAGCAGGGAGGTCATGCTGCCCCTGTACACTGCACTGGTTAGGCCACACCTCGAGTACTGTGTCCAGTTCTGGGCCCCACAGTTTAGGAAGGATGTTGACTTGCTGGAACGAGTCCAGAGAAGGGCAACGAAGTTAGTGAGGGGCTTGGAACACAAGCCCTATGAGGAGAGACTGAGGGAGCTGGGGCTGCTTAGCCTGGAGAGGAGGAGACTCAGGGGTGACCTTATTGCTCTCTACAACTACCTGAAGGGGGGTTGTAAACAGGCAGAGGTTGGTCTCTTCTCCCAGGCAGCCAGCACCAGAACAAGAGGACACAGTCTCAGGCTGCGCCAGGGGAAGTTCAGGCTGGAGGTCAGGAGGAAGTTTTACACGGAGAGAGTGATTGCCCATTGGAATGGACTGCCCGGGGAGGTGGTGGAGTTGCCGTCACTGGAGGTGTTCAGGAGACTTGACAGGGTGCTTGGTTACATGGGTTAGTTGATTGGGTGGTGTTGGGTGATAGGTTGGACGTGATGATCTTGAAGGTCTCTTCCAACCTGGTCTATTCTATTCTATTCTATTCTATTCTATTCTATTCTAAATCCATATCTCTTGCCATATTCCAGAAGTGTAGAATGAACTTTTGATTCCTCATCTAACAGTTCTTCAGCTCCCATCTGGCATCTGTATTTTTGCTGGGATTTGTAAACCTCAAAGATGTCAGTAACAGTTTTGATAACCATCTCTATTCTTTGCATAAATTCTTCATCCTCTGGCAGTTTGAGTTTTCTGAAACTGTAATATAGAGTAGGAACGGATATAGTCTCCCGTTTCTTCCCTTGTTTCTATTGCACATTTCATCAGCCACTGTACAACAGGAAATATATGAATGAAATTCAGTCCCTGGATCTGATGTGGTTCCAAACGATGAGGACACTTCATTTTGGATAATACTGACACAATTTTTTCAGTTAAGGCAATTTTTTGATAAATAGTAGAGTTTTCTTGAAACAATGATTCAACATCGATATCAAAGTTGCAAGTAGTGATACACCATGTCATGCCACCTACCACCGTGTCAAAGGGTGATGACCCTTTGATTGTTGCTCAAAAATACTCAGCAGCCACCAAGAGTTCCAAAATTTCAGTCAATGTGATGTTTTGCTCCTCATCTTCTCTTGTTTCAACCTCCTCGGGGGTCTGGTACTCCTGTCCCTTCAGAACAACCATTGCCCTCTGCCTCCGGCAGCCTGTGCCCAGCCGCTCAGCCTGTCACGTCCACTCCCCCCACCACAACGCCTGGGCAAAGGGATATTCTCAAGCCAGTGGCTGCTGGGTTCCCCCACCCCCTCTCAATGGTTCGCCCATACCCTCCTTGTGTACAAGCTCTGCTTGAGGGTGGGAAGGCTCTGCAGAGGGATCTGGACAGGCTGGATGTATGGGCTGAGAACAATTTTAAGAGAATCAATAAGGCTAAGTGTTAGGTCATGCACTTGGGTCACAACAACTCCATGCAATGCTCCATGCTTGGAAAAGCATGGCTGGAAAGCTGCCCAGTAGAGAAAGACCTAGGGGTGTTGATCAACAGCTGTCTGAATGAGCCAGCAGTGTGCTCAGGTAGCCAAGAAGGCCAACAGCATCCTGGCTTCTACCACCAATAGCATTGCCAGCAGGACCAGGAAAGAGATTGTCCCACTGTAATCAGAACTGGTGAGGCTACACCTTGAGCAATGTGTTCAGTTTTAGGGCACTCACTACAAGGAGGACACTGAGATGCTGGAGTGTGTCCAAAGAAGAGCAAATAAGCTCTGTGGCCAGCAGGAGCAGGGAGGTCATTCTGCCCCTGTACACTGCACTGGTTAGGCCACACCTCGAGTACTGTGTCCAGTTCTGGGCCCCTCAGTTTAGGAAGGATGTTGACTTGCTGGAACGAGTCCAGAGAAGGGCAATGAAGTTAGTGAGGGGCTTGGAACACAAGCCCTATGAGGAGAGACTGAGGGAGCTGGGGCTGCTTAGCCTGGAGAGGAGGAGACTCAGGGGTGACCTTATTGCTCTCTACAACTACCTGAAGGGGGGTTGTAAACAGGCAGAGGTTGGTCTCTTCTCCCAGGCAGCCAGCACCAGAACAAGAGGACACAGTCTCAGGCTGCGCCAGGGGAAGTTCAGGCTGGAGGTCAGGAGGAAGTTTTACACGGGGAGAGTGATTGCCCATTGGAATGGGCTGCCTGGGGAGGTGGTGGAGTCGCCGTCACTGGAGGTGTTCAGGAGGAGACTTGACAGGGTGCTTGGTTACATGGGTTAGTTGATTGGGTGGTGTTGGGTGATAGGTTGGACGTGATGATCTTGAAGGTCTCTTCCAACCTGGTTTATTCTATTCTATTCTAAGCTGATGAAGTGTCAGAGGACAGGTCTTTTGAGGAGTGGCTTAGGGAACTTGAGTTGTTTAGACTGGAGAAAAGGAGGCTCAGGGGAGACCTCATATGTCTCTACAACTACTTGAATGGAGGCTGTAGTGAGGTAGGGTCCTGTTTGTTCTCCGCAGTAACAAGTGATATGAGGAAACAACCTCAAATTGCACCAGGGTGGGTTTAGATTGGATATTAGAATAAACGATTTGCAACAGAAAGGGTTGTGAAGCATTGGAACAGGCTGCTCAGGGAATTAGTTGAGTCACCACCCCTACACATATTTAATAGATGTGTAGACATTGCACTTAGGGACATGGTTTCCTGGTAGACTTGGCAGTGCTGTGTTAATGGTTGGACTTGATGATCTCAAAGGCCTCTTCCAACCAAAATGTTTCTATGCTTCTATATGTTTTCCTTTCTATCTTTACAACCTACAGCGATTTTTCTATACTGTATGAAGTATGATTATACTGGAAACAAATGTAACAAATGGAGAGAGAACAGTCACACAGGCAGGGCTCAGGAAACCTCCCTAAGAAATTCAGCCAGAGAAAGGAGGTAAATAGTTTAAAACAACTACAGTGCTGAATCTCAGAAGTCTCCACAAATGTCAGTGACACTGAAACAACTCTGAAATAACCACCCTTGATTTATTTATATTTTATGCAAGGTATCAGCTATTCTTCCCCTACACCATGCTTCTCTTGTATTACTCACCCCAATTTTTAATCATCAAGGCTTTCTAATTAACAATATAACACCATCAAAGCATTTTGTCACTAAAACTGGCAGTAAAGGTATTAAGACCCTAACATTTAAGACTCCTCCACAACCTCTCCTTTTCACACTTGCTTGCAGTGAGGCCTTCTGAGATGTAACTTTAGATCCAAGATGAATATTGCCAATTCCCAGATCAGCTTTCACTTTATCTTCTCTTGCCACAGCCATAAGCATTTTCAGCTCAGAAACGCAGTGAGCACTGGTGTCTTCGCCAGGCTGCCAGGAAGAGTCCAGCTAGTGCCCCAGTAGCGCCCTTGCAGGCATCTGACTACAACACCCAATTTTCACTTGCATACTTTATGTCATTTTTTCCCCTACTCTTCAAAGTGTTGAAGTTATCTGGAAGAAGGACCTCAAAGGTGTGAAGCAGAGAAATAATTAAAAAGGGTGGCAGTGTAGTGGATATGCCCTCAGTAATGAACGGCAGATGTATCAATGAAAATATAAGTTTATTTATATATACATACAAACTCTGTAACGGGGTATTTACAGTCACCCTTCACAGGTATCAATATTCGGTTAGTGGAACTATCTTTACAGAATGTTATGTATGGGCACTTAAATCAAAATGATTCACTGAACTTAGAATCTAAACTGAGTCAGAGAGTGGCGGGGGAGGGGTTGGTCAGTGACCGGCAACCCTCCACCCGGAGCAATATAAACGCTATCCTAACTGAAGCTCTATAAAGAAGGGTTTGGCTTACTCCCAAGCTGAGAACTTCATGAAGTCTTTCCTTAATAATGTCTATAGTCCAGACAATGTGGCACGGATGTGCCGTAATAAGGAGACAGGAAATGGCACTGGCCGCGTGGCCGCACTGCGTGGCTCTGCTGTTCTCTCCCAGGATACAAAAGGTTCCTCGCTCGGAGGGGGGCTGTGGCAGGTCAGCAACGCTGGTTCGCACAGGCTACCAGGTTTTCTCCTACAGCGATGGATCACGCAGCGGTTGATCCCACGGAGTGCTGTCCATGGCACCGCACGCAGCTGGGTGACAGTGGCAAAGGACCACGAGGCCTCTTGAAGCACTGGCACGCACACACACAGAGGCTCCAACACCAAGGTGGGGGGGCTCATTTACCAAACGACCCCTATTTACCATTTGCCCCAGTGAATACTGGTCCAATAAGCATCTGTTGCTAACGCAAAGATTAACCAATGAACTAACACCTACCAAATATGGCCTAAGTATATGCTATACCCAGGGAAACAAACATATAGCCTGCCTCTTGTGTACTACAGGGGTGAGACCACGCCCAGGTAGGCTGTTTACCTGGACTCAGTGGCACCAAGATCCCCCCTGTCGCCTCCAGAAAGGGGAGGGGAACAAAGGAGGGTTAGCACACAGAGAAATATATCCTACAAATGTTTGGGGCACAATCCTGACCATAAGCATCATTCACTACAGGCAGCCCTCTTTCATCATATATTATTGCCCCTTGCCCCCTTAAAAAGTC
This sequence comes from Melanerpes aurifrons, assembly GCA_011125475.1. NCBI lineage: Eukaryota > Metazoa > Chordata > Aves > Piciformes > Picidae > Melanerpes > Melanerpes aurifrons. The sequence continues at coordinate 229,806 of WWNC01000123.1, read as the reverse complement.
AAGAATAAATTAATCACAGCTAAAACATTTCACTAGCTTGTACAAACTTAAAAGACCTTAGCTGAACTCCAGCAAATTAGGGGGGTGTGGGGGGAGAGGTCCCTACCATTCTATGATTCCCTAACCTGGTATAAAGAAGTAAACCCACTTGACCAATGGAAACTAATTGCAGAGAAGAAGTATGCCTTAGAAAAAGATGTTGAAGTTTGAGGTGTGTAATGGGTTGGGGCAAACCCCCTCCTCACCACGTGCAGAAATAACGACTCAGACAAACAGATTGCAAAAGTGATGGAAAGTTTAAATAGAGAACAGTGAGTGTGTGCAAAGAACTAGAAACACAGTGACAAGAAGAACCCCAAAACAGACCCAGATAGATCCCATCCCCACCTGAGGGAGCACCCAAAACCCCCAGGGCTCCTCCTTCCCCCCCCACTGCTAGGCTAGTCTCAGCTGGCCAGATCTGAGACTGCCCATCCCCCCAGTGGCCTTGGGCCTAACCAGGCCCATGGCCGGGAGATCTCTCCCCCAGTTACCGGGTGGCGAAGAGGAAGGAAAGAGGAAGTGCCAGACCCCGCCGTGAAACTTATAGTGGTGCAAGGGATCATGGTAGGAAATAACCTAATTTCCTGTGTCCACCCACTGGGCTGGACTTCTGGACACAGGAAACACCCCTGTAGCAGAGGGCACCCAGCCCAAACTACGACAAGGTGTTTCTTTAATGCATACATTTGAATCTGAGGAGAGAATTAAGATTCTGCTGCGCATGTTCCCCATAACTAGGGGTGCCCTGCCTCCCGCCAGGGGGAGGAGAGGGATAACAGAGATAATAGAATCTATTGGGATGTGTACATCCAGTGGCCTGGCACTTCACAATTTCGGAAGTACAGGGCCTTGGTTGACACAGGAGCTCAGTGCACCATAATACCATCAAATTATCAGGGATCAGAGTCTATAACTATTCTGGGAGTCACTGGTGGATCTCAAGAGTTAAGTAAGGTAGAGGTTAATATAAGTTTAACTGGTAAACAATGGAGGAAGCATACAGTTGTGACTGGACCTGATGCACCTTGTATTTTGGGAATTGATTTTCTGAGAGAAGGGCGTTTCAAAGACCCTAGAGGTTACAAATGGGCTTTTGGAGTAGCTTCTATAGAGATTGATGGACAAAAATTGAAGCTGTCTGCCAGACCCGAGCTTTCTGATGAATCTGCAGTTGTGGGACAACATAAGATACAGGACATTAAATTGCCGGTTGCTTCTCAGACTGTGCATCACAGACAATACAGAACAAACCGTGACTCTTTGTTGCCCATTCAAAATCTGATTCGTCAGTTGGAGAGTCAGAAAGTCGTCAGCAAAACTCATTCACCTTTCAACAGTCCAGTGTGGCCTGTGCGGAAGCAGAATGGAGACTGGCGTCTGACAGTAGACTACCGAGCCCTAAATGAAGTGACACCACCTATGAGTGCAGCAGTACCAGACATGATGGAGCTACAGTATGAGCTGGAATCCAAAGAGGTCAAATTTTATGCTACCATAGACATTGCTAATGCATTTTTCTCTATTCCCATAGCAGAGGAATGCAGGCCTCAGTTTGCTTTCACCTGGAGAGGAATCCAGTACACTTTCAACAGACTGCCAATGGGCTGGATCCACAGCTCAAGCATCTGTCATGCAGTGATCCACGATGCTCTGGAGAAAGGCGGTGCTCCAGAACACATCCAGTTCATCGATGACATCATTGTCTGGGGTAAAACTGCTGAGGAAGTCTTCGAGAAAGGTAACAAAATCATTGACATTCTTCAGGATGCAGGTTTTGCCATCAGGCGAGACAAGGTGAAAGGACCTACCACAGAGATTCAGTTTCTGGGAGTGCGGTGGCAGGATGGACCCCGACACATTCCAGTGGATCTGGTAAATAGAGTCTCTACCATGGCAAATCCCACAAACAAGCAAGAGACCCTACGTTTCTCGGGGATAGTGGGATTTTGGAGACTGCACATTCCTGGATACAGTCAGATTGTGAATCCTCTGTATGATGTGACTCGAAAGAGAAACCATTTCCACTGGGGACCTGAACAACAAGCAGCCTTTGACCAGATAAAGCAAGAGGTAGTTCAAGCAATGGGTCTGGGACCTGTCCGAGATGGTCCTGACATTAAGAACATTTTGTACACGGCTGCAAGTGACAATGGTCCAACCTGGTGCTTGTGGCAAAAAGTTCCAGGTGGGACACGTGGACGACCTCTTGGTTTCTGGAGTCGAGGTTACAGAGGTTCAGAGGCTAATTATACTCCAACAGAGAAGGAAATTCTAGCTGCCTATGAAGGAGTAAAAGCATCTTCTGAAGTGATTGGAACTGAATCACAACTTCTTCTAGCTCCCAGATTACCAGTTTTGAATTGGATGTTCAAAGGCAAGGGTTCCACACCACATCATGCCACAGACTCAACGTGGTCTAAGTGGATGGCTCTGATAACACAGAGAGCTCGAATGGGAAATCTTGAAAGACCTGGTCTAGTGGAGGTGATCTCGACTTGGCCTGAAGGTATCAACTGTGCTAAACCTCCAGAGAAGAAAGTAACTCATGCTGAGGAAGCTCCTCCTTACAATGACCTTTCTGATGATGAGAAGAAATATGCTTTGTTCACAGACGGTTCCTGTCGTCTTGTTGGAAACAAGCGAAGGTGGAAGTCTGCAGTGTGGAGTCCTACATGCCGAGTTGCAGAGGCAAAAGACGGAGAAGGAGAATCCAGTCAGTTCGCAGAGGTAAAAGCTGTCCAGCTAGCTCTCGATGTGGCTGAACGTGAGAGATGGCTGAAGCTTTATCTCTACACCGACTCATGGATGGTAGCCAATGCTCTATGGGGTTGGCTAAAGAACTGGAAAAAGAGTGGTTGGTAGAGAAAAGGAAAACCTATTTGGGCAGCCAACCTGTGGCAGGACATTGCTGATCGAGTCGAGAGAATTCCAGTGAAGGCGAGACACATCGATGCTCACATTCCTAAGAGCAAAGCTACTGAGGAACAGCAACACAACCATCAGGCAGATCTAGCTGCAAGAGTTTCTCAAGTAGACATGGACTCTAATCTTGATCTCGACTGGAAACACCGAAGTGAGATATTCTTAGCTCGGTGGGCTCATGATTCGTCAGGACATCAAGGCAGAGATGCAACATACCAATGGGCTCGTGACAGATCCATAGACATTTCCATGGATGCTATCACATGAGGGAATCTTCATTTATTCATATGCTAAATATGAGAGTGACACCTACCGGTTGTGGATAGGCACTCACTGTATTACTACTTAACATATGGATTTGATTTACCTAGTGTTCTGGTAGAAATTCAGTCTGTAGTGTGCTTGTCTGTAACACATTGAACAGATGAAAGAATTTTGTCCTGAGGTAGCTTTAAATAGATTTTTAAAAAAGAAAGAGGAAGAGGGATGAAGCCCATGCTCCTTAAGAACCAAAAAAACCTGCAAGCATGCACCACCACCAAAAACACAAACAAAACTCAAGCAAGCAACCAACCAAATTCCCCTAACAAACAACCCTAAACCAAAACAAACAAAACCAAACCACATACTCAGAAGTTAAAGTCTTTTATGGTTCCTACTGATAAATATTGCTGTAGCCATCTTCAAGGAAATGTGCATTCCTGGACTATGGCCAGACTTCAGCATAGTTTTGCAAGGAGAATATGACCCAGATTGCCCTTCCTCAGCATCCATCCCCAGCACTTTCACTGTGCCTGTTTTGGGATTTTTTTAAACTTTGCTCTAGGAAAGTTCAGTGTGTCTGCTGGGATGAGCTGCTGCAGCCATTTCAAAAGTTCAGCCTCTGCTGAAGACAGGCTGAGTTATGAACGAATCTGGCAATGTTACAGGTGTTTGGGATCTATGGGCGACAGAGATTGGAATCAATACGGCTGACCAATATGATCGAGTATTGTTCCTTTATTGTTCCAGTGTTGCAGGCCGATGATGCAGGCCTGTGGTGCAGGCCTATGGTGCAGGCCTGTAGTGCGAGTATAGCACAGTAAAGTAAAGTGTAGAAGAAGACGAGACAGGAAAGGCAGAAGTGCGTAGCAAGGGAACTTCTACAACTTAAATAAACTCGGAGTGCCTTGTTGGCATGGCTTCATTGGTTCCCATCGCACTATTACAGATTATTGGTCCAACTACTAATGACACGCAAGGTTTGTTGATGCAGGTGCATGTCCTGTTGTTCCAAGATAACTTTCTGTGCTTATAGCTACCAGTGTCCTGTTTTAGTTACATGCTGCAGGCACAGCACTGTTTTGCTACACTGCTAGCTGGGTCTGCATTTATGCTGAGCATGGCCTACCACCATGTCAGGCTCTAGGCCCTCACTGCCAGATTGCTCACACTGCTCGTCACTGGCATTGCCACAAATCCCCCTTTTTGTTTTTGTGAGCAATCTGGTCATGGGAGTTGTTCTCATCCCATACAAGATGCTACTGCAAACACAGAAGCAAGCAAGGTAAAGCTAAGCTGTATAGCAAAAACAAGAGTTCTGTAGTGCAGCATGCCTAACAGACTGATGTAACCCATACAAGGCACAAAGCTTAAGTTGAACTAGTTACAATGCTCTAACAGAGTTGGCATAATACATGGTCAAAGATAACAAACATTGTAAAGAAGAACTTAGATCTTAACAGTTCCAATCTTTACATTTCACTCCTCTTAGTGACAGAGAAGACTTGATTATGCCTGAACACATTGCACACAGAGATTAAGACACAAATGCAATCCTTAGCACTGTCTTTTACAATCTGCTTTGGGATTATGTTGCATCTTTATTTTCTCTAGGATGGTCAAAAATCATGACTTGTTTAATGGTAGCAAGATTTCTTTAATCTGTAAAGGTAGATCTGGCCAGGCTCTAGCTTCACAGACAGAAAACTTGCAGGTAAGCAGCAAGAGCAAAAAGAGCTTCATTGCTTCGCCCAATATAAAATTACACATAATAATGTGGTTTTGCTCATCCTAGTAATTCTAATCTCTTAATGTTCATATAACAATTAAGCAGTCACGACACTCAGTTATAAGTTAGATGCTTTCTGTTGACATCTTGGTTTATCGTGACCGTCGTTGAGGTCAGTGCTAAGCAGGTTTGCTGATTGTCATTTTCATGACAGTTGTGCCGTGTTCGTGCTGTCTTGTGGTGAGAGGGTTACAGCACATTGCAAAGTTGATGTTTCTAGGGTTACAGCATTTCTAGGGTTGCCATGAGCTAATTTTTTGCTATGGGGTATTCTCTCTTTTCCCTTTTTTTTTTTTTTTGTTGTTGTTTAATAATCTCTACTAAGCAAAATGTAAAGATGAAACTATATCCTCTAGGATGTCTACCTTCAGAGGCACACTTAGTTAACAAGAGAGAATACAAAGTTATCAAGCAACCACAATATTCAGTTGTGATTCGCATGATACTGTGGTATATTCTTCTGAGTGATGCTGTTTGATCCCAGATTATCATAGCAGTTATTGTGATCAATGTTCGACCGATGGGAAATGCTGTGTCCTCACGGTCTTGATTATTCTGCTGTTGTTTATTGCAATGATTGCAGTTAGCAGAAAAGAAGGCTCAAGGTGACCTGATGGTGGCCATCCAGTATCTGAAGAGAGCCTACAAGAATGCTGGGGAGGGACATTCTAGCGTGTCAGGAGATGACAGGACTAGGGAGAATGGAACAAGGCCGGGGATGGGAAGATTCAGGCTGGATGTGAAGAAGAAATTCTTCACCGTGAAAGTGGTGAAGCCCTGGAATGGGTTGCCCAAGGAGATGGCCAAGGCCCCATGCCTGGAGGTGTTTAAGACCAGGCTGGATGAGGCTCTAGCCTGCCTGATCCAGTGTGAGATGTCCCTGCCCATGGCAATGGTTGGAACTAAATGATCCTTGTGGTCCTTTCCAACCCTGACTCATTCCACGAGTCTATGATTCCACATATTTTGTAACTAATTTTGAAAATTTTTGTTTGTTTTTAATGTGAGCTACTTTTAACTTTGTAATTAATTTTTGCTTCATTTCTTTAATATTTTGAAATCTACTTTCAATAAATCTATTTCATTTTTGCTTGATTTCATTATATGTGTATTTTTTTTTCTAAGTTTAATTTTTTTTAATTTTTACATGTTTGCAATTGTTTTTGTTTAATTTTTAAATTTCTTTTCATTTCAATTTTATTTTTTGTAAATTATTTTTATATTTTTCTTTTTAATTCTAATTTGAGTGGTTTCATATTTTATTTTGAATGTATTTCTTTTATTATTTATTTTTTGTTTTTTTTTTAATTTAATTTCATTTTTAGTTATTATTTTCTATTCTGAATTTATTATTTTTATGTTTACTATTTTGACTTTTAATCTAGTTCTTTTGTTTAATCTTGATTTCATTTTAATTTTTGTTTTTAAATTATTTTTATACTCTTTTAATGTTTTTTTTATCTGCACTTTTTAATTATTTTTGTTAACTTTTTTGTTTTGTTAACTTTAATCTAATTTTTATATAATTTTTTTCCAATGAATTTTTGTTATTTTTTATTTAAAATTTTCTTTATTAATTAAATTTTTATTATTATTATTATTTTTAACTTACTTTTTGTCATTTTTTAATTTTTTTTTTGGCCTTCTTTATAATAATTTTTATTTTGTTATTGCAATTTTTTAATCTGTATTTTAATTTGTTATTCTAATCAATTTTTTATTTTCAATTTCTTTTTTTTTTAATTTCTATTTTTTCTTTTTATGTAGTGTTTACTCTTTAATTTTTTCATCTTATATTCTTTATTGTAATTATTTTTTATTTCACATGTTTGTTTTATTTAATCTATTTTCCATTTTAATTTTGATTTTTGCTTTTTTATCATATTTTTTAACCTTCTTCTTTTCTATTAATTCTTTTTTTATTATTATAATTTTTCATTCTAATTTTCTTGATTTTTTCTTTGTATAATTTTTTGTTTGTTTTAATCTAGTTGTCTTGATAATCCTCATTTTTATTTTTTGCTAACAATTCTTATGTTTTTTTTTGTTAATAGCTATGTTTTGTTAGTAATCCTTATGATTTTTTAGTTTGTCATATTTCTTTTTAATATTTTGTTCTTATTGTTGCTCTTCTTTTTTATTATTATTCTGTTATTTAATACTCTGTTTTGTATCCAGAGTTTTTGTGCTTTTGTTATATATTTCTGTTTACATTTTTTCTTTGCACTTGTTACCTTTATGTTTACCTTTTTCTTTGCATTTTTTGTATTTTTTCTAGTCTATATCTAAAAAGGAAATATAAAGACATTACCTTAGCTAAGGAATACTTTTTAAAATGAATACCCATTTACTACAAATCTTAACTATATTACATGGAGCTCCTTTGAAATGCTAAGGCACACAACTAAGAAGGTTCGAACCAAAGGAAATGTTACAATGTGAACTCATTACTAAGTACTTACACCTTACTACAATTACTATGTACTAGGTATCTGTAAATACCAAATTCTTGCCATTCATTATGCTTTCCAGGAAAACTTAGCAAAACTCTAAATAACAAATCTCTTAAGGACATTGCAATCGGAAATGAAGAAATTATTACTGTAGCTTTAAATCAGAGCAAGGTGTACTCTAGTTGCTATTGTTTCCGTATTGGGGTCTTAATTACTTGCAGCCTATCGTGTCTGAACGACCATTGTTCCACCCATACTGGATTATGTGTTTTCCATTTTAATTTGAGGATTGGTTGCTGACTAGGAGCCACTACAAAGAAGGAACGGTAACAAGTTTTGCTCCTAGTTGACTTAAGGCATCTCAAACCAATAGAGCAACTGGAAAGGTTAACATGTACGGTCTTACAGTGATTGATTTGCCATAGTTAAAAGCTAATTGCACTGGCTCTTTGTTAACCCAGGTTGTTTGGATACCTTTTAAACACATGACTTCAGCATTTGCCATGAGCAATGGCTAGTGACCATTCCATTTATGACTAGGTATAATGATGACATCGTCTCCAGTGTCCACAATAATTGAAAATTGCATAATTTGTCCACAAGGGTGTCTGACAGATACAATCTGTTCCAGTTTTCCCTTTTGGATTTCTAGGGCTAATAAGGTATTAGGCATATCGGTGGAACCCGAGCCTTCTTGCCCTCGAATCCTGTTAGAAGTTTTAGGCATTCAGGACTCAGATGGTATTAGTTGAGCAATTTCTGTCCCAACAAGAGTGCTAACAGGAGGGGCAATGGTATAGAGCATAATTTTCATAGCCCAGTCATAATCAGAATGTATTGAACCAGGCATTATAAAAATGCCCTGTCTAGAGATAGACAATCTGCCAATTAACAGAGCACAGGGTCTGTGACCCAAAGGACCATGCCAATTGAACTCGACAACGCTTTGTGGATTCAAAAGGTGATATGCGGCTGTTGTCAGGTCTGCTATGCACTGCCAGAGGGGGCTGCGGGGGGGAGGGGGGAAGGGGGCGCGGTCCAAGCACCTTGGTTTGGTGTCGTCGCACAGGGTATATTACCTCATTGCCCTCTACAGCTACCTGAAGGGTGGTTGTAGCCAGGAGGGGGTTGGCCTCTTCTCCCAGGCAGCCAGCACCAGAACGAGGGGACACAGTCTCAGGCTGCGCCAGGGGAAGTTCAGACTCGAGGTGAGGAGGAAGTTCTTCACCGAGCGAGTCATTCGGCATTGGAACGGGTTGCCCAGGGAGGTGGTTGAGTCATCGACCCTGGAGGCGTTCAAGGGGAGATTGGACGTGGCACTTGGTGCCATGGTCTAGGCATGGGGTCTGTGTTGATAGGTTGGACTCGATGATCCCCGAGGTCCTTTCCAACCTAAGTGATACTGTGATACTGTGATACTGTGATATTCGCGCTTCGGGAGCAGCTTCTGCGACACTCTGGAGTAAAATGATTAGGTCTGTGACACTTTCGAGTCTGTCCAACAGTCAGGCACTTTGATTTAAGGTACCTAGGTTTCTCAGAGGCACGATGATTTCCACCCAGGTTGTTTCCTTTGTGCGGTGGTTTCAAGACTGCTTCTATGGCTGTGGCTAGATACATTGCTGTTTGTCGATGCCTTCATTCGTTGTGGCGTCCTGCAGTCAAGAGACAGTGGCAGCTGTTGATAAAATGCTGAGAACCTGTTTAGTTTCTTCATTAGCATTGTCCAATGCCAAAATATCCAGCATTTTTACCTTCATATCGTGAGTCGGGTCTGAATGCATTGAATGCCGTATGGTATGGTATGGTATTGACAAAGGAACCAAGTGGCCCTGTTAGAACCTGCTGAGTAGTGAAAAGCAGAGGATCAGAGTTATTGTCCTGGATTCTGGACCACTCTTTGATCACTAAATCCTGACTTAATTGCAAAGCCTTATCAGGAAGCTGCATTTGCTGATATGATCTAACAAAGATCTCGTCCCAACGAGATGGTTAGCGGTGACACCTCGTAAAGAGTCTGCTGGTTGCCAGGGCGTGGCTTCCGAGGCATTTGCAAGTGAATTGCCACTTAATTGAGAAGTTGCAAGGTCTAAGGCGGTGTGACTTTCTGCTCGACATCTGGAGGCTGCAAAACTAAAGTCTGTTGTTTGGTAACCTCCATCTGTGAGTATGCTCTTGCAAGCAGAGAGATGATCATCTTTCTCTTGGCATTAGGACTAGCTCGCAAATGTTGGACAGAAGAGTAGTTTTAGTTTTGTTCCTTGGTCCCAATTTTGGGAGGACAAAGCTTTGAAGATGCTTTCTGGGTTATGTCAGCTATGATATCATGTGTTTGTCCTGGACCCCATTTTCCCTCAGTAAAACAAACTGAAGAAATGCCTATGTAGGACTGTTGACTTGGACTGTAAAGGCAAGGATGCTAACCTCAAAGGCAACCTTGTCGAGGGGACCAAGGGAGCCACAGTGCTTTCTCTTCCCTTGCTCTCACAAGTGTGACTGTTTGAGGCTGTGCCTTTAAGAAAGAGACAGTGCTGAGACACTCTGGGTGAATGTTTTGGAATATTAACAAAAACAATCAGATATTCTAAACTAATTTCATTGGTAGATTGGTAGAATGCAGTTTCAATTTTTGAGTTCAGTTCGCTCCTTTCCTTTTCCCTTTTCAGCTTGTCTGCTTCTGGGCTCCCTGCCAGAGTGACTCTGGACAGATAAGGCCTACTAACACTCTGCTTTAATTAATAACTGTTCTTTTTCTCTCTTTCTAACCCTCTTTGGGGAAAAAGGGGAGAGAAGGGAGTACAGGGGGGGAACCCTCCTCCGGAGGAGGGAATTTTCATTCCTGTATTATTGTTATTTTTTACTTTGCTGTATATTTCTGTATATATGTTGTAAATACCATAAATTGTGTACATATCCTGCATTCTCCAAACTGCTTGTAAAATATAACATTTTTTCCTTTTGCTTCTCCAGATGGCTAGCTGTGGGTTTTTTTTTTCCTTTTTGTGGGGGAGAGAAGGCTATGTCCTTGTCTCCAAACCACCACAACAAGTCAGGGTAGAAACAGTTTGTTCTAAAGTGCATTTGGTGTCTTACTGAATTATGTCTGCTTACCAAGTTCATAGAAAAGGAGTATTTTTAGCTGAATTTTGCTGGTCATTTGCAAGAGGGTCAAGAAGTTCTAGTTGAGGTAGATATTCCTTGCTAAGTCCATTGTATACAGAGGGCTCCATTAACGTTGGTTGGAATAAGTCCCCATGTCAAAGCTATGGGTACCAGAGGCAACAAGCACTTGCCAAGGAGTTGTAGGTGGCATCTTGGCTGGGATGGCTGCCACTGTGTTTTTGGCCCACAGACTTCTTAACTTAGTTACCAAAAAACCCTTACAACTTGTCAAATGAAGTTGTATTAGTCATAGTTTTGAAAGGATGGGGAGGAAGGCTAACAGAACATAAATCAGTTCCCTCTGGGAGAACTTTTTAAGAGTTCCAAGTTCCCTTATCCCACCCTTAACTGTGTTGTTAAGCTTTTTGAAATAGCTCTGTAGGTTGTTGAAGTTCTAGTCAGACATCTGTAAGGTTTCTCTAAACTTTTAACGTGCAAAGCTCCAATTACATCTGCTGTTGGTTTCTGTATGCAAAATAAGGTTATTTCAGTAAATAATTTTAAAGGTATAGCTGTGAGATGGATTGATATATTTAGACTGTAAATTTTATGTAGAAATTGGCAAAAGTCATCTGCATTTATTCAAACACTGTTTCTTCATTTACTTTTAAAGCAGGGGAAATGAGTGTTTAAAAAGCCCCACCACTAGCAGGAGAGATGGCACAAAAGTATGCTGGGAATTTAATGTACAAGTTAAAAAATTAAAAGTTCCTGCAATAATTGTAACTTTGTCATATTACAAATATACTGCAGCATAAATTTCTCAGTCTCTACAACAAGATTGAATTCTGAATATGTGCAAGATGGTTGACATAGAGTGGTTATGAGAATTACAGCCTTGTTTGTCGTAACTAGTAATCTAGTAGTCTTGATAATCCTCATTTTTATTTTTTGCTAACAATTCTTATGGTTTTTTTTGTTAATAGCTATTTTTTGTTAGTAATCCTTATGATTTTTTAGTTTGTCATATTTCAATATTTTGTCCTTATTGTTGCTCTTCTTTTTTATTATTATTCTGTTATTTAATACTCTGTTTTGTATCCAGAGTTTTTGTGCTTTTGTTATATATTTCTGTTTACATTTTTTCTTTGCACTTGTTACCTTTATGTTTACCTTTTTCTTTGCATTTTTTGTATTTTTTCTAGTCTATATCTAAGAAGGAAATATAAAGACATTACCTTAGAAGGCTCAAGGTGACCTGATGGTGGCCATCCAGTATCTGAAGAGAGCCTACAAGAATGCTGGGGAGGGACATCCTAGCGTGTCAGGAGATGACAGGACTAGGGAGAATGGAACAAGGCCGGGGATGGGAAGATTCAGGCTGGATGTGAAGGGCTGAGTAGAGGGGGAGGATCACCTCCCTCGACCTGCTAGCCACACTTCTCCTGATGCAGCCCAGGATCTGATTGGCTTTGCGGGCTGCAAGTGCACATTGAGAGCTCATGTTGAGCTTTTTGTCCACCAGCACCCCCAAGTCTCTCTCCTCAGGGCTACTTTCCAGCCAGTCACTGCCCAGCCTGTATTTGTGCCTGGGATTGCCTCGACCCAGATGCAGGACCCTGCACTTGCTCTTATTGAACTTCATGAGGTTGGCTTGTGCCCACCTCTCCAGCCTGTCAAGGTCCCTCTGGATGGCCTCCCTTCCCTCCAGCGTGTCTGCTGCACCACACAGCTTGGTGTCATCTGCAAACTTGCTGAGGGTGCACTCAATGCCACTGTCCATGTCACCCACAAAGATGTTGAATAAGACAGGTCCCAGGACTGATCCCTGAGGGACTCCGCTTGTCACTGGCCTCCACTGGGACATGGACCCATTGACAGCCACTCTTTGGGTGCGGCCATCAAGCCAGTTCCTTATCCATCTAGTGGTCCACCCATCAAACCCATGTGTCAACAGTTTGGAGACCAGGATGTGGTGCGGGACAGTGTCGAAGGCTTTGCTCAGGTCCAGGTAAATGACATCAGTTGCTCGCCCCTCATCTATTAATTTTGTCACCTGCTCATAGAAGGCAACCAGGTTGGTCCGGCAGGATTTGCCCTTGGCAAAGCCATGCTGACTGTTCCCAATCACCTCTTCACTATTCTTTTGAGCGAGTAGTGACTCCAGGAGGATCTGCTCCATGATCTTTCCAGGCACAGAGGTGAGACTGACTGGCCTGTAGTTCCCTGGTTCCTCCTTCTTACCCTTTTTGAAGATGGGGGCAATGTTTCCCCTTTTCCAGTCTGTGGGGACTTCACCAGACTATCATGACTTTTGAAATATAATAGAGAGGGGTTTAGCAACCTCATCTGCCAGTTCTCTCAGCACCCGTGGGTGTATCCCGTCGGGTCCCATGGACTTGAACACTTTTAGGTTCTTCAGGTGATCACGAACCTGATCTGCACTTACAATGGGCAGTTCTTCCTCCCCATCCCTGGCTTTGTCTTCCATAACATCAGGAGTGTGGCTAGAGGCCCTTGCAGTGAAGACTGAGGTAAAGAAGTTATTAAGTACCTCAGCCTTTTCCTCATCACTTGTGACCATGTCACCAGTTTCCTTTCTGAGGGGGCCCACACCTTCCCTAGTCTTCTTCTTCTATTAATATACCTGTAGAAGTTCTTAGTGTTCCCTTTAATCTCCCTGGCTAGATTCAATTCAAACTCTGCTTTGGCTTTCCTAACCAGGACTCTCGCTGCTCGGGCAGCTTCCTTATATTCCCCCTGTTCTCGCTGTCCTTCTCTCCACTTCCTGTAGAGTTTCCTTTTAAGTAATAGTGTGTCCAGTAGCTCCTTGCCCATCCAGGCAGGCCTCCTAGCATTCTTACCTGCTTTTCTCTTTGTTGGTATACAGAGCTCCTGGACACAGAGGAGGTGGTCCTTGAATACTGACCAGCTGTCCTGGGTCCCTCTTCCCTCCAGGGCTTTGTCCCACGACACTTTGGCTAGCAGATCCCTGAAGCGATCAAAGTCTGCACGCCTAAAGTCTAGGGTCGTGAGCTTGGAATACTTCCTCCTGATTGCCCTGAGGATATTAAATTCAATAAGGTCAGAAGGGCAAGCAAACTGTTATATTTTGAGTGTTTTCAACTACATATCACTTTCTATTTTTGTTCCTGTTTTAAATATAAACATAGCATTTTTTCCCCCAGTGCTGACATGGTCTAAGTATATAAGCAAGGCAAAGACCACAGTGAAAAGTACCCCCTCTTATTAGTTTCTCTTTCTGGCAGAAAAAAAAAAACAAAAAAAACCCCAAAAAAACAGAGTGGTGGTGAATGGTGCCACAACCAGCTGGCGGCCAGGCACAGTGGCGTCCCCCAGGGATCAGTGCTGGGCCCCGTCCTCTTTAACATCTTCATTGATGATCTGGATGAGGGGGTTGAGTCAGTTATCAGCAAGTTTGCAGATGACACAAAGTTAGGAGCAGATGTTAGTCTGTTAGAGTGGCTGGAGAGCTCCCAAACAGAGAGGGACCCGGGGGTACTGATCGACAGCCACCTGAATATGAGCCAGCAGTGTGCCCAGGTGGCCAAGAGGGCCAATGGTATCCTGGCCTGCATTAGGAATAGTGTGGCCAGCAGGAGCAGGGAAGTCATTGTGCCACTGTACTCTGCTTTGGTTAGGCTGCACCTTGAGAATTGTGTCCAGTTCTGGGCCCCTCAGTTTAAGAAGGACATGGAGACACTTGAAGGTGTCCAGAGAAGGGCAACAAGGCTGGTGAGAGGCCTTGAACACAAGCCCTATGAGGAGAGGCTGAGGGAGCTGGGATTGTTTAGCCTGGAGAAGAGGAGGCTCAGGGGTGACCTCATTGCCCTCTACAACTACCTGAAAGGTGGTTGTAGCCGGGAAGGAGTTAGTCTCTTCTCCCAGGCAACCAGCACCAGAACAAGGGGACACAGTCTCAAGCTGCGCCAGGGGAAGTTTAGACTCGAGGTGAGGAGGCAGTTCTTCACTGAGTGAGCTGTTTGTCATTGGAATGGGCTGCCCAGGGAGGTGGTTGAGTCACCGTCCCTGGAGGCGTTCAAGAGGGGATTGGACATGGCACTTGGTGCCATGGTCTAGTCATGGGGTCTGTGTTGATAGGTTGGACTCAATGATCCTCGATGTCATTTCCAACCTTAGTTATACTGTGATACTGTCAGAAAACATGAGCATTCAGACCTCAAAATCTGCACACATGAAATCTTCACAAAGCAGAGATTTCAAAAAGCATTGTTCTCTACATACATAAACACAAACACACATGCATATATTTTCTTCTATATAAAAACTTCCAACTGTGCTTTAAAATTTGAAAGACTTTCCCAGGCTGGTACTGCCTGTCAAAGGTTTGAGAGGAAGGCTCAGCCTTCTCCCCCCACAAAGAGAGGGAAAAAAAATAATCACAGCTAGCCAACTGGAGAAACAAAAAAGGGAAATACTCTATTTACAAGCAATTTTTAGGGAATGCAGGATATATATACACAATTTACAGTATTTACAATATATACACAGAAATATATAGCAAAGTAAAAAAAACAATAATACAGGAAAGAAATTCCCCCCCCCCTGCAGAAGGGTTCCCCCTCTGTACCCCTTCTCTCCCCCTTTTTCCCCAAAGAGGGTTAGAAAGAGAGAAAAAGAGCAGTTGTTAATTAAAGTAGTGATAAATTAAAGCAAAGTGTTAGTAGGCCACACGCTTATCTGTCCAAGGTCAGTCTGGCAGAGAGCCTAGAAGCAGACGAGCTGGAAAGGGAGGGAAGAGTGAACTGAGGAAAGTCCCAACTGAATTCAAAACTTAAAGTTGCATTCTACCAATCTACCAAGGAAATTCATTTAGACCTGTCTGTTGTTTACAAAAAATTCAGCCAGAGTGCCCCAGTACTGTCCTTTTCTTAAAGGCACAGCCTCAAACGGTCACAGTCCCCCCCTTCCGAACAATTTCATTGGCTGTTCATACTGTCCATCCAATCCAAGATGACATTTACAATTCCTAAGTAAAGTTCATAGTCCATTCCGGCGATACTCAGATGTAGATGATTCAAAAGTCCAAGAAAATCAGAAAATGAGAAAAAGGGAAAAGAGTTTATCTCTTTGCCGACGAAATAAAGAAAAGGGAAAATGGGATTCTCAGGGTCTCTTAGTTGACTCAGGGCTCTCAGGGTTTTCAGGGTTCGTGCACCATAGATTCCTCATTGATTCTTCCTTTGGACGCGATGCAGCTGCACAGCAGTTTGCGATTAAACACTTTCAGCAAAAGTTAAATTTCTTTGTGGAATACACTGAATTTCACCATTCTCTTGCATTACCCAATAAGTGTGACCCGGACCTTCAGCTGAAACCACCCCTCGGACAGGTTTAGCCTCTCCTGAGGATGAAAATACCCAAACAGTTTTACCTAACAGATTCTTTTCTCTAACAACAGGAACTCTATCACCTTCTACTTTCTGTAGCAGATCTGAATGTGCAGGTCCAGCTCAATTCACTGAACCTCTACTATTTACCAGCCAGGTTGCTTGTGCTAAATGTTTTTCCCAGTTTTCCAAAGACCCACCCCCCATGGCTTTAAGAGTGGTCTTCAACAAACCGTTGTAGCGTTCAATCTTCCCTGAAGCTGGTGCATAGTAGGGAATATGGAAAATCCACTCAATACTGTGCTCTTTTGCCCAGTTCTTTACAAGGTTGTTCTTGAAATGAGTTCCGTTGTCTGACTCAATCCTCTCTGGAGTTCCATGTCTCCACAGCACTTGTCTCTCCAGACCGAGAATGGTGTTGCGTGCAGTTGCATGTGGAACTGGATAAGTTTCCAACCATCCAGTGTTTGCCTCTACCATAGTAAGCACGTATTGCTTACCAGAACGAGAACGTGGTAGAGTGATGTAGTCAATCTGCCAAGCTTCACCATACTTGTACTTGGACCATCTGTCACCATACCACAAGGGCTTAAGTTGTTTTGCCTGCTTAATAGCAGCACAAATGTCACAGTCATGGATGACTTGCGTGATAGCATCCATGGAAATG
Source organism: Melanerpes aurifrons (assembly GCA_011125475.1). Taxonomy (NCBI): domain Eukaryota; kingdom Metazoa; phylum Chordata; class Aves; order Piciformes; family Picidae; genus Melanerpes; species Melanerpes aurifrons. Next base: position 213,198 of record WWNC01000123.1, on the reverse strand, counting down.
CCTATGGACCTGTCACGAGCCCATTGGTATGTTGCATCTCTGCCTTGATGTCCTGACGAATCGTGAGCCCACCGAGCTAAGAATATCTCACCTCGGTGTTTCCAGTCGAGATCAAGATTAGAGTCCATGTCTACTTGAGAAACTCTTGCAGCTAGATCTGCCTGATGGTTGTGTTGCTGTTCCCCAGTAGCTTTGCTCTTAGGAATGTGAGCATCAATGTGTCTTACCTTCACTGGAATTCTCTCGAGTCGATCAGCAATGTCCTGCCACAGGTCGGCTGCCCAAATGGGTTTTCCTTTTCTCTGCCAACCACTCTTCTTCCAGTTCTTTAGCCAACCCCATAGAGCATTGGCTACCATCCATGAGTCGGTGTAGAGATAAAGCTTTGGCCATCACTCACGTCCAGCCACGTCGAGAGCTAGCTGGACAGCTCTTACCTCTGCGAACTGACTGGATTCTCCTTCTCCATCCTTCGCCTCTGCAACTCGGCGTGTTGGACTCCACACTGCAGACTTCCACCTTCGCTTGTTTCCAACAAGACGACAGGAACCGTCTGTGAACAAAGCATATTTCTTTTCATCATCAGAAAGGTCATTGTAAGGAGGAGCTTCCTCAGCACGAGTTACTTTCTCCTCTGGAGGTTTAGCACAGTTGTTGCCTTCAGGCCAACTTGAGATCACCTCCACTAGACCAGGTCTTTCAAGATTTCCCATTCGAGGTCTCTGTGGTATCAGAGCCATCCACTTAGACCAGGTTGAGTCTGTAGCATGATGTGGTGTGGGGCCCTTGCCTTTGAACATCCAATTCAAAACTGGTAATCTGGGAGCTAAGAGAAGTTGTGATTCAGTTCCAATCACTTCAGAAGATGCTTTTACTCCTTCATAGGCAGCTAGAATCTCTTTTTCTGTTGGAGTATAATTAGCCTCTGAACCTCTGTAACCTCGACTCCAGAAACCAAGAGGTCGTCCACGTGTCCCACCTGGAACTTTTTGCCACAAGCACCAGGTTGGACTATTGTCACTTGCAGCCGTGTACAAAATGTTCTTAATGTCTGGACCATCTCGGACAGGTCCCAGACCCATTGCTTGAACTACCTCTTGCTTTATCTGGTCAAAGGCTGCTTGTTGTTCAGGTCCCCAGTGGAAATGATTTCTCTTTCAAGTCACATCATACAGAGGTTTCACAATCTGACTGTATCCAGGAATGTGCAGTCTCCAAAATCCCACTATCCCCGAGAAACGTAGGGTTTCTTGCTAGTTCGTGGGATTTTCCATGGTACAGACTCTATTTACCAGATCCACTGGAATGTGTCGGGGTCCATCCTGCCACCGCACTCCCAGAAACTGAATCTCTGTGGTAGGTCCTTTCACCTTGTCTCGCTTGATGGCAAAACCTGCATTCAGAAGAATTTTATTTTATTACCTTTCTCGAAGCATTCCTCAGCAGTTTTACCCCAGACGATGATATCATTGATGAACTGGATGTGTTCTGGAGCACCACCTTTCTCCAGAGCATTGTGGATTACTGCATGACAGATGCTTGAGCTGTGGATCCAGCCCATTGGCAGTCTGTTGAAAGTGTACTGGATTCCTCTCCAGGTGAAAGCAAACTGAGGCCTGCATTCCTCTGCTATGGGAATAGAGAAAAATGCATTAGCAATGTCTATGGTAACATACCATTTGGCCTCTGGATTCCAGCTCATACTGGAGCTCCATCATGTCTGGTACTGCTGCACTCATAGGTGGTGTTACTTCATTTAGGGCTCAGTAGTCAACTGTCAGACGCCAGTCTCCATTCTGCTTTCGCACAGGCCACACTGGGCTGTTGAAAGGTGAATGAGTTTTGCTGACAACTTTCTGACTCTCCAACTGACGAATCAGATTCTGAATGGGCAACAAAGAGTCACGGTTGGTTCTGTATTGTCTGTGATGCACAGTCTGAGAAGTAACCGGCAATTTAATGTCCTGTATCTTGTGTCGTCCCACAACTGCAGATTCATCAGAAAGCTCAGGTCTAGCAGACAGCTTTAGTTTTTCCCCACCAATTTCTACAGAAGCTACTCCAAAAGCCCATTTCTAACCTCTAGGGTCTTTGAAACGCCCTTCTCTCAGAAAATCAATTCCCAAAATACAAGGTGCATCAGGTCCGGTCACAACTCTATGCTTCCTCCATTGTTTACCAGTTAAACTTATTTTAATCTCCACCTTACTTAACTCTTGAGATCCACCAGTGACTCCCAGAATAGTTATAGACTCTGATCCCTGATAATTTGATGGTATTATGGTGCACTGAGCTCCTGTGTCAACCAAGGCCCTGTACTTCCGAAATTGTGAAGTGCCAGGCCACTGGATGTACACATCCCAATAGATTCTATTATCTCTGTTATCCCTCTCCTCCCCCTGGCGGAAGGCAGGGCCCCCCTAGTTATGGGGAACATGCTCACATATGCATTGAGCACATTGTGCAGTGTTATAGTTGGAGCCACTGTTGGAGCTACTAGAATTTTTCTGGTGATCTGTGGAAGTAACAGCTACCCTTCTGGTATTGCTACCTCGGGTTCTGCCACTTTGCAGTTCCCCTAGTCTCCTGAAAAGATTAGAAGTTTGTTGGCCATCCCACCGGTTCATGTTCTCACCAAACTGATCATGCAGTTATCCAAATAGTTCTACGTGATTGCCTTGGTGGTCTGTTTTGATTTGATCTGTTTTGGAATGACCTCCTTGGAGGACATCTATTCCTCACAGATGAAACTTGTATCCACCTGGAGGAAGAATTGGAATTATCTCTCTGTGCCAAGTGGGATATGGAATCTTTCAGCTCTTTCATGCAATTCTCAATTTTTCCAGACAGAGTTTCAATGGCTGTAACCAATGAAACACGTGTCATGCTATCCTCCAATTGTCTCATTCGATCACTGAATTGGCCAACCATAGGAGGAGCTCCACCATAATTTCTTGACATAATTCTGCTTCCCAGAATGTTTGCATAATTAGAAGGAGCAAGCTTGATGATCGTTTTAGCAAGACCAGTACCCACAGGAATGTCATCAGGATTCAGAGTTTCATGTTCACCATCGAGTATCTCTCTAACAGCAAATTCTCCCAGGCCCTTAATTCCCTCATCTATGGTAGTCCAGGGTTTAGGATTCCATGGAAGATCATCTCGGGAAGGGTATCTCAGGGCAACTGCAAATAAAAGGCATACCCACAAATTAAATTTACTGAGAATCTTGGCTAGATGTCTATCTATTCCATTATCCTTTGAGAGATTTCCTAGCTGAGCTGCTCACTTGTCTCCAGCTATTAGAGTTGGAGCACCTGTATCATAACATCTACTAAGCCAAGTTAGAACTGGCTCCTTATCTGCTCTGGTGTAATATTTACGGACATTTCTAATCTCTTCGCGAGGCGAATGACACCCCGAAAGTTCATCATCTTCTCCATCTATGACATCTTCCTGAATATGTTGTCCCCATAATCCTGCTGTCACTCTCCTAAGGATCTCTCTAAGCTGAGAAGCACCCTTAGCTGCTGTCCTAGATGCATCTCTTTCTGGTGTTGATCTCACTAATTCAGCTAGATCTTTAAAACAAACCTTCTCTTCCTCCTCTGCAGGATCTTTTCTAGTAGAGGGTCCCTCACCAGGATCAGTCTCCTGCTCTTCTCCTCCATTAGCTCCTGGATCAGCTTTGGCCTTTCCACTTCTAGTCTTTAAAACTGCTATTTGCTTAATTGGAGCTGTGTTTGAATTTACAGCCACCTTAACAGAAGTTGACAGGTTTTGAGACAAATCGGCTGCTGTGGGAGTGGCTTCCGGTCCTGCTGTGCATGGAGGCAGAAATGACCTTGCCTCGTTAATGGTCAAAGAAGAAGAAGGAGAAGAAGGAAGAGGAGCTGCCATGTTGGCAGCTGCCGCTGCCCCTGGCAGCTTGCCAGAATCAGCGGCAAAACTGTTCAAAGCAGCTTTTCCAATAGACTTTTTAGCTTTCTCTTTAACTGACACAGATTCTCCACACTCCTCATCACTGGACGTCTCTGGAGCTGACCCAGAGGAACGCCGCTTCTTCTTTGATCCATGTTTAATAATAAAACACGCTCTGGACACTTTTTGTCCCAACGCCAAGAATACAGCGAATACAGATTAGTTATCACCAGCAGCAGGATTACACACATCAAATAAATCACCTTTGGATCCCAGCCATCACTTAAAATTACTCTTTCCCCTACTGGGATCTTAAACTCCTTTATCTCAATCGGGAGAGTGCTAGAGGTCACATTCCTGTATCTGTTAGGCCAGAAAAAATCCATACAGCGTCCATACAGGAGCCTGACCCTGTACATATACCGCAAATAAATTTTGTGCATCAAATATTTACCCAGATGATCAACAAGGAGGCCCAGAAAATATTTGTAGACCAGAACCCCAAAAATTGAGAAAAACATACGCTTCAAAATCCAAAACACCTTCATGTTTGCTAGTCTGGCTCGAGAAGCAATAAAGCAATAAAACAATAAAGGAATAAATCAAGCTAATTATCCTCAAGCCCCAAGTTGGGCCGCCAAGAAAAAAATGTGGGTTTGGGAGGAAGGCTCAGCCTTTTTCCCCCCAGAAAGAGAAAGAGAAATAAACAAAACCACAGCTAGCCACAGCCGGAGGAGTAAAAAGGGAAAATGCTATATTTACAAGCAATTTTAGGGGATGCAGGGTATGTATACACAATTTACAGTATTTACAATATGTACACAGAAATATACGACAAAGTAATACAGGAATGAAATTCCCCTCCTCTGCTGAGGAGGTTTACCCCCCTTCTCTCCCCTTTTTCCACAAAGAGGGTTAGAAAGAGAGAAAAAGAAGAATTGTTAATTAAAGCAGAGTATGTTAGTAGAGGCCTTATCTGTCCAAGGTCAGTCTGGCAGAGAGCCTAGAAGCTGGAAAGGAGGAAGGCAGAATTGAAACTGAGGAAAGTCTCAGCTGGACTCAAAACTTAAAGTTGCTTTCTACCAATCTACCAATGAAATTCGTTTAGACCTTGTTGAGGGTTGAGGTCACAGACCTGGCCTTTGTTTATAAAACATTTAGCCACAGTGTCCCTTTCTTAAAGGCACAGCCTCAAACGGTCACAAGAGCCTAGAAGCAGACAAGCTGGAAAGGGAGGGAAGAGTGAACTGAGGAAAGTCCCAGTCACACTCAAAACTTAAAGTTCCATTCTACCAATCTACCAAGGAAATTCGTTTAGACCTGTCTTTTGTTTACAAAACATTCAGCCAGAGTGCCCCAGTACTGTCCTTTTCTTAAAGGCACAGCCTCAAATGGTCACACTGCCAGTAACAAATGCAGCTTGTCTTTTCTTGGAAAACACAAAGCAAAACAAAAAATCCACCACACCAGTAAATATGTAACAGCAATTTCTTTACTCATTCTTTGCTAAGTAGCTGTATATAGTATTTGTTGCTGCCTTGTGGACAAATGCACACAGAGCTCAGCACACCAAAAAGATCTTTTGGGGCACTGTGTCTTATCCTTCCTTGTACACTGACGAGTCTGCATAACCTAATAGCGTTAGCTTAATAACAGATATTAATATGTATGGGGGAAAGGAAAGAGAGTAAAAAGACATTAAAGCATACTCCACCTACACATCTTTCTACTAATCATAAACTCAGGTAGAAAGCAAATTGCTCCTCCAGGACCAGGAGAAAAAAGGTGGGGGGGGAGGGGGAAAGAGAGAGAGGAGAAAAGTATCTACTTTCGTATTATTTTTTTTTCCCCTGGAAATCATAGTTTCATAGTTTCATTCAGGGTTGGAAGGGACCACAAGGATCATCTAGTTCCAACCCCCCTGCCATGGGCAGGGACACCCCACACTAGATCAGGCTGGACAGAGCCTCATCCAGCCTGCTCTTAAACACCCCCAGGGACGGGGCCTCGACCACCTCCCTGGACAACACATTCCAGGGCTTCACCACTCATGGTGAAGAACCTCCTCCTCACCTCCAGCCTGAATCTCCCCACCTCCAGCTTCATTCCATTCCCCCTAGTCCTATCACTACCTGAGATCCTGAGCAGTCCCTCCCCAGCCTTCCTGTAGGCCCCCTTCAGATACTGGAAGGCCACAGTTAGGTCACCTCAGAGCCTTCTCTTCTGCAGACTGAACAGCCCCAACTCCTTCAGTCTGCTCTCATAGGAGAGGTGCTCCAGCCCTCTGATCATCCTTGTGGCCCTTCTCCGGACACGTTCCAGCACCTCCACATCCCTCTTGTAATAGGGGCTCCAGAACTGGACACAGTACTCCAGGTGGGGTCTCACCAGGGCTGAGTAGAGGGGGAGGATCACCTCCCTCGACCTGCTAGCCACACTTCTGATGCAGCCCAGGATCTGATTGGCTTTGCGGGCTGCAAGTGCACATTGAGAGCTCATGTTGAGCTTTTTGTCCACCAGCACCCCCAAGTCTCTCTCCTCAGGGCTACTTTCCTGAGGAGAGAGACTTGGGGGGTCATCATATATATTCAACAAAACCACAAATTTTACATCAATTGTTGCATTCATCAATCCATGACGAAGAAAGAAAGTAAAACACCCAACAAAACAACTCAGGAACTGCCACATCTTACAGTTAGTAATTTCAGAGTGATAAATATAATGCTGGCCTCAGATGGCTGGAAGGATTAGATTTAGCTGTAAAACAAGAAGTGCAGTTAACAGTTGTTGTTGGGTCTCATGTTAGGATTAGAAAGCACTGCAAATCACAAGAAATGTAAAAAGATTAAGAGGTGATGGTTGTCAGGAAGGTTTTTAAGAGCATGCAAGTGCTGGAATTCATTCTGGGATTAAAATTTCTCAAGCAAGGAAAAAAAACCAAAACCAACCAAAAGGATAACTAATAGATACAGCAGCAAGTTTCACTTGCGCTGTCCACAACCCATTCCCAAAGATAAAGAGAGTTAAAAAGACTGGAGATGTGAAATCTATGCCATGGCTTATCCTGAAGGGTCCTGGAGGACTTTAGTGAGAAGTAAGCATTTGTATTCTGGTACCTAAAAATTAACTACTGAAATCTAAAACCTGTTATTAGAATAGTGGGTGGGGGTTTGGGTTAAGAGATTTTTGCTTACCAAAAACCTGCCTGAATACAGGACTTGCATCTTTTAAATGCACTGTAACAGAAATTATTATGTCATCCAGTATCTGCATGCTTTCAGTAGGAAGACTAAGATGAAACCTTAATTTCCTGTTTCATTTCCAGATGGTTTGGATATATCTTTATGTTCTCACCTACCAAGAAAAAGTAAAGCTCCCCATATAAAATACTTAATCTGGATTGCATAAAAGAATCCCCACCAGGGAGGGGTGGGGGGAACCAAACAGCTTCCAAAAACCTAAAAATAAATACTCTTTTAAAAAATCAAAGTTAAATTTTAAATGGAAAATGTCACTAAAAGGTATCTGAAACAGTGCAGACCACAGCATCATGAGGTCAGATTCCCTAGTTCACGTAACAGAGTGCTCTCCAGCAACAACTACAAAATTCATCAATCACCCTCAGCCACCACTATCCTAAACTGCACAGCCCATAGTACAATATCAAGAATATAAACCTCTGCAAAGCCCATCAGTTTCCCCATAGGCCTGATAGACAGTCAACAGCTGTTTTGCAGTGAGGCCAAGCAAAACTTGCCTCTCGCCCACAGCATCCCGAATTCATCCAATGACTCAAAGCAAAATTCAAGTATCACCATGTGACTGCATGATCATTACTCTCCTCAGCTGCATTTCCTCACAGGCCTCCAAGTAGCTCAAATGTTGATTTGGACCAATGTCTTTTTCCCCATTACTTTAACCTTCTGTATATCTGTACCTTACTATACCAGCGGTCAGGGAATGATGTGGAATAAGACCACTTCATCACTTGCTAGCACAGGGGCACTTTTCAGTCTAGTGCTCCTGCTGCATCTGTCTGAGTTTTCAGACTCTGTAAGACTACTCTTAGCTTCTGTTCCCCCAAAATGAACATTTTTTCCCAGCTGCCTGTAGCAGAAGTAGAAATAACCATCTTCCAAGAGTTATAAAACAGTCACATTAAATAATAGAGGTGAAAGTACTGTATGATTTCTGCAGAAGTCTTTTCAGTAGAAGAGATAAATTTATTCACTGCATTATGGAACAGTTTGAGAAAACAAGATCATACAATGTACACTGCCTCTATTTAAATTTTTTCATTTCTATTCATGAGTGCTCTGATTAGATACACCAAAAATATCATCAGTAAAAAATAAATAATTCTGCCAAATTAACAGTTATTTATTTCTTTTACCTGAAAATGTAAGTAGCATCTCATTCACACTAAATAAAGCTGCTGTAATTTGGATGTATCGATCTTGTTGGTTCAAGTCTATACAGCACACGGAGACAGGTATTCATCTACAGTTTCTTAATATTAAGTATCTTCTTTCAAAATGACAAGTCCTTTAGCGAGTTAAGATAGGCTACTACATGCTGGAGAGCTTAGTAGCCAACTAGGTGTTTCTTTGCCCCTGTAGTTTTCACCAAATACTTGGTTGAGAGAATCAAATAGCTTCAAATGTGAAAAGTGGTTTAGAGATGGTATTTTAGGGAAAACAAGTAAACTTTCTGTGTAAGACAAAATTTATCTCAAGCCCATCAAATGCTCTTTAACTAATAGCACGTTTATTTCCTCTGAAAGAAAGTGGCTAGAAGAAATCATTATTAACATCATTAGATGATGAGAGCTACAAACCAGCCCGAAATAAAGAGCTCTCTAGTGCATTCCTCTCTGTAAAGTATTTTGCTGGAGAAACATGGAAAAAAGGTAGATTTGTACCACTAGAGCAAAAGATATTCAGCAGAAAGATCAGACTAATATTTTCTTCAGAAAAAAAGTAACAACAAAGAAACAAACAAACAACCCCCCTCCCTAAAACTAACAGCAACATAAACATAGGGGGAAAAAACTCAAAACAACAAGAAAACCCAAAACCCACACACCAGAGCTAATATGCTTTAGCCATCACAGAATGATGAATGCAGTATCTGCTCAGAGACACTGGAGAAAAAATTCTCTACATTTTTTAAAAATGTATCCAGTTTGACTAGAAAATGAATTATTTCTAAAAATCAAACAATTGCTACAATGTCTTGGAAAAAAACTAAATACACAGCTATTTCAAGAGCACCCCGTTTGCAAAGCAACCAAGTGATACACCTCTGAGAGCTACTTTTAGCTACTGCAGGCAAGATAAATCAAGAAACTGCTCAGTTGAGATGCAATTTGACAGTTATTAGCAGAAGGAGTAATTTGATGAAGAAAAAAAATCAGGGAAAAAAAGAACTCTTTCTCTTCCCAGCAACAGATTTTGGAAGCCTATTTGCACATAAATTGGAAAAAACATTTCTTGCATTAGAAACTGATGAAGATGAAACAATATACTCCTAACATATATATAATCCTAACAATATAATCCTAACATATTTGAAATTATTGTCTTTGATTCAAAGCTGATACTCCTGTAACAGAAAGTAGCTAAACAGGGGCTTACAGGACTCACTCTGCATGTTGAAGAGACCGCACAGTCAGATCCTGATCTAGGGCCATTCAGCTATCAAAATAACTAGATTTACTGCTGTACACACCTTTGGTTTTGCTATTTGAAACCATCTACAGCACACAGAACGTTCAGTTGTGTTTTAAGCGCTAGCAGCATAAATATCCCCTGATGTACCATATACTTCACCACTTCTGGCTTCCCATAAATCAAGCATACAACCAATCATCTTTTTAATGTTGGACATTAACAGCAACTCTATGATTCAAATCCAGCCTTTGCAGAGTTGCCTTTCACAGGAATGCAAAGCACTCACGAGCAGGCTTACGACTGAGCAAGGGCAGATTCAAAATTTGGCCATGATCTTCCTGCTACAAGCCTGCCACCATTAGAGATGTGATATTCTGCATCTCTGAATTTCTCTCATCTGTATAAAAGGCTTTTAAAGAAAACCCACACTCCTATAAGCAGGGAAAAAATAATTTAGAAAGCCTTTTGCGCTCCTTAAGAACTGCCTCTTTGTGTATCCATAAAATTTCAGTGTAAATGTTTTCACTCACTCGTAAGCAGAGATGCTGTTCTTTACTGCATTACAATTAGATGCATAGATTAAGACATAGCTTTCATGTCATTATATCAAGCTCTTCTACAAATGTACAAAGGGATTTTATAGATTGTTGTCTTTTCTGCTTACCAGTGAATTTTCATACTCAGCGTGAAATGCAGTAAAAGTGAAATATACCTTCCCACTGTTTACAGTGCCCACTAAGAACCATTTCAAAACCAAATAAAACTTAGCTATGAATTAAGCAGCACAAACTGTTTTCCCATGGGGTTGCTTTTTTTCTTTCCCCTTCCCCTCATCTTTCAGTTCATGAGGATAGGGAACATGAAAACTAAATGGATTTATGTTTAAATAATTCATGTTTTCAGGCACATCAAACCAAGTACTAAAGTTCACCCACGAGGCTGGCCAGATTTAGCTGATTCCAGTGGTATTTTAAACAACATTCTAGACAGCTAGTCACAAAAGGTTACAAAGAAATGCTGAGCAGCTGCGCTGTTGCTTCAAAACATGTTGAAACTACCTATTCTTACTGATGGGGAGACATTATCAGCTGTGCAGAAGCACCACTGCATTTTGGAGAGTCATGCCTGCAAAAGAGAACCCTTGTGAGCAGGGCAAGCTCTGCAACATCCTGGGAAGATGAAGAGAATTACAAAGGCTGAATATCATTCTCTGGCCAAGTAGTAGGAAAACATGTGGCAACATCAAGCATCTTTAAGAACACAAATCCCACAGGGTAGACTTCTGCACTCAGCTGAATTGATCCTACAAGCCAAGTTGCCTTAAACTGAGGTCCCATGGTGTGGTGAAGGCACATTATGCCCAAATATTGAATCTTGTCCCAGCATGTGGACAAGTTCCCCCTCCTTCAGGAGGAAGACAAAAGCCAAGGCATTAGCCAGGCCAGCACGCACCCAGCGCATGCCGTGCTCGTGCAAATACCAAGTATGGGCATAATCCTAGCTTCACACTTTCTATAGGCTGAAGCCAGTTGTTTATGAGAGTGCCCATTGATCGAACCCAGCCTCTATAAGTATCAACGCAGTTGGTAAACAAGTTGTCCCCTCTTTCACTTTGTCTCTGTGCTTGGTCAAGAGAACAACTCTTGAGCCATAGCCTCTGCCATTGAGCTTATTGTTGTTAGATTCTGTTATACATGCATGCATACTGAAAGCCTCTGCATCGTGAGAAGCAATCGTGAGGATCATCTCCAGAGGGAGGACCTTCGCTGAGCCCAAGGAGCCCAGCGTCGTCACAGCCAGTCGTGCCGACCGGGAGAGCCCACCATGCCACTGGAGGACTGGACCAACCCCTGAGGGTAAGATCTGCCCAGCTGCCAGGGAGAAGGGACTTGATCGAGACTGAGTCCACATATGCCTAGCCCCGCTGTAGCGGGAGAGGAGCTGCCACGTGTGCCGCTCTGAGCCCTGTAAACCTCAGGGAAGACTAAAGCATTGTTCGTGCCTATACTGCACCAAACCCGGGACCACTCCGAACGTCCCGCTATTGCTTTAAGATCAGTAAACGAGAATCCGTCACGTAACACAGCCGCATTCTCTCCCTGAGGCTGTTTATATCAGCCCCGAGAATCGCCATAGCTGGGCCAACCCTGTAGCTTTGCCTGCTGCTGTGTCCTCCGAGCCCGCCTACCGGCAACCGTCACCCTGCCCTGTCGTGCGAGCCGACTCCCAGGGCCAACCCCACGAGGCCAACCCCAACCAGGACCGATCCCTGTTGTCTGGAGGGAATCGACTGAGTCCTGAAGGGAATCTGCTTCCGCACTAAAGTTCCATTATTCCCTCTCCACTGCTGCGGAGAGAGGAGACAATAACCCAACGCCACCGTCCAACTCGACTAGGAACCAGTCCAGCGACAGTAGTCTGCCGGACCCCCACCTTGCTACAAACAACAGCTACAGAGTATCTTCCACGTGCTTTCCATCCACTAGCACTCAGTTCAACGTATCCGCGTCTAGCAGAGTAAGCGCTGATGCATAGAAAGATTATAATACTGTTGTATATAGCCAGAAGCCACCCGCGTCTCGCTTAGTCGCCATCTAGTGGTCAAGCAGCAGAACTGCAACCTTCGTTATATAAATATAGAAATAGTCTGTGGATTGTTCAATTAAGTTCTAATCATAACACTAAGCCACTTATGGAATGTATTTCATGAACGTGCACTAGAACATGTATATAAGTTACTGATTCATCAGTTACTAATAATCTGATAATTAAAATAATATTTTCAACATTCATATTTCATATTCATAAATTTAATAACCTCTTCACAACACACAGGGGCTGGGAAGTGAAACGATGGCAGTACAAATGACATCTGGTTTGGCAACACTGCTTTATCTGTATAGGAGATGGTTGGTTGAAGTGAAGAAATCATTTTGCCATATGAAAACCTTGATCAGGTTACCAACTTGCTCTCTTATCAGTGAACTTTGGCAGTTAGGTTTATATGTTCAAATTTACTCAAGTGGAGATTTATTGCAACAACAACAACCACCAAAAAAAACCCACAAACAAACAAAAACACCAACCTCCCCCACAAACCACCAAAAACACAACAAAAAAAAACCTCCAAAACCCCCACCCAAAAAATTATTACTGGAGATATATGTTGGCCCTGGAGCAGGGCAAAAGGAAAACAAAAAGACAATACAGTATTCTTGGATTCACAGTGGAGCCCACACTGATTTATTCCAAGTGAGTTTGTTTCCAGTCTAAATTAATACTGCTTATAATACCACAATGTCAATCACATAGAGATAAGATCTGATAAAGAGTTAAGCTCTACAGAATGTGTTTTGGATAAGTATCATTAGAAATAGCTCAAAATATCTTTAAGAAGTATCATCTAATAACATGCTTACTCATGAGGGGAAACTTTGAGCCCTTCAGCAGAATGCAACCTTACTGCAAGCAGGATCTTAATGGCTTCAAGCTACTGTTTATGCAGACAGAGGCCTCTTTAAATCAAAGATGTTCAAAAGTGTCCTTGTTATAAGTTGCCTGTACTGGGCATCCCATCACAAATTTATGTCCTCATGCTTTCCAGAGTAATGATGTCCATATACCCACATAAGCTATCTGTGAACAACACAGACTCTTCCACTTGACTACTCCTCCCACATTAGGTAGAAAGATTAAGTGCCCCATAGGCCTTTTCTGTGGAAGCCACTCTAAAATACATTGTGCAGCATTTACTGTCTGTAACATATGCATAAAATACATGTATGATGAGAAAATGTGCATTAATTAATTAATTCTGACACAAGCACCAGAATACGGTCCACCATCATTAAAAAATAATGTAATTCAGTAGGTATTACTGTAAACAACTTCTGCCCTTTGGTGGTCTGGAAAGCAACATTCATTTCCTTCCTTCATGAAACAAAAAGCTTGGTGGAACATGCAATTTCTTTTTTTCCCTTTTCTTTTTAAAACAAACAAACATTTAAAAATGAAGTTGTTTTTCCTCCAGCCACCTGACAGTGTGGAGAAGCTGCATAGAAGCTCGCTTCCAGAGGATGTGGAAGGTAAAAAATGTAGCTGTGACCTTAACAATAATCCTGTTTCCATATTACAATACATTTTTGTATATAACAAGGCAAAGACTCTTGTGTTCTAGTCAGAAAAAGTCATCTTCCAGTAAAAGCACAATGTGATCAATAACATTTTCTTAATATATTATATTATCTCTCACCGAAACATTTTTTTTCACTTGGCATTTCAGGCTGCCAAGTAGGGGAAAGTCATGACAAAACTAAGATGGTATACGAGATACTGCAAATTAATTCCATCCAAAAGCAATCTTTTTGTTCATGAACAGTTTGACAAGCCTGCATCATCTGACTTCAGCAAAAGCTTTCTAAGCTTTCAAATATACATGGAACGGAAGAATCTGCTCTATTGCCATACCAATCTTTACTTTAGTCTGCATAATCATGGTGAAATGCATCCTAGTTTCAACAACCAACTCTAAGACCAAAATTGGTAGGGGATACTTTAAATATTAGTTTAGAAAATAGACTGAGAAGTCTGTAATATCATTTGTGAAATCCTATTTTCAAGTCACAGCCCAGAGCAAGGCAGAACACAGGAATCCTGCACTTTTGAAGCTGTTTTGCACAGTCATCTGCAATCTGATCCTGAAAAGGCCTCAGTGATGAAAACACCAGCTGAAGGATCTCAATTTGGTACCGGCAAAGTTCAAAGAGAGCTTTGTCACAATGGGCATTAAAGTACTTTACTGTACTTTACGCATGTCTGAAATTACTTCTGCTTTATTCCCCCCTTGGAGCTAATGTCCTTCTGCAGGCTGAAATGGTGACCCGCTGGGAATGGTGACCCGCTGGGAGCAGGGCTCATGCGCCCTGCTTTCTGTGTGAAAGCCCATCATCATTTTAGCAACAGTAGCTGTAGATTCAGCTGCATTACTGAGAGTAACTGGTATTCAGCATGGTCCAGAAAGGCATTATCCGGCAAAAAAACTTGTGTGTACACAGGATACTGCCAGAAGGATTACTTATGTGCACCCAATATTGGCACAATTAGGTGCAGAATCACTGCTGTGCTAATATTTCAGCATAAGGGGCAGGCTGTTGTTGAATATTCATGCTGTAGCCATGCTCTCTGCATGAATTCTCTAGCAGGAACACATAAAGGCTGTAACCATACCCTGAAGAGTTTACCTTCAAACACCCCGATTAAAGAGACACTTTAGTATGTACCCTGTTTTAAGCTCACAGGGCATGCTCATCGATTAATTGTATTCCTACAGTGAAGGATGTGCTCCATATCCTTACTTAATCAAAACTCATGTTGAAAACAACATAAAAGAAGTGGGAGAAAATAAATGAAAATTTAATTTACATCTGCCAATCCAAACACCTCATGAGATCAGAAACATGTAAAGGGTCAAACAACCCATCTACCTAAGAAGTCATTCATAAAAGATTGAAACATTGTTTTTAATTGTGGTGGAAATGCATGCAGGGGAGATGCACAGTACTCAGCTGACGGAATAAATCCAAGAAGCAGCAGATATATTTGTGAGAGAAAGGGTAAAAAAACCCAACTCAAACCAAACCAAAACAAAAAAAGTCCGACTGATAAGCACAGATGACATTATAAGCAAACTAGACAGGAAGGACAAAATAACCAAGGTTTTGAAGGACAGGAGAAAGTTTGTAGGGTTTTTTGGTGGCAGTTTTTACTACCTTTTTTAAAAAAAAATTAGGCAGCAGGTCTTCATGCAAATGAGCACTTAGAAAACAGCCTTTCTAGGTGAATAATTTTTTATGATTAATAAAATCTGCAATCTGAGTAACAGCATCCTGATGACTTTTTGCCATTTGCAATTATCACTCATCCTGGCACCAAAAACTCATTATTATTAAAGCTGACAAAAAGAATACTTAACTGTTTCTATGAAAGAACTTAATTCTTAGAAGAAGCCCAAGTTTCTAAGCTTTGTTTCTACTTCCAAATCTTGAATGTGAAAAATGAGGCCATCCTAGCAACCCCCTGTGTATTTCTCCTTCGATTTCCAACAAGTAATTTGGGTTAAAGCATCTAATTTGTAACACAGCACAACAAATTACAAAAGCATATTTCTTTGGTTTTAAAGGAACTTACAAAGAATATGGACTTAATGTAGCCCTGTATAACTAAAAGCATACAGTTTATACAATAAACATACCTTTTATTTTTTCTTTTTCATAGCCATTTTCTCCCAGGAAACCAGAAGCATTTAGCAATTAATGCAGGACTTGGGAGTACTCCTGCGAATAAGAGTGTTATCATCTCCATTTTAGTGGCATGGATGCTGAGACAAAACTATTACAATGGTGGCTGTGGCAGAGAGAGAACTAGCAACCATATGCAACTCTAGGCTCTAGACTTATCTACAGCAGAAAGGAATATAGATATCGTGCAATCTTAGCAAGTTGGCAGAAAACAACAAATTGAGTGCTGCAGTCAAAATGCCCTAGATATTGGATGCCATCCCAATGGATCTCCACAAGCTTTAGAAGCTAAACTGTGTGAACCTCATGAAGTTCAACAAGGCCAAGTGCAAGGTCCTGCGCCTGAGTTCAGACAATCCTTCAGTATCCTTCAGTCTGGAGAAGAGAAGGCTTCGAGGGGACCTTATTGTGGCCTTCCAGTATCTGAAGGGGGCCTACAGGAAGGCTGGGGAAGGACTTCTCAGGATCTCAGGTAGTGATAGAACTAGGGGGAATGGAATGAAGCTGGAGGTGGGGAGATTCAGGCTAGATGTGAGGAGGAGGTTCTTCACCATGAGAGTGGTGAGACCCTGGAATGGGTTGTCCAGGGAGGTGGTCGAGGCCCCATCCCTGGGGGTGTTTAAGAGCAGGCTGGATGAGGCTCTGTCCAGGCTGATCTAGTGTGGGGTGTCCCTGCCCATGGCAGGGGGGTTGGAACTAGATGATCCTTGTGGTCCCTTCCAACCCTGAATGAAACTATGAAACTATGAAACTATCAATACAGGCTTGGGGAGGATGGGATTCAAAGCAGCCCTGAGGAAAAGGACTTGGGCATGCTGCTGGATGAAAAGCTCAACATGAGATAGCAATATGCACTTTCAGCCCAAAAGGCCAACTGTATCCTGGGCTTCATCAAAAGAAGCATGGCCAGAAGTTTGAGAGAGCAGATTCTGCACCTCCACTCTGATGAGACCCCCATCCTGTTCTAGAGCCCTCAACACAAGAAGGAAATGGAGCTGCTGGAGCACATCCAGAGGAAGGCTGCAAAAACCATCAGAGGGCTTGAACACCACTGCTGTGCAGAAAGACTGAGAGACATGGGGGTTTTCAGCCTGAAGAAGAGAAAACTGTAAGGAGACCCTATTGCAGCCTTCCAGTACTTACAGGGGACCTATAAGAAGGATGGGTACAGTCTTTTTAGCAAGCCCTGTTGCAACACGACAAGGAATAATGGTTTTAAATTGAAAGAAAGAATATTTAGACTTGATATAACAAAAGTTTTTTTACAATGAGGGTGGAGAAACACTGACACAGTTTGCCCAGAGAGATTTCAAGTCAGGTTAGACAAGACTCAGAAACATCATCTACTTAAAGATGCCCCTGCTGATGACCTCTCAACCCAAAGCATTTTACGATTCCATTATTTTTGTGTTAGCATCTATAGAGATGCAAGTTCGAATGTTACCTTAACTCGCCCCTTGCTTCCTGACATGACACAGCAAAAACAGAGCCCTGTTAAAAAAATAACACAACCACCCAACACAGGTGCTGTTAAATGGACTCAAACATACACAAATAAATGGTGCCCGATGCTTGTAGAACATTGATTCCAGCCCCTTATAAACACAGATCTCCAGTTTATGAAGATTTAGTGAATGGTTAAAGCTCTAGAGCATATAGTGAGCCAGATTCTTCCCAGGACGCACAATAAGAAAGGCAACATGTGCAAGCTAGAACAAGGGAAAAATCTAGTAAGAAGCAAGGAAGAACAATTCAGAGTAGGTGCTTAACCAGCAGAATGGTTGTCTGGAGAAATTGCAGGGGCCCCATCCTCAGGGGTATTAAAGGACTCACTTGAACATGGACACAGCCTTGAACATCCTACTCTACCTCTGCAGCTGGCCTGCTTTGAGCAGCAGATTGGACAAGATAACCTCCCAAGGTCTTTCCCAAACTGAATTATCCTATGAATAACATACCAAAGATATGTGAGATTACTCCTGGGTTTCTTTGCTGCATCACAAATTTCATCACAAATTCATACAGAAAGCATGACCTTGGGCTTCTGTGACTAACTTCCACTCCATTCATTTGGAACAACCCCAAATCTTTGGTTTCGCCCACCTAAAAACTATAAACATGAAAAGTAAACTGCAATCATCCTGTTCAAACTCCTAAGCACACATGGTTCTTTGAGGTCTCACTTTGAGTTTACATACCTTCCTGACCCTCTCTTCTCCTAAGCAATACTCCAAAAAGCAATCAGTCTGCCTGTGCAGAGACCCACGGTTATTTTAATAACTGTATCACAGAAACAGCTCTCAACTTCTTCATTTCAAATTCCTCCCCCCTTCATAAGAGGTGTTGTGTACAGTGAAAAATAATTCAGTTTGAACCAGTAAAAACTGGGGTTAAGGACTTCCTCACTTGGAATACGAAAATTGCAAATACATGTGACTGTCAAGATATACATGGCTACAATCAACATGCATAAATACTTTTTATATCCTTCAGAAAAACTGAGTTAAAGGCCTTTGAAGTGGAACATCCAAAAACAGGTAAGAGAGACAAGCATGCATCTCCTCTGTGCAGCCTATTCCCAGAAGAAGACAAAGTTCATCCTGGAATTCAAGCCTCTTTCAAACAACTTCTCATGCATAACGGAAGCCTTCAGGAGGAAGCCTGGACAACACTAGCTTTCTCATTTCCCATTTTTAAAATATGTTTTCTTCTTTTGTTACAATCAGATCACAGCCATGGTGGCAGAAACACCCACAAGGCATACCATAAGCTAACAGAATTACTCTGCAATCATTTGAAGTTCAACCTAAGACTATCCTCAGCATTTCATGTTGATGCGACTAGGTGATGCCGCAAATTATCACAAGCTGGATTTGCTAGATATTCCCCACCACAAAAGTGAATTAAACTGTCACTCATCACTGTATGAGTTGCTCTAGTACAGCTACTTCTTCATAGCTGCACGCTTCTCCAAATTAAAACCAAAAACCTTTGTTGCAAGTGAAAGCCTTCATCCTCATTTCTGTGCATTTTCTTTCATTTTCTACTTCTCTTACTTTTCTGCTCATTTTTCCTCCAACTCAGTGTGTTGAACCCTCTCTGCTCCACTTGCCCCCTCAATGCTTTTTTTTGCTCCCGTCATTAGTAGAGAGAAACCAAGGAACTTGGACATGAATTCCAGCCACCCTGGCCAAACTATTAATTATTATCTGAGCAGTGAAGTAGTGATGACCTCTTGGTCCTTCCCCTAAGGCCACTTGCAAGTAACCAGTCAGCAAAGCTTGCAGAAGCACAGGAACATGTCTCTCTTTGCCTAGGACCATGATCAGCATGTCAAACTAAGGCTGAGACTGTATTCCTGAGTATCCATTCTCTGGCATATCTCCCAACATACACACCATATTAAAATATAGGGAAACCAGATATATTATTCATCATGAGGTCTAACAACATAATAAAATTTGAAGAATGTTTGATTTAACTGCAACTAAAATTGCAGTTGTTGGTATCTGCAATTTGTAGCATTACGCACATGCAGGGACAAACATAAAGGAATATAAAATAAAAGCCTTATTCACAATTCAGACTCAAATTCCAGAAAAAGTTTCCTATATGTATTATTGTATACATTATTTACAGTTGTGTACTGGCAGCACAGAAAAAGAAATATTAAATGCACTCTCCCATACGCACTTCTACACACTGAAGCATACACACCATTTCCTGATTTACCATGAACACACTAATGATAGGAATTGAAAAATATTTTTGAGCTATCAAAACTACACTGAAAGCTTTAAGGTAGTTGCTCAGGGGAAAAAACCACTAATTTCCAAAAGTGAAAGACTTGGAAATAGACTTTCACAGTTTCCAATGTGTAGTTCAAATTCATTTATGGGAAAAGGCTGCCAGAAACATTATGATCAAGATGCATTGGGGATACTGAGGTGTTCAGTAAGGAATTCTGTGAAGGAACAGCAAACACAGGAGGTAAGGATTGCACATTTGTGTGAGAAAATGATTAAACATTAAAAATGGGGGTGGACAGGGGACGGGAATATATAAGACTTGGTGGTCTTGGCAGACAGCAAATAGAACTTGCTGCCAGGAACATACTGTTACAATGAAGGCAAAGTGCCTCCATCCTGGGCTGCACTGGAAAGAGCAGAGCCATCAGGGGTCAGAGAAGTGATCCTTCCCCTGCATCAGGATTTGTGAGCTGTCCAGAGCAAGGAAGTTTTGACACACTGGGCAAGTTCAGTGGAAGACGTTGATGGCTGGAAGATAGCCTGAGCTTCTACAGACCTCACTATGTCTCCTAGTTCCCCAAAGTGAAGGTGCAGAGAAGACAGTGTGAGCCTCTTTTTAGAAGAGTACAAAGAACTGACAAGCAAAAAAGTGCAACTTCAGATTATAGGTGAGGTAAATATCCCCCATGATGTGGTGGAACATAGCAACAAAACTTTGAAGTCAGAATCCTTGGAGATACTCAAAACCCAAATGGGCATGGGCCCGTGTACCCTAAATCAGGTGGCATTGCTCTAAGCAGTAAGTTGTACTAGATGATCTCCACAGGTGCCTTCCAGCCTATCCCACAGATCTGCATGTCTGGTTGGGAGAAGCCAGTAAGCTGGTCAAAGAAGGACAAGAAAGATATCAAACAAGACCAAGGGTCAGAATTAGCTCAAAGAAGAAAAAACACTGACAGGATTACAAAAAGAAGGTAGGAAAGGGGTAAGAGAAGAAAAATAACAGGTTGACAGCAAAGGTGAAAGCACATGCTCAAGAACAAGGAAGAGGCAAAACCAGAAAAGATAAATCTTTGTCCACTAAATTACATTTTTCTCCAGGAGTTGGGAAGTGAAAAATCTCACAAGAGTCATTCAGCAATGAAGTATTTAAGTTTCTACTCTGACGTGCATAGTAGAATTGGGTAAGAGAGGGAATCAGTTTTCTCTCCCCTCCCCAAGCTGCTAAGACACTGAGTGATCTTTAATCTCTCTTTTCCAAATATTTAAACTTCATCTTGCAAACTTCACAGATATTTGTAACTATACATGTTGAAACAAGAATGTTTCACTTGTGATGTAGAAATACATGCACATATGTCAGCTTTGAATTCATAATGTTCATTAGATCCAAATAAGTATCCTGTAGCTTTTTACAATTTTGTATGACACAGGCCTATGACTGTACACACAAGAACTTTGCTCTCTCTTGGAGCTACACCACCAAATTCAAGTACCTGATCAGGTTTAGCATTAATCCTATCACATTACTTTTCTACTGTAATATAGATGCTCACTTGCATACAATGCCAATAGGGACTTGCTGCAGTCACTGAAAGGGAAAGCACAGCCCAAATTACATTCATGTAAACAAACAAACAAACCAGCATCTCACCCTGAGAAATCCAGAATCTGTATCAAAATCAGCCTCCGGTGTAACAGTCAGTAAGCAGGACAGCAAAACTTTGCATTTAGCAGGAGGTTTCTGGGAAGCCGGACTACCTGGAAAGAGTTGAAGAGAGTTATTGTAATACATAAAGATGAACTGGTCCTTAATAATAATAGGTTTCAAATGAGGCACAGCACAAGGAAAAAAAAAAAATAGTAGCTGCACAATGGGATATATTACATGCCAACATGATCGGCATGAAGAATTTAATCCCCTGAAGGTGACAGAAATTTGTTACAAAGCATAGAGAGTTAGATGCTGGTAGATACTTATGGTTTAGCAAAGAACATCTAATACCCAAGATAACATGGTGTTAACCCTCTAATCAAGGATAAGGAGGAGACCAGAAAGAGCATGGTATTTTTCTTAACTTGTTGTTATCACAGAGAGGACAAGTTCAAGCACTTGCAAAACCAAGACGATCTAAGATTTAGAAGTTTAATAGTGCTGTAGAGTCTTTGGTAACAGCAGATTTTTCTATAAAACAAAAATAATCCCTAGTGGTAAATTTAAAGAAATACACCTCATTTTAATGCCCACAGTAAAATGACTATTCATTAGAGCAAAGCAATTTTATACCTGTGTTCTCCATCTTATATGTAATATATATTAAGTAATCTTTATGACAGGAAGTGGCATGTAATCCTGCAAGATGAACTGCTATCAATATCTGCAAATCAATACAATTTTTTTTAAGTGGATATAACAGTACCTATTGATTTCGTGTTTTTAGCATTGAGGTTTCAGTTTCTATAAAGATTCTTACAATGATAAGAGAGCTACATACAAGTAATTGAGTTGAAATAACATGAAATTTACCATGGATTCCCCTTGAACAATGCAATCATGGCTTCCCTCCCATTACCTCAGATTAAGCTTTTGTTATTTTTTATCTTTATGTTGTGTAATTTTAATAATTTTGAGGTGGTAAAGTAACACCGAAAGCTATAGAAGGTTCATCATGCAAAACATCTTCTTGGAAGGTATCTCCCTATATGGCTTTTGCTATGTCTGAATAGCCTGACCAAATAATTTCCCTTGTGAAAACCTATAAATGGCCCAGTCCTGAAAACTGTAGTCCAAAGAGGTGTGGTCATGGAGGTGTGGTAAAGGAACATGGAACAGAAGCACACAGAAGAACTAAATGACTCATCCAAGGTTACTTGGTAGAGCAGTGAAGCAATGAGCTCCATGGAGTCATGCTCTATTCCTCTAGGAGAATCAAATAGAAATGGTAAATTCTTCCTACATTTCTGCAAATAAAGCAAATATGAACTTTTAGCTTGACTAGACAACCAAATGGCTCATACTGCAGTGAATGATCTGTAACAAGAGCTGGCTGCAAGGCATGTAGTACCATCACACAGAAAAACAAAAAACTTGGAAGATCAGACAACTCTAAAAAAAAAAGATAGGATTAGGGTCAGCTGACATCTAAAAACGAATCTCATAAAGCAAAGAGACAAAACATTTAAACTTATTAGTCCTTTCTCCATGCAGATAAGAACAGAGTCCTGCCTAACCACTAGCCGAGCTGCAGGTTATGTTTGTTCCTTGAAAACCTAAAGCAAGGTAATACAAGGAAGAAGCACATTAAAAACCTGGGGAGGGTGCAGATATGTAAACATCTCATGTTACCCCTCATCATTCCTGTCCTGTCCTACAGAGCTCCATCCTCCTCCTTAGCCTCCTTTGTTTACAGGGTTAGACTCATTTTGAAGCTAAGGTTCTTCAAATAGCTGGTCTAATAATTTATCTATTTAACACTTCTCAAACATGTTGAGACATTTCAACCAACTATTTCTGTCTTTCACAACATAACTAAAAAATTCAGCATGGACTGCCTGAAAAGGATTGAACAAAAATAGAATATTTTTTTCTTTTCCTTTTTGTTTGGCAGAGAGAGCACTGGTTTCATGAAGCAGTTTCATGAATGGTAGGCAAAGATGAACTTCAGTTAAGAAAGCTTTTGCTTGCTCCTGGACATGAACTCCCAAAGAACAGTCAAAATTATTACCTGATGCAACACAATGACAGTATTAATGTTTTTTACTGTTTTTTAACATACTGCAACTGGTATAATTTACCAGATGCAAAACACTATGCAACACCTCATCATAATGCCTTACCTGTAGTTGGGCGTGGGGAGGGGGAGGAAGTATTTGTAAAGGAAGAAGGACAAAACCAAGGACATGCAGACAGTTATTTTAGGTTAATTAATCAGAAATAGTTTAAGAAAAAAATTCTATGAAAGAATGCCTGTGCAGACAAGCTATAAATCAACTGTGAAGCACAAAGTGCTTTAAAAATGCCCTTTACAAGCTGCTGCTTTGCACTGCAAACAACCTCCCCACATCATGTACCGCAGCTTCAGGCAGAGGCTGAAAAAGGGGGAAGAAACACTAGAAAGACACAGCTGGAGCACATTCTTTGCAAATAAATAAGGCAAAGGTGAGCAAATCAGAAGGAAAAAAAAAAAAAGACACAAATGTAAGGTATAAACACTTATTAGGCATGCTAAGAATATGTTTCAAAAGCAGTAAAAGAAGGGTGCTTAAAGACAGTGTATCTGGCAAGTCAAAACCAGTCACCCTGCAAACAGTCAAGGTAGCTGCACAGATACAGAGGTAGAGACTGACATACCCAAACTTCTCAGTGCTGCACCAGTTAGGGACTACTGCTGTGCTGTCACAGTTATCTTTAGCATATTTGGATTCAGATTATTCCAGCCCTACAAGGAAAATCTCCACAATGCCTGGTGTGACCTGTTGTCCTAATGCTGCCAGAAACTAACCAAGTGGTCTAAGAAGAAAGCAATTACAGATCCCACAATAAGCTAAACAGGCTCCGAAGTTGGGCAAAGAGTTGCCACCCGGGATAGGAAAAAAAACAAACAAACTAAAAAACCCCACTACCACCACCAAAACACAACTGAAGGATGCATCTATTTTCACAGCCCCACTTGACTTTATGGGAAGGAGTAACTGCTCCACACCATGACATCTGCAGGATGCTATGTGTATATTGACCCCAATCTATTATTTATCACAGAATTTACAGATCTCTCTTTTCCACTATTGGCAACCAGATAATTATTTATTTGCAGGTTAAAACACCACAAGGTCTGTAGATCCCAGACCATTTGCAAGCCCAAAAGATTCTGAAAAGCTTGGAAAGAGGCTAGTCAAGATCCAAAAGAATTTAAGCTACAGCCAACAAGACTAAGGAAACACCCAAGAAAAAGAACCAGAGAGGAGAACATCTACACATACCTAAACTAAGTTATTTATAACAATCTTTCAACAGCAACTGGATGTACTAATAGCTCCAGGTTTGAAATGATAATTGCTGGATTCCTAAGATTACTTGCTACATTTTACTCAATGTTTCTCTCAATCACATTCATCTCTCTGAAAGCAGGCTGTGAACTATTAGCATCTCTTCATCAAAGATTTAGACAGACAGTAACCTGGAGGTTATTCTGTGTAATACTTTTGAAGAAGTCCCCCAAACTGCCCTGTGCTTCATAGATTTAAGGCTGGTCAAGGAAAGGAGAAGATAATTTTACCTCAGTACCCACCCTGTTCCATTATAACAATGACTTAACTCCTCCTGTGACATTATATAACTTTTGAGAAAACATTTGTGGTTTAGAACTGACTGTTCAGTTTGCGTTCCTGCATGGATAATTACATCTCAAAAAGAAAATATACATCTATAATATTCATGGGAGCTTTATAAGAGCTTGGCAAACATTTCTGAGAAAACAGAAAACTCAAACAGAAGGATTACTCATTAAATGCTACATCAGCAACTCTTTTGACAGGCATCTGGATTATGCCGCTTTTTAAAAGAGAAAAAAAACAAAGATGTCACTTCGAAGTTGCAATGGAAACAGTGAAATATGCCATTAAAAATATCAGATCATAAACAAAGCTATTTTTGCAAACTCTAATGCCAGCAATTATGATCTAGTTTGCCAAGAAAATTAACAGCCATTCCTTTTTTCACAAAAAAAAAAAGTTATAAAACATTGCATGATGTATAGAGATCACTAGTAGTGAGTTTATAGTCCTAGATCAGACATCTAGCATTAGTAATCTATGATTACTCATTTTTTTTCTTCAAAAGGCCTTCAGTTGATGCTCTAAAATAGATTACAGTGAACGTGCCTGCCTAACGGGACAAAACTCTAGAAGGCAGTGTGGACAAACACTTTAGGAGCCCATCCTCAAAGAACATATTCCACTATCCTTCTTCTATATCATGTTTAACAGAGAACTGCATTATCAAGGTAACATCAATATAGAATAGAATAAATAGAATAGAATAGAATAGAATAGAATAGAATAGAATAGAATAGAATAGAATAGAATAGAATAGAATTAACCAGCTTGGAAAAGACATTCGAGATCATCAAGTCCAACCCATCACCCAACACCATCTAACCAACTAAACCATGGCACTAAGTGCCTCATCAAGTCTCTTCCTAAACACTTCCAGTGATGGTGACTCCACCACCTCCCCGGGCAGCCCACTCTGTGGGCTCTTTCTGTGAAGAATTTCTTCCTAACATCCAGCTTAAACCTCCCCTGGCACAGCTTGAGACTGTGTCCTCTTGTTCTGGTACTGGTTGCCTGGGAGAAGAGACCAACCCCTGTCTACAACCATACTTTCAGGTAGTTGTAGACAGCAATAAGGTCTCCTCTGAGCCTCCTCTTCTCCAGGCTTTTTCTCCAGGAAAAAAGATGGAGAGCGGCTTGGCCAGCTCATCTGCCAGCTCTCTCGGCACCCTAGGATGGATCCCATCTGGTCCCATGGACTTATGGGATCTAAGTGGCTGAGCAGGTCTATAACTACTTCCTCCTGGATTACAGGGGAACTATACTGCTCCCAGCCTCCGTCTGCCAGATCAGGAGGCCAGTAGTCTGGAAGATAACCTGTCATTAATAATTGAGGCAAAGAAGGTGTTAAATACCTCTGCCTTTTCCTCATCTTTTGTTACAATATTCCCCTCCATGTCCACTAAGGAGGGGAGCTTGTCCTTGCCCCTCTTTTTGTCATTAATATATTTAGAAAAGCATTTTTTGTTGTCCTTCACAGCAGAGGCCAGTCTAAACTCTAAATGGGCTTTTGCCTCTCTAATTTTTTTTCCCACATGACCTAGCAACATCCTTAAATATTTCTCTGGTACTGTGTAGCAATGCTCACAACTAGATCGACTATGATGATGAAAACAGGTACTTCTTACTCCTTCTAAGTTAATTTATATTTTATTAAAAAAAAAAAACCTTTAGGATAGCTAGCAAGATGTGTGGAGTGCAACAGAAATATGCAAAATATTCACATGCAAAGACAGACCGCTGAAAAGACAGCTTATTCAAACAAATGCATGGTTCTAATGGATCTGTAATGTTCAGCTCAACATTGTTCACCTGAATAGTCTGCTGCAAAAGAGCCAGGGCAGTGGCAAAATAAGTACCTGGCTCATAGAGTTTTGTGTCCCTTCTTGTCTTACATGAAGCCGCACACTCTGGGGACGACGGAGATTGGAATCAATACGGCTGATCAATATGATCTAGTATTGTTCCTTTATTGCTTCATCATTGTTCCGTTATAAAGCAAGCATAGTGCAAAGCAGACAGTAGAGCTGACAGGCTAGTAAGGAGTGCGCAGAAGAAGTGCGTATTAAGAAAAACTTTACAACTTATATAAGCTCGGGGGGCATTGCTGGCATGGCTTCATTGGCCCCTCACGAGTGACCACACACTGTACTACTGTGGATTATTGGTTAACACGCGGGATTGTTGATATACGTGTGTGTCCTGTCATTCCAAGATAACTCTATGTTTATGGCTACCAATGCCCTGCTTTGGTTACACAGTGCGGGCACAGCACTGTTCTGCTATACTGCTAGCCACTTCCGCACTCATGCTGGGCACGGCCTACCACCATGTAGGCTCTAGGCCTACACTGCCAGATTGCCTACACTGCCAGATTGCTTACACTGCCTGTCAAAACCATTACCACAAATCCCCCTTTTTGTTTTTGTGAGCAATCTGGTCACGGGAACTATTCCCATCCCATACAGCATAAGTCAATCATTGCATACATTAAAGGAAACAGCATTAACAGAATTGTCAGCTATAAGGCACAAAAGCAATGAAAACAAAAGAAACATCAGCAGTAAAGACCCAGTCAGGTCTGAGTACATTGTGTACAAAGATCAAGGCACAAGCGGTTCACAAATACAGCATGTTAATCCTCAGCATGATCCTCTGCAATCTACTTTATGGGCAAGTCACATCTTTATTTTTCCAAGATGCTTGAGAGTCACAAGCTGTTTAGGGTTAGCAAGACTCTCCTCAATCCACGAAGATGAAGTTGGCCAGACTTCTTCTTCACAGATAGGGGAAAACTGCTTTGCAGGCAAGCAGTGAGAGTGAAAAAGGCTCCATCAGTGGGTCGTAGATGACATTCTGAGTACTCATTATTTTAAGCTAAACTAACCACAATGATGCCTTTCTACTCATCCTGATGATATGAATCTCTTAGGTGTTACACTAAAATCTAAGCTAGATGCTTCCTGCTGACATCTTGGATTATTGTAGGAGTTGTTGAGGTCAGTGCTAGGTAGGTTTGCTGCTTGTCATTTTCATGATGGTTGTGCTATCTTGCGGTGAGAGAATTGATGTTTCTAGGGTTAGAGCATTTCTAGGGTTACAGCATTTCTAGGGTTACCATCAAAACCTTTTTTTGCTATGAGGTATTCTCTCCTTTCCCCCCCCCCTTTTTTTTTTTTCTTTTTTTTTTTTTGATTTCTCGTGTTCGGACTTAGTTTGCAGTTGATTTTGTTATTGGCTCTGTTAAGGTTTTGTGCTTGTCTGTTGCATATTTGTTGTTTTGCTGCATGTATTTTTGTTTCATTATAATCTTGATGGTACTTAGTTATATTCGTTGGTATTATTTAATTGCTTGTTATTTCAATTTTTGTAACTACTTATTTGTATCATGTTTCTTCATTAGATTTTCTATATTATTTGTTACTCTTTATTCATTTTGTCATTGTTGTTTTGTTTGTATTTTTATCATATATTTGTTCATTTCTAAACTTCACTATACATTTTGTTGTCAACTCTACTATATACGTTTTGTTAACTTATCTTTATCTATTTTTTTTGTTAATTTTTTCTTTATTTTTGTTAATTTATCTTTTATTTTTTCAATTTTTTTGTTTGTTTTTGTATATTATTTGTTATTCTTATTTTTCTATTTTGTATTCTACTTAGTCATACTTATTCTAACAATCCTTATCTATGTTATATTTTACTTAATCATGCGTATCTTAACAATCCTATTATCTTAACAATCCTACTATCTTAACAATCTTATTATCTTAACAATCTTATGTTTGCTAATAATCCTTATGGTTAACTACATTTCTTATATTACTAATCCTTACGTCTATTAATAACTCTTTTTCTTTGTTGTTTTTTAAATAATACTTAGTAATCCTTATTTTTTAATTACTATGAACACAAAGGAACACTTATATTCTATGATATCCCTATATTGACCTCTTAAGTTAACTTATGATACTACCAAAAATCCTTAAAACTTCAATACCTAAAAGGACAATAAAAGGAATGGTAGGCTAACTAATAACAAAATCCTTAACATGAAAAAATCATTTAACACAATATTCATCTATGTCCTATATTCTATGGAGATCTCCTAAAATGCCATGGCACGCAGAAAAGGAACTATAAGGGAAGAAAAAAACCAAACCATAAACCAAAGGAAAATCTTTGGAAGACCTAAGGTCATTATCCTAATGCCTAATGAATCAGCCTAAATTAGCCAAACATCAATCCACACAAACATAAAAAGGAAAAATTAATTTGAACCAACTAATACTATAATTGCACTCAAGTGGCAGAGGTATGAACTGCTTCTGGCAATTCCTCCTTCCATGGTCGAATCCACCTGCTGGGGATCCACTGGCTACCAGCATCTGTCAGAACACAAGCATAACCACGGTCCATTGTTAAGAGTTCTGCTGGACCTTCCCAGGTTCCTGTCGCTGGATTGCGGTATCGAACCAGAACCTTTGATGATAAAGGTTTACAACCTGAGTGAAGGGAATTGTTATGAATCACTATGGGGGGCCCTTGTCGGTTTTGTGTGAGCCGTAAGAAATTCATAACATATACTGCTTTTGCTAAGCGTTCATGAGGGCTGTCAAGTTCCTCTCCACCTTTCTGTTTCTGCAACAGCGATTTCAACACTCCATGAACACGCTCAACAATGGTCTGTCCAGTAGGGGAGTGTGGGATGCCTGCGATTCTGTGGATGCCCCAATTCGCACAAAAACGATTGAAGCGGCGAGAGGTGTAGCCAGGACCATTGTCAGTCTTAAGGGTTTGTGGTACCCCCAAGGCTGCAATAGCTGCATGCATATGCTTAATAACATGTTTAGCAGATTCCCCAGACTGTGCTGTGGCCCACATGGCATGAGAAAAGGTATCTATAACCACATGCACAAAGCGTAGACGACCAAATTCTGAAAGATGAGTGACATCCATTTGCCATAATTCGAGGGCTTGTAGTCCTCTTGGATTCACTCCAAGGCCCATACCACAGGTGGCCTGTTGGCAAGACGAACAAGATTGAACAATGCCTTGCGCATCAGAATGAGAATGCCAAATTGACGCACTAGCATCTTAGCGGACTGATGAAAAAATCCATGAGATAACGCTGCCTGTTGAAAAATGTTGGTGGGTGAACCAGCCCAGGCCGGAGCCACCAGCATATCCGCTCTATTATTCCCAATGGCTAAGCCACCACATTGCTGGTGACTGCGGATATGCGTGATGAAATATGAGTGCGCACGATGATTCAACAGTGATAGGAGTTGTATTAACAGGTGATACAGGCGTTCGTTTTTTAAAGATCTCACCATACCACCTTCTAGCCTAGTGACAATCCCTACCACATAAAGAGAATCAGAAACAATGTTGACTGGTTGTGATTTCCAGTCATGAAATACCTGAACAACGGCTGCTAACTCTAAGGTTTGGAGAGAATCTCCTGGCTGACCTTGTATAAGCCGTGAATGCCATTGACCTGATGTATTCCAGGTGATTGCGGCACGATGAGACTTCCGGCCCACGTCTGTGAATACAGTATCACCATCTACAGGTCTTGCAGATATTAGTGGTTTGCAAGAAATTTCTTGGTTCTGCAAAAAGGGTAATAACTTACTAGCGGGTGGATGTACACTAATGCGACCCAAATAATCAGAAATTGCGATTTGAAAGGGAGTGAATGTTTCCAACAACCAACAAAGGTATTCTTGAGCTACTGGCAGGAAGATTGAATCAGGATCATTTCCACTGATGTCAATAATATGACGCCTGCCCTTAATAACCAACCGAGCAAAAATTTCATCTTGAGAAAGTACGATTCAATGATTCCTTGCAGGGTTGACAAATAACTCCTGCCATATGTTTTTGTCCATTGCTACGGTTAATTATTAAGAGGGATAATGCCTCGTCTTCTAGGATACGACAAGTAGAAGCATGAAGCACTTTATCAAGTATTTTTTGCAGTGCATTTTGCTGACACTCATCAAGGTGTCTGCTGTCATTTGCATGCACTGAAGATCCTAAAAGAGGCATTAAAGGTGCTATGTCATCATTGGTTATACCACAGACTGGTCGCAGCCACTGAATGTCACCTAACTGTTTCTGAACATCTGCTAGAGTAGAGATTTTAGTAGTTAGTGTAACTTTTTGCGGCCGAATGGTGGCTTGATTAATTATCCACCCCAGATATTTCCAGGGGGCTGATTGCTGAATTTTTTCAGGTGCTATCTTCAAGCCTCTAGCTTCCAACATGGGTTGAAGCTCAGACAATATCGTCTTAGGATCTAACTCTTTTCCTGCGATTAGGATGTCATCCATGTAGTGGTAAATGAGAAAGTCATGATGAATCTGTCTAAATGGGGACAAGGCCCAGGCCACATACATTTGGCACAGGGTGGGAGAATTCTTCATGCCTTGAGGCAAGGTTACCCATTGATATCGTTGGGCGGGCTCTGCCTTATTAACTGATGGAACAGTGAATGCAAACCTTTCTGAATCCTCCAGATGTAAATAAAGTGTGAAGAAGCAATCCTTTAGATCAATGATGATCAAATCCCAATTTTGGGGGATCATGGTAGGAGTAGGGAGGCCAGGTTGTAAGGCACCCATCTCCTCCATGATCGAATTGATTGCTCTCAGATCATGTAGTAAACGCCATTTACCAGATTTTTTTGGAATGATAAAAATTGGGGTGTTCCATGGACTAGTGGATGGAATTATGTGCCCTAGTTGCAATTGTTCCTGCACTAGGGTCTTGACAATTTGCAGCCTATCTTGTCTGAGTGGCCACTGCTCCACCCATACTGGTTCATCTGTTTTCCACTTTAATTTGAGGGTTGGCTGCTGACCAGCGGCCGCTACAAAAAAGGATCAGTAACAAGTTGTGACCGGTTGACGTTGCCCCCTTAAGAAAGGGAATATGGTGGACGGAAGTTGGTAAACGGAAAGAATAATCTAAACTAATTTCATTGGTGAAGTGGGAGGAAGCACCTTCTGAACTGAGAGTGCAGGAGGACTATCCTGGGCACTCCGGCACTCTATCTTTAGTCTTGCTTCCGCCTCTTCTTCGTGCAGCAGCTCTCTCTGTGCTGGGCTTTCTGCCAAGGCTCCGGCCTTCAAACTGACAAACCTGATAAGGCCTGTATTAACTCCCTTCCAATTAACACAAACTGCTTCTAACTTTTTTTTTCTCCTCTTTCTCTTTTCTTTCTCTTTCTATCCCACTCTAGGGAAAGGGGGAGAGAGGGGAGAGCGGAGGTGGGAAACAAACCCCCCCCTCAGCAGAGGGGGGAACCCTCATTTCTGTGTTACTTTATTGTATATCTTTGTATATATTATAAATATTGTAAATTTGTATATATTCCCCTGCAAATCCTACATTGCTTTGTAAATATAAAGCTCCACTGCTTTGCTAATTCAGCTTGTGAGTTTTTTTTCCTTTCCCTTCAATTTTTCTTTTCCCTTTACAAGGGGGAAGGGAGGAGGCTTCTTGGCCTTACCCTTCCAAACCCACCACACAAGTCGTGCTCCCAGCTGACTTAGGGCATCTCTGCCCAATAAAGCGACTGGTAGGGTTAGCACATATGGTCTTCAAGTGATTGACTTGCCATCCTGAAAAGTAAGTTGCAGAGGCTCTTTGCTGACCCAGGTTGTTTGCACACCTCCTACACCCATAACTCCAGAATTTACCATGAGTAATGGCCACTGAGTATTCCACCTATGACGAGGTATGATGGTAACATCAGCTCCAGTATCCACAAGCATTGAAAGCTGTACAGTTTGCCCATAAGGGTGTCTGATGGTTACAACCTCTTCAGGTTTACCCTTTTGGATATCTAAAGCCCATAAAATATTAGGCATGCCAGTGGAACCAAAGCCTCCTTGTCCTCGAACCCTGTCTGAAGCTACAGGCACTCGAGATTCAAATGGAATTAGTTGAGCAATTTTTGTTCCAGCAGGAATACTAACAGGAGGTGCAATAGTATAAAGCATGATTTTTATAACACCTTCATAGTCAGAATCTATTAGGCCAGGAACTATAAAGATACCCTGTCTAGAGGTAGACGATCTACCAATTAACAGAGCACAAAGTCCATGACCCAAAGGACCATGTTGATCTGAGTCGACAACAGCAACATCTGTGGTCTCAAGGGTAATGTCTACTGCTGTTGCCAGGTCCACTCCGCCGCTGCCGGAGGTGGCCGCGGGGTGGTGGTCCAAGCACCCTGATTTGGTGTCGTCGTGCGGGGTGCATTCGCGCTGCGAGAGAAGTTTCCCTGCCTGCGACAATCTTGGGTAGAATGAGTAGGACTTTGGCAATGAGCACAGAACCTTCGAGGCTGCATAGCAGTCGAGTAACTAGATTTTGGCTGCCGAAATTTCCCAGGATTATGTCGTTTACCAAAGTGGTATTTGCCTTTTTTGAGTGGTTTTGGTGCTGATTTTGCGACTGCCTGTACGGCTGTGGCCAAATAGGTAGCCGTGTGCTGGTGCATCATTCGTTCTGCTGCATCCAGCAGCTGTGCGGTAGAAGCACTTCTCGGTACAGTGCTTAGAGCCTGCTTAGTTTTATCGTTAGCATTATCAAATGCCAGAATGTCCATCATTTTAGTCTTCATGTCGGCACTCAAGTCTGGATTAGAATTTACTGCTGTGTGCAACCTATCTATGAAGGAACCGAACGACTCTGTGGGGCCCTGCCGAATGGAGAAAAATGTAGGGCTGGACTTATCGTCCTGGATTTTCCACCAAGCTCTGATCGCTAGATCCTGGCTTAACTGCAGGACCTGATCAGGGAGTCGTATTTGCCGATCTGTTCTAATGAAGTCTCCTGTCCCAATGAGTTGATTAAGAGTGACACCATGTAAGGGGTCTGTTGGCTGCCGGGGTGTGGCTTCCGCGGCAGTGCAGGCAGTTTGCCACTTATCGAGAAATTGTAAGCGCTGATGTGGTGTTAATAAGGTATTTGCCAACATGCGTGTATCGAAGGGCGTTAGCAAATGTGTTGAGAACAACTGATCGATTATGGCAGAGGTATAGCCTGACTTCAGACCATAAGTAGTTATAGCCTGCCTAGCTTCTTTTAGCAGTTTCCAATCCAGAGATTGCCATACTCTGTCTTGACCTTGATGAACAGAAAAGTCTCATTAACAGAATCACAGAGTTGATAAGATTTTTCTGCTTGTTAGCTGAAATGCTGGAATGCAGGGAGGGGGAGAGGGGTTGGCAGACAGCCTTTGGATAGATAAGGAAGAGCAGTATTTTTTAGTGATTCACTTCTGTTAGTCTTGGACAAGATGATCTTTTGTATAAGATAAAGGACACCTGCATGATAAGTATACTTCTGCTATTTTTAGATAGATAAGCTTTGTATAGATAGGAAGCATCTGGACCCCTGTCATTATAGACAGATAACTTTTTGTATAAAAGTTTGCCCAAAACTCTCTGAAGACACACAGGTCTTTGGAAATGATTCTACCTGTGTCAGGCGCACCAGAATAGAAGCATAATACAAGAAACTTACTGAGTCTCTTGTGTGTCATTCTCTAAGTCAATTTGGCGACCGCGGCAAGACGACTCTGTTTGGCTGCAGGACCTGCTGAGGAGCCGGACCTCTCAGGGCCCGCCGAGAAATTCTCGAGGAGAGCTCCGCTGCTCATCAGATCGCTGCAGGGACAGACAAGACTGCCAGCACAGAGAAGGTATGCTTCTATGAAAGGGGTAGCTCCGTAAGTCGCGAGGGGACGCCCTGTGCGGGAGAGAGGCATTTATTGCACCCCTAGGTAAAAGAGCTCTTGGGTTGGGACCAGGGGGGTCCCAAAGCTAACTATAAGCATTGTTTATGTATCATGAACATTGTTTGTAGTGTGGGACCAGGGGGGTCCCAAAGGGAATTATAAGTATCGTTTAAGTGTGTGAGGGGCCACGAGGGTCCCTAAAGAACATAAAATACTAGAGATTTTGAATGTGTGACTGAGTGTGTGTGGCCAATAACTGTGTGCTAAGGACCGGTCATTATTGTTGTAGTTGTATTTGTATTTGTTTTGTGTTCTGTGTGCTGTAAAAAAGAAAGTACTGTGTTGTATTGTGTAAAATGGGAGGGAGACAAAGTAGTGAGATCCCAAGACATAGCCCACTTGGTTGTATA
Organism: Melanerpes aurifrons; assembly: GCA_011125475.1. Taxonomy (NCBI): domain Eukaryota; kingdom Metazoa; phylum Chordata; class Aves; order Piciformes; family Picidae; genus Melanerpes; species Melanerpes aurifrons. The sequence goes on along the minus strand of WWNC01000123.1, from coordinate 178,058 downwards.
CTTGCCCACTGGGGGGAAATTGGAGGCCCCCCAGGAGGGTCAACAAATCAAAAGACTCTAATTAAATTTTGTACCCGGTGGTGGCCATTATATAAATTAGATGGTGGAGAGAAATGGCCTGTACATGGGAGTCTGGAGTATGATACTTTACTGCAATTGATGTTGTTTTTAAGAAGAGAAAAGAAATGGGATGAGACAATATATGCTGATATGTTTTTCTATCTCCGAGACCATCCGGAGTTTCAAAGGGACTGTGGTGTTAGAGCTCCCTCAGATCCAATGGTTTTGGCCCTTGAAAAAGAAAACAAGGCCAAGAATAAGAGGCAGACACAGTTGAAAAGGTGTTGCTCTGCGTGTAGTATAGGGCAGAGGTGTCTTAAACTTGAGGAAATAAAAGACCTGCCTGAATTTTATCAATCTCCAGGAAAATTGCAAGAGGTAGTGACAGAAAGTTCGGAAAATAATGTCGGAGGTTTTGGGAGTGGCAGCAATTCAGATAGTGATACTGGAGTCAGTTCCCAGAGCTATGCTCAGGGAAGCCCAGTGGCAAGAAGGACCCGAGGACAGTAAGCAAATGCCCCGGCTTCCCAGGTACTCATTCAAGCCCCCCTGCGACAAGCAGTAGGGCCTGAGGGGGACCCAGTCTGGATTAAGGTGCCTTTTACAAGTCATGATTTGGATAGTTGGAGAGAAAAGGCTAAAAATTATCGTAATGATCCCACAGGGACAGCTACACATTTTCGATTCATGGTTAGGCAGCACAATCCAGACTGGGACGATATCCAGTTATTATTAGAACAAATGACTGAAACAGAGAAACAATTAATTGAAAAAACATGGATTGGAGCTTGCAACAGAAAGGATTCAAACCCGGGGAGGGGGGGGCAAATATTGGAGATGTATTTCCACTCCAAAATCCGGAATGGAATACAAACAATGCCCTGCAAAGGACTAGATTGGAGGAATACCGGGAGTTTGTAGCCAGGGGAATAGAAAAAGCCATTCCGAAAGCAATTAACTGGTCTGTGTTATACTCAGTCAGACAAGGACCTGGTGAATCACCCTCAGAATTCTTGGATAAGCTGAGGGAAGTAATGAGGAAAAACACCTCTCTTGACCCCGGATCAGAAGTAGGTATACAACAACTGGTATCCCTATTTATTGGGCAATCTGCTAGTGATATCAGAAAGAAGCTGCAAAAGTTGTCACCCCGCAGGAAGAGATTTAGAGGCACTTTTGGATGTAGCATGGAGAGTATTTTCTAACAGGGAAGAAGAAAGTAGGAGAAAAGAGAAGAGAATGTTGGTAGCAGCGTTGCAGGAAAGTAAGGAGACTAAAGGGACTAATAGAATGCGGTTGGAAAAGGATCAGTGTGCGATTTGCAGAAAGAAGGGACACTGGAAAAGAGAATGTCAGAGAGGAAAAAGAAAAACAGAATACAGGCACAACTAGAAGAGGATGATTAGGGAGGACCGGAGGAGACTATAAATACCCTAGCAGATCCTCTGGTTATAATGAAGCTAGGGAACAAGAAAATAAACTGGAATTCCTAGTTGACACAGGAGCAACCTTTTCAGTCTTAAATCAAGCACTGCTGCCTCTGGATGAGAGCTATGTTTCTGTGGTAGGGGCTACAGGTCAAACTGAGAAGGCATATTTTTTAAACCTCTTAAATATAAATATGGTAAAACTTGGGGCTTACATAAATTTTTATATATGCCAAATGCCCCAAAGTCATTGCTGGGGAGGGATTTGTTGGAAGCATTGGGAGCTGAAATTAAATTTAGTAAGGGGAAGGTAGAATTCAGAGTAAAGGGAGGAACAGTTGATTGAGGTTTTAAGTCTTGCATTAATGAGCCCTCAACAAGAGAAAAACGGAATAAAAGAAAGCATAAAAGATCAAGTATATCCTGGGGTTTGGGACACTGAGCAGCCTGGAAGGGCCAAAAATGCCCTACCTGTGATAATAGATCTTAAGCCTGGAGCTCAACCTGTTAGATTAAAACAATATCCTTTAAGGAAAGAAGATAGGGAAGGAGTTTTGCCTATTGTAGAAAAATTCTTAAAGTATGGGCTGCTAACAGAGTGTGAATCAGCTTATAATACTCCAATTTTACCTGTAAGGAAAGCAGCTGGAGGGTATCGGTTAGTGCAGGACCTAAGGGCTATAAATAAAATAACAAAGGATATCCATCCTGTGGTGGCAAACCCATATACCCTCTTGACTCAATTGAGAACAGAATTAGAATGGTTTACCGTCTTGGATCTAAAGGATGCCTTTTTCTGTTTACCCCTGGCCCCTGAGAGCCAGCCACTGTTTGCCTTTGAATGGGAGAACCCAGAAACTAACCGAAAGTGTCAATTAACTTGGACAGTCTTGCCCCAAGGATTTAAGAACAGCCCTACTGTCTTTGGAAATCAGCTCGCAAAAGAATTAGAGAAGTGGAACAGGCCAGAAGGCAACGGAGCTCTGCTACAGTATGTAGATGACATCCTGCTGGCCACCCAGACCAGAGCGGAATGTGAAAGCTGGACTGTGGTATGCTGAATTTCCTGGGACTTCATGGGTACCGAGTTTCCCATGAAGGCCCAAATAGTACAGCAGCAAGTAACCTACTTGGGATATGAATTAACAGCAGGACAACGAGTGCTGGGCCCTGAAAGAAAGGAGGCCATCTGTTCTATTCCACTTCCAAACACAGTAAAGGCACTCCGAACCTTTTTGGGAATGACAGGGTGGTGTCGGTTGTGGATTTATAATTATGGCCTGCTTGTGAAACCCCTCTATGAATTATTGAAAGAGACTGATAAGGACTTGCAATGGAATGGAGAAGCTGAACAAGCTTTCCGTACCTTAAAGAAGGAATTGATGAGGGCACCAGCACTAGGCCTACCTGATGTTACTAAACCTTTTTATTATATTCCCATGAAAGCCAAGGAATAGCACTCGGAGTCCTAGCACAAACCTTAGGACCCTACCGAAGGGCGGTGGCATACCTCTCTAAACAACTGGATGAGGTAAGCAAGGGATGGCCAGGATGCCTGAGGGCTGTGGCAGCAGTTGCAATTAATATTCAAGAGTCTCGAAAGTTCACAATGGGGCAGAAGATCACAGTCCTAGTATCACACACCATCTCTGCTGTTCTAGAAGCCAAGGGAGGACACTGGCTGTCTCCACAACGATTTCTTAAATACCAAGCCATCCTAGTGGAGCAGGATGATGTGGAAATTAAAGTTGCTAACTTTGTCAATCCAGCCTCTTTCCTCCAGGGTGGTGATGGAGAACGAGTTATTCATGATTGTTTGGAAACAATTGAGGCCACTTATTCCAGCAGACCTGACCTGAAGGAAGAACCCTAGAAAAGGCAGACCATAACTGGTACACCGATGGAAGCAGTTTTGTGATCCAGGGAGAAAGAAAAGCTGGAGTACGCTGTAACTACAGGAGAAGAGGTAATCGAGGCAGAAGCCCTACCAAGTAACACCTCCGCTCAAAAGGCAGAGATAATAGCACTGACCAGAGCTCTTGAGCTTTCCCGAGGGAAAAGTGCAAACATATGGACTGACTCCAAGTATGCCTTTGGGGTGGTACATGCCCATGGAGCCATTTGGAAAGAAAGAGGACTGTTGACATCGCAAGGAAAAGGTATTAAACATGCAGAAGAAATACTGAGGCTGCTAGAAGCAGTGCAGAAGCCAAGCAAAGTCGCCATAATGCACTGCAAAGCACACCAAAAAGGGAATACTGGTCAAGAAAGAGGCAACAGACTGGCAGATGAAACAGCTAAAAGGGTGGCCAGGGAGGGGAGGAAGGTGTCAGAGTTTGTTTTGATCCCAGATGGTAAACTGTCAATTGAGCAAAAAGAGCCAGAACCTGTGTATAGCACAGAGGATCAGAAATTAATTAAAGACCTTTTGGGGAATAGGACAGGAAAGGGCTGGGCCAGGACACCGGATGGGAAATTAATCATTCCCACGAACCTTCTCTGGGCTTTTGTTCAGATGGAACACGCAAAGACTCACTGGGGAACAGAAGCCCTGTATCGAAAATTGGTTCAGGAGTGTATAGCACGGAAATTATACACCACGGTTGAACAGGTAACCCGGCAATGTGAGGTGTGTCTTAAGGCTAACCCCAAAGTAAGAAGAGGAGTTAGACTGGGACAAATTAGCAAAGGAAGTTATCCAGGACAACAATGGGAAATTGATTTTACTGAGCTGCCAAGAAAGGGGGGATACTGGTACCTGTTGGTACTCACTGACACCTCCTCTGGTTGGCCAGAAGCATTTCCCTGTCGCACAAACAAAGCACGGGAGGTTACTAAGGCAGTGTTACAAGAAATAATACCTCGTTTTGGGGTACCTGCTGCTATTTCCTCAGACAGGGGACCTCATTTTGTGGCCAAGGTGGTACAACAGGTGAGCAAAATTTTAGGGATTGATTGGCAACTCCACACCCCCTACAATCCACATTCAAGTGGGCAAGTGGAGAAAATGAACCATTTAATCAAAAACCAGATAGTAAAAATTGGACAGGAAGCAAACCTTCCTTGGCTACAAGCATTACCAATTGCCCTGCTGCGAATTCGAACTAAGCAAAGAATAAAGGAAGGGTTGAGCCCATTTGAAATCCTGTTTGGAAGACCTTATGTAGTAGGAACTATGGACCCTTCTGAACCAGGGCAATTTAGAGAGGAAATGTTGAACAAGTATGTTCAGCAAATTTATAAGAACCTGAGCATTGTTAACAAACAGGTGCTTGGAACCAATGTGAGAGGGTTAGACAGACCAGTCCATGATGTGGAACCTGGAGATTATGTCTATGTCAGATCTCTTTCAGAGACCCCTCTGGAACCCAAGTGGACCTGACCGTGTTATTGACATCCTTCACAGCCATCAAAATCAAGGAACAAGTTGCTTGGATTCACCACACCAGAGTCAAGAAGACTTCAGCAAAAGAATGGAAACTTGAATCCCAGGGACCCCTGAAGCTCAAGCTATATCGATAATTGTGATTTGTTTGTTGGTTGATACTATTGAGGGATGGGAAGGAAATAGGTACTGAAATGTTAGTCAAGAATTGGCTTTGTAAACTAATCTCCCTAACTGTTGGATAATACTACTGTTAGTTTTGATTAAGATAATGATGTGTACTGGAAAGAGTGGTGTAGAATCCTACCAGAAGTATAAAAATTATAAACTCAGGCATGAGCTGGAAACAGGACATTCTTTTAAGAAAATACAGTATAGGAATATACTGTTGGCTGTAAGAAAGGGGGGAATTGATGAACAGAAAAGTCTCATTAACAGAATCACAGAGTTGATAAGATTTTTCTGCTTGTTAGCTGAAATGCTGGAATGCAGGGAGGGGGAGGGGTTGGCAGACAGCCTTTGGATAGATAAGGAAGAGCAGTATTTTTTAGTGATTCACTTCTGTTAGTCTTGGACAAGATGATCTTTTGTATAAGATAAAGGACACCTGCATGATAAGTATACTTCTGCTATTTTTAGATAGATAAGCTTTGTATAGATAGGAAGCATCTGGACCCCTGTCATTATAGACAGATAACTTTTTGTATAAAAGTTTGCCCAAAACTCTCTGAAGACACACAGGTCTTTGGAAATGATTCTACCTGTGTCAGGCGCGCCAGAATAGAAGCATAATACAAGAAACTTACTGAGTCTCTTGTGTGTCATTCTCTAAGTCAACCTTGCAGTACTACTGGATATGCACATGCAGGAAAATCTACAATCAACCCCTCTGTAGCTGCATTTTGCACAATAGCTCTCCACTGACCCAATATTGGGTCGATTCCCGATCCTCCCATCTCCCCATCCCGTATATTATCGGCCCGTCGTAATACGAGCTGGTTTTCGGTCGTGATGGTGTCGTCCCCCGATAATGACTGAGATGAACGAGGCGAGAAGGGTACAACGGCCAAAGGCACTGGGGGGGCCGCTGCTGGAGGAGCCGTTGCAGGAGGGAGCGCCGCTAGGGCTGTTGGGGCCACCGAAGTCGCTGCTGTGGTGACTGCTACCGGGGCGGGGACGGCCGTCAGGGCTGCCAGGGCGGAAATCGCCGCCGACGCCGCCGGCGCCGCCACCACGGTCGGTGGTGGTATCGGTGGTGCGTCGGTCCGGGTCGCGTTGGTCGGGACCGCTGGGACCGTGAGGGCAGGTGGGACCGCTGGGGTCGCGGGGGCAGCCGAGACTGGCGGGACCACTGGGGCCGGGGCCGAAGCCGAGGCCGGGACTACGGCCGGGGCCAAGGCCGGGGCTGGGGCGGGCGCGGTCGCAGAAGTGCCGCAACCACGAGCCTCCAAGCGATCTATCCTGTCCAGGAGAAGCTGCAGAATGGCGCTGACGCTGTTCGGCTTCCTGCTATCGGTGCATTCGTCTTCTGAATCTGAGCTGTTGCTGGCAGCATTGGAGGAAGATGACGATGATGAGGATCGAGCACGCCGAGCCACAGACTTTACTGCCTTTTTGTTGCTTTTTTGCTGCTTTGGACAGACGGCAGGCGTGGCGTCTGCTGAACGCAATGCGTGCACCAAGATGGCGGACGTGGCGTCTTCTTTCTGCATTTTTTGGCGCGCAACGACCTCCATCTTGTCTGTGGGCGTTTCCTCGGTCGGGTCGGAATTTTTATCTGTCGCTACTGACGCAGTGGTAAAAGATCTTTCTTTGCCAGAAGCAGGTAATAAAGTAGTAGCAGTTTGTGCAGAAGAACGCTTAGTCGGTAATTTATTTTGCGATTGTGGCGAGAGGGCTGTCGGGGCGGCAGACGATGGGAGGGGGGGTGGGGGCGGGGGCGGAAGGTTCCGCGTCTCCCTTTTTCGTCCTGGCTTCAACCAACGCCGCTGCAGCCGAATCGAGAGCAGATTTTTCTGCTTTTAACGATTGCAGTGTATCTGTAACCGTTCGCCACAAGGTGCCATAGCGAAAGGCCCTTTTCGAGCCCTGAGACACCTCATCCCACAGCCGGGCTCCAATTTTGTCCCATGCTTCGGAAGTAAAAGCTTCATGTACTGTGGGGATTAGACCGTGATCACGGGCCCAGGCTAATAGCCCTTTCAAAGTCCCAGAATCATAAGTAATACTTCTCATAGAGAGGATATCTTGGAGGACTTTCAGCACAGCCTCTTCTTCTTTACTAAGTGCTGACCCCATGTCCTCCCCCGGCCGCTCACCGGATCCTGGTGAGATTCACTTCCTTTTCGAGCGCGCTGCTAATTTTTTCAGTACTGGGGCAGTGCTGTTTGGCCGGCTTTCCGTATCGCTCGGACGTACCTCTTTATGCTGAATCGATCAGCATTGTAGGCCGAGGATCCCAAATCACGAGTTCGGGCGCCAGTTCTGGGGACGACGGAGATTGGAATCAATACGGCTGATCAATATGATCTAGTATTGTTCCTTTATTGCTTCATCATTGTTCCGTTATAAAGCAAGCATAGTGCAAAGCAGACAGTAGAGCTGACAGGCTAGTAAGGAGTGCGCAGAAGAAGTGCGTATTAAGAAAAACTTTACAACTTATATAAGCTCGGGGGGCATTGCTGGCATGGCTTCATTGGCCCCTCACGAGTGACCACACACTGTACTACTGTGGATTATTGGTTAACACGCGGGATTGTTGATATACGTGTGTGTCCTGTCATTCCAAGATAACTCTATGTTTATGGCTACCAATGCCCTGCTTTGGTTACACAGTGCGGGCACAGCACTGTTCTGCTATACTGCTAGCCACTTCCGCACTCATGCTGGGCACGGCCTACCACCATGTCAGGCTCTAGGCCTACACTGCCAGATTGCTCACACTGCCTGTCAGAACCATTACCACAGCGCACAATACAACAGACTGAGCAGAGAACAGGAAGTGCACTTGTCTCACAACATTCCAGAGACAGCAGAGATGAGGGAAAAACCTAAAAAGGGCAGCCTGCACTCAAAAGGCCAAAATTATCTTACTCAAAATGATCTTACAATCTGAGCTAACAGTGTCATATACCAAGAGAAGGTAACATCCTTATGCAAGATTTAGGTATCAAGTAGTCTAAAAGGTAAAAATACAGCCAAGGGGATAACACTGCTGCAGTGTAGTATGGCCACCACCACACTACATCCCAAAAAGGCTTTCAAAATTATGTCTGCCTAGAGGAGTTATCCTTTGGGTATAGAGGGAGTGACAGAAGTCCCCTCTGAGTCCCCAGATGCACTCTCCATAGCAGAGGAAACCCTATTCTCTTCACAGGGACCAACACATTATTTAATAACTTGATAATCCCAGTGGTCCCTTTTTGACCTTAGTCTGATTCTCTTTGATATTATAAGGCACAGTGCTTGATTTCTTGCTTTGTTCAGGAAGAAATAAAAATCCTGTCACTATTAACAAATTGTAGCAATAACCTTGAAGGCACTGGTGAAATGATTTGGTGATTAGTAATCCTGATGTCAATTTTTTTTTCTAGTATTAAAAATTTTCTTGGCTTTCATCTCTAGACAATGAGTCTTGCTGTATTTTTGTTCCACAGACTGAAGGTTCTTCCCTTCTTATGATTACCCATGTAGAAAAGCTAATCAATCCTTTCCTTCTCTTGGATTAGGGTAATCAATGATCACAACAAATACCAGAGGCTTAAAGGCACGTCTTCCCACCCCTCAGCCACCATCATCACTCTTCTACCATGTCTTATCTCTTCAACCTCCTTGAGGTGCAGGTAGACCAGAACACAGTATTTTCTGTCTACAGTATGGTCAAACCCAGCACAGCCTCTCTGAAGTTCTCCTGTAGATGTACACAAGTGTTACCAAGACAGGCAGCAACAGATTTGTCCTTACAAGGACATATTCTCCTGGTGTAAACTCAGGGGTGGAGCAATAGCATTCTCTCCTCCTTTCTTCTGACTTCAGAGGGAGACTAGGGACAACTAATTTAGAATAGGACATCGAACTACAAATGGCTGAAAGGTGGGCAAACTCAATTCCCATCCTTCACATGCGTCGTATCAAATTATTCTCTTCTAGCTTCTTAATCAAAATGGTGTCACCAAGTCAAGTGTCATAAATATCAAACTTGAAGCCACATTAAAAGCACTGAATAAATAATCGAGTTAGTTTGACAACATCTATTTTCGATAAACTCATGTTGATCAGCATTAACTGTATCTCTTTTAATCAATTCTTTATCAGCTATCTCATTTATTATAGCCTAAACCAAGTCAAGACCTCACAATGTACCAAATTTACAAAGCTGACTGCTAGCAGTATGTTGGCGTAACAGAGTTCTTAATCTCCTCTCTCTGCCTCCCAATTACAACACTAAAAAAAGATCTGTAGCTTAATTTGTCATCCCCAAAGAAAGAGCAGAATAAACAGATCAGTTACAAAAGATCCCCTTTAGAGGAAAGAAGAAAACAAGTGAAGACAGAAGAGTAAGTGTGGGAGGTGAGCGGGTTACAGTCAATCAAACTTTTGATTTTATGAGCATATGTGACCATTTGAGGCTGTGCCTTTAAGAAAGAGACAGTGCTGGGACACTATGGCAGAATGTTTTGGAATGTTAACAAAAACAATCAGATATTCTAAACTAATTTCATTGGTGGATTGGTAAAAATGCAGTTTTAAGTTTAGGTGCAGCTGGGACTTTCCTCAGTTCGCTCCTTTCCTTTCCCCTTTCCAGCTCGTCTGCTTCTGGGCTCCCTGCCAGACTGACCTTGGACAGATAAGCAACTAAGGCCTACTAATATACTTTGCTTTAATTAATAGCTGCTCTTTTTCTCTCTTTCTAACCCTCTTTGGGGAAAAAGGGGAGAGAAGGGGGTACAGGAGGGGAACCGTCCTCCAGAGGAGGGAATTTCGTTCCTGTATTATTGTTTCTTTTTTTACCTTGCTGTATATTTCTGTGTATATATTGTAAATACTGTAAATTGTGTATATATATCCTGCATTCCCCAAAATTGCTTGTAAATATAGCATTTTTTTCCCTTTTGCTTCTCCGGCTGGCTAGCTGTGGTTTCTTTCTTCCTCTTTATGGGGGGGAGAAGGCTGAGCCCTTCTCTCAAACCCACCGCAGCATAATTAGAGAAAGAAACAATTCCTTCACAGCAAGAATTTGTTTTCCTGATGTAAATTGCTGACTTTAGCATGTATGTTGATTTTAGCAGTGTTCATTCAATTGCGTGAGGAGATCATGCTGTTAAAATTGAACTGCTAGATTTAGTTTAAGAATCAGGTTATTTAAAACTACAGGGCTTAGGCTCTTTAAATGAGGTTCTGAGAAACTTTCATCAGTGTGTAGCCTGAGAGGTAACCTTCCACAAGAAACAGCACTGCTTGCAGTCGCTCAGATGCCTACATATGAGATAAATAGAGATTATAAAGGTTTATTATAAATAAAGCATTTTCTAGAGGATTCATATTTTCCTAGCAATCACATTTTCAGTTCCATGGTTGGTGGGTGGTTACCTCCAGCACCTCTCAACTAGCAAGCTTTCTGAAGAAGCTTGATGAACAGTTTCCACATAAGTATTTTTGCAGAGTCAGAATACCAGGTTAGAAGGGACCTCAAGGGTGGAAAAGCACAGTCTAGAACAAATGGCCCAGCATCCTGCCTGTCATGAAGGGACAAGCCCCAAACCCTAACCCAGACAATGGGCTAAGCACCTGTGAATGTGCAAACCTGGACATTTCCTGGGGTCCAGGTAAATGTGTAGCACACGTAATTAACCTTGTAACATGCCTGTGAACTGTGTGTGCCCCTGGCCATGTTTGGATATGCCCCATTCTATAGATTCAGCTATCAGGTTTCTCTGTTACCAACAGGCCTTAATTGTCTTTGGACAGTGTTTAAACAAGCCAAGACAGTAAGCAATTTGCCTTCTCACTGAGAAAGCCACAGGAGCATGAGAGAGAGAGGCCCCTTAGCCCTCTCCAAGCCAAGGAAAGGCTACAGCCCAGTGATGGAGCACAGGAGAGAGAGACTCCTTAGCCTTCTCCAAGCAAAGGAAAAGCCCCAGACCACAAACTGGGCACAATAAGAGAGAAATCCCTTAGCCCTCTCCAAGCCAAGAGCCACTTGAACTATAGTTATAGTGTCTAGGAAGATACTGGACAAAGGAGCAAGCCAATTTGCTACAGAATCCTCCTTGTGGGAAACCGCAGATCATAGCACCAGAATTTCCAATTTAAATCACTGTATTGGAAATTCTCAGATTTGTGCTTAAATTGTTTTAACTGTCTTCGTATGTGGAATATACTACCCACAACTGATTAACAGAACCTGTGAATATAGCTTGTAAGCAAGTTACTGTGGTGTCTCAAGATACCACTGTCAGAAATATTAAATATAAAATGTACATATTTTATTACACTGCCCTACCAAATCTTAAAAGTGTCCAAAGCTGGGGACACCACCATTACTTTCAAGAGGTTATTCCATTGGCTGATTAAGACGAAAAAATTTCCTCTGATGTCTAACTGGAATCCCACCAGGAATAACGTGTGCCCACTACCCCTCATCTTTTCCATGTGGGTCTTTGTAAAAAGCGAGTTTCTGTCTTCCATATTCCCTTTATATACTGGAACATGGTGATAAGGTCTCCTCTAAACCTTTTCTCAAGGCTGAACAAACCAAGTTCTCTGAGTCATTCTGCATATGGCAGCTTCCTAGTTCTTTGATAATGTTTGTGGCCCTTCTCTGGACCCTTTTTCCAGTCTGTCCATGTTTGTTGTTTTTTTTTATAAGGACTAAAATTGAATACAATAGTCTAGGTGTGGCCTCACAAACACAGAGTAGAGTGAGATAATGGCTTCTTTACCTCTGCTGGTGGTGCCTTCATTGTTGCAACCCAGAATCCTGTTGGATTTCTTTGCTGCTGCAGCACCATTCACTCATATTGAGCTTATTGTCCACTGGGATCCTCAGGTCCCTTTCCATAAAGCTGCTCTCCAGAGAGGTAAATGTCAGCCTATGTTGCATTCCTGGATTTTGTTTTCCCAGGTGTAAGACTGTACAATTGACTTTGCTGAACTTTGTATGGCTCTTGTTAGCTCAACTCTTCCAGACTATTCAGGTCTTCCTGCAGGGTAACTCTCCCTTCCAAAGTTTCCACATCTCCCACTCAGTTTAGTTTCATCAGGGTATGCTTGATCCTGTCATCCAGATCACCATCAAAAGAGCCAATTACCATCACCCTCTGGGTACAGCTTGTCAAACAGTTCCTCACCCACTGCACAGACTACTCATCCAGACCATGAGGCACCAGTTTCTCTAGGAAGTGGCTGTGGAGAATCTTATCGAAAGCCTTGGAGAAATGCAGGTGAATGACATCATACTTTGAATGAGGCTATATAGCAAGTCATTTCACATCATTGTCATGCTTTGACTACATGTGGAGACATGAATGCTCCAGGTGAAGGACTGTAGTACTTCCTTTAACACTTGTTTACAGCTCTGATTAAAACATATGCAAGTTCAGCAGCTACATAGGGAGTATGTACAATCATACTCCAAGTGCCAGGGATGCTGCTATTCTCTTCTTCAATTTTCTCCTCATGGCCTAACAGTGATGTCAGGAATAGGGTAAAAGCCTTCTCCACAGCTCCAGCATTCTGTTGATGTACTTCCAGGGACAGTCTCCACCTCATCTAACACCTTCATTCAAAATTCTCCTCACTTAGTGCCCCTTTTCATGGGCATATTAATTATCATATGTGTAATTCAGAGATGGTCAACACAAAATTACCTTCATGCAGTTAGTCCAAACAACTGTCTGGTCCCAGACTACTTCCACAATCTACACAAACTGAACAGCACACTAGAGGAACACACTATTGAGGTAAAGATCTATCAAAACCTTTTCACTGTGCTGCATGGCTTCTGCAACAACTAAGAGCTGTGCAAGGCCCATGCAAACTAATGAATTTTTTTGAAGATGTCCATCCTCCAAAGTACTTCAGATATGTTTGTCTCATTATCCAAATGAGGAAATCAAGTTACTTATACAAAAGAAAATGCTTATTGTTTCACATTTAACCAATTCTTCCCTCCTTTACATCAAATAACACTCTGTGTGTCACCACAATAGCTACTAACTTCAGACTGCATTACTGCAGTTCTCATGGAAATGTGGGCATGGCCTAACACCCAACAGGAAAAAATCCTGTGTCTGCAATCTAAAGGCACAGATAGTGTGAGCACTCCTCAACTTCGGACAAAAGTAGTATTGTTCCAGTTTCCAGAACTGTGGCTAAACAAAATAGCCATTTTAATCAAAATAACCAAAACCTGTCTGGATGCATTCCTATGCAACCTACTCTAGGGGATCCTGCTCTGGCAGGGGGGTTGCAGTAGATGATCTTTTTAGGTCCCTTCCAATCCCTAACAATCTGTGATCTTTACCTATAGCTCTGTCTACACAGATCCCTATTCAGCACTGTGACCGTTTGAGGCTGTGCCTTTAAGAAAGGGAATATGGTGGACGGAAGTTGGTAAACGGAAAGAATAATCTAAACTAATTTCATTGGTGAAGTGGGAGGAAGCACCTTCTGAACTGGGAGTGAACTGGGCATTCCAGCACTTTTCTATCAGTCTTGCTTCCGTCTCTTCTTTGGGCAGCAGCTTTCTGTGCTGGGCTTTCTGCCAAGACTTCAGCCTTGAAACTGATAAGATATAAGGCCTGTATTAACTGCTTTCCAATTAACATAAAACTGCTTTTAACTTCTTTCTTTCTCTTTCTCTCTCTTTTCTGACCTACTCTGGGGAAAGGGGGGGAGAGAGGGGAGACAGGAGGTGGGGAACCCCCTCGGCAGAGGGGGGAACTCTCATTTCTGTGTTACTTTATTGTATATCTTTGTATATATTGTAAATATTGTAAATTTGTATATATTCCCCTGCATATCCTACATTGCTTTGTAAATATACAGCTCCACTGCTTTGCTAATTCAGCTTGTGAGTTTTTTTTTCCTTTCCCTTCAATTTTTCTTTCCCTTTACTTTACAGAGGGGAGGGAAGAGGCTTCTTGGCCTTACCCTTCCAACCCTCGACTTTTTTTTCTTGGCGTACCCAACGTGGGGCAGATAATTAGTTTAATTTATTACTTGATTGATTTAGTGTTTTCTAGCTGAATTAGCAAACATGAAGGTGTTGTGGTTTGTGGAGCGATTATTCTTTTCAATTTTTGGGGCTCTGGCTTACAGATATTGTTTGGGTTTGATTTTGGATTACCTGGGCAAATATTTGGGGCGGACAATTTATATGTGGGTTATGTATAGAGTTAGACTATGGTATAGAAAATGTATTAATTTCCTATGGCCAGTGAGATACAGGAATGTTACCTCCACCACTCTCCCAATTGAGATAAAGGGTTTTAAGATTCCGCCTGAGGAGAGAGTAACTTTAGGTGATGTCTGGGATCCAAAGGTGATTTATGTGATGTGTATAAATCTGTTGCTGGTGATGGTAATTGCATATTTACTGTTCTATCTGCGGCGAGAGAGAAAGGTGTCCAGAGCTTGTTTTGTTATTAAAACTAGATCAAAAAGAAAATGCCGTGGCTCTGGATCACTCCCAGAGTCATCTAGTGATGAGGAATGTGCAGAATCTCTGTCAGCTAAAAAGAAGGCTAAAATGTTAATTGGTAAAGCAGCTCTAAATGATTTTGCTGCTGATTCTGGCAGGCTGCCAAAGGCGGCAGCAGATAGCAACATGACGCCTACTCCTTCTCCTCCTTCTTCTTCTCCGTCGGCCATTAATGGAGCAACGTCACTTCCACCCATTCCCTTGGTGGGACCGGAAGTCACTGCCCCAGCAGCTGATTTATCTCAGGACCTGTCAGCTTCCATTAAGGTGGCTGTAAATTCAAACACAGCTCCAGTTAAGGTGGCTGTTTTAAAGACTAGAGGTGGAAAGGCCAAAGATGGAGAAGAAGAGCTGGAGACTGATCCTGGTGAGGGGCCCTCTACTCTAAAAGATCCTGCTCAGGAGGAAGAGGTGGTTTGTTTTAAAGATCTAGCTAACCTAGTGAGATCAAAGCAGGATGGGGATGAAATTAGGAAAGCAGCTGGCAAAGGTGGTTCTCAGCTTAAAGAGATCCTTAGGAGAATGACAGCAGGATTATATGGACAAAAAGTTCAGGGAGACGAGGAGGAAGATGATATTTCAGAGTGTTCGTCACCACGTGAGGAATTGCGAAATGTCCGTAAAGATTTCACCAGGGCAGATAAGGAGCCAGTTCTAGCTTGGCTTAGTAGGTGTTATGATACAGGTGCTCCCGCTCTGACAGTTGGAGACAAGTCAGGAGCTCAGTTAGGAACTCTCTCGAGGGATAATGGAATAGACAGACATCTAGGCAGGGCTCTCGGTAAGGTTAATCTGTGGATACGCCTTTTAATGGTGGTTGCCCTGAGATACCCTTCCCGAGATGATCTCCAATGGAATCCTAAACCCTGGACCACCATAGATGAGGGAATTAAGCATCTGAGAGAATTTGCTGTTAGAGAGCTACTCTATGGTGAACATGAAACTCTGAATCCTGATGACATTCCTGTGGGTATTGGTCTTGCTAAAAAGATCATCAAACTTGCTCCTTCTAATTATGCAAACATTCTGGCAAGCAGAATTGTGTCAAGACATTATGGTGGAGCTTCTCCCACGGTTGGCCAATTCAGTGATCAAATGAGACAATTGGAGGATAGCATGACATGTGTTTCTTTGGTTTCAGCCATTAAAACTATGTCTGGAGATATACAGAATTGCATAAGAGAGTTAAAAGATGAATTTAGAAATTCCATATCACAATTGGCACAAAGGGATAATTTCAATTCTCCCACCAGGTGGATACAAGTTTCATCTGTGAGGAATACACGTCCTCCAAGGAGGTCATTCCAAAACAGGTCATTCCAAAACAGACCACCAAGGCAATCACGTAGAACTATTTGGATAACCCTGCGTGATCAGTTTGGTGAGAACATGAACCGCTGGGATGGCCAACCAACTTCTAATCTTTTCAGGAGACTGAGGGAATTGCAAAGTGGCAAGACCTGAGGTAGCAATACCAGAAGGGTAGCTGTTACTTCCACAGTTCCCCAGAACGACTCTTGTGGCTCCAACAGTGGCTCCAGTTATAACATGCAAAGTTATAACCCTGCAAACTATGTGCAATGCACATGTGCGCATGTTCCCCATAACTAGGGGTGCCCTGCCTCCCGCCAGGGGGAGGAGAGGGATAACAGAGATAATAGAATCTATTGGGATGTCTACATCCAGTGGCCTGGCACTTCGCAATTTCGGAAGTACAGGGCCTTGGTTGACACAGAAGCTCAGTGCACCATAATGCCATCAAATTATCAGGGATCAGAGTCTATAACTATTCTGGGAGTCACTGGTGGATCTCAAGAGTTAAGTAAGGTAGAGGTTAATATAAGTTTAACTGGTAAACAATGGAGGAAGCATACAGTTGTGACCGGACCTGATGCACCTTGTATTTTGGGAATTGATTTTCTGAGAGAAGGGCGTTTCAAAGACCCTAGAGGTTACAAATGGGCTTTTGGAGTAACTTCTATAGAAATTGATGGACAAAAATTGAAGCTATCTGCCAGACCTGAGCTTTCTGATGAATCTGCAGTTGTGGGACAACACAACATACAGGAGATTAAATTGCCGGTTGCTTCTCAGACTGTGCAACACAGACAATACAGAACCAACCGTGACTCTTTGTTGCCCATTCAAAAATCTGATTCGTCAGTTGGAGAGTCAGAAATTCGTCAGCAAAACTTATTCACCTTTCAACAGTCCAGTGTGGCCTGTGCGGAAGCAGAATGGAGACTGGCGTCTGACGGTAGACTACCGAGCCCTGAATGAAGTGACACCACCTATGAGTGCAGCAGTACCAGACATGATGGAGCTACAGTATGAGCTGGAATCCAAAGAGGCCAAATGGTATGCTACCATAGACATTGCTAATGCATTTTTCTCTATTCCCATAGCAGAGGAATGCAGGCCTCAGTTTGCTTTCACCTGGAGAGGAATCCAGTAAACTTTCAACAGACTGCCAATGGGCTGGATCCACAGCTCAAGCATCTGTCATGCAGTGATCCACGATGCTCTGGAGAAAGGCGGTGCTCCAGAACACATCCAGTTCATCGATGATATCATCGTCTGGGGTAAAACTCCTGAGGATGTCTTCGAGAAAGGTAATAAAATCATTGACGGTCTTCTGAATGCAGGTTTTGCCATCAAGCGAGACAAGGTGAAAGGACCTACCACAGAGATTCAGTTTCTGGGAGTGCGGTGGCAGGATGGATGTTGACACATTCCTGTGGATGTGGTAAATAGAGTCTCTACCATGGCAAATCCCACAAACAAGCAAGAGACCCTACATTTCTTGGGGATGGTGGGATTTTGGAGACTGCACATTCCTGGATACAGTCAGATTGTGAAACCTCTGTATGATGTGACTCGAAAGAGAAACCATTTCCACTGGGGACCTGAAGAACAAGCAGCCTTTGACCAGATAAAGCAAGAGGTGATTCAAGCAATGGGTCTGGGACCTGTCCGAGATGGTCCTGACATTAAGAACATTTTGTACACGGCTGCAAGTGACAATGGTCCAACCTGGTGCTTGTGGCAAAAAGCTCCAGGTGAGACACGTGGACGACCTCTTGGTTTCTGGAGTCGAGGTTACAGAGGTTCAGAGGCTAACTATACTCCAACAGAGAAGGAAATTCTAGCTGCCTATGAAGGAGTAAAAGCATCTTCTGAAGTGATTGGAACTGAATCACAACTTCTCTTAGCTCCCAGATTACCAGTTTTGAATTGGATGTTCAAAGGCAAAGGTTCCACACCACATCATGCCACAGACTCAACATGGTCTAAGTGGATGGCTCTGATAACACAGAGAGCTCGAATGGGAAATCTTGAAAGACCTGGTCTAGTGGAGGTGATCTCAAGTTGGCCTGAAGGTCTCAACTGTGCTAAACCTCCAGAGGAGAAAGTAACTCGTGCTGAGGAAGCTCCTCCTTACAATGACCTTTCTGATGATGAAAAGAAATATGCTTTGTTCACAGACGGTTCCTGTCGTCTTCTTGGAAACAAGCGAAGGTGGAAGTCTGCAGTGTGGAGTCCAACACGCCGAGTTGCAGAGGCGAAGGATGGAGAAGGAGAATCCAGTCAGTTGGCAGAGGTAAAAGCTGTCCAGCTAGCTCTCGACGTAGCTGAACGTGAGAGATGGCCAAAGCTTTATGTCTACACCGACTCATGGATGGTAGCCAATGCTCTATGGGGTTGGCTAAAGAACTGGAAGAAGAGTGGTTGGCAGAGGAAAGGAAAACCCATTTGGGCAGCCAACCTGTGGCAGGACATTGCTGATCGAATCGAGAGAATTCCAGTGAAAGTTAGACACATCGATGCTCACATTCCTAAGAGCAAAGCTACTGAGGAACAGCAACACAACCATCAGGCAGATCTAGCTGCAAGAGTTTCTCAAGTAGACATGGACTCTAATCTTGATCTCGACTGGAAACACCGAAGTGAGATATTCTTAGCTCGGTGGGCTCACGATTCGTCAGGACATCAAGGCAGAGATGCAACATACCAATGGGCTCGTGACAGATCCATAGACATTTCCATGGATGCTATCACACAAGTCATCCATGACTGTGACATTTGTGCTGCTATTAAGCAGGGAAAACGACTTAAGCCCTTGTGGTATGGTGACAGATGGTCCAAGTACAAGTATGGTGAAGCTTGGCAGATTGACTACATCACTCTACCACGTTCTCGTTTGGTAAGCAATACGTGCTTACTATGGTAGAGGCAAACACTGGATGGTTGGAAACTTATCCAGTTCCACATGCAACTGCACGCAACACCATTCTCGGTCTGGAGAGACAAGTGCTGTGGAGACATGGAACTCCAGAGAGGATTGAGTCAGACAACGGAACTCATTTCAAGAACAACCTTGTAAAGAGCTGGGCAAAAGAGCACGGTATTGAGTGGATATTCCATATTCCCTACTATGCACCAGCTTCAGGGAAGATTGAACGCTACAACGGTTTGTTGAAGACCACTCTTAAAGCCATGGGGGGTGGATCTTTGAAAAACTGGGAAAAACATTTAGCACAAGCAACCTGGCTGGTAAATAGTAGAGGTTCAGTGAACCGAGCTGGACCTGCACAGTCAGATTTGGTACGGAAAGTAGAAGGTGATAGAGTTCCTGTTGTTAGAGAAAAGAATTTGTTAGGTAAAACTGTTTGGGTATTTTCACCCTCAGGAGAGGCTAAACCTGTCCAAGGGGTGGTTTCAGCTGAAGGTCCGGGTCACACTTACTGGGTAATGCAAGAGAATGGTGAAATTCAGTGTATTCCACAAAGAAATTTAACTTTAGCTGAAAGAGGTTAATTTCAAACTGTTGTACAGCTACATCACGTCCAAAGGAAAAATCAACGAGGAAATCTACGGTGCATGAACCCTGAGATCCCTGAGAGCCCTGAGTCAACTAAGAGATCCTGAGATTCCCTGTTTCCCTTTTCTTTGCTTCGTCGGCAAAGAAATGAACTGTTTTCCATTTTTCTCATTTCCTGATTTTCTTGGACTTTTGAATCATCTACAAGCACTTAAAATGACTCACTTGTTTCTTTGGACTCTTTCTCCCAAACTACAAAAGACAGCCCTAGAATTAATCTTTGTGATTGCAAAGCTAACTTCTCACCACAAGCATCATGAGGTCATGGGTTATTAATGAGTCCTGATCAAGTACACTTTCAGTACAAATCATTTGCTAAAAGTTATCCTCCTATAGGCTATCAAAATACATACTATATCTACATTAACCTGTGCGACACTGAAGCAGCTTTCCCAGCTATCTGGTCTACTTTATTTCCAAAGTAGACTCTTATACCTCATTTGAGTGAGTGATCACACATTTAAAATAATGATGAGAGACTCCAATTTCACATTTTCATGGATCATAGTATCATAGTATCATTCAGGGTTGGAAGGGACCACAAGGATCATGTAGTTCCAACCCCCCTGCCATGGGCCCCTGTAGGCCCCCTTCAGATACTAGAAGGCCACAATGAGGTCACCTCGGAGCCTTCCCTTCTGCAGACTGAACAGCCCCAACTCCTTCAGTCTGCCCTCATAGGTGAGGTGCTCCAGCCCTCTGATCATCCTTGTGGCCCTTCTCTGGACACATTCCAGCACCTCCACATCCCTCTTGTAATAGGGGCTCCAGAACTGGACACAGTACTCCAGGTGGGGTCTCACCAGGGCTGAGTAGAGGGGGAGGATCACCTCCCTCGACCTGCTAGCCACACTTCTCCTGATGCAGCCCAGGATCTGATTGGCTTTGCGGGCTGCAAGTGCACATTGAGAGCTCATGTTGAGCTTTTTGTCCACCAGCACCCCCAAGTCTCTCTCCCCAGGGCTGCTTTCCAGCCAGTCACTGCCCAGCCTGTATTTGTGCCTGGGATTGCCTCGACCCAGATGCATGACCCTGCACTTGCTCTTATTGAACTTCATGAGGCTGGCTTGTGCCTACCTCTGCAGCCTGTCATGGTCCCTCTGGATGGCCTCCCTTCCCTCCAGCATGTCTGCTGCACCACACAGCTTGGTGTCATCAGCAAACTTGCTGAGGGTGCACTCAATACCACTGTCCATGTCACCCACAAAGATGTTGAACAAGACAGGTCCCAGGACTGATCCCTGAGGGACTCCGCTTGTCACTGGCCTCCACTGGGACATGGACCCATGGACAGCCACTCTATGGGTGCGGCCATCAAGCCAGTTCCTTATCCATCTAGTGGTCCACCCATCAAACCCATGTGTCACCAGCCTGGATATCAGGATGTGGTGCGGGACAGTGTCGAAGGCTTTGCTCAGGTCCAGGTAAATGACATCAGTTGCTCGCCCCTCATCTATTAATTTTGTCACCTGCTCATAGAAGGCAACCAGGTTGGTCCGGCAGGATTTGCCCTTGGCAAAGCCATGCTGACTGTTCCAAATCACCTCTTCACTATTCTTCTGAGCCAGTAGTGACTCCAGGAGGATCTGCTCCATGATCTTTCCAGGCACAGAGGTGAGACTGACTGGCCTGTAGTTCCCTGGTTCCTCCTTCTTACCATTTTTGAAAATAGGGGCAATGTTTCCCCTTTTCCAGTCTGTGGGGACTTCCCCAGATTGCCATGACTTTTGAAATATAATAGAGAGGGGTTTAGCAACCTCATCTGCCAGTTCTCTCAGTACCCGTGGGTGTATCCCGTCGGGTCCCATGGACTTGAACACTTTCAGGTTCTTCAGGTGATCACGAACTTGATCTTCACTTACAATGGGCAACTCTTCCTCCCCGTCACTGGCATTGTCTTCCATAACATCAGGAGTGTGGCTAGAGGCCCTTGCAGTGAAGACTGAGGTAAAGAAGTTATTGACTACCTCAGCCTTTTCCTCATCACTTGTGACCATTTCTCCAGTTTCCTTTCTGAGGGGGCCCACACCTTCCCTAGTCGTCTTCTTCCCATTAATCTACCTGTAGAAGTTCTTAGTGTTCCCTTTAATCTCCCTGGCTAGATTCAATTCAAACTCTGCTTTGGCTTTCCTAACCAGGACTCTTGCTGCTCGGGCAGCTTCCTTATATACCCCCTGTTCTACCTGTCCTTCTCTCCACTTCCTGTAGAGTTTCCTTTTAAGTAATAGTGTGTCCAGTAGCTCCTTGCCCATCCAGGCAGGCCTCCTAGCATTCTTACCTGCTTTTCTCTTTGTTGGTATACAGAGCTCCTGGACACAGAGGAGGTGGTCCTTGAATACTGACCAGCTGTCCTGGGTCCCTCTTCCCTCCAGGGCTTTGTCCCATGACACTTTGGCTATCAGATCCCTGAAGCGATCAAAGTCTGCACGCATAAAGTCTAGGGTCGTGAGCTTGGAATACTTCCTCCTGATTGCCCTGAGGATATTAAATTCAACTGCTTCATGGTCACTGCAGCCAAGGCCGTCTCTGAGCCTCACATTGCTTACCAGCCCTTCCCTGTTGGTGAGAACAAGGTCCAGCATAGCACCATTTCTTGTTGGTTCCTCTACCATTTGGAGGAGGAAGTTGTCTTCTATGCAGTCCAGGAACATCCTGGATTGCTGGTGCCTTGCTGTGTTGTCCCTCCAGCAGATGTCCAGGTGGTTGAAATCACCCATGAGGACCAGGGCTTGTGACCTGGAAGCCGCTTCTATTTGCCTATGGAGGGCCTCATCTGCTTGGATCTGCTGGTCAGGTGGCCTGTAGGAGACCCCCACAGTAATATCTCCTTCCCCTGTTCTGCCTTTAATTTTAACCCATACGCTCTCAACTAGCTCATCATCCCTCCCCAGTTGGAGCTCCACTGATTCCAACTGGCTATTGACATAGAGGGCAACACCTCCTCCTCTCCTTCCCTGCCTATCCTTCCTAAAGAGTTTATACCCATCTATCCCTACATTCCAGTCATGGGATTCATCCCACCAAGTTTCAGTAACAGCCACTATGTCGTGGCATCCCAGCAGCACAGTGGCCCTTAACTCATCCTGTTTGTTGCCCAAGCTGCGCGCATAGAAGCACTTCAGCTGGGCTGGCCCTGTCCTCCTCTTGTGCCAATTCCTCTCGGTTTCCACAGAATGTCCTGGTGGATCATTCGTGGCTTGCCTCAGGGCAGCAAGTTGAGAGCCCTTACCAGCTCTCCTTCTCTCTACTGCTGGTGAGCTGCCCCTCTGTTTGTCACCAGCCAGCAGGAGACTATTAACCCCTTCCCCCTTCAAATCTAGTTTAAAGCCCTATCAATGAGCCCTGCCAATTCCTGCCCCAGGATTCTTATCCCCCTCTGGGACAAGTGTGTCCCATGAGTTGTTTTCAGCTCAGGTGCCTTGAAAACCAATCCATGATTGTGGAACCCAAAGCCCTGTCGATGGCACCAGCCCCTGAGCCATGAATTGATCTGTCGGCCCTTCCTCAGTGTGTCCTCATCCATTGCTGATGTTAGAGGGATAGTAGAGAACATGACTTGAGCCCCTGATCCCTTTAGCATTTGCCCTAAGGTTCTGAAGTCTTTTTTAATAGATTGTGAGCCTCTCATTGTTACATCGTCACTGCCCACCTGAAAGACCAGCAGTGGGTAGTAGTCTGAAGGACTCACGAGGTTGGGAATTCTATCTGCAATGTCTTTTACTTGGGCACCAGGGAGGCAGCTGACCGCTCTATGAAATTGATCTGGTCTGCATATTGGGCCCTCTGTTCCCCTCAGTAGGGAGTCTCCTATGACGATGACCCTACGAGGTTTCTTTTCTGGGTAAGTTTTGATGGCTGGCCTGAGGCAACCTGTCATTGGTGCAGCTTCTGACCTTCTTGAGTCCTCGGCCTTACCAATGACCTGTTCCTCCTGCAGAGCCTCATACCTGTTCTGTAACTGCACTGGAGGCAGCGTGCTGCTCACAGGAGCAGACTTCCTTTGTTTGCACTTCTTCCGTCGGGCAGAGACCTGTTCCCATTGGCCCTGCTCATGTGGGTTACTACAGGGAGGTTGAGAGTCTTGCTTCTGGGAAGGTATCAAACTCCCTGTTCCACTAAGTGTTACCCCCTGTTCTGGTTTATAAGAGGTTACATTATGGGAATCGTCAATTTTCTGTTTGCCATCTCTTCTAGCTCTTAGCCTTTCCACCTCTTCTTTTAGTTTGACCACCATGCTCATCAGATCACTGACCTGCTCACACCTGACACAGGAGCTGCTCCCTCCAGCCTCCATATCGAGTGCCAGGCTCCAGCACTCACTGCAGCCACCTACCTGAATATCTGCATGCTTGTGTGTGCTCTCTGTTTGGGTGCCCACTGTCCTTCTGTTAGCCTTTGCTCTAGTAGTGACCATCTTGCAGTAACCACCCTCTCCACCCGTTGTTTTTTTGTTTTTTTTTTTCCCTGTCAGTAAGAAGGCTGAGCTGAGCTCCTCAAGCTGCCTCCACTCTCTTCAGCCACGCGCTGAATACAGTGTCGAATCTATTTGTAATAGGATCCTTTATTATCTGTCAGTATTGAGCAAACCAGATGAGAAAATAATGGTTAGTAGTATATTTTCTGGAACCCTTCGGGAAATTAGCAGAAGACACATGAAGTTGTTGAAAAAACTTGTTTGATTTTTCTGATTGCTTAATGCAGCCTGCCTGGACTTCAGTTACTTCTAATATGAGATCAGAAGTTGT
The DNA here is from genome assembly GCA_011125475.1 of Melanerpes aurifrons. NCBI lineage: Eukaryota > Metazoa > Chordata > Aves > Piciformes > Picidae > Melanerpes > Melanerpes aurifrons. The sequence continues at coordinate 153,856 of WWNC01000123.1, read as the reverse complement.
TGAGGCTTTCTTTGTTTTTCAAAAAAAGTTCCATTTCCTCCACCCATTCAATTTTAAATATGCAATATTTGATCTACTGAAACACTCTTGGGCTTCACACAGTAGATCTGTTTATGGCTAAATTTACACCAGTGCAAGAGAGAAAGAAGAGGAAATGTTACCAACACATGAGAGAGGTACTTAAGCCAAGAGTTTCACCCATTTGATCCTGGTTTCCATGTGAGCAGACATGCTACCCTTTATGTGGACACCCTACAGGTTCAGGAAGAGCTGGATGGCTGGCATATGTACCTGTTCATTTTCTCATCACCAGCCTATAAACTGAGGTGAACAAAACCCAGTTGACTTACTGCTCCAAGGTTTTCCTACCTTGTAGAGCAAAGCAGCTTTCTCTTATTGGAGGAAAATTGTAGCAGCAGCCTCTTCTGAAACTAGATGAAAGAAATAATCTGGTGATATTAATGTCACATCTCCATAACTCATTGTCAAGGTCCGGAGACACTAAATGTCTCGGTCCGGAGACACAGTTCTTTTAAGTATTCCCGTGTTGTGAAATTAGAGGCACAAACGAGGCCAAAGTATCAACAGCTAGACTATTTATTACAGAAATAAAGTGGACATAAGAAAGGGAGAGGGAGAAAATAGAGAGGGAGAGAGAGAAGAGAGATAGAGAGAAGAGGAAAGGAATTATATTACCACACCCCTCATCCCCCCCAAGACAGTTAAAGTCTGTGGAGGAAAGGTGCTGCAGGAGATGTTGGGTTTGTAGAGAAACGGTGCTGAGGCTTTTGCTGGAGAACAGCTGTGGTCCACTGGGGAGATGTTGGGTTGATACAGGAACGGTGCTGAGGCTCCTCTGGGCAGCCTGGGTCTGTAGAGAAAGGGTGCTGAGGCTTGGTCCTCCGAGCAGCTTCTTTTCTCCGGAGCAGCATTGTCCCGGCTTTCTCTTCTCAGCGGCCTGGCCCGTCTCCTGTGTTTTCCTTCATCTCTGTTTTTCTCCCCGTTTTTCTCCTCTGTTTCTCTCCTCTGTTTCTCTCAACAAACCAGTAGTTGCTCCAGTCTTTTATACAGTTTTTAGTCCTTAGGTATGTATTCAAATATTGTCCCTTAGGAATTCCAGTGGCAGGAAATAATCCTTAGGTTCTGTGTATTGCTGTGTGTTTGGGCAAGATCCTGGCTGGAGGGGGGGGAATCTCCATCTCCATCCAGACAAGGCTCAGGAAACAGGTGGAGATTATCTTGCCCTAAAGGTTGTGATGGCTGGGTCCTTGAGTCCATTGTTGTAGTCCCGTGTTATCACGATGCAATCACAAGCTGATTTGCATCCAGGATTGGTGGACAGGATTCTTTCCACCTTCTTTCCAGTGGCTCTGCTATCACTTTATCTTTGTTGACTCACATAGAGAGAGACAAACTTATTAGACTCTCACACTCATTTAGTCTCTTATCCTTTCCTCACTTCCCCAAACTGGATTCAGGTGTGAGTCTCAGACAACAGTGGCAAGGGGACACATTATTAACCAATGCTGCTTCTTGCCAAGCCTGTTTTAATACCACAGTACAAGGCTTCAGCACATTACTTCAGTGTCACTGCTGAAACAAGCACTGAAAAAGCTGCTGTGTGCCAGCATGGGTTAAGGAACTGAGATTTGCTTCACCAGATCCACCCAAAGCATGTGTTGCCTTGCGGAAAAAACATGAAGGGGAGGGACAGGCATCTGACAGTGGAAAAAGTATCTGAATGTGGTCTTCTCTGTTTGTTCACAACCTATTCAAGGATGGGGGGGAAAAAGTAACCAAAAAGAGCCAGATAACAAATGGAACCATCATGCTTTGAAACTGGAAAGAAATTAATGGAATTTTGTTTGTCGATCCCATTAAAATGATCCTTCGATTTATGGAACAAATGCTTTTATTTTTTGTGGTTATAAATTAAATAGTTTTATCTATCAAATAAATGGAAACACTCTCACAAGAGATGAACATGTTTTCCCCTCTTAAAGCACAAGGAAATTAATACAAAGTCATCACAAAATAAAAATTTCTCTGTTATATGGGATTACAACATAGCAATTTCAAAGTTCATTTTAAAAAGTTTAAGCATGGCTTTAGTATAAGGGCTTAAACAGTCTAAGGTTTACGGAAAATGTTAAATTACATCAGTGAATTTTCTTCAGGATATGAGCAAAAAAATATAACTTGAAATTATACCAAAATTTTCCATGGAAGATGTCCTTGACAGTCAAGGTCAATTCAAGCATGTTTGCATCTTTAAACACTGTAAAGCTCAAGTACATATCTGTATCATTACTTTTGTAAATGCTTAAGTGCAACTATTTTTAACTTCCTCTGTAACATTTCCCAAAAAGTTAGATTTTTCAGCCTTTTCTTTAGAACAAACTTTTATTTAGAATAAACCAAACCAGGTTGGAAGAGACCTTCAAGATCATCGCATCCAACCCATCAACCAATCCAACCCAACTAAACCATGGCACCAAGTACCCCATCAAGTCTCCTCCTGAACACCTCCAATGACGGCGACTCCACCACCTCCTTGGGCAGCCCATTCCAATGGGCAATCACTCTTTCTGTATAGAATTTCTTCCTAACATCCAACCGGAACCTCCCTGGCACAGCCTGAGACTGTGTCCTCTTGTTCTGGTACTGGCTGCCTGGGAGAAGAGACCATCATCCGCCTGTCTACAACCTCCCTTCAGGTAGTTGTAGAGAGCAATAAATAAGGTCACCCCCGAGTCTCCTCTTCTCCAGGCTGAGCAACCCCAGCTCCCTCAGTCTTTCCTCATAGGGCTTGTGTTCCAAACCCCTCACCAACTTCGTTGCCCTTCTCTGGACACGTTCCAGCAAGTCAACATCCTTCCTAAACTGAGGGGCCCAGAACTGGACACAGTACTCGAGGTGTGGCCTAACCAGGGCAGTGTACAGGGGCAGAATGACCTCCCTGCTCACCCCATTGTTCCTGATGCAGGCCAGGATGCCGTTGGCCCTCTTGGCTGCCTGGGCACACTGCAGGCTCATGTTCAGCCTACCATCGACCAGTACCCCCAGGTCCCTCTCTGCCTGGCTGCTCTCCAGCCACTCTGACCCTAGCCTGTAGCACTGCATGGGGTTGTTGTGGTCAATGTGCAGAACCCGGCACTTGGATGTGTTAAATCTCATGCCGTTGGATTCTGCCCATCTGTCCAGCCTGTTGAGTTCCCTCTGCAGAGCCTCTCTACCCTCCAGCAGATCAACTCCTGCCCCCAGCTTGGTGTCGTCAGCAAATTTACTGATGATGGACTCAATGCCCTCATCCAGATCATCAATAAAGATGTTAAAGAGCACAGGGCCCAGCACTGATCCTTGGGGCACACCACTAGTGACTGGCTGCCAGCTGGATGTGGTACCATTCACCACCACTCTCTGGGCTCGGCCATCCAGCCATTTCCTCACCCAATGCAGTGTGCTCCCGTCCAAGCCATGGGCTGACAGCTTGGCCAGCAGTTTGCTATGGGGGACGGTGTCAAAGGCCTTGCTGAGGTCCAGGTAGACTACATCCACAGGCCTCCCCACATCCACCAGGCGGGTCACCTGATCATAGAAGGAGATCAGGTTGGTCAGGCAGGACCTGCCCTTCCTAAATCCATGTTGGCTGAGCCTGATCCCTTGGCCATCCTCTAAGTGCTGTGTGATTGCACTCAGGATGACCTGTTCCATGATCTTGCCTGGCACTGAGGTCAGGCTGACAGGCCTGTAATTCCCTGGTTCATCCAAACGGCCCTTCTTGTGGATGGGCACAACGTTGGCCAGCTTCCAGTCCTCTGGGACATCTCCAGTGAGCCAGGACTGCTGGAAAATGATGGATAGTGGCTTGGCCAGCTCATCTGCCAGCTCCCTCAGCACCCTAGGATGAATCCCATCTGGTCCCATGGACTTGTGGGGATCCAAGCCGCTAAGGAGAGTTCCAACCACCTCCTCATGCAACAAAGGGAAGCTGTGCAGCACCCTGGCTCCTTCTGCCAGCTCTGCAGGCCAGCTGTCTGGAAGACATTCTGTCCTTCTAGTAAAAATTGAGGCAAAGAAGGTGTTAAGTACCTCTGCCTTTTCCTCATCCTTTGATACATTTCCCTCCATGTCAACCAAGGAGTGGAGGTTGTCCTTTCCCTTCCTCTTGCTATTAATGTATTTATAGAAGGACTTTTTGTTGTCCTTCACAGTAGAGGCCAGTTTAAGCTCCAAATGTGCTTTTGCCTCCCTAATTTTCTTCCTACATGATTTGGCAACATCCTTAAACATTCCGTGGGTTGCCTCCCCTCTCTTCCAAAGGTGATACACCCTCTTTTTTTCCCTTAGTTCCATTAAAAGTTCATTAACCATCCAGGCTGGCCATCTGCCCCGATGGTTCATCTTCCGGCACATTGGCACAGCCTGTCCCTGAGCCTTCAACAATTCTTCCTTGAAGCAGGTGCAGCCCACCTGGTCCCCTTTATTATTAAGGGCTTTATCCCAAGGAACTCTCTGAGTTAGTTCCTTGAGTAACCTGAAGTCTGCCCTCCAGAAGTCCAGAGTGGAGGTCTTCTTGCTACCCCTCTTAGCTTGACCAAAATCCGAAAATTCAATTATCTCGTGGTCACTGGCCCCTAAACACCCCCCGACCACCACATCACCCACCAGCCCTTCTCTGTTGGTGAAGAGGAGGTCAAGCATAGCCTTGCCCCTGGTAGGCTCTCGCAGCACCTGGGATAAGAAGCTGTCCTCCATGCATTCTAAGAACCTCCTAGACTGTCTCCTCTCTGCTGTGTTGAGATCCCAGCAGATGTCAGGCAGGTTGAAGTCGCCCATGAGAACAAGATCCGGAGATCTTGCGACAGCCTTAAGCTGCCTATAGAATGCTTCATCAACATCTTCTTCCTGGTTGGGTGGTCTATAACAGACTCCAACCAGGATGTCTGCCTTGCTGGTCTTCCCTCTAATTCTTACCCACAAGCATTCAACCTGATCGTCCCTTATCTCCGTCTCAATGGCATCTAGTGCCTTCCTGATGTACAGGGCCACCCCTCCACCCCTTCTTCTTTGCCTGTCTCTCCTGAAGAGCCTATAGCCATCAATTGCAGCACTCCAGTCATGTGAGTCGTCCCACCACATCTCTGTGATGGCAACTACATCATAACTTTCCTGCTGCAACAAGGCTTCCAGCTCCTCTTGTTTGTTACCCATGCTTCGTGCATTAGTGTACATGCACTTTAGCCGGGCTGCTGGTTTCACCTCCGACTCTAGCTTATCACCCTTAGACTCTTGCCTGAAGGGACTAGTTTCAGCCCCTTCCCCCTTCAAAACTAGTTTAAAGCCCTGTCGATGAGACCTGCCAATTCCCTATCCAGGATCTTTTTACCTTTGGGGGACAGGCCGTTCTCATATACTGTGACCTTTCCCCTTCTCTGGGACAGATGTACTCCATCTGTTGCCAGCTGGCCTGGTGCAGTAGAAAGTTTTCCAAGATCAAAAAACCCAAGATTCTTTTGACTGCACCAGCCTCTAAGCCACTTGTTAACTATAGCTGCTGACCTGTTTCTTACGGTATTCCCTCCTGCAACTAAGGGTATTGATGAAAAAATTATTTGTGCAACTGACCCCTCAACCAGGTCTCCCAGGGCCCTAAAGTAATTTTTGATAGCCCTGGGAGTTCTGGTTGCAACGTCGTCATTCCCTAACTGCATAACTATCAAGGGATAGTAGTCAGAGGGCTGCACCAGGCTAGGCAGCCTTCTGGTAACATCATTAACTTGGGCTCCTGGCAGACAACAGAGTTCCCTATGAGATGGGTCAGGCCAACATATGGGGCCCTCTGTTCCCCTCAGAAGGGAATCACCAATAACAATTACCCTCCTCTTTCTTTTGAGGGAGTAGGTCCTGATGCCAGGGGAAGGCTGTTTAACCTTAGGCTGCTTTGCCTTAGGCTGTTTAACCTCAGGGAGAACCCCAGATGGTGTGTCCTCCGGCATCAGGATCACCTCACCCTCGATCTCCAGTGCTCCATGTGGAGGGTTAGAGAGAAAGGCCGAGCCCTCTCCCCCCATAAAACAGAGGAAAAAAAAATAACCACAGCTAGCCAGCCAGAGGAGCAAAACGGAATGCTATATTTACAAGCAATTTTTAGGGAATGCAGGATATATATACACAATTTACAGTATTTACAATATATACACAGAAATGTACAGAAAAGTAAAAGAACAATAATACAGAAAAGAAATTCCCCCCCCGGCGGAGGGTTCCCCCCTGTACCCCCTTCTCTACCCTTTTTCCCCAAAGAGGGTTACAAAGAGAGGAAAAGAGCAGTTGTTAATTAAAGCAGTTATAAATTAAAGCAAAGTGTTAGTAGGCCACATGCTTATCTGTCCAAGGTCAGTCTGGCAGAGAGCCTAGAAGCGGATGAGCTGGAAAAGGGAGGAGGGAAGAGCGAACTGAGGAAAGTCCCAGTCGCACTCAAAACTTAAAGTTGCATTCTACCAATCTACCAATGAAATTCATTTAGACCTGTCTGTTGTTTACAAAACATTCAGCCAGAGTGCCCCAGTACTGTCCTTTTCTTAAAGGCACAGCCTCAAACGGTCACACATACCTATTTTCCAAGAGCAGCGGGGAAGGTGAGGGGAGGCAAGGAGGTTTTACTTTGTGTCTTTTGAGAGGAACCTGCATCCATTCCCCTCTGCTTTTTGAATAACCAGCCTCTGCTGGGGGAGCCTGCAGAGCCTGCTTACTCTGATTCAACTCTTTCCTCCTCTGGTTCATCTCTTTCCTCCTTTGGTTCATCTCTTTCCTACGTTCCCTTACATTTCTAAGGCTAGCAACCTCATCCTTCTGTCTGGCCACCAGATTAAGCAGATAGTCAATCTGCTCACACCTTATGCAAGAGTTGCCCCCACTACCTTGCATCTCAAGAGCCAGGCTCCAGCACTCTCTACAGCCAGATACCTGAACAGCTACCTGCTTGTGTTCTACCTCAGTCTGGGTCGGCACTGATTTTTTTAGGAAGATTTTGCTGCAAGTTACAACCATGCCTGCCCCTGGCCACAGCACCTACTGCACACAAAAAAAAAAAAAAAAATTTAGAAAAAGTGCGGCGGCACGTGAGAGCATGAGAGAGTACAAGAGAATACAGGCTGCCCGACAAACAGAGTCCCTGCGAGCTGCAGCAAACCCTTTTAAATTAAGCCACTCCCGCCGCTGGGATCATGAGTCTGAGCCATTTGAAAAGACAGATCCTCCTAGCCTTGCGGCAGCAGTAATCTCCTCAGTGCCGGTGATTCCTGCAGCCCGAAAAGGAGAGCAGCGGCTGGTCCCCGGCGGCTGCTGGTCTTGGTGCTGTCCCGAGAGGGCTGCCCGACGAATTTGCTGCCCAGAATTACTTTGGTTACTGTGCTGGGTTGAGGCAGCCCCCTTCCCAACCACTGGCAACAATAAACACTCAGACAAAAGGATTGCAAAAGTGATGGAAAGTTTAAATAGAAAGCAGTGAACATTTACACAAAACCAAAAGCACAGTGACAAAGAAAGATCCCAAAACAGACCCAGAGAGATCCCATCCCCCCCTGAGGGTACACCTGAGACCCCCAGGGCTCCTTTTTCCCCCTCCCACTGCTATGCTAGTCTCAGCTGGCCAGATCTGAGACTGCACATCCCCCCGTGGCCTTGGGCCTAGCCAGGCCCAAAGCCAGGAGACATCTCCCCCAGTTACCAGCTGACGGAGGAGGAAGAAAAGAGAACGTGCTAGACTCCACACTGGATCTTATAGTGGTGCAAAGGATTGTGGTATGAAATACTACATAATTTCCTGTGTCCACCCCTCTGGGCTGGACTTCTGGACACAGGAAGTAAACATTGCAGGGGGGCAGCCAGCTCAAACTGCAACAGTTACTCACCAGGAGTTACTCACCCAGTATTTTCTTTACTAGCAATAATTCACTGAAAACAGGACAAAGAAAAGTTGATGTCTTAGTTGCAAGCTAGAAAGACAAGCAAGTAGGGGAGAAGAATTTTATAGCCTTACAGGCATGGGGCCATATAATAACAAGATTTTCAAAAGGGGACCTAAATGAATTACAGCACCTAAGAGCATGAAGACCAGAAGCCTGCAAGTATGCAAACATCTCTGACATAGTATCATAGTATCATTCAGGGTTGGAAGGGACCACAAGGATCATCTAGTTCCAACCCCCCTGCCATGGGCAGGGACACCCCACACTAGATCAGGCTGGACAGAGCCTCATCCAGGGATGGGGCCTCAACCACCTCCCTGGACAACCCATTCCAGGGTCTCACCACTCTCATGGTGAAGAACCTCCTCCTCACATCCAGCCTGAATCTCCCCACCTCCAGCTGCATTCCATTCCCCCTAGTCCTATCACTACCTGAGATCCTGAGAAGTCCCTCCACAGCCTTCCTGTAGGCCCCCTTCAGATCCTGGAAGGCCACAATTAGGTCACCTCGGAGCCTTCTCTTCTCCAGACTGAACAGCCCCAACTCCTTCAGTCGGTCCTCAGAGCAGAGGTACTCCAGCCCTCTGATCATCCTCGTGGCCCTTCTCTGGACATGTTCCAGCATGTCCACATCCCTCTTGTAATAGGGGCTCCAGAACTGGACACAGTACTCCAGGTGGGGTCTCACCAGGGCTGAGTAGAGGGGGAGGATCACCTCCCTCGACCTGCTAGCCACACTTCTCCTGATGCAGCCCAGGAGCTGATTGGCTTTGCGGGATGCAAGAGCATATTGAGAGCTCATGTTGAGCTTTTTGTCCACCAGCACCCCCAAGAGCAAGTGCAGGGTCCTGCATCTGGGTCGAGGCAATCCCAGGCACAAATACAGGCTGGGCAGTGACTGGCTGGAAAGTAGCCCTGAGGAGAGAGACTTGGGGGTGGTGGTGGACAAAAGCTCAACATGAGCTCTCAATGTGCACTTGCAGCCCGCAAGGCCAATCAGATCCTGGGCTGCATCAGGAGAAGTGTGGCTAGCAGGTCGAGGAGGTGATCCTCCCCTCTACTCAGCCTGGTGAGACCCCACCTGGAGTACTGTGTCCAGTTCTGGAGTCCCTATTACAAGAGGGATGTGGAGGTGCTGGAACGTGTCCAGAGAAGGGCCACAAGGATGATCAGAGGGCTGGAGCACCTTTCCTATGAGAGCAGACTGAAGGAGTTGGGGCTGTTCAGTCTGCAGAAGAGAAGGCTCCGAGGTGACCTAATTGTGGCCTTCCAGTATCTGAAGGGGGCCTACAGGAAGGCTGGGGAAGGACTTCTCAGGATGTCAGGTAGTGATAGGACTAGGGGGAATGGAATGAAGCTGGAGGTGGGGAGATTCAGGCTGGATGTGAGGAGGAGGTTCTTCACCATGAGAGTGGTGAGACCCTGGAATGGGTTGTCCAGGGAGGTGGTCAAGGCCCCGTCACTGGGGGTGTTTAAGACCAGGCTGGATGAGGCTCTGTCCAGCCTGATCTAGTGTGGGGTTTCCCTGCCCATGGCAGGGGGGTTGGAACTAGATGATCCTTGTGGTCCCTTCCAACCCGGAATGAAACTATGAAACTATGAAACTATGAAAGTCTCTCTCCTCAGGGCTGCTTTCCAGCCAGTCACTGCCCAGCCTGGATTTGTGCCTGGGATTGCCTCGACCCAGATGCAGGACCCTGCACTTACTCTTATTGAACTTCATGAGGTTGGCTTGTGCCCACCTCTCCAGCCTGTCAAGGTCCCTCTGGATGGCCTCCCTTCCCTCCAGCGTGTCTGCTGCACCACACAGCTTGGTGTCATCAGCAAACTTGCTGAGGGTGCACTCAAGGCCACTGTCCATGTCACCCACAAAGATGTTGAATAAGAAAGGTCCCAGGACTGATCCCTGAGGGACTCCGCTTGTCACTGGCCTCCACTGGGACATTGAGCCATGGACAGCCACTCTATGGGTGCGGCCATCAAGCCAGTTCCTTATCCATCTAGTGGTCCACCCATCAAACCCATGTGTCACCAGCCTGGATATCAGGATGTGGTGCGGGACAGTGTCGAAGGCTTTGCTCAGGTCCAGGTAAATGACATCAGTTGCTCGCCCCTCATCTATTAATTTTGTCACCTGCCCATAGAAGGCCACCAGGTTGGTCAGGCAGGATTTGCCCTTGGCAAAGCCATGCTGACTGTTCCCAATCACCTCTTTACTATTCTTTTGAGCGAGTAGTGCCTCCAGGAGGATCTGTTCCATGATCTTTCCAGGCACAGAGGTGAGACTGACTGGCCTGTAGTTCCCTGGTTCCTCCTTCTTACCATTTTTGAAAATAGGGGCAATGTTTCCCCTTTTCCAGTCCGTGGGGACTTCACCAGACTATCATGACTTTTGAAATATAATAGAGAGGGGTTTAGCAACCTCATCTGCCAGTTCTCTCAGTACCCTTGGGTGTATACCGTCGGGTCCCATGGACTTGAACACTTTCAGGTTCTTCAGGTGATCACGAACCTGATCTTCACTTACAATAGGCAGTTCCTCTTCCCTCCAGGGCTTTGTCCCATGACACTTTGGCTATCAGATCCCTGAAGCGATCAAAATCTGCACGCCTAAAGTCTAGGGTCGTGAGCTTGGAATACTTCCTCCTGATTGCCCTGAGGATGTTAAATTCAACTGCTTCATGGTCACTGCAGCCAAGGCCGTCTATGAGCCTCACATTGCTTACCAGCCCTTCCCTGTTGGTGAGAACAAGGTCCAGCATAGCACCATTTCTTGTTGGTTCCTCTACCATTTGGAGGAGGAAGTTGTCTTCTATGCAGTCCAGGAACATCCTGGATTGCTGGTGCCTTGCTGTGTTGCCCCTCCAGCAGATGTCCGGGTGGTTGAAATCACCCATGAGGACCAGGGCTTGTGACCTGGAAGCCGCTTCTATTTGCCTATGGAGGGCCTCATCTGCTTGGATCTGCTGGTCAGGTGGCCTGTAGGAGACCCCCACAGTAATATCTCCTTCCCCTGTCCTGCCTTTAATTTTAACCCATACGCTCTCAACTAGCTCATCATCCCTCCCCAGTTGGAGCTCCACTGATTCCAACTGGCTATTGACATAGAGGGCAACACCTCCTCCTCTCCTTCCCTGCCTATCCTTCCTAAAGAGTTTATACCCATCTATCCCTACATTCCAGTCATGGGATTCATCCCACCAAGTTTCAGTAACAGCCACTATGTCGTGGCATCCCAGCAGCACAGCGGCCCTTAACTCATCCTGTTTGTTGCCCAAGCTGCGCGCATTCGCATAGAAGCACTTCAGCTGGGCTGGCCCTGTCCTCCTCTTGTGCCAAATCCCCTCGGTTTCCACAGAATGTCCTGGTGGATCATTCGTGGCTTGCCTCAGGGCAGCAAGTTGAGAGCCCTTACCAGCTCTCCTTCTCTCTACTGCTGGTGAGCTGCCCCTCTGTTTGTCACCGGCCAGCAGGAGACTATTAACCCCTTCCCCCTTCAAATCTAGTTTAAAGCCCTATCAATGAGCCCTGCCAATTCGTGCCCCAGGATTCTTATCCCCCTCTGGGACAAGTGTGTCCCAGGAGTTGTTTTCAGCTCAGGTGCCTTGAAAACCAATCCATGATTGCGGAACCCAAAGCCCTGTCGATGGCACCAGCCCCTGAGCCATGAATTGATCTGTCGGCCCTTCCTCAGTGTGTCCTCATCCATTGCTGATGTTAGAGGGATGGCAGAGAACATGACTTGAGCCCCTGATCCCTTTAGCATTTGCCCTAAGGTTCTGAAGTCTTTTTTAATAGATTGTGAGCCTCTCATTGTTACATCGTCACTGCCCACCTGAAAGACCAGCAGTGGGTAGTAGTCTGAAGGACTCACGAGGTTGGGAATTCTGTCTACAACGTCTTTTACTTGGGCACCAGGGAGGCAGCTGACCGCTCTATGAAATTGGTCTGGTCTGCATATTGGGCCCTCTGTTCCACTCAGTAGGGAGTCTCCTATGACGATGACCCTGCGAGGTTTCTTTTCTGGGTAAGTTTTGATGGCTGGCCTGAGGCAACCTGTCATTGGTGCAGCTTTTGACCTTCTTGAGTCCTCGGCCTTACCAATGACCTGTTCCTCCTGCAGAGCCTCATCCCTGTTCTGTAACTGCACTGGAGGCAGCGTGCTGCTCACAGGAGCAGACTTCCTTTGTTTGCACTTCTTCCGTCAGGCAGAGACCTGTTCCCATTGGCCCTGCTCATGTGGGTTACTACAGGGAGGTTGAGAATCTTGCTTCTGGGAAGGTATCAAACTCCCTGTTCCACTAAGTGTTACCCCCTGTTCTGATTTAGAAGAGATTACATTATGGGAATCGTCAATTTTCTGCTCGCTATCTCTTCTAGCTCTTAGCCTTTCCACCTCTTCCTTTAGTTTGACCACCATGCTCATCAGATCACTGACCTGCTCACACCTGACACAGGAGCTGCTCCCTCCAGCCTCCATATCGAGTGCCAGGCTCCAGCACTCACTGCAGCCAACTACCTGAACATCTGCATGCTTGTGTGTGCTCTCTGTTTGGGTGCCCACTGTCCTTCTGTTAGCCTTTGCTCTAGTGGTGACCATCTTGCAGTAACCACCCTCTCCACACGGCTTCCCCCCCCCCGTCAGTGAGAAGGCGAGCTATGCCCCTCAAGCTGCCTCCTCTCTCTTCAGCCACGCGCTGGGTTCAGCCAGTCTTTTCCTATTAGGGCCATTTGTTTAAGAAGCCACATGCAAGCACTGAGAACCTCCGCACACCAAAGTGAGCATCTCCAAAGTGTCACTTCTACCCAACCATTGTTACTTCTGCAGGTAATATGCACATTATCTGTGCTGACCTCTCCTTAATTTATAATACCTCTATGTCATAAAACAATTATCGGCATTTGACACAAGCAGCACTTGCTAGTTTGAAAAGCAATTAGAATTTAGAAGCTGTCTCTTGCAACAAAAGAGTATTTGCAGAAGCAGCGCTACAGGAAAGTTGTGGCACGCAAGCCATCAGCCTAATTCTGCCTCTATCAATCACACCAGGTCTCTCTGAATAGCGATACACAGGCACACAAACAGCAATGTTTATGAGGTACAGCTGGTGGTACTTACGTTAACAGCAAAAGCAGCATCAGTTAAATTAACATTCTTCATACTTTCATTGCTCATTATGGTTTGACAGCCATACCCACAGTCCACATAAATGACTTAGAGCAAGAGAGCTGTCTAGCATCCTGCCATGAAACCAAGACCACCTAATGGGAGCAGCCACTGTAATTAAAACTCTGGAAACCAAGATTTATACCAGTTTAAGGATGCAGCAGTGGGTATTATGACCTACTTTAAGTTTATTAAAGGAATTCTGAAAGCCCATGCTGTTACTCAAGTGAAAAGTAAGAGCCTGGCATTTGTGATATTTGTCCAATAAAAGGGACCTGAGTGTTCTTTTCATCTAGGAAACGTTTGTGTTGTTTCAGGTCTGAAGATGCAGGAAGAGAGGAAAGAAAAAGATGTACTTAAGTATTAACTAATCAGCTTCCCCAGGAGAATGCTCTCCCTAAGTCTTGTTCATTCAAGTCCACAAGATTTTCTTTGATGGTGAATTGCAGCAACTGGTTCTGCTTAAAAATTTACAGCCACATTTAATCTCTTGGATCAAGAAAAGTTAATTTCATCAATTCAAGGCTGTATTTCATGGAACTAAGTATCAGAAATTAATATGGTATCAAAAAGGGAATGAAAACACACAAGTATTTTATAAAAGCATCTCCAATGCCCCAGAATTTGACTTGACCAAGTAACAACCTGTTCAGACCAAAACTCAAGTGCATTAAGGAGGAATTAACATTGCCAGGAAAAGTATGTTTTAAAAAATCCCCAAACCACATGGACCTGTAGTTATACATCACCTTTAAAACACTCTGTAAGCAGGTCTTAATATTTTTAGTTATTAAGCACATATTAGATCATGAAAGACAATTCAGCATTTGCAGAAGATGCTGCAGAGGTGGGGAGACACCAAGGAATATGCCATATGGCATCACAGTGCCTCGCTTTCTGCTGGGCACATGCCTTTGCATGGCACACCGGGAGCAGGGCTCACACAAGTACAGGATGCTGGGCAGGCAAGAGTCCAGTGTAAGCCCAAGAAAAACCTTTAGAATAAACCTTTATTAGAATAAACCAAACCAGGTTGGAAGAGACCTTCAAGATCATCGTGTCCAACCCATCAACCAATCCAACCCACCCAAACAGCTAACCCATGGCACTAAGCAACCCATCAAGTCTCCTCCTGAACACCTTCAATGACGGCGACTCCACCACCTCCCCGGGCAGCCCATTCCATAAAACTACAGAAGAGAACCAATCGCAACATCTGGCTCTCTGTGGGGAGACAAAATGCTCACTTCAGCTTCCAGACATGATCTCCCGATCAGAATTTGCTCTTCATCTCTGCCTTCAGCAAAAAAAGCAGGAGCTTTTTTTATGTCTTTCCCTTAAGCAGTTCAAAAGCACCATTCCCCTGCCCTTCAATGGCTCAGTGGTTGAAGCATGTGCCTTAAATACAGACATCAGTAGTTCAGTTTTCCCCATTCTGAGATCTGAAAGGCCATCTTCATCTCCCAAGAGGCATCTATAACCACCTGGCTATCAAGGCATAGAGTTGAATGTGAGCATGCATGTAAGACCCTTTCCACCCCTTCCAACTCTGGCACAGGAGTATGGCAAGCCTGCTCCCTACCAACGCACTCCCACACAAGGCATGAACTGCTCTGCCACCTCATAATATACATCTGTCTGTACATACACACACTTGTGGCCTCTGGGCATCAAAAAAACCCAAAACAGAACATCAGAAAAAGTTCTTCATGTTAATTAATGAATTATTCCAGTAAAGAGCATTTAGCAGGTCAGTGTCAAATTTCTGGTCAGCAGAGCACTCACCTATATGCCCAGATTCACCTTCAAAAATGTACTTTTGTTTATCCTGCCTTCAGGGACATGCCTGCCTGTGGGCATCATTCAGAGAAAGCCCTTAACCAAATCCTGCCCAGGTGCATGCAATGATCACTCAAATGCTCAAGCCTATGTGCCCTGGCCTTATTTAGTTTACCAATATAGATGTAGTCACACAGAATTAAGCTAAAAATGGAAATTATAGCATTTAAGCCAACCTTAAAAATACAGAATTGAGAGGGCCTTAAGTGGCAAGCACCTGGACTGGACTATGTTGCAGCCAGAACATCAGCCCATGCTCCTTTAACTGGCAACCTAATATAGCTGGTACTGGGAAATGAACACACTCAAACCCCAAAACCCAGATTTGTTGTGATCAGCTGTTCCACTTCCTGTAAAATATTCCCACTTCATGCATGACACAGGAGTTCAGTGAGTTAGTTTCCTTAGGACACATCCATGCTTAAGAGCTCTTCCACAAGGACCCCAGCGCTCTCACTTGCCACCGGCCCGAGGGCTTGCTGCTCCTCACCCAGGTTTTTACAACAGCCAGCTTCCTGTTACAGAAGGCTGAGCAAAAGCTCCCCCTGGGAACTAGTTAGCATCAGTCTTGTTTTCTTCCCTGGTAACTCCAAGCAGCTCTGGTTGCCCTCAGGGAATGTACATGGCATGTCCCCAGCACCCCTTCCTGGGAACCACATTCCCAACCTGCCAGGGTGACAGCCTCTTATGCCCAAGACAAGACTCCTGGCCAACCTCCACATGAAACAAATATACAAGTTAATTCACCAAGAAATGCTTTTCTTTCTAGCATCTGCTAAACTCCTTGAAGTTTCTTGCAATATTTGCCTGTAGACTGCAAACAGAGCTCCTCAATCCCACTTGTTTCACTGAAATCCTAACATCATAGAATCAGTAAGGTTGGAAAAGACCTCAAAGATCATCAAGTCCAACCAGTCACCCAAGACCTCATGACTACTAAACCATGGCACCAAGTGCCATGTCCAATCCCCTCTTGAACACGTCCAGGGATGGTGACTCCACCACCTCCCTGGGCAGCCCATTCCAATGGCTAACAACACTCTCTGTGAAGAACTTTTTCCTCATCATCAAGGGCTTTGTTCCATTGGATATAGTTCTGCTTGTTCCAAGATGAAATTATAGAAATATCTATAGAAGAATGCCATTTAGGACACACACGGGGGAAAATGGCTGGAAAATGCTGCCGTTTGTGTTAGCTTTTCAGTATAGTTCATCCATAATCTAATACAGGAGTCACAAAGTTATCAAGAAGCAATGCTCTCTATTGGTTTTATTATTTTCTTGTGCGTTCCCCATCTCCCCAAGGCAGATAGTGAAGAACGATGCAACTTGAACAAGTGACATAATACAACTCTTGTACATTCTTTATATCTGTTCTGGCTACTATGCCTTCTAAAAACATATTAACTCAAAGCAGTGCTGGAACATGGAGATACTACTTATAGGAAGACTAAGCACAGCACCAGATGTGTAAACACTGGAGATATAAGTTTTCTGCGGATGACATGTTGAAATTTTAGAGATCATGTACCAGAACATTTTTTGTATTTTTTTTCCCTTCCTCCCTACATCAGTTCCTAATATTAGGGTCCCCTCCAAGACGCTGCCTTGATGGCATCCCAGGAGCTCACAGAGATACTGCCACAGTCAAGAATCTCATATAACATCACTACAGTATCTTTTACTAAAATTAAGATACTCCAAACCAAGCAGTAGGGTGGGTGGTAGGAAACATTCATGGAAACATGGGTTGTTAATCATCTCATTGTTTCTAATACCACAGGATCTCATCCAAAGTTCACAAACAAAATACCCTTTTCATCAATTCTAAGGAATGTTGATCCAGCTTAACAGATATTTTTTTTTTTTTCTTTTGCAGAAGAGCTACTGGGAAGAACCTCAGTAACCACTTAATGGATATTCACACAGTTAATTTAGTACCTCGAGGTTTAAGCAAGCTATTAACTGATTCAGTCCACAAAAGTCCTCCATCAAACAAGCAATCCTCATACCTACAGTGGCATTTCAGCTTCTGTCTTGCATTCATTACAACTATAAATCACTGCTTTTTAACAGAGGCAAAAGTCTGCATTTAAAAGACTTCTGCAGGTTAATTCATAGTATCATAGTATCATAGTTTCATAGTTTCATAGTTTCATTCAGGGTTGGAAGGGACCACAAGGATCATCTAGTTCCAACCCCCCTGCCATGGGCAGGTAAACCCCACACTAGATCAGGCTGGACAGAGCCTCATCCAGCCTGCTCTTAAACACCCCCAGTGACGGGACCTCGACCACCTCCCTGGACAACCCATTCCAGGGTTTCACCACTCTCATGGTGAAGAACCTCCTCTTCACATCCAGCCTGAATCTCCCCACCTCCAGCTTCATTCCATTCCCTCTAGTCCTATCACTACCTGAGATCCTGAGAAGTCCCTCCACAGCCTTCCTGTAGGCCCCCTTCAGATACTGGAAGGCCACAATTAGGTCACCTCGGAGCCTTCTCTTCTGCAGACTGAACAGCCCCAACTCCTTCAGTCTACCCCCATAGGAGAGGTGCTCCAGCCCTCTGATCATCCTTGTGGCCCTTCTCTGGACACGTTCCAGCATGTCCATATCCCTCTTGTAATAGGGGCTCCAGAACTGGATGCAGTACTCCAGGTGGGGTCTCACCAGAGCTGAGTAGAGGGGGAGGATCTCCTCCCTCGACCTGCTGGCCACACTTCTCCTGATGCAGCCCAGGATCTGATTGGCCTTGCGGGCTGCAAGTGCACATTGAGAGCTCATGTTGAGCTTTTTGTCCACCAGCACCCCCAAGTCTCTCTCCTCGGGGCTACTCTCCAGCCAGTCACTGCCCAGCCTGTATTTGTGCCTGGGATTGCCTCGACCCAGATGCAGGACCCTGCACTTGCTCTTGTTGAAACTCATGAGGTTGGCTTGTGCCCACCTCTCCAGCCTGTCAAGGTCCCTCTGGATGGCCTCCCTTCCCTCCAGCGTGTCTGCTGCACCACACAGCTTGGTGGCATCAGCAAACTTGCTGAGGGTGCACTCAATGCCACTGTCCATGTCACCCACAAAGATGTTGAACAAGACAGGTCCCAGGACTGATCCCTGAGGGACTCTGCTTGTCGCTGGCCTCCACTGGGACATGGACCCATTGACAGCCACTCTTTGGGTGCGGCCATCAAGCCAGTTCCTTATCCATCTAGTGGTCCACCCATCAAACCCATGTGTCACCAGTTTGGAGACCAGGATGTGGTGCGGGACAGTGCCGAAGGCTTTGCTCAGATTCAGGTAAACGACATCAGTTGCTCGTCCCTCATCTATTAATTTTGTCACCTGCCCATAGAAGGCCACCAGATTGGTCAGGCAGGATTTGCCCTTGGCAAAGCCATGCTGACTGTTCCCAATCACCTCTTCACTATTCTTCTGAGCCAGTAGTGCCTCCAGGAGGATCTGTTCCATGATCTTTCCAGGCACAGAGGTGAGACTGACTGGCCTGTAGTTCCCTGGTTCCTCCTTCTTACCCTTTTTGAAAATAGGGGCAATGTACAAGTACGGGGCATTGGAGGTTGAGGGTGAGGTGATTCTGATATCAGAGGGCACGCCATCTGGGGTTTTCCCTGTGGCAAAACAGCCTAAGGTGAAACGACCTAAGGTGAAACAGCCTAAGCTTAAACAGCCTTCCCCCGGCATTAGGACTTGCTCCCTTAAAAAAAAGAGGAGGGTAATTGTTATTGGTGATTCCCTCCTGAGAGGAGCAGAGGGCCCCATATGTCAGCCAGACCCTACTCACAGGGAGGTTTGTTCCCTTCCAGGAGCCGTGGTTGGAGATGTTACCACAAGACAGCCTGGTATGGTGCAGCCCTCTGACTATTATCCCTTGATAGTTATGCAGTTAGGGAATGATGATGTTGCAACCAGAACTCCCAGGGCTATCAAAGATGACTTCAGGGCCCTGGGAGATCTGGTTGAGGGATCAGGGGCACAGATAATTTTTTTGTCTGTGGTGGGTTGGAAGGGGTAAGGCTAAGAAGCCTCTTCCCTCCCCCCTGTAAGTAAAGGGAAAGAAAAGTTTGAAGGGAAAGGAAAAAAAACTCACCAGCTGAATTAGCAAAGCAGTGGAGCTATATTTACAAAGCAGTGTAGGGTTTTGCAGGGGAATATTTACAAATTTACAATATCTACAATATATACAAAGATATACAACAGAGTAACACAGAAATGAGAGTAACCCCCCTCGGCCGAGGGGGATCCCCACCTCCGCTCTCCCCTCTCTTCCCCCCTTTCCCCAGAATAGTTCGGAAAAGAGGGAGAAAGAGAAAGAAAGAAGTTAAAAGCAGTTTGTGTTAATTGTAAGCAGTTAATACAGGCCTGGCCTTTCTTATCACCAAGGCCGAAGTCTTGGCAGAAAGCCCAGCACAGCCAGAGTTGCTGCACTGTGGAAAGGCGGAAGCAAGACTGAAGACAAAGTTCCCGGAGTGCCCAGGATATTTTCTCCTGCACTCCAGTTCAGAAGGTGCTTCCTCCCACCTGAACAATGAAAATTAGTTTAGAGTATTCCTTCCGTTTACCAACTTCCGTCCACCATACTCCCTTTCTTAAGGGGGCAACGTCAACCGGCCACAGTCCACCCCTTCTAAACAATTTCATTGGCTGTTCATACTGTCCATCCAATCCAAAATAATATTTACAGTTTATGAGTAAAGTTCATAGTCCATTCCGGCTATGCTCAGATGTAGGTGATTCAAAAGTCCAAGAAAATCAGAAAATGAGAAAAATGGAAAACAGTTCATTTCTCCACCGACGAAGCGAAGAAAAGGGAAACAGGGATTCTCAGGGTCTCTTAGTTGACTCAGGGCTCTCAGGGATCTCAGGGTTCGTGCACCGTAGATTCCTCGTTGATTTCTTCTTTTGGGCGCGATGTAGCTGTACAACAGTTTGAAGTTAACCTCTTTCTGCTAAAGTTAAATTTCTTTGTGGAATACACTGAATTTCACCATTCTCTTGCATTACCCAATATGTGTGACCCGGACCTTCAGCTGAAACCACTCCTCGGACAGGTTTAGCCTCTCCTGAGGGTGAAAATACCCAAACAGTTTTACCTAACAGATTCTTTTCTCTAACAACAGGAACTCTATCACCTTCCACTTTCCGAAGCAAATCTGAATGTGCAGGTCCAGCTCGGTTCACTGAACCTCTACTATTTACCAGCCAGGTTGCTTGTGCTAAATGTTTTTCCCAGTTTTTCAAAGATCCACCCCCCATGGCTTTAAGAGTGGTCTTCAACAAACCGTTGTAGCGTTCAATCTTCCCTGAAGCTGGTGCGTAGTAGGGAATATGGAATATCCACTCAATACCGTGCTCTTTTGCCCAGTTCTTTACAAGGTTGTTCTTGAAATGAGTTCCGTTGTCTGACTCAATCCTCTCTGGAGTTCCGTGTCTCCACAGTATCTGTCTCTCCAGACCGAGAATGGTGTTGCGTGCAGTTGCATGTGGAACTGGATAAGTTTCCAACCATCCAGTGTTTGCCTCTACCATAGTAAGCACATACTGCTTACCAGAACGAGAACGTGGTAGAGTGATGTAGTCAATCTGCCAAGCTTCACCATACTTGTACTTGGACCATCTGTCACCATACCACAAGGGCTTAAGTCGTTTTGCCTGCTTAATAGCAGCACAAATGTCACAGTCATGGATGACTTGCGTGATAGCATCCATGGAAATGTCTATGGATCTGTCACGAGCCCATTGGTAGGTTGCATCTCTGCCTTGATGTCCTGATGAATCGTGAGCCCACCGAGCTAAGAATATCTCACCTCGGTGTTTCCAGTCGAGATCAAGATTAGAGTCCATGTCTACTTGAGAAACTCTTGCAGCTAGATCTGCCTGATGGTTGTGTTGCTGTTCCTCAGTAGCTTTGCTCTTAGGAATGTGAGCATCGATGTGTCTTACCTTCACTGGAATTCTCTCGATTCGATCAGCAATGTCCTGCCACAGGTTGGCTGCCCAAATGGGTTTTCCTTTTCTCTGCCAACCATTCTTCTTCCAGTTCATTAGCCAACCCCATAGAGCATTGGCTACCATCCATGAGTCGGTGTAGAGATAAAGCTTTGGCCATCTCTCACGTTCAGCTACGTCGAGAGCTAGCTGGACAGCTTTTACCTCTGCGAACTGACTGGATTCTCCTTCTCCATCTTTCACCTCTGCAACTCGGCGTGTTGGACTCCACACTGCAGACTTCCGCCTTCGCTTGTATCCAACAAGACGACAGGAACCGTCTGTGAACAAAGCATATTTCTTCTCATCATCAGAAAGGTCATTGTAAGGAGGAGCTTCCTCAGCACGAGTTACTTTCTCCTCTGGAGGTTTAGCACAGTTGAGACCTTCAGGCCAACTTGAGATCACCTCCACTAGACCAGGTCTTTCAAGATTTCCCATTCGAGCTCTCTGTGTTATCAGAGCCATCCACTTAGACCATGTGGAGTCTGTGGCATGATGTGGTGTGGAACCTTTGCCTTTGAACATCCAATTCAAAACTGGTAATCTGGGAGCTAGAAGAAGTTGTGATTCAGTTCCAATCACTTCAGAAGATGTTTTCACTCCTTCATAGGCAGCTAGAATTTCTTTCTCTGTTGGAGTATAATTAGCCTCTGAACCTCTGTAACCTCGACTCCAGAAACCAAGAGGTCGTCCACGTGTCTCACCTGGAGCTTTTGCCACAAGCACCAGGTTGGACCATTGTCACTTGCAGCCGTGTACAAAATGTTCTTAATGTCTGGACCATCTCGGACAGGTCCCAGACCCATTGCTTGAATTACCTCTTGCTTTATCTGGTCAAAGGCTGCTTGTTGTTCAGGTCCCCAGTGGAAATGGTTTCTCTTTCGAGTCACATCATACAGAGGTTTCACAATCTGACTGTATCCAGGAATGTGCAGTCTCCAAAATCCCACTATCCCCAAGAAACGTAAGGTCTCTTGCTTGTTTGTGGGACTTGCCATGGTAGAGACTCTATTTACCACATCCACTGGAATGTGTCGGCGTCCATCCTGCCACCGCACTCCCAGAAACTGAATCTCTGTGGTAGGTCCTTTCACCTTGTCTCGTTTGATGGCAAAACCTGCATTCAGAAGAATGTCAATGATTTTGTTACCTTTCTCGAAGAATTCCTCAGCAGTTTTACCCCAGACGATGATATCATCGATGAACTGGATGTGTTCTGGAGCACTGCCTTTCTCCAGAGCATCATGGATCACTGCATGACAGATGCTTGAGCTGTGGATCCAGCCCATTGGCAGTCTGTTGAAAGTGTACTGGATTCCTCTCCAGGTGAAAGCAAACTGAGGCCTGCATTCCTCTGCTATGGGAATAGAGAAAAATGCATTAGCAATGTCTATGGCAGCATACCATTTGGCCTCTTTGGATTCCAGCTCATACTGTAGTTCCATCATGTCTGGTACTGCTGCACTCATAGGTGGTGTCACTTCATTCAGGGCTCGGTAGTCTACTGTCAGACGCCAGTCTCCATTCTGCTTCCGCACAGGCCACATTGGACTGTTGAAAGGTGAATGAGTTTTGCTGACGACTTTCTGACTCTCCAACTGACGAATCAGATTCTGAATGGGCAACAAAGAGTCACGGTTGGTTCTGTATTGTCTGTGATGCACAGTCTGAGAAGCAACCGGCAATTTAATGTCCTGTATCTTATGTTGTCCCACAACTGCAGATTCATCAGAAAGTTCAGGTCTGGCAGACAGCTTCAATTTTTGTCCATCAATTTCTACTGAAGCTACTCCAAAAGCCCATTTGTAACCTCTAGGGTCTTTGAAACGCCCTTCTCTTAGAAAATCAATTCCCAAAATACAAGGTGCATCAGGTCCGGTCACAATTGTATGCTTCCTCCATTGTTTACCAGTTAAACTTATATTAACCTCTACCTTACTTAACTCTTGAGATCCACCAGTGACTCCCAGAATAGTTATAGACTCTGATCCCTGATAATTTGATGGTATTATGGTGCACTGAGCTCCTGTGTCAACCAAGGCCCTGTACTTCCCGAAATTGTGAAGTGCCAGGCCACTGGATGTACACATCCCAATAGATTCTATTATCTCTGTTATCCCTCTCCTCCCCTGGCGGGAGGCAGGGCACCCCTAGTTATGGGGAACATGCGCACATGTGCATTGCACATAGTTTGCAGGGTTATAACTTTGCATGTTATAGCTGGAGCCACTGTTGGAGCCATAAGAGTCGTTCTGGGGAACTGTGGAAGTAACAGCTACCCTTCTGGTATTGCTACCTCGGGTTCTGCCACTTTGCAATTCCCTCAGTCTCCTGAAAAGATTAGAAGTTGGTTGGCCATCCCAGCGGTTCATGTTCTCACCAAACTGATCACGCAGAGTTATCCAAATAGTTCTACGTGATTGCCTTGGCGGTCTGTTTTGGAATGACCTGTTTTGGAATGGCCTGTTTTGGAATGACCTCCTTGGAGGACGTGTATTCCTCACAGATGAAACTTGTATCCACCTGGAGGAAGAATTGAAATTATCCCTTTGTGCCAATTGGTATATGGAATCATTTAACTCTCTTATGCAATTCTGAATATCACCAGACATCGTTTTAATGGCTGACACCAAAGAACCACGTGTCATGCTATCCTCCAATTGTCTCATTTGATCACTGAATTGGCCAACCGTAGGAGAAGCTCCACCATAACTTCTTGACACAATTCTGCTTGCCAGAATGTTTGCATAATTGGAAGGAGCAAGTTTGATGATCTTTTTAGCAAGACCAATACCCACAGGAATGTCATCAGGATTCAGAGTTTCATGTTCACCATAGAGTAGCTCTCTAACAGCAAATTCTCTCAAGCGCTTAATTCCCTCATCTATGGTAGTCCAGGGTTTAGGATTCCATGGAAGATCATCTCGGGAAGGGTATCTCAGGGCAACCGCCATTAAAAGGCGTATCCACAGATTAACCTTACCGAGAGCCCTGCCTAGATGTCTATCTATCCCATTATCCCTTGAGAGAGTTCCTAACTGAGCTGCTGACTTGTCTCCAACTGTTAGAGCCGGAGCACCTGTATCATAACACCTACTAAGCCAAGCTAGAACTGGCTCCTTATCTGCCCTGGTGAAATCTTTACGGACATTTCGCAATTCCTCGCGGGCGAAGAACATTCAAAATATCATCTTCCTCCTCGTCTCCTGAATTTTTGTCCATATAATCCTGCTGTCATTCTCCTAAGGATCTCTTTAAGCTGAGAACCACCTTTGCCAGCTGCTTTCCTAGCTTCATCTGTATCCTGCTTTGATCTCACTAGGTTAGCTAGATCTTTAAAACAAACCACCTCTTCCTCCTGAGCAGGATCTCTTAAAGTAGAGGGCCCCTCACCAGGATCAGTCTCCAGCTCCTCTTCTTCTCCATCTTTGGCCTTTGCACCTCTGGTCTTTAAAGGAGCCACCTTAACTGGAGCTGTGTTTGAATTTACAGCCACCTTAATGGAAGCTGACAGGTCCTGAGATAAATCAGCTGCTGGGGCAGTGACTTCCGGCCCCACTGAGGGATTAGGCGGAAGTGACGTTGCTCCGTTAATGGCCGATGGAGAAGAAGAAGGAGAAGGAGAAGGAGTAGGCGCCATGTTGATACCAGCTGACACCCTTGGCAGCTTGCTGGAATCAGCAAAGTCATTTAGAGCTGCTTTACCAATTGACTTTTTAGCCTTCTTTTTAACTGACGGAGATTCTGCACACTCTTCGTCACTAGATGACTCTGGGACTGATCTAGAGCCACGGCGTTTTCTTTTTGATCTAGTTTTAATAACAAAACACGCCCTGGACACCTTTCTCTCTCGCCACAAGGAAATCAGGAGATACACGATAATTATCACCAGCAGCAGAATTATAGACATGAAATAAATCACTTTTGGGTCCCAGGCATCACCTAAAGTTACTCTCTCCTCAGGCGGAATCTTAAAACCCTTTATCTCAATTGGGAGAGTGGTGGAGGTGACATTCCTGTATCTCACTGGCCATAATAAATTAATACATTTTCCATACCATAATTTAACTCTATACATAACCCACATATAAATTGTCCGCACCAAATATTTACCCAGGTAATCCAAAATCAAACCCAAACAATATCTGTAAACCAGAGCCCCAAAAATTGAAAAGAACAATCGCTCCACAAACCACAAGACCTTCATGTTTGCTAATTCAGCTAGAAAACACTAAATCAATCAAGTAATAAATTAAACTAATTATCTGCCGCACGTTGGGTACGCCAATAAAAAAAAAATGTGGTGGGTTGGAAGGGGTAAGGCTAAGAAGCCTCTTCCCTCCCCCCTGTAAGTAAAGGGAAAGAAAAGTTTGAAGGGAAAGGAAAAAAAACTCACCAGCTGAATTAGCAAAGCAGTGGAGCTATATTTACAAAGCAGTGTAGGGTTTTGCAGGGGAATATTTACAAATTTACAATATCTACAATATATACAAAGATATACAACAGAGTAACACAGAAATGAGAGTAACCCCCCTCGGCCGAGGGGGATCCCCACCTCCGCTCTCCCCTCTCTTCCCCCCTTTCCCCAGAATAGTTCGGAAAAGAGGGAGAAAGAGAAAGAAAGAAGTTAAAAGCAGTTTGTGTTAATTGTAAGCAGTTAATACAGGCCTGGCCTTTCTTATCTCCAAGGCCGAAGTCTTGGCAGAAAGCCCAGCACAGCCAGAGTTGCTGCACTGTGGAAAGGCGGAAGCAAGACTGAAGACAAAGTTCCCGGAGTGCCCAGGATATTTTCTCCTGCACTCCAGTTCAGAAGGTGCTTCCTCCCACCTGAACAATGAAAATTAGTTTAGAGTATTCCTTCCGTTTACCAACTTCCGTCCACCATACTCCCTTTCTTAAGGGGGCAACGTCAACCGGCCACATCGTCTATACCCTTAGTTGCAGGTGGGAATACCATAAGGAACAGGTCAGCAGCTGAAGTCAACAAGTGGCTTAGAGGCTGGTGCAGGCAAAAGAATTTTGGGTTTTTTGATCTTGATAAACTTTCTGCTGCACCAGGCCAGCTGGCAACAGATGGAGCACATCTGTCCCAGAGGAGGGGTAAGATCAGAGTGTACGAGAATGGCCTATCCCTCAAAGGGAAAAAGATTCTGGGGAGGGAATTGGCAGGTCTCATAGATAGGGCTTTAAACTAGTTTCGAAGGGGGAAGGGGTTGAAACCAGTCCCCCCAGGCTGGGGTCTGGGGGTGATAAGCCAGAGCAAGAGGTGAAACCAGCAGCCCGGCTGAAGTGCATGTACACTAATGCACGAAGCATGGGCAACAAACAAGAGGAGCTGGAAGCCTTGCTGCGGCAAGAAAGTTATGATGTAGTTGCCATCACAGAGACATGGTGGGATGACTCACATGACTGGAGCGCTGCAATTGATGGCTACAGGCTCTTCAGGAGAGACAGGCAAGGAAGAAGGGGTGGAGGGGTGGCCCTGTACGTCAGGGAGGCACTAGATGCCATTGAGACGGAGATTAGGGACGATCGGGTTGAGTGCCTGTGGGTAAGAATTAGAGGGAAGGCCAACAGGGCTGACATCCTGGTTGGAGTCTGTTATAGACCACCCAACCAGGAGGAGGATGTTGATGAGTCATTCTATAGGCAGCTTAAGGCTGTCTCAAGATCGTCTGACCTTGTTCTCATGGGCGACTTCAACTTGCCTGATATCTGCTGGGATCTTAACATAGCAGAGAAGTGGCAATCTAGGAGGTTCTTAGAATGCATGGAGGACAGCTTCTTATCCCAGGTGCTGCGAGAGCCTACCAGGGGCAAGGCTATGCTTGACCTCCTCTTCACCAATAGGGAAGGGTTGGTGGGTGATGTGGTGGTCGGAGGGTGCTTAGGGGCCAGTGACCACGAGATAATTGAATTCTCATTATTTGGTCAAGCTAAGAGGGGTAGCAAGAAGACCTCCACTCTGGATTTCCGGAGGGCGGACTTCAGGCTACTCAAGGAACTAATTCAGAGGGTTCCTTGGGATAAAGCCCTTAAAAACAAAGGGGTCCAGGAGAGCTGGTCCTACTTTAAGGAAGAACTGTTGAAGGCTCAGGGACAGGCTGTGCCAATGTGCCGGAAGATGAGCCGCCGGGGCAGAGAACCAGCCTGGATGGTTAAAGAGCTTTTAATGGAACTAAGGGAAAAAAAGAGGGTGTATCACCTTTGGAAGAGAGGGGAGGCAACCCGTGAAAAATTTAAGGATGTTGCTAGGTCTTGCAGGAAGAAAATTAGGGAGGCAAAAGCGCATTTGGAGATTAGTCTGGCCTCTGTTGTGAAGGACAACAAAAAGTCCTTCTATAAATACATTAATAGTAAGAGGAAGGGAAAGGACAACCTCCACTCCTTGGTGGACACGGAGGGGAACATTGTATCAAGGGATGAGGAAAAGGCAGAGATACTTAACACCTTCTTTGCCTCAATTTTTATTAGCAGGACAGAATGTCTTCCAGACAGCTGGCCTCCAGAGCTGGCAGAAGGAGCCAGGGAGCAGCATAGTTTTCCACTGTTCCAAAATGGGGTAGTTGGTGATCTGCTCAGCCGCCTGGATCCCCACAAGTCCATGGGACCAGATGGGATCCATCCTAGGGTGCTGAGGAGCTGTCAGAGGAGCTGGCCAAACCGCTCTCCATCATTTTTCAGCAGTCCTGGCTCACTGGCGAGGTCCCAGAGGACTGGAAGCTGGCCAACGTGGTGCCCATCCATAAGAAGGGCCGGTTGGATGAGCCAGGGAATTACAGGCCTGTCAGCCTGACCTCAGTGCCAGGCAAGATCATGGAACAGGTCATCCTGAGTGCATTAACACAGCACTTAGAGGATGGCCAAGGGATCAGGCTCAGCCAACATGGATTTAGGAAGGGCAGGTCCTGCCTGACCAACCTGATCTCCTTCTATGATCAGGTGACCCACCTGGTGGATGTGGGGAGGCCTGTGGATGTAGTTTACCTGGACCTCAGCAAGGCCTTTGACACTGTCCCCCATAGCAAACTCCTGGCCAAGCTGTCAGCCCATGGCTTGGACAGCAGCACTCTGAGCTGGGTTAGGAACTGGCTGGATGGCTGAACCCAGAGAGTGGTGGTGAATGGTGTCACATCCGGCTGGCAGCCAGTCAGTAGTGGAGTCCCCCAGGGATCAGTGCTGGGCCCCATCCTCTTTAACATCTTTGTTGATGATCTGGATGAGGGCATTCAGTCTATCATCAGTAAATTTGCTGATGACACCAAGCTGGGGACAGGAGTTGATCTGCTAGAGGGTAGAGAGGCTTTGCAGAGAGACCTCGACAGGCTGGACAGATGGGCAGAGTCCAACGGCATGAAATTTAATGCATCCAAGTGCCGGGTTCTGCACATTGGCCACAACAACCCCATGCAGTGCTACAGGCTGGGGTCAGAGTGGCTGGAGAGCAGCCAGGCAGAGAGGGACCTGGGAGTGCTGGTTGATGGTAGGCTGAACACGAGCCTGCAGTGTGCCCAGGCAGCCAAGAGGGCCAATGGCATCCTGGCCTGCATTAAGAACAGTGTGGCCAGCAGGAGCAGGGAGGTCATTCTGCCCCTGTACACTGCACTGGTTAGGCCACACCTCGAGTACTGTGTCCAGTTCTGGGCTCCTCAGTTTAGGAAGGATGTTGACTTGCTGGAACGAGTCCAGAGAAGGGCAACGAAGTTAGTGAGGGCTTGGAACACAAGCCCTATGAGGAGAGACTGAGGGAGCTGGGGCTGCTTAGCCTGGAGGGGAGGAGACTCAGGGGTGACCTCATTACTCTCTACAACTACCTGAAGGGGGGTTGTAAACAGGCAGAGGTTGGTCTCTTCTCCCAGGCAGCCAGCACCAGAACAAGAGGACACAGTCTCAGGCTGCGCCAGGGGAAGTTCAGGCTGGAGGTCAGGAGGAAGTTTTACATGGAGAGAGTGATTGCATGGGTTAGTTGATTAGGTGGTGTTGGGTGATAGGTTGGACGTGATGATCTTGAAGGTCTCTTCCAACCTGGTTTATTGTATTGTATTGTATTATTGTATTGTATTGTTTCCCCTTTTCCAGTCTGTGGGGACTTCCCCAGACTGCCATGACTTTTGAAATATAATAGAGAGGGGTTTAGCAACCTCATCTGCCAGTTCTCTCAGCACCCGTGGGTGTATCCCGTCGGGTCCCATGGACTTGAACACTTTCAGGTTCTTCAGGTGATCACGAACCTGATCTTCACTTACAATGGGCAGTTCTTCCTCCCCGTCCCTGGCATTGTCTTCCACAACATCAGGAGTGTGGCTAGAGGCCCTTGCAGTGAAGACTGAGGTAAAGAAGTTATTGACTACCTCAGCCTTTTCCTCATCACTTGTGACCATTTCTCCAGTTTCCTTTCTGAGGGGGCCCACACCTTCCCTAGTCGTCTTCTTCCCATTAATCTACCTGTAGAAGTTCTTAGTGTTCCCTTTAATCTCCCTGGCTAGATTCAATTTGAACTCTGCTTTGGCTTTCCTAACCAGGACTCTTGCTGCTCGGGCAGCTTCCTTATATACCCCCTGTTCTCGCTGTCCTTCTCTCCACTTCCTATAGAGATTCTTTTTAAGTAATAGTGTGTCCAGTAGCTCCTTGCTCATCTAGGCAGGCCTCCTAGCATTCTTACCTGCTTTTCTCTTTGTTGGTATACAGAGCTCCTGGACACAGAGGAGGTGGTCCTTGAATACTGACCAGCTGTCCTGGGTCCCTCTTCCCTCCAGGGCTTTGTCCCACGACACTTTGGCTATCAGATCCCTGAAGCGATCAAAGTCTGCATGCCTAAAGTCTGGGGTCGTGAGCTTGGAATACTTCCTCCTGATTGCCCTGAGGATATTAAATTCAACTGCTTCATGGTCACTGCAGCCAAGGCCGTCTCTGAGCCTCACATTGCTTACCAGCCCTTCCCTGTTGGTGAGAACAAGGTCCAGCATAGCACCATTTCTTGTTGGTTCCTCTACCATTTGGAGGAGGAAGTTGTCTTCTATGCAGTCCAGGAACATCCTGGATTGCTGGTGCCTTGCTGTGTTGCCCCTCCAGCAGATGTCCGGGTGGTTGAAATCACCCATGAGGACCAGGGCTTGTGACCTGGAAGCCGCTTCTATTTGCCTATGGAGGGCCTCATCTGCTTGGATCTGCTGGTCAGGTGGCCTGTAGGAGACCCCCACAGTAATATCTCCTTCCCTTGTCTTGCCTTTAATTTTAACCCATACACTCTCAACCAGCTCATCATCCCTCCCCAGTTGGAGCTCCACTGATTCCACATGGTTATTGACATAGAGGGCAACACCTCCTCCTCTCCTTCCCTGCCTATCCTTCCTAAAGAGCTTATACCCATCTATCCCTACATTCCAGTCATGGGATTCATCCCACCAAGTTTCAGTAACAGCCACTATGTCGTGGCATCCCAGCAGCACAGTGGCCCTTAACTCATCCTGTTTGTTGCCCAAGCTGCGCGCATTCGCATAGAAGCACTTCAGCTGGGCTGGCCCTGTCCTCCTCTTGTGCCAAATCCCCTCGGTTTCCACAGAATGTCCTGGTGGATCATTCGTGGCTTGCCTCAGGGCAGCAAGTTGAGAGCCCTTACCAGTTCTCCATCTCTCTGCTGCTGGTGAGCTGCCCCTCTGTTTGTCAATTCAAATGTGCCCAACACACATTACAGTTTCTCACAGAGCCCAAGTACTAGGTATCTAAGTACAGAATGTGGATCAGCTATTTAAATTGAACCCTTATAACCTAAAAAGACCTAGAGATAGGGCAGTTAAATCAACAAGTCATTTGCCAGTACAAATAAAAGAACATGTGAAACATTGATCCTTTAAAGAAATTACCTGGATAATGAGGCTCTGACAAGCTTGGCCCATGGACATTTAGCAGCAGCTGTAGATACCTTCTACACACTACCACTTGTAATAGCTACCTACCAAGTAATGGTTTCATCTCTATCACACTTTGCAAGCTTCTCTTGGCCTGGGTCAGTCAAATCCCCCCTGATGCCTTCTCAGGCTAGGCTATCTGAGCTGACTGATGAAACTGGATACTAGAGTCCTCCCATTTCCCCTTTTACCAGCAGCACAGTACCATGCAGCTGGGGAAAGGCATGGAGGAGTGGCAGTAACATATTCCATATGCAACAGCAATTTCTAAAATGAATGCTTCTCTACCAGCTACAATTATAGCTCTCTGGGATACTAGAAATCAGCAAGGTCAAAAGCTACACGAGTAACAGAGAAAACAGATGAGTGTGTTCTCAAAATTCACAGCTTATATTGATGTTGAGGAGTGGGTTAAAAGATAACTAACTATAAGAATTCATCATAGACATAATGAAGCAAGATGGGAAAGTGATTCTCCCTCCCTGCAGAAAGAGCAACATTAAATTAGGATTTCTAACACTGCAAAACTGCTGAAGGACTGGAAACCAATTAACTGCCAAATTCTGCAAGCTGCATTTCAAATGTGATCTAGATAAACGACAATTATAGGGTACTGCACACCAACAGAAAACTGTGCTGCTGAACTCACAGCTTGCTACAAACTGACAGTGTCCTCAGCCATGACACCTGCTTATATTGGAGAGTCCTGACAATAAGCAGAGAGCAGAATGAGATTGGTGAGCATACTTAGAAATAAATAAATAAAAATGATAATATGAATACCCAGGATGGCAAAAGACTGACAGAATCACTTTGGGGTTTCTTGTTGGTAGAATATTCATTCCACTAGTAAGATATCTACCCATAGATCAGATTAGAAACCTGTCTACTGGAATGAAAACGTAGCTTAACTTATCCAGGATATTAAAGTGTGTAGTGCAGCTGACGTCTGATCTGATCTTTTCATGCAAAGCAAGAACAAAACCCAAGCTTTAAAAAGGCAAAACAAAAAAAGCACTGAGGAAAAAAAACAACACTGGAGGACTAAACATGATTACAGTGGTAATTTCAGATCAATATCAATAAAATATTTTTATGGACTGGAAGATGCATATACAACACAACTCAAAATTGACATGTCATAGACTACACACTTCCCACAATGGATGGCAATTTTATACATCCAGACAGAGGATATTCTCTGTAGGAAAGATGATGCAACACATTTAACATCACACAGCTTCAGAAGAATAAGCAGTTAACATTAGAAATTAAAAAAAAAAAAAGAAAAAAAAACAGTCTTAAAAATAAGAATTATGTAGTTAACATTAAACTGGTAAAAGCTAAAAATAAAATACCTTCTTTGTTCAGGGGCCTCACCCAGAAAGCTGCTATCACGCACTAAGTAAACCTGCACCAAAAGAGTGTAACGGGAAGATATCCACAAACTTTGGAGAACAATCATGGCTAAGCTACTCAGCTACTCAACATTTCACACCACAGGCAATGGCATGAAAGATACAATAACAGCAGCTTAGGGGAAAACAGCCATTGAAAAACAACTTGGAGAAAATGTTGAAACTTCAGCATAAAGAGATAACTGGTTTAAAAAAAAACCAACCCCAAATTCTTCCAGACCTGAAAAAAACCAGAGATAAATATAATTTAACTGTTCTAAGTCATCTGATAATTTGGAGGCATTACGCTCCTTCCAACACTATATTCACTAGCAACATGTTTACCATGGAAAATGGAAGCAACAAACCTGTAGTTAACCCACAGTCTTCCAGCTCAAAATCTAACAGTTGTAAAATGCCTGCCCAGTCTCTTTTCCTCACCCATAAGGACAGGATAAACCCTGCTGTGACATACCTCACAGAAACCTTCTTAAGTGCTGTAATATGGAAAAAAAGTTATGCATCACCACCTGCATGTATCTTGCACAGTTTAACTAAATTATAAACAAATTGTCTTGAAATAGCTGTCAGTGACAAACATCAGCACTTGAGAAACCCCAACAACCTAAGAAACCCTAATAACCCAAGAAATGTCAATACCACCTTCTCCTGCCAGAAATGCACTATTATCACAGACCTCATTCCAAAATGCAAGAAAGATTACCCACTGCAACACTCAGTAGGACATTGAGTGAGATACTGAAACAGATTGCCCAGAGAAGTTGCAGATGTCCCATCATTAGAAGTGTTCAAGGCCAGGTGGGATGGGGCTCTGAGCAACCTGATCTAGCACAAGACATCTCTGCCTATGGCTGGGGATTTGGACTAGATCTTTAAAAGGTCCTTTCAAACTCAAAACCATTCTGTGATTCTGATTAGAAGAATGCAATTTGCTGGTGAACATATCATCTGAGTAGTAACTCATCCAATACACAAGTAAAGATTGAAATGTGAAGGGAAATGGATTTCATCATTAAGTATCAGCTTCAATAATTTACCAAATATGAAATTTGAATATTTTTAACATTAACTGGCTATAAAAAATAAGGCTCAGTCAAACATTTTGTAAGGGATACAAAGACAAGGACAATTCATCCATCTTATTAAGAAGAGACAAACCCTTGGAGCACAGACAGAACACATGCTGGCACGACCTAGTCACTGGAGGAGGGGTAAGGGAGATGACTTGAAAGTTATTTCCAGCTTACTGTCTGGCAATGAAAGCAAAATGTGAAACTGCAGCTAGACATTTGAATACCTTCAAAACAAATCCTCTGGGAAGTATCAAGTAAGTAAATTAAAATAAGTAAGTCAATAAATAAACAAGAGTCAGAGTTGACATTTCCCAGGAAAACATGAAAATGCTCCAAATCTGTCATATTACTGAGGCCAAACATCTGCCAACATCTACATGGGTAGTTAAACCTCTAGACAAATACTGCTAAAGAGGAAAAAAAATAGCAGCGACCATTATTTGTCAAATAAGCAAGACTAGATCACATTGAAGTCTGATGGCCTAGAGAAAAAACTAAGAACATATACTTTTTGTACTAACCTATATTAAGATGTCAATGAGAGGGAAAACAAAGGGCATACCTTTGCTTCCAGAAATTTCAGTTCATAATTAGTGAGCAGATACCAGATCAAATTAAGTAACTTCTCTCTAAGATGTGATTCAACCCTCAGTATTTCCAAAGGTTGTTCTACTTCATACTAAGATATCTCTTCCAAAACAGAATTTTGGTTTAATATTAACATGAGAATGTCTGTCTTTTAAAAAAACATCCCAGGCTGTTTCCTAGTTAAATGGAAGATGCTGAGTTCAGGTAACATCTTTCATCACTGAGCTATACTAAGTGGTGAATGAGAAGGGCAGATTGCTCAGTGAAATTAGAAAGTGCTGTGTCAGAAGAAAGTTGCTTGTAAGGAAGCATGAGCTATCAAACCTTTCAGATATCGGTTACACATGTTTTTTCAGGGTAAAAGACAAACAGCAAAACACTATTTTCTCCTTTAATCCACCCTTCCCTCTTTTACTTCCTCCATTCCTTCTGCACCAGAAGACTGTTGCTGAACTGCAGGTAGGTGCACCCTGCACCAGAGAGCCTGCCAGCTCACACACCACTCCACGATCACCTGTTGTTGTTCAGCAGCATCACCAACAGGACCCCCATTTCCAGCCTATGATTATTTGTTACTCCTGGAAATTATTTTCAAAAGGGACAGGTAAAGAGCAGAGCTAAGTGTTTTCTGATAAAATGATTACTTACAAAAAGGAAACAAAATTTGAAAATAAAATAAGTAGTTATCTGTGACAACACAGTGGCCCATTTCTACAATTTACATGAGCCCATGCAAAGATTTCCTTCTGAGCACCTCATTAAATCTCAGCTCCAAAGGTATAATTGAGTGCTATTACATTTTTATATACATATTATATACAATACATGTATATTTCAGCTGCTGAATGCTATCACCAAAGATGAAAGACTGTTGTTTTAAATCACTGCTTTGTACAATCCGATTTCCATGCATTTAACACGGAGCCATTTAAAATCCCATCAGCACTTCGAGCAGGGCAACAGAAAAGTAAGCCACATCTGAGCACTTATCCCATGACACCAGGATTCATTCTCACACAGTACTGTTTTTTCCTGTGTTTTCTCTCCCAATTATATCATTTGGGGACAGGGAGGATTTTATTTTAGAGTTCCTTAGCCATCTGCTTTAGTGAGTGTATGTTTTAACCCATTCTTTTTTTACTTCTGTAAGCTCCTACTTTATAGCACTCTCAGGTACAAAAAAACAAATACCAAAAACACCCCACCAGAATAAAGACACACACAATACCAACCTACAAATACACACAAACAAAACAACATTTCAGTCCAAAAATCAATCCATCAACATATACTTGGACACATATTTGAATAGCAAGTGTCAGGCAAGTCTGACTGCTTTTCAGAGGACTTCAAGACAGTTTCTAGTCCATACACCAAATTCACCTCTTAACTACAGAGGTTGTTCATGGAGCTCTGTGCTGAACCACAGGTACCTGAAAACAGGCAAGATGAGGACAAGTCAGATTAACAAGCCTTTTTCCTTCTGCCTCCTTTAAAGGCAGGAGCAGTGGGAGTGCAGACAATACTCTCTCAATGACTCCTCTGTAATGACACTAGGGTGAAAGTATGGTAACACAAAAAGAGAAAGAGAAACCCTCTGCTTCACACTTCTCACACAATACATTTCTCCAAAGAGCAACCATCCACAGGGAAACATTACTTGCAGAAGCACTCCATCTTTGTTTATACGTTTCCCATGCCTGCCAGAGACAAATCAGAGTTGAAACACAGGTAACAGAAGAGTACATCTTCACTCTATAGGTGGCCTGAACTCTGGGCTGGTGGCCAATTCCCTGCAACTGTCCACTTTTCCTCATACTTAGGGATGGATTCAGACAGAACTGCTCAAGTAAAACCTCTTGTGCACCCATTCTTTCAGGGACACTTGCATTAGCCTCTGTGCCCGACCAGCTGTAAGGTTGTAGCACACTGCCCAAGTCCCCTCCACACTGGTGGCCTCAGAGATATCCAGGAGCCTGTATAGCTTCCTTGTCCAAGGATGATGGAGCAACACAGCCATGCAAGTAACTCTATGGACTGAGTTAGCCTTCCCTGAACTAGCATAGGCACAATATCTGAGAGGTCTCTCCTGGCTTGTGCAAACAATACTAGCAGCTCCTGGTCACCAACAAGCACTTATGAGCTAAAGCATAACATTCGATAGTTTGTGATGAAAAGAGACTAATTTCTTATTTTAACTAGGTGCCACTGTGGTAGCCTGTACTCAACAAGCCCTTAGCTAGACCTGTTTTTAACATTCTCTTTAGATCTGGACAAGCTGGAGAAGTGGGCCCAGTCGAACCTCATGAGGTTCAACAAGGACATGATTGAGCACCTGTATTGAGACAATCCTCCTTATCAATACAGGCTGGGGAATCATGTGACAAAGAGCAGCCCTGCAAGGGTCACTGGTGGACATCCACCTGATGACAGTTGGGTCCAGAGGAGAGCCAAAAAAATGATCAGAGTGCTGAACACCTCTCCCATGAAGACAGGCTGAGAGAGTGGGGCTTGCTCAAGCTGGAGAAAAGAAAGCTCTGAGGACACCTTACAGCAGCCTTCCAGTACCTGAAAGGTGTCTACCAGGAAGCTGGGGAGAGACTGTTTACAAAGGCACTTAACAATAGGACGTGTGACAATGGTTCTAAACTCAAAAGTATATTTAGATTGGACATGAGGAAGAAGTTGTTTACTAGGAGGGTGCTGGAACACTGGAACAGGCTGCCCAGGTAGGTGGTGGAGCCCCCATCCTTGGAGCCATTCAAGGCCAGGCTTAATGGGGCTCTGGGCTACCTGATCTAATTGGAGATGTCCATACTGACTGCATGGGGCTTCAACTAGATGATGTCTAAAAGTCCCTTCCAATCCAATGTTTTTTGTAATACTGCATGACTGGTGTAAACAACATAAAAACCTCTTAGTAACACTTACAAACTTCTGTCAAGCTAGTCCTGGGCTTTCAAAAAACTCTTTTCAGCTAAAGAAAAAAATACTATATTCAGGAAGGCTTTTATGTCCACAGGTCCTGAATTCTCATTTATCCTTGCAGACCTCTCAGCATCACAATGTAAATATGCCTGGATGGCATATGTAGCTCTTGAATTCCAATGATTTTGACCATCCACCAAAAACCTACAGAGGCTCTTCTGATGGTCAACAGAACTATTATTTTTTCCTCTCTAGTATAGTCCATTTTAAAAAAAAGGTAAAAAAAAACCCGAAACCCAGCTTTAATCTTCCCACATTTTTCTTGGATAGTTACCACTTTGTGAGGGAAAATTTAATTGGTTCATTCACACAGTCGAATGTGGCACTACACTATTTCATATAGTTTTAATTAACAGCTTAGGTGAACTAGTTGATGCTTAATACTGTGAGAGGTGACTATTTTCCTGCTTTCATAACTGTTTCTGTAATATTTACAGTATATTTGAAGTAAGCCTGCAACAGCCTACTTCATACAACTTAAATATTATCCTTTCCCTATAAAATTCAAGGATTTGGCTCATTGAAAATAGCTGGAGGAAAGAACAGCTTCCCATTTCCAAAATGTAAAAGAAGTCCAGACATTAAATCACAAAGAGTCTTCTGTCTCTGAAAGTTATCTCAAAATCCCCTTCAAAAATGTAAAAATTAACCCACGATTCTCTTCCATGTAATGCATTCATTTCAATTGGCACTTCTGGTGAGAAGTTGCTTTTTCCCCCGTCACAGGTATCAACAGAAATGCATGTATTTTAAATAAGCTTTATTTGAATTAGGAAGATCAGTAGAAGGTTGCCAGCACTAAAATTATCTTTGTCTTAACCACTGTCAATGAATGATAAGCCTTAAGAGATCCAGTGATTATTAAAAACTACCCTAGAAAAAAACACAATATATACAGCAACCAACTAGGCTCACTGTATATTTACTTCCTATGTTTCCACTCAGATTCCACATCAGACAGATACGGTGTTCACAGACCCAACAGGACCATTCTCAACAGCCACACTACACCCACAAGAAACCTAAAATAAACATCTGGACAGAGTTAAATCACCAAATTAAAGCCAAGATTTGCAGGACCTTCCTGAGTACCTTGAAGATGAATAGGAAAGGCTGAATCGGGCTGTGTCTAGCCACCCAAGAAGGACAGCCTCCTGCTCTTTTATGGGTACTTAGACTTTTAGCTAGCACTCTGTGCTGGGTAGAGGCAGCCCCTTTCCCCACCACTGGCAACAATAAACACTCAGACAAACGGATTGCAAAAGTGATGGAAAGTCTAAATAGAAAGCAGTGAACATTTACAGAAAACCAAAATCACAGTGACAAAGAAAAATCCCAAAACAGACTCAGAGAGATCCCATCCCCACCTGAGGGTGCACCCAAGACCCCCAGGGCTCCTTCTTCCCCCTCCCACTGCTAGGCTAGTCTCAGCTGGCCAGGTCTGAGACTGCCCATCCCCCCATGGCCTTGGGCCTAGCCAGGCCCAAAGCCAGGAGGCATCTCCCCCAGTTACTGGCTGTCGGAGAAGGAAGAGAAGAGGAAGGGCTAGACTCCACACTGGATCTTATAGTGGTTGTCGTAGGGTTGGAAGGGTAAGGCCAAAAAGCCTCCTCCCTCCCCCCTGTAAAGTAAAGGGAAAGAAAGTTGGAAAGGGAAAAAACCTCACAGCTGAATTAGCAAAGGAGGGTTGCTATATATTTACAAAGCAGTTTAGGGAATGCAGGTTTTATGTACAGAATTTACAATATTTACAATTGTGACCGGTTGAGGCTGTCCCCTTAAGAAAGGGAATATGGTGGACGGATGTTTGTAAACGAAAAAGCGGATCTAAACTAATTTCATTGGTAGAGTGGGAGGAAGCACCTTCTGAACTGGGAGTGCAGGAGGGTATCCTGGGCATTCCGGCACTTTTCGAGTCAGTCTGTTTTACCCCTCCCTCGGAAGCAGCAGCTCTCTCTGTTCTGGGCTTTCGGCCAAGGCTTGACCTTGAAAAACTGATAAACTATAAGGCCTGCATTAACTGCTTTCCAATTAACACATAACTACTTCTAACTTTTCTCTCTTTCTCTCTTTCTAACCCGCTCTAAGGAAAGGGGGAGAGAGGGGAGAGCGGAGGTGGGGAAACCCCTCAGCAGAGGGGGGGAACTCTCATTTCTGTGCTACTTTGTTGTATATTTCTGTATATACTGTAAATATTGCAAATTTGTATATATTTCCCTGCGTTTCCCTGCTTTGTAAATATACAGCACCCCCCTGCTTTGTTAATTCAGCTGTGATTTTTTTTTTCTTTCCCTTCAGTTTTCTTTCCCTTTACTTTA
The DNA here is from genome assembly GCA_011125475.1 of Melanerpes aurifrons. Classification (NCBI taxonomy): domain Eukaryota; kingdom Metazoa; phylum Chordata; class Aves; order Piciformes; family Picidae; genus Melanerpes; species Melanerpes aurifrons. The sequence goes on along the minus strand of WWNC01000123.1, from coordinate 114,582 downwards.
CAGGGGGGAGGGAGGAGGATTTTTGGCCTTACCCTTCCAAACCTACAACATTTTTCTTTTCTTGGTTTACCCAACGTGGGGCAGATAATTAGCTTAATTTATTACTTGATTGATTTAGTGTTTTCTAACTGAATTAGCAAACATGAAGGTGTTGTGGTTTGTAGAGCGGTTATTCTTTTCAATTTTTGGGACTCTGGTTTACAGATATTGTTTGGGTTTGATTTTGGATTACCTGGGTAAATATTTGGTGCGGACAATTTATCTGAGGGTTATGTATAGAGTTAGATTATGGTATGGAAAATGCGTGGATTTCCTATGGCCAGTGAGATACAGAAATGTTACCTCCAACACTCTCCCAATCGAGATAAAGGGTTTTAAGATTCCGCCAGAGGAGAGAGTAACTTTAGGTGATGGCTGGGACCCAAAGGTGATTTATTTCATGTGTATAATTCTGCTGCTGGTGATAATTATCATGTATCTCCTGATTTCTTTGCGGTGAGAGAGAAAGGTGTCCAGAGCGTGTTTTGTTATTAAAACAAGATCAAAAAGAAAACGCCGTGGCTCTGGATCAGTCCCAGAGTCATCTAGTGATGAGAAGTGTGCAGAACCTCTGTCAGTTAAAAAGAGGGCTAAAAAGTTAATTGGTAAAGCAGCTTTAAATGACTTTGCTGCTGATTCTGGCAAGCTGCCAAGGGCGGCGGCTGGTATCAACATGGCGTCTACTCCTTCTCCTCCTCCTTCTTCTCCGTTGGCCATTAATGGAGCAACGTCATTTCCGCCCACTCTCTCGGTGGGACCAGAAGTCACTGCCCCAGCAGCTGATTTATCTCAGGACCTGTCAGCTTCTGTTAAGGTGGCTGTAAATTCAAACACAGCTCCAGTTAAGGTGGCTGTTTTAAAGACTAGAAGTGGAAAGACCAAAGATGATGGAGAAGAAGAGCTGGAGACTGATCCTGGTGAGGGGCCCTCTACTCTAAGAAATCCTGCTGAGGAGGAAGAAAAGATTTGTTTTAAAGATCTAGCTGACTTAGTGAGAGCAAAGCAGGATAGAGATGAAGCTAGGAAAGGAGTTGGCAAAGGTGGTTCTCAGCTTAAAGAGATCCTTGAGAAAAAGACAGGAGGATTATTAGCACAAAAACTACAGGGAGAGGAAGAGGAAGATGATATTTTAGAATGTTCCTCACCGTGTGAGGAATTGCGAAATGTCCGTAAAGATTTCACCAGGGCAGATAAGGAGCCAGTTCTAGCTTGGCTTAGTAGGTGTTATGATACAGGTGCTCCAGCTCTAGCAGTTGGAGACAAGTCAGCAGCTCAGTTAGGAACTCTCTCAAGGGATAATGGAATAGACAGACATCTAGGCAGGGCTCTCGGTAAGGTTAATCTGTGGATACGCCTTTTAATGGCGGTTGCCCTGAGATACCCTTCCCGAGATGATCTCCCATGGAATCCTAAACCCTGGACTACCATAGATGAGGGAATTAAGCACCTGAGAGAATTTGCTGTTAGAGAGCTACTCTATGGTGACCATGAAACTCTGAATCCTGATGACATTCCTGTGGGTATTGGTCTTGCTAAAAAGATCATCAAACTTGCTCCTTCTAATTATGCAAACATTCTGGCAAGCAGAATTGTGTCAAGAAATTATGGTGGAGCTTCTCCTATGGTTGGCCAATTCAGTGATCGAATGAGACAATTGGAGGATAGCATGACACGTGTTTCATTGGTTACAGCCATTGAAACTCTGTCTGGAAAAATTGAGAATTGCATGAAAGAGTTGAAGGATGAATTTAAAAATTCCATATCCCAATTGGCACAAAGGGATAATTTCAATTCTTCCTCCAGGTGGATGCAAGTTTCATATGTGAGGAATACACGTCCTCCAAGGAGGTCGTTCCAAAACAGATCAAATCAAAACAGACCACCAAGGCAGTCACGTAGAACTATTTGGATAACTCTGCGTGATCAGTTTGGTGAGAACATGAACCGGTGGGATGGCTGTGGTGAAGGCACATTATGCCCCGATACTGAATCTTGTCCCAGCATGTGGGCAAGTTCCCCCTCCCTCCAGGAGGAAGACAAAAGCCAAGGCACTAGCCAGGCTTGTATGCACCCAGCGCATGCAGCGCTCGTGCTGACACCAAGTATGGGCATAATTCTAGCTTCACGCTTTCTATAGGCTGAAGCCAGTTGCTTACGAGAGTGCCCATTGGTCATGCCCAGCCTCGAGGAATCTATAAGTATCACCCCAGTTGGTGAACACGTTGCCCCCTCATTTACTTTGTCTCTGTGCTTGCTCGAGAGAGTAACTCTCGAGCTGCAGCCTTTGCCATTGAGCTTATTGTTGTTAGCGTCTGTTATACATGCACGCATACTGGAAGCCTCTGCATCGTTGAAGAAGCCCAGAGGGAGGACCTTTGCTGAGCCTCAGGAGTTCAGCGTTGCTGCAGCCAGCCGTGCCGACCGGGAGAGCCCATCGTGCCACCGGAGGACTGGACTGACCCCCGAGGGTAATATCTGCCCACTTACCGGGGAGAAGGGACTCGATTGATAACCGAGCCCACGTATGCTCAGCCCCGCCGTAGCGGGAGAGACGCCGCCGAGTGCCGCTCTGAGGAGCCGCCGAGTGCCGCTCTGAGCCCTGTGGATCCCAGGGAAAACCAAAGCATTGTTCGTGCTTATACTGCACCGAACCCGGGACCACTGCGAGAGTCCTGTTGCTCCTTTAAGTTTGGTAAAGAGAATCCGCCGCCTAACGCAGCCGCATTCCCTCCCCGAGGCTGTTTGCATCAGCCCCGAGAACCGCCGTGGTTGGGCCGACCCCCATAGCTTCGCCTGCTTCCGTCGTTCGAGCCCACCTACCGGCCACCGTCGTCCCGCTCTGCCGTGCGAGCCGACTTCTGAGGGCCGACCCCATGGGCCGACCCCGACCAGGACCGATCCCTGTTGTCTGAAGGGGATTGCATACCGTCCACGTGCTCTCCACCCACTAGCACTCAGTTCAAAGTATCCACGTCTAGCAGAGTAAGCGCTGACGCATAGACAGATTATAATATTGCTGTGTATAGCCAGAAGCCGCCCGCGTCCCCCCGAGTCTCCATCTAGTGGCCAAGAGGCAGAACTGCACCCTTCGTTATATAAATATAGAAAGGGTTTATAGATAGTTCAATTACGTTATAATCATAACACTAAGCCAGTTGTGGAATGTATTTCACGAACGTGCACTAGAACATGTATATGAGTTGGTGATTCATCGGTTATTAATAGTTTGAAAATTAATAAAAATTATATTTTCATAATTCATATTACATATTCATAAATTTAATAACCTCTTCACCACAATATGGCGCAGCGAGCAGGGTGCACAGCTGTGAAATATTTCCATAACTTGGGATATGTCAGGTCTGGTCACAACTGTATGCTTCCTCCATTGTTTACCAGTTAAACTTATATTAACCTCCACCTTACTTAACTCTTGAGATCCACCAGTGACTCCCAGAATAGTTATAGACTCTGATCCCTGATAATTTGATGGCATTATGGTGCACTGAGCTCCTGTGTCAACCAAGGCCCTGTACTTCCGAAATTGCGAAGTGCCAGGCCACTGGATGCACACATCCCAATAGATTCTATTATCTCTGTTATCCCTCTCCTCCCCCTGGCGGGAGGCAGGGTACCCCTAGTTATGGGGAACATCCCCACATGTGCATAGCGCACAGTGTGCAATGTTATAACTTTGCGTGTTACAACTGGAGCCACAGTTGAAACTACTAGAGTTGTTCTGGGGAACTGTGGAAGTAACAGCTACCCTTCTGGTATTGCTACCTCGGGTTCTGCCACTTTGCAGTTCCCTCAGTCACCTGAAAAGATTAGAAGTTGGTTGGCCATCCCAGCGGTTCATGTTCTCACCAAACTGATCACGCAGAGTTATCCAAATAGTTCTACGTGATTGCCTTGGTGGTCTGTTTTGGAATGACCTGTTTTGGAATGACCTCCTTGGAGGACGTGTATTCCTCACAGATGAAACTTGTATCCACCTGGTGGGAGAATTGAAATTATCCCTTTGTGCCAATTGGGATATGGAATTTCTAAATTCATCTTTTAACTCTCTTATGCAATTCTCAGTTTTTCCAGACAGTTTCAATGGCTGAAACCAAAGAACCACGTGTCATGCTATCCTCCAATTGTCTCATTTGATCACTGAATTGGCCAACCGTAGGAGAAGCTCCACCATAATTTCTTGACACAATTCTGCTTGCCAGAATGTTTGCATAATTAGAAGGAGCAAGTTTGATGATCTTTTTAGCAAGACCAATACCCACAGGAATGTCATCAGGATTCAGAGTTTCATGGTCACCATAGAGTAGCTCTCTAACAGCAAATTCTCGCAAGCGCTTAATTCCCTCATCTATGGTAGTCCAGGGTTTAGGATTCCATGGAAGATCATCTTGGGAAGGGTATCTCAGGGCAACCGCCATTAAAAGGCATATCCACAGATTAACCTTATCGAGAGCCCTGCCTAGATGTCTATCTATTCCATTATCCCTTGAGAGAGTTCCTAACTGAGCTGCTGACTTGTCTCTGACCATTAGAGGTGGAGCACCTGTATCATAACATCTACTAAGCCAAGCTAGAACTGGCTCCTTATCTGCCCGGTGTAATCTTTACGGACATTTCTTATCTCTTTGCGGGGTGACGAACAATCTGTTATGTCATCTTGTAGCTCCTCCCCCTCAACTGGTTTCCCTAATAATCCTCCTGTCATTTTCTCAAGGATCTCTTTAAGCTGAGAACCACCTTTGCCAGCTCCTTTCCTGGCTTCATCTCTATCCTGCTTTGTTCTCACTAGGTTAGCTAGATCTTTAAAACAAATCTTCTGTTCCTCCTCAGCAGGATTTCTTAGAGTGGAGGGTCCCTCACCAGGATCAGGCTCTAGCTCTTCTTCTCCATCATCTTTGGTCTTTCCACTTCTAGTCTTTAAAACAGCCACCTTAACTGGAGCTGTGTTTGAATTTACAGCCACCTTAACAGAAGCTGACAGGTCCCGAGATAAATTAGCTGCTGGGGCAGTGACTTCCGGTCCCACCGAGAGAGTGGGCAGAAATGACGTTGCTCCATTAATGGCCGACGCAAAAGAAGGAGGAGAAGAAGGAGTAGACGCCATGTTGATACCAGCCGCCGCCCTTGGCAGCTTGCCAGAATCAGCAGCAAAGTCATTTAGGGCAGACGTTCCAATTAACTTTTTAGCCCTCTTTTTAACTGGCACAGATTCTCCACACTTCTCATTACTAGATGTCTCTGGGACTGATCCAGGACCACGGCATTGTCTCTTTGATCTAGTTTTAATAACAAAACAAGCTCTGGATATTTTTCTCTCTCGCCGCAAAGGAAACAGTAAATATGCAATTACCATCACCAGCAGCAGATTTACACACATCACATAAATCACCTTTGGATCCCAGCCATCACCTAAAGTTACTCTCTCCTCTGGCGGAATCTTAAAACCCTTTATCTCAATTGGGAGAGTGGTGGAGGTAACATTTCTGTATCTCGCCGGCCATAATAAATCAATACATTTTCCATACCATAATCTAACTCTATACATAACCCACAAATTGTCCGCACCACATATTTACCCAGGCAATCCAAAATCAAACCCTGTAAACCAGAGCCCCAAAAATTGAAAAGAATAGTCGCTCTACGAACCACAACACCTTCATGTTTGCTAATTCAGCTAGAAAATACTAAATCAATCAAGTAATAAATTAAGCTAATTATCTGCCCCACGTTGAGTAAGCCAAGAAAAGAAAAATGTCGTAGGGTTGGAAGGGTAAGGCCAAAAAGCCTCCTCCCTCCCCCCTGTAAAGTAAAGGGAAAGAAAGTTGGAAAGGGAAAAAAAACTCACAGCTGAATTAGCAAAGGAGGGTTGCTATATATTTACAAAGCAGTTTAGGGAATGCAGGTTTATGTACAGAATTTACAATATTTGCAATATATACAAAGATATACAATAAAGTAGCACAGAAATGAGAGTTTCCCCCTCTGCTGAGGGGGTTCCCCACCTCTGCTCCCCCTTCTCTCTCCCCCTTTCCCCAGAGAGGGTTAGAAAGAGAGAAAAGAGAAAAAAGTTAGAAGCAGTTATGTGTTAATTGGAAAGCAGTTAATACAGGCCTTGCAGCTTATCAGTTTCAAGGTCAAGCCTTGGCCGAAAGCCCAGAAACAGCGAGTTGCTGCCACCGAAGGAGGGGGAAGACAAACTGACTAGAAAAGTGCAGGAATGCTCAGGATAGCCTGCTGCACTCCCAGTTCAGAAGGTGCTTCCTCTCAATCTACCAATGAAATTAGCTTAGATCCGTCTTTTTGTTTACAAACATCCAACTACAATATTCCTTTTCTTAAGGGGACAACCTCAAACGGTCACAGTGGTGCAAAGAATTGTGGTAGGAAATACTACATAATTTCCTGTGTCCACCCCTCTACCCCTCTGGGCTAGACTTCTGGACACAGGAAGTAAACATTGCAGGGGGGCACCCAGCTCAAACTGCAACATGCCACCCCTTATTTCATACTGTAATCTTTGCACCCAAACACATCATTAAATCAGAAATCTTCCGATGACATGTTCGGCGAAGTCCATATCTTCATCCAGGCGTCTACCCAAACAGTCTCTCATTCAGGCTCAAGTGTCAGTCCATTCCAGTTCTTCTTCCCTCATCTAATGGAACCATCCAGCGACGCAGAGTTCACTCTTCTGCAGTGCAAGCTCTTCATGGATCCGTTCGACATCCTGGTCACCTGGAAAGAACCTCACAACTTCTCAACCAAACCATTATTCCTATCTCTATTTACTCAGCAGCATATTTCCACCCCTGGGGCAAGCCAGTCAGAACAATCAGACTCTAACTGCTTCTCCATCCCTCCAGGAAAACAGCACGCTGAGCCTTTCACAACCCTGCACTGACCTATCCCAAGCCCAGTGCTAACCGCTTGCAGCCGTGGCCCGAGGCTATACAGATGCATGTCACAGTACACCGCCTTCCCACTAGGCCTTCGTGTACTAAAGCGTGACAGCATCCAACAACACAACCCTCCCCCGGAAGAGGGAGGGGCTGCACCACAACCTATTGGGAAGAAGGGAGGTGGAATCAGGTGCTAGGCACCATTTTCGGAACTCCTCCAAAACGGTCGGGGAAGAGACCAGGGCCGGCCCTGCCACAGCCCGAGTGCACGGCCGGGGCCGCCATCGCCGCTCCGAGCACATGGCCAGACCCGCCGCCACCACAGCCCGAGTGGACAGCCGGGGGCCGCCGGCGCCGCTCCAAGCGCACGGCTGGGCCCGCCACTGCTGCAGCCTGAGCATACAACAGGGCTCTGGCCACCTCTATCGCCGAGGTACAGAATCAAAATCGCCTCCACCCCTCAGGCACTCAAACGGCTCCTCCAGCGTAAGCCATAAACGCATCCTCAGGGCCCTTGAGAACAGCTTTCCAGCTGGAGTCCCCGTTCACCCTTCTTGGGTTTCGGGAGCCGAGCTCACCTGCTCGCCACGGCTGGCCCTACCCCGCAGCGAGAATGGACCTGACTCTGATCTGCTCACTGCTGCCCCTCCCCCACTTCACTCCCTGCCACTTCTGCCGCTCCGCAGAGAACAAAGGTGGAGGAAGGGCAGGTCCCGCATTCTCAAGCGGTGCCCCAATTCCGATGGTTAAGAACCAACCCTGCTTGAAACAGCAGGAGGGGCTCCGTGCCACCGGCCACGCACCAGGTGTCCCCCTGCAATCCACAAGAACTCACACAATCACCGTGTTATAGATGACTCCAGGTAAAAGTTTTTGGTAACAGATTTATTGGCACTAAAAGATCGTAAAAAGGCAATAAAAGCAATAAAAGCAAGCAAAGCAACCGGTTGGGCATGTGAGGGTACAAAACTTCACCCAAAAAGCAACCTTACAATAGTTTTCTTCATCTTATATAGTTACATCATCTACATAAGCAAACTTATGCTAAATAGAAGGCAGGCATATGATAATTAGTCTTAGAATAGATGGTCAAATCCCTTCTCCCTACATTCAGTGTGGTAAGGGTCAAAGCATCCACTTGCACGCATGCCCAATTGTGCAGGCTTCTTATCTGAAGAAAACAAATTCCTAGTTCTGAATGTTTATCTTTAAGACAGCTCCTTCTCAGCCGTGATGTCTCCAATTAACCAGACAGTATCCTTGCAAGTCTGCAAGATAGGTTTCTTTCCCTTTACCCTCTAAACAGGCCTCACAAGATCCTGACCCTTAATCCCAGTGCACTCTAAGTCTTATAATTTTAACACAAATCACCAGTATATTCATCACAATCCCCCATTTTCTTTTTGTCACCACTGATTTGTGTTAAAATTTCCAGATATTTCAGAACCTTCTTAACTGGATCATAATTACGTTCCTCTATTTTGATCACCTTCAGATCATAACCATCTGCTTGTAACTTATTGGCATAAACAATTTTACCTAAAGGTCTTACCATTTTAAAACAACAATTACAATGAATTACACAGATCAGTATTACAATTATTCCAACAGGTATTACAAACAATTATTTAAAGCAATTTATATTCTATAAGCAAGAAGTTAACTTATCCCATATTTCTTTAAATCCAGAAGAAGTATCATCCAAAGAAATCTGATGTAATATTTGATTGTGATCTACAATCACTTAACATAACTACAGATTAACATAACTACAACAGCTTACATTTATGACTACACATACAACATGTAAGAAATCCAAAATCAACCTATTTTCAGTAGATACTTTTGAGAGACTATTGACTTCAAGCTATTGAGCTTTTATTGCATCTATGCTTGCATTCATCATAATTTCAGCTGTAGCAGAAAATTTTACCATTGCTTTTTCAAGTTCGCTAACCCCAAGTCAAGGTAGAAGCTTCCTAGCAAAACTATGAAACTTGTTATGCCTGGTTGGTAGTGGATTTACTCCCCTCTTGTTTCTTCTTGCAAAGCTCCTGAGTAATTCCTGTGGCTGATTTACTATAAAGATATGAGGATAGGCCAGTCCTATAGCACATCTTCCTTACCAGCCTAAGGGTAATACCTTATAAGCATTTTTACCACATATCCAATACCATCCTGACCCAATAGGTATCAGCCATCCTTTAGGTATGTGTTCTTTCTTTCTGGTCTGATCATGGCTCCCCATATTTCCTTCTTCCTAACTAATAAATTGTGAACACTTTGATTACTGCTCTATAAAAATTATATTCCCACATCCAGGGTCAGTCCTATTTCCCCTTTATTCCTGCCTATAGTTGTCTTCCAACATCGCTGGATACAAGGTACAGGCATATCTACAGCCAAGGGTTCTTCAAATTGTAATCTCCCCCTTAACTGAGATTGTGGAATCTCGGTACAATCCTCAAGTTGCTGGGCTTTTGGAATGCTTTTTGTATTTCTGTTACATCAGGAAAGACTGTCCCTATCAAAGGAAACCTGTGTGCTGAATTCTCAGGTAGCTGGGAACATATCCAACAGTAAAAGGACACCACTGCCTGTCTGATGCAGGCTTGAACCCATGACCCTGAGATTGAGAGTCTCATGCTCTACCGACTGAGCTGACTGTGCTCCCTTTCAACAAGTGCAGATAAGTGTTCTGTTCTCATACCTTTACTTCAGATGATGTTATAATCTTAGCTCCATAATGGCCTTTCAACCTACCTATCATTACTAATATTAGAAGAGAATTTATCCACACATGGGAACATGGTCTTTGATTTTGATTGGACTCCCTATACAAAAATAGGGTTAGGATCAAGATTAGGCTCCACCAGTATATGTTAACTCTGCCTCCTTAGCCTACTGGGTGCAACCAGCAGCCAGGTGTCATGTCTTCTTGGCAGCAGTTACATTCTTCAGGAGCCCCACAGGTTCCTTAACCCACTTTAAGATTTCATTCGGAGTCTCTTCTCTGCTTCCTCAGTTGGCTTGTTTACCATTTCCCATTGTGCTTTTGTTATTTCAATTCCTCTTCCCTCAAAATCCTCTACAATAATTTTTCTTATGTCTTCCTTACTTTTTTTTTTTTTTACTAACCCTTTCAATTTCAAAAACCTGATCTCCTTCTATGATCAGGTGACTGCCTGGTGGATGGGGGGAAGCCTGTGGATGTAGTCTACCTGGACCTCAGCAAGGCTTTTGACACTGTCTCCCACAGCAAACTGCTGGCCAAGCTGTCAGCCCCTGGCTTGGACAGCAGCACTCTGAGCTGGGTTAGGAACTGGCTGGAGGCAGAGCCCAGAGAGTGGTGGTGAATGATGCCACATCCAGCTGGTGGCCAGTCAGTAGTGGAGTCCCCCAAGGATCAGTGCTTGACCCCATCCTCTTTAACATCTTTATTGATGATCTGGATGAGGGCATTGAGTCCATCATCAGTAAATTTGCAAATGACACCAAGCTGGGGCAGGAGTTGATCTGCTGGAGGGTAGAGAGGCTCTGCAGAGGGACCTGGACAGATGGGCAGAATCCAATGGCATGAGATTGAACACATCCAAGTGCTGGGTTCTGCACATTGGCCACAACAATCCCATGCAGTGCTACAGGCTGGGGTCAGAGTGGCTGGAGAGCAGCCAGGCAGAGAGGGACCTGGGGGTACTGGTGGATGGTAGGATGAACATGAGCCTGCAGTGTGCCTAGGCAGCCAAGAGGGCCAATGGCATCCTGGCCTGCATCAGGAACAGTGTGGCCAGCAGGAGCAGGGAGGTCATTGTGCCTCTGAAGGAAGGTTGTAGACAGGCGGAGGTTGGTCTCTTCACCCAGGCAGCCAGCACCAGAACAAGAGGACACAGTCCCAGGCTGCACCAGGGGAGGTTCAGGCTGGATGCCAGGAAGAAGTTCTACACAGAGAGAGTGATTGCCCACTGGAATGGGCCGCCCGGGGAGGTGGTGGAGTCACCACCACTGGAGGTGCCCAGGAGGAGACCCGATAGGGTGCTTGGTGCCATGGCCCAGTTGATCAGGTGGGTTGGATTGGTTGATAGGCCGGACGTGACAATCCTGAAGGTCTCCTCCAACCTGGCCTACTCCATTCCATTCTATTCTATTCTATTCTATTCTATTCTATTCTATTCTATTCTATTCTATTCTAATTGTTCTTGGTATCCCTAACTAAAAAATTCTCTAGCCTTTATTTCCCACTTATGCCAATCCCTTTCAAGAATTTTCCATGGGGATTTAAATCCTTTTCGTTACCACAAAAATAAGATCTCTATATTTATCAATCCAAACTGCCTATTTTTGGGCCTACTTTTACAGTTTTACAGTTACAGCATTCAGGACAAAATACTCCTCAATTATAAGAGATACAAGACCATTTCTTACAACATTTAAAACATTTACAAGTTACCCATCCCCCATGAGTTCTATGATGTTTTATACACAGAATGAAATGGGGATATTCCTCAATGTTCTCTTGCAACGCAGATTCAATATCACACGCTATTGCATATATTTCAGGAGATGGGTCTGTCTTGTAAGTTCGGAGCTTTCAGACTGAGATGTTACAGTATTGCATCAGTACTTATCTGTCAGCACTAACTGCAGTCTTGGAGATGCTTCCAATCATCTGTATAAGTGGCGTGGAATTCATGCTGATGTCAGTTTTGCTTTCTCTGTAGAGTCACTCTAATCTCTCCAGGCTCAGAGGTTACTGTCCTTTCACTCGCGACACATGCGTCCACCCTTTTTCTGCAGTCCGGACAGCTGCAATCTGTTGTTGATAAAACAAAAAAAGATCTCTCCCAAGAGAGTGTATTCAGTCTCTGAAACAACTAACAAATAATTTAAACAAATTCTTTTCCAGATTCTATTTCTATAGTTTCAAGCAGGAGCACCTTAAAAGGTTCCCCTTTAGCTTCAATTACTGTTGCTGGGGTTTTTCCTTCTCAACCCTCTTAGGAGTCTTTTGTATAATCGATTTTCTGCTCCCATATCTACCAAAAAAATTACCTCCTCCTTCTGGGGACTCATTAGATATTCTTGTCCCCAGAAGATACAGCCCCTGACACCTTTATCCATGATCGATAGTACCCCAAAGGTCCGAGCAGCTGCCTGATTTCTGACTTTCCCTTACAGCAGTTACAAACAGTTTAGCCTCTGCTTTTTGTTTCTCTTCATCCCTCCTTACATATACTTTCTGAGCTTCCCATAGTAACTCCTCTAATCCCCTGTCTTGCCAATCCTCGATCTTTTCTAGTTTCTTTCTAATATCTCCCCATGATTTCACCACAAACTGTGTCCTGAGAAGTATCACTCCAACTGCAGGATTGGGGTCTATTCCAGAGTACATGTGCAAATCTTTCTTTAATTTTCCCATCCACTCTGCAGGAGATTCATCTTTCCTCTGTTGGTCACTAAAAGCTTTATCAAAATTCTGTCCTCTAGGAACAGCTTTCCTAATTCCTTGTATTATTATATTTCTCAGGTCACTCATATTCTGTCTCCCTTGGGGCTGCTGATGGTCCCACCCAGGGTCTTGATTAGGCCCCTTTTGATCTCCTGGTGGCCCCCCCTGGTTCTGCCTTTCCCATATTCTCATACCAGCCTGTCTAATCCTGTTTCTTTCCTCTGCAGTGAATAGAATACTCAAAATAGACTGCATCTCTTTCCAAGTATATGTACTGAGACCCAAAAATTGGTCCAGTCTCTCAGCTACACCTAAGGGATCATCCAGCAAGGTACCCATCTCTTTCTTAAAACTGCAGACATCTGATGTACTGAGAGGTACAGTCACAAACCCTGTTCCTCCTTGCTGCCCCCCCATAGGCACTTCCCTGAGTGGATGTAATCCTACACTGTCTCCCTCTTGTTCATTCCTGTCATTCCTCATTCTGCTTCTTGTTTGGGTGGGTGAAGGAGAAGTTGGTTGCAGGGCTATTTGATTTAGGGGACCTTGACCCCTGTTCTGGTGAAAAGGTGGTGGTAGGTTATCCAGGGGTTCCCATTTCTCCTTCTCCTTGTCTTTGTCCTTATCCTTATCCTCAGCTTTTAATGCCAGTATTGGAACAGGAGAGGGACATGAGACCCTAATCCAAATAGCAACATATTCAGCTTCTTCCTTACTAAAACACTTTTTAGAATTCACATGATGGTTCAAAGCTTGGCAAATCCAATCCTCAAAAGATCCAAAAATAGGCCAAAACACATGTGGTCTTAATGATTCTTTTGGCCATACCTCCATACAGTAGTGAATCATTCTTTCTTTTGATTTCCCTTTTCTCTGTCCATCATCCTCCCAGTATTGAATGAGCATTCCTAACGGACTCTCTAGAGGAATAGAAGGTAAAGCCTTCTTTCCATCCTGCCTTGATGACTTACTCTTCTTTTGTCCCATTTTCTCCTGACTACCACAAATATTACAAATAATAAACAAATAAAATAAAACTAAAATAAAATAAAACTAAAATAAAAAACTAAAAAAAATCCAAAGAATTCCAAATACTCATGCGAGTGGAACAGTCTAAACAATTCCTACTCACGAATACAATTCCTGGCTACTACAAAAACTCATGTGAGTGGAACAGCCTAAACTATTCCTACTCACGAATACAATTCCTGGTTACCACAAATACTTAGGCAAGTGGAATAAACCACAAATACTCATGTAAGTGGAACAATACCACAAATAATCATGCAAGCGGAATAATCAAAATAATTCCTACTCACAAATACCCCTCTTCTTTACCAGCCAGAGCCACCGCACCAGATCCACCGTACCTCCCCCCTTGCAGAATCTGAAACAGCGGACTCAAACACTCAAACTATGGTAGCCGAATACAAATGTAGCCGAATCCTTCCCCCCCCAAGCGGTATTCTCACCACCGTGGTCGTCGTCGCTTGGATCTCGTATACAAAGTTTTATGGGGTCCACGTCCTCCAATTGGACGTCAAACAATAAAACAACACAAAAAAAGAAAAAAAAGAAAACAAAAGAAAAAAGAAAAAAAATTAAAAGAAAAAAAAATTAAAAATTTCTTTGTTTGCCTTTATTGAATTCTGATCGTGCTGACCATTCCGTCTTTTGACAGCAATGAAGCCACAGAAAATGCTGTGGGGCGCCCCTTCATTTGCAGTTCAAAAGATGTGAAGGTTCAGACGATTCCTGGCCAACGCACCATTTGTTATAGATGACTCCAGGTAAAAGTTTTTGGTAACAGATTTATTGGCACTAAAAGATCGTAAAAAGGCAATAAAAGCAATAAAAGCAAGCAAAGCAACCGGTTGGGCATGTGAGGGTACAAAACTTCACCCAAAAAGCAACCTTACAATAGTTTTCTTCATCTTATATAGTTACATCATCTACATAAGCAAACTTATGCTAAATAGAAGGCAGGCATATGATAATTAGTCTTAGAATAGATGGTCAAATCCCTTCTCCCTACATTCAGTGTGGTAAATAGAATAGAAAATAGCATCCACTTGCACGCATGCCCAATTGTGCAGGCTTCTTATCTGAAGAAAACAAATTCCTAGTTCTGAATGTTTATCTTTAAGACAGCTCCTTCTCAGCCGTGATGTCTCCAATTAACCAGACAGTATCCTTGCTAGTCTGCAAGATAGGTTTCTTTCCCTTTACCCTCTAAACAGGCCTCACAAGATCCTGACCCTTAATCCCAGTGCACTCTAAGTCTTATAATTTTAACACAAATCACCAGTATATTCATCACAACCCCAACAACAACACTTGAGCCCAAACTGCCAAAAAAACAGAACGACACCCAGAACTAAATTTAAACTCTCTTATCTTTTGCAATCCGATCTGCAGAGCAAGTACAATAACAATTAACTCCAACTCCTGGCTGGTTCGCCAAGAATGTAAGGGGGTTGGGGGCAGACCCCCTCCTCACAAGTAACCATCCTCTGCTACCAAGAATGTGCTGGGTTGAGGCAGCCCCCTTCCCCACCACTGGCAACAATAAACACTCAGATAAACGGATTGCAAAAGTGATGGAAAGTTTAAATAGAAAGCAGTGAACATTTACAGAAAACCAAAAGCGCAGTGACAAAGAAAGATCCCAAAACAGACCCAGAGAGATCCCATCCCCCCCTGAGGGTACACCCAAAACCCTCAGGGCTCTTTCTTCCCCCTCCCACTACTAGGCTAGTCTCAGCTGGCCAGGTCTGAGACTGCCCATCCCCCCATGGCCTTGGGCCTAGCCAGGCCCAAAGCCAGGAGACATCTCCCCCAGTTACCAGCTGTCGGAGGAGGAAGAGAAGAGGAAGTTCTAGACTCCGTACTGGATCTTATAGTGGTGCAAAGAATTGTGGTATGAAATACTACATAATTTCCTGTGTCCACCCCTCTGGGCTGGATTTCTGGACACAGGAAGTAAACATTGCAGGGGGCACCCAGTTCAAACTGCAACACACTCTGTGCTTACTATTTTCATGTTAACATCATTTAGGACCAATCACTGTCATAGGTCTATCTGCACACAAAACTACTGCACTGCATATTCTAAAATCCTAGTCAAAATAACAGACGTAGAATCAGGTGGAGAAAGAGGTAGCCCCTATGAAAACAAGTAAGAGAGAATACTTGACACACAATGCTTGGTAACTCACATTTAATTTGGTCTTGTTCTTCACCTCAAAGAGCAAAGGTGTGGGCGGGGGGGAATGGCATGGCAGGAGGTATGAGGGATGGTCTGAAACCCATAGTGACACGTAACAACCAGCAAAGGAGATTGTGTGAGGAGAGACTACAGGAAAAGATTCCAGAGCAGCATCCTCTCCCTGGTACACATCCTCCAGAAAAGATGTTCCACCAGCCCACTCACAGGATATAACTCTATCCACAGCCTACACACTTTCCTGATGGACAGTCAACCTCGGGAAATTCTTGGTCCTCCTCTCTCTTCAAAGATACAGTATTTCCACATGCTGTGGAAAGGAAAAAAAGGGCACCTTTGCAGCACCCTTGCAGTAAGTGCTTCTCATGGGACTTTCCTAGGGTGGAATTTAATGTCATGCAACCCTTCTCACAGTTTTCTCCGGAAGGGATTACAAATTTACCCATTTTACAGCTTAAAAAGCAGAGTCAGACTGAAAAAGGTCAATGCATTAGAGACAACAAGTGGAATAAAACTTATGAGCTGATGTCTCAGCAGCATACTCACTCCATTAAAACACAAAGTCTTCTTTGATATTAAAACTAGCCTCAACAAGAGACTAAAGAATCACCATTACCAGATATGGATAATGGAGCAAGATTCACCCACTTACTCCAGTTTAATTCCATTACTACCTCCAGGCATTATGCTTAAGGCTTCTGTTTGGTTGGGTTTTTTTAAATGTCATTATAGGACTATAGGAAGGGCAGTACATGTTACCCTAGCTCTGAAAGAAAAGTGGAGTATTACTCCAATCATTATTAAGACTCTAGCATCATGTCCCATGCCTAAATCCCAAAAGACAGGTTTGACTGCCTGCCAAACTGATATCTTAAGGTAAAAATACAAGAAGGTAGTACCTGTGCAGACCAAGTAAGGAAGAATCCTGTCTGAGCGCTCATTTTGGAGACAGACAGCACCTCCTCCATATGCTTCCCAACAAGCAAACTCCTCATTTTGTAACCAAATATCATGCAGTCAGTTTTTCAAGGACACTTGCCAAGGAATCCCATTAAATTCACGGCAGTACATCGCAACCATGCAGCAGCTGCAAACACAAGCTTTGTTACATATCCAAGGGCATTTTTTCTACACAGAATGACAACACACAGTACTTCACACTTCTCTATTTTTGAAAAGTAGCTGGCAGAAGGAGCCAGGGAGCTGCAGAGTTTCCCTATGTTCGAGGAGCAGATAGTTGGAGCTATCCTCAGCCGCTTGGATCCCCACAAGTCCATGGGACCAGATGGGATCCATCCTAGGGTGCTGAGAGAGCTGGCAGATGAGCTGGCCAAGCCACTCTCCATCATTTTCCAGCAGTCCTGGCTCACTGGAGAGGTCCCAGAAGACTGGAAGCTGGCCAACGTGGTGCCCATCCACAAGAAGGGCCGTTTGGATGAGCCAGGGAATTATAGGCCTGACAGCCTGACCTCAGTGCCAGGCAAGATCATGGAACAGGTCATCCTGAGTGCAATCACACAGCACTTAGAGGATGGCCAAGGGATCAGGCCTAGCCAGCATGGATTTAGGAAGGGCAGGTCCTGCCTGACCAACCCGACCTCCTTCTATGAGCAGGTGACCCGCCTGGTGGATGTGGGGAGGCCTGTGGATGTAGTCTACATGGACCTCAGCAAGGCCTTTGACACTGTCCCCCATAGCAAACTGCTGGCCAAGCTGTCAGCCCATGGCTTGGATGGGAGCACACTGCATTGGGTTAGGAACTGGCTGGATGGCCGAGCCCAGAGAGTGGTGGTGAATGGTGCCACATCCAGCTGGCGACCAGTCACTAGCGGTGTGCCCCAAGGATCAGTGCTGGGCCTTGTGCTCTTTAACATTGGGAGCAGTCAGCATGTCTTTGCCAAGGGCAAATCCTGCCTGACCAACCTGGTGGCCTTCTATGAGCAGGTGACAAAATTAATAGATGAGGGGCGAGCAACTGATGTCATTTACCTGGACCTGAGCAAAGCCTTCGACACAGTCCTGCACCACATCCTGGTCTCCAAACTGGTGACACATGGGTTTGATGGGTGGACCACTAGATGGATAAGGAACTGGCTTGATGGCCGCACCCAAAGAGTGGCCGTCCATGGTTCCATGTCCCAGTGGAGGCCAGTGACAAGCAGAGTCCCTCAGGGATCAGTCCTGGGACCTGTCTTATTCAACATCTTTGTGGGTGACATGGACAGTGGCATTGAGTGCACCCTGAGCAAGTTTGCTGATGACACCAAGCTGTGTGGTGCAGCAGACACGCTGGAGGGAAGGGAGGCCATCCAGAGGGACCTTGACAGGCTGGAGAGGTGGGCACAAGCCAACCTCATGAAGTTCAATAAGAGCAAGTGCAGGGTCCTGCATCTGGGTGGAGGCAATCCCAGGCACAAATACAGGCTGGGCAGTGACTGGCTGGAAAGTAGCCCTGAGGAGAGAGACTTGGGGGTGCTGGTGGACAAAAAGCTCAACATGAGCTCTCAATGTGCACTTGCAGCCTGCAAAGCCAATCAGATCCTGGGCTGCATCAGGAGAAGTGTGGCTAGCAGGTCGAGGGAGGTGATCCTCCCCCTCTACTCAGCCCTGGTGAGACCCCACCTGGAGTACTGTGTCCAGTTCTGGAGCCCCTATTACAAGAGGGATCTGGAGGTGCTGGAACGTGTCCGGAGAAGGGCCACAAGGATGATCAGAGGGCTGGAGCACCTCTCCTATGAGGACAGACTGAAGGAGTTGGGGCTGTTCAGTCTGGAGAAGAGAAGGCTCCGAGGTGACCTAACTGTGGCCTCCCAGTATCTGAAGGGGGCCTACAGGAAGGCTGGGGAGGGACTTCTCAGGATCTCAGGTAGTGATAGGACTAGGGGGAATGGAATGAAGCTGGAGGTGGGGAGATTCAGGCTGGATGTGAAGAGGAGGTTCTTCACCATGAGTGGTGAAGCCCTGGAATGTGTTGTCCAGGGAGGTGGCCGAGGCCCCGTCCCTGGGGGTGTTTAAGAGCAGGCTGGATGAGGCTCTGTCCAGCCTGATCTAGTGTGGGGTGTCCCTGCCTGTGGCAGGGGGGTTGGAACTAGATGATCCTTGTGGTCCCTTCCAACACTGAATGAAACTATGAAAATATGAAACATCTTTATTGATGATCTGGATGAGGGGATTGAGTCCATCATCAGTAAATTTGCTGACAACACCAAGCTGGGGGCAGGAGTTGGTCTGCTGGAGGGTAGAGAGGCTCTGCAGAGGGACCTTGACAGGCTGGACAGATGGGCAGAATCCAATGGCATGAGATTTAACACATCCAAGTGCCGGGTTCTGCACATTGGCCCCAACAACCCCATGCAGTGCTACAGGCTGGGGTCAGAGTGGCTGGAGAGCAGCCAGGCGGAGAGGGACCTCGGGGTACTGGTCGATGGTAGGCTGAACATGAGCCTGCAGTGTGCCCAGGCAGCCAAGAGGGCCAATGGCATCCTGGCCTGCATCAAGAACAGTGTGGCCAGCAGGAGCAGGAAGATCATTCTGCCCCTGTACACTGCACTGGTTAGGTCACACCTTGAGTACTGTGTCCAGTTCTGGGCCCCTCAGTTTAGGAAGGATGTTGACTTACTGGAACGAGCCCAGATAAGGGCAACGAAGTTGGTGAGGGGTTTGGAACACAAGCCCTATGAGGAGAGACTGAGGGAGATGGGATTGCTTAGCCTGGAGAGGAGGAGACTCAGGGGTGACCTTATTGCTCTCTACAACTACCTGAAGGGAGGTTGTAGACAGGCAGATGTTGGTCTCTTCTCCCAGGCAGCCAGTACCAGAACAAGAGGACACGGGCTCAGGCTGCGCCAGGGGAGGTTTAGTTTGGATGTTAGGAAGGAGTTCTATACAGAGAGTGATTGCCCATTGGAATGGGCTGCCCGGTGAGGTGGTGGAGTCACCATCATTGGAGGTGTTCAGGAGGAGACTTGATGGGGTGCTTTGTGCTACGGTTTAGTTGTTTGGGTGGGTTGGATTGGTTGATGGGTTGGACACGATGATCTTGAAGGTCTCTTCCAATCTGGTTTATTCTATTCTATTCTAAATTGCTGCAAATCCCCAGATGGTGTGTCGAGGGTTGGAAGGGTAAGGTCCAGAAGCCTCCTCCCTCCCCCCTGTAAAGTAAAAGGGAAAAAATATTGAAGGAAAGGAAAAAAAAATCACAAGCTGAATTAGCAAAGCAGTGGAGCTGTATATTTACAAAGCAATGTAGGATATGCAGGGGAATTAATATAAATTTACAATATGTACAATATATACAAAGATATACAATAAAGTAACACAGAAATGAGAGTTCCCCTCTCAGCAGAGGGGGTTCCCCACCTCCGCTCTCCCCTTTCTCCCCCTCTCTCCCCAGAGTAGGTCAGAAAAGAGAGAGAAAGAGAAAGAAAGAAGTTAAAAGCAGTTTTGTGTTAATTGGAAAGCAGTTAATACAGGCCTTATATCTTATCGGTTTCAAGGCCGAAGTCTTGGCAGAAAGCCTAGCACAGAAAGCTGCTGCCCAAAGAAGAGGCGGAAGCAAGACTGAAGATAAAAGTGTCGGAGTGCCCAGGATACCTCCTGCACTCCCAGTTCAGAAGGTGCTTCCTCCCACTTTACCAATGAAATTAGTTTAGACCCTTCCTTTTGTTTAACAACTTCCGTCCACCATATTCTCTTTCTTAAGGGGACAACGTCAATCGGTCACAGTCCACCCCTTCTAAACAATTTCATTGGCCGTTCATACTGTCCATCCAATCCAAGACGACATTTACAGTTCGTGAGTAAAGTTCATAGTCCATTCCGGCTATGCTCAGATGTGGATGATTCAAAAGTCCAAGAAAATGAGAAAATGAGAAAAATGGAAAAGAGTTTGTTTCTTTGCCGACGAAGCAAAGAAAAAGGAAGCAGGGAATCTCAGGGTATCTTAGTTGACTCAGGGCTCCCAGGGATCTCAGGGTTCGTGCACCGTAGATTCCTCGTTGGTTCTTCCTCTGGACGCGATGCAGCTGTACGACAGTTTGAAATTAACCTCTTTCAGCTAAAGTTAAATTTCTATGTGGAATACACTGAATTTCACCATTCTCTTGCATTACCCAATAAGTGTGACCCGGACCTTCAGCTCAAACCACCCCTCGGACAGGTTTAGCCTCTCCTGAGGGTGAAAATACCCAAACAGTTTTACCTAATATTTTCACCATACCACAAGGGCTTAAGTCGTTCTGCCTGCTTAATAGCAGCAGAAATGTCACGGTCATGGATGACTTGTGTGATAGCATCCATGGAAATGTCTATGGATCTGTCACGAGCCCATTGGTATGTTGCATCTCTGCCTTGATGTCCTGACGAATCGTGAGCCCACCGAGCTAAGAATATCTCACCTCGGTGTTTCCAGTCGAGATCAAGATTAGAGTCCATGTCTACTTGAGAAACTCTTGCAGCTAGATCTGCCTGATGGTTGTGTTGCTGTTCCTCAGTAGCTTTGCTCTTAGGAATGTGAGCATCGATGTGTCTCACCTTCACTGGAATTCTCTCAATTCGATCAGCAATGTCCTGCCACAGGTTGGCTGCCCAAATGGGTTTTCCTTTCCTCTGCCAACCATTTTTCTTCCAGTTCATTAGCCAACCCCATAGAGCATTGGCTACCATCCATGAGTCGGTGTAGAGATAAAGCTTTGGCCATCTCTCACGTTCAGCTACGTCGAGAGCTAGCTGGACAGCTTTTACCTCTGCAAACTGATTGGATTCTCCTTCTCCATCTTTCGCCTCTGCAACTCGGCGTGTTGGACTCCACACTGCAGACTTCCACCTTCGCTTGTTTCCAACAAGATGACAGGAACCGTCTGTGAACAAAGCATATTTCTTTTCATCATCAGAAAGGTAATTGTAAGTAAGAGCTTCCTCAGCACGAGTTACTTTCTCCTCTGGAGGTTTAGCACAGTTGATACCTTCAGGCCAACTTGAGATCACCTCCACTAGACCAGGTCTTTCAAGATTTCCCATTCGAGCTCTCTGTGTTATCAGAGCCATCCACTTAGACCATGTTGAGTCTGTGGCATGATGTGGTGTGGAGCCTTTGCCTTTGAACATCCAATTCAAAACTGGTAATCTGGGAGCTAAGAGAAGTTGTGATTCAGTTCTAATCACTTCAGAAGATGCTTTCACTCCTTCATAGGCAGCGAGAATTTCTTTCTCTGTTGGAGTATAATTAGCCTCTGAACCTCTGTAACCTCGACTCCAGAAACCAAGAGGTCGTCCATGTGTCTCACCTGGAGCTTTTTGCCACAAGCACCCGGTTGGACCATTGTCGCTTGCAGCCGTGTACAAAATGTTCTTAATGTCTGGACCATCTCGGACAGGTCCCAGACCCATTGCTTGAACTACCTCTTGCTTTATCTGGTCAAAGGCTGCTTGTTGTTCAGGTCCCCAGTGGAAATGGTTTCTCTTTCGAGTCACATCATACAGAGGATTCACAATCTCACTGTATCCAGGAATGTGCAGTCTCCAAAATCCCACTATCCCCAAAAAACGAAAGGTCTCTTGCTTGTTTGCAGGACTTGCCATGGTAGAGACTCTAATTACCACATCCACTGGAATATGTCGGCGTCCATCCTGCCATCGCACTCCCAGAAACTGAATCTCTGTGGTAGGTCCTTTCACCTTGTCTTGCTTGATGGCAAAACCTGCATTCAGGAGAATGTCAATGATTTTGTTACCTTTCTCGAAGACTTCCTCAGCAGTTTTACCCCAGACGATGATATCATCAATGAACTGGATGTGTTCTGGAGCACCGCCTTTCTCCAGAGCATCGTGGATCACTGCATGACAGATGCTTGAGCTGTGGATCCAGCCCATTGGCAGTCTGTTGAAAGTGTACTGGATTCCTCTCCAGGTGAAAGCAAACTGAGGCCTGCATTCCTCTGCTATGGGAATAGAGAAAAATGCATTAGCAATGTCTATGGTAGCACACCATTTGGCCTCTTTGGATTCCAGCTCATACTGTAGTTCCATCATGTCTGGTACTGCTGCACTCATAGGTGGTGTCACTTCATTTAGGGCTCGGTAGTCTACTGTCAGACGCCAGTCTCCATTCTGCTTCTGCACATGCCATACTGGACTGTTGAAAGGTGAATGAGTTTTGCTGACGACTTTCTGATTCTCCAACTGACGAATCAGATTCTGAATGGGCAACAAAGAGTCACGGTTGGTTCTGTATTGTCTGTGATGCACAGTCTGAGAAGCAACCGGTCATTTAATGTCCTGTATCTTGTGTTGTCCCACAACTGCAGATTCATCAGAAAGTTCAGGTCTAGCAGACAGCTTCAATTTTTGTCCATCAATTTCTACTGAAGCTACTCCAAAAGCCCAGTTGTAACCTCTAGGGTCTTTGAAACGCCCTTCTCTCAGAAAATCAATTCCCAAAATACAAGGTGCATCAGGTCCGGTCACAACTCTATGCTTCCTCCATTGTTTACCAGTTAAACTTATATTAACCTCCACCTTACTTAACTCTTGAGATCCACCAGTGACTCCCAGAATAGTTATAGACTCTGATCCCTGATAATTTGATGGCATTATGGTGCACTGAGCTCCTGTGTCAACCAAGGCCCTGTACTTCCGAAATTGTGAAGTGCCAGGCCACTGGATGTACACATCCCAATAGATTCTATTATCCCTGTTATCCCTCACCTCCCCCTGGCGGGAGGCAGGGCACCCCTAGTTGTGGGGAACGTGCGCACATGTGCATTGCACATAGTTTGCAGGGTTATAATTTTGCATGTTGTAACTGGAGCCACTGTTGGAGCTACTAGGGTTGTTCTGGGGAACTGTGGAAGTAACAGCTACCCTTCTGGTATTGCTACCTCGGGTTCTGCCACTTTGCAATTCCCTCAGTCTCCTGAAAAGTTTAGAAGTTGATTGGCCATCGCAGCGGTTCATGTTCTCACCAAACTGATCACGCAGAGTTATCCAAATAGCTCTACGTGATTGCCTTGGTGGTCTGTTTTGGAATGACCTGTTTTGGAATGACCTCCTTGGAGGACGTGTATTCCACACAGATGAAACTTGTATCCACCTGGAGGGAGAATTGAAACTATCCCTTTGAGCCAATTGGGATATGGAATTTCTAAATTCATCTTTTAACTCTCTTATGCAATTTTGTATATCTCCAGACATAGTTTTAATGGCTGAAACCAAAGAAACACGTGTCATGCTATCCTCCAATTGTCTCATTTGATCACTGAATTGGTCAACCGTAGGAGAAGCTCCACCATAATTTCTTGACACAATTCTGCTTGCCAGAATGTTTCCATAATTAGAAGGAGCAAGCTTGATGAGCTTTTTAGCAAGACCAATACCCACAGGAATGTCATCGGGATTCAGAGTTTCATGGTCACCATAGAGTAGCTCTGTAACAGCAAATTCTCTCAAGCGCTTAATTCCCTCATCTATGGTAGTCCAGGGTTTAGGATTCCATGGGAGATCATCTCGGGAAGGGTATCTCAGGGCAACCACCATTAAAAGGCGTATCCACAGATTAACCTTATCGAGAGCCCTGCCTAGATGTCTATCTATTCCATTGTCCCTTGAGAGAGTTCCTAACTGAGCTGCTGACTTGCCTCCAACTGTTAGAGCTGGAGCACCTGTATCATAACACCTACTAAGCCAAGCTAGAACTGGCTCCTTATCTGCCCTGGTGAAATCTTTACGGACATTTCGCAATTCCTCGCTGGGTGACGAACACTCTAAAATATCATCTTCTTCCTCGTCTCCCTGAAATTTTTGTCCATATAATCCTGCTGTCATTCTCCTAAGGATCTCTTTAAGCTGAGAACCACCTTTGCCAGATGCTTTCCTAACTTCATCTCCATCCTTTTTTGCTCTCACTAGGTTAGCTAGATCTTTAAAACAAACCTTCTCTTCCTCCTGAGCAGGATCTTTTAGAGTAGAGGGCCCCTCACCAGGATCAGTCTCCAGCTCTTCTTCTCCATCTTTGGCCTTTCCACCTCTAGTCTTTAAAACAGCCACCTTAACTGGAGCTGTGTTTGAATTTACAGCCACCTTAATAGAAGCTGACAGGTCCTGAGATAAATCAGCTGCTGGAGCAGTGACTTCCGGTCCCACCGAGGGAGTGGGCGGAAGTGACGTTGCTCCGTTAATGGCCGACGGAGAAGAAGAAGGAGGAGAGGGAGCAGGCACCATGTTCATACCAGCTGACGCCCTTGGCAGCTTGCTAGAATCAACAAAGTCATTTAGAGCTGCTTTACCAATTAACTTTTTAGCCCTCTTTTTAACTGACACAGATTCTGCACATTCCTCATCACTTGATGACTCTGGGAGTGATCCAGAGCCACGGCGTTTTCTTTTTGATCTAGTTTTAATAACAAAACAAGTTCTGGACACCTTTCTCTCTCGCCGCAAAGACAACAGTAAATATGCAATTACCATCACCAGCAACAGATTTATACACATCAAATAAGTCACCTTTGGATCCCAGGCATCACCTAAAGTTACTCTCTCCTCAGGCGGAATCTTAAAACCCTTTATCTCAATTGGGAGAGTGGTGGAGGTAACATTTCTGTATCTCACTGGCCATAGGAAATCCACGCATTTTCCATACCATAATCTAACTCTATACATAACCCACAGATAAATTGTCTGCACCAAATATTTACCCAGGTAATCCAAAATCAAACCCAAACAATATCTGTAAACCAGAGCCCCAAAAATTGAAAAGAATAATCGCTCCACAAACCACAACACCTTCATGTTTGCTAATTCAGCTAGAAAACACTAAATCAATCAAGTAATAAATTAAACTGATTATCTGCCCCACGTTGGGTATGCCAAGAAAAAAAATGTCAAGGGTTGGAAGGGTAAGGTCCAGAAGCCTCCTCCCTCCCCCCTGTAAAGTAAAAGGGAAAAAAAATTGAAGGGAAAGGAAAAAAAAATCACAAGCTGAATTAGCAAAGCAGTGGAGCTGTATATTTACAAAGCAATGTAGGATATGCAGGGGAATTAATATAAATTTACAATATGTACAATATATACAAAGATATACAATAAAGTAACACAGAAATGAGAGTTCCCCTCTCAGCAGAGGGGGTTCCCCACCTCCGCTCTCCCCTTTCTCCCCCTCTCTCCCCAGAGTAGGTCAGAAAAGAGAGAGAAAGAGAAAGAAAGAAGTTAAAAGCAGTTTTGTGTTAATTGGAAAGCAGTTAATACAGGCCTTATATCTTATCGGTTTCAAGGCCGAAGTCTTGGCAGAAAGCCCAGCACAGAAAGCTGCTGCCCAAAGAAGAGGCGGAAGCAAGACTGAAGATAAAAGTGCCGGAGTGCCCAGGATACCTCCTGCACTCCCAGTTCAGAAGGTGCTTCCTCCCACTTTACCAATGAAATTAGTTTAGACCCTTCCTTTTGTTTAACAACTTCCGTCCACCATATTCCCTTTTTTAAGGGGACAACGTCAACCGGTCACATGGTGGTATCATCAACAGTTGGGTTTTGGTTGGGTTGGTTTTTTTTGTTGTTGTTGTTTGTTTGGGGTTTTGTTTAGTTTTTAAAATCTTTTACAAATGGGAAGATTGTTGGAAATCTCATGTTCACCGCGACACAGTTGTTTTAGAAGTGGTGCATGGCTTGAATAAAACATCTTCCCCACCTGAAGCTTTGATTAGAAATATTCCTTATCACATCTTTGGGCAGTCTTGTGCAACCTGTAGAGTATCATTAATGAAGGCTGAAGGTAAAAAAAGTAAAGCATATCATAATTACTACAATTGAGTATTGGTAATTTCATGGAACTGCATTTAAGCTAGATGATAGAACCTAGCAAAACAGTGTCTTTAAAAAAAGATAACTCTCCCCACAATGTTTTCCTTTAATTTTTTTATACACTTTAGAGCTTCTATTGTCAAAATACTGTAAACACCTATCAACCATCACAGCCTGAGAAGATGCTTTGTCTTCCAGTTGTAATATGGGCTTTCAAAGCTCTGTTTATGCTTGGATTTTGACAAGTTCTGCAGGATTATGTTATTTCCCCAGTCACTGCAGCAGTCAAGTTATTCCAAGTTAAGAAAGAATTTCCTATGCTTTGTCTGAAAAGAAAGGTCCTTCAGCCTTCCCATGACATTTTAATGAACAACAGAAATTCTAAATAGCAACTTCAAAGTAAGATGCTACAAACTAAACCCCCATGTATCAAGGGGGAGATGGGACAAGGAAGGGGCACTGAGAACAGAGGTAAATGCAACAATAAATACATATCTAAGGCTATAGTCCCTTTGCTAGCTGTCTGCAGACCCTTAAAATTACAACCTAAGGTCTGAACTTCTTCAGTTACCTTGAAAATTTCAGCTCAGTTCGATGACATCCTTTTCTTGTCCTAAAGTTGTGTCCTACTTTAAAACTACTTTGTTTTGCCCCAGAGACATCTGTATTTCAGTTTTCTGGCTAATGACCACAGGGACTAGGTTGTGTTGTATGACCTCCATTTGTAGCTTGCAAAGTGCTTTGGGATGATTTAGAATAGGTAGAAAATATAACAGGAGGAAGGGGCTCTGTTTAATTACTACACCTAAGTTTTCAAAATTCCAATTTTTAATTGGATGGCTGGATTACTTATTATTATTTTCTTTGCTTCTTAAGGCAGAAGCCTTTAAGGCACAAAATGGCCTGAATTCAGAGAACTTGTTCCACAGCCTTATTGGTTTAAGGTAATTTTCACAAAATGGAATACTCCATATAAAAGAAACTAGAGTCTTAGCTTTCTTTTTTTCCCCTTTCCAATACTCCAAGTACGCAGCAATCTTATAAGTGGACTGAAAAGAGAATTTCCTTTGCGTGGATACAGAGAGGAAGGGGAAGTGGAGGTTAAAAAGGTCTTTAAGATGCCCTGTAATAGTCCAGATTTCCTGTGCTTCCGTGCTTCGATCTCAAGCCTCGGTTTCCAAATAAAAGATGTTGTCTCAACATTCCTGCCTGCCAGTCTCACAGTACACTCCTGAGTCTTTGTGGAATCTTCTCACTGCCCATCACTACCAGTAATACTGGGACTGCAGGCCAAGCCCATGCACAGGGACACCTGCAGGTTCCCGCTGTCCTCAATGGGCTTCACAGCTGTCAGCAATGCAGAATTTGGCAAAGCAGCTGATAATTCTGACTGCTGAGCTTGCCAGCCTCACTTGATCAGCACTGTGCTAGCTCTGCAAAACCAATGAGAGCAAAAGCATTCAGCAGGAGGAAGGAAGAAAATAAGGAAAATGGACCCTGAAATACAGGCTAGAAAAAAGCCTGCTGAACAAGACATCACCTTTTTACAGTCACTTTTCTGACAGCAGTTAGGGTAATGTGTGTTTTCCACATTCCAGAAACTAGTAGCTTTTTGTTTGGTTTGGGGGGTTGGTTGGTTGGTTTTGTGTTGGGTTGTTTTGTTTGTTGTGGGTTTTGGGGGGTTTGTTTGTGGTTTTCTTTTAATGTGTATGGTTTTTTGATTGGTTGGTTTTCAGGGTTTGTTTCTTTGGAGTTGGTTGTTTGGTTGGGTTTTGTTTCTTTGTGGTTTTCCAAACAACTTAAGCACCTGGTTCCTGAATTATAGGCTAAGCAAAAATTAAAAGCTGTTGGTAAAAATTTTGCAACTTAAACATATGCTTATGCTACATTTTCTGCACATCACTTCACAATGTACAGGTTCATTCTCTTTAGCTTTACCTACATTTAACAGCATTTTGTGTACACCAAAGCTAACTTTATCTTAACAGTCCTTCATAGGTCAGCAGGTAAAATTCTGCTGCAGTAGAAGCAAACAACAGTACACTTAAAGCTCTTTCTGCCTTTAAGGCAGTAACCAAGTTATGTAGCAGGAAACAGATGTAATCATAATTACTGATCAAGAATATATTTTAGTATCAACTAAACAAATATCATTCATTTTGCAATATTGCTCAACCTGAAACACTCAGAAAGCAAGAAAAAAAATGGAAAGAAAAAAATCAAACATTCACTCCTGGTTTCACATCACTTATAAAAATATTATTAGCCTTGCAGTATAGACAGCTTAAGTCTATCATATCACTCAGATTCTTAATCAAGTCATTGCACCATAACAAGTTACCATGTGTCAGCTATCAAGTACCCAGCTCTATGCTCTTAGCTTGCAGGAAATAAGGTCAAACTGCACTTGCACAGCAAACTGCCACAGGCCAGATGATACTGTTACTGAATCTTCCTAACAGCCACCATCCCTTGGACTCTGTCAGGACCAGCAAATACCCATCGTGACTCAAACCCATGCTCCTCTGCATACTCAAGTTGTGTCCTATTTCCAAACAGCCTGGTAGGAAACAGGATGCAGACTCAGTAGAATCGAGTTCTCACTGCCTTCTTTGTTTTGTTGGGTTTTCTTAAGCAAGGTCTGTGGGATTTAGGGCCAAATCAGTGAGTGTCCTTGCTGGCCTCAAATTCAATTAGGGACATAATTCTTTAACACTCAAGCCAAAGGATGAGCTGATATATTCAGCAATGCCAACCTAGATATATTAAGCAATGCCAACCTAGAAACCTTTCTATTATTCAAATATCTTCTAGCATTTCCTTCTCTGAAAATGTACTTTTTTAAGGCAAATCATATCAAATATTTCTCCAGACATTATATTCTATGCTTGAACTTTAAGAGATGCTGCTTTTTAGACTCTGTGGTAAGAACAGGGAAATTGACGTAACTAGTGAAAGTTTCTTCTGAAACCAAAGAACTAGGAGAGACAGGCCTGTATATTGTATACACCAGTCTGCCAAAATACAGTAAGTTTCAAGTTACTGTATTTGGCTTCCTCACTGGCTAAACTGATAGCACTTCCCACAGCAAGAGGAGTGAGAGGGGAAAAACTTGGATGCAGTGGTCCTAAGAGGTTCTTATACTGCTATGTACTAACATAATGTTGAAATTTTTTGAAGGCAAAACACTAATGTCAATTCACATTGTAGAGACAAGCTGGAGAAAGCATCTACCCACACACTGTCTCCTATTGCATTCAAAACAGAAGTGCTGGAATTTGGTATTTTTGTTTAAAATGAAGTCCAAGCTTTTACCCAGCAAAGAGCACAGAGGAGGCTCACTGGAAGCAAGCAGCATAGAGACAGCCAGAGTCAAAAATTTCAGGCTTGACTTGTAACAAATGCAGCAGCAGCCCTATATCAAGTACAAGCACAAACTGGCACTGAAGTGGTTCTCCCTGAACCACTTTGTCTTCCCCAAATTATAACAAAAAAAATCATTTTCCCTGTATCCAATCTAAACATACTCTTCAATTCAGAACCACTACCCCTTATCCTGTCACTTATCCTGCCCTTGGTAAAAAGCCTCTCTCCCATCTTCCCAGTAAGCATCCTGTAAGCACTGGAAGGCAGCAACAAGGTCTCCCAGCAGCTTTATCTTCTCCAGACTGAAAAAATCCTGCTCTTAGGATTTCTTCATAGAAGAGGTGTTCCAGTGTTCTGATCATTTTTGTGACCTCCTCTGGACCTAATGAGCAGGTCACAGTACTCAAGATGGAAATGCAGGACCTCACACTTCTTGCCTCCTTGAACTTCACAAACTTAATAAGGAACAGGTCATAAGCACAAACTGGCCAGAAGAGAATCATAGAATTGTTAGGGTTGGAAAGGACCTCAAGGATCATCTAGTTCCACCCCCCCTGCCATGGGCAGGGACACCTCACACTACATCAGGTTGCTCAGAGCTACAAGAGAACCTAACTCCACCTTAAACTCTGTGTCTACAATACTCAGACACATTCAGAGTGTACAGGAACCCTAGGGTTGAGGAGCTTAAACTCAAACGTTTGGAGAAAGGGAAGATGAAACCTACCCTCACTGCCATGAATACAAACAGCTTTTATTTTAAGAAAGGCAATTAACACTAGAATGTGCTTGAGTCACTCTTGTACTATGACACAGTCACCTCTCAAATTCTTCTCTCTTAGACCTCCAGCACTGCTATAAGACCTCCCCCAGCCTGCCGGTGCTTCCTACAAGACATTATTACTATCCTGTACATCACTGTGACCATTGCTTCCTTTAGCAGGACAAGTCAGCTACAAGCCAGCCTGAAAACTTGCAGCTAGAGTAATTTTTCTACATATTCTCTGAGGAAACACAGTTCAGCCAGACAAGTTTCAGAACAGACATTGCCAAGGTTTCAGCTATTTATTATCTCTAATTTCACTGAAAAAGCAGAAATTGAGTGATTCAAGATTCATTAACAGCTTCCTTATAAAATTTAATTTTGGCTACTTACTTCTGTATAGGGAACATAAAGTAAGATAATTAAAGCAGATGCCGGCACTGATTGTAAAAGGCTGCTTACTCGGTTTTCACTGATCACTCCATCTCAAGCCATGCTAACAAGCTGTTGGTTAAAACCCTCCGCAAGTTCTTGAATGACCACTTCCTGACTCTCCTTTCCAAGTAATTAAATTAAAACCCTGCTCTGGTGTATTATGTCTTGAGGGGAAAAGAGTGAAACAAAAATACCACAGACAGTAATGGCATGAGGACAGGACTTGAGATCATTTACCTGATCAGCTAGTTATTGCCAGCTAACACAGCATACTGAGCACTACGGGGGGAATAAAACCCTCGAGTACTGAAACTGCTAGCACTTTAAGGAAAACAAAACAAAAAAAAATAAAAACCACCTGTGGTGGTTTGGAGAGAAGGGCCTAGCCTTCTCCCCCCCACAAAGAGGAAGAAAAATCACAGCTAGCCAGCCAGAGAAGCAAAAGGAAAAAATGCTATATTTTACAAGCAATTTGGAGAATGCAGGATATGTACACAATTTACAGTATTTACAACATATATAAAGAAATATACAGCAAAGTAAAAAAACAATAATACAGGAACGAAATTCCCTCCGGAGGAGGAGGGTTCCCCCCCGTACCCCCTTCTCTCCCCTTTTTCCCCAAAGAGGGTTAGAAAGAGAGAAAAAGGCAAGAGATTAATAAAGCAGAGTGTTAGTAGGCCTTATCTGTTCAGGGTCACTCTGGCAGGGAGCCCAGAAGCAGATGAGCTGGAAAGGGAGAAGGAAAGGAGCAAACTGAGGAAAATCCCAGCTGCACCTAAACTTAAAACTGCATTCTACCAATCCACCAATGAAATTAGTTTAGAATATCTGATTGTTTTTGTTAATATTCCAAAACATTCAGCCAGAGTCTCAGCACTGTCTCTTTCTTAAAGGCACAACCTCAAACGGTCACACCACCACAAACCATGATAGAGACAGGACTGTGATTTCATTTAACACAATGCTCACCTATCTGGCTTGCAAAGCAGTTACTGGTAACATCCTGTTGGTTTTGCTCCTTATTTCAACTATTAAGCTGCATTTAGTCACTTAGCACACTTGGTTTTCATGCATCCTCAGCAACTACAGACAAATATTCACAGATGGAAGGTGAAAAGGGCAAGATGACTATGGCAGGACAGCCCACACCAGGTGCTAGTGTGGAAAGAAAAACAAACCACAGAAACACAAGGTGGGGAGGTAGACATTGAAGGAAAGAAGCAAGTGTACAGCAACACACAAAACCAGACAGCAAGAAAAATGTGAGGAAATTCAATTTAGCTATGATAAGGGTTTTTATTTGGGTGGGTGGGTTTATTTGGTGTGTTGTGGGGTTTTGTTTGGTTGGGTTTGGTGTTGGGTTTTTTTTGTTTGGTTTGTTGTGGTTGTTTTTTTTTAATCAGTTGACCATTTACTTCTCAAGACCCAGATATCTTTCTATCCATGAGAATGTTGAGAATGTTATTGGTAGAGCTGTGTTCTCCAAACTGAAGGAGCTTCAGATACTTGCTAGGGGAGGAACTGCCAGAGAAGCAGGGCAGTAAGCAGAAGCCATCCTGGATGTGGCCTCTTGGAGATAAGCAGAGCCATTTACACACATTACAAGTAAGTACTGCTAACTTGCATTTTCAGAAAACCTCTATTCTACTTAACATATTTGGGTTTTTCTTCTGTTTTGGGCAAAATGTTACAGATCAGTTTTGAAGACAAGGTACTACAGCAAGAACAGCAACAATGAAATTACTGAAATGCCTGAACGAATTCAGAATTCAACAGGACACCATAAGATGCCATAACACAGAGTATTAATTTCTGGGATAAAGTTTCCTTAGACCCCCTAATAAGCTGTTCTCAGGATCATCTATAATACAAAAACTAATGCAAGTTTCTATATGAAGTCTCTGAAATATGTGCAAGCTCCCTTCTGCTTTACAGAACTCCAATTAGCATCTAATCAATAAGTTTATTTTCCAGCCTGAAGTATGATCCAACTTCTGAATTACACATGAAGCAAGCTAAATCAGGTACTTTCTGGAAGGTAAAATTGTTCTTGGAAGCTTTCCGTTAACTGTGAAAGTAACAGCTACCCTTCTGGTATTGCTACCTTGGGTTCTGCCACTTTGCCGTTCCCTCAGTCTCCTGAAAAGATTGGAAGTTGGTTGACCATCCCATCTGTTCATGTTCTCACCAAACTGATCACGCAGAGTTATCCAAATAGTCCGACGTGATTGCCTTGGTGGTCTGCTTTGGTTTGATCTGTTTTGGAATGACCTCCTTGGAGGACATCTATTCCTCACAGATGAAACTTGTATCCACCTGGAGGAAAAATTGGAATTATCTCTTTGTGCCAATTGGAATATGGTATTTTTAAATTCATCCTTCAGCTCTTTCATGCAATTCTCAATTTTTCCAGACAGAGTTTCAATGGCTGAAACCAAAGAAACACGTGTCATGCTATCCTCCAATTGTCTCATTTGATCAGTGAATTGGCCAACCGTAGGTGGAGCTCCGCCATAATTTCTTGACACAATTCTGCTTGCCAGAATATTTGCATAATTAGAAGGAGCAAGCTTGATGATCACAGTATCACAGTATCACAGTATCACTTAGGTTGGAAAGGACCTCGGGGATCATCGAGTCCAACCTATCAACACAGACCCCATGCCTAGACCATGGCACCAAGTGCCACGTCCAATCTCCCCTTGAACGCCTCCAGGGTCGATGACTCAACCACCTCCCCGGGCAACCCGTTCCAATGCCGAATGACTCGCTCGGTGAAGAACTTCCTTCTCACCTCGAGTCTGAACTTCCCCTGGCGCAGCCTGAGACTGTGTCCCCTCGTTCTGGTGCTGGCTGCCTGGGAGAAGAGGCCAACCCCCTCCTGGCTACAACCACCCTTCAGGTAGCTGTAGAGGGCAATGAGGTCACCCCTGAGCCTCCTCTTCTCCAGGCTAAACAATCCCAGCTCCCTCAGCCTCTCCTCATAGGGCTTGTGTTCAAGGCCTCTCACCAGCCTTGTTGCCCTTCTCTGGACACGCTCAAGTGTTTCGATGTCCTTCTTAAATTGAGGGGCCCAGAACTGGACACAGTACTCAAGGTGCGGCCTAACCAAAGCAGAGTACAGGGGCACTATGACCTCCCTGCTCCTGCTGGCCACACTATTCCTAATACAGGCCAGGATGCCATTGGCCCTCCTGGCCACCTGGGCACACTGCTGGCTCATATTCAGGTGGCTGTCGATCAGCACACCCAGGTCCCTGTCTGTTTGGGAGCTCTCCAGCCACTCCGACCCCAGCCTGTAGCTCTGCATGGGATTGCCATAGCCAAAGTGCAGCACTCGGCACTTGGACTTGTTGAATGACATCCCATTGGACTCTGCCCATCTGTCCAGTCGGTCGAGGTCCCTCTGCAGAGCCTTTCTACCCTCTAACTGACTAACATCTGCCCCTAACTTTGTGTCATCTGCAAACTTGCTGATGACTGACTCTGATCTTTTTAGCAAGACCTGTTCCTACAGGAATGTCATCAGGATTCAGAGTTTCATGTTCACCATCGAGTATCTCTCTAACAGCAAATTCTCTCAGGCCCTTAGTTCCCTCATCTATGGTAGTCCAGGGTTTAGGATTCCATGGAAGATCATCTCGGGAAGGGTATCTCAGGAAAACTGCCATTAAAAGGCGTATCCACAGATTAACCTTACCAAGAATCTTGCCTAGACATCTATCTATTCCATTATCCTTCGAGAGAATTCCTAACTGAGCTGCTGATTTGTCTCTGACCATTAGAGCTGGAGCACCTGTATGATAACATCTACTAAGCCAAGCTAGAACTGGCTCCTTATCTGTTCTAGTGTAATCTTTACGGACGTTTCTAAGTTCTTCACGAGGTGAAGAACATTCGGAAATGTCATCTTCTTCCTCCTTTGCCTCCTCTTCCTCAACTTGTTGTCCTAGTAATCCTGCTGTCACTCTCCTAAGGATCTCTTTAAGCTGAGAAGCACCACTGCTAGCTGCTGTCCTAGCTGCATCTCTATCCTGTGTTGATCTCAAGAACTCCGCTAGATCTTTAAAACAAACCTTCTCCTCCTCCTCAGCAGGATCTTTTCTAACAGAAGGTCCCTCACCTGCATCAGCATCTTGGTCCTCTCTCCCATCAGCTCCTGGAACAGCTTTGGCTTTTCCTCTTCTTGCTCTTAAAACTGCCACTTGCTTAATTGGAGCTGTGTTTGAATTTACAGCCGCCTTAACAGAAGCTGACAGGTTTTGAGACAGATCAGCTGCTGTGGAGGGGGCTTCCGGTCCTGCCGTGAAGGAGGGCAGAAATGACTTTGCCTCGTTAATGGCGGCTGAAGACGGGGGAGCCGCCATGTTGGAAGCTGCTGCCGCCCCTGGCTGCTTGCCAGAATCAGCAACAGCACCGTTCAAAGCAGCCTTTCCAATAGACTTTTTAACTTTAACTGATACAGATTCTCCACTCTCCTCACCACTAGAAGTCTCTGGGGCAGAGCCAGAAGTGTGCCTCATTTTCTTTGATCTATGCTTAATAATGAAGCAGGCCTTAGATACTTTTCTCTCCCAGCACAAAGAATATAACAAATAGACATTAATTATCACCGATAGCAGGATTACACACATCAAAAAAATCAGCTTTGGATCCCAGCCATCACTTAAAATTACTCTTTCACCTACTGGAATCTTAAACTCCCTTATCTCAATTGGCAAAGTGCTCGAAGTTATATTGCCGTACGTACTAAGCCGAAAAAAACCCAGACAGCGGTCATATAAAACCTGAATCTTATACCTGAACCATAAATATAATTTCTGCATTAAATATTTACCTATGTGATCGATAAGGAGGCCTAGACAATATTTGTAAATCAGAACCGAACATACTGAAAAGAGCAATTGCTTAAAAATCCAAAGCACCTTCATATTTGCCAGTCCAACTCGAGCAAGCAATAAATCAATCTATTCTCATGCCCCATGTTTGGCACCAATTAGAAATGTAGTGGGTTGAGAGAGAAGGCCTAGCTTTCTCTCCCCCACAAAGAGGAAAAAAAACCACAGCTAACTCAGTTGGAGAAACAGAAGGAATGCTATATTTTACAAGCAATGTGGAAAGGCAGGTTAGATATACAGTATTTACAATATATGTGCAGAAATACACAGCAAGGAAAAAAAGAACACAGGAACGAAATTCCCTCCTCCAGACAGAGAAGGGTTCCCCCCCTGTACCCCCCTCTCTCCCTTTTTTCCCAAAAAGGGCTAGAGAGAGAGAAAAGGTAATTAATAAGGATGAAATTTTGTTAGGCCTCAAAAAAGCGCATGCAGGATTAGTGCTTATCTTGTCCAAGGTCGTTCTGGCTAGGAGCCCAGAAGCAGGCAAGCTGGAAGGGAGAGGGAAAGGAACAAACTGAGAAAAAATTCCAGCTGCACTAAAACTTAAATCTGTGTTCTATCAATCTACCAATTAAATTAATTTAGAATATCTGATTGTTTTCATTATTATTCCAAAACATTCAGCCAGAGTGTTCCAGCACTGTCCCTTTCTTAAAGGCACAGCCTCAAACGGTCACAGAGGCAGCATTAACTCCACCACTAACTCTTAATTAAGTGCTCTATTGCTTGGTTTTGTTTTGGGTTTTTTTAATTTTTTTTTCTTTGTAGATAAGTCATTAATAATTGAGTATCTGCTTGCCTGAGTCATGACACTGTGAACATACTAAGAAAACCAGTAGTAGTTGCCATTCAAGTAGCAGTCAGTAAAGCTATTAAGGTGGTCTAAAAGGCATCCATTATTCCAGACTAATTTTAATAAGCTTTTTCCCACCTCCAAAATGAGTGACATAGACAGGCTCGTACTTGAAAATGAATTCATCTTGTCCAACAATGCGCATAGCCATAACTGCATATTTATTTTTGCCTCTATAAAAAAAGGCATCCATAATCTGTTGAGATATCTGGCATGCTCTGAAGATATGTGTAAACAGTGACATCCCCAGGTCAGATACCTGAGAGACATACCTCCAGGAGCACATACTATGCTGCATGAACAGAAGCACACCTTTCTCATATTGCACCACCTCCCCTGCTGTCTAGATTAAAGTAAATAAAATATCTGAAATTAGGACCTAAGAATCTATACAAGAAAAATATTTCTTCTCTTTAATAACCTACTTACAGGTTTCAATCTGTGCAGGACTGTACATCTATGGCTTGATCACAAAATTGCTGTGCAATAGAAAGAACACTGATGTGTTCCCTTTGGAAAAAACTAAATGACTTTTGGGTACCACTACTTTTTATAATTAATGTTCTCCTGTAAGTAAACCAGTCTCCCACGCCAACAAAGAACGTATTTTCAGATCACCTTCCCTTCTCAGCCCTAGCAAGCTATGGATGCTAATTAGAGTTTCAACAGCCTCCTGGAGACATGCCTGCAGGTTTGGGTAAGGGAGAGGAAGCACTGGTTGATGCTGCTTCAGTCACTTCACACATTGGACACATTGTTACTCAAAATGCTGTCTATTCAAAATAGTACACAGCTAATCTAATCTAAAGCAGCACCTCCAGCATTGCTGTGCTATAGTCAACAATGCAAACATGATTAGCCACATAAGTGGAGTTTTACATGCAATTGTTTGGGAAGAGAGATTTGGCAGTGCCACAGTGACAACACGTCCTCCCTCTTCAGCTCTATTTTGTCAACACTCACTTCAGACTATGCACCAATTATGACAATTTCAAGAGAAGAAAAACATTAATAAAAGCATTTGCTATTTGTTAAATTTTTTTCACCAGTCAAAATGCACTACAAGATGCTCAGATAATATATAAGAACCTTATTTGTCACACAGCAATAAACACCAATTGAAAACCAAAATGAAATAAAACCCCAAATCAACAAAACCACAAAACCCCCACAGTAACCCACAAGATTAAAACTTCAACAACACCTACAAATTAAGCAAATGTTTTTAATAAAAGACTCAAATCTGATTCAGCAATATCACAGAGATGGGGGGGGGGGGGATTAAATATTTCCTTCCAAAAAGTTTGACCAAGGTAAAGAAATAACTTCCAAGGCTAGAAATGTGAAGAATTCCAGTGTCCCTCACCAAACATGCTCATCTGCCACTGTGTCAGGATGTGCCCACCACTGCTTGCTAGCTCTTGAAGTTCTCAAATAACTTTTGTAAATAGCGTTGACAGAGTTGGGTGGCATTTAGCTTAGTCCACTTCAGACTAGCTAAGGCAATAATGTTCGTCAACCCAATACTATGTAACACCATCGTTGAGGCTTCTGGCATACCCACTGTGAACCAGGCATTTCCAGAAGTACAAGCAGCTTTATACAAGGTAAATGCATGTGTGTTTACAGGCTGTTCCTAAGGTCCAGCCAGCCTGCCTTGAGGGCTTACACCAGCATCCAGATCTCAATCATCATCAAGCACATTGTGCTCCCCTTCCTAAAAAACAAGTCTCTGCAGTTGTGAGTAGCATTGTGCTGCAAACTAACTTAAAATTAAGTAACAAAAAGTTCCCAAAGAGAACACAGGCAGCAAACCAGCACTTAATTTTCTCCAATCCCTTCCAAGAGAGATTAAGGCACATGGGCTCAATACCTTGAAAGCAAAATAGCTACAAAGAATGTTTATTTTCTTGCTTAGAACACTGGCCACAAAAGGTTAGAGGCACAAACACTTATGTTTTAAAACTGAATGTGGGAAGTGTTTAAGAGATACTGTCAATATAAGTAGTACCTACCGTTAACCTCACACCTAGATTCTCGGAATCGGTCTGAAAGACTTCAAACTAGATCTTGGGTCTACTTAGTGGGCCTTCACTGAACAGATATAGCCATACTCATCCATAAATACACGTGTATATATGTACGTATGCATATGTACGTATATAAATTGCTGCCAATTAAGCCCTCAAGTCCTGAGGCAGAGTGAGATTGCTGGGGTTTGAGTCTCAGCCCAAATAAGTCTCTTTCCTGACTTTCCACAAAAGCAGATCTCAAAAATATCAATACTAACTGCTTTATTTTTGTTGTTTATGGAAAAGTTAGGTATAAATAAAAAGGTAGCCTGTCCTCTTATAGGTTAAATGGGACTTTGTCTACTGTAGGAGGCAATAGTAGCTCCTGAATGTCCAGTGAAAATACTTCAAATATTTGCAGAGTTCTGCCAACCCTGCATTAATACTGAAGTGGTGTGTGATTTTATTACTTCACACCTTCTCTTGAGACCTTTGACCCCTGTTCACTACCCTTTCATGCCAAAAGACCTATACGAGGGAAGCTTCAGGAAAACTGACTTAAAACATCCTTCCCATTTCTTGTCTGCACTTCCACAATAGCCTGGTGCCAGCTCTGCTGCTCCTCTTCCAACAAACAGTGGTGGCAAAACCCAGACCCCTTCCCTCACCCATGCCACAAATAAAATAAAGAGGAATTACACATTCCTTCTGCCACCAGACAGCCTGCAGCAAAGAAGTTCTAAGATACCTTAATCCTTCTGGCAGCCTTCTGTTATGCTGTGCCTCCTCAATGCTCATTGCTCTCCCATATTACTCTGTAATCCATGAGGAATTAGTTCGGGACGTGCTGAGCCACTTGGACGCTCACAAGTCCATGGGACCAGAGGGGATCCATCCTAGGGTGCTGAGAGAGCTGGCAGATGTGCTAGCTAGGCCACTCTCCATCATTTTCCTCCAGTCCTGGCTCACAGGTGAGGTCCCAGATGACTGGAAACTGGCCAACGTGGTCCCCATCCACAAGAAGGGTCGGATGGAGGAACCTGGAAACTACAGGCCGGTCAGCCTGACCTCAGTACCAGGGAAAGTGATGGAGCAGATTATCCTGGCGGCAATAACTGCGCACCTGAAGGATGGCCAAGGGCTCAGGTCCAGCCAACATGGATTCAGGAAGGGCAGATCCTGCCTCTCCAACCTGATCTCTTTTTATGATCAGGTGACCCGCCTGGTGGATGTGGGGAGGCCTGTGGATGTGGTCTACCTAGACTTCAGCAAGGCCTTTGACACCGTCCCCCACAGTAAACTGCTGACTAAGCTGTCAGCCCGTGGATTGGACCATTACACTCTGTGCTGGGTTAGGAACTGGCTGGAGGGCCGGGCCCAGAGAGTGGTAGTGAACAGTGCCACATCCAGCTGGCGGCCAGTCACCAGTGGTGTCCCCCAGGGATCAGTGCTGGGCCCTGTCCTCTTCAACATATTCATTGATGATCTGGATGAAGGAGTAGAGTCAGTCATCAGCAAGTTTGCAGATGACACAAAGTTAGGGGCAGATGTTAGTCAGTTAGAGGGTAGAAAGGCTCTGCAGAGGGACCTCGACCGACTGGACAGATGGGCAGAGTCCAATGGGATGTCATTCAACAAGTCCAAGTGCCGAGTGCTGCACTTTGGCTATGGCAATCCCATGCAGAGCTACAGGCTGGGGTCAGAGTGGCTGGAGAGCTCCCAAACAGAGAGGGACCTGGGTGTGCTGATCGACAGCCACCTGAATATGAGCCAGCAGTGTGCCCAGGTGGCCAGGAGGGCCAATGACATCCTGGCCTGTATTAGGAATAGTGTGGCCAGCAGGAGCAGGGAGGTCATAGTGCCCCTGTACTCTGCTTTGGTTAGGCCGCACCTTGAGTACTGTGTCCAGTTCTGGGCCCCTCAGTTTAAGAAGGACATCGAAACACTTGAGCGTGTCCAGAGAAGGGCAACAAGGCTGGTGAGAGGCCTTGAACACAAGCCCTATGAGGAGAGGCTGAGGGAGCTGGGATTGTTTAGCCTGGAGAAGAGGAGGCTCAGGGGTGACCTCATTGCCCTCTACAACTACCTGAAAGGTGGTTGTAGCCAGGAAGGTGTTGGTCTCTTCTCCCAGGCAACTAGCACCAGAACAAGGGGACACAGTCTCAAGCTGCGCCAGGGGAGGTTTAGACTCGAGGTGAGGAGAAAGTTCTTCTCCAAGCAAGTTGTTTGTCATTGGAGTGGGCTGCCCGGGGAGGTGGTGGAGTCACCATCCCTGGAGGTGTTCAAGAGGAGATTGGACGTGACACTTGGTGCCATGGTCTAGTCATGGGGTCTGTGTTGATAGGTTGGACTCGATGATCCTCGAGGTCTCTTCCAACCTTATTTATACTGTGATACTGTAATATTGCCAGCTGGCCTCTCTTAGCCAGTCTTAAAAAAAAAAAAAGAAGGGAAAAAACCTCAGAAATTTAAAAAAGGTAGAGAAACAGACCTATGAATACAATATTTTATTCATGAGTTTGTTCTTACCAAGTTATAACTTATATAATTAATCATAATTCAAGAAGGCATAGCATATGAACAATTATTTAAACATTTAAAAACAAAGTGGGTTGCTGGCTCTTTACAATGTTGATATATTTAACACCCAAAACAAATCATTTTACTGCCATCTTTAAAACAGAGGCACACATTTTTCTGCAGCACTTGCCATCCTTCTCTCCCATTGCTTCCTAGTGCTGAAAATTATAAAGAAGTGCTTTTACTGCTGGAAAAGAATAGTTCTGGTTGCATACCTGGTTACATGACGATCCCTGTAAATCACTCTGAAAAAAATTTCAGATCATATCATGGAGGGAAGGCAGAGAGGGAGAAATTGATAAATATTTTGCTTTTACCCACAACACAATGTTAGGCAGGGGCAGATTTCTTTTTAGCTGATTTTTCTTCTGATATCAATAGCTCTTTCAATTTGTTTGAGTGGTTAACCCATCATTACTCCAGTTTTTGCTCATACTGGCAAGTAATTTTTTTAGGCATTCTGTCTCCATGGGAATGCCAGCAGCATTTTGTTCCATTCTGCAGGGTCTAATAATCTCCTCAAAATCAGTTTGGGCCCAGTTTTTTTTATTTACACAGAATAAAGTCAGTGTAAAAAAATGCTAACAACCAGATCATAATAGGAAATGATGCACCCCTAGTGAATGGGTTTTAGGAATCTGAACTCCAGTGGCACTTATTAGAATAATCCCAATATCAAGTTCTTGCAATTATGTCCCTCTTTGATGTTTAAATTTTCCATGATAGGCACAAAAATAAAAGCCATGCTGAATCCAGATGTTGCCAAATGGCTGATGCTAGTATGCATACCCTAGGAGAGTATCACCTCTATTCTTCCACTTACTGATTGGACAAGATGGGTAGCTTCAGTGTTTTCATAGCACAGTGCAAGAACTTAGTATTTTACTGTTCCTCCGCACAATTTATCTCAAGGACCTGAACTCAGGACTTCTTATGAATTGTATTCAGTATAAAGTTATCTAATTTGAATATTTGTATTTTAATGGTTGGCAGTGCACCTGACAGCTCAGCATTCAAACATTCAGCATGGCAGAAAAATGCTTCAGAAGCCTAGCGTAACCAACCTGGCAATTAGACACACAGTTAAATGCTGACCACCAATCACAGGAAAGTAAAAATACTTATATGGAAATAATGCAAGAAACCTTCTCTTACACAGGAATACTAACCTTAACACAGCACTTGCTTTTGCTGATAAGCCTTGCTAAATGGACCATATTTTCAACATGCCTGAAA
Organism: Melanerpes aurifrons; assembly: GCA_011125475.1. Taxonomy (NCBI): domain Eukaryota; kingdom Metazoa; phylum Chordata; class Aves; order Piciformes; family Picidae; genus Melanerpes; species Melanerpes aurifrons. The sequence continues at coordinate 72,020 of WWNC01000123.1, read as the reverse complement.
ATAATTCTCAGCCAGACACCAAGAGAGCCAAGCAAGTTCCAGTCTGGAGATGGCTCAGATGATTCCTCATGACAACAGGAAAAATACATCTCCATAGCCTTCGGTGATCACAGAGTGGCTTGAATATGACATCATCTTAAATTCAGCTAGAAAAAGATTACTCTTTCGGGGAGTTATGACACCCCATAGTTCTTTGTGCTGTAGCTACCCCATCACTAATCAATCTGCTTTACCACAAGTTCTAAAATTACCTTGTGTCTCTTCTAAAACCACTGGAAGTACTTCAGCATTTTAGAGCGAGGCTGTAATACGCTGAAAATAAGCAGTTCAGCATTAAAGACAGCTATTTGCAAGCCTCCAAATTTGCCAGCAGTACATAGCTAATGGAGTACTGGAGACAAAGCATAAGCAGCTCCTTGCATCTGGTTTTGCTTGTCACATTGCTTTGGATAGAGAAACTTCTGTAAAGAAGTTGCTATCACCAAGCATGTATGCCAATCATGCTCCAAATAGAAGAATCTGGGGACCAGAAGTACATTCTAGATGAGATTAAGAGTAAACAGGAAAGCACCAGCTTTGTGCCAAGGAACATAGCTCTGACTACGGATGTCACGAACATTTATGCCAAATACAGGAGACATGGATCAACAAGTGCTTCACAAAGAGACGAGCAAACTTTTTACCTGCTACCTATGATGAAGAAATAACTTTCAGGTACAAGGGAAAAATGGCTTCTTCCTTGGCATTCTCAGTGACAGAAACACTAATCAGCTGCTATATCACTTCAGTGTGTCTTTGCCACTGCACTTTTTTCACAGCTAAAAACCTCTGAGGCTTTTTGGCTCAGTATCACTATAACTTACCTCCTCGTTTTGAGACCTGCTTGGCGAAGTAAGAAAAGATAAGAATTACATGATTCGTGTTTTACTGTTATCCAATAAAAACCCAACTTGCTGAGACAGCTAGGGAGACACAGATGTAGAACACTGAAGTGCTTACATCTGAATAAAACACAGTTCAAGAAATTACTTTCTTTCCTGTACCTCTTACACAAAATTCACTAGTCAAAAAAGAAGCTTCCTTGATATTGAGGGGGAAGAACTCCACCCCATGCATTAATTCTTAGAGAATGATTCTGCTTGCTAAACATTCAGCTTGTGACTGTGGCACAAACCAGTGCATCACTCCCGATGTCAGTAGCATTGAAATGTTTCAGACACAGCATTAATTCTGTAAACAGCGACATGCAAATTGTTTTATGGTCAGTTTTCACTAATGATATTCACAGCCTCACAGAGAATAAAGGACCAGGTAAGATTTACACCAGTTTTATTCTGCATCTTCTGGAAAAGCTCAGTAACAGCAAATGCAGCTGCAGCTCCAGTGGGTGGAACGTGGAAACAGTTGAGAAGCATGTCTCACCTCGCAACAGAGGGCCTGCAATACCTCTGACATTAAAAAAAAAAAAAACCAACAAAACAAAAAAACCTGAATCACAGAGCAACTGGGCTGTGACTGACAACACAAGTTTGCTGCTGTCCTGGCAGGTTGTATGACATGTCCCCTGTCATGAAGGAAAGCCTAAATTATGCTTTTAAATTCAAGATCAAGCCAACAAGTGCTATATTGGTCCCACTCTCTACAATTGTTTCCTTTTCGTTCCCTGTTGTCAAATTTGCCAATAAGTAAACACAATAGAATCTAATTAACGCTCACTAATGAGTGTGAGACCAATTGTTAATCCAAAATAATTTGGTTATGTGCAACTAAGCAAACAAATTAATGTACCAGAAACTGTGTTTTGCTCATTTATTTTGACAACACTAGTTTGCTTTTAATTATGATACTTCCTAGTAGACTACTTTGCCTGTATTTTGCAGAAGTACTGAACTCTCTCATGCTACTAAGTTTTTCCCCAATGCTACTACTTTTAAAGAAACAATAAAACCAACAAAAACCACCACAGCCCCAAAATCAACTGATGTAACAAACACCAGCTGCCCTCTGCAACTAGAAACTAATAAAAACTAGTAAAAGACCTAAAGAAACTTGCTTGATGGATAATCCATGTTTTCTGCTCCTGAACCTCTTAGTGGGCAAGGATATACCAGCGCTGAAGTGGTTCTATTTTCCAGTACTTCAGTGCTGGAGTTGACTTCAGACATCTTCCCAGTGAGACTAACAGCTCTTTGCAGAACTGATTTGCTATGTACCAGCATTGCCGATTTTCTTTTCATGCTAAAGATGTCCAACTGGACTCACAGTATCACAGTATCACAGTATAACTTAGGTTGGAAAGGACCTCGAGGATCATCGAGTCCAACCTATCAACACAGACCCCATGACTAGACCATGGCACCAAGCGCCACGTCCAATCTCCTCTTGAACGCCTCCAGGGACGATGACTCAACCACCTCCCTGGGCAGCCCGTTCCAATGACTAATGACTCACTCGGTGAAGAATTTCCTCCTCACCTCGAGTCTAAACCTCCCCTGGCGCAGCTTGAGACTGTGTCCCCTTGTTCTGGTGCTGGTTGCCTGGGAGAAGAGGCCAACTCCTTCCCGGCTACAACCACCTTTCAGGTAGTTGTAGAGAGCAATGAGGTCACCTCTGAGCCTCCTCTTCTCCAGGCTAAGCAATCCCAGCTCCCTCAGTCTTTCCTCATAGGGCTTGTGTTCCAAACCCCTCACCAACTTTGTTGCTCTTCTCTGGACACGCTCAAGTGTCTCGATGTCCTTCTTAAACTGAGGGGCCCAGAACTGGACACAGTACTCAAGGTGCGGCCTAACCAAAGCAGAGTACAGGGGCACAATGACTTCCCTGCTCCTGCTGGCCACACTATTCCTAATGCAGGCCAGGATGTCATTGGCCCTCCTGGCCACCTGGGCACACTGCTGGCTCATATTCAGGTGGCTGTCGATCAGCACACCCAGGTCCCTGTCTGTTTGGGAGCTCTCCAGCCACTCTGACCCCAGCCTGTAGCTCTGCATGGGATTGCCATAGCCAAAGTGCAGCACTCAGCACTTGGACTTGTTGAATGCCATCCCATTGGACTCTGCCCATCTGTCCAGTCAGTCGAGGTCCCTCTGCAGAGCCTTTCTACCCTCTAACTGACTAACATCTGCCCCTAACTTTGTGTCATCTGCAAACTTGCTGATGACTGACTCGACCCCCTCATCCAGATCATCGATGAAGATGTTGAAGAGGACGGGGCCCAGCACTGATCCCTGGGGAACACCACTGGTGACTGGCCGCCAGCTGGATGTGGCACCGTTCACTACCACTCTCTGGGCCCGGCCCTCCAGCCAGTTCCTAACCCAGCACAGAGTGTAGTGGTCCAATCCACGGGCTGACAGCTTAGCCAGCAGTTTGCTGTGGGAGACGGTGTCAAAGGCCTTGCTGAAGGGCATCCCTTTCTGTAAGCTAATACATTCCAACATATTTCTCTGACATAAATCAGAGATTGACCAGTTCAAGTCTTTACAAAGTTTAAGCAAGCTCTCCATCAGTTTCCCTATTATTGCCCTGTCTTACATCACTGCTTAACTGCTGAACTTTCCAGACGTGGCATAAGCCACTAACACATGCAGTCATTTCTGACACCCAGCACTTCCTTTTAGTATGTAACAAGCTTTTTTTTTACTGACAAACATGTTTTTTAAGGGATACTGTCTTACAGTGTTGAAGTACTGATTTGTTTTGGGGTTGGTTTGTTTCATTTTTCTAATAAAAAAGTATGCAAGCAGTTTAATCACAAGCTTTTATGGGACAGTGTAAACCCTGACCCTTCTCATGTTCAAAGCACAAACCTTTGCCTCTTAGGTGTGATACAGGCAAAAACTTGCATAGATCAATTATTGATAGGTGTTGTGTGCACTTCTCTCAGGCAGTAGGAAGAACATTCCAATTCCAGGGTTTAGTTCCCATGCTAAGAAAAGATTATAGTCCAGCCTCTGGAGCTACCAAACAAGCATATAATTTGTCATAAGTAGCTTTGCTCATTGGGTGAGCAATCACAGAATTAGCCAGGTTGCAAGAGACCTCCAAGATCATGAAATCCAACCAACCACCCAACCCTAACTAATCAACTAGACCATGGCACCGAGTGCCTCATCCAGGGATGTTGACCCCACCACCTCCCTGGGCAGCCCATTCCAATGAACAATCACTCTTTCTGTGAAGAACTGAGATCAAGCCTAAACTTCCCCCTGCACAGCATAAGACTATGTCCTCTTGTTCTGTTGGTGGTTACCTGGGAGAAGAGACCAACCCCTACCTGGCTACAACCACCTTTCAGGTAGCTGTAGACAGCAATAAAGTCTCCCCTGAGCCAGGCTAAACAACCCCAGTTCCCTCAGCCACTCCTCATAGGGCTTGTGCCAGATAAAAGCAGGTCACTTCACGAAAAGCTGCTCTATGACATCCTCTAAGTCTAGCTGTTAAGTGGCAGCCAAATACCAAAGCAAGCAGACACTCCTCATTCCTAAAGGGAAGGCTACAAAAAAATCAAAAAGGCCAAAATGGGGGCTCATGACCTCTTGATCCACAACACCAAGAAAGTGCAGGGTTGGCTTACCTATAGAAAGAAAAATGAAAGTGGCTCATCCAGTTTGCTAGGAATCTGCGTGTTCCTCCAAAGGGTTTAATCCCTTTAACTGTTTTCTGCCACTACCATCATTCAAGGCTTAAAGACTTGTCTGACCACCTGCTTATGTTCAAGACATATGGGGAGAACCACCATCAAGGCAAGAACTAAGAGATTAGGCAATTTAAGTTGCATCTAAAAAGGGAGGTGATTGGTAACACATTCTGAGGCTGAAAGCAAGGTCAATCAATGAGCATGCAATGGGAAGAAAGTTGGACAGTAATTTCCTTCTCAGATGTTTTTCAAATATGGAAAAAAAAAATCAAACTATTTGAATAACTCAGAGGCTCAAGCACCTAACATCTCTTAGCAACACCATGAGTACAAACAACCTTTTCAGTTGCTACTTCCTGCTTTCTTGAAGGTTTTCAGAATTGCATAAGCAATACTGCAGCCTGTCTTTAACTAGAAGTTACCAATTCCAAGCAGAAAGGAAGGATTCTGCTCTCTAAAGGCTCTTCTTATCCTCAACAGCCAAGTTCTTCCTTCTTTTGCACAGAGGTAATATCTCCACTTGACCCATCCATGGCTGCATCCTATCAGCAGCTGGCAGCTGTGGGTGCTACTAAAGGACTGGTACATCACTAAGAGCAGTACAGTAGCTACCTGGCAGCTGTCACAGCAGATTATCCTCTTAATTCTCCTTTAAGCTCAAACAAGAAAAGCTCTATCATCTTCTTGTTCAAACAAGAAAAGCTCTATCATCTCCTTCCCACACATCCCACTTTTCTTCCATTAATGTTTCCCTTCTGGACAGTGCTTCAGATTTCCAACACTACTTGTTCTGATACCTGATGCTTTTACTACTCATCTCTACAGCAGTATTACCCCCTGTGGCTGTGATCATGGCCTGAGCCCCATCTCTATAAGGATATCTTCCTACTGAAAGTTTCAGTCCCATCCTACCATCCTAGCTTCCTTGTACTACTGAGAAAATGACACCTGTCATTGTCTGGGCATCAGACACCCAGACTAGTGTAAAAGGCTTCCCCTAGCTCATGACTGTTTGCCTTTTTTTTTTTTTTAACAAGCAAAAAAAAAAAACACCTATCTTAGGCAATAGAGAGTAATCCCTACAGCACCCAGCAGCAGTAGGATTAAAACCATCCATCAAGACATTCCAACAGATCATGCCCTCCACACATGTCCATCAGCTTCATTCATAACTGCACCAATGCAAAGCACTGCACAGCACAAGTGCTGGAGGTACCACTTGGCACTGTGATGCAGAATAGTTAACCATGTTCTTCCAGGTAACCAGAACATTGCTGTCTGCTCCTATTCATTCTTACAAGAGGCATCTCATTTAATGAAGCAAGCAATCAGGAGTAGCTACCCCATTTCAATTATTCACTCTCAGAAAAAATCAGCACAGATAACCCAACCATTTAGGACCCTGCAGCTCTAGTCTATACTAGCATCCCACAATCACCAAATCAAAGATGCATGTGTTGCCCTTCAGCACGATGGCTCTTCCACCTTCTGTAAGCCACTTGTACAATCTACAGAAGAACCTCAACCTCCAGCAAGGCTGTCACAAGGCACAGTCGACTGTACATACAACTGAAATAGAAGAACAGATACTTCATTTTAAAAATGGCTGAATTCAAGTGCTGAAAGCCACAGGCACCACCTGTGAAAGCATATGACAAAGAAGATTTCTCAGGCTTTGAGATGAAGAAGGATCACTTCACCTTTAGAGGGAAAAAAAATTATATCATCACTGTCTTGTCTACATCTACTATATGAGGACTAGGACAGACAGTCATAATAGAAGTAAATTTTACCTTTATCACATCTTTGTAAGGTCTGCAGTTGGGCAGATCTGGTTTTACAGTAACCACTACAGCTTGGCCAAAACACAGGCAAAGCTTCACCTCCCCACTGTAGCCAAGAGCCATCAACCCACTTAAGGGCAGGCTACCTTTGAGACTGCCCAGGCACAAACAGTGCTGGCCTGCAGGACAGCAGATTACTTGTGTCTAGAGAGAAATCTGCTATTTGCTAGTTTTTCCACCAGAACTGGAAACATTTGATCTGAGAGCCTCAGGCAAATCCCTTGATGAAGCATTCTATAAGCAGCTTAGGGCTGTCTCAAGATCTCCGGACCTTGTTCTCATGGGCGACTTCAACCTGCCTGACATCTGCTGGGATCTCAACACAGCAGAGAGGAGACAGTCTAGAAGGTTCTTAGAATGCATGGAGGACAGCTTCCTATCCCAGGTGCTGCGAGAACCTACCAGGGGCAGGGCTATGCTTGACCTCCTCTTCACCAACAGGGAAGGACTGGTGGGTGATGTGGTGGTTGGAGGGTGTTTGGGGTCCAGTGACCACGAGATAATTCAATTCTCGGTTTTTGGTCAAGCCAAGAGGTGCAGCAAGAAGACCTCCACTCTGGACTTCCGGAGGGCAGACTTCGGGTTACTCAAGGAACTAATTCAGAGGGTTCCTTGGGATAAAGCCCTTAAAAACAAAGGGGTCCAGGAGAGCTGGACCTACTTCAAGGAAGAACTGTTGAAGGCTCAGGGACAGGCTGTGCCAATGTGCCAGAAGATGAGCCGCCGGGGCAGACGGCCAGCCTGGATGGTTAATGAACTTTTAATGGAACTGAGGGAAAAAAAGAGGGTGTATCGCCTTTGGAAGAGAAGGGAGGCAACCCACAGAATGTTTAAGGATGTTGCTAGGTCTTGTAGGAAGAGAATTAGGGAGGCAAAAGCACACTTGGAGCTTAAACTGGCCTCTACTGTGAAGGACAACAAAAAGTCCTTCTATAAATACATTAATAGCAAGAGGAAGGGAAAGGACAACCTCCACTCCTTGGTGGACACGGAGGGGAACATTGTAACAAAGGATGAAGAAAAGGCAGAGATACTTAACACCTTCTTTGCCTCAATTTTTACTAGCAGGACAGAACGTCTTCCTGACAGCTGGCCTGCAGAGGTGGCAGAAGGAGCCAGGGAGCTGCACAGTTTCCCTATGTTCCATGAGGAGGTGGTTGGAACTCTCCTTAGCAGCTTGGATCCCCACAAGTCCATGGGACCAGATGGGATTCATCCTAGGGTGCTGAGAGAGCTGGCAGACGAGCTGGCCAAGACACTCTCCATAATTTTCCAGCAGTCCTGGCTCACTGGCGAGGTCCCAGAGGACTGGAAGCTGGCCAACGTGGTGCCCATCCATAAGAAGGGCCAGTTGGATGAGCCAGGGAATTACAGGCCTGTCAGCCTGACCTCAGTGCCAGGCAAGATCATGGAACAGGTCATCCTGAGTGCAATAACACAGCACTTACAGGATGGCCAAGGGATCAGGCCTAGCCAGCATGGATTTAGGAAGGGCAGGTCCTGCCTGACCAACCTGATCTCCTTCTATGATCAGGTGACCCGCCTGGTGGATGTGGGGAGGCCTGTTGATGTACTCTACCCGGACCTCAGCAAGGCCTTTGACACCGTCCCCCATAGCAAACTGCTGGCCAAGCTGTCAGCCCATGGCTTGGATGGGAGCACACTGCGATGGGTTAGGAACTGGCTGGAGGGCCGAGCCCAGAGAGTGGTGGTGAATGGTGCCACATCCAGCTGGCAGCCAGTCACTAGTGGTGTGCCCCAAGGATCAGTGCTGGGCCCTGTGCTCTTTAACATCTTTATTGATGATCTGGATGAGGGCATTGAGTCCATCATCAGTAAATTTGCTGACAATACCAAGCTGGGGGCAAGAGTTGATCTCCTGGAGGGTAGAGAGGCTCTGCAGAGGGACCTCGACAGGCTGGACAGATGGGCAGAGTCCAACGGCATGAGATTTAACACATCCAAGTGCCGGGTTCTGCACATTGGCCACAACAACCCCATGCAGTGCTACAGGCTGGGGTCAGAGTGGCTGGAGAGCAGCCAGGCAGAGAGGGACCTGGGGGTACTGGTGGATGGTAGGCTGAACATGAGCCTGCAGTGTGCCCAGGCAGCCAAGAGGGCCAATGGCATCCTGGCCTGCATCAGGAACAGTGTGGCCAGCAGGAGCAGGGAGGTCATTCTGCCCCTCTATACTGCACTGGTTAGGCCACACCTCAAGTACTGTGTCCAGTTCTGGGCCCCTCAGTTTAGGAAGGATGTTGACTTGCTGGAACGAGTCCAGAGAAGAGCAACAAAGTTGGTGAGGGGTTTGGAACACAAGCCCTATGAGGAAAGACTGAGGGAGCTGGAGTTGCTTAGCCTGGAGAGGAGGAGACTCAGGGGTGACCTTATCACTCTCTACAACTACCTGAAGGGAGGTTGTAGACAGGCGGATGATGGTCTCTTCTCCCAGGCACCCAGTACCAGAACAAGAGGACACAGTCTCAGGCTGCGCCAGGGGAGGTTCCGGTTGGATGTTAGGAAGAAATTCTATACAGAGAGAGTGATTGCCCATTGGAATGGGCTGCCTGGGGAGGTGGTGGAGTTGCCGTCATTGAAGGTGTTCAGGAGGAGACTTGATGGGGTACTTGGTGCCATGGGTTAGCTGTTTGGGTGGGTTGGATTGGTTGATGGGTTGGACACGATGATCTTGAAGGTCTCTTCCAACCTGGTTTGGTTTATTCTAATAAAGGTTTATTTTATTCTAATAAAGAGCTGTTCAGACCGCAGCACTGCTCCCACTTTTACTTTCCCATGAATCACCAGGAATGATGGGAGGCCACAGCGCCTTCTGCCTCCCCATTAACACCACACAAGAAAAAAAACAGTGCATCCATCCTCACTCCAAGTAGACATTGTGCTCCAGAGAACTGTGCTGTTAGCTGCTATCTTTGTTTTCCCTCACCCTAAACAACATCACTCTAACCTTTGTGGATTAGGGCCAGATTCTCAAAGAAATCAATGCCTCTAGGAGCACTTCATTTGAGGGTGGTCTGCAGGTCTGTGCTTACTTCATCCTAGCAAGAAAAAGCCTTTTGACCTGGACAGTTTGGAGAACAAGAGAAAATGTCTACACTTCATCATTACCCATTTTTGTGACATCAGCTACTATTGGCAAGCAACACACACCCTCCAAATTCTTCCCATCTTTATCCAGATGGCCACAAACACAACACAGGGGCCTAATCACAGGTCCCAGACCTGCACTTCTGATGAGTATCCAAATCTCAACCCATTCACAGCATGCCCTATTACATGCAGAAAGGGTCCTGCATAAGGAAGAGGGCTTTTTCCACTGCTCTGCTTACATGTCACAGCACAGGCTGTTCAGATCCCTGCCCAGGTCTGCAGTTTGGTATCACATGACCCCAGGCCTCTGCTGAGGTTGCAAACAAGTCATGGGGGCTCTGGTGGAGTGAATATATTTGTCCACAGGGAATTAATCATATTATGTGTGCTGTAGCAGACTGGTGAAGGTCACACATCTGAACTGGGGCAGTCCAACCTTCAGCACAGATGTCAACTCTATAAGGAAGCACCCTGACAAGGGCTGAGAGAATGTATTTTCCAAAGTGGAATTTTCCCCTTCCCTTCTGCACATGCTTTATTTCATAAAGGAGAAGGGATGAAGAAGAAAAAAAAAAAAACACCACCACCGCATGCAAACAACAAAACTAAAACCAAAATACAGTTTTTAAAATAAAAATTCATTTCCTAGCTGTCATTCTTGTGTTCTGCATATCATGCCTCAGCATTAACTGCTGCCAAAAGCAAGACATCAGGTCCATCTGGCAGATGTACACTTCCCCAGCTGCCAAGTATTTCCTTAAAATTCAGGAGCTTTGTTATTAAGTGTAATTGCAAATTCCAGTCTCTTAAATGAGTAGGGCTTCTGAACAGCAGCCTCTGCTTCAGAGTGCCCTGGAAAGAGAAGGGAATACAAGTACACTGTAAGCATCCCGTGTAGCTGCTGCACTTGTTTGGTAAGGAGGCCAGTTTCCTGGTAACCAATGGCTATACCAGCTGTGGGAGAGATTTTTTTTCCCCTCCAGATTATCCCAATGTAAAATTAGAAAGTATTTAGGAAGCAGAGGGGATACCCAACCATTCAAGCTGACATCATTACTTATTTACATATAAATACAGCAAGGAAATAAGCATATGTATTTATATATAAACAAAAAAGCTATCCGTACAATGTTTCATACGCTGCTTTTCCATCCAATTTTTACTACTTTACTCATGACTCTCCCGAAGAAATTGGTGATAAAATGCCCTCTGGTGGGCATGACTGTGGACCTCTACAGCAACAACCACCTCCTAAAGAGTTCAAACCTTTCAATATATTCTTGGGATTACTATTTTTAATGGAAGGAGACAAAGCACATACTCGGTTACCAGAAGCGGCAGATATACCCTTGACTAGCAAGTCTATGTTTTTCTGCTAAGCATCTGTAGATTAGAACAATCTAGACATTACCAAAAAAAAAAAAAGCATTCCCCAATTCCAAAGTTATTTTAATTTTCATTTTACATTTTCCTTCTCAAAAACAATTTATAGAAACAGAAAAGGAAAAATGCAGTAAGTTTTGCTTTGCCTTAACACACCAGAATCTTTATAGACTAAAATGGAGAAAAAAAGAGGTGTAGAAGAGCAGTATTTTCATATTTCATGAATCATTTTTGTTCTATATGAACACAAGGCACATCTAGGAAGGACACCCTAACTGTACTGCTGAAAAAATACCCTTCATCCCAGAGGAGTTTATTGCCTAAATGAAAGAGGCAAGGATGGGAGGGGGAAAAAAAATAAAATGAAGTTAACATGATATATTTCATTCCTAAAATGCTCAATGACTGTAGGTGGTACTTTAATCTGAAACAAGATCAGTATAAAAAAGAAGAAAACTGAAGGTTTAAGATAAAATGACAGAAGAGGTAATTCAGCAACTTGAAAGCAGAGTGCACCTGCCGCTTTTTAGAGACCATGTGCAAACTGGACTCTGACAACACAGTCCAACCAGAAAAGGAGAATCATCAAGGCAGATTGAGCAATGCAAGCCTGGCTCCAACACAGCCAGAAGAAGATTCAAAGTAACAGCTTAATAAAGATAAGTAGAATATAACAGTCACATCACATGAGGGAAAATGGAAGAACTCCACTGCTTTTCCAGACTCCTTAGGAATCATTTGCACTTCCATTACATACAGGATGTGGCATGTTTTCTGTTCATCTGGATGGTTAGAAAGTTCTTTCCAGCTTCCACAGTACAATTTGCAGTTGCTTGACACAAAGGATATTTGCAAGTTTGATTAATACACAGAATGTGAAGCAGTTCTGTCTTTTTAAAGATGTTTCTGGCCAACAAAACTGCCCAGGAAGTTGTTTCAGGGTATAAACAATGGTGTGATTGAGCATTCACCCTCTTCTTTTCCTTTCTCAAAGAAAAACAAGCCTGTTAAAACCCCTTCCTTTATTTCAAATCTGTCCTTTTATAAGTAACATACCCCTACTCTATATGGAGCTTCGTCCCTCTCTAGTGGCAGCCAGGTCACATACCAATTGGCAAGTCTGCTTCGGGCTTGGCTAACAGATGGCTTTTAGCTGAAAGACCAGCTAAAAAAAAACTTTTCGTTTAAGATGCAAAGATTCTTCATTTATTCCTCTTTGCCAACAGCTCACCCTGAGATTCAGAATTACATTTACAATTTGCTCTGAAGACTGTGGCCAAGGGCTTCACAGAGCAATGCTGTCACTTGCTGTTGAACTATAAAAGCTCTATCACTACTTCACAATCATCATTCTTGCAGGCATATCCAGGCCTTACGTTGATTGCATCTACAGTAAATCATTTATCTTATTAGAGACAGCAAGCAAAGATTAAATAGTGTATTTGTGCATGTAGTAGGTATACACACATTGCCCATGCTCCTAAATTCTTGCCTAAAAATAGATTATGTGTGTAAGATTAGTACTGACATTTCTTGGATCTTACCCTGACAGTCTTTCCTCAAAAGCAGCTTTGCTTTTAGAGTAGTGCTTACATGTGTTAGTTACACTATTTCCCTCTCCACCCTCCTGCCCCCTTACAACAAATATTTTATCTACTTATGATAAAAGACAAAATTTATGCTACTATGCCTGACAAGTACAGAGAAGGGAAAAACAAACAGACAAACACACACCACCAAAACAAAACACAAACCACCACTACACACAAAGAACCTGCCCACTTTCCTTGATGGTATCTTGATGTTGGAAGATTTGAAAGATACCAAAACTTTTCCAAACAATAAGATGACTCAAGGCTGGACAGTTTGTTTTCAAATTCATAATCTTAATATATAAAAATAAGGGGGTTGTATTTCTGGATTTAGGTCACAGCTATTCTCTTAAGCAAACTCAAATAGTTATAGCAAAAATTGAGAGGCGACAGGTCTACTCAAAATTAAGAGCTGATATGTTCCAATTTTACAAGACAATATCATATTTAGACAGGAGAAGACGTATAATCTGCTGTTATATGCCATGTCGTTTTAGTAGTACCTTGAGGAAATGTGAGTCTGTCCACATTTTCCTAAAGATGAGTAACTGCATGATAAACAGCAGAGCCTGAGAACAGGAGGAAGCAAATGGTCAACTAGGACTTCCACTCAGGTTACATGTAGTAAAACTCCTAACCACTCTACTGGCTTCTCCAGAGAAAAATACAGAAGTATCTAATGCCCTGATTAAACATAACTTCAAGCAGTAGCTGACGGGGCTCAAACTGCACCTGCATTTCCATCATAAATTAACATTTAAACTTCTGAACCTGACTTAACTGGGTGTCATTCCTGCTCTCTAGCCCAGATCACCTTACCTCTGCCATCAGAGGACTGCAGCTGCATGAACTTGTCTCAATAAAGAAGTTGGCACAGCACAGGGATTTGGGGGCTGGATTTGTGTTGGGCTTTTTGTTTTACTCATATTATTCTTGAAATGCAATACTTCAATATGTAGCCTATTTGTGTGTGTGAGGAGGGATTGCTCTAGCTAAAAGACAAATTGCAGCAAGTTTTCCTTAAACTCACTTTTTCAATATCACACTTGAACAGTTCACAGCAGCATCCTTCAAGCCCTCTAAAAACTGTTCTTAACTGTTGCAACCACAATATTTCCCTCCTCACACACACAAATAGGCTTTCAAAATTTCTATCTCAGACAGACAAACAAACCAAAATAAGGAGTATTATGGCAGCAAGTGAACCACAATTCTCTTCATCTTTGGCTGCATTTCTATACTACCAGACCAATTTCTATATTACCATTGCATTTCTATATTACCAGACCAATTTCATAGAGCGGTCAGCTGCCTCCCTGGTGCTCAAGTAAAAGACGTTGCAGATAGAATTCCCAACCTCGTGAGTCCTTCAGACTACTACCCACTTCTGGTCTTTCAGGTGGGCAGTGACGATGTAACAATGAGAGCCTCACAATCTATTAAAAAAGACTTCAGAACCTTAGGGCAACTGCTAAAGGCATCAGGGGCTCAAGTCGTGTTCTCTGCCATCCCTCTAACGTCAGCAATGGATGAGGACACACTGAGGAAGGGCCGACAGATCAATTCATGGCTCAGGGGCTGGTGCCATCGACAGGGCTTTGGGTTCCACAATCATGGATTGGTTTTCAAGGCACCTGAGCTGAAAACAACTCATGGGACACACTTGTCCCAGAGGGGGATAAGAATCCTGGGGCAGGAATTGGCAGGGCTCATTGATAGGGCTTTAAACTAGATTTGAAGGGGGAAGGGGTTAATAGTCTCCTGCTGGCTGGTGACAAACAGAGGGGCAGCTCACCAGCAGCAGAGAGAAGGAGAGCTGGTAAGGGCTCTCAACTTGCTGCCCTGAGGCAAGCCACGAATGATCCACCAGGACATTCTGTGGAAACCGAGGGGATTTGGCACAAGAGGAGGACAGGGCCAGCCCAGCTGAAGTGCTTCTATGCGAATGCGCGCAGCTTGGGCAACAAACAGGATGAGTTAAGGGCCACTGTGCTGCTGGGATGCCACGACATAGTGGCTGTTACTGAAACTTGGTGGGATGAATCCCATGACTGGGATGTAGGGATAGATGGGTATAAACTCTTTAGGAAGGATAGGCAGGGAAAGACAGGAGGAGGTGTTGCCCTCTATGTCAATAGCCAGTTGGAATCAGTGGAGCTCCAACTGGGGAGGGATGATGAGCTAGTTGAGAGCGTATGGGTTAAAATTAAAGGCAGGACAGGGGAAGGAGATATTACTGTGGGGGTCTCCTACAGGCCACCTGACCAGCAGATCCAAGCAGATGAGGCCCTCCATAGGCAAATAGAAGTGGCTTCCAGGTCACAAGCCCTGGTCCTCATGGGTGATTTCAACCACCCGGACATCTGCTGGAGGGACAACACAGCAAGGCACCAGCAATCCAGGATGTTCCTGGACTGCATAGAAGACAACTTCCTCCTCCAAATGGTAGAGGAACCAACAAGAAATGGTGCTATGCTGGACCTTGTTCTCACCAACAGGGAAGGGCTGGTAAGCAATGTGAGGCTCATAGACGGCCTTGGCTGCAGTGACCATGAAGCAGTTGAATTTAATATCCTCAGGGCAATCAGGAGGAAGTATTCCAAGCTCACGACCCTAGACTTTAGGCGTGCAGATTTTGATCGCTTCAGGGATCTGATAGCCAAAGTGTTGTGGGACAAAGCCCTGGAGGGAAGAGGGACCCAGGACAGCTGGTCAGTATTCAAGGACCACCTCCTCTGTGTCCAGGAGCTCTGTATACCAACAAAGAGAAAAGCAGGTAAGAATGCTAGGAGGCCTGCCTGGATGGGCAAGGAGCTACTGGACACACTATTACTTAAAAGGAAACTCTACAGGAAGTGGAGAGAAGGACAGGTAGAACAGGGGGTATATAAGGAAGCTGCCTGAGCAGCAAGAGTCCTGGTTAGGAAAGCCAAAGCAGAGTTTGAATTGAATCTAGCCAGGGAGATTAAAGGGAACACTAAGAACTTTTACAGGTATATTAATGGGAAGAAGACGACTTGGGAAGGTGTGGGCCCCCTCAGAAAGGAAACTGGTGACATGGTCACAAGTGATGAGGAAAAGGCTGAGGTACTTAATAACTTCTTTACCTCAGTCTTCACTGCAAGGGCCTCTAGCCACACTCCTGATGTTATGGAAGACAAAGCCAGGGACGGGGAGGAAGAACTGCCCGTGGTAAGTGAAGATCAGGTTCGTGATCACCTGAAGAACCTGAAAGTGTTCAAGTCCATGGGACCCGACGGTATACACCCACAGGTACTGAGAGAACTGGCAGATGAGGTTGCTAAACCCCTCTCTATTATATTTCAAAAGTCATGATAGTCTGGGGAAGTCCCCACAGACTGGAAAAGGGGAAACATTGCCCCCATCTTCAAAAAGGGTAAGAAGGAGGAACCAGGGAACTACAGGCCGATCAGTCTCACCTCTGTGCCTGGAAAGATCATGGAGCAGATCCTCCTGGAGTCACTACTCGCTCAAAAGAATAGTGAAGAGGTGATTGGGAACAGACAGCATGGCTTTGCCAAGGGCAAATCCTGCCTGACCAACTTGGTGGCCTTCTATGAACAGGTGACAAAATTAATAGATGAGGGGCGAGCAACTGATGTCATTTACCTGGACCTGAGCAAAGCCTTCAACACTGTCCCGCACCACATCCTGGTCTCCAAACTGGTGACACATGGGTTTGATGGGTGGACCACTAGATGGATAAGGAACTGGCTTGATGGCCGCACCCAAAGAGTGGCTGTCAATGGCTCCATGTCCCAGTGGAGGCCAGTGACAAGCAGAGTCCCTCAGGGATCAGTCCTGGGACCTGTCTTATTCAACATCTTTGTGGGTGACATGGACAGTGGCATTGAGTGCACCCTCAGCAAGTTTGCTGATGACACCAAGCCATGTGGTGCAGCAAACACGCTGGAGGGAAGGGAGGCCATCCAGAGGGACCTTGACAGGCTGGAGAGGTGGGCACAAGCCAACCTCATGAAGTTCCATAAGAGCAAGTGCAGGGTCCTGCATCTGGGTCGAGGCAATCCCAGGCACAAATACAGGTTGGGCAGTGACTGGCTGGAAAGTAGCCCTGAGGAGAGAGACTTGGGGGTGCTGGTGGACAAAAAGCTCAACATGAGCTCTCAATGTGCACTTGCAGCCCGCAAAGCCAATCAGATCCTGGGCTGCATCAGGAGAATTGTGGCTAGCAGGTCGAGGGAGGTGATCCTCCCCCTCTACTCAGCCCTGGTGAGACCCCACCTGGAGTACTGTGCCCAGTTCTGGAGCCCCTATTACAAGAGGGACGTGGAGGTGCTGGAACGTGTCCAGAGAAGGGCCACAAGGATGATCAGAGGGCTGGAGCACCTCTCCTATGGGGGTAGACTGAAGGAGTTGGGGCTGTTCAGTCTGCAGAAGAGAAGGCTCCGAGGTGACCTAATTGTGGCCTTCCAGTATCTGAAGGGGGCCTACAGGAAGGCTGGGGAAGGACTTCTCAGGATCTCAGGGAGTGATAGGACTAGGGGGAATGGAATGAAGCTGGAGGTGGGGAGATTCAGGCTAGATGTGAGGAGGAGGTTCTTCACCATGAGAGTGGTGAAACCCTGGAATGTGTTGTCCAGGGAGGTGGTCGAGGCCCCGTCCCTGGGGGTGTTTAAGAGCAGGCTGGATGAGGCTCTGTCCAGCCTGATCTAGTGTGGGGTGTCCCTGCCCATGGCGGGGGGGTTGGAACTAGATGATCCTTGTGGTCCCTTCCAACCCTGAATGAAACTATGAAACTATATCCAAGTACCACTTTTAAAGTCAGTCCTGTATTTTAGAGACTTCAAGCAAGTCTTTGTTTCCTTAATTCCTATACCATTCCTATGTTGTATTTTTTTTTCTTATAAATAACACCTCAAATATGACCCACAACTTTCCACCGCCATTTAGTTCAGATTGATGAGGTGGTGATGTTGTAGAACTAGAACTGCCCAGATGTTTAATCATGAAATTACACACTTCTCTTCCAAAAAGAAAAACAAAACAGGAAATAGGCTTTACTTTAGGGATTTGATAATCTTTAAAAAACCAAGCAGAACATTTATCTAAGATTTTCAGAGTACCAAATGTAACTTCATTTAACTCTGCAGATTGGGGCCAAGGACAAATTTGACCCATTTTATGCAATACAGAACTGAAAGAGGAAAGAGGAAAATGAATACTGAAGCATCAGGAGGACCACACAAACCAGGCACCAGAAAACATGCCCACTCTTCAACCAGTCGCCCCCCTCTTTTAGAGTTGCTGTCATCTCCTGAGATTTGCAGACTCTTTCTTTGACCTTAAAACCTTCACACTGAATCGCACAAGTGATTTATTCCTCAGGGTACAGAAGCATCGCACAACATCAGATGCATACTGGAATATGTCAGCTCCACAGGTGTTCACCAGATCAGTATTTAATCCACAGTTCAGCAGCTCTTGTGACAATTCACACACTGGGACAAACCAAGAGGATCCCCAGAAGGTTCCACACAGCTACATCCCACTCTCTTCCATACCACAGGCAGCTTTTAATTAAATTGCATTATATTTTTTTTGCAGCCCTAAGGCTCAGAAAGCAAGAGGGTGGGTTTTAGTTTCAGACTTGTACAAGGACTGTAAGGAACAAAATGTTGGTATGGACAGCCAAAGGTTCATGACTTCTGAATTTGAGATTGAGCATTCAATCCAGCCTACCAAAAATCCAGGCTAGTATCAGCATAAATGAGAACAGTTAACTCAAAAGATCAAATCCAGCTTTCATTTGTGCCTATGCACCATTGATTTCTGTTAACTACATATGTGTAACCAAGAGCAACATTTGATCTAAAGCCTAGTACTTTGATGTCCAGCTATTGTAAAAACAGAAGAAAAAAGCTAGCTACAAACATTTGAGTGATGTTGCCTGCAAGCAGGGCACTGCAGAGAGCTGCAACAGCAATTCATATTGACAGAATTAAGATGGGACATGGCAAACCTCACTATTAGAAGTAATTGCACAAATATTTGGAGTACTTTAAAAAAAAAAAAAAAAGGCATGGCAGAAAGGCAACACAAAGCCCCAGATGAAGAAACAAGCTACTACATGCAAGTACATGCAAGCTTCTCCCAAGTTGTCTCGGTCCGGAGACACAGTTCTTTTAAATATTCCCGTGGTGTGAAATTAGCGGCACAAACGAGGCCAAAATATCAACAGCTAGACTATTTATTGCATAAATAAAGTGGACATAAGAAGGGGAGAGGGAGAAAATAGAGAGGGAGAGAGAGAAGAGAGAGAGAAGAGGAAAGGAATTATATTACCACACCCCTCATCCCCCCCAAGACAGTTTGAGTCTGTGAAGGAAAGGTGCTGCAGGAGATGTTGGGTTGGTATAGGAACGGTGCTGAGGCTCTGGCTGGAGAAGAGCTGTAGTCCTCTGGGCAGCCTCTTTTCTTCGGAGCAGCATTGTCCCGGCTTTCCCTTCTCAGCGGCATGGTCCGTCTCCTGTGTTTTCCTTCATCTCTGTTTTTCTCCCCGTTTTTCTCCCTTTAATCATCCAGTCCGGGAGACACAGTCCCCTACATTTTCTTTCTGCGTTTTTCTTCTCCCAAGCCAGTAGTGGCTCCAGTCTTTTATACAGTTTTTAGTCCTTAGGTATGTGTCCAAGTATTGTCCCTCAGAAATTCCAGGGGCAGGAAATAATCCTTAGGTAAATATCCAGGTATCATTCCCCCGGAGATCTTTCTGTGCATTTCTGTGTGTTTGGGCAAGAGATCTGGATGGGGGGTGGAGGGGGGCCCTCCGCCTCCTTGGCCTCCATCCAGACAAAACCCCCACACTCATTACACATCATTGTCTACCCTTTCCAGGGTACTTGATGGGTGGAGATTTTCTTGTCCTGAAGGTGTGAATGGCTGGGTCATTGTTGTAGGCCAGCTGTGGCCCAGTGAGCAATGTTATCTTTGCACCTTCCAAGAGTCCTTAGTGGCTCTGCCCAATACATATTGTCTGGGCAAACAGCAAGTGATTTTATCTTTGTTGAGTACACCAAGAGAGACAAACTTTTAGTCTCTCACACAAGTTAATTCTCCTCTTAATGGAATATTGATTGGTATGCTCAATGTTTAGAGATGTGAAATAATGTGAAGGAGAGCAGGAAGGGAAGATACACTTGGAACAGCAAGTTTTGTTGAAATTATATACCTTCTTCATGTGATCAGCAAAAAAGACCATTAAAAGGGCAGTGCAGTATATTTAGCATTTTGTGTTACATTTTATTAGAAAATCTGTCACAGATGACCTGGAGGCATTAACTGTGCATTTGTTTCGCTCAAGGAAGAAAGTACAGTGTGTTTCATAAGCTCTCACCATACAATATCTTCACTGTATCTCATATTTCTCTACTCAAAATGGGATAGACTGCAAAGCATCCATGGTAGCATTGAGGCTTTTCAGATATAACCTATCAAATTGTTTGTGAAATAATGGTTCTGGAGGGAACCTACCATCTGACAAGAAAAGCAGAGTTACACTTTTCAACAGTTATGACAAAGAACATCTGGATAAGCTTTGTTGCATCCACTATCTCCAAGTGAGAAGGAAGGATAAGGAAGAAAAGTTGCATCTTTGAAGCAGTTACTTGTATCAGTCTTCCATTTCTTCATGAGAACCTTTAACCAGTGTCATATAATCAAGCAGCCACTTATTCCTACTTTCCAGAAATCTGTACCTATTCCAGGGACTGCTGACATCTGTACAATTTTTGAGAGCAGGGTTTTTTCTATCTTTTCCCTTCTGACTTATTCCCCTCATAGCTTCCAACATGGTTTACCTAAACAAGCCCCTCAAAAGAGGGCAGAAGGGGAAAAACACCACCAAATCAGAAGAACCAACTTCCACTATCACAGTTCCTAGCCTTGATACTCTAAGCAACAACAGGACCATGCTCAAGAGCTTTGCTGATCCATCCTGCTACCAATATATTAAGGAAATAGTTAAGAATATAGGCACTATGAAGGAGCTGTTTCACTGTATATAAGTTGATAAAGCTGAATTACTTTATGTTCTACATAAACACATATATTTATGTTCTGTGCCTCACTCCAAAGAAGAAATTTCATACAGAATTAGCAACTTCTCCCCACCCTTCCCAAACTGAGAGAGCTGGCAGATGAGCTGGCCAAGACACTATTCATAATTTTCCAGCAGTCCTGGCTCACTGGCGAGGTCCCAGAGGACTGGAAGCTGGCCAACGTGGTGCCCATCCATAAGAAGGGCCGGTTGGATGAGCCAGGGAATTACCGGCCTGTCAGCCCGACCTCAGTGCCAGGCAAGATCATGGAACAGGTCATCCTGAGTGCAATAACACAACACTTACAGGATGGCCAAGGGATCAGGCCTAGCCAGCATGGATTTAGGAAGGGCAGGTCCTGCCTGACCAACCCGATCTCCTTCTATGATCAGGTGACCCATCTGGTGGATGTGGGGAGGCCTGTGGATGTAGTCTACCTGGACCTCAGCAAGGCCTTTGACACCGTCCCCCATAGCAAACTGCTGGCCAAGCTGTCAGCCCATGGCTTGGATGGGAGCACACTGCATTGGGTTAGGAACTGGCTGGAGGGCCGAGCCCAGAGAGTGGTGGTGAATGGTGCCACATCCAGCTGGCAGCCAGTCACTAGTGGTGTGCCCCAAGGATCAGTGCTGGGCCCTGTGCTCTTTAACATCTTTATTGATGATCTGGATGAGGGCATTGAGTCCATCATCAGTAAATTTGCTGACGACACCAAGCTGGGGGAGGAGTTGATCTGCTGGAGGGTAGAGAGGCTCTGCAGAGGGACCTCGACAGGCTGGACAGACGGGCAGAATTCAACGGCATGAGATTTAACACATCCAAGTGCCGGGTTCTGCACATTGGCCACAACAACCCCATGCAGTGCTACAGGCTGGGGTCAGAGTGGCTGGAGAGCAGCCAGGCGGAGAGGGACCTGGGGGTGCTGGTGGATGGTAGGCTGAACATGAGCCTGCAGTGTGCCCAGGCAGCCAAGAGGGCCAATGGCATCCTGGCCTGCATCAAGAACAGTGTGGCCAGCAGGAGCAGGGAGGTCATGCTGCCCCTGTACACTGCACTGGTTAGGCCACACCTCAAGTACTGTGTCCAGTTCTGGGCCCCTCAGTTTAGGAAGGATGTTGACTTGCTGGAACGAGTCCAGAGAAGAGCAACAAAGTTGGTGAGGGGTTTGGAACACAAGCCCTATGAGGAGAGGCTGAGGAAGCTGGGGTTGCTCAGCCTGGAGAAGAGGAGACTCAGGGGTGACCTTATCACTCTCTGCAACTACCTGAAGGGAGGTTGTAGACAGGCGGATGATGGTCTCTTCTCCCAGGCACCCAGTACCAGAACAAGAGGACACAGTCTCAGGCTGCGCCAGGGGAGGTTCATGTTGGATGTTAGGAAGAAGTTCTATACAGAAAGAGTGATTGCGCTATGGAATGGGTTGCCCGGGGAGGTGGTGGAGTCGCCGTCATTGAAGGTGTTCAGAAGGAGACTTGATGGGGTACTTGGTGCCATGGGTTAGCTGTTTGGGTGGGTTGGATTGGTTGGACACGATGATCTTGAAGGTCTCTTCCAACCTGGTTTGGTTTATTCTAATAAAGGTTTATTCTAATAAACTTTATGGAGGGATAAGGAATAAGGTCAGAAAAATATTGCTTGAGTTTAGTTATTCTGTAGCATTTCATACCGCTTCAAAATCTTTTTCCAGACATTTATATACCCAACAACACTTTGTAATATGAAGTGTTCCAATTTGGCTTAATTCTACTCTTGGCAAGCAAGAGACAATAAAAATCAAGAGAAAGTTAAAAATGAAGTTTTTGAAGCACACAATATGTTGGGAATCATTCAGTGAATTCAGGTGTTCAACAAGCTACAAGTCAACCTTCGCTTCAAACCAACCAACACTTCAAAGTTACTCCAAGTCATGATGAACTTTTTCCCCCTCTCCTCATCTGGTGTGTATCTGTAACTGGAAAAACTAATGGCATTTAAATTCTTCCCCCTCCCATTCAGGAAAACAGTACGTATACGCCTCAGAACGAGAAGAGAAACTTTTCTTTTAATAGTTACAGCACAGTGCAAGCTGCAAATCCACCAGCACTGCCTCTGCAGACAAAAACCAAAATCCTACAACAAGGTCTGACAAAGCATATCTCAGAGCATAATTATCTGATTTAAATATTAATTGCTCATCAGCATGGACTTTAAGAAGCATCAGAAGCAAAATCTCTTAAATCACACATTAAATCCAGGATTTCTACTGTCTGCATTGTCATGCAGATCATGTTTTTGGGGTGGGTGTTCTTTCCTTTGGATTTTTCTGTTGGCTGGAGTTTTGTTGTTGTTATTGTTTTGGGTATGGCCTTTTTTTGTTTGCTGTGGGTTTTGGGGTTTGTTTGTTTTTAAACAGCAACAAAAAACAGTGGTAACTGGTAAGCAGTCTCAAGGATTAAAAATATCAATAAGTGTATGAGAAAAGTGCATCTCAACAAATTACATGTCTTGAGTTTATGACACCTGCTACAGGGCACCACTATTGCCTGCACAAGAAGGGCCAGGAAGAAGAGCCAGGAAATTCCAGGCCTGTCATCCTGACACCAGTGCAAAGTGAGACTATTGAACAGGTCATCTTGAGCACAATCACACAGCACTTACAGGATGGCCAAGGGATCAGGCCCAGCCAGCATGGATTTAGGAAGGGCAGGTCCTGCTTCACGAACCTGATCTCCTTCTATGACCAGGTGACCCACCTGGTGGATGTGGGGAAGGCTACAGATGTAGTCTACCTGGACTTCAGCAAGGCCTTTGACACCATTCCCCACAGCAAACTCCTGGCCAAGCTGTCAGCCTGTGGCTTGGACAGCAGCACTCTGTGCCAGGTCAGGAATGGGCAGGAGGACTGGGCCCAGAGAGTGGTAGTGAATGGTGCCACATCCAGCTGGCAGCCAGTCACTAGTGGTGTGCCCCAAGGATCAGTGTTGGGGCACATCCTGTTCAGTATCTTTATTCATGATCTGGATGAGGGGATTTAGTCCGTCATCAGTAGATTTGCAGATGACACCAAGCTGGGGGCAGGAGTTGATCTGTTGGAGGGCAAGAGAGCTCTGCAGAGAGACCTCGACAGGCTGGACAGATGGGTAGAGTCCAATGTCATGAGATTTAACACATCCAAGTGCCAGGTTCTACACGTTGGCCATAACAACCCCATGCAATGCTACAGGCTGGGGTCAGAGTGGCTGGAGAGCGGCCAGGCAGAAAGGGACCTGAGGGTACTGGTTGATAGTAGTCTGAACATGAGCCAGCCTGTGCCCAGATGACCAAGAGGGCCAATGGCATCCTGGCCTGTATCAGGAACAGTGTGGCCACAGAAGCAGGGAAGTCATTGTGCCCCTGTACTCAGCACTGGTTAGGCCACACCTTGAGTACCGTGTCCAGTTCTGGGCCCCTCAAGGAAGACGTTGAGTTGCTTGAAAGTGTCCAGAGAAGGGCAACAAAGCTGGTGAGGGGGCTGGAGCACAAGCCTTATGAGGAGTATGTAAGGGAGCTGGAGTTGTTTAGCCTGGAGAGGAGGAGGCTCAGGGGAGACCTTATTCTCTCTACAACTACCTGAAGGATGGTTGTAGCCAGAAGGGGATTGGTCTCTTCTCCCAGGCAACCTGTGACAGAACATGAGGACAGAGTCTCAAGCTGCACCAGGGGAGGTTTAGGAAGAAGTTCTTCACAAAAAAGAGTGATTGGTCATTGGAATGGGCTGCCCAGGGAGGTGGTGGAGTCACCATCACTGGAAGTGTTTAAGAAGAGGCTGGATGAGGCACTTAGTACTATGGTTTAGTTGATTAGATGGTGTTGAGTGATAGGTTGGACTTGATAATCTCAAAGGTCTTTTCCAACCTGGTTAATTCTGTATTCTGCCTCAGGTTGTGAAGAGTTTCTCATAGAAATCTGTCTCAGCTACACCAGCAGTCCCCAGAACAGTCCTAGTGCATGCTCACTTCAGTTTTTAGTTAACAACACTGCAAAGGAATGGTATCAGTGGCAGGTTTTTCTTGAAAACTGCTGCACTGGATGAGTTCCAAAACGTGCTCCTACAAATTCTCCACCAAACTGTGTATTACCTCAATTTATGTAGAGTTTAGTCTGTACATTCATGTCTTCCAGAAAGCCAGACCAAACCTGAACAGAAGTCCTAGAACTTTTAAATAAGTTTCCTTATTTCTAGGAGGAGACTTGACAGGGTGCTTGGTTACATGGGTTAGTTAATTAGGTGGTGTTGGGTGATAGGTTGGACGCGATGATCTTGAAGGTCTCTTCCAACCTGGTTTATTCTATTCTAACTTTGTATCATGTCATGTACTATATTGTAATGGATGGCAAGGAATTAAGGAAGAAAAAAAAAAACCACAACACCACAAAACACTATAAAAGGAATGCAGAAATCAATTTAAAGTAAGTCAGTCACTGTCTGTAGTTTAAAGAGCCTGCTTCAGTGAATCAGCATTACTAGTGCAAGCCTGCACTATAAATTAACTGAATTTTACGACCACAAGAAAAAAGTGGTTTTCAGATGTTAATGCCATTTTGGGCAAAAATCCAAATCAAGGATGTTTGAAAACTTAGACCTAAGCATCACAGATTAAAAAAGCAGCACATATAAACCAAGTAAAATGGTCCTACCTTCCAGATATTTTAATTCACAACATGAAGTTATTTATGTAAGGGTGTGACTAGGAATTCAGTTACTGTCATTTACCAACTGGTCAAGACCACACAGGGGTAACTGGCTGCATAACAGCACCAGGAAGGTTTCTTGGGTACCTCTCGTATAAGGTCTGTTCAGTTCTGGTTTAACCAGAACAGGTATACAGCACATTCACATCCTGTGAAGTGCCCTGACTTTTATGGGAACACCTTTCTGTCAGATTTTCAAGAGATTTCTAATCTATTTGCTTTTAATCTCTCTTTACAGCTGAGGAAGAGTTCTTCTAGTAACAAAGGAAAAGTAAAAGTGACATAAACACATCAAAGCTGTTTACATTTCATATAGCCTCACACTTGGAGTTGCTTTTGGCAGGTTACTTCTTGAGAAGTAAGTCTTCAGCCATTGCATAGGAGCTCCATCTTCCTAAAAGTGACTTTATAGAAAAGGACTAACTGTGTAGAGGGATGTTAAAACCCATCCTCACACTGGGTAAGCTAACACAAAACTGGAAGGGGAAATTACAAAAAGATGTGAGCAAGGGTTAATATAAAGATTCCAAGTACCAACAAGTATATTCAAAGCAATGTTACCAAGTTCATAAGGTTATAAGCTTTAGGATATAAGTATTTATACAGTATTTCCTCTGTGGAGAAATGAGTACATCAAGTGATTAGATACACAAATACATTACAGAATCTGATACTATATCATATTTAAGGCTATTGAATTGGCACCCTGCAAGGCCAAGTAGTGCAAAATGGAAGATCTGGAGGAAAACAGCAAGCAGAAAGACCAAAGAAGTCCCTAACCCATGCTGATATTTTAGCTGGCTGAAAGCCTCAACTACAGCACAAAGAATTAATGATCTGAAAACAATGCAGACCTCCATGCTGCACAATAAAGTTGATGCACTGCAAAGAGATCAGCTTCAGGATCAGGCCTTGTGGTGTTTAGGCTCCCTGGGTCTATAGTCTATGGCAGCAATTCCAAGTACATTGGTGTAGTGGACAAGCTACTGCAAGAATCAGGGTAGCTATGCTCAGTCTAAAGTGAAAGAAAGGATGCTAAAACAAACAAAAAAACCCCACCAAAACATTAAAGATACTCCAAAAGCTTAAGAGGGCAACAAAAAAACTTCCAGTTTTAAGATTAAAAAAAAGTAAATCTAACAATATAATAGATCCAACAAGGGTTAAACAAGACAACACAGATTGAGAAGTTACCTCTTCATTTGCAGATACAAGGATACTTTTCCCCATTGAAGCTGTGTATGAATTTCCACCATAGCCTACAAAGGTGTCTACACAGAGAAGAATCAAAGGAAAAAGAAAAATTTGCTGTATATTAATTTCTTCCCCTCTCCCCGATCCCTCCTCGTTTTTCCTCCTACTGTCCTTCAGAAGCACTTGGTCCACTGGTTTCCAGAACTAAATTAAAAGGTCAGGATAACAAGTAGGCATGGACAAGACTGAATTGCAGATGAGCATGGAGAAGCAGAGAAACAGCAGTGGGACAAGCACCAACAGCTGCAAATAGTTAAGGCGCCGATTCTGGTGGTTGTTATCACAGTGCTGAGCTGGAGTGACTCCAGGGGAAACAACCTGGGTGAAGGAAGCAGTATCGCTGGTGAGATGAGTACAGCAAACCTGGTGCTAATTAATTTTGCTCACAAACAGGCATTAAAAGCGATAGCACCAGATATGGTGCACAATAAATGCCAAAAATCATGCCTAACTTCTAGAGCTGTGTCTTCCCCTCCCTTCATTGAGAGGATTTCCAGTCAACATAGAGACTATTACACTTTTTGTTATTGTTTGAAGAGGAAGAGCAGCAACCCTGGCAGCACGCTAATCTAGAAGAGACAAGCCAGAGATGGTTACTTTCTTCCTTCAAGATTTCTGCTTCAAAAAAATAAAACCCAGATGAATAAGAAAGGGTTTGCTCCTTCACACCATCACTTTGTTTTGTTTCAGCAAGACTTTGACAAAATCTAATTCACTGTGCCATGTATCTAATATATTGGGTACTTGAAGTATGACCATCACTCATTAGAAATGTAATTAAAAAGTGACAAAACTAGATTCCCCCTCCCCAGCATGCAGATGAAAACCAGTAACCCTGCCTCTATTTGTAACCATGACAACTATAGACTATTTTATTTCAGTAATATAATTTACACTGAACATTTGCTCATAGGTTTTGTTGTTAAGGTTGGCACATTGTATGCATTTCATAAATTACCAGAGACAACAAGCACAGGAAAGGCAGTTTGAGACAGAACCCCGTATGTATTTGAGTTCATTTAAGATCCCTTACAGGAAGCTAAACAAACATGAACAAAAATTCATCCAGATTAAGTGTTACTGGTCATTCCTTGCAAGACAACTACTTGGCATGACTGGATGCTTTTATGATTTATTTAAAAGTTGAAAAATACTCCCCTGTTTTAGGCTAGGTAGTAACTCAAACACTGAACTTCAATATTCAATTGAAATACTATTGGCATTATTCAGAATCTATTAGGAAATACCAGAAGAGATGTTACGGAAAAAGCTATCAATATAAAATGAAGCAATGAAGGATTTAATTTACATATGCTAAGTTGTAGTCTGGATGGCTCACCAAATTTGCATAGCTCCCATATTTTATCTTGAAGACACCTTCCATAAACACACACAATAAGAATAGGTTATAAAAACAAAACTATCCTGTACATTGTTCAGAGAAGATTAAACAACCTCCTGAGCATACCTAAAGCTTGATGCAGATAAATGTCAGTGTAAAATATGACTATTTTCCTCCACATTAGGAAACAACAATAAAACCATTAGCAGTTTAAAACAGAACACAAGAAAAAGTATACTGTTGTTTTCTTTTAGAAACAAAATATAGTTAAAAAAAAATATAAAGCTTGCTGGAACACTATTCCTTCTCTCACACAGATCATATTTATCAAGTAGGATTTAAAGTTTCAGCAGATTCTTAATTATAAGAGGCAGTAAAAAAGCTACAGTAGTTTGGTCTTTAAGGATCTCAAAACTGACCTCAAAAGGAGAGACTGACAAATGTTGTTTAAATCAGTGCAAAAGACTCAGAAGTGCCAACATGCACACTTGCTCAGTTGTTTTGAGGAATATCAGGAAAAGGAAAGTTTCTTCATTTATCAGAAATACCCTGTTACAAGAAATAAGCCTGCCGCAAACACGCACATCTTTCTCCTTCACTGACAGGAAAGTGACTAAGTCTCCCTTAAGCTACAAGAATACTATGTTTTCTAAACAATTTTCATGTAAAACAAAAGACAAGCAGCCAACTACATGGCTAGGGGTCCCTATTTTTTTGCCATGGTAGGGAGATAAATACATCTCCAGTGTTCTAAGAATATTTTCAATTTAGTAAATTATGCCAGAGGGGAAAATGACACTACGAGCACACACTATTTATGAAGTGTATGAGGAAAAACACCACTATCCCCAGAACTCCCGTCCTGCAGACCTTTCTCCCCCTCCGGGGAGGGCAAAGAAACCTGGACTAAAAATCCCGAGGACCACAGACCTACATGCTTGCACTACAAGGACAGCTAGTCACAGCCACTCAATGTCAAAAAAAAAAAAAAAAAAGAGAGAGAGAGAAAAGAGAACAGTAGCATTTCCTTCCTATGGTAAGCGAGACCTTCTTAAAACAGGTACCCAAGGAATGCACCTCTGTGCTCCTAAACGGCACAGGCAGCAGTTCGGCTCGAGGATAAGTTAAAAGAACACACACATGCGAAAAAAAGAATCAACAGAAAACCCCAGCAGCAGCCAAACAAAACATCACAGCGGCGAAGAATGTCACCCGGCGTGGCAGGGCACGGCGTGGGAAAGCGTACAAAGCGCGTTTTAATACCTGTATGTATTGAAGCGGTATTATGCCGAGAAGTTCCTCGTACACATCACGCGTGGGGAGGGAGAGAAAAAGGAGAAAGCAATGAAGATGTATTGCGGGCACAGGGAGACGACGGGGCTGACAGAGGCATTTGGGAAGAAGGCTGCCCGCCGGCGTGCGCAGCGAGCCATTCCCCAGCAGTTTCGAGGGCGGCTGCGATTGCGGGACGAGGGTGGGAAGGGAGGATCCGCTGGGACGGATGGGGATCCACGGGGACACGGCCGACCGCCGGGGAGGGGTGTGGGTGGATTGTACAGCCAACTCCGCTCCCCGCCGCGGCGCGGGCAAGCGCCTGAAGTTCTGGGTGCGCGGCGGGGGTGGGGATCCCCACGCAGACACAAGGAGAAAAAAAAAACAACTGGAAAAAAAATACAATCCTCACAAGAGCATTATTATCCCCCGCCGGCTCCCCGCACAGCACCCCCCAGGCAGCAGGAGGCACGCAGGAAGTTTTTAATGCGGACAGCGAGCGCAGGGCAGCCGCCAGCCCGGCGATGCCCGGCAGGGCCAGCGGCAGTGGGGAACTCCGCGGGCGCGCAGCCGCCGCGCCGCTTACCTCCCTCCGCGGGGGCGCAAGCGGCCCTGGGCCGGCAGCGCGGGTGTGCGGCCGCGTCCTCAGGCGGCGTGAGGATGCGCGGCGGCGGGAGGCGGCGACTTGTGCATCGCAGCCCCCGCCGCTAACGCAGAGCCCGGCGTGGCTGCAGGCGCCGGGCAGGAGGGCGCAGCGCAGAGGCTGCTGCGAAGCCACAACCATACTCCCGTCTGGCCGCCTCTCCCCTCACCTACTGCCCGCTTTAGCCAGGGAGGGAGGCGGCCGGGGCGAGGGGCGGGCCGAGCCAATCACGGCGGCGGGAGGTGGTGGAGCTCGGACCGCCCCGCCTCGTTCGCCGCGCCGCCACGCCCCGCGGCCGCCCCCGCGGGAGGCTGCAAGGGCCCCGCGACCGGTACCCAGGCCCCGAAGGGAACGCCCAGCGGAGGTTTAGCACCGCCGTGGAGCGGTCCCCGCCGCGGCGGCAAGTGCTGGCGCGGAGCTTCCGCCATGCGTCCCCGGAACGCAGAGATGTGAGCTTAGCGTTCCCCCTCGGTACGCGGCAAGGGCGCGCAGAGGGACAGCGCGTTTCCGAAAAGGTCATCGCGCTCCCAGCTGTCTTCCCAAGTAGCGTGTAGTTGAAAAGAAATATTACCCTGCTTTATTAAATCATCTCTCTCGGGGGGCGTGATCCAAAGCCTCTGGAAGTCCACTAGAGTGTTTGAATACGTTGGTACGATTACCTCCCGACACCGCTCTTATTTTAGTCTCTTCTTTTTTTCTTTTTTTTTTTTTTTTTAAATACCCGTCGTGTTTGGGGTCACTACAGATTTTACGCACGGAAATCTGCATCTGTCTCTCTGTTCTGTATAATCTTTTATCTGTGCGTGCTGCTTTGTAGAGATCTGTCTGATGTGCATACAAGCAGCATATGCTGTAGTTTTAAAGATAGAACACTTTCTTTTGTATTTCCTGTAAGCATAAAAATAAGTGTAATCAAATTCTTTTCTTCTTACTTTGCCAGTTAAAAATGTATCGTGGGGAAATAGATGCTGTAACGTGTTGGAAGTGAGGCAGTTTTGCCAAACGACAGCTGAGCAAAGCGAAGGGACAGGAGGGAAGCGTGCAGCCCGCAGAAAGATGCAAATGCCTGTTTTTATTGCAGAAGGGACACAAGCTGCCTGATGCCTGGGAGGAAGCAAGGTGCAGCATTCAAAGTGCAGTTTCATTTTCTCTCTTCTCAACCTCACAAATAAATGAAAAAATGTTATTGCAAGGGACTAAAACAGTTCTAAAATCGGCCATCCTCATTAATATTAGAATGCTTTTAGCGGAATGTGGCCTCTCTCTGAAGCAAGAAGGCTCCATACATTTTTGTTGTTAATACAACATGGATTAACACTGAAACCTCCAGTTCTGTGCATCGCAGCGGAGTGTGAGGGTCAGAAGTTCAGAACAGTTTAAATCTGAATTATTTAGCAAGTGCACTGTCAAGGTCCGGAGACATTAAATGCCTCGGTCCGGAGACACAGTTCTTATGAATATTCCCGTGTTGTGAAATTAGAGGCACAAACGAGGCCAAAATATCAACAGCTAGACTATTTATTACATAAACAAAGTGGAAATAAGAAGGGGAGAGGGAGAAAATGGAGAGGGAGAGAGAGAGGGAGAAGAGGGAAGGAATTAGAAGGAGAAAGTCAGAAAGAGATTATATTACCAACGGTCAGGGGTGGTGAGAGTCCAAGATGCGTGGTGTTGCCCCGTGATGTTCCAGCGTATGGTGCCGTCTTCTCTCTTCTTCCTTGACAGTGTCACTCAGGTCTTTTTATACAGTTTTTAGTCCTTAGGTATGTCAGGAATTCCAGGGGCAAGGAAATAATCCAAGTATCCGTTCCCCCAGAAATCTTTCTGTGTATTGCTGTGTGTTTGGGCAAGATTTTTGGATGGAGGCGGGGGGGGCCTCCGTCCCCCCGTCTCCATCCAGACAAGCCCCCCACATTCCTTACACATCAGGAAACAGGTGGTAAAAACCATTGTGTCACCCTGCCCAGGGTACTTGATGGGTGGAGATTATCTTGCCCAGAAGGCGTGATGGCTGGGTCCTTGGGTCCATTGTTGTATAGTCCTGTGTTATCACGATGCAATCACAAGCTGATTTGCATCCAGGATTGGTAGACAGAATTCTTTGCATCTTTCCAGTGGCTCTGCTATCAGTTTATCTTTGTTGACTCACACCAAGAGAGACAAACTTGTCGTCTTCCACACCACCCCGTCAATCAAAGATAAAAGAAAGGAAAGGAAAGGAAAGGAAAGGAAAGGAAAGGAAAGGAAAGGAAAGGAAAGGAAAGGAAAGGAAAGGAAAGGAAAGGAAAGGAAAGGAAAGGAAAGGAAAGGAAAGGAAAGGAAAGGAAAGGAAAGGAAAGGAAAGGAAAGGAAAGGAAAGGAAAGGAAAGGAAAGGAAAGGAAAGGAAAGGATTTTTAAACAATTTTTACAATACCTTTTGATCGCCTAATGGCATGAATCTGTTTTACATCGTCATTAGTTACAAATTGCATATTAGACACTACATGTTGAACCAAATGTATAAAACAGGGAATAATACAGGGTAAAAGGAGTAACAAGGCCAAAACACATAACAAATAATACAAAAATTGTTTCATCCATGGTCCTCCTGGGAGCCAGGAGAGCCGGCTCATATCCCATCCCTCCCAGGTTTGGACAGGGACATGTGTTAGCTTCCTAAGTCCAGATGATATTTTTTTTACTATTTTTCCATTGTCATCAATTTGTAGACAACAGTTAGAATCATTTAATTTCCCACAGACCCCTCCTTCTTCTGCTAACAAATAATCGAGAACCATCCTATGTTGTAGAATGGCTGTTCGCATCTGTGTAGCTTGATCTGCTAATAAATCTAGGGCACGAGCTGTCTCATTGCTGATTACTTCTAAGAGGGCTTGCAGCCTTATGATATGGTTTAAGTTATAGATTGGTTCTCGAGCACCACTAATCCTTTCATGGGGGTTCCAGGTGGCAGGACCATAATATTCGATAATCCTTTGGGGAGTCCATTCACCCTTTCCCCATTGTTGACCACTACCCCTGGTCAAGTGAGTGGAGATGGACCTCTTCCTTTTTCCCAGGTTATCATATACTTTGATCCCCAGGGCATTTCCTTCTCCACCTGGGAGTAAGAAAAACAATGGGTGGATTAGTCCAACATAGCATATCCCGGTCCAATTCGGTGGTAATTTTTTATAGGCCCAGTGCCCGCATATCCAATAATGTCCTTTTGGTGCAGTAGTTCCATTTTCAAACAGGCCTGTGGGGTTGTAGGCATCTGGAAATATGTAGAATTTATCATGCCCAATGGATTAGGGAAAAGGACATGGTTCCATCTCCCCTCAGGGTGAGCATGGCCCACCATTGTACAGTACCAAGCACCCGAATCATTTTTCCACTCACACAATTGGTAGAGGAGTGGACCATATGTGTCTCTGAAATCATATATACAAGACACATTTTCTCTTGACCAAACCCCCTCAAAGTCCTTAACTCCCCCAATTTTATTAACCCACATCCACCCAGATGTGTGCCTAGAACTGGGTCTTTTCTTTTGGTTTTGTAATCTCAGATTGCGATATGTAAATGTCCATTGACATGTACTTATACCTACAAAAACACCACCAGGTTGTGTGCGGTTTAGACAATATGATTGTCTAAATGAATGACAATATGAGTCATTCTATAGGCAGCTTAAGGCTGTCTTAAGATCGTCTGACCTTGTTCTCATGGGCGACTTCAACCTGCCTGATATCTGCTGGGATCTTAACATAGCAGAGAAGTGGCAATCTAGGAGGTTCTTAGAATGCATGGAGGACAGCTTCTTATCCCAGGTGCTGCGAGAGCCTACCAGGGGCAAGGCTATGCTTGACCTCCTCTTCACCAATAGGGAAGGGTTGGTGGGTGATGTGGTGGTCGGAGGGTGCTTAGGGGCCAGTGACCACGAGATAATTGAATTCTCATTATTTGGTCAAGCTAAGAGGGGCAGCAAGAAGACCTCCACTCTGGATTTCCGGAGGGCGGACTTCAGGCTACTCAAGGAACTAATTCAGAGGGTTCCTTGGGATAAAACCCTTAAAAACAAAGGGGTCCAGGAGAGCTGGTCCTACTTCAAGGAAGAACTGTTGAAGGCTCAGGGACAGGCTGTGCCAATGTGCCGGAAGATGAGCCGCCGGGGCAGACGGCCAGCCTGGATGGTTAAAGAGCTTTTAATGGAACTAAGGGAAAAAAAAAGGGTGTATCATCTTTGGAAGAGAGGAGAGGCAACCCGTGAAAAATTTAAGGATGTTGCTAGGTCTTGCAGGAAGAAAATTAGGGAGGCAAAAGCGCATTTGGAGATTAGTCTGGCCTCTGCTGTGAAGGACAACAAAAAGTCCTTCTATAAATACATTAATAGCAAGAGGAAGGGCAGAGATAACCTCCACTCCTTGGTGGACATGGAAGGGAAAGTTGTGATAAGGGATGAGGAAAAGGCAGAGATACTTAACACCTTCTTTGCCTCAATTTTTACTAGCAGGACAGAATGTCTTCCAGACAGCTGGCCTCCAGAGCTGGCAGAAGGAGCCAGGGAGCAGCATAGTTTTCCACTGTTTGAAAATGGGGTAGTTGGTGATCTGCTCAGCCGCCTGGATCCCCACAAGTCCATGGGACCAGATGGGATCCATCCTAGGGTTCTGAGGGAACTGTCAGAGGAGCTGGCCAAGCCGCTCTCCATCATTTTTCAGCAGTCCTGGCTCACTGGCGAGGTCCCAGAGGACTGGAAGCTGGCCAATGTTGTGCCCATCAACAAGAAGGGCCGGTTGGATGAGCCAGGGAATTACAGGCCTGTCAGCCTGACCTCAGTGCCAGGCAAGATCATGGAACAGGTCATCTTGAGTGCATTAACACAGCACTTAGAGGATGGCCAAGGGATCAGGCTCAGCCAGCATGGATTTAGGAAGGGCAGGTCCTGCCTGACCAACCTGATCTCCTTCTATGATCAGGTGACCCGCCTGGTGGATGTGGGGAGGCCTGTGGATGTGGTTTACCTGGACCTCAGCAAGTCCTTTGACACCGTCCCCCATAGCAAACTCCTGGCCAAGCTGTCAGCCCATGGCTTGGACAGCAGCACTCTGAACTGGGTTAGGAACTGGCTGGATGGCCGAACCCAGAGAGTGGTGGTGAATGGTGTCACATCCAGCTGGCGGCCAGTCAGTAGTGGTGTCCCCCAGGGATCAGTGCTGGGCCCCATCCTCTTTAACATCTTTGTTGATGATCTGGATGAGGGCATTGCGTCTATCATCAGTAAATTTGCTGACGACACCAAGCTGGGGACAGGAGTTGATCTGCTAGAGGGTGGAGAGGCTTTGCAGAGAGACCTCGACAGGCTGGACAGATGGGCAGAGTCCAACGGCATGAAATTTAATGCATCCAAGTGCCGGGTTCTGCACATTGGCCACAACAACCCCATGCAGTGCTACAGGCTGGGGTCAGAGTGGCTGGAGAGCAGCCAGGCAGAGAGGGACCTGGGAGTGCTGGTTGATGGTAGGATGAACATGAGCCTGCAGTGTGCCCAGGCAGCCAAGAGGGCCAATGGCATCCTGGCCTGCATTAAGAACAGTGTGGCCAGCAGGAGCAGGGAGGTCATTCTGCCCCTGTACACTGCACTGGTTAGGCCACACCTCGAGTACTGTGTCCAGTTCTGGGCCCCTCAGTTTAGGAAGGATGTTGACTTGCTGGAACGAGTCCAGAGAAGGGCAACAAAGTTAGTGAGGGGCTTGGAACACAAGCCCTATGA
This sequence comes from Melanerpes aurifrons, assembly GCA_011125475.1. Classification (NCBI taxonomy): domain Eukaryota; kingdom Metazoa; phylum Chordata; class Aves; order Piciformes; family Picidae; genus Melanerpes; species Melanerpes aurifrons. The sequence goes on along the minus strand of WWNC01000123.1, from coordinate 36,402 downwards.
GGAGAGACTGAGGGAGCTGGGGCTGCTTAGCCTGGAGGGGAGGAGACTCAGGGGTGACCTCATTACTCTCTACAACTACCTGAAGGGGGGTTGTAAACAGGCAGAGGTTGGTCTCTTCTCCCAGGCAGCCAGCACCAGAACAAGAGGACACAGTCTCAGGCTGCGCCAGGGGAAGTTCAGGCTGGAGGTCAGGAGGAAGTTTTACACAGAGAGAGTGATTGCCCATTGGAACGGGCTGCCTGGGGAGGTGGTGGAGTCGCCGTCACTGGAGGTGTTCAGGAGGAGACTTGACAGGGTGCTTGGATAGATGGGTTAGTTGATTAGGTGGTGTTGGGTGATAGGTTGGACGTGATGATCTTGAAGGTCTCTTCCAACCTGGTTTATTCTATTCTATTCTATTCTATTCTAATAGATTCCTTGGCCTGGATACTGGACTGGCCATGGGGCTGTATCTTCTTCAGCCCAAAAGGTGTTTTTGTCCACTTCACTAAGGGAGCTCACAAGCCATTTGGGAGCTACTGGAGTCGAAACCCAAGGCCATGCTTCGAATCCCTGCATCCCTCCACACACCCAACAGTTCGTAAGGTTGTACACAGAGGACACTTCTTCTGCCAGCTGCATGAATAGATTGGTTACAAGAAACCCCTCATTAGGATCTGAGGAGGCAGATGCAGAAATATCAAGGGTTAATGCTCCAAGGGTACACCAAAATAGAGAGACAAACATCTTGTTCATATCACAGGGAATATCACATAGATAATTATAACAAGGCGGTTTCCCAGAAGGTCATGCAGACAATCAATGCACATGATCAACAGCTCCACAGGTTCTCTAAGGCAGACCTCGGGTCTCTCACCTAGAAGGGAAAAAAAAAGAAAACGGACTCGGTCCATTGTAAGGAACCGGTAGATAGTTGTTATTATTAGAAAGATGGAATAATCCACCTTGTACTAATCTTGAATTCTTTTCCATGAGCATCTTTTGCCCTCCAGGTATATTTATTAATTGGAGTTTTGAGTACCAGGGGTATTGTTCCCACAGTGGGGAGTTCAACCAAAACTGGTTGGCCTGGAGAGTATGAGGGAGATTTGGGATGCTCAAGTATGGTTGGCATGATTTCTGGGGCTTTGGGGCAAAAGGCTGTAATTTTTGGGCATCCGTTTACCCCCCAATGGCTATTAACACTGGTCAATGCTTCCCTTAGCCGCTCAGCCCATCCTGGCATATGAGGTTTAAGGAAGCGTTTTAATAGACCGTTGGTTCGTTCCACGATTCCATTTGCCTGTGGGTAATAGGGGGTATGATATACCCAAGTAATTCCTTCCTGGGTTGCCCACTCTTGAACTGTTTTGGCAGTGAAGTGGGAACCATTATCTGATTGGATGGACTGTGGTTTAGGGAATGTACCAAACCATCCCTTCAGTGCCTTTACTGTGTTTTCTCCTGTTGCTCTGGCAAATGCCTCAGCCGAGACCAATCCTGACACTATTTCTACCCCAACCAACACATATTGCTTCCCTTCTGATTTTCAGAAGGGGCCAATATAGTCCACTTGCCAAGCTTCCCACAGCCCTTTCCCCTCTCTTAGGTGCAGGGGGTCGTTTTCCAGAGGGTGTCTTTCCAAACGGGTGCGGCATTGGTCACAAGCAGAGACACAAGTCTTGCACTCTTCTCTGCTAACTGGCCAACCCCTTGCTTGGGCCTCACAATACAGATCTTTTATTCCAGAGTGTTTTCTATTCACATGCAGCCATTCTAGCAACCGTTCCCAATTTTCTGTTATTTGGGTGTTTTGCAGGGGAGCCAATTGGGCTAGTTCATCTGCTCTGCCATTCCATTGGCTAGCAGAGGAACCATCCTCTTGGTGGGAGGCCACCCATCCCACTGCAAATTTTCCTTTTTTAGCAATGGCCAGAATATCTTGCCATTTCTCCTTCTGCCATACAGGTATTCTATTAACTTCCCAGTCATTCTCCTCCCTCCATTCAGTACATCCCTTAAATAAAGCATAGGAGTCAGTATAGATGTGGACAGGAGAAGTAGATTCAACCTCATGCTGAAAAACACTCCAGACTGCAATCAACTCCCCCACTTGAGCACTACCTTCCCCTTCAGTAATTATCTGTTCATCGGTATCCACACTGAGTGCCACAGATCTGTACTTCCAGGTCTTCCCTTCCCGCTTAGAGGAGGCATCTGTGAACCATGCATTCAGTATCTGTCCAGAGAATGTAGGTGCTATTTGTATTACAGAGAATGGTTTGTTAGCCTCCCAGTCTGGACCCATTTCCTTCTGGAAGGTCAACATTTTGGTGGTTCCCTCAGATACTGAAAAGATGTCACAGTAGTGCTCTATCTGGGCATACCATTTCCTCACAGAGGCCCTCTGGGCCACCCCCTCAGGTGGTGGTGTTCCTGCCAGAATTGTCTTAATTACTTTGAATGGGCCTCTAAGCACTATTTATTGTTGTTTAATGGTCTTCTCAGCTTCCCGCAGGGCTAAACTAACCACAAACAAACCCTTTTCCCACACTGTATACCTTTTTTCTGCATCCTTAAAACTACGACTGTAAAATGAAATTGGCCTGACAGGGGCTTCTGGACCCTTTTGCCATAAGTGTACCGATAAGCCAGACTTAGCAAATCCCCATTCAATGTGCACAGGGTCAGTAGGGTGAATAGGACCAAGAGCTTGGTGGGCAGTGGTTTCAAATATTAGCAGCTGTAATGCTTCTTCGTGGGGCTCTTCCCACTGCCACTGAACCCCTTTGCGTAACAAATCATATAGGGGTCTTGCAATAATTGAAAAATCAGGAATATGTTTCCTTCAAAACACAAGTAATCCTAGTGCATGTTGTAAATCCTTTTTGGACTCTGGCATTTTGATCTGGTCCAGGGGGGAAAGGGTGTCTGGTGGAATACAGGTCATTCCCCCCTTCCACCAGATTCCCAAAAACTTCACTTCACTTGAGGGCGTCTGTATTTCCTCAGGTGGTATCCTCAGCCCCAAATTTTCTAGATGTGAAATTATATTATCTTGGGTTATTCGTACCCCTTCAATATCTTCTCCTGCCACCAGAATGTCATCAATATATTGGTAAACACTGACTCCTGGCTCTAGTCGGACCTTTTCCAGTTCCTGTGCCAGGGCATGGTGGGCAAAAGTGAGTGAGTGCTTAAATCACTGTGGGAGACGTGTGAATGTGAATTGTTGACCACCCCATGTAAAAGCAAAGCGGTCTTGGTCCTCAGGTTGCAGCGGGACCATAAAAAACATATCTTTCACATCCACTGTACCCATCATCGAGTGTGCTTTCTCCTGGATTGTAGCTATGAGTTCCGCAATATTTGGCACTGCAGCTGTTAGTGGTTCAGTATTGGCATTAAGCCTGCAGTAATCAATGGTCAGCCTCCATGTCTGTGGTGGGTGGAAGGGTAAAGCCAAGAAGCCTCCCCCCTTCCCCCTTGTAAGGTAAAAGGGAAAAGAAAAATTGAAGGGAAAGGAAAAAAAACTCACCAGCTGAATTAGCAAAGCAGTGGAGCTATATTTACAAAGCAGTGTAGGGTTTGCAGGGGAATATTTACAAATTTACAATATCTACAATATATACAAAGATATACAACAGAGTAACACAGAAATGAGAGTAATCCCCCCTTGTCCGAGGGGATTCCCCACCTCCGCTCTCCCCTCTCTTCCCCCCCTTCCCCAGAGTAGTTCAGAAAAGAGGGAGAAAGAGAAAAGAAAGAAGTTAAAAGCAGTTTGTGTTAATTGGAAGCAGTTAATACAGGTCTGGTTATCTTATCTTCAAGGCCGAAGTCTTGGCAGAAAGCCCAGCACAGAGATAGTTGCCCAAAGGAAAGGCGGAAGCAAGACTGACCGAGAAGTGCTGGAAATGCTCATTTCCACTCCCGTTCAGAAGGTGCTTCCTCCCACCTGACCAATGAAAATTAGTTTAGACAATTCCTTCCGTTTACCAACTTCCGTCCACCATATTCCCTTTCTTAAGGGGACACCGTCAACCGGCCACAGTCCACCCCTTCTAAACAATTTCATTGGCAGTTCATACTGTCCATCCAATCCAAAACAATATTTACAGTTCGTGAGTAAAGTTCATAGTCCATTCCGGCTATGCTCAGATGTAGATGATTCAAAAGTCCAAGAAAATCAGAAAGTGAGAAAAATGGAACACAGTTTCTTTCTTCACCGACGAAGCGAAGAAAAAGGAAACAGGGAAATTTCAGGGTCTCTTAGTTGACTCAGGGCTCTCAGGGATCTCAGGGCTCGTGCACCGTAGATTCCTCGTTGATTCTTCTTTTGGGCGCGATGTAGCTGTACAGCACTTCGAGATTAACCTCTTTCAGCTAAAGTTAAATTTCTTTGTGGAATACACTGAATTTCACCATTCTCTTGCATTACCCAATAAGTGTGACCCGGACCTTCAGCTGAAACCACCCCTCGGACAGGTTTCGCCTCTCCTGAGGGTGAAAATACCCAAACAGTTTTACCTAACAGATTCTTTTCTCTAACAACAGGAACTCTATCACCTTCTACTTTCCGTAGCAAATCTGAATGTGCAGGTCCAGCTCGGTTCACTGAACCTCTACTATTTACCAGCCAGGTTGCTTGTGCTAAATGTTTTTCCCAGTTTTTCAAAGATCCACCCCCCATGGCTTTAAGAGTGGTCTTCAACAAACCGTTGTAGCGTTCAATCTTCCCTGAAGCTGGTGCATAGTAGGGAATGTGGAATATCCACTCAATACCGTGCTCTTTTGCCCAGTTCTTTACAAGGTTGTTCTTGAAATGAGTTCCGTTGTCTGACTCAATCCTCTCTGGAGTTCCGTGTCTCCACAGGATCTGTCTCTCCAGACCGAAAATGGTGTTGCGTGCAGTTGCATGTGGAACTGGATAAGTCTCCAACCATCCAGTGTTTGCCTCTACCATAGTAAGCACGTATTGCTTACCAGAACGAGAACGTGGTAGAGTGATGTAGTCAATCTGCCAAGCTTCACCATACTTGTACTTGGACCATCTGTCACCATACCACAAGGGCTTAAGTCGTTTTGCCTGCTTAATAGCAGCACAAATGTCACAGTCATGGATGACTTGCGTGATAGCATCCAGGGAAATGTCTATGGATCTGTCACGAGCCCATTGGTATGTTGCATCTCTGCCTTGATGTCCTGACGAATCGTGAGCCCACCGAGCTAAGAATATCTCACCTCGGTGTTTCCAGTCGAGATCAAGATTAGAGTCCATGTCTACTTGAGAAACTTTTGCAGCTAGATCTGCCTGATGGTTGTGTTGCTGTTCCTCAGTAGCTTTGCTCTTAGGAATGTGAGCATCGATGTGTCTCACTTTCACTGGAATTCTCTCGATTCGATCAGCAATATCCTGCCATAGGTTGGCTGCCCAAATGGGTTTTCCTTTTCTCTGCCAGCCACTCTTCTTCCAGTTCTTTAGCCAACCCCATAGAGCATTGGCTACCATCCATGAGTCGGTGTAGAGATAAAGCTTTGGCCATCTCTCACGTTCAGCTGCGTCAAGAGCCAGCTGGACAGCTTTTACCTCTGCGAACTGACTGGATTCTCCTTCTCCATCTTTCGCCTCTGCAACTCGGCGTGTTGGACTCCACACTGCAGCCTTCCACCTTCGCTTGTTTCCAACAAGACGACAGGAACCGTCTGTGAACAAAGCATATTTCTTTTCATCATCAGACAGGTCATTGTAAGGAGGAGCTTCCTCAGCACGAGTTACTTTCTCCTCTGGAGGTTTAGCACAGTTGATACCTTCAGGCCAACTTGAGATCACCTCCACTAGACCAGGTCTTTCAAGATTTCCCATTCGAGCTCTCTGTGTTATCAGAGCCATCCACTTAGACCATGTGGAGTCTGTGGCATGATGTGGTGTGGAGCCTTTGCCTTTGAACATCCAATTCAAAACTGGTAATCTGGGAGCTAGAAGAAGTTGTGATTCAGTTCCAATCACTTCAGAAGATGCTTTCACTCCTTCATAGGCAGCTAAGATTTCTTTCTCTGTTGGAGTATAATTAGCCTCTGAACCTCTGTAACCTCGACTCCAGAAACCAAGAGGTCGTCCACGTGTCTCACCTGGAGCTTTTTGCCACAAGCACCAGGTTGGACCATTGTCACTTGCAGCCGTGTACAAAATGTTCTTAATGTCTGGACCATCTCGGACAGGTCCCAGACCCATTGCTTGAACTACCTCTTGTTTTATCTGGTCAAAGGCTGCTTGTTGTTCAGGTCCCCAGTGGAAATGGTTTCTCTTTCGAGTCACATCATACAGAGGTTTCACAATCTGACTGTATCCAGGAATGTGCAGTCTCCAAAATCCCACTATCCCCAAGAAACGTAGGGTCTCTTGCTTGTTTGTGGGACTTGCCATGGTAGAGACTCTATTTACCACATCCACTGGAATGTGTCTGCGTCCATCCTGCCACCGCACTCCCAGAAACTGAATTTCTGTGGTAGGTCCTTTCACCTTGTCTCGCTTGATGGCAAAACCTGCACTCAGAAGAATATCAATGATCTTGTTACCTTTCTCGAAGACTTTCCTCAGCAGTTTTACCCCAGACGATGATATCATCGATGAACTGGATGTGTTCTGTAGCACCGCCTTTCTCCAGAGCATCGTGGATCACTGCATGACAGATGCTTGAGCTGTGGATCCAGCCCATTGGCAGCCTGTTGAAAGTGTACTGGATTCCTCTCCAGGTGAAAGCAAACTAAGGCCTGCATTCCTCTGCTATGGGAATAGAGAAAAATGCATTAGCAATGTCTATGGTAGCATACCATTTGGCCTCTTTGGATTCCAGCTCATACTGTAGTTCCATCATATCTGGTACTGCTGCACTCATAGGTGGTGTCACTTCATTCAGGGCTCGGTAGTCTACCGTCAGACGCCAGTCTCCATTCTGCTTCCGCACAGGCCACACTGGACTGTTGAAAGGTGAATGAGTTTTGCTGACAACTTTCTGACTCTCCAACTGACGAATCAGATTCTGAATGGGCAACAAAGAGTCACGGTTGATTCTGTATTGTCTGTGATGCACAGTCTGAGAAGCAACCGGCAATTTAATGTCCTGTATCTTATGTTGTCCCACAACTGCAGATTCATCAGAAAGTTCAGGTCTGGCAGACAGCTTCAATTTTTGTCCATCAATTTCTATAGAAGCTACTCCAAAAGCCCATTTGTAACCTCTAGGGTCCTTGAAACGCCCTTCTCTTAGAAAATCAATTCCCAAAATAGAAGGTGCATCAGGTCCGGTCACAACTGTATGCTTCTTCCATTGTTTACCAGTTAAACTTATATTAACCTCTACCTTACTTAACTCTTGAGATCCACCAGTGACTCCCAGAATAGTTATAGACTCTGATCCCTGATAATTTGATGGTATTATGGTGCACTGAGCTCCTGTGTCAACCAAGGCCCTGTACTTCCGAATTTGTGAAGTGCCACGTCACTGGATGTACACATCCCAATAGATTCTATTATCTCTGTTATCCCTCTCCTCCCCCTGGCGGGAGGCAGGGCACCCCTAGTTATGGGGAACATGCGCACATGTGCATTGCACATAGTTTGCAGGGTTATAACTTTGCATGTTATAACTGGAGCCACTGTTGGAGCCATAAGAGTCGTTCTGGGGAACTGTGGAAGTAACAGCTACCCTTCTGGTATTGCTACCTTGGGTTCTGCCACTTTGCAATTCCCTCAGTCTCCTGAAAAGATTAGAAGTTGGTTGGCCATCCCAGCGGTTCATGTTCTCACCAAACTGATCACGCAGAGTTATCCAAATAGTTCTACGTGATTGCCTTGGTGGTCTGTTTTGGAACGACCTGTTTTGGAATGACCTGTTTTGGAATGACCTCCTTGGAGGACGTGTATTCCTCACAGATGAAACTTGTATCCACCTGGAGGAAGAATTGAAATTATCCCTTTGTGCCAATTGTGATATGGAATTTGTAAATTAATCTTTTAACTCTCTCATGCAATTCTCAATTTTTCCAGACAGAGTTTTAATGGCTGATACCAAAGAACCACGTGTCATGCTATCCTCCAATTGTCTCATTTGATCACTGAATTGGCCAACCGTAGGAGAAGCTCCACCATAACTTCTTGACACAATTCTGCTTGCCAGAATGTTTGCATAATTGGAAGGAGCAAGTTTGATGATCTTTTTAGCAAGACCAATACCCACAGGAATGTCATCAGGATTCAGAGTTTCATGTTCACCATAGAGTAGCTCTCTAACAGCAAATTCTCTCAAGCGTTTAATTCCCTCATCTATGGTAGTCCAGGGTTTAGGATTCCATGGGAGATCATCTCGGGAAGGGTATCTCAGGGCAACCGCCATTAAAAGGCGTATCCACAGATTAACCTTACCGAGAGCTCTGCCTAGATGTCTATCTATTCCATTATCCCTTGAGAGAGTTCCTAACTGAGCTGCTGACTTGTCTCCAACTGTTAGAGCTAGAGCACCTGTATCATAACACCTACTAAGCCAAGCTAGAACTGGTTCCTTATCTGCCCTGGTGAAATCTTTACGGACATCACGCAATTCCTTGCGGGGCGAAGAACATTCCAAAATATCATCTTGCTCTTCATCTCCCTGAATTTTTTGTCCATATAATCCTGCTGTCATTCTCCTAAGGATCTCTTTAAGCTGAGAACCACCTTTGTCAGCTGCTTTCCTAACTTCATCTGTATCCTGCTTTGATCTCACTAGGTTAGCTAGATCTTTAAAACAAACCACCTCTTCCTCCTGAGCAGGATCTCTTAGAGTAGAGGGCCCCTCACCAGGATCAGTCTCCAGCTCCTCTTCTTCTCCATCTTTGGCCTTTGCACCTCTAGTCTTTAGAGGAGCCACCTTAACTGGAGCTGTGTTTGAATTGACAGCCACCTTAATGGAAGCTGACAGGTCCTGAGATAAATCAGCTGCTGGGGCAGTGACTTCCGGTCCCACCGAGGGAGTAGGCGGAAGTGACGTTGCTCCGTTAATGGCCGATGGAGAAGAAGAAGAAGGAGAAGGAGTGGGAGAAGGAGTAGGCGCCATGTTGATACCAGCCGATGCCCTTGGCTGCTTGCTAGAATCAGCAAAGTCATTTAGAGCTGCTTTACCAATTAACTTTTTAGCCTTCTTTTTGACTGACACGGGTTCTCCACAGTCCTCGTCACTAGATGACTCTGGGACTGATCGAGAGCCACGGCGTTTTCTTTTTGATCTAGTTTTAATAACAAAACAAGCTCTGGACACCTTCCTCTCTCGCCACAGAGAGAACAGCAAATATCCAATCACCATCACCAGCAACAGATTTATACACATCAAATAAATCACCTTTGGATCCCAGGCATCACTTAAAGTTACTCTCTCCTCAGGCGGAATCTTAAAACCCTTTATCTCAATTGGGAGAGTGGTGGAGGTAACATTCCTGTATCTCACTGGCCATAATAAATTAATACATTTTCCATACCATAATTTAACTCTATACATAACCCACATATAAATTGTCCGCACCAAATATTTGCCCAGGTAATCCAAAATCAAACCCAAACAATATCTGTAAACCAGAGCCCCAAAAATTGAAAAGAATAATCGCTCCACAAACCACAAGACCTTCATGTTTGCTAATTCAGCTGGAAAACACTAAATCAATCAAGTAATAAATTAAACTAATTATCTGCCGCACGTTGGGCGCCAATAAAAAAAATGTGGTGGGTGGAAGGGTAAAGCCAAGAAGCCTCCCCCCTTCCCCCTTGTAAGGTAAAAGGGAAAAGAAAAATTGAAGGGAAAGGAAAAAAAACTCACCAGCTGAATTAGCAAAGCAGTGGAGCTATATTTACAAAGCAGTGTAGGATTTTGCAGGGGAATATTTACAAATTTACAATATCTACAATATATACAAAGATATACAACAGAGTAACACAGAAATGAGAGTAACCCCCCTCGGCCGAGGGGGATCCTCACCTCCGCTCTCCCCTCTCTTCCCCCCTTTCCCCAGAATAGTTCGGAAAAGAGGGAGAAAGAAGAAAGAAAGAAGTTAAAAGCAGTTTGTGTTAATTAGAAGCAGTTACAGGCCTGGTTATCTTATCAAGTCTTCAAGGCCGGAGCCTTGGCAGAAAACCCAGCACAGGCAGAAAGCTGCTGCACCGAAGGAGATGCGGAAGCAAGAGTGACAGAGAAGTGCTGGGAATGCCCACTTCACTCTCAGGCCAGATAGTGCTTCCTCCCACTTGACCAATGAAAATTAGTTTAGACTCTTCCTTCCGTTTACCAACTTCCGTCCACCATATTCCCTTTCTTAAAGGGACACCGTCAACCGGCCACAGAAATGATCAAAGCAAATTTTGGGGGAGGAGGGGTGGAGGTGAAAGTGAGTAAGGGTGAAGGGATGGACTTGAGCTGAGAGTGAGGATTTTGGGTGGTGCTGGGGTGGAGTGATGGAATGAAGGGGCTGAGCACGTGGAGGAAACCAAGGTTGGGGTCTCTGCGAGAGCTGGATAATGCTGGAGAGTCACCAAGTGACTAAACCATGGCACCAAGCACCCCATCAAGTCTCCTCCTGAACACCTCCAATGACGGCGACTCCACCACCTCCCCGGGCAGCCCATTCCAATGGGCAATCACTCTCTCTGGGAAGAACTTCTTCCTACCCTCCAACCTAAACCTCCCCTGGTGCAGCCTGAGACTGTGTCCTCTTGTTCTGGTACTGGCTGCCCGGGAGAAGAGACCAACCTCCGCCTGGCTACTGCCCTTCTCTGGACTCGTTCCAGCAAGTCAACATCCTTCCTAAACTGAGGGGCCCAGAACTGGACACAGTACTCGAGGTGCAGCCTAACCAGTGCAGTGTACAGGGGCAGAATGACCTCCCTGCTCCTGCAGGCCACACTGTTCTTGATGCAGGCCAGGATGCCATTGGCCCTCTTGGCCGCCTGGGCACACTGCCAGCTCATGTTCAGCCTACCATCGACCAGTACCCCCAGGTCCCTCTCTACCTGGCTGCTCTCCAGCCACTCTGACCCCAACCTGTAGCTCTGCATGGGGTTGTTGCGGCCGATGTGCACAACCCGGCACTTGGATGTGTTCAATCTCGTGCCCTTGGACTCTGCCCATCTGTCCAGCCTGTCGAGGTCCCTCTGCAGAGCCTCTCTACCCTCCAGCAGACCAACTCCTGTCCCCAGCTTGGTGTCATCTGGAGACTTACTGCTGATGGACTCAAGGCCCTCATCCAGATCATCAATAAAGGTGTTAAAGAGCACGGGGCCCAGCACTGATCCTTGGGGCACACCACTAGTGACTGGCCGCCAGCTGGATGTGGCACCATTCACCACCACTCCCTGGGCTCGGTTCTCCAGCCAGTTCCTAACCCAGCTCAGAGTGCTCCCGTCCAAGCCATGGGCTGACAGCTTGGCCAGGAGTTTGCTATGGGGGACGGTGTCCAAGGCCTTGCTGAGGTCCAGGTAGACTACATCCACAGGCCTCCCCACATCCACCAGGCGGGTCACCTGATCATAGAAGGAGATCAGGTTGGTCAGGCAGGACCTGCCCTTCCTAAATCCATGCTGGCTGGGCCTGATCCCTCGGCCATCCTGTAAGTGCATCCCTTCCCTCCAGAAGGATCTGCTAAAGATTAGGTGATGAGCAAACTCCTTGCTGGAGCACCCCCACCCCGGCTTGGCAGGGTCTAGGTGCACACACAGGTGGGGCTGCTATGGGTGGGGTGCCAGTGGGAGGTGTGAGGAGCTGCAGAAGGAATGGAGCATGGCCCCGAGGCAGAAGGGAGGAAAGAGTCAAGATGTAACAGCCACACGGGGCACAAACAGCCATTGTGAGGCCCCACGTGGCTGTGGGAGGTGGCAAGGGCCAGGCTGCAGCTGGCACTGGGATGGGTGACACCCCACAGGGTTGGGAGGTCTGGATACTCTGCTCAAATGCTGCTTTGAGGTCCTCATAATCCAGGCTCAGGGCACAAACCCCTCCCTGCCACCCTGTGTTGGTGGTCACAGTTCAGCTCATGGCTGCCTGTGGTGGTTGGAACCAGGGAGATGCTGGGGGGGGGGGGGTCACATCCACAAGTGCCTTCTTGTCCCCCAGCTCCACAGGAGCTGCATTCAAGGGGATGGATCTTGTTTGCAGAGATGGTTTGGATGCCCCATCCCTGGAAGTATTCAAGGCCAAGTTGGATGGGACTTTGTTCAAAGGATTCAGCTCCTGAAGCCAAACCTATGAGGCTACAGCTCTGGAAAAACTTGGTGGTCACCATCCCTAAGGGTTGTCACCTTCCACCTGAAGCCCCAAAACAGATAGCTTTCAGAAATAATGGGTTAAAGCATAGAATATGAAGCATTTGAAGAAAGCATAAATCAGATAGAGCAATAAATCGGCTAAGGCATGGGTCGCTGTGACGGAAAAAGGAGATAAGTGATAAGAACTGTTGGGGCAAGCATGATTCAGAGCCAACAAGGCCAAACTAACAAAGCCAACAAGGCCAAACTAACAGAGCCTTGTCAAGTCAGCGGAACCAAGCCAGGCACACCGGGAATTGACCAAATTAGGAAAGGAGTTCAAAAGTTTAAGGAGGAAGACTCATCAGGAAACCCCTGCCCATGATGAAGGCCACCGGAACGACCACCAAGAAGATCCTCAAAAGAGATGTCCCCGCCCACGCTCCGCCTACACCACACCCCATATGAATATGCATGCAAAGATATGATTATGTATACGATCTGATGCAATACTAAATCCAAAACTGTATAAAAGGCATGCTTTTGTTACGGGAAAGGCAGAAATCCATTTAGTGATTTCTCCAACGCGTTGCCAATAAAATACCTCCTGTCTATCTGACTTAAACTGAGTCTCTTAGGCAGTTATTCTCGCCTTTTGGGGCAAAATTCGGCATCACACCCCACAAAGTCTTCTGGCTCCAAGGCAAAATCATAGACTCTAACACCACAGAATCCTTTTGATTGGAGAGACCTTTATGGTTGTGAAGTCCAACCATTAACCCAGCACTGGCAGGCCACCACTAAACCATGTCCCTCAGCACCACAGCTACACAGCTTTCAAACCTCTCCAGGAATGGGGACTCCATCACTGCCCTGGGCAGCCTGGTCCAGGCCTTGACAACCCTTTTGGAGATGAAATTGTTCCTCATGTCCATCCCACTTGTTACTTGGTAGAAGAAAAGGGATTATCTCTAGCATAGGTGGCTGGAGAGAAGGTTGCATGTGGAGCCAGGGGGAAAGAATCCAGCAGTGAGAGGGTGCCACAGAAGTTCTGAGCAAGGGGTTTGCAGCTTCTTCTGGGCTGGACCACAATGGAGACCATGTGGGAAGGTTCATTTGTCCCAGGATGCCTCAGCTGAGAGCAGCCAACCAGAGGAACCCATAGAGCTGGGGTGAGCATACCCATGAGTTTCCCCCAGAGCCCTTTCCCATCCTCCAGCCTTGCTACAGAGGGTTGCAGGGGTGGATGTCAGTTCTGCGTTCCCCCTCCCTCGCTTCCTCTCCTTGGACACCTCCACCCTCTCCTCCAAGAGGTTCAATATTCACAGATGCTCCAGCAAGAAGCCCCTCAGGTTTGGCTCCTCCATGTCCCAGGAGATTTCTGGCCTCGGGAAGGAGCAGCCAGTAAATCCCAGCCATCCAGGGCACAGGTTTAGCCCCCATCCCACCTGCCCCAGCGCTGAGGACCCAGGTGCAGGATCCATCACCACGACTCTGCCTCCAAGAGCTAGGCGCATCCTAGGAAACCTCCATTGTTGGGCGGGATGGGGGGAGGGGAGGGTGTCCCGAATTGCTCCCCCGCATCCCTCCGGAATGCTACAACCCCAGCGCCGACTGGTAACCGAGGGGAGGAGTTGGGTGGGAAGGGGGTGGGGGAAAGGTGCTGTCCTCCCTCAGATTGGGCAGAAATGACATCATTGCCGGTCTGCGAACCAATGGGAAAGCCGCCTGAGGCTCGGAAAGATCGTCCGTCCCTTTACATGGGGGATATGGGGGCGCTGAGGTGGGGGTGGGCTCAGTTGGGGTGGGGGACTTAATTGCATTCAGCTCAGTTGCATCCACACCCCCTTCCCCATCTATCACTCCCTTCCCCATCCATCACTCCCAACCCCGGCATGAGCAGCCAGGAACAATGTTAGAAGGAAATTAATAGTGAAATAATGATACAAAAAGATCTAATAACACAAAAAATGTAACAATGCAAACATTATAATAATACAAACAATATATTAGGACAGGACAGGACAGGAAAGGACAGGACAGGACAGGATAGGATAGGATAGGATAGGATAGGATAGGATAGGATAGGATAGGATAGAATTAACCGGGTTGGAAGAGACCTTTGAGATCAAGGAGTCCAACCTATCACCCAACACCATCAAATCAACTAAAGCATGGCACCAAGCACCCCAGCCAGTCTCTTCCTAAACACCTCCAGTGATGGTGACTCCACCACCTCCCTGGGCAGCACATTCCAATGGCCAATCTCTCTTTCTGGGAAGAACTTCTTCCTACCATCCAGCCTGAAACTCCCCTGGCGCAGCTTGAGACTGTGTCCTCTTGTTCTGGTGCTGGCCACCCGGGAGAAGAGACCAACCCCCACCTGGCTACAACCTCCCTTCAGGCAGTTGTAGACAGCAAGAAGGTCTCCCCTGAGCCTCCTCTTCTCCAGGCAGCAGCAGGACCATAGAATCCAGCACAGGTCACACAGGAATGCATCCAGACAGGGCTGGAAAGTCGCTAGAGAAGGAGACTCCACAACCTCTCTGGGCAGCTTGTTCCTGTGCTCTGTCACCCTCACAGTAAAGCACTCCTCATGGTGAGGTGGAACCTCCTGTGCTGTAGTTTCCATCCTTGTCCTGTCACAGGGCACAAGTGAGCAGAGGCTGTCCCTGTCCCTTCTTTCCTGACACCCAACCCTCAGATATTTACAGACATTGATTAGATGCCCTCTCAGTCTTCTCTCTAGCTTGGAGAAGGTCCTGCCAGCAGTACCCACCATATCCCAGGTTGGTTCTCAGGGTCAGGAAGGCTGTGTTGGCTACTAAGGAGGCAAACCCCACCTGTCCAGAGCTCCCCTCAACTTCATCCTTCAGTGAATCCTGGGTTCAGCTTTGGGCTCGAGGGGCTGGAGCATGTCCAACAAAGAGCAAGAAAGCTGGTGAAGGGTTTGGAGCACAAGTCTTGCGAGGAGAGGCTGAGAGAACTGGGGTCGTTCAGAGGAAAGGAGGCTCAAGGGAGAATTCACTCTCTACAGCTCCCTGAAAGCACGTTGGAGTGAGGTGGGGCTCAGTCTCTTCCCAAGGAACAAGTGACAGGGCACAAGGAAACTGCCTTAAGTTCTGCCAGGGAAGGTTTAGGTTGGACATGAGGAACAATTTCTTCCTCAGAAGGGTTGCCAAGCCCTGGGACAGGCTGCCCAGGGCAGTGATGGAGTCCCCATCCCTGGAGGGGTTTAAAAGCTGTGTAGCTGTGGTGCTGGTTTAGTAGTGACCTGGCAGTGCTGGGTTAATGACTGGACTTGATGATCTTAAAGGTCTTTTGCAGCCTAAACGATTCCAGCTGTGAATAAATGCTCAGCCCAGGGAGACATCACCCACTGCTGCAGGCTGGGTGATGAATGTCCTCCGGAGGAGAGGTCCATGCTGGCGGGAGGAGCAGCTTCACTGCCTTGGTTTCCACGTCAAGGCATTTCTTTGTGTCTGGGGCAATGGAATTAATCTCAGCAAAGATGCAGGTACCATTTATTGCACAAACCCCCAGTTTTAGGTTCCCTCTTTTGGGGGGGAGTGGTGGTGACAGCACCAGGGGACAGCACAGAGATGGCAATTGGATGCTCACACCGATTTTCCTCCTCTCCCCATATCCAGGGATGCTCATCTGGGCATGGATAACATCAGCTGACGTAATGAAGTTGGACACCCCACACCGCACGCCTCAGCATCTCCCTTTGTTTTCTGCCTGCCTGCTCTTGTTACAGTATCACACAGTGTCACAGTATAACTTAGGTTGGAAAGGACCTCGAGGATCATCGAGTCCAACCTATCAACACAGACCCCATGACTAGACCATGGCACCAAGTGCCACGCCCAATCTCCCTTGAACCCTCCAGGGACGATGACTCAACCACCTCCCTGGGCAACCCGTTCCAATGATGAATGATTCACTCGGTGAAGAACTTCCTCCTCGCCTCGAGTCTAAACCTCCCCTGGTGCAGCTTGAGACTGTGTCCCCTTGTTCTGGTGCTGGTTGCCTGGGAGAAGAGGCCAACCCCTTCCTGGCTACAACCACCTTTCAGGTAGTTGTAGAGGGCAATGAGATCACCCCTGAGCCTCCTCTTCTCCAGGCTAAACAATCCCAGCTCCCTCAGCCTCTCCTCATAGGGCTTGTGTTCAAGGCCTCTCCCCAGCCTTGTTGCCCTTCTCTGGACACGCTCAAGTGTTTCGATGTCCTTCTTAAACTGAGGGGCCCAGACCTGGACACAGGACTCAAGGTGCGGCCTAACCAAAGCAGAGTACAGGGGCACAATGACCTCCCTGCTCCTGCTGGCCACACTATTCCTAATGCAGGCCAGGATGCCATTGGTCCTCCTGGCCACCTGGGCACACTGTTGGCTCATATTCAGGTGGCTGTCGATCAGCACCCCCAGGTCCCTCTCTGTTTGGGAGCTCTCCAGCCACTCCAACCCCAGCCTGTAGCTCTGCATGGGATTGCCGTAGACAAAGTGCAGCACTCGGCACTTGGACTTGTTGAATGCCATCCCATTGAAGGAGATCAGGCTGGTGTCATCTGAAACTTGGCTGAGGACCTGCCCTTCCTAAATCCATGCTGGCTGGACCTGAGCCCTTTCCTAAATCCATGCCATCCTTCCTTCAGGTGCGCAGTTATTGCCGCCAGGATAATCTGCTCCATCACTTTCCCCGGCACTGAGGTCAGGCTGACTGGCCTGTAGTTTCCAGGTTCCTCCATCCGACCTTTCTTATGGATGGGGACCACATTGGCCAGTTTCCAGTCATCTGGGACCTCACCGGTGAGCCAGGACTGGAGGAAAATGATGGAGAGTGGCCTAGCTAGCACATCTGCCAGCTCTCTCAGCACCCTAGGATGGATCCCATCTGTTCCCATGGACTTGTGAGTATCCAAGTGGCTCAGCAGGTCCCGAACTAATTCCTCATGGATTTCAGGGGGCATTACACTGCTCCCTGACCCCATCGCCCAGCTCAGGAGGGCACTCATCCTGAACTCCTCCTGCCTTGCTGTTAAAAATTGAGGCAAAGAAGGTGTTCAGGACCTCAGCCTTTTCCTCATCTTTGGTCACCATGTTCCCCTCCAGGTCCAATAGGGAGTGCAGGTTCTTCCTGCCCTTCCTAGGAAGCATCCTCTGTGATCAGGGAGAAACCATGGAAACCACCCATTAATATCAGCATCCTGCCAGAGAGGTCCTGGCTGGCCGGGCTGCGTGGGCAGCCGCGGCATCCCAGCTCACCAAGCACCTTCTCTTTCCCCAGAGCATCACCTTGGAGCCCCAAGTGCTCACCAGAATGGAAAGACAGACCTTTTGGGCAGGATTAAGATCAAGGCAGACCCAGCATGGGATTGCAGAGGGTGGTTTTGAGCCTCCTCTCATCCCACTTCTGAGACACTTCTACTTCCAAACACCAACCTGCACATCATCACCAGACTCCTGCAGCTGGGCATTTGTGGAAAAGCCTTTCAAAGGGATAAAGTCGTGGGGAGAAGGGGGAGGAGGAAAGGGCTTGTTCATGGAATCATAGAATTGTTAGGGTTGGAAGGGACCTCAAGGATCATCCAGTTCCAATGGGAAAGGAGCTGGGGGTGGGGCAGGGGAGGGTTGGGGGGGGCACAGAAGCACAGAATCATATCAGAAGGACAACCTTTATTAATAACTTTTTTTTAAAAAACACACTAAATAGACACTTTTCTTTTATTACTTCTTTCCTTTTCTTCCTTCTTTCCTTTTCCTCTCTTTTCTTATCCTTTCTTTTCTTTTCCTCTTTTCTTTTCCTTTCTTTTACCTTTCCTTTCCTTTCCTTTCCTTTCCTTTCCTTTCCTTTCCTTTCCTTTCCTTTCCTTTCCTTTCCTTTCCTTTCCTTTCCTTTCCTTTCTTTTCTTTCTTTTCTTTTCTTTTCTTTTCTTCTCTTTTCTTTTCTTTTCTTTTCCTCTCTTTTCTTTTCCTCTCTTTTCTTTTCCTTTCTTTTCTTTTCCTCTCTTATTTTCCTTTCTTTTACCTTTTCTTTTCTTTTCTTTTCTTTTCTTTTCTTTTCTTTTCTTTTCTTTTCTTTTCTTTTCTTTTCTTTTCTTTTCGTTGCTTTGCTTTTCATTGCTTTTCTTTTCTTTTCTTGCTTTTCTTTTCTTCCTTCTTTTCTTCATTCTTTTCTTCCTTCCTTTCTTTTCCCTAAGGAAAGCTGAAGGGGGAAAAAAAAGCACTTGGGGAACCCCAAATGCAGGTGAAGGTGGTGGTGCGGCCGTTAAACAGAGACATCCTCCTGGACGTGGACCCGGAGGGGGCAGATGAGGAGGGGCTCGTGCACGGCGCCCACGGCCGCGGGCCCCACGTAGAAGTAAGGGTAGACGGCGGTGCTGAACTTCTTGTGGAAGGTGTAGATGTGGGCCCGGCGGTCGGAGTCATAGAAGGACAGCTCCCCTTCGTCGCAGTCCAGTTCCACCCGGATGCGCTTGACGCTGCCCAGGGCGGTCTCTAGGCACGTGGCGTTGGAGGCTCCGTCCATCTCGATGTCGATGCCGGGCAGATGATAGATGTACCAGAAGCCAGAGCGAGCGTCGTGGTGGAAGGGCCACTGGGTGCCGCTGGGCGGCCGAGCCACCCCCACACGCCAGTTCGTGACGCCGCCCAGGTCCACCTCCCAGGTGTGGAAGCCGTCTAAGAAGCCCCGAGAGCCCAGGATGCAGGGGGCCGAGGTGAAGCGCTCAGGGTTCTCCACCAGCATCTTGTAGCCTCTGTTGGTGACGCTGGTGAGGTCCTCTGACACCTCAAGCCAGCCCGCTGCGGAGTTGGGGTTGAAGGTGAAGGGGACTGTGGTGGGGACATGTGTGTTAGGAGTCTGGACTGCTGCAGGGATGAGCTGATGGGGGGACAGTAGCCCTGCAGGTATCCTGTTGGGGTTTGTTTTGAGCAAGAGGGGACATGGGTCCCAGGAACACCTGTGCAATTAAGGCCTTGAAGAATTCTCTGTTGATAATATAGTGGTGGAGTAGGAGATGTGAGAAAGTGCTGATTGTTTGGTATGCTGAAGTCCAGCTGCCCCTGAGAAGGGAGGCAAGCAAGATAAGGAGGAGGCGAGATCTGGGAAAATGAGCAATTAGACCGAATAGAAGAATTCCACACAGTTGTGAAAACAATGATGTAACCTTTTAGAGAGAAACCAATAGTATGTGTTAAATTAGAATAGAATTAACTATGCATAAGATAAGACTATAAATAATGAAGTGTGGAACAATAAAGTTGGATGATTACTATCACTCATATTGAGTGCTGTCATCCCTGTCTCCGTTCTCGTCAAGTGGCGCCTTGAACAGGGACCCGATTCTGCGGGTACTCTGAGCTGTTTCAACGGGGATGACAGTGGAGACCGCACCCGGGGATTACGGGTGAGCCGACTGTGGAGGAAGGCTCAGGCGGGCCAGTCAGCGGGCCGAAATTGGCATGCCACTGGAAAACGTCGGCGGGCTGGAGTTTGCGGGCCGACGGCAGCTTGGGCGGGCCGGGATCAGCGGGCCTGAGGAAAGGATCAGCGAGCTAGACGTGGCGGGCCGGGCGGTGAGCTCGGGCGGGCCCGAATCGGTGGGCCTGAGGAAAGGAGCAGCGGACACCGTCCAGGAAACGAAACGCGGCAGTGAAGTTCGCAGACGCGTCGGTGAATATGGAAAAGAGGTAGCGCTCTCCTTATTTCAATGCTTTTAGAAAAGCGTAAGGCGGACATATCGTCTAAAGGAATTCCTGGGCTTTTGGCCCATGGATCCGCTTTAGGGTATTTCCCTCGCGGAGATAGTTATTTTGATGAAGCTTGTTGGAGAGAATACTGGAACAAGTTGTGGGACTTGGTAATAGATAGTGATAAAACTGCTATAAAACTGCAAAAGCCATGGCAAGAATGCATAAACTGCATCAAAAAATATACATTAGAACAGCGAATGGCTGCTGCAGTTACAGCGAATTTGTCAGAACGGGATGCAGCGCCAGTTGTATCTGAATTACGACCGAAGGATGTGTTTGAAAAATGTCGCCCGGGGCCGCCTCCGGCACAGAGCACAATACCACTACCGTGCCCTGCAAGACCTGAATTTCCACCTCCACCCCCACCGACGGAATTCAGTGAGGCGCCTAATGACCTAGCCCCAGGCGCAGCCTGCCTGGCTAAGGGAGTGGGGGCTTCGGCTGAACTGAACGACAACGTAGAATCACAAACTGAGACAGTAAATCAGAGGGAGGCACCATTATCTTTTTATCCGGCTCAGTTAGAGAAGTTGGTGGAGCGTATGTGTCAAAAACTGATTTTAGAAAGTTCCCAGGAAAAGAAACGCTCTTAGAAAATAAAGGGGGTAAACGGAGAAGAAACCTGGCTCGGGAGCGGTTGTGCGAATTAACTGGAAAGCGATTGCGCAGGAGGCTGTGAAAAATGGATGTTACGATGTGGCTGCTGAGTTGTCTGAAGTACTGTGTTTTCCTGTAACGTATGATATTGATCATAATCAAGGACACTATCAGGTTTTGGACTGGAAGATTTTACAGCAATTGAGAGCAACAGTAGCTGAAAGCGGGCTACACAGCGAGCCTGCCCGACAAATGCTGCAGTACATCTGGGGTAGTGATTTGTTGGTTCCAGAGGACATTAAGACACTGATGAGAATGATTTTGACTCCTTCTCAAATGATTATGTTTGATAAGTTTTGGGGTCAGTTTTGTCAGCTCTCAGAGAATACACAACGGCAACAGGGGGGATCCTCTGGCTGGAGTCACAGCGCAACAATTAATGGGAACAGGACAATGGTTTGGTGTTGAACGACAAGTTCGAAGTGATCCTGCGGTCTTTCAGGAATCAATGGAATGTGCCCGAAAGGCATTAAAAAGAGTATGAGCAGACCCTAAAAGGCCGCACTATATGTCTTTAAGACAAAAGCCAGAAGAGTCGTTTGCAGAATTTGTAGATCGTGTATGTGAGGCAATGAGTAATTCGGATATTCCTGACTATTTAAAGGGTTATATGTTAAAAAATGTAGCTTTTGAAGGAGCTAATACAAAAACAAAATCAGTATTGGTAAATTTACCACAGGGAGCCACAATTGAGGAGATGCTGGAAAGAGCAGCTAACATACCTTCTGGTCCACAGGCTTTTCTCATAGATACTATGCACAAATTGGCTGAACGATCACTGAAATTGGAAGAGGCTGCGGAGTCACAAACCCAAATATTGGCAGCCTTAGCTCCTTTAAAAGCTAATACGAGGGGGCAACAAGGGGATGTTTTTCAAAGGAAGATACGATGTTATAAGTGTGGTAAAGAAGGGCATATCCGATCACAATGTAGAGTGAAATTTGTATGGTGTGATAATTGTAGAAGTAATTCTCATTCCACCAATGCATGTCAAAGTTCGGGAAACGGCCAGAGCAGCGCGAAGAGCCGCTGCGCCGGGACACAAGTGGCAGCTCCAGTCTATTACCAGCAGGACGCAGAAATGAAAACGACACCTCAGCCTTACAACCAGCAACCAGAGGGAGCATCGGCTTGGACGTGGCAACAGCAGTAGATGCTACCTTAATAAATAATCGGCCCATTAAAGTGGAAACAAATGTAAAGGGACCTATATACATCAATGGTCAGCCTGTAGGAGCATTGTTAATGGGTCGATCATCTATGGGTGTTAAAGGGGTAATGGTATTGCCAGGGGTAATTGATGCGGATTACAGTGGTGTTATTTGTGTTGTGATGTGGAAATGGCATGCGATCAGCCTGTACAAGGTGACAAAGGCTTTGGATCCACAGGGGGACTGGCTCTTTTAACTATACCAATGGGAAGACAACCAGTCGCTGGTGTTGAATTTTGGTACGGGTCTCAGCACGTGAAATTAATTTGCCTGCTAGATACTGATGCTGACATCACAATCATGAGTAATGCACACTGGCCGAGACACCGGCCTTTAGAGCCAGCAATAGGAGAAGTAGAAGGTGTTGGAGGAGCTCAAGCAGTAATGCAGAGTAGTCACAAAATTGTAGTGAAGATTGAAGGAAAACAGGCCTTAATTACAGTTACAGTTATGCCATTGCCTAATGGAATCAATGCTTTGGTGGGCCGGGATGTGATGCAGCAATTGGGTGTGGTCTTAACCTCAGCACCCCCCCCCCCCAGCGGTTTCTGGTACGGCTACTGTCGACCGTGGTTCTGTTCTGATTTAAAGCAACAGTACTCATTTTGTCATTTCTGATTGTAATGTCTTTCACAGATTTGTTATTTAGAGTTTTGTTAAGTTTTTCTAACAAGCATAATGAATAAGTAAGCATTTGGTATTTGTAAGTACTTGGTACATAGTAATTGCAGTAAGGTGTAAGTACTTTGTAATGAGTTCACATTGTATGATTTTCTTTTGGTTCGAACTTTTTTTTTTTTTTTTTTAATTGTGTGCCTATAGGCGTTTCAAAGGAGCTCCATGTAATATAGTTAAGGAATGTATAAACAGGTTTTAATTTTGGAAAGTGTTTTTTAGATAATGTAGCAGTTTTATTTCTTTTCAGACACTGATTTGATGGATTAATTTTAACATAGTTCTTTAAGGTTTTAAAGATTTTTGGTATTAGCATAAGTTAAGGGTTTGTTATAGGTATATTATTGAATGAGTTTTTTGGTTTTATTTTGTATTTGTAATAGCTTTAAGGATTATTATATAAAAAAAAAAAAAGAAAAGGGGGGGGGGAGGAAGGGAGAATACCCCATAGCAAAAAGAAAAAAGAAGTTTTAATGGTACCAATAAGAGATTAGTATTACTAGGATGAGCAAAAATGCTATTGGGCAAAGCAATGAAGCTCTTTTTGCTCTTGCTGTTTGCCTGCAAGTTTTCTGTCTGTGAAGCTAGAGCCTGGCCAGATCTACCTTTACAGATTAAAGAAATCTTGCTACCATTAAACAATTCATGATTTTTGATCATCCTAGAGAAAATAAAGATGCAACATAACCCTAAAGCAGATTGCAAGAGACAGTGCTAAGGATTGCATTTGTGTCTTAATCTCTGTGTGCAATGTGTTCAGGCATAATCAAGTCTTCTCTGTCAATAAGAAGAGTGAAATGTAAAGATCAGAACTATTAAGATCTAAGCTCTTCTTTACAATGTCTGTTATCTTTGATCATGTATTATGCCAGCTCTGTTAGAGCATTCTATCTAGTTCAACTTAAGCTTTGTGCCTTGTATAGGTAACATGGCCCAACATAACAGGCAATAATGAATTTTGATGGAGCCTTCAGACCGTGGGTGAACCTTTTCAGACATGTCTGATAGGGATACCCAGATTTGATGTAAATATGTTTGTTAATTATAGTAGTAAGCTTTAAGGTTTTCAGGCATTATTGCACTAATTTTGACTATTGTTAAACTTGTTTATAATTGTATTATGCAAAGTGTTCAAAGGATAACCTCCAAGGCCTTACTTGCACAAAAGAAAAACGGGGGAATTTGTTGGGGTTTGTTTTGAGCAAGAGGGGACATGGGTCCCAGGAACACCTGTGCAATTAAGGCCTTGAAGAATTCTCTGTTGATAATATAGTGGTGGAGTAGGAGATGTGAGAAAGTGCTGATTGCTTGGTATGCTGAAGTCCAGCTGCCCCTGAGAAGGGAGGCAAGCAAGATAAGGAGGAGGTGAGATCTGGGAAAAAGAGCAATTAGACCGAAAAGAAGAATTCCACACAGTTGTGAAAACAATGATGTAACCTTTTAGAGAGAAACCAATAGTATGTGTTAAATTAGAATAGAATTAACTATGCATAAGATAAGACTATAAATAATGAAGTGTGGAACAATAAAGTTGGATGATTACTATCACTCATATTGAGTGCTGTCGTCCCTGTCTCCGTTCTCGTCAGTATCCATCCATCCTTCCATCCACCCATCCTTGCATCCATCCATCCCTCCACGTGTCCTTGCACCCATCCTTCCATCCATCCATCCCTCCACCTGTCCTTGCACCCATCCTTCCATCCATCCATCCATCCCTCCACCTGTCCTTGCACCCATCCTTCCATCCATCCATCCATCCATCCATCCATCCATCCATCCATCCATCCATCCATCCATCCACCTGTCCTTGCATCCATCCAGCCAGCCATCCATCCATCCATCCACCTGTCCTTGCACCCATCCTTCCATCCATCCATCCATCCAGCCATCCATCCATCCATCCACCTGTCCTTGCACCCATCCTTCCATCCATCCATCCATCCATCCATCCATCCACCTGTCTTTGCGCCTATCCTTCCATCCATCCATCCATCCATCCATCCATCCATCCATCCATCCATCCATCCCTCCACCTGTCCTTGCACCCATCCATCCATCCATCCATCCATCCATCCATCCACCTGTCCTTGCATACATCCAGCCATCCATCCATTCATCATCCATCCATCCATCCATCCATCCATCCATCCATCCACCTGTCTTTGCGCCTATCCTTCCATCCATCCATCCATCCATCCATCCATCCATCCATCCATCCATCCATCCATCCATCCATCCATCCATCCATCCACCTGTCCTTGCACCCATCCATCCATCCATCCATCCACCTGTCTTTGCATCCATCCATCCATCCATCCATCTGTCCATCCACTTGTCCTTGCACCCATCCATCCATCCATCCATCCATCCATCCATTTTGCACCATCCATCCATCCATCCATCCATCCATCCATTCCATCCATCCATCCATCCTTCCATCCACCTGTCCTTCCATCCATCCATCCATCCATCCATTCATCCATCCATCCATCCACCTGTCCTTGCACCCATCATTCCATCCATCCATCCATCCATCCATCCATCCATCCACCCACCTGTCTTTGCACCTATCCTTCCATCCATCCATCCATCCATCCATCCATCCATCCATCCACCTGTCTTTGCACCTATCCTTCCATCCATCCATCCATCCATCCATCCACCTGTCCTTGCATCCATCCATTCATCCATCCACCTGTCCTTGCACCCATCATTCCATCCATCCATCCATCCATCCATCCATCCATCCATCCATCCACCTGTCTTTGCACCTATCCTTCCATCCATCCATCCATCCATCCATCCATCCATCTGTCCTTGCATCCATCCATCTGTCCATCCACCTGTCCTTGCACCCATCCATCCACCCACCCACCCACTCATCCATCCATCCATCCCCCAGCTCACCATGGAGAAACATACCCTCAAGGGTTTCCCTTCTGGGGTGCAAATGCCCCAAAGCAGCCTTTACATTCTCTACCTCCCCTCCTCGGGCCCATCAGCCACAGGCATGGCTGCTCCATGCTCCTCTTCTCTCCAGAACCCACCACCCTTGAGGCTGCCCCATGCAAAAGCTGTTTGAGCTCGTGCTGGGACAACCATCCTTTGGAGGGGGACTCAGCACCTCACCTACAGTGATGATGTTGAGCATCTTTTTCCACACGTTGTACTGCACTGAGCCCAGGTACTTGGCAATGTCAAAAAACATCCCTACAGGCATGCCCTCTCGTTCCTCAGCTGTACAGGCAATCCTTGGGTAGGGACAGAGGACAGAGATGGGTCAAGGATGGAGGAAGGCAGTGGGTTGGATCCTGGCACCCCATGTTTTGGCAAAGCTAACACAGTCCATCTCCTTCTGGGCTTTTCTCCACAACCCAGGAGGGTAGACAATGATGGTGGGACGATCTCAGCACCAACATCAAGGTTTTAATGCTGCCCCCAAGACCTGCGGTGCTGCTTTGTGTCTGCATGTGTGCTCCTTCACCCTGCCCAGAAGCACCAAGGGGTGCTGCCTTGGCCTTGGGGCCCTCCAGTACCACCTTCTGCTGGAGCACCCAGACCCAGAAGGGATGTGCTGGTACAGGAAGTCGCTTGGGGCAGTGACCTCACTCTGCATCCAGGCAGGAGACCCCATTCAGCCCCATTCAGGGAGGGATAGTGGGGGCTCAGCCACCTCCAGCACCCTGTGCCACTCGGCATGGGATGCAGTGGGGACCAGGACTTACCTGCACTTGCGGTTCTTGTGAGCCTGCAAGAGAAGACGACATTGAGCATCAGACCCCCACTTGTAAAGAGTCCCAGGGGCTTATAAACACCCAAAGGTTCGCCCACCACTCTGCACGAGTGGCAGGAGGGTGCCAGGGCAGAGGTGGCACCCCGTAGGGCATGGACTTTACCATGAGGAAGGTGTAGTCGTCCTCCTTGAGGTCATTCTGGAGCTGCTTGGCTTCGTTGAGCAGGGTGTGGCAGTTCTCCAACAGCTGCTTCATCTTGCCCTCGATGAAGTCCTGCTTGTGCTGCACCTCCTCCTGCAGCTCGTCCAGCAGTGCCTGCTCCTCACTGCACAGGAAGCTGTGCAGCTTCTCAAACTCCTGCTTGATCTGCTCCCTCAGCTGCGTCACCTCCGCCTGCCCCGTGGAGGGATGTCACCACCTCCCATCAGAATCCACAGCTCCCCTGGGCTCCCCCAGCCTCCTCCTGAACTTTCCTCCTGAGCCTTCCAACCAGCTCCAGTGCTCAGGGACTCGCTAGGCTCCCACTGGGATCCTCCACTCCACAAATCAATGTCCCAGCCAGCCTCATCCCTCTGGTGCTCAATTCCCCATTGGAATCCTTCCTCCCCCCCAGCATCGCTCCTCTTGCTCAAGGACAGAGCAGCCCAGGACAGTTCCACCCCAGAGCCAGCTGCACCTCAGGGGTGTGTGTGCACGTGTGTACACATGTGCCAGGATCAGGCCCTACTGGGGAGGGGCCACACACCTGGTTGTGTTTCAAGATGGCCTCGTAGGCATGATGGGCGGTCCCAAAATCCTTCACTTTATCCCGCAGGGAGGTCTCCATGTTCTTCAGCTTGGCCTGTGGAGAGGAAATGCCTTCAGGAACCTCACAAGCCTATGCCCAAGTGGAAAAAGAGCACCAAACCCAGCAGGGTAAGGTTAGGCAGGATTCTCGCTCGAGTCAAGCTTTCCCCTCCTGCAGCCTGAGATCTGCCAGCGCTGGATGGGGTCAGTGTGGTGCGGGGCTGGGCAACGCGAGCCTGGGGAGCTTTGCTCCGTGGTGAATCCTCCCTTACATTTTTAAACCCTTCTGCTGGTGCACACTCAAATCCCTGCCTGTCTTGGTGCTGACAGCAGCTCCCAGGGAGGCTCAGCACCACGGGCAGCTGGCCAGGTCTTGTCCAACAGCAGCACCACATCCTCCCTGCAACATTTGAAATCTGGCTCATCCCCCACGGGTGACTCAGGGAGGCAGCAGCTGCTTTCCTGGATGGGAAACGCAGCGGGGCCTGGCACGCTGCCCAGCTGCTGGCCAGAGCCCCATCCTCTCCTACTCCTCCCCACACAGCCGTGGCCCATCCTGCCCCGCAGGGCCCGGGGTTGTGTCCCCATCCTACATCCCTTCCTGGGCTGGGCAAATTGTGCAACCACTCCCAGCCTCGAGGCACCGCTGCAACAATCAGCTGCTGCAATAACCAGCATGTCTGGGTCCAGCCCGGCCTGCCCGAGGATCAACAAGCCAAAGAAACGTGGGGACCAGCCCACCCTTCAAAACCCCTCAAAGAATCCGCCCACTCCCCTTCCCCACAGAGCAAACCGCTGGGGCAAAGCATGCCAGCTCCTTGTCCTCCAGGCAGAAGAGTTTGGCCTCTTGGTGGTGCAGGGAACAGAGGGCGGCTGCCTGGCCTAGCCGCTGTCGTTCCTCCTTGAGGATCTTCTCCACCAGGTTGTTGAGCGTGTGGTTGATGCGGAGGTCGTCCAGCGAAGAGCGCTCCTTGCACACGGGGCAGACGTGAGCGCCGTGCTCCCAGGAACGGGTCACGCAGCCCTTGCAGAAGTTGTGGCCGCAGCCCAGCGTCACGGCTTCCCGAAAAGGGTCGTAGCAGATGGGGCACAGCAGCTCTTCCTTGAAAGTGGCCGTGGGGACGTGGTGGCAGAGGCGGGCACTAAGCTGCTGATCGAGACGCTGGCTTCCCTCTCCATGGCACTGGAGAGAGAGCGATGGATGGAGGGAAGCCGGAGCAGGATTTTCCGAGAGCCCCAGTTGGAAAAACAGCCCCGTTCCTGATGCAATCGTTTTCCTGCCTGTGACACCCCGCAGCTCCCTCCCCGGGCAGGCACCAGCCTGAGTGACACCGGCCCGGGCCACTGGCAGCCACCAAGGGCGGGCAGGCACCGGCGAGCGTGCCGGGATGAGCCGGCAACGTGGGAAGTGAGCCGGGGGTGGCGGACCCTTCGAAGGTCTTGTCCCTGTGTTCGAACCCTCAGCTTCGGGGTGGTCCCCGGTACGTGACCCCACTCCCGAGACTCTTCTCCAGTGCCCAGACCCCCTCGGACTTTCCGGTGTCCGGTCTCGAAGCACCAGACTCCTTCAGGGCGGCTGCGCCGCCGGTCCCCGACCCACTCCCCTACCCCCGGTGCTCCTCTGCTGCCCGGTGCCCCATTCTCAGTGCTGCTCCGATACCCGGATCGACGCTCATCCTAGGTGCCCGGACCCGGACCCTCTCAGCCATGGCGGTGCCAGTGCCCGCTGCCCCAGTCCCGGTGCTGTTCCGGTGCCCTGACCAGGGCTCGCAGTCCCGGAGCTGCTGCGCTGTCCGGACGCCGACTCCTCGGTGCCCGTGCACATGGGGTGCCAGTGCACATGGGGTGCCCAGCGCTGGATGTGTGTGTGGATGTGTGTCTTACCACTCCGAGGGCGAGTAGCAGCGCCTGGAGCGGCCTCTGCGCCGGGCAAGGCGGCGGGAGGGGGTCCGGCTGCCCGCCTGCCGGTAGTGTGGGGCTCAGCCCGTGCCGGCGGAGGTGGAGGCACCGAAGGGGCGGGACGGAGCGGGCGGGGGCCGGCCTGAAGCCTCTGGGGCGGGACCTCGCCAGACACAGCCTCACTACCCCATCGCCCCCTCTGCGGAGGCTCTGCCGTCTACCCACTTGTTCGCCTCCCTTTGTGATTGCAGGAGCTGGAGGTTGCTCTTTTCCCGAGTTCCCAAAAATTCCCTGAATATCGAGAGCCCTGCGGAGAAAGACCTGGGGGCGCTGGTGGGTGAAAAGCTGGATGTGAGCCGGCAATGTGTGCTCACAGACCAGACGCCAACCGCGTCCTGGGCTGCATCCAAAGCAGTGTGGCCAGCAGGTCAAGCGAGGAGATTCTGCCCCTCTGCACTGGTAAGACCCCACCTGCAGTGCTGGGTCTAGCTCTGGGGTCTTCAGCACAGGAAAGATATGGACCTGTTGGGACAGGAGGAGGCCACAATCATGATGCAAGAGCTGGAACCCTTCTGCTGTGAGGACAGGCTGAGATTTGAAGTTGTTGTTCTGCCTGAAAAGGAGGCTCCAGGGAGACCTTATTGCTGCCTTTCAGTATTTCAAAGGGACCTACAAGCAAGATGGGGAGGATCACAGGGAGGTGGTGGAGTCACCATCACTGGAGGTGTTTAGGAAGAGACTGGATGGGGTGCTTGGTGCCATGGTTTAGTTGATTAGATGATGCTGGGTGATAGGCTGGACTCGAGGATCTCAAAGGTCTTTTCCAACCTGGTCTATTCTATTCTATTCTATTCTATTCTATTCTATTCTATTCTATTCTATTCTATTCTATTCGGCATGGGTTATTGGTGATCTGGCAGTGCTAATGGTTGGAGATGACGACCTTAAAGGTCACTTTAAACCAGAACAATTCTATGATTCTAATCTTCTCAGCAGGGTCTGATGTGACAGGACCAGGGGAGATGGTTTTAAACAAAGAGGGGGGAAAATGATGCTTGGTCTGTGCTCCTCTGTCACATTACTGCAGGAGTCATCATGGAAATCACAGCTCTTGCCCATGACCTGGAAAGGACCACAATGATCCTAGGACACTGGCTGGCTTTTGGTTAGAATAGAATAGAATAGAATAGAATAGAATAGAATAGAATAGAATAGAATTAACCAGGTTGGAAAAGACCTTTGAGATCATCGAGTCCAGCCTATCACCCAACACCATCTGATCAACTAACCCATGGTACCAAGAACCCCATCCAGTCTCTTCCTAAACACCTCCAGTGATGGTGACTCCACCACCTCCCTGGGCAGCACATGCCAATGGCCAATCTCTCTTTCTGGGAAGAACTTCTTCCTACCATCCAGCCTGAACCTCCTCTGGCACAGCTTGAGACTTTGTCCTCTTGTTCTGGTGCTGGCCACCCGGGAGAAGAGACCAACCCCCACCTGGCTACAACCTCCCTTCAGGCAGTTGTAGACAGCAAGAAGGTCTCCCCTGAGCCTCCTCTTCTCCAGGCTAAGCAACTCCAGCTCCCTCAGCCTCTCCTCATAGGGCTGTGCTCCAAACCCCTCCCCAGCTTTGTTGCCCTTCTCTGGACACCTTCCAGCAAGTCAACATCTTTCCTAAACTGAGGGGCCCAGAACTGGACACAGGACTCAAGGTGTGGCCTAACCAGTGCTGAGTCCAGGGGCAGAATGACCTCCCTGCTCCTGCTGACCACACTGTTCCTGATGCAGGCCAGGATGCCCTTGGTCTTCTTGGCCGCCTGGGCACACTGCCGGCTCATGTTCAGCCTGCTCTCAACCAGTACCCCCAGGTCCCTTTCTGCCTGGCCGCTCAGCATCACAGCTTGAGTGGACCTGATGATCTTGGAGGTCTCTTCTTACAATTGTATTAATATAGGGCTCTGTGAGGATTGGTGGATCCTGGCCTGTATTAGAAATGATGTGTCCCGCAGGAGCAGGGAGGTGATTGTCCCCTTGTACTCAGCTCTGGTGAGGCAACACCTTGAGTGTTGTGTCCCGTTTTGGGCACCTCAATACGAGAGAGATGTGGAGGTGCTGGAGCCAGTGCAGAGGAGGTCAAGGAAGATGCTGAGGGGCTTGGAGAATAAATCTTATGGAGAGTGAGCTGGGGATGGTTAGTTTGGAAAAGAGGAGGCTGAGGGGAGACCTCATTGCTGTTGTAATGGGTTGGGGCAAACCCCCTCCCCACCACGCGCAGAAATAGCGACTCAGACAAACAGATTGCAAAAGTGATGGAAAGTTTAAATAGAAAACAGTGAGTGCGTGCAGAGAACTAGAAGTACAGTGACAAGAAGAACCCCAAAACAGACCCAGAAAGATCCCATCCCCACCTGAGGGTGCACCCAAAACCCCAGGGCTGGGTGGTTTGGTTTTCCCAGTCGAGCTTGCTGTGTAATCAGTGCTACCCACTTACCCATGTAGCACTGGTGGCATGGTGTGTAGAAGGGATGTTTCTTCTGAACATCCAATGCAGCACAGGCAGCCTTGGTGCTAAGAGGAGAGTTGCTTCTGTACCCACTACTTCTGATGCAGCTCGAACTCCCTCATAGGCTGCTAAGATCTCCTTCTCAGTTGGTGTATAGTGGGCTTCTGATCCTCGATATCCTCTACTCCAAAATCCCAACAGCCGACCTCGGGTTTCACCTGGTGTCTTCTGCCAGAGGCTCCAAGTAAGACCATGCTCCCCAGCTGCGGTGTAAAGGGTATTCTGCACCGATGGTCCTGTGCGAATGGGCCCAAGTGCCACTGCACGAGCTATCTCTTGTTTGATCTGTTCGAAAGCTTGTTGCTGCTCACTACCCCATTCAAATTGATTCTTCTTTCGAGTTACTCGATAGAGAGGGCTGACAAGCTGACTGTAGCCTGGAACATGCATTTTCCAGAACCCCACAAGGCCTAGAAAGGATTGTGTCTCTTTCTTGTTGGACGGTGGAGACATGGTTGTTATCTTGTTGACCATGTCCATAGGTACATGACGGCGTCCATCCTGCCACTTTATTCCCAAGAACTGAATTTCTTGCATGAGGTCCTTTGACTTTGCTTTTCTTTATAGCAAACCCAGCTTTTAAGAGTATTTGAATGATTTTTTCTCCCTTCTCGAACACTTCCTTTGCTTTATCGCCCCACACAATGATGTCATCAATGTACTGGAGATGTTCAGGGGCCTCACCCTTTTCCAGTTCACTCTGAATTAGTCCATGACAAATGGTGGAGCTATGCTTCCACCCCTGGGGCAATCGATTCCACGTGGACTGAACACCCCTCCAGGTGAAAGCAAATTGTGGCCTGCACTCTGCTGCCAATGGGATTGAGAAGAACGCATTGGCGATGTCAATAGTAGCGTACCGTTTAGCTGCCTTTGACTCCAGCTCATACTGGAGCTCTAGCATGTCTGGTACAGCAGCACTCAGTGGTGGCGTCACTTCGTTTAGGCCACGATAGTCCACAGTTAATCTCCATCCTCCATCACATTTTGGCACTGGCCATATGGGGCTGTTAAAAGGTGAGTGTTGCTGATCACTCCCTGGATCTCCAGCTGGTGAATCAGTTCATGAATGGGACCCAGGGAGTCTCGGTTTGTACGATATTGCCGTCGGTGCACAGTTCTAGTAGCAATTGGCACCTGTTGTTCTTCAACCTGCAGCAATCCCACAACGAAAGGACTTTCTGAAAGGCCAGGCAGTGTGAGACAGCTGTCTGATCTTCTCTGTATTCACCGTGGCCACACCAAAAACCCATCTATAACCCTTTGAATCATTGAAGTACCTAATTTCCTCTGGGCTGGACTTCTGGACACAATACCAAGAATGACAAGGGGCTTCTGGTCCAGTCACAATGGGATGTCTTTCCCATTGTCCCCTGTTAGGCTCACATCAGCTTCCTAATACAGACAGCTCCTGGCAGCCTCCTGTCACTCCAGAAAATCCAAAGAGATTCAGCACCTCTATGCCCTGATGGCATCAATGTACACTGTGCCCCTGTGTCTACCAGCGCCTTGTATTTCTGTGGCTTTGATGTGCCAGGCCATCGAATCCACACAGTCCAATATACTCTGTCATCCCTCTCCTCCTCCTGGCCGAAGGCAGGGACCCTCTACTCCTGGTCCTCATCAGAGCATTCACTGTCTGATCTGGGTAGTACCTGGCCAGAGGTCCCCTCCGCGGGATCAAGGGGTGTAACCTCAATTCTTTTTCTCCTGAGAGATCGTTGATTACTTTCTTGGCTTTTACAGCAGATACCTTTGCTGTTTTCTTAAATGATCCCTTTTTAGTTGTTGTTTTCCTTTCAGTTCATGTACCCAAGCTTCAGTTTATAAGTGGGTTCACCATCCCACTTCCTCATATCCTCCCCCTGGTCATGAAGGAAAAACCACAGTATTCCACATGGTGTGCGTCTAGGGGCTCCCTTTCCACTTCGACTGAGGCAGGAGGGGACAGATTTCTTGGAGCAGACCTGGTCAATGAGGCACTGGTGCGTGGAAATGAGTTAGTACAGAGGTTATCTTCAAAATTCTGGAGCCAGGCTGACACAATCTCCACAGACCGTGCGTCCTCATCCAAATAGTACATCATTGCTAGGCTGTTAGAATACGATGCTGGAGCACCTTGGATCACTTTCCTCCACATGGCCCGTGTGCATGGGACATCTTCTGGATCTGTGGAGACACTTTGATCATCTAAATCACTATAGATAACTTCCAACACCGCTAATTCTCTTAAGTATTGGATTCCTTCATCTGCCGTATTCCACTTCCCTGGAGAACTCATAAGGTACTCCTTGCATGGGTACCTGGCCCTCACACACTTAGCAGGAGTCATCTCCAGAGGCTGCATATGCCTGTCTCCTTTGCAATGCCTTTCTCAATACCTCTGTTTCTAGCAATGGGTCCCAATTGTTGGGCCTCTTTGCCTTCCAGCAGTTGGCTGTCAGCCCCATTATCCCAGCACCGGAGCAGCCAAGCAGCAATTCGCTCTCCTGGCTGGCGACTATAATCCTTGCGTATGTCTCTCAGTTCTGCTGAGGTCAAGGACCCGGGGGAGTAGTCTCTGCTTCTTGTCTAATCTCACTCACATCCTCTGATTTCCCACTTGATGGACCAGCCTCTTGATCATAATCTTCCTCATCCCTTATCAATCGATGAGAGGGACCTGTTGACCTCCTTGTCCTGCTTCTTTTTTACAACTGGGCAATCTCTCTGGTTGATGTCTGGGTCCCCATCTCAACATGGTGTCCTCAGGTAGTGTTTGGGTGCCTGCCTCAGCCATAGTCCTCATAGAGTATTGAACTGTGGCTCGGTAGCACAGGCCAGGCCCCAGTAAAGTGCAAGTTGTTTGTTCTCATTGGGATAAGCGAGGCACCCTTCTATCAGATGGCGAGATAGTTTAGTAGGATCGCTCGCCTCTTCTGGGGTAAAGTCCCAGGCTATGGGAGGTGATAACCGTCCTAGGAACCTGCCCAAGTCCTTCCCACCCTGCCACCCAGGGACTGACCGCTTCAAGTCACACTTCAATATATCTCCACCCGAAGACTGTCTCTTTTCATGCCATGATGGAATCAAACTCCACAAAACCCACAACATGCCAGTAATATTGATTAGCAGTACTAGGAGCTCACATATGGATGGATCAAAATCTTGAGGGCCTGCATAATAAAATTCTCTACACTCATTTCAGGTGGGGAGAGACATGGTTCCATGGGCCATCTCCCTTCTGCACAGGCACTTTGCTGCCATTGATGCTGAGAAGTTCCTGGAGGTCTGCCTCATGAACGAGAAGGAAGCCAAAGGGCTGATGCAGAAAGCCTTGGATGCAGATCGCATCATCCACAGCCAGCTGCTGGGGCTGCCCTGGGAAGAGCCTCATCACTGGTTCCTCAACAGTGTTGGCCCTCTGGAGTGTTCCAAGAAGAGGATGGCAACCGAGCTGGCTGAGAGGTCCTGACAGGTGGGATGCTTGGAGACCTTCACCTTCCTCCCTGACAGCCCCCTTTGGTCACTCCTGTCCTTGCCATTGCAAGGTGAAGTCTCTTGGTAGATGCCCCACCCCTGAAACATTCCAGGTGAGGTTGGATGGGGCTCTGAGCAACCTGCTCTAGTTGAAGATGTCCCTGCTGACTGCAGGATAGTTGGGCTGGATGACCTAGAAAGATCCTTTCCCATCCAAACCATTCTCTGACTCTATGATCTCACAAGCCCAGGCAGGAGCTATCCCCAGCTCTGAGCTGCCTCATGCTGCATCAGCTTGGGGATGTTGCCTTCTGCTGTGCCCAGTGCTCCCAGATGCAGACAAGTTACCCCCTGTTAGAGGGTAGGAGAGAGCTCTGCAGAGGGGACCTTGACAGGCTGGACAGATGGGCAGAGTCCAAGGGCATGAGACTGAACACATCCAAGTGCCAGGTTCTACACATACAACAAGTAGCACAGAAGCGAGTTCCCCCTCTGCTGGGGGTTCCCCACCTCTGCTCCCTCTTCTCTCCCCCTTTCCCCAGAGAGGGTTAGAGAGAGAAAAGAGAAAAAATTAAAAGCAGTTATATGTTAATTGGAAAATGGTTGATACAGGCCTTGCAGTTTATCAGTTTCAAAAGGTCAAGCCTGGCCAGCCCAGAACTGTGAGCTGCAAGGGGAAAAGCAAGACTGAGGAAAAAGTGCAGGAATGCCCAGGATTCTCTGCTGTACTCCCAGTTCAAAAGGTGCTTCCCCCAGTCTACCAATGAAATTAGTTTAGATCCGTCTTTCGTTTACATGGCCAAGATGGTCGATGGTCTCTGGGGTGCATTCAGAAGAGTGTGCCCAGCAGGTCAAGGAGTTCTCCTCCCCCACTGTTCTGCTCCAGGGAGACCACATTTGGAGTATTGGGTCAGTTCTGGGCTCCCCAGTTCAAGAGGGACAGGGATCTTTCTGGAAAGGGTCAGTGGAAGCTACAAAGATACTGAGGGGACTGGAGCATCTCTCTTGTAGGAAGAAAGGCTGAGACCTGGAGCTGTTTAGCCTGGAGAAGCGTGGCAATGCCAGCGACAGCAGTGTGAGCAATCTGGCAGTGCAGGCCTAGAGCCTGACATGGTAGTAGGCCATAAATGCAGAATCAGCTAGCAGGCGTAGC
This sequence comes from Melanerpes aurifrons, assembly GCA_011125475.1. Lineage (NCBI taxonomy): Eukaryota > Metazoa > Chordata > Aves > Piciformes > Picidae > Melanerpes > Melanerpes aurifrons. The sequence goes on along the minus strand of WWNC01000123.1, from coordinate 262 downwards.
AAAACAGTGCTGTGCCTGCAGCATGTAACTAAAACAAGACACTGGTAGCTATAAACATGGACAGTTATCTTGGGACAACAGGACATGCACCTGCATCAACAACCTCGTTGTGTCATTAGTAGTTGGACCAATAATCTGTAATAGTGCAATGTGTGGTCACTCATAGGGAACCAATGGAGCTATGCCAACGAGGCTCTCGAGTTTATATAAGTTGTAGCAGTTGCCTTGCTACGCACTTCTTCCTCCTCTGCCTTTCCTGTCT